>OX451735.1:352552776-353840823 GCA_948472305.1 Vicia faba
CAAGTTCAGAATATGCACTCACAAAAAGATATTAATTTTGACATTATAGGTCCTTTTGAAAAGTCAACAAAAACACCTTTTGGGTCAAAGCTTCATACATGAACATGGAAGACTCAATTGAGATGAGACAAAAACGTTTGCTTAGAGTACATCCTAAGTTTTCTAAAAAGTCCAAGAAAACCTCTCTAGGGTCAAAATTGAGAGAGTTATGCATTGGACAAGTTGACCATTTTTGCAAAATTGCCAAAAGTCAAATGTGCTCAAATTTGCATTTTTTGCTAAATGGGCCCAACTTTTTATGCTTGCACCTCAATTATAATGTGGTCCACGACTCAAATGTTCACTCACTCATATTGTGCTTCATTTTTCAATTTATTTTGATTTTTCATTAATTAAAAAGTGAATTAAATCAAATAAATGATGAAAATTAACAAAGATATGATTTGATTTGTTTTTTTGACAGTTTGGCAATCAAGATATGCTGAGTAAACAAGATCAATTCGAGTTAAGGCCAATTGGTACAAGAAAGGCATGATTTAGCTCAAAATAGGAACATATCGTACAACTTGAAAATCAAATCAAATCTTGGATAAATGCAAAGATTCATTCCAAGTTTGTTAACCTAATTCATTCTAGGTTATATAATGAAGAATTGCAGATCAAAAAACAAGGGTTAGAGGTCGTGAGAGGCATAGAACAAAACTCAAAAATCTTGACAAAAAGTGAGGTTCGGTTTGCAGGTTAGAGGACCTTTGAGAGCAATTCAAGGCCAGCCATCACATCCTGGGCGTGCACTGAAGCCATCTCCACCATTTGCAAGGTCTGAAGCGCTCAGAATCCGCCTCTACATCTCACGCGGTTTGCAAGCTTTTTCAAATTTGATTATTGCAATTTACGCATCATTAGCAATTTTAATTGTAATGTTTGTGATTATTATCATGTTTGCAAGCTAACAGGATGGTTTAATTGCATTTTTGAAGCTTATATACGCACCTTCCATTGTTAGGGTTTTTATGTTTGTTTTAGGGGTTTTCAGTACAGGCAAAATCAGGCCTTGAATCAAGTACCATGATGCTCGTGAGGATGAGACGAGTTGATTGGTACCATTACTTTTCATTTATCTTGATCGTGTTCAATTTTTTAGATGAACAGGGTTATACCTACAGTAAACGTCTGTAGGTAAAAGTATTGTTTTCTAAGGCGACGGTCCAAGGAAGAATATGAGGTGTGGCAGTCCATGGATGGCTGCTTTAAATTTAGCGCGCATTTTCTAATATATTGTTTGATTTGCTTATGTTATTTTGTTTCTATTATATGAATAATAAGAACGCGTAGCACAACTGGCAAGGGATTACTGGAAGCGAGCATAAGGAACTGGGTTCGATCCCCAGGTCCCAGCGTTTTCATTTGTATTATTTTCAGTTAGTTGATCCAGCGTGTTGCTCCTCTTGGTGACCATCATATGCCATCAACATCCATCCACTGGATGCCCAGATAGCCAGATCCCAAGCCTCTCCAATGAAGGTCTACCATGCTCCTCAAGTCAACACCCACATCAGATCAAGCATGGTCAAACAGGCTTGGAGTATTTGGGCTAGAAAATCCAGATTTGCACCCCCTGCATTTGCTAACACACAGGCCCATTCTCATTCTTTTACATTTTTTTATTTCCTTATTTAATTATTTTGCTTAATTTATTTTTCTCATAAAAATTAATCATTTTTTTATTTAATCATAAAAATCAACCAATCACAAAATACCAAAAAAAAGCATTTTTAAATAAATTATTTAATTTATTTAGGAATCTAGGTTAATTTAATTTCTTTTCTTACAATTAAAATCAATTAGAAAAAACTAGGTTTAAATTCTTGATTTAATTATTTTCTTTTTAAACAAAAAAAAAACAAAAATAGGTTGTTTAGAATTAATTAAGTTATTTGCAAAAATTAACATTAATTAGAACTTAGGGTTTTCTTTTAATTTAATTATTTATTATTTTCTCAAATGACCAAAACATGACAAAAACATTTTTATTTAATCAATCGCAAATAGGATTAGTCAAAGGGTCAAAACCCTGATCGCCTCGCATTTAATTCGCCGCGCGCTTGATAATTATTTTACCATTATTTTGTAACTGTTCAGGGTTTGTAATAGTTAATTTAGGGTTTTTATTTGCTGTTTAAATCCCTGTTTTTTTGGTTATGTAATTAATCCCCCTCCCTGAATCCTTGTAATAGCTAGGTTTATTTTCTCGCATTTTTAATTCTTGCAAATATTTAATTGTCTAGATGTATGCTAATAGGACTGTATGGAAAGAATGCATGACAAAATTAATACGGTTAGAAAACCCTAATGTGCAAAGATAATAACTGAAACAAATCACTCGCGCATATTCACTCTTAGGGTATACTCTCACTTCGGTTGCCTTCGGTAAACTATCATTAAGCATAGGGTGTCTTAGTGGTTGCCCTCCCGTCTAAAAAGATCAAAATGTCCCATTCGAATGTTGCCTCGGAAATGTTGCCTCGGAAATGTTGCCTCGAAAAGATCTTAAGACTATAGGGTTACTACTAAGGTATCCCAATATTGCTTTAATGATCGTACGTCCCTTTCTAATTGACCCTTACAAATTCCAACGACGGTTCTACCT
Source organism: Vicia faba (assembly GCA_948472305.1). Classification (NCBI taxonomy): domain Eukaryota; kingdom Viridiplantae; phylum Streptophyta; class Magnoliopsida; order Fabales; family Fabaceae; genus Vicia; species Vicia faba. The sequence goes on from OX451735.1 coordinate 352,555,427, forward strand.
ATTTCTCAATAGTGGGATAGCCCTGTCTAAAGGAAACAAGAATAGAAACGATCTTTTTTCGAGTAGGTAGATGCTAGTAGGTACTTGCTCAAATCAAAACTTTTCACACTTACACATTTCAAAACAAAATTTCAAAACAACTTCGTCACACCCTTGAGGACTGATACAAGGGTTATCCTGAAGTAAAACATTTTCAAAGCAAGCATACAAACACAAGCAATTTAAAAAAATGAGCAAGTACCTAAGAGCCCATGGAAAACCATGGATAGAAAGGGTGTTAACACCTTCCCTTTCTATAATCTACCCCCCGTACTCAAAATCTCGAAAAGGGATTTTTTCTATACTTTTTTCCTTTCCGATTGGATGAAATAAAAGTCGATGGCGACACTTGCTTACCGCGACATTTTGCGAACAAAAAACGCAAAACGCAAACCATTATTAAATAGTCGGTTCTGCCACCATATCACAGAACTGGCGACTCTGCTGGAGAGAGTTAAGTGGGGTATACCTTAGGATCTAGGTCATTTAAATTGCTTCTCATAATTGCTTTGCTTGCTTTATCTTTGAGGGTTTTGTTTGGGGTTATTATAGATCCTACACCCGGATCTGGGGAACACCTTTTAGGTAAGTAGCAATAGATTGTGAGGGAACTGTATGGCATAGACCGATACGGTTGAAGCAGTAGCTACATTAGTGTGGCACTTTGGTTGGTACCGGTATCCCTTGTGGTGAAATGAGGAGAATACGGGGCCGCTGCATGGTGTCGTGAAGCATCAACTGACCTTAGAACCTTTAATTGCCCAACTTGGCCATTAGAAAGTAGCGAGATAGCCGGCATCGGTGTAGAGCTGAGAACTGGTTGATACTCGATGCTACACTCATTGAGATCATACTTTCGGAATATTTTGGCTGCAAGAAAAGATTGCGTGAGCTGAAACCATGACCGATGAAGGATGGTCAGTGATATTGAGATCCTCTAGAACCGGGTTACTTTTCTAAGACAGGTTTGAAACTAACTTAACTTCAAGAGGGTATTACCTTTGACCTCATGCAAGCCTTAAACCTAAGGGCTTTGTGTGATTTGACTGTGTTTGTAATACTTGTGTTTGCTATACCTGTGGTTTATCATGACATCATGCATCATAACATGGCATTCATGCTCCATTACACTAACCATTTCAAAGACCAAGGGAATTTATCTTTGTTCTGTTTTGCAGATCATGGCTTCCGTGCGTAGAAATATTATCCGAATCAGCTTTGTGGAGATACCTTCCCAACTCAAAGAGCTAGTATCAAGAGTTTCTAAAACTTCTATTTTCATTAAGAGACACGGTCAACTTCTCATCCTGGTTACTTCAAACCCTGATGAACAGATGATGAGCGTACTTTTTCAGTTCTTCGATCCCAAGCATCACTACTTCACCTTTCTAGATTATCAGTTGGTACCCACCTTGGAAGAATTCTCTCAGCTATTGGGCATATCCATTCTTGAACAGGTACCCTTCACAGGTATAGAAGAAGTTCCTAAGCCAAAAGTCATTGCCTCAGCTTTGTATTTGAAACGGGCCGACGTGGTATCCAATTGGGAAACTCGAAGCGGAGTCGAGGGTTTTCTAGCTAAATTTCTGATAGACCAGGCTTAACTATTTTGGGATGATATGGATTTTCAGGATTTTGAGGATGTCCTGGCTTTTCTTATCTATGGTTTAGTTCTCTTCCCTAATTCGGACTCCTTCGTAGATGTGAATGCTATCAAGATTTTCCTTTCTCGCAACCCTGTGCCTACCTTGCTTGGAGATATTTTGCACGCTCTCCATACTCGTACCATGAAGAGAAGAGGGACTCTTATGTGCTGCATGCCGTTGTTGTCGAGGTGGTTTATTTCTCACCTCCCTAGGTCTGTATTGAAGAACAAAGAAGGTTTGGGTTGGTCACACAGAATAATGTCACTCGCTCATACGGATATTCTTTGGTGTTCTCGAGTTATGGAAGACATTACTATTATTGACCGCTGTGGGGAGTACCCTAATGTCCCGTTACTTGGCATCAAAGGGGGTATAACTTATAATCCTTGTCTAGCTTTGCGACAATTTGGCCATGCTCGAAGGGATGGTCCCTATGAGTTGCTTATTGAGAGCATTGTATTCAACTATGAGGATGATGTTAATGAGTATCGCCAGAGGTTCATACGAGCTTGGGGAATGGTAAACAGATCTGACCCCAAAGATTTAGGACCAAAGACTTCCATTCCTATGCAGCCTTACCTCCAATGGGTACGAGCTCGTGCCCAGAAGCTTATGATGCCTTATGTGGCCGTACTACCAGTGATTGTGGAGCCCACTACTGAAGAAGGCATTCCTTACACGGTTCTCTATCATTACATGCCCACTGATCTTGGGGATCTACATAGGTCTTGGATTCAGCTGAGGAATGAGCGGGATACTTACAGGGAACAGTTCCATGAGCAAGAGAGGATGGTTTTAAAGCTCACCAGGCAGCTCGAGGAAGAAAGAGTACTCAATGATTATATCAGCGCAAAGAGAAAGCGTCCATGGGACTTTTGATTTTTCTTTTCTAGTTTTAGATTTGTTTTATTTACTTATTTGTAACGCCTTAAAGGCATGTTGAACCTTCAAATTTAAGCTAATAAAGTTTTTGTTTATTTTGGTTTGCAAATTTAAATTTCCCGAAGTCTTTGAAATCATTACATGCGCATCCCATTATCATACACATCATTACAGGTACCACTACAGGTTTCTCATCTTCTCCGCTGTTTATTTCAGCAGAAATGTCTTCCGATCAAGTCATCAAAGATCTTCAGGCACAGGACGCCCAGTTCCAACAGATGTTCATCAGTCTGACAAAGGGGCAAGAGGATCTGAAAACCCTCATTCTGAAAGAGAAGAAGAAGAAGAAGAAGAAGACTGGTATTCTGAATATGGGCAGAAAATTTGGAGAAAGGTTGAAGCATCAAACTGATCTGACCTCTTCATCCAAGGAAGGAGAGAACCAAGAAGGGGAAAAGGACCCTAGTCCTGCAGTCTCTGACAATGATACTGCTTATTACGATGAGCAATATCCTCCTGTTGAGGATAGATACAAGCAGTTAGAAGATCGTCTGAGTGCCATGGAAGTTCAAAAGATACCTGGTTTGGATTTCGGAGAATTGGGACTGGTATCGGGAGTGGTCATCCCTCAGAAGTTCAAAGCTCCGGTTTTTGCCAAGTATGATGGAGTGTCCTGCCCCAAGCTCCATCTCCGCTCTTATGTCAGAAAAATCCAACCCCACACCGCTAATAGAAATTTATGGGTGCACTTCTTTCAAGATAGTCTGTCAGGGAATTAGCTTGAATGGTTCTACCAGTTGGAGAGAGCCAGTGTCCGAAACTAGGAAGATCTTGCTGCTACTTTCTACAAGCAGTATCAGTACAATGCCGACCTTGCTCCCACCCGTACTCAGCTCCAAAGTATGTCCATGGGTGCAGGTGAAGGTTTTAAAGATTATGCTCAAAAATGGAGAGATTTGGCTTGGAGAGTTCAACCCCCTTTGTCTGATAGGGAGTTGGTTGATATGTTTCTAGGGACGCTATCTGGTCCATTTTTTAATCACTTAATTGGCAGCTCGTCATCTGGTTTCACCGAGCTGATTTTAATTGGAGAAAGAGTAGAAGCTGGAATTCGGAGTGGTAAAATACAGAAGGATGCCTCCTCGAGTTCAGCAAAGAAGCCTTTCGCTGGTAAGAAGGAAGCCAGTGCGATCTATAGCCCGAGGGGCCAAAGCATATCTGAACACCGTCAAACGGTAAATGCTATAGTGATACCAAGACCCGTAGTTGCTCCATAACGCAACAATCAACAAATGGTGGAAAGACCACAGCGGCAGTTTACCCTCATCAGCATGACTTTGGCTGAAGTTCTACCTCATTTATTAAAATCCAACTTGGCAACCTTGAGAGAGGCTCCCAAGAATCCAAATACTACATCTCCCATATACAATCCCAAAGCGCGATGTGCCTACCATTCTGAGAGTCCTGGCCACGATACAAATGATTGCTGGGCTCTGAGAAACAAAGTACAAGACTTGCTTGAAGCCAAGGAGATAGAGTTCGATGCTCCAGAAAAGTCGAATGTTATAACTGCTCCCATGCCCAAACATGGTCGTGGAGTTAATGTTGTTGACACTGATTTGTTTGTGACTTCTGTTTAAGAAATTTTTACTCCCCTTATGACTGTTAAGAAGAATTTGTTGTTGGTCGGTTTATTTCTGGGTTGTGGTGAAAGTTGCCACATGTGTTCGATTCTACCTTCTGGTTACCATTTGTTGAAGTCAGGTGTTCAACGCCTGATGGATAATAAAGAGATTTTGTTTGAGAAGACTATGATTCATGTTGTTCCAAATGAAGACGTTGCCATTATAACCATTTCCGCCAATCCTTCCAAGGTTTCCTCGAGAAGACCTGTTAGGATTACACATATTCAAAGAATTTCTCCGCTGATAATCACTGTTCCTGGTCCCATCCCGTACACCTCAGACAAGGCTGTCCCATGGCATTATGGTGCTGATATGTACTATCATGGAATTAAGCAAGATCTGAAGAATGAAGAAGCTGATACTGATGTTAGTAATATTATCGGGACTAGTAAAGTTACCCGAAGTGGACGGGTCTTCTCTCCTGAGATTTCCCCTGACTGTCAACAAGCATATTGTCATTCCATTTGTTGTTCCTGCTAGTACATTAACTACTGTTCCTGTGCTTACTCCAGTTATCACCCCTGCTGCTGAGCCATCTGGGACTCGGGGCAAGGAAATTATAGGTGAGCCTGCTCGGACGGAGGCGCCTAGAAAAATCGTTGTGAAAGCCTTTAAACAAGAAACAGAGGAAATACTGAAAATTATTAAGAAAAGCGACTACAATATGGTCGAGCAGTTGGGGCAGACCCCATCAAAGATATCTATGTTTTCTCTGTTGTTGTGCTTTGAAGCCCATGCGAAGGCTTTGATTGCATTTCTCAAAACTGCACATGTGCCGCAGGAAACTTCAGCAGATCAGTTCAAGGATTGTATGGCCAGCCTGACTGCTGACAATGGGCTGGGTTTTTCAGATGCGGATCTGACATCGAAAGGAAGGAATCATAATGATGCTCTGCATGTCTCGATTGAGTGCAGGGGCACCACTATGGCTCATGTGCTGGTAGATACTGGGTCTTCACTGAATGTTCTTCCGAAGAAAGCGTTGGACCGTTTGGATTGTGAGGGTTTGACTCTAAAGTTTAGTAACATTGTGGTAAAGGCTTTTGACGGATCGAAGAGAATGGTGCACGGGGAGGTGGACATCCCTGTCAAAGTGGGTACTCAGACTTTTGGGTCCACTTTCTACGTAATGGATATCAGGCCATCGTATTCTTGCTTGTTGGGTCGTCCTTGGATCCATGAGGCTGGGGCAGTTACTTCCACACTCCATCAAATGCTGAAGTATCCGGTGAAGGGAAAGATTGTCACCGTGTAAGGTGAAGAAGAATATATGGTGAGTCACCTCAATTCCTTCCACTACGTAGAGATGGATGGGGAATTCATAGAAACTCCTTGTCATAACTTCGAAGAGGTCCCTCATACCTTGGCATCAACTGAAGTTACTACCAACAAACCTCCATTGAAGATGGCTTCTCTCAAGGACGACAGGGTTGTGGTTGAAGAAGGTGGGTGTACCAATTGGGGTTAGCTCCCTGATTTCACTCACAAAACTGAGAAATTTGGTTTGGGCTTTACTACAGGGGCTGAAAGGGCTGTTAGGCGCGCTCGGGCTGGAAGACCTCCTCTACACATCACCAATCGAGGAATTAATGCAATTGAAGACAGTGAAGAGGATTCCGACATCGACAGCTGGATATACCCAAAAACCAACGGTGGACCAAATAACTGGACAGCTAGGGACTTCATACCTGTTTCTTTTATTCCACAATAATTAACTCATTTGTTTTAAGATTTTTAATAAACAGTTTGAAACTTTACGGCCCGGTGCCTTGCCCTAGGCACCTTGGCTTTGCTTGTGAGGGCTATTGTTTGTCATTTCATATATCATTAATAAATCATTGTACGTTTCTTGCATATAAATTTTGCGCTCCTTGTTTTTCTTTTCTGTCTCTCACTTTATCAAAACAACTATTTTCTTACACACACTCACGTATGACAATGCAGATCCATATCCACTCTGGATGCCATTGATAACAGCTCTGCTACTGCCAGTTATGACTTCAAAAATCTGATCAACCAAGCCGAGGACGAAGGTGAGGATGATTGTGAGGTGCCTGGAGAACTTGATAGACTATTACAGCAGGAAGAAAGGGCTATACACCCTCATGAAGAGCTAGTTGAGTCAGTGAATTTGGGTACATAGGAAGACATGAAAGAGGTTAAAATAGGTTGGAGCCTGGTATCAAACAACGGTTAATTCAGATGCTACACGACTATGTGGAGATCTTCGCCTGGTCCTATGAAGACATGCCTGGTTTGGACACTAATATTATGGTACATCGCCTGCCGACTAAAGAAGACTTCCCTCCAGTAAAGTAGAAGGTCCATCGTATGCGCCCCAAAATGTTAGAGAAAATCAAGGCAGAGGTCATGAAACAGTTCGACGCAGCATTCTTAGCTGTCACTTCTTATCCGCAGTGGGTTGCCAATGTCGTCTCGGTACCTAAGAAGGACGCTAAGGTACGGATGTGTGTGAACTACAGAGATCTGAACATGGCAAGCCCCAAGGATGACTTCCCACTTCCTCACATTGATGTTCTAGTCGACAACACCGCGCAGCACAAGATGTTTTCCTTCATGGATGGTTTTTCTGGCTACAACTAGATCAAGATGGATCCTGAGGACATGGAGAAGAAAACCTTCGTTACAAATTGGGGCACCTTCTGTTACAAGGTAATGCCTTTTGGGTTGAAGAATGCTGGGGAAACTTATCAGCGCGCCATGGTCGCTTTGTTCCATGATATGATTCACCATGAGATCGAGGTTTATGTTGATGACATGATAGCCAGGTCCCAGACGGAGGAAGAGCACCTTGATCATCTCCAGAAACTGTTTGACAGGTTGAAGACGTACAAGTTGAGGTTGAATCTGAACAAGTGTACCTTTGGGGTAAGGTCTGGTAAGCTTCTGGGTTTTGTTGTCAGTGACAAAGGTATTCAGGTAGACCCTGCGAAAGTAAAATCCATACAAGAGATGTCGGTCCCCTGCACAGAAAAGGAAGTTATAGGTTTCTTGGGACGTCTGAATTACATCTCCAGGTTCATTTCACATCTAACTACTACTTGTGAGCCAATCTTCAAGCTGCTGAAGAAAGATCAAGTGGTAAAGTGGAATGATGAATGCCAGACCACTTTCAAAAGAATCAAGGAATACCTTCAAGAACCACCAATTTTGATGCCTCCATTTGAAGGAAGACCTTTGATATTATAATTAACAGTGCTAGAAAGTTCAATGGGGTGTATGCTGGGGCAGCCTGACGAGTCTGGTCGAAAATAACATGCCATTTATTACCTTAGCAAAAGGTTTACCGACTATGAGACCCGATACTCATTGCTCGAGAAAAATTGTTGCGCTTTGGCATGGGGTGCTCGACGGCTGAGACAGTATATGCTGACTCACACTACCTTGTTGATATCAAAGATGGATCCGATCAAGTATATTTTCGAGAAGCCCGCCTTATCCAGAAGAATAATAAGATGGCAGATGATCCTAACCGAGTACGACATCCAATACACAACCCAAAAAGCAATCAAGGGGAGTGTATTGGCGGATCATTTGGTGCATCAGGCCATGGATGACTACCAGTCCATGAATTTAGAGTTCCCGGATGAGAATATCATGTTGGTAACCGACTGTGAAGAACCTGGACAGGATGAAGGACCTGAGGAAGGATCCTGATGGTCTATGTATTTCGATGGAGCCTCAAACGCATTGGGTAATGGCATTGGCGCTGTAATTATATCTCCTAAGGGCTGTCATACTCTGTTCACTGCCCGATTATGTTTTAACTGCACCAATAATATGGCGGAGTATGAAGCGTGTATCATGGGTCTTCGAGCTGCTATTGGCCTGAGGATTAAGTTCTTGAGTGTATTCGGAGATTCTGCTCTAGTAATAAGTCAGATCAAAGGCGAGTGGGATACGAAGCACCCGAATCTTATTCCTTACAAAGAGTATGTACTGACATTACTCCCACACTTTGACGAGGTAACCTTTGAACATTTTCCACGAGAAGAGAACCAGTTGGCGGACGCGCTAGCTACCATGTCTTCTATGTTCAAAGTTAGGTGGGACAATGAAGCTCCCCAGATTACCATTGAGAGGTTGGATGAACGCGCACATTGTTGTGACATTGAGACTGAAGAGGTAGCAGATAAACCCTGGTTTCACGAGGTAAAGAGGTATCTTGAGGCTCAAGAATACCCCGAGGGGGCATCTGTTAATGATAAGAAGTTTCTTAGAAGGTTCGCCGCAAAGTTCTTTCTTAGCAATGGAATCCTATATAAGCGTAACCATGATTCAACCTTACTGCAGTGTGTAGACAAGAGCGAGGCAGAAAAGATCATGGAAGAGTTACATGAAGGTACCTTCGGAACTCATTCCAGTGGACATACCATGGAAAAGAAAATCCTACGGGAAGGATATTACTGGTCCACCATGGAAGCCAATTGTTATCAGCATTCTCGAACTTGTTATAAGTTCCAAGTCTATGCTGATAAGGTGCATGTGCCTCCAGTCCCTCTAAATGTCTTGACAGCTCCTGGCCTTTTGCAATGTGGGGCATCGACGTGATCAAGGATTTTAACAAGAAAGTCAGACGTCAAGAGTATCAAGTCGGGGATCTAGTGATCAAACGCATTATACTACCGCAAGGTGATCCCAGGGGCAAATGGACCCCCACATACGAAGGGCCATTTGTGGTTAAGAACATTTTCTTGGGAGGAGCTATGATTCTAACCACCATGGATGGTGACGACCTTCCTCACCCCATCAATGCAGACATAGTGAAAAGATACTACACATAATCAAAGACCCGCTAGGTTGACTGGTCTAAGAAAAAATAAGGGCTTCCCGGCGAACCAAAAGGGTTCCGGCAAAAGTAAGGGATGAAAATGAAAAAAAAAACTTTACACCCGGTAAGTCGAAAACCTGAAAAGGCGACTTGGGCAAAAAAGGGTATCCCGGTGGACTGAAAACCCGAAAGGGTGGTCCAGGCAAAAATTAGGGATTGAAGCGTAACATTATGTCTCACTAGATCATCTTGCAACCAGACTTCGATATGAACTATCAAGCTCAGATGGCGCCAATCAATCTGATCCACCTTCGACCAAGCAGCAAAGTGATGAGACGCTTAAAGATATAAAGGTAATAGTGAAACCACCGGCTGAAAATCATCGAACAATGAAGTCGCCACCGAACGTCTTTTATCCCACCGAAAGGGAAAGGTAAACATCGAGAAAACCTGAAAAGGGAGAAATCACGGTCTTTCGACCAAGAGATCGGGTAAGGGAGTCTGTTACACGAGGGGAAGGTGTTAGCACCCCACGCGCCCGTAGTACTCTACGATATCCACTCTTGTTGTCTAATCTACATGGTTGTGGTCAAATCCTATGTCTATGGCTTAAAAATGAAAAGGGAATGCATGCAAAAGAAAAAGAAAATAATGTAGGGAAAATAAAAGTTGTGCTCGGTTGGGCCCTACCCCAATGCCTACGTATCCCTTTTAAGGAATCAGAGCAGCCGTAGTTCGGCTTATGTGTTTTGGTTGGTTTCTGTTTTTTAATTAAAACAAACAAAGATAGTCAAGATGGCAAAACATCAAATGAAACGACAAACAAATGAGGTGATCAAATATCTACTAAGTAATAACAAAGTAACATGTCAAAGATGGCAAGACATCGAATGATAAACTAATGACAAAACACCACACCTAGCAATGATATTGGGAATCAAAGTAGGATAACAAACATGTGAGATGGCGAAACATTGACTTCAAACAAATGTGCGATGGCGAAACATCGGCTAAAAGGTAATAAGATATCATGGTAAAGATGACGAAACATCAATAAAACAGATGGCAAAACATCACACCTAACAATGATATTGAGAATCAAAGTAGGATAACAAGCATGTGCGATGGCTAAACACCGGCTTCAAACAAATGTGCGATGGCGAAACATCGACCAAAAGATAACAAAGATATCATGGTAGAGATGGAAAAACATCACACCTAACAATGATATTGAGAATCAAAGTAGGATAACAAAATGTGCGATGGCGAAACATCGGCTTCAAACAAATGTGCGATGGTGAAACATCGGCTTCAAGTTGACACAAACAAAGTAAGATTGGTTTGTATCTTTTACTTTGAAGAAGAGTTTGGGTTCATTAGAAATGTCTTATGATTTGCCAAGAAAACAGGTTTTTGTTTTAAGATGCAAAATGCAAAGAAAGGAAAAACAACTAAGGGGAACTAGCCTAGCACTATCCCTAGTGTTATCATATAATGGTTGACCCTAAGGTTGAGGATAAATGAAAATCATATCCTATATTTGCATACATGGATTCCTACCTTAATCAACATGCCAAAGGGAGCTTAACAAAACTACCCTATAGGGAACATGCAATGAGAGCGAAGTTGTGATCTCAATATCTAAATTGAGTGACTCATCGATCAACAATTAAAAAATGAAAAGCAGTAAACATCCTATAGGGAACATGCAATGAGAGCGAAGTCGTGATCTCAATGTCTAAATTGAGTGACTCATCGATCAATAATTAAAGAAAAAAGCAATAAACATCCTATAAGGAACATGCAATGAGAGCGAAGTCGTGATCTCAATGTCTAAATTGAGTGACTCATCGATCAAAAGCAAACACAACACATATATCAGACAAAAACCAGAGGGCCTCCTGACATATATCAGCAACAGAGGTCCCATCATGCAATCATAGAATTATGCAAAATGAAAATGTGAGAAAGGAGGTAGTACAATACCAAACAGATAACTATCTGTAGCAATCAAGCAAAAATAAAAGAAACCCAGAGAAACTTCAAGCAAGCTGGCATCAGTAGACAAATTGAGTCAGCAATTGTACTATCAAGATGTAAGCAAATTATCAGATATGAACAAATCCCATGATAAATGTATGGAATTCACAATCATAGATATGTGTATCCTGCATAAACCATCAAGCATGCCAAACACAAAAATAATGCCAATATAATAAACTGTGTTCCACAAATAAAGTGGAACACAAAAGCCTCAAGCCAAAAGTGGCAACTTTCTTAGAGTACCTCGCATATTTAACAACCAAGTTAGTATTCCAAAAGGTGAAGAAGTGAGAATAACATGATGGAAATTACCAAATATTAGACATCATAAGAAAGAGGAGACAAGCATATGCACAGATTAGGCCAAAAGAATCAAAGGAATGTTGCTCTTTCCTATCACCATGTTGAATTGACAATTGAGTGTCAATCAAGGATCATAAGAGCTTGAGAATAATATGAACAAGAACCATGAAGGTCATTAGCAAACATATTTCAATCATGCATGGCTAATTCAATCACAACTTCATGAACACAATAGGAAATGAAACCTTCATAATGCATTAGATGGTTCAAAATATTCAAACATGAGGCTTCTAAGTGAAATGGCTTGAGCTAACATGGACAAGTAAGAACCAACATGATCATTAGGTTCCCAATTATAGGCCTCACTCAAGTTCATTGGCCATCAAACAAATTGCAACAAGACATGCAAACATAATTGGGTACCTTCACTTCAAAATTACACCAAAAATAGAAACAAGGATCCATAATTCAAACCAAAAAAATCTTAATATCTTGGAAGTGTTTAGAAGTCATAATGCAAGCCCTAAGTTCATGAATAATTGGGGAGGAGGTCAAATGAAGTGCAAAGTTTAAGACTAGTTGGCAAAACCACCAAACTAGACAAGCTTTCAAAATTATTTGTGGAAAAATATCAAAACAAGTCAAGTAATTCAAGAAAAATAGTTTTCAAATTCCCAACACATTCATGAACCAAGATAAAGACCTGAAATCCAATAAAAGTCCAAGGCACAAGGGTTTTGAACATAAAACTTGCACCATAAGCAATAAAACCCTAGATTTTGATTTTTAATCCTAAATATTAATTAAATAGGATCAAAACCCAAACAAATCAAACCAAGGTCATGCAAAATATCAAGAAACCTTAAATGTCATAAAATACATTTTTTCATATTTCTTTGAATTAGGAAAAGTCAAGAAAGAAATTAATATTCAAATATTTATGTAATTACCAAAAATTCACATATCAAAATAGTATTTACATCAAAAAGTCAGAAGAATGGCCAACCAAAATTATATTCAAATATTAGGGCTAAAAACACACATCCCTGAATTTTTGTGAACTTTTTTGGATCAAAGGAAAATATTAAAAACAAAAAAACAAACAATTAATAGTGGAATTATTATTTAAGGGCAAGAAAATGCAAACCATAACCAAAAATCATGAAATGGTCAAAACAAAAATATGATCAGGTTCTATGATTAAAAACTAGGTTACATGATTTTTTCTGGAATTTTTGAATTAATAGAAGTTTTAAAAATAAAATAAAAACAAACAAATATTACAAATAACCTTTGAAATTAAATTTTTAATCAAAAATAAGAAAAATGATGAACCAAAGTCAGAATCAAATTTCACATTATTTTGGAAGTCTCAAATAATTTTTGTGGATTTTTTAGGTCAAAGGAACTATTAAAATAAAAATTATCTTTTGTCAATTAATTAATTAAACATAACAATTTTTTAAACCAAACAAATTATTCCAAAAAATTATCAAAAAAATACACAAAGTCAGAAATATTATTTTGAAATTATGATAATTTTTTCAGAATTTTCCAATCATTTTTGAGCAAGAAATAAAATCATGGAAATCAATTTTTAAAACAAAAATTCAAATAATCCAAAAATTTCAAACGGACCAATCATGATGTGCCACCACATCATCTTCAACCTCCGGATGTTCAAAAAGCGCACGCATCATTCATACTTAGGGCTCACTTTCAGATCAACATAACATGCTCAATTTTGCATCATTTTTGATGAAATCAAAGGCAAATTAAAGCTAGCATGACAAGGAATCCATAGTAATTCGAATCAAATCAAATCATCAACCACATTATCCACAATCAAGTCATGAACATGAACAAAAACCTTCTGAATCGCGAGTTTCAGAACATCCAAACATGCATAATTCATCAAATTAAACGCTATAAAGCTCCAGACACATTCCATTAATATCATTGAACATGAATTCAAGCTCAAACATCTCAATAAACAAGTGCATCTCAAGAATCGAAGTTTGGAATCATTACCTCAAGGTGAAAAGTGATCTACTGTCTCCTTCACTCCAAATGCAAACAAATGGTGCTGGCTTGATCTACTTGCTTTGCTGAAGCAGAATCCACAAGAATTTTGAAGAAAGCACCAAGGAATTGAGAGAATCGAATAAAAATTCAGAAGAGGAAGGAAAATTTCAGATATGGAATTCTTGCAAATGGCGCGTTCTCTCCCTCTCTCTTTGCTTGCTTTCACTTATATAGAGTTTGTAGAGAAGGATAGAAGTGGAAGTTTGTCCTTAAATCCGTTGGAGGGCGGGATTGGGAATTTTGGCCAAAAATGGAGTGCATAGTGAATCATCCCGTTTGCCCGTGCGTTCCCTTGCTTCTTATGCGTTTTTGAGCCAAATGAAGTCAGCAATGCATGCTTAAAAGGCCATCCCCTAATCATTTGAAATGGGAGAGTTTTGGTGAATTGGCCATTTTGAGCAAGTTTTGTGTTTTTTCAATGCAACATGTGCAATACCATATGGGGCACGAAATAGTAAGCGTGATGGGCCTCAGCATGTCACAAATTACCAATGGGATTGATTAGAAGCAAGAGGAATGGCTAAAACTTGAGTTTGCAAGAAATGGCCATTTTGCACATTGGCCAAATTTCAATAAAATGCCATGAAATTCCAAAACTCATAACTTGCTCATACTTTCGAGTTTTGACACAAATGAGCACAATTTGGAAAGGTATTGAAAATATCTACAATCCCCTAGTTTTGAGTTTTTTCAAATTAATCCATTAAGGCTCCCAAAACCTAGCTTGAAATTCACTAATTTTGAAAAATGACCTATAATTTTGTAACTTCAAAAGACCATAACTCTTGATTCCTTGCCAATTTGGACATGAGACCAAAGGGAGATGAAAGACCATTCTCTTAGATTTCCAAGCATATTTCATTTGCATCCTCTTGATCAAGGATGAATAAAATATTATTTTTTGAAATTAGGCCCTTATTTTCCAAAATTAGTAACTTCTAGGGTTTCTTCAAAAACAAGTTTCAACCCAAACTTCAATCTCTTTGATCCAATGACCAAAATGGACTTGAAATATGAAAAGAACATCCTTGAATTGATGGTTGGCCAAAAAAATCCCTTGGTCAACCTTGACTTTGACTGATTTGGACCAAAATGACCATTTTGCCCCTTTGAAACAATTGATCCACTTTCCTTCAAAATTGATGATTAAAACTTAAAACATATGATCTTTCAAACATATAAAGGCCATGTGCAAAGTTTCACTTCAAAATTATCAAGAAATCTTGATGAAATCCCAAACCCTAATTTTGGTCAACACATTAGGAGACTGATGAATCATCTTCAAAACCTCAAATCCTCTAGGTATCTTGACCAATTCCTTGTACAAGGATCTTTCAAATAACAAAGAAATGTTGTAGCTCCCAAAACAAATCTTGTTCATTGGAAGGACCAATAGCCTTACTTCAAACAAAACCCTAATTTGACTGATGAATCCAAAGAGTGATTTCATTTGTGATCAAACACCAGCTCCAATCTTCTAGGGGTCCAAAGAGATGAATAAAAAAACAACTTGAGATATGCAAAAGCATTTAAGCTTGAAATATTCAGGAGTTTAGATGATAATATTCTTCTTGAGCAAATTGTTAATGCCATCAACCTTCAAAGCTTGAGGAAAACTTGGTCACCAAAGTATTTTGATCCTATCACAATGTATGAATGCAATGCACTATGATGTTTATGATGAAACATAAGCCTAAATCAAGAGGGTAAATTTTGGGGTGCAATAGCTGCCCCTATTCAAATATCTTCAACATGATAAGTGAGAAAAGTGATAACTTTCGAGCATTCAGGGTTGAAGATGTTTGAATACGAAAGAACCCGAAAATTTACACTCTTGAAAGAAACAGAAACAAAACTCCCAAGACATGCGTCAGAATGAAGCTATAATGCAGGTTGAAACAAAACAAAAACAAAAGAAGAGTAGGCGCAACTAAACTTCCAGACAAACGTGCCAGGGAAAAACTGGGCTTCAAAAGGGAGGGGTGAGGCAAAACTCAACCAACAGAGTGTATACGAGACTAAGCTCTGTAACAGAAAACGTACGCGGGTGAGGAGACGAAACTCGGAGCTCGACCCCAAGGCAAAGTGGCTAGAGTGCGTGATTCTAGGAACACTTGCTAATCTCAACTAAGATAGACAGTATGAAGGAACTGAAAGAATCTCAGAAATGAGGAACAAAAGCAAGACGAAACTCGACTCAATGACCAGTTAGACGAAACTAAACCAGATGAGTACCAAGACGAAACTGGATTTCACGCACGAGTAACAAGGCGAAACTCGACCCAAAACGAAGTGATGAGAGTGCATGCTTCTCAGAGCACCTGCTGGTCTCAGATCAATGGATAAACAGTGACGAAAACTGATAGGAGAATCCAAGGAACAAAGGAGACTGATTTCAAACCAAGGACGCAGTACGAACACTACACTCGGTAAACAAACACCGTCAAAGAGCCCAGGGTAGGAAAGCAAAAACGAGACAAAATTCGACTCAACAACTAGTTAGACGAAACTAAACTAGATTAGTACCAGGACGAAACTGGATTTCATGCACATGTGACAAGGCGAAACTTGACCCAAAGCGAGGAGATTAGGGCGTACACCTAAAAACCTGCTGAAAGCGAATATCAGGGCGAAAGTGGTATTCGAAAAGGTGCACCAATAGATATTGGAATGAACCAAAGAGAGTAGTAAAGACCAAACCTAAGAAGACCGCGTCAGGGCGAAACTGAGCAGCTATAGTCAAAAGTAGACACTCAAACAAAAAAATGACTGACGTCAAAAGGATATTGGTATAGGGAGGAAACTGAGATTATGAGGACAAATACCTCACTGGGGATTAAATCCGAAGTGTTAGCAAATCACCGGGGATGACAAAAATAATAATGGCTTATGTTCCGATGCATGTTGGAATTATTTTTTATAGCGCAATGCTCCATATAAGGGAAATGCTACGCGTTTTGGTAGATGCAATGTAATGATGCATGTTTAAAAAGTCTCACTAGATAATGGCCAATTGAGAAGCCAAAAACCAAGAAGTCTGAATCTGACATGACTTGTAAAAATAAATTGCAAAATCCAAAGGATAGGAGAAAATACGGGGAATCGCTAGAGAGGGAACCTCGGAGAGGTGGAGCTTCGCGAAGAAACAAGCAAGCAACCAGCAGAAACGGGCCACAAACAAAGAGAGGAGTTGCAAAAATAAATTGCAAATTCCCAGGGAAGATCAGGTCGACACTGTAACTTCTGGAAAAGGACAAAAACCTTTTGCTGGGGGAACAAAACTCTGCTGAAGAGGTGGGACTTCACTAGAGATTTAGAACTCTGTTGAAGATTATCTTGCTGGAGAGATATTCTCTTGGAATGCAACCAAAGGACGAATCCTGCAGATAGCCACACGGTATCAAAACCTTACTGGGGAACAAGAGGAGATCCTTAACAAAGGATGCCCCGGTCAACAGATCGGCTGGGAAATGAGAGGTCAAAGCGAGGGATCTCTATTGGCAAAATCCGTTGGGAAGTTGAAACTTCTTCAGAATGTAGGTTCCAACTTAACGACTCCGCTGGGGATAGGCGACATATCCAAACTTGAAGTCTTGGAACGAGGCTTTTGAGAGACAATCCCTGGAGTAACAAAACTTTGCTGCTGAAATGAAACTTCACCGGGGAAAGGAAACTTCACTGGGGAAACGAAACTTCACAGGGGATAAACATAAGAAGAAAGTCGAACATTCCCTTCTTGGCCATCATTAAGCTCTTTACCGGTGTTCAACGTGTAAACTCTTTTGTTGTCAAACAGCTGTTTTGCATACAGAAAAATGTTTATTGAGAATGATAGACCTGATGCGATAATTATTTAAGCCTTGAAGTTGAAAACTGTAACAAAATGTCGCATCTCTGTTGTGAATGAATCACTGGCTAGAGTGCAAAAAGGTTTTAAAACTTTTCTTTCCCTTTTTTGAAAAACGAGTTAAAATGCGAGTGATAAGATACCAACACGGCTATGCAACACATATTTGGGACGTTTAGGAAATGTTATCCTGTCGCAGTATGCTTTTAAGTTAAACCCTTGTTTCAGTTAGGACTTTTAGAGGTTGTAACGTAGCCTGGTTCAAGGTTCTTTTGAAAAAAGTTTTTCAAGGCTCAAGTTATTTGGTGCCCACCCCCTTCGTGATATTCTCATGTCCTAAGTTCAGATAATTTATCACAAACATTCATCTTTCAAAAAGATTTATGATGGTTGAGTGATCACGACAAATCCTCCAATGTGATCGTCGCTTAACTTCTGCTGCTTTTGTTGTTGATATTATTGTTCCTCTTCTTTTTTATGAAAGTTTTATTGAATATATATTTTTCGGCCTTTTAGGCTCTCTTTTCCCTAACTTTTGCCTGGACAAAATCTTTTGAATCTCCATTTTGGGAGTCCAGCGGGATGCCCTAACTTTTTCCTAAGCGACTTGTTTTCAAGTTTCGACTTAGCGGGGCTTTTTGTTTCTTTCTTATTCATGCATTCCGCTTTGAACAAGTCAATGTGACTTTAGGTCTTTGAACTTTTTCTTTCTTTTTCTCTTTTCTCTTTTTGAAGAAAACAAATTCCTCATTCCTTGGTCGGCGAGGGATTAACATTATTGTATCGATTCGATCTCGACCTCAGGATTCCGTGAGGAAAATGAAAATCACGGTTCAGATAAAATGCAGTGATCCTCAGAGGGGACATTCCTTCTGAAATTTGAATGCTTGGGAAAATCAATTGAACATCTACCTTGCCCCTGGTTAAAAAAAGGTTTTTTTTTTAACGAAAAGGAAACTCCTACTTCGAAGACTCAGAGGGGTTAACGAGGGTCTAACTCCCTTATATCTCTAGTGTTGGGGATTGAAACAATGCATGTACATCATCAACAGGGTTCTACTCAAAAGCATACCACTACAGTCACCGTTTTCAGCTAAACTTCCTCCTCCAAATTCTTGGTCATGCAAAAGAATTGACACAGTTGGTATCAAAACGCCCGGAAAACAATTAAAGAGTGATTTTGTATAAAAAAAATTTAGGCAAAAACAATCAACGCATCAAGATTGACATTCAGCTATAAAAAAAATCCTATATGCAGACAATGCTTAAAACAATCAATCAAGATGACACATGAAAGCACGAAAAAGAAACGTAATAAAAGCCATTATGGGGAAGAAGTATCTCCAACCAGGTTCACCGATCCCACTGACTTGCCGTAACCTTGATATTACCCTGACCCATGATCGTTAACAACGTCCCGGAGCTGTGAAATAAAATCGCAAGGCAAAAAATGCCTAAAAGGGTGAAAGAGAAGTCCACCAAACAGAGAAACAAACATGCCCCTTGCACAGCGGTGGTTGTGTTTGTTATCCGCATTTCAAGTGATCGACCAACCATGACTTGTATTACCATTTTCGTGTAAGGTCCGCGAAGTTTATATGCACATGCCTATCAAAAATATTGGACGTTTTTGCAAACAAAATGAAAAAAGAAAAGCATACGTATACTTGAAAGAAGATATTCTATTGATTTTGAGAAATTAGCCTGTGAAAAAGGCATTTACATTGGGAAACAAGAAATTGCAAAATTAAAACAAACAAGTGTTTACAGATGGCAATGTGAATATGAACATCCATCAAGTCCCGACTCTGCTATGACTCTGATGACTCTCATCTTCCTGCTTTCAAACAAATCATTCTTGGATTAGCTTCGAGCTTATGCCAGATGATGGGATGAAGGAAAGAAACAAAGGATCCCATGTTTAGCGTAGTCATTTCCTTTAAGTCCCTAACTTTGGCCTGAATCGCCCTTTCGGGTTTTCGATTCACCAGGACACCCTCTTTTTGCCTAAACCGTCCTTTCGGGTTTTCAGTTTAGCGTTTTTTTTTTGTTTTTTTATGCAAAGTATTTTTTAACTATGTCAGCATTCACAGGGAGAGGGAAGTACTCTCCATCCATAGTCGTAAGCATCATCGCTCCTCCAGAGAAAACTTTCCTGACCATGAAAGGTCCTTCATAAGTCGGAACCCACTTGCCTTTGGGATCTCCCTGGGGAAGAATTATCCTCTTTAATACAAGGTCACCTGGTTTGTAACACTGGGGTCGTACCCTCTTATCAAAAGATTTTCTCATCCTTTGCTGATATACCTGACCATGACATACGGCCATCAATATCTTCTCATCAATAAGTTCCAACTGATCCAGCCGATTCTGTACCCATTCACTTTCATCCACCTCAACATTTCTCATGACCCTAAGAGAAGGAATCTCGACTTCTACCGGAAGCACTACTTCCATGCCATAAATCAATGAAAACAGGGTTGCCCCAGTCGAAGTACGCACAGTGGTGCGATAACCATGCAAAGCAAAAGGCAACATCTCATGCCAATCTTTATAGGTTACCACCATCTTCTGCACGATTTTCTTGATATTTTTATTGGTCGCTTCGACGGTGTCGTTCATCTTTGGTCTATATGGGGAAGAGTTATGATGCTTGATTTTGAAGGACTCACAAAGCTCCTTCATCATCTTATTGTTCAAATTAGACCCATTATCAG
Organism: Vicia faba; assembly: GCA_948472305.1. Taxonomy (NCBI): domain Eukaryota; kingdom Viridiplantae; phylum Streptophyta; class Magnoliopsida; order Fabales; family Fabaceae; genus Vicia; species Vicia faba. The sequence goes on from OX451735.1 coordinate 352,575,466, forward strand.
TAATGATCTTCTCAGGCACTCTGTAGCGACAGATAATATTGTGCTTAATGAACCGAGTTACCACCTGCTTGGTGACATAGGCATAGGATACAGCTTCGACCCATTTCATAAAATAATCGATGGCAACCAGAATGAAACGGTACCCGTTAGACGCAGTCGGTTCAATCTTGCCGATCATATCAATTCCCCACATCGCAAACGGCCAAGGGGAGGTCAAGACATTCAAAGGTACTGGCGGCACATGCACCTTATCAGCATAGACTTGACATTTGTGGCAAACACATGCATGATTGTAACAGTTAGTCTCCATGGTGGACCAATAATAACCTGCTCGCAAGATTTTTTTAGCCATGGTGTGCCCGTTGGAACGGGTCCCAAAATCACCTTCGTGTATCTCTTCAATGATCCTAGCTGCTTCTTTCTTGTCAACACATCTGAGCAGTAACCCGTCATGATGCCTTCTGTACAACACACCACCACTAAGAAAGAACTTGGCTGAAAATCTTCTCAAGAACTTCTTATCTGTGACAGATGCCTCCTCGGGGTACTCTTGTGTTTCAAGATACCGCTTAACGTCATAAAACCAAGGGTTACCATCTGGTTCCAAACTGGCCTCAAAGCAGAAAGCTGGCTCACTCAGACTTCTGATAGTAATGGAAGGTGCCTCATTAACCCACTTAACCTTGAACATGGAGGACAAAGTTGCTAGTGCATCGGCTATATTGTTTTCTTCTCTGGGGATGTGCTCAAATGTGATCTCCTCGAAGTACAGAATCAACTTAATAACATGCTCACGATAGGGAATTAGGTTCTGATGGCGAGTCTCCCAATCTCCATTAATCTGGCTGATAACAAGATTGGAATCCCCGTAAACTTTCAAGAATTTGATGCGCAGGTCGATCGCCGCTTCAATGCCATAAATGCAAGCCTCATTTTCGGCCATGTTGTTAGTGCAATCGAAACAAATAGGAGCCGTGAAAGGAATATGGTATCCCTCAGGGGAAGTGATAATAGCTCTGATGCCGTTGCCCGTGGCATTGGAGGCGCCATCAAAAACAAGTGTCCAATGTGATCCCGGCTCGGGTCCTTCGTCTGGGTCTGGTATGTTACAATCCCGAATATACACAATTTCCTCATCTGGAAAATCAAACTTCATTGGTTCATAATCGTTCACGGACTAATGAGCAAGATGGTTGGCCAGTATACTACCCTTAATTGCTTTTTGAGTAGTGTATTGGATATCATATTCAGTGAGTATCATCTGCCAACGGGCTACCCTGCCTGTAAGAGCTGGTTTCTCAAAAATGTACTTGATTGGATCCATTTTGGATATCAAGTAGGTGGTGTGAGTTAACATGTATTGCCTCAGACGTTTGGCGGCCCAGGCAAGTGCGCAACAAGTTTTTTCCAGCAATGAGTACCTCGACTCGCACTCCGTAAACTTCTTACTCAAGTAGTAAATAGCCTGCTCTTTCTTCCTTGTCTCGTCATGTTGACCAAGGACACAACCCATTGAGGTCTCCAACACAGTTAGGTACATGATTAGTGGCCTTCCTTCCACTGGCGACATGAGTATTAGAGGTTCCTGCAAATACTCCTTTATTTTGTCAAAGGCCTTCTGACAATCCTCATTCCATTTCACTGTCTGACTTTTCTTCAACAACTTGAACATAGGTTCACAGGTGGCAGTGAGATGAGAAATAAATCTGGAAATATAGTTTAATCTCCCCAGGAAGCCACATACTTCCTTCTATGTCCTTGGCTCAGGCATTTCCTGTATCGCTTTGACTTTGGCTGGGTCCACCTCGATACCCTTTTCACTTACAACAAAACCCAACAGCTTGCCGGATCTCACCCCGAAGGTGCACTTATTCGGATTCAACCTTAGCAAGAACTGCCTCAGCCTCTCAAATAATTTTTTCAGATGAACAAGATGTTCCTCCTCTGTGTCAGACTTAGAAATCATATCGTCTACATATACCTCAATCTCTTTGTGAATCAAGTCATGAAAGAGAGTGACCATGGTGCGCTGATATGTTACCCCGGCATTTTTCAAACCAAATGGCATCACTTTATAGCAAAAAGTTCCCCAAGGCGTGATGAATGTCGTCTTCTCCATATCCTCCAAGGCCATCTTAATTTGATTGTAACCCGAAAAGCCATCCATGAATGAGAACACCTTGGAATGAGCAGTATTATCGACCAACACATCAATATGCGGAAGAGGGAAATAATCTTTAGGGCTAGCCCTATTCAAATCCCTATAATCCACGCACATCCTGACTTTACCATCTTTCTTGGGCACAGGCATAATAATTTCAATCCATGGCGAATAATTGACAACCTTTAAGAAATTTGCGTCCAACTGCTTCTGGACCTCCTCCTTGATCTTCTTGGACATCTCAGGATGAGTTCTTCGGAGCTTTTGCTTGACAGGAGAACAACCTTCTTTAAGTGGTAGTCGATGCACCACTATGTCTGTATCAAACCCAGGCATATCCTCATAAGACCAGGCGAAGATATCAGAATACTCACAGAGTAGCTCAATCAATCTGGCCTTTACATCTTGACCTCTCTTCTTACCTCTTCAGTACCAATATTCACCACCTCAATCGAATCCTGATTCGGCTGGATAACCTTCTCTTCTTGTTTTAACAATCTTCCTAATTCTTCAAGAAGATCACAATCCTTATATGCTTCTTCTTCAGCTTGATAAATAGGAGTATCAAAGTCATAATGAGCCATAGCAGAGTCGTTATCGATAGAATCGGTGGTGGAAGTGCATCTGCATGAATGACATTTTTGCGTTTTTTAGTGACAGTGTGTGGAAAGAGAAACATTGCCATTTAAATAAAAAGAAAAAGAAAAGAAGCAAAATTTTGAATGCAAAAACGTCCTTTATTTCATGATAAACTTGCAAAATAAACATGGTGGCCCTACACAAATGATCCACTACGCCTTGGGCAGAGCGTAGGAATTATGATATGATAATAAAAGAAATAATAAAATTACTCCTCAGCACTTGAAACTTGGATAACATCCACAGAAGTCCAATTGTTCAGCGCCTGGCCCGGAATACTTGGACGAGTCCAATCTTCAACATTGTAGCCATCAGCCCTATCATCCCCAACTGCATTAACGTGTCCTTCTTGAGTAGCACAAGGACGGGAAAACTTCACAGGAGTAGATAAACTGGATGCTCTGGGAGCTGCACTCTGATGACCCGGGCTAAAACCAAGACCAAATTTATCAAACTTCAGAGTAACGTCCAGCACCTGACCCCAACCTTCAGGGTTACCACCTTCCACTACAGCTTTTTCATCTTTGAGAGAAGACATAGCAGTATCCGGTTTCTTTTTCTGCTCTGGAGGAGGAAAGTTGACGGCATGAACTGTCTCAAATGCCTGAAACGGAGTCTCATGAATCTCGCCTTCAACTTCAACATAGCAGAATGATGTAAAATGACTTACAATGTACTCTTCCTCGCCGCACACGGTCATCACCTTTCCCTCTGCAGGATACTTGAGTTTCTGATGAAGAGTAGAAGTAACTGCTCTTGCTCTGTGAATCCCCTCCCCAACAAGCAACAGTATGCTGGCTGTATATCCATCACAAAAAATGTAGCCGTGAAGGTGCAAGGACCAACCTTGATGGGTAGCTCCACTTCCCCAAATACTGACCTTCGAGACCCATCAAACGCCTTCACTATCAAATCGCTAGGGCGCAAATCTAGTCCAGAATAATCAATCTTCATCAATGCTGACTTGGGCAATACATTTAAAGACAATCCTGTATCTACCAAAACCCGGGATAAAGTAGTGCCCCTGCACTCCATTGAAATATGCAACGGTTTGTTATGGTCTGGTCCCTCTGGAGGAAGATCAAAATCGGTGAAGCCCAAACCATTCCCGACAGATATATTAGCACAGACATTTTCAAACTGATTGACTGTTATCTCATGTGGCACGAACGCATTCTTTAACAACTTCATTAAAGCATTTTTGTGAGGTTCTGAATAAATCAATAGAGATAAGATAGACATCTTGGAAGGAGTATGGCTCAAATGATCAATTATGCTATAATCACTTTTTCTGATAATTCGCATCAACTCTTCAACATCATCGGGAACCGAAGAAGCTTCTGGTATCGGAATTAGTTGAGTCACATTGGCCGGCATAACCCTTGGATTACCAATCATTACCTGTTTTTTTCCTTTTTCTCTTGCAGAAGTATCTGCCGCATCTTGCACATTAGAAGGACCAAATACTCTCCCACTTCTAGTCATTCGACCCACACCAAAAAAGTTATGGACTTCCTCCTCATCACCTTCAGCATGTTCTTTCTCAGACAAACGATCATTTACCTCCTGCTTTACCCCGTGGTAATAAACATCGGCACCGTAATGCCACGTGACAGCCTTCTCACTGGTATACGGCATAGGACCAGGTACCGTAATCATTAGAGGGGGTGCCCTTGATGGGACAGGAATGCGTGCAGGGGTGTAAGGAATAGATATCACAGCAATATCTTCTTCGGTAACATTGTGGTAGCTCAGTTTTCTATCAAACTACAGGAAACCTTCATTCATCAACAACTGGATACCGGCTTTTAAATCATCACAACCCTTTGGTTGCTCTCTACACTTGTCACACTCAGGAATACAACTGATAACGAGAAAACATATCGTATAATTACCATGATTTTTACCGATTTTATATTTCATTAAGTCGTCTAACCCCCGATTATTCCGAGATTATTTGTCTTTTTGCAGGTATAACACTTGTCGACTCAAACCGATGGAAAAGGACAACATGAAGAAGGCTAGACGATAAAGAAAGAGAAAAATAATAAAAAAATACAAAGTTTGGACTTCTAGAACAGTGACGGTCGTCACGTCCCTGTGACGGGCGTAACACCCCCCAACATAAGGAAACGCTTGTCACACACCACTGACGAGCGTAAGGCACTACTTCAGCGCGTGACGACCGTCACCCACCTGTGACGACCGTCACGCGCGTGAAGGTGGACGTTATGCATGGATTGAGACGTGGGCGTTAAGGGCAGACTCGTTCTCCCTTTTTCTATTGAGTCCCCTATTTTCTTGCCACCACTATTAGTGCTCCTGTATTTTCTCCACCGAAGACATCATCAAGAATTCAAAAACTGCTGATTTTTCCTATGCTATATATATGTGTACCAGTGCACAGTTCAGCGGTCGAAGAAATTTACTCAGAGCAAATATTATTTTATATTACAGTTATCTTCCAATTTGCTTGTTTTGGAATTCTGTTTTCATTTTCTTGTAATTTTCATTCAAAGCCTTAGTTTCTAGTTTTTAAGTGTTAATTCTTCTTTCAAGAATTAACACGAATCATTTACTCCAAGTCAAGCTCGAAGATTGGATTACTGTAATACCTCAAGATTACCATAGCAACTTTGATTCCAGGTTTTTTTTATATTGCAATTATTATTCATTCAGTTTTTATAATACGCCAATTATTGCCATGAATTATATTTTGAACTGTATTGCTGTTAAGTTAATTATGTCTGGCTAAATTATTAATACCGGTATGTGACCGTAAGAACTGAAAGAATTCAATGATACCTTGGCCAAAAATATTTATAAAACAATTTCTGGTTTCCAATTTCCAAGATTAATTTAACTATCCTTGTCACGAGAGTGAGAGGTTAATTAACACGATTTTGCCACGAGAGTGGGAAATTAATTAAGGCAAGAACTTGCATGCGAGAGTTGGGGTTCAACCCAGATAGTGGTAACGAAGCATTGATTTTTAAATACACGAGAGTGTTTTAATAAATTAATTAAATTCAAATTTTTTTCAAAAAGTGTTATTAAATTTAAAGTGCATCCACTAGGTTTAGTAGCATGACTTATTTCATAAACACGAGAGTGTATGTCTCAGGTTTTTAAACAATTAGCTTTTACCGAAATACTTTATAGGCCAAGCGATTCACCGAATTCCCTAAGTCCGATTATCACATACCGGTATAATTAGTACTATTACTTTTAATTAAACTGTTTCCCCCAAAAATCAAATATTCATCGCTTAGTTAGACAAACTGTAGCATTAGATCGTATGCGATTGATCCTCAGTCTCTGTGGGTTCGATAATCTTTTAAAACTAGAACGATTGAACTGTATACTTGCAGTTAGTATCCCGACAGACTTATAAAGTCCCGATCAAGTTTTTGGCGCCGTTGCCGGGGACTGGTAGTCAATTAATTATGATTCTTCTGTTGCGCGTTTAGACTAAGCAACAGACACCCCTTTGTCGATTTGTATGCCAAGGACTCGCTCACAAGGCGAACCACTTGACAAATCGACGGACGAACCTGAACGCATTCTTTCCGTAAGACGTGCAGTCAGGGATTACTGTTTAAATCACGCTATTCCTTTACCCAAACCAGAAATCAAGATTGATTCTGAAACTGATTCTAATTCTTCCTCTGAAACCGAAACCAATCCAGAATTAGACATGGCCGAAGAACAAAGGACCCGTCCACTGAAGGAGTACGCAGCTCCATCACAACAAGAGCCCCATAACAGCATTGCTGCTCCAGCAATAAACCGAAACGATTTCGAGTTAAAGCCGTCATTGATATCAGCTATCCAACAACGCCAATTCTCTGGAGATCCTTCTGAGGATCCGAATGAACATCTTACAAAATTCGTTCAATTTGCCGACACAGTTATAGCTAATGGTGTTAGTAAAGATGCGATAAGATTACGTCTTTTCCCTTTCTCACTAAGAGATAGAGCTTGGGCTTGGTTGCAATCCTTGCCATCAAATTCCGTCACTACGTGGGAAGGACTGAAGATCGTATTCTTAGCACGATACTTTCCCCCAAGCAAGACCGCTGCACTAAGAGCCCAAATCAACGGATTTAGGCAGAAGGATACTGAATCACTATTCGATGCATGGGAGCGCTACAAAGATATGATGCGAATGTGCCCACATCACGGACTAGAAAAATGGCTGATAATCCACACGTTTTATAATGGACTATTGTACAACACAAGACTATCTATAGATGCCGCCGCAGGTGGTACACTGATGGACAAGCCTTATGACGAAGCTAACCAACTCATTGAAAACATGGCTCAAAACCACTATCAGTGGGGAGGAGAAAGAACATCTGTGGAGAAGACTCAAACCAAAGGCGGGATGTACGAGATTAGTAGCCTAGATAAAGTTAATGCTAAGGTAGATGCTCTTACCCAAAAAATAGAAAGCTTGACCTTACCTCTTGTAGCTACCGTAGCTGCAGTTACCCCAGGCTGCGAAGTTTGTGGAGTTCCTGGTCATGTTGGAACCGAATGTCAAATCTTAGCAGGAATAACGGCTGATCAGGTAAATTACGCTCAAGGAAATCCTTATGCCAATACCTATAATCCTGGTTGGAAGAACCATCCTAACTTCTCGTACAAGAGCAATAACGCTTTATATGCACCTGGCCAAGCACCTGCTGTACCTCCAGGTTATCAAAAACCCGCTGGTAATGTTCCTAACATTCCTAAGAAATCTAACCTTGAAATCCTAATGGAAAATTTTATCGCTAATCAAGCCCAACAAAACAAAGAATTTCTCAATCAAAACGTTCACACCGGTGAACAATTGAAGCTATTAGCAAACAAGGTAGATGCCCTAGCTACTCACAACAAAATGTTAGAAACTCAAATCTCCCAAGTAGCACAGCACCAAGCTAGTTCTGCCGCACATGCTGGTACATTTCCTGGACAGACACAGCCCAATCCTAAAGGACATGCAAATGCTATTACATTACGAAGTGGGACAGCCCTTGACGGACCGGCAGATCCTAGACTCCAAAACCCGACCATGTATCAAAAACCTGAAAAAGAAATAGAGAAGTCGAAAGATCAATCTGAAAATGTAGAGGAAGACGCGAGTGAGAACACAGAGGCCTCAGAAAAACCCTATGTGCCTCCACCACCATACAAACCACCAATTCCATACCCTCAAAGACTTGCAAAATCCAAGAACGAGGGACAATTCAAGAAATTTGTAGAACTTCTGAAACAACTAAACGTCACTATTCCGTTTACAGAAGCTATAACCCAAATGTCGTCATATGCTAAATTCCTAAAAGAAATATTGGCTAATAAGAAAAAAATCATTGAGAACGAAACCGTTATGCTAACTGCCGAATGTAGCGCCATAATTCAAAATAACATGCCTCCAAAGCTAAAAGATCCTGGTAGTTTCTCCATACCATGTGTAATTGGAAAATCTGTCATAGACAAAGCTCTATGCGATTTAGGAGCCAGTGTCAGTCTAATGCCCTTATCTATTTGCGAGAAGCTCAAATTAGGCGACATGAGACCTACCAAGATGTCCCTACAACTAGCCGACAGATCAGTCAAATTTCCTGTTGGTATGCTAGAAAACATTCCTGTCCGAATAGGACAATTTTACATACCGACTGACTTTATAATAATGGACATCAAGGAAGATTCAAACATTCCCATCATACTAGGAAGACCATTTTTAGCTACTGCAGGAGCCATCATTGACGTTAAGAAAGGGAAACTTACCTTCGAGGTAGGAGAAGAAAAAGTAGAATTCATTCTTTCCCAATTCTTTAAAGCCCCTGCTATAGATGATTCATGTTGTCTCCTAGATATTATCGATGAATGTGTCAAAGAACTTGAATGCCAAGAGGACACCTACTCTGAGATGCTGAAAATTCAGACACCGACTATCCTCAAGAGCGAAGACTGGAAACAGGAACACTTAGATGCCAACCTAAGCGAATGTTTAGCCTTAACACCCGATCCTGACTCAACTAATAAGAAACCCGGTATAGAACTTAAAACATTACCTGAAGATCTTAGGTATGAATTCTTAGATAAAGAACTCGAACGACCAGTTATAGTCAATGCCAAATTAGGAAAGGTCGAAACCGAAAAACTTCTTAGTGTGTTACGGAAATATCCAACCGCGTTAGGCTATAATATCTCAGATCTCAAAGGAATAAGCCCTTCTCTCTGTATGCACCGCATTATGCTGGAGGAGGACTGCAAGACTTCTAGAGAACATCAAAGACGAATAAATCCTATCCTAAGTGAAGTAGTTAAGAAGGAAGTGCAAAAGCTACTAGAGGCAGACATCATATACCCAATATCAGATAGCAACTGGGTCAGTCCAGTTCATGTGGTGCCTAAGAAAGGAGGTGTTACGGTTATAACGAACACAAAAGGCGAATCGGTAGCACAACGTACTCAAACAGGATGGAGAATGTGTATCGATTATAGAAAACTAAACAAAGCTACACGCAAGGACCATTTCCCATTTCCATTCATTGATCAAATGCTCGAGCTTTTAGCCAAACATTCCCATTTCTGCTATCTTGATGGATACTCAGGATTCTTTCAAATTCCCATTCATCCTGATGATCAAGAGAAAACTACGTTCACATGTCCCTATGGTACCTTTGCATACCGGAGAATGCCATTTGGACTATGTAATGCACCTGCAACTTTCCAACGATGCATGATGGCGATCTTCGCAGATTTTTTTAGACGGGATCATGGAAGTATTCATGGACGATTTCTCTGTCTGTGGAGAGAGTTTCAACGGATGTTTAACAAATCTTGAATTAGTACTGAAACGCTGTGTTAATGTCAACCTAGTGCTCAACTGGGAAAAATGTCACTTCATGGTGAGACAAGGAATTGTGTTGGGTCACATTGTATCAAACAGAGGGATTGAAGTCGACAAAGCAAAGATCGAAATTATCAAAAACCTTCAACCACCCAAAACAGTTAGAGAAATAAGAAGCTTTCTAGGACACGCGGGTTTTTACCGACGTTTTATAAAAGATTTCTCTAAAATCACCAAGCCACTAACTGAATTATTAATGAAAGAGGCTGAGTTTATTTTCGACGATAAGTGCTTGAACGCATTCGAGACACTAAAAGAGGCCTTAATATCGACACCTATTATGCAACCTCCTGATTGGAACCTACCATTTGAAATAATGTGCGATGCGAGCGATTATGCTGTAGGCGCAGTCCTAGGACAATGCAAAGAAAATAAGCTTCACGCTATCTACTACGTAAGCAGAACACTCGACCCCGCACAAATGAATTACGCCACTACAGAGAAGGAACTCTTAGTTGTGGTATTCGCATTGGACAAATTTCGTTCATACTTAGTAGGCGCTAAAATCATTATTTATACGGATCATGCTGCGATCTGATACTTACTAAGCAAGAAGGACGCCAAACCGCGATTACTCAGATGGATCTTACTCCTACAAGAGTTTGACTTAGAAATAAAAGACAAAAGAGGAACTGAAAACGTGGTAGCTGACCATTTATCGAGATTAGATGGAATCCAAACCGAGAGTGTTCCCATAAACGAAGATTTCCCTTATGAACGCCTCATTGCCAAGCTAGAGACAAACCCTACCGACAGTTTAGATCCATACAATGAAACTTTCACAACTGCGGTAGTAAAATCCATTTGTACTAATACCACATTACCATGGTATGCTGACTTCGTCAACTATTTAGCTGCCGGTGTTTTACCACCTGATTTGACGTACCAACAGCGGAAGAAATTTTTCCATGACCTTAAACACTACTTTTGGGATGAACCATTACTCTTTAAAAGAGGCGCCGATGGTATCTACCGTCGCTGCGTTCCCAATGATGAAATAAACGACGTCATTTCCCATTGCCATTCCGCCCTTTATGGTGGACACGCTAGTACATCGAAAACCTGTGCAAAAATACTTCAAGCTGGCTTCTTTTGGCCTACCTTATGGAAAGACGTCCACGTAGCAATTATGAACTGCGATAGATGTCAATGCACAGGAAATATATCTAGACGTGACGAAATGCCGCAAAAAGGAATCCTCGAAGTAGAAGTTTTCGATGTGTGGGGAGTTGATTTCATGGGACCTTTCCCCGCATCTTTTGGAAATAAATATATTTTGGTAGCCGTCGACTATGTATCAAAATGGATTGAAGCCATCGCCGCACCCACAAACGATACACGTGTGGTACTAAAACTATTCAAGAATATTATCTTCCCACGATTCGGTGTACCAAGACTAGTGATCAGCGATGGTGGCTCCCATTTTATCTCTAGAATCTTCGAAAGGTTACTTTCCAAATATGGCGTTAAACATCGTATAGCCACACCATACCATCCTCAAACAAGTGGACAAGTGGAAGTGTCAAATAGGGAGATCAAACAAATACTTGAGAAAACCGTAGCCACATCCAGAAAAGACTGGTCCTCCAAGCTAAACGATGCTCTTTGGGCATATCAGACAACTTTCAAAACTCTTATCGGAACAACGCCGTTCAAGTTAGTTTATGGAAAATCTTGTCATTTGCCAGTAGAATTAGAACATAAAGCTTATTGGGCCATAAAAACCCTTAACTTAAATTATAAGAGTGCTGGCGAGAAACGAGTGTTAGATATCCATGAACTAGAAGAATTGCGTTTAGACGCTTATGAAAATGCTAAAATCTATAAAGATAGAACAAAAAAATGGCACGATAAGCGTATCTCGCGGAAAGAATTTAAGGAAGGAGACATCGTACTCCTATTCAACTCTAAACTGAAACTTTTCCCGGGAAAATTACGTTCCAGATGGTCCGGACCGTTCTAAATTAACAAAGTTTTCCCAAGTGGTGCGATAGAAATTAAAGGTAGTTATATCGAACCATTCATAGTCAATGGCAAACGCTTAAAGCACTACTTTAACGTCGGAAATATCGAATTCTCGGCTTATCTTCAGTTAAGTGAGCCGCCTACCCCGCTACCTAACTGAATAGGTATTTACTGTCGAGCCGTCGACATAAAATAAAGGCGCTTCGTGGGAGGCAACCCATGTTTTACTTTAATTATTTTTTCTGCTTTAACATGCTTTTCTTTTTCTTTTCTTTTTCTTAATCTTTAAAACATTTTCATGATTGCATCTCTTACTCCTTTCTATTTTTCTTCTGTTTTTATTTCTCCCTTTCATCTTTCTTTTTCTTTTTAATTTAACTTTGGCAATTTCCTAACCCGAAAATACTTACTTAATTTCCTTTTCTTTCAAACATTTATCAAATATTTTCAGGGGGGTAATTCTTTTACTTTCACATTTCGCGCTATGGATTGTGCAAACTTCATGAATGTCAAATTGTGAAGCCGACACCAAAGAAGACGGTTTGCAGACCTGGGTGAACGGGAGATGTGTCCTACTATCTACGCAGATGATCATGCTATGGCTGCCCTTGGCATTCGTGAGAGTGTCATGTACTTGCTGCATCAGATTGGTTGGGACACTGCTCCTATCCGTAGACGATTCTGTACCTACAAAAGGCTGACTCTTGAGTTCCTAAGCACCCTGAGTTTCATTCCAAATCATGGGATGGGATTCAACCGTGGGTTGATCACATTCAGAATGTTTAACATGGATTACACTTATAACCTGCGGGAGTTTAGCCAGCTGCTTGGGTTCCCTTTTGAACCCGATGTTATCAGTATGACACAGGAGAACCTTTTGCCTGAATCTGATCTTGATTATTTCTGGGGAAGCATCGCTGGTAATAACCATCCTGAGCCGTCAGATCTGTACTCTGAATACATTCATAACCCGACTATCAGGTATTTCCACAAGATCATAGCCCACACTATCTTTGGCAAATAGCAAAATGTCACGTTTGTATCCCGCGATGAGCTGTTTATTATGTATGTGCATCCCAGAGCCGTCCGGTGAACGGTGCAGCTTATATGCTCGCTAATATGGAGCAGATCATCCAGACTCCAAATGCACCGATCTTGTTGGGTGGGTTAGTTACCATGCTGTCTAATACAATTGGACTCCGCCGGCCTATGCTCGGTTCTGCTCCGCTCTATGGAATAAAGCCGATGGACATTGCATTCTGTTTCAACACTAGCATGATCGGTAACCTTGGACCAGATCAATTTGACTTGCTAGTTAATCATCAGATTGTCCACAAGTTTAAGCTTCCGGATCCTATCACTAGTGTGCACAACCGAGATAACTGGCTGTTTGATCTACACCATCCTGTTTCACCACCCTCCTCACCATCTACAGTTGACATTTATGAGGTTCCAAACACTGCTAATGCTGATGAAGATCCTGCTACACCGCCAGGATACCATGAGTTCCCTGATCCTTGGGAACAGCAGGCTACTTCCGCTGAGACCGCGACCCAGGCTCCTGAGACTACTCCACCTCCACCTGCTGTTACCCTGGACTCCCTACATGAGGCAATTACGGACATGCGGGGCGAGCTGACTTCTCTCAGGGTGGACTTCATAACCTTCATGGACTTGGTGACTGATCAGTTGGACTACATGCATCAGCATCTGTTTCCGCCTACCCGTGGCTAGAGTTGCCATTGTTATTCATTTCCTTCTCTCTTGCATTTGTACGTACAGTGGGGACACTGTTAAGTTTCAGTGTGGGAGGGATTTTTAGTTATTATTTCAACATTATCATTTTCTATTTCTAGTTACTTTGAAACAATTTGTCATGAATTTATTCAATTAAAGTTTATTTTAATTTTCATTTCTTTTCATTCCCAGTTTACTGTTTTATTTACTGTCTATGTTTATACGCAATATTTCTATTTCGTTATATACTGGTAACTAGTATTACAAAACTTTAATTATTAAAACACTTTTATATTTAAAACTCTTTTTGATTAAAATATTTCAAATAAACCAAAACAAAAAAAAATATAAATTCTTCAAAAACCAATTACCAAGAAAATAATAAACACATAAACTCCCCAACGGTCACATAACGGTCATCTTATTTATGACGCTGCCTGCGTTACGACCGTCACACCCTTGTGACGAGCGTAACGCGCCTTTTTCCCTCATGACGAGCGTCACACCCCTGTGACGACCGTCACGCAAACAGTGACCAGAACGGCTATTGCAGGGAACCGTTCCAACTTTCAACCATCCCCTTCATAAACCCACTTCCTTCCTCCATTGTTACCACATCACACGAAAAACCACCCATTCACTCCATTTTTCTTCTAATTTCTAAACTCCCAACACCAAATTACCATCCTTACAATCTCCCATTCTCACATTCCCAAATCAAATCCTACCTCCACCATGGCAAACAACCCACACGCTCAAGCCATCAATTTCAGAATCGGAGAACCAGGGGAGAATCAACGAGCAAAGTTTCAGAAATTTCAACGTCGAGGTCTCCAACCCACAAGGTACGTTGACATCGACTGCCTAAGGAGTTTGGGACTACTCGACAGTGTCCGCCGATTATTGCAAAGCATGGATTTGTGGAACCTGTGCCGCGAACCAAGACCAATCTACGAAACTCTTACTCTTGAGTTCTTGAGTTCGTTTGTTTACCTCACTCCGCCAGGTGTCACAAACCAACTATCAGGCCTGGCAAAATTTCGCATGTTTGGCGTTGAGCACGAGTTGCCTCAATCCGACATCGCGAGACTTCTAGGATTTTGTTCGGACGAAGGTGCTCATTTTCGGGTACCGAATAGTTTTAGTGAGGAGGCTTTCAACTTGTGGCACAATTTAACGAATATCCGTGCCGGATCCTATGACCACCTCAATGCCACCCACATTCACAATCCGGCCATCCGCTACTTCCATCGCATTCTTAGTAACACGATCTTCGCCCGCGACAGCAACCATAAGCTCAACTCCAAGGAGCTCTTCTTTCTACATTGCGCGTTCACTGGGCAAAAGATCAATGTCGCCCCGTTCCTGCTTGCTCACATCCACTCTATTTGTGCTAGAGGTGGAAAACCTTTTTATTTCGGAGGGCTGGTTACTTCAATTGCCATTGGTCTAAACTACGGTGCTGCTCTCGCAACCTTGCCTTCTATGGCACTGGCTCTGCTAACCTTGGATCACTGCAAAGCCGCACACCTCATCTACGAGCGGGAAGACGGCAGATTCCACCCCGTAATCAGGAATACTGTCTATCAGAATATCATTTTGCCGAACAGGGACCGAATCGATCCAAGTAACCGAGCAAACTGGTTGTTTGACCCTGAAGTTCCCGTAGAGCCTGCACCTGCCCATGAAGACCAACCTGCAGCCGCCGCAGACGATATACAAGAAGAGTTGGATAGTGCTCCTCCTGTCCACGACATTCCAGGATCCTCATCTTCACCCCCTCCTATCAATCTTGAAGACATCCTCCGCGCCCTCCACATGCAAAACCAAATGAATGCGGCGCTTGAAAGGAGGCAAGCCGAGCAATTTGAGTCTCTGTGCGCCCAAAACGCTCAGATCTTGACTGGGCAGCGCAACATGAATGAGAGGTTAGATGAGGCCCTGTCAGATCTTAACGCCTTGAGGATAGATATGAACACCTTTGGCTTCCAGGACACCGACACTGAAGCCACTCCTACCAGACGCTCTCGCACCAGGAGCAGAGGACGTGGTCACCAGTAGTCTTTCTTTAATTTCTATGTAATTTGTTATTTTTCTGTTTCATTTCTTTTCCTTTTGTTTTTGTAATTGTACTTCCCCGCATATATACCACAACATTGAGGACAATGTCGGATTTTGTGTGGGAGAGGTACCTTTCAATATTTTATAAAACTAGTAAATTCTTACGATATGTCTCGATTCAAATTCTTCGCTTTATTTTGCCATACCGGAAAATTTTTTATTTTCGCATTAGCCCGACATACCTATTTTAATGAAATCCCAGTTGAGGAAGCCGAAAACGACATAACAAGATCGATACGGTTCTGTCACCGTAGACTTCCTACTTACGCGATCCGTTTCAATAACCATTATACCGATATCTGGAGTTTCAAGTTCTAGAAGTAACCCCTAGGAGTTTATACTAGCAGTCAGCACCGTCTTGACACAAACCACGTGGAGAATCGATCAATATAAGTGTTTGATGCCTGATTCTAAAAATATCCTTCCTATCTCGCTGATAAAAGAAAAGAAAATCTGTGTACCAAAATATACGGGCACATATAAGAGCTGAGCAAATAATGAAGGAATCCAGTGTTGGTTGGTTCAGAGGTATCTGGTTCTGAACTCGGTAGGGCGTGCTACGGCCCGATCCCCCACAACCTCCAATTTGGATAACATATCCAGGGTTGCCACATTCATGTACCAGACCCCGTGCTGAAGGATCAAAGTCACTAACTGGTTACTCCACTACGTGCGTGCTAAGGCAAATGGCTTAATGTGATTGCGCCAGAACGAAACCGGGTGAAGTAGATACGAGGAACTCCGGGCAGAGTTATAACGGAACTGTTGGATAGCTCGTTTAAAATGGAAGTCTACGGGTAAGCTTATTGCTTGCGTCATTAGCGTATCTTTAGTGTTTTACTCAAGTATTGGCCGAACCAACGAGGATTTCCCGAAACCACTTTAAAAATCCAAGGTATGTCATGCTTATGCGCTTGACAAAAACTTGTCCGACCTTTCGAATGACTATTTGCTTGAGGACAAGCAAAGGTTTAAGTATGGGGGAATTTGATAACGAGAAAACATATCGTATAATTACCATGCTTTTTATCGATTTTATATTTCATTAAGTCGTCTAACCCCCGATTATTCCGAGATTATTTGTCTTTTTGCAGGTATAACACTTGTCGACTCAAACCGATGGAAAAGGACAACATGAAGAAGGCTAGACGATAAACAAAGAGAAAAAGAATTAAAAAATACAAAGTTTGGACTTCTGGAACAGTGACGGTCGTCACGTCCCTGTGATGGGCGTAACACCCCCCAACATAAGGAAACGCTCGTCACACACCACTGATGAGCATAAGGCACTACTTCAGCGCGTGACGACCGTCACCCACCTGTGACGACCGTCACGCGCGTGAAGGTGGACGTTATCCATGGATTGAGACGTGGGCGTTAAGGGCAGACTCGTTCTCCCTTTTTCTACTGAGTCCCCTATTTTCTTGCCACCACTATTAGTGCTCCTGTATTTTCTCCACTGAAGACTTCATCAAGAATTCAAAAAGTGCTGATTTTTCCTATGCTATATATATGTGTACCAGTGCACAGTTCAGCGGTCGAAGAAATTTACTCAGAGCAAATATTATTTTATTTTACAGTTATTTTCCAATTTCCTTGTTTTGGAATTCTGTTTTCATTTTCTTGTAATTTTCATTCAAAACATTAGTTTCTAGTTTTTAAGTGTTAATTCTTCTTTCAAGAATTAACACGAATCATTTACTCCAAGTCAAGATCGAAGATTGAATTACTGTAATACCTCAAGATTACCATAGCAACTTTGATTCCAGGTTTTTTTTATATTGCAATTATTATTCATTCAGTTTTTATAATACGCCAATTATTGCCATGAATTATATTTTGAACTGTATTGCTGTTAAGTTAATTATGTCTGGCTAAATTATTAATACCGGTATGTGACCGTAAGAACTGAAAGAATTCAATGATACCTTGGCCAAAAATATTTATAAAACAATTTCTGGTTTCCAATTTCCAAGATTAATTTAACTATCCTTGTCACGAGAGTGAGAGGTTAATTAACACGATTTTGCCACGAGAGTGGGAAATTAATTAAGGCAAGAACCTGCATGCGAGAGCTGGGGTTCAACCCAGATAGTGGTAACGAAGCATTGATTTTTAAATACACGAGAGTGTTTTAATAAATTAATTAAATTCAAATTGTTTTCAAAAAGTGTTATTAAATTTAAAGTGCATCCACTAGGTTTAGTAGCATGACTTATTTCATAAACACGAGAGTGTATGTCTCAGGTTTTTAAACAATTAGCTTTTACCGAAATACTTTATAGGCCAAGCGATTCACCGAATTCCCTAAGTCCGATTATCACATACCGGTATAATTAGTACTATTACTTTTAATTAAACTGTTTCCCCCAAAAATCGAATATTCATCGCTTAGTTAGACAAACTGTAGCATTAGATCGTATGCGATTGATCCTCAGTCTCTGTGGGTTCGATAATCTTTTAAAACTAGAACGACTGAACTGTATACTTGTAGTTAGTATCCCGACAGACTTATAAAGTCCTGATCAACAACCTGGGAGAATAGAATTGTCAAGCAAATACCTCTTGACAAAGCTCAACGGAGTAGTTACTTGTTCCACATCCATGATTAAATTCAACATTTCACCATTATCATCAATCATGTTAACAACACCCCCTCCATGCCTAGGCATTGGGTTCTGAGTAACATTCGGACCAGTTATCGGGGTAAACTCAATCGCCTTAGAGTCCAACAAGTCTTGTACTTTACATTTCAACACAAAGCAATTGTCAGTAGAATGAACAACCCTGCCTGAATGGAATTCACACCTTGCATTAGCATCATAGTTAACAGGGAGTCTTGCGGGTGGTGGTGGCATATTTCTTAAACTGACCAACTTCAAATCAAGCAGGTGGTGGAGCGCTTTAGTAAGAGTTACTGGCAAGGGATCAAATTTTCTGGGTTGTCTCTGCTACTGATTATTATACTGACGGGGAGCATCTTGCTGCCTTCGTTGTTGCGGTACTGTATTTGGTCTCTGCTGTGGAGGAGCATTAACAGGAATAGAAACAGCATTAATTTGTTGGTTCTAACGATCCTCTCTTCGTCCTCTATGAGAGTAAACCGCGCTTGCGTCGCCTTCCCTTTTCTTAGGGTAATTGTTGAACAGTTTCTTACTGCCCCTGATGAGCTGCTAGAACCTCCAATCTGAATCTTTCCCAATTTCAAACCCACTTCAATTCTTTCACCAGCCATAACCAAGTCTTCAAATCCTGCCGAAGTGCTTCCTATCATGTGCTCATAGAATGGCCCTTGCAGGGTACTCATAAACATATCAATGAGTTCTATCTCCATGAGTGGATGTTGAACCCTCGCAGCCAACTCATGCCACTTCTGAGCGTATTCCTTAAAAGATTCTTTTGGTCCTTGCGACATATTCTGTAACTGAGTGCGATTAGGCTCCATATCCATATTGTACTGATAATGTTTGACAAAAGCCCGAGCAAGATAATTCCAGCAGCGAATATGAGTTTTCTCCAGCTTCATGTACCATTCCAGGGATGCCCCAGACAGGCTATCCTGGAAAAAATGAATCAAAAGCCCTTGATCCTCGGTATGTGCTGACATCTTCCGGAAATAAGCAGTTGCATGGGTAATAGGACACGATGTTCCGTTGTACTTTTAAAAAGTAGGAGGTTTGAACTTCGGAGGAACTTTCACCCTGGACACCAACCCAAGATCATTAGCATCCATACCAAGGACTCCTTGCCCTTCCACAGCCTTCAGACGCTCTTCCAATAAACGATACTTCATATCCTCAATCTGAACCCCCGGCTCTGAACGCCGCACAGAAAATTGATCTTCATCTTGATCAAAGTCAAAATCCTGCTCCTGATAATTCCTGACACTGCCCTGATTAACTCTCCTGTTCCCCACAAGACGAGGTCCAAGAGACGGAGGAAACTGCCCCACGTTGCGCACAAAAGGGTTTCCCGACATCCCGTGAAAATTTCCAGCAGCCTGATCTTGTACATCCCCCAATCCTATAGAGACGTCCTGATAGAGCCCTTGATTTCCACCATCCCCTAGATGGCGGCGCTGGTTGTTGACAATAGCAGCTAGCTCCTCCTGTCGGCGATTCACATTAGTGATGACCTCCATGAACTGAGTCATCTGAGTAGCCATCTGGGCCCTCATTTTGGCGAGTTCAGCTTGAACCTGTTCCATCTGTCTCGGCAAGTTATTTCTGGTGGAATACCGATGAGTAGTCGTCTTGAATTCTGGATAAGAAAAGCAGCAGAATAAGAAAACCGTCTTGAGATAACCTGCAATGTTATGAAATGCATGATGTGCATGATATGTTTGTCATTTCTAGGTATCTAAGAGTTCTTTTGTTCATCAGTCACGGCGTGCAACCATACAATCAAAAGAGAAAAGATAATAGGATGAACACCTCAATTATTTATAATCAAAGGAAACGATGTCTAAGTGACTTCGGATAATTAAGAGAAAAATGATAAACAACTAAATATATGTCTTAATAAAAAGTAAAAAGAACTGAATGATAACAATAATCAATTTTCCCCTTCCAACAATCCTGGGGGTGACCAAATACACCAAAAGCAAATAACAGAACTAAATCTCCAGAACTAAACATGCTTCAAGATGTTGACAGTACTCCTCAAGTCTGGCTTTCTCCTTCAGAAGTTGAGATGTGACCATTTTACTTTCCCGGAACCGATCTTCTGCAACACGCTTCTGGGCCACTTCCTTCTCAAGCTGAGCGTCTTTTTCTTTGAGCTGTTTTTCTAAGTTCTGAATCTTCTTCCTGTAACTATTTTCTGAGGCCTGAAGCTTCCGACACTTTTGCTGAGTCTTACTCAATTCTTCTTCCATTTCAGCATAAGACCTCGTCCTAAAACTGGTTGCATCAGAAGTTTCCCCTTGAGCTTCCTTGAATTTGCGAGCTAAGTCGGCCCTTTCTTGATCTGCCCAATAAAGTTTCATCCCCGCCTCACGGCCTTTTGCACAAAGCTGAATGTTCTCAACATGAATCTGGGTGAACATCTCGGTTGATACCGTGTTAATCAGAACAGCAGGAGGTTGCTCATATAAAGGAGCCGACCTTGCAAATGGTAACCGTAAGATCTTGATCCTGGCTTTAACCCATTCCAAGTAAGGAATTCTAGCAATAGGAACCTTCTTGCATAAAGTGGTTCTATCCTTCCTGTGAATGCCTTTCCAAGCACTTGTCACTCTCTTCCACATCTTAGGATCACTTCCTCTAGCGAAATACACTGATTCAGACACCTCCTCAACCTTTGGCGGTCCATCCATTGCATATCCCAATTGTCGATAAGCAAGCACAGGATTATAGTTGATACACCCCTTAGTTCCTATGAGGGGAACATTAGGGAAATCTCTGCAACTAGTGACAACACTTCGCACTTCCCCCATATCATAATTCCACCGGATATCGAAAGAAGTAAGGTTGACGAGCCTTGATGACCATCGGAGAGAATGTCTGGTATCCACGAAAGGACCACTTACTGGTAGGTGCAACATAAGCCATTGATACAACATCGAATGACATAAACCTACATTACCTCCTTTTTCGTGCCTAGAATGGATGGTATAGAGAGTATCTGCCAAGAGTGTCGGTATCGGGTTCCTGTTTCTAAAAACACAGATAGCCGCCAAATCCATAAAATTTCTCTTGTGAGGGAAGAGGATGATCCCGTATATCATAAGAGCAAACAGAGAACTGAAGTCACTCCAATTGCCTTTCTTTGCCCAATCTTCAGCTTTCTTCACTAAGAAATCCAAATAAAACCCTGCAATACCTTCACTGCACTTCCAATTTTCTTTCACCTTTTTCCAACCCAAATGAGGAATCTCAGCAATAACTTCGAACTTTGGCTTCTCCGGTACTTGGACAAAAGGAACTCCATCGGACAATCTGATATTAAGAAGGTACGCATACTCTTCTATGGTAGGAACCAGTTGATAATCTTGGAAAGTAAAGCATCGTAATTCTTTGTCATAGAACTGGAAGAGAGTAATCAAAGCCATCGGGTCAACTGGAGTATTAAGGACCAGTAACAAGTTGCCATAATTCTTGTTGAAATTGTTCAGAACATCACCCTTCAAATAAGAACTCAACCTCTTCAACTCGACCACATCAATGGTAGGAATATGATAAGAGAAAGTATGACTGGTAAGCTCTTTAACATGAACTGAATCGGACTCAACTGGAGGGAGATCAGCCATTTCTGACGGGAAGAAGACTCTTGAACGTCCCTGGAAAATGACATGCGCATGCTAGTTATTTTTTTACATCATTTTTTTATAAAAATAAATATGCTATGATGCAATATGACAGGATCAAAGTTCACGCTGGATCGTGGCTGGACCATTACAGAACAACACCACCCAAGATCGAAAAAGAATCTCGGAGCTTCAAAACTAACACGGGAACCTGAGTCACCTTTGCAACACAAAGTCACCAACAGTACCTGTACCTGTAAGAAAAGTTTTCCCTCCCCTCTCACGGGTGTAGTCTAGGTCAAGGTAAGGTTAAAAGTCAAATCAGAGTACGAGAGTTCGAATGTCGGTATTATCATACGATAACACCTATCAAAACTACCTCTGAAGTCATAGGTCTCATGGTCAGGTCTACAAAGCATCCGCCTCATAGCTGCCATGGCCACTCTATTCCTAGTTCCTAGGGATTCACTCATAGCCTGGGTATGACGCCTTTTACCTCATGGAACAACCCACCCACCAAGAAAATCCAGAAACCAAATAGTCCAGCCAAATCCAGTATGCAGAAAGTAAAGTGCACATAGGATGCAATGCAAACATATAAATATGCAAAGTGGTAAATAAACACCCAAAAGGAAAACAAACAAGAGTTAGGATCGACTCCGGGATGGACCAGCAAAAGGTCAATCTTTCCCCAGTGAAGTCGCCAGCTGAAACCACCGGCTGAAAATCATCAAACAATGAAGTCGCCACCAAACGTCTTTTATCCCGCCAAAAGGGAAAGGTAAACATCGAGAAAACCTGAAAAGGGAGAAATCACAGTCTTTCGACCGAGACATCAGGTAAGGGAGTCTGTTACGCGAGGGGAAGGTGTTAGCACCCCATGCACACGTAGTACTCTACGGTATCCACTCTTGTTGTCTAATCTACATAGGTGTGGTCAAATCCTATGTCTATGGCTTAAAACTGAAAAGGGAATGCATGCAAAAGAAAAATAAAATAATGTAGGGAAAATAAAAGTTGTGCTCGGTTGGGCCCTACCCCAATGCCTACGTATCCCTTTTAAGGAATCAGAGCAGTCGTAGTTCGGCTTATGTGTTTTGGTTGGTTGGTGTTTTTTAATTAAAACAAACAAAGATAGTCAAGATGGCAAAACATCGAATGAAACGACAAACAAATGAGGTGATCAAATATCGACTAAGTAATAACAAAGTAACATGTCAAAGATGGAAAGACATCGAATGATAAACAAATGACAAAACACCACACCTAGCAATGATATTGGGAATCAAAGTAGGATAACAAACATGTGCGATGGCGAAACATCGACTTCAAACAAATGTGTGATGGTGAAACATCAGCTAAAAGGTAATAAGATATCATGGCAAAGATGACGAAACATCAATAAAACGGATGGCAAAACATCACACCTAACAATGATATTGAGAATCAAAGTAGGATAACAAGCATGTGCGATGGCGAAACATTGGCTTCAAACAAATGTGCGATGGCGAAATATCGGCCAAAAGATAACAAAGATATCATGGTAGAGATGGCAAAACATCACACCTAACAATGATATTGAGAATCAAAGTAGGATAACAAAATGTGCGATGGCGAAACATCGGCTTCAAACAAATGTGTGATGGCGAAACATCGGCAAAAATATAACAAAGATATCATGGTAGAGATGACAAAACAAATCACACCTAACAATGATATTGAGAATCAAAGTAGGATAACAAAATGTGCGATGGCGAAACATCGGCTTCAAGATGACACAGACAAAGTAAGATTGGTTTGTATCTTTTACTTTGAAGAAGAGTTTGGGTTCATTAGAAATGTCTTATGATTTGCCAAGAAAATAGGTTTTTGTTTTAAGATGCAAAATGCAAAGAAAGGAAGAAAAAAACTAAGGGGAACTAGCCTAGCACTATCCCTAGTGTTATCATACAATGGTTGACCCTAAGGTTGAGGATAAAGGAAAATCCTATCCTATATTTGCATACATGGATTCTGTGATCGGTGGGAACGAGAACTGACTGTTTTTGAATGCTGGTTGGCGTTTACGTTTGTTTTCGCAAAATGTCGCGGTAAGCAAGAGTCGCCATCGTCTTTTATTTTATCCAACAAGGAAAGGTCAAAAGCACAGAAAAATTCCTTTTCGAGATTGTTTCTCGGGTTCGGGAGGTAGATTATAGAAAGGGAAGGTGTTAGCACCCTTTCTGTCCGTGGTTATCCACGGGCTCTTAGGTACTTGCTCACTATGTTTTCAAAAAGTTGCTTTTTCTTTGTGTTTGTGGGTTTTGAAAAAAAGTTTTGTTTCGTTTTTGAAGAAAGTGTAAGTGCGAAAAGTTTTGTTTTGTTTTTTTAAAGGAGCAAGTACTTAAGAACCTCTACCTACTCGAAAAGGAATTAAATTGTGCAAACGTCCTTTAGACAGTGCTATCCCACTATTGAGGCGTAGGTAGCCCCGTCGTTGGAGTTTTCGGGTCAATTCGATTTAAGGGACTTGTGGTCACTAAAGCAACGTTAGGACGCCTTAGTGGTAATCCTAATGTCTTAGATCATTTTTCCAAGGCAACCGTTTCGAGGCAACTTATGATCTTGGGAGAAAAGGACGACCTCTAAAACATCCTATACTTAATGACCACATTTGAGGCAACCAAGTGAGGTGTACCCTAGGAGTGGCATGTGCAAGTGTGTCAATTTTCAGTTTATATCATCTTTGTATTTTTAGGTGTTCTACCATTTGTTTTTAGATCTTGCCATACAATCCTAGTTAGCATACATCTAAGCAGTTAATATATATACAGGAATTTAAAGTGCGGAAATTGTAAATCCTACGCTATTACAAGGCTTCGGGGAGGGAGATTATTTACATGTCCAAAATTGGGGGAATAATAAGCCGTTACAATAAAATAAACGCGCGTGAGTCTTAAAAAATCCTAAGCATATGATCTTTTTGTTGTTTTATATTATTTTTGGGAAAATGCTAAATGTTCAATTAAGTCAAATTTAATTAATTAAAAAAATGATTAAAATTGACTCTAAAACAAACCTAATATTTTTTGCATTTTTGTGCTTATGAAAAGGATTGAATTCAAATAAATCCTAAGTCTACCGATTTTAAAATTGAAGAAAATAAATTAAAATAATTAACTAAATTAAATCATAATTCTAAGTTATTTATTTTTATGATTTTTATGTTGATTAAAAAAAACAAACTAAAAGAAATAAACAAAAACAAAGTAAATCAAGTACAAATGGGCCAGGCAGTAAAACAAGAAAAAAATATAATTCTGGAGGTCTGGGTCGAAAGAGGTGCAGGCTGTCTTTCGACCCAGTGAAGAGTCTTGATCGAAGGTGCATGAGGGGCTGCACTCTGAGGGTATTCGATCTGGACATGTCATCCTTCGATCTGGAAGTCCTGGGTCCAGTTCGATGCTAAACTGCTGAGCTTCGAAACTCTGAACAGGAATCTGAGAATGTAGTTCCTGCAAAACGAAACAGATGTTAAAGGTCCTGGGGGGATTTTACCCCTCTGGTTCGAATCTTCCCCTTATTCGCACCTGCTGAATCTGGGTCTGGGTTTGTTTTATCCTGGGATTCGAAGGAGAAACTCAGATTGTGCCCAAGCAATGGCTCAATCTCATCTTTGCGCTGTAGCTTATATGCAGCACATTAAATCATTCACAAACAGCAGTAATAATATGAATATGCAATCAAAATGAATTTAAAAATAAGTTTGGGATTAGATTTTTTTTACCAAACAGAGGTGCTTCGATCTGTAGTTCTGAGGGTGGAGGTGTTCGCTGGGTGGCAGCTTTGGCTTGTGCAAGGATTGGGTATGGCTTCCTGGAAGTGCTGATGACTTTTGGCAGCGTATCTCCAAGTTCTCTATTTTTCTGTATATTTTCGTGTCTCCTTTTGCAACATTTGTGATCTCTTTATATAGAGGGGGTGGAGGGGACAGGAAGACAAAGGTTTAAATGACCTTGATTATGTGTTTGACAGCCATGAATGAGAATTTGTAACATTAATTATGTGTTTGAAAGCCATGAATGAGAGTTTGTAACGTTGGCTAAACACATGGGATCCTGTCCCTTTTTGAATTTTGAATGACATGTAACTGGCCTTCGAATGCTCCCTTTCGAATGGGCTGATGGCCTCCTTCGAATGCTCCCTTTCGAATGGGCTGATGGCCTCCTTTGAATGCTTTTCGAAAGCTTCTTCGAATGGACCTTTTGAATGCTTCTTCGAATGAACCTTTTTGGAATTCCAATCGAAGGACACTGTTATAATTCCAATCGAAGTACTTGTCCAAAATGCCAATCGAAAGGCTTGTCCAGAATGCCAATCGAAAGGCTCCTTCAGAACACCAATCGAAGGGTCTTTCAGAATGCAAATCGAAACGCTTGGCCAGAATGCCAATCGAAAGGCTCCTTCAGAACACCAATCGAAGGATCTTTTAGAATGCAAATCGAAACGCTTGTCCAGAATGCCAATCGAAAGAGCTTGACAGAATGCCAATCGAAAGGCTCCTTCAGAACACCAATCGAAGGGTCTTTCAGAATGCAAATCGAAATGTCCTTAAAGCACCACTCAAAAATTTTCCTTTTCCTTAGGCAAGAGTTTGTGATCAACCATGCAGGGGGAAGACTTTGGGAAACATGAGAGGGAAAATTTTGGGGTACAACAGTTGCCCCTGTTCAATCTTCTTAAACCTGAGGATGTAGATTGGCTTGCGTGCCTTTCGTGATCCGAAGGTGGAAGATGATTGAACACTAGAGTGCCCAGAAATTTGAACTCGCATGGTGTAGTATCAGCATTGTGATGTCGGGAATGGGCTTACAGATGCCATTTGGAGATTGTTGGTAGGAGGATGGGCTTATAGATGCCATCTGCAGGAGTGTCGATCGCATAAGAGATTTTTTAGCGAGAACTTGCATACCTGTTGTTGTAGAAGATTCCACTGGGGAAGTCTAACTTTGTTGAGATTTAGGAACCTGCCTGTACTTCAACTGAGAGAATGCTTCAGCTGAGTTTTAGGAATCTGTCCATAATTTAATTGGGGGGAAACATCTTCATCAATATCTAGGAACTGTCTCGTGCCCACCGGGAGTATACCGTTGAGGTTATAGAACTTGTCCACACTATGACGGAGGAAAACATCAAGATCTAGGAACTGACTCGTGCTCAATGTAGTATATCGTTGAGGTTATAGAACTTGTCCACACTATGACGGAAGAAAACATCAAGATCTAGGAACTGACTCGTGCTCAATGGAGTATACCGTTGAGGTTATAGTACTCGTCCACACTATGACGTAGGGAAACATCTTCATCAAGATCTAGGAACTGTCTCGTGCTCAATGGAGTAAACTGCTGAGGTTATAGAACTTGTCCACACTATGACGGAGGAGAACATCAAGATCTAGGAACTGACTCGTGCTCAATGGAGTATACTGTTGAAGTTATAGTACTCGTCCACACTATGACGTAGGGAAACATCTTCATCAATATCTAGGAACTGTCCCGTGCTCAATGGAGTAAACTGCTGAGGTTATAGAACTTGTCCACACTATGACGGAGGAGAACATCAAGATCTAGGAACTGACTCGTGCTCAATGGAGTATACCGTTGAGGTTATAGTACTCATCCACACTATGACATAGGGAAACATCTTCATCAAGATCTAGGAACTGTCTCGTGCTCAATGGAGTAAACCGCTGAGGTTATAGAACTTGTCCACACTATGACGGAGGAGAACATCAAGATCTAGGAACTGACTCGTACTCAATGGAGTAAACCGTTGAGGTTATAGTACTCGTCCACACTATGACGTAGGGAAACATCTTCATCAAGATCTAGGAACTGTCTCGTGCTCAATGGAGTAAGCCGCTGAGGTTATAGAACTTGTCCACACTATGACGGAGGAAAACATCAAGATCTAGGAACTGACTCGTGCTCAAAGGAGTATACCGTTGAGGTTATAGTACTCGTCCACACTATGACGTAGGGAAACATCTTCATCAAGATCTAGGAACTGTCTCGTGCTCAATGGAGTAAACCACTGAGGTTATAGAACTTGTCCACACTATGACGGAGGAGAACATCAAGATCTAGGAACTGACTCGTGCTCAATGGAGTATACCGTTGAGGTTATAGTACTCGTCCATACTATGACGTAGGGAAACATCTTCATCAAGATCTAGGAACTGTCTCGTGCTCAATGGAGTAAACCGCTGAGGTTATAGAACTTGTCCACACTATGACGGAGGAAAATTGTCGAGATTGAGAACCTTATCTGAAATTCAACCGATGATAATTCAAATGAGATTTAAGAACTGGTCAGATCTTCGACTAAGCTGAGAACTTAACTGCATTTTTCCTAAAAGGTAAAGGTCAGTCATATGCAATGCATGATATGGATCAGGCAATGATGTTCTCAAAATAAATGAGATTGTATTCGTATGATGTGTATATGCATGTATCATGATGTATGGGAATGTGATGTTTTAGCTGGGGAAAATAAATCCCAGAGCTGCTGGAGAATAGAGTCGAGTTCTTCGTTTCCGCTGGGGATGGTGAACGAAGAAGATTGTGAGAATAAACCTGCAGGAGAGGACGACTCCGTTGGGGAATAAACTGGATGAAGAGATTACTCTGTAGGGAAGAGATGTTCTGCTGATGATTTTAACGATAACTCCGCTGGGGATTCCATTGATAAGCTCTGTTGGGGATTTCAATGATGAACTCCGCTGGGGATGGATTACCGTTGCTGGCGATATTGAACCTGTTGAGGATAGAAGTTCTGCTGGGGGGAAAGAAAGAACTTTGTTGGGGATAATCTTTCTGTTGCAACTTGCTGAGGATAACCCAGTTAGATTATTGTGAGGATAACCTTCTGAATTTGGCTGAGGAGATGCATTTGTATTCTGCAGGGGATAAGCTTCCAGAATCTACTGGGTAAGATGACTCAACTCCGATGGGGAAGCTTTTTTAGACTGCGCTGGGGAAATGGCTCCACTGGGGGTATCTTGTGTTCCGCCGGGAAACATTCTTATATTCTGTTAGGAAATATTAAGACTGTCGGGGATGCTCTTACGCTTGCTGGAGAATGTCTTTATACTCCGTTGGAATATTAAGACCTTCTGGGGATACCCAACCTTTTCAGGGCTGATGGTAGACCAAATTTGCTTGGGAGAGTATTACCGACTCGTCCGTAGTTGCAAGTTTTAGCTGAGAGAGCTATCATTAATGTCTTATCCTGCGAGGAGTGAAGGTATCTTAGCCATATTCTTCAGCTGAATATATACCTTGGTACCTGGTGGATAGAGCAACTAGACCGCTCAGACAATTCTTATTGCCCCTACTTCTGATATCACCCGTAATTTGTCTTTTGTTTCGTATGTAAATATTTATGAGCAGCAATTAATGTCAAATGCATATATCAAAAATGAACATTGGACGTTCTTTGCAAAACAAAACAGATAAAGGAAAAACAATTTGAAATTTGTTTAAAAATGAATTTGTATTGACTTTGAAGTTTGGCCTGTAAATAGGCGTTTTTGTACAAGAGGCTGACGTCCTAGTAAGAGAACACCGCCGAACAAATAGAATTTATACAATTTGTGAAAATAAAACAGCTACGTGAATAGTCCCACTGGGTTCCAACTCTGCTATTGCCTTTATATCTTCAAGCATCTCATCACTTTGCTACTTAGTTGAAGATGAATCTGATTGACTGGTGTCGTCCGAGCCTGATAGTTGATACCGAAGTCCGGATGCGAGGTGATCCAATGAGACATAGTGTTACGCTTTAATCCCTAACTTTTGCCTGGACCGCCCTTTCGGGTTTTCAGTCCACCGGGATACCCATTTTTGCCCAAGCCGCCTTTTTCAGGTTTTCGACTTGCCGGGTGTACAGATTTTTTTATTTTCATCCCTTATTTTTGCCCGAACCCTTTTGGTTCGCCGGGAAGCCCTTATTTTTGCCTAGGCCAGTCAACCTAGCGGGTCTTTGATTATGCGTAGTATCTTTTTACTATGTCTGTATTGACGGGGTGAGGAAGGTCGTCACCATCCATGGTGGTCAGAATCATCACTCCTCCTGAGAAGATGTTTTTAACCACAAATAGCCCTTCGTAAGTAGGGGTCCATTTTCCCCTGGGATCACCTTGAGGTAGAATGATGCGCTTGATTACCAGGTCCTCAACTTGATACTCTTGTCGTCTGACTTTCTTGTTAAATGCCTTGATCATTCGTTTTTGGTACGTCTGACCATGAGAAATAGCAGTAAGTCTCTTTTCGTCGATTAGATTCAATTGATCAAGCCGGGTCTGAATCCAGTCGTCTTCGCTCAAACCTGCATCCTTCATGATCCAAAGAGAGGGTATCTGAACTTCAATGGGCAAGACCGCCTCCATGCCATAAACCAAGGAATAGGGTGTTGCCCCTGTTGACGTCCGTGCCGAGGTACGGTACCCATGAAGAGCAAATGGTAACATCTCGTGCCAGTCTTTGTATGTCACTGTCATCTTCTGCACAATCTTCTTAATGTTCTTATTTGCTGCTTCGACAACCCCATTCATCTTCGGTCGGTAGGGAGAAGAGTTGTGGTGTTGTATCTTGAATTGCTCACAGAGCTCAGTGATCATCTTGTTGTTAAGATTGGTACCATTATCCGTAATAATCCTCTCGGTACACCGTATCGACAGATCAGGTTGTGCCGAATGAACCGTTCCACGACGTTCTTGGTTACCGTAGCAAAGGAAGCTGCTTCAACCCACTTCGTAAAGTAATCAATTGCTACCAGGATGAAACGATGCCCGTTGGATGTCGTAGGTCTGATCTCGCCGATCATATCAATGCCCCACATTGCAAAAGGCCAAGGCGCTGTCAAAACATTCAGAGGAACTGGAGGAACATGCACCTTATCAGCATAGACCTGGCACTTGTGACATGTCTGAGAATCTTGATAACAGTCGGCTTCCATTGGGGACCAGTAATATCCTGCCCGAAGGATTTTCTTTGCCATGGTATATCCACTGGAATGAGTTCTGAAAGTACCTTCATGCAGCTCTGCCATGATTCTTTCTACTTCAATTTTATCCACGCAACGCAGTAAGGTTGAATCATGGTTACGTTTGTAAAGAATGCCATTGCTGATGAAGAACTTTGCCGCGAACCTTCTTAGAAACTTCTTGTCATTAACAGATGCACCCTCGGGGTATTCTTGAGCTTCAAGGTACCTCTTCACTTCATGATACCAAGGTTTTTCTGTTACCTCTTCAGTCTCAAGATCGCAACAATGTGCAGGTTCATCCAATTTCCAAATGATGATCCGGGGAGCCTCGTTGTCCCATTTGACTTTGAACATAGAAGACATCGTAGCTAGCGCGTCCGCCAGCTGATTCTCCTCTCTTGGGAAGTGTTCAAAGGTTATCTCCTCGAAATGGGGAAGCAACGTCAATACATACTCCTTGTAAGGAATAAGATTTGGGTGTTTCCTATCCCACTCTCCTTTGATATGACTGATCACGAGAGCGGAATCTCCGAAGACACTCAGAAACTTAATCCTTAGGTCAATTGCAGCTCGAAGACCCATGATGCATGCTTCATACTCCGCCATATTGTTGGTGCAGTTGAAACATAGTCGGGCGGTAAATAGAGTATGAGAGCCTTTAGGAGATATGATCACAGCGCCAATGTCGTTACCCAAAGCGTTTGAATCTCCATCAAAATGCATAGACCATCGGGATCCTTTCTCAGGTCCTTCATCCGGTCCAGGTGTTTCACAATCAGTTATCAACATGATATTCTCGTCCGGGAATTCAAAGTTCATAGACTGGTAATCATCAAGTGCCTGATGTGCCAAATGGTCTGCCAATACATTTCCCTTGATTGCTTTTTGAGTTGTGTATTGGATGTCATATTCAGTCAAGATCATCTGCCATCTTGCTATTCTTCCAGACAAGGCAGGCTTTTCGAAGATATACTTGATTGGATCCATCTTTGAAATCATTAGAGTAGTGTGAGTCAACATATACTGTCTCAGCCGGCTAGCAGCCCATGCCAAAGCGCAGCAATTTTTCTCGAGCAGTGAGTATCGGGTCTCACAGTCGGTAAACTTTTTGCTAAGGTAATAAATAGCATGCTCTTTTCGGCCAGACTCGTCATGCTTCCCCAGCACACACCCCATTGAGTTATCGAGCACCGTCAAGTATAAAATCAAAGGTCTCCCTTCAACTGGTGGCATAAGAATAGGTGGCTCCTGGAGGTACTCTTTGATTCTTTCGAAAGCAGCCTGACATTCCTCATTCCAACATACCACTTGATCTTTCTTCAGCAGTTTGAAGATTGGCTCACAAGTAGCAGTTAGGTGCGAGATGAATCGGGCAATGTAGTTCAGACGTCCTAGAAAGCCTATGACCTCTTTCTCTGTCTTGGGAGCTGGCATCTCTTGTATAGCTTTCACCTTGGCAGGGTCCACTTGAATACCTTTGTCGCTTACGACGAAACCCAGCAGTTTACTAGACTGTACCCCGAAGGTGCATTTGTTTGGGTTCAATCTCAGCTTATATAACTTCAACCTGTCAAACAGCTTCTGTAGATGGTCAAGGTGTTCCTCCTCAGTTTGGGACCTCGCAATCATATCGTCGACGTATACTTCAATCTCATGATGGATCATGTCATGAAATAAAGCAACCATGGCACACTGATATGTTGCCCCAACATTCTTCAACCCAAAAGGCATGACCTTGTAACAAAAGGTACCCCACTGGGTAACGAAAGTGGTCTTTTCCATGTCTTCAGGAGCCATCTTGATTTGATTATAACCGGAGAAACCATCCATAAAGGAGAATACCTTGTGCTGAGCAGTATTGTCAACCAGAACGTCGATGTGAGGCAGAGGGAAGTCATCCTTAGGGCTTGCCCTGTTCAAGTCCCTGTAGTCAACACACATTCGGACATTACCATCCTTCTTCGGTACCGGAACCACATTGGCAATCCACTGAGGGTAAGAAGTTACTGCTAGAAAATTGGCATCAAACTGTTTCATAACTTCGGCCTTGATTTTCTCAGACATCTCTGGACGCATACGGCGAACCTTCTGTTTTACCGGAGGACAGTCTTCCTTGGTAGGCAGGCGATGAACCACAATGTCGGTATCTAACCCAGGCATATCTTCGTAAGACCAGGCAAAGATTTCCACGTAGTCATGCAGCATCTGAATCAACCACCGCTTTACACTAAGCTCCAGATTTGCATCGATCTTGACTTCCTTTTTGTCTGTCTCAGTACCCAGATTCAATGTTTCCACTAGCTCTTCATGTGGCTGAATGGCCCTCTCTTCCTGGAGTAGTAGTCTTGCAAGCTCACCAGGCACTCCGCAATCATCTTCACCTTCGTCTTCGGCTAAGTTGATCGGATTTTCGAAGTCATAACTGGCAGTAGCAGAGTCGTTACCAGTGAGATCCAGAGTGGATTGGGACCTGTATATGTGAGTGTGTGTAAAATAGCTGTTTTGCAATATATAATAAAGAAAGACAAGGAGCGCAAAATTTGAAATGCAAAAACGTCCAATGCTTTTATTAATGATATATGAAAATGGCATACAAAAGCCCTCACAAATGAAACCACGGTGCCTCGGGTAAGACACTGGGCCATCAAGTTTCAAAACATTGTCTGTTACAAATTCGAAACAAAGAGCTCATTACTGAGTAATAAAAGTAATAGGGATGAAATCCTTTGCTGTCCAGTTGTTTTGTCCACCGTTGGTCGTAGGATAGATCTAGCTGTCGAATTCAGACTCCTCTACGTCATCTTCGACGGCATTTACTCCCGAGTTGCTGATGAACACAGGAGGTCTTCCAATCCTTGCACTTCGAACAGCCCTCTGAGCTTCTGCAGTGAAACCCAAACCAAACTTGTTAGTCTTCTGAGTGAAATCAGGAAGTCGGCCCCAGTTTGCATACTCACCCTTCTCAATAACAGCCCGGGCATCCTTTAAGAAAGCCATCTTCATAGGAGAATCTTCAATCACAGTCTCAGCCGATGCCAATGTCTGAGGAACCTCTTCAAAGTGTTGAAATGGGGTTTCAATGAACTCTCCATCCATCTCTACGTACCGGAACGAGTTGAGGTGGCTGACCATGTACTCCTCCTCCCCTTGAACTGTCACAATCTTGCCTTTAAATGGGTACTTCAACTTCTGGTGGAGCGTCGAGGTTATGGCTCCAGCTTTGTGGATCCATGGACGACCCAGCAAACAAGAATAGGACGGCCGAATGTCCATCACGTAAAATGTAGAGTTGAAGACCTGAGAACCAACTTTGATTGGAATATCAACCTCACCGTTCACCATCCTCTTAGACCCATCAAAGGCCCGGACAACAATGTTACTCGGCTTTAGCTCCAAACCTTCGCAATCCAGCCTGTCTAGAGCTTTCTTGGGCAAGACGTTCAACGAGGAACCAGTGTCAACCAACACATGTGCAAGAGTAATGCCCCTGCATTCAAGGGAGACATGCAGGGCATCATTATGGTTCTTCCCTTTAGCAGTCAGATCAGCGTCGGAGAAACCCAAACCATTATCAGCAGTTAAATTAGCCACACAATCGGTAAATTGATCAGCTGATGTCTCTTGTGGCACGTGGGCCGTCTTTAGGAAGGTAATCAGAGCCTTGGCATGGGGCTCTGAACACAACAGCAGTGATAACATAGAAATCTTGGATGGGGTTTGCCCCAGTTGCTCAACTGCATTAAAATCACTCTTCTTAATAATCTTCAGAATCTCTTCCATCTCCTGTTTGGAAGCTTCAACAGTGATTGTCTTTGGCGCCTCCGTCTGGGCAGGCATATCAGTGGTGATCCCTTTGCCCCGAGTGTTAGATGACTCGGCGACAGGGGTAGGAACAGGGACTTGATCAGGAATGGTAGCAGGTACACTTGCAGGCTTAATGACAACAGGTCTTCGGACAACTGGCGGGGCAATATCAGGTGAGAAAAGTCTACCACTGCGGGTGACTTTAGCAGGCCCAGTAATGTTGTTGACGCCGGTATCAGCACCGAACTCTTGCTTAACTCCAAGAACATAAACATCTGCCCCATAGTGCCAAGGGACAGCTTTGTCAGATGTATAGGGGATGGGCCCCGGAACAATGATGATTATAGGTGCGGTTTTCGGAACAGATGTAATTCTAACAGGCGTCCTCGAGGGAGCCTTGGAAGAATTGTCAAAAATGGTAATGATAGAAACTTCTTCAGAATGAACGGGTGGAACAGTAGTCTTCTCAAAAAGAATCTCTTTACTATCCATCAGGTTCTGGATACCTGACTTCAGAGATGGGCAACCAGTAGGTAAAGCAGAACACATAGAGCAACCTTCACCACAGCCCGGAAATAAACCGGCTAGCAACAAGTTCTTCTTGATAGTCATTAGAGGGGTAACAACATCATCCACAGAAACTACAAACAAGTCTTCCTCTACAACATTCACTCCATGCCTGGGCATGGGAGCAGTTACAACATTAGGCCTCTCGTGCGCCTCGAACTCAATCTCCTTTGCATTAATTAAGTCCTGCACCTTGTTCTTCAAAACCCAACAATCGTTTGTATTATGCCCCGGGCTATCAGAGTGAAAAGCGCAGCGGGCATTAGGGTTATACCTTGGTGACATTGTATTTGGATTCTTTGGAGCTTCTTTTAGGGTCACCAGATTGGTCTTCAGCAATTGTGGCAGAATCTGAGACAAGGTCATGCTGAGATGAGTGAATTGCCTTTGAGGTCTCTCGTCCCTTCGTTGGTTATGATGCTGAGGAGTACCGGTAGGTTTTGAGATAACAACCGCATTAACAGCTTGGCGGTGTTCAGGTCTGTTTTGTCTTCTTGAACTATAGACGGCACTGGACTCTTTCTTGAATGGTTTCTTCTCAGTGTTCGATGAGGCACCCTTCTGTATCTTCCCAACTTTAATACCTGCTTCAATCCTCTCACCAGTTAAGATGAGGTCTGTAAACCCGGCTGAAGAGCTTCCAATCAGATGATTAAAGAACGGACCAGACAGGGTCCCCAGAAACATATCAACAAGTTCACGATCAGCTAAAGGTGGTTGCACCCTTCCGGAAAGGTCTCTCCATTTTTGAGCATACTCTTTAAATCCCTCACCCGTCCCTATTGACATACCCTAGAGTTGGGTACGCGTAGGAGCGAGGTTGGAATTATACTGATAATGCCTAAAGAATGCAGCATCTAAATCCTCCCAGCTATGGATACTGGCTCCGTCCAACTGATAGAACCACTCAAGCTGAGTCCCTGAGAGACTGTCTTGAAAGAAATGGATCCATAAGTTCTTATCAGTAGTGTAAGGTTGGATCTTCCTCACATATGACCGGAGGTGCAACTTTGGACAGGAAGCTCCGTCATACTTGGCAAAGGCAGGTGCCTTGAACTTATGGGGAATCACCACCCCAGATGATAAACCCAAATCTCTGAAGTCCAGATCGGGCACCTTTTGTACTTCCATAGCGTTCAGACGATCCTCCAGCTGTTTGTACTTATCCTCAGTAGGAGGATACTGTTCTTCATCATAGTCCGTCTCGTTGTCAGAGACTTCAGGGCTAGGAGCCCTCCTTTCTTATGGACTGTCTTTCTCTCCAGACGGGGTGGCCAGATCAATTTCATTCTGCAGCCCGTTTCCAAACCTGCGTCCGGTGTTAAACAGGATGGTCCTCTTCTTCTTCTTCTTCCTCTCTTTCAGGATCAGGGTCTTCAGGTCCTGCTGACCCTTAGCTAGGCTCATGACCAACTCTTGAAATTGGGCATTTTGGGCCTGGAGGGCCTTGATAGCTTGCTCAGTGGAAGGTTCAGCAGACATGATGATTGCTGAAATAAACAGCGAAGAAGATAAGAGACCTGTAAAAGGGTACCTGTTATGCATATGATGAATGGTATGCTATTTATGTAATGCATTCAAGGGTTCAAAAATTCAAATTTGTCGCAGACAAAAAGAACACATGTCATACTAAGAAGAAATTCGTTAGTACATAAGTGTCCCATGGGCGAAATATTACAAAATTCTTAATGTAAAAAGACATTGCGCATCCTCTTTGGAGCGATGTAAGTGTTGAGGGTCTCTTCCTCGTGAAGTCGGCGGGTAAGCTCCAAAACCTTCTTCTCACTGGCATAGAAGCTAGCTTCAAAAGTATTCTGCTCTTCCTTGAGTTGGATCCAACTCTTTTGCATTTCTTCCCATGATGTTGGCATGTCAGGATGTAGGATGGCGTACGGAACCTCTCCTTCCATAACAGGCTCTTTGATCAAGGGGAGAATATGAGGATACGGCATCATAAGATTCTGGGAGCGGGTTCGTACCCACTTGAGGTAAGGCTCAAGGGGAATGGAATTCTTGTGCCCCAGTGTCTTACTGTCCACCTTATTAGGCATCCTCCAAGCTCTGATTAACCTTTGTCGAAGTCCTTGCGTATTGTTGTCGAAGTCAAAAACTAGGTCAGGAATCAGCATGTCATGAGGGCCATCCCTCCGAGCATATCCAAATTGTCTCAAAGCTAGACAGGGCTTGTAGGTAATGCCTCCCCTAATTCCAAGTAATGGAACATTAGGAAATTCTCCACAACAATCAATGATGGTGACATTTTCTCTGGACCGAGAACACCAATGTACATCAGAATGTGTGAGGGTCATCAATCATTGTGACCACCTTAAACCCTGCTCATTCTTCAAAACTGATTGTGGAAGGTAAGAAATAAACCACCTTGCTAGGAGAGGAGTACAGCACATGAGAACACCTCTTTTCCTCATTGTTCGTGTGTAAAATGAGTGGAGGATGTCCCCAAGCAATGTAGGTATGAGATTCCTGGATATGAAAATCTTGACAGCATTTACATCTATAAGTTGATCAGGATTTGGGAACAAAACCAACCCATAGATAAGGAGTGCCACAATCTCTTCAAAGGCTTGTAGATCAAGAGAATTCCAGCATTCTCGTGCCTTCTCAAACAGAAACTTTGCCAAGAATCCTTTGATACCACTTTTGGTTTCCCAATACCCCTTGATGTCGGATGGTTGTAAGCGTAATGCCTGAGCAACATCTTCAAGTTTTGGTTCCTTTTCTGTACCGTTGTAGGGTAGTTGAATAAGAATAGGAATTCTCAGGAGTTGAGAAAATTCCTCCAAAGTAGGCACCAATTGATAATCAGGGAATGTGAAACAGTGGTGTAGGGGGTCAAAGAACTGGAAGAGAACTTTCATCATGTCTTCTTCAATGTTGGTGTTGACCAAGCTGAGGAGTCTACCATGTCTTTCACTGAAGAGAGAATTCTCGGGAATCCTGGACGTAAGCTCCTTGAGTTGAGGAGGGATCCTTACAAGGTTGACTTGAATTGTTTTCCTGCGGAGAGACTCCATGTCCTGCAAAACAAGAACAAAGATGAAGATCTAAACCCTTGAAATGGTTAGCAGATGCATATGATGCTTTATGATATATGCAAAAACACATGTACAAGCAAGTCACACAAAAACCCTAGTTTCAGGCTTGCAGGAGGTTTCATAGGTAAGTACCCTCTTGAGTTTAGTTGGCTCAAAACCTGTCCTATAAATAGTAACCGGGTTCTAAGGAGCTCAATATCATTGGATTGTTTTCTATGTTCATCGTTTCGGTTTAGCCACTTAACTGGCGACCAAAATATTCCAAGAAAACAATCCTCAATGAGTGTAGTATCGAGTATCTACCAACTTTGGACTGCACCAAAGTCGGTCATCTCACTACCCCTAAAAAAGGCCAAGATGGTCAAGTAAGGTTCTAGGTCATTAGTGCTTAGTGACATCACTCA
This sequence comes from Vicia faba, assembly GCA_948472305.1. Taxonomy (NCBI): domain Eukaryota; kingdom Viridiplantae; phylum Streptophyta; class Magnoliopsida; order Fabales; family Fabaceae; genus Vicia; species Vicia faba. The sequence goes on from OX451735.1 coordinate 352,614,095, forward strand.
GCGGCCCTGTATTCTCTTTGATTGACTCAAAGGCTACCGGTACTCACAAATATGTCGCACTAATATAGCTATTGCTTCAACCGTGTCGGTATATCCCACACAGTTTCCATAACGTATTGCTATCTATGAATGTTTCCCAAATCCGGGTGGAGGATTTATAGAACTTCGATACAAGCCCACAATTAAAAGCATACAAAGCAATACAAATGAAAACACAAGTGATCTAGTCCTAAGGTACACCTCACTTATTAATCCCCAGCAGAGTCGCCAGTTCTGTGATCGGTGGGAACGAGAACTGACTGTTTTAGAATGCTGGTTCGCGTTTGCGTTTGTTTTTGCAAAATGTCGCGGTAAGCAAGAGTCGCCACCGTCTTTTATTTTATCCAACAAGGAAAGGACAAAAGCATAGAAAATTCCTTTTCGAGATTGTTTCTCGGGTTCGGGAGGTAGATTATAGAAAGGGAAGGTGTTAGCACCCTTTCTATCCGTGGTTATCCACGGGCTCTTAGGTACTTGCTCACTATGTTTTCAAAAAGTTGCTTTTTCTTTGTGTTTGTGGGTTTTGAAAAAAAGTTTTGTTTCGTTTTTGAAGAAAGTGTAAGTGCGAAAAGTTTTGTTTTGTTTTTTTAAAGGAACAAGTACTTAAGAACCTCTACCTACTCGAAAAGGAATTAAATTGTGCAAACGTCCTTTAGACAGTGCTATCCCACTATTGAGGAGTAGGTTGCCCCGTCGTTGGAGTTTTCGGGTCAATTCGATTTAAGGGACTTGTGGTCACTAAAGCAACGTTAGGACGCCTTAGTGGTAATCCTAATGTCTTAGATCATTTTTCCGAGACAACCGTTTCGAGGCAACTTATGATCTTGGGAGAAAAGGACGACCTCTAAAACATCCTATACTTAATGACCACATTTGAGGCAACCAAGTGGGGTGTACCCTAGGAGTGGCATGTGCAAGTGTGTCAATTTTCAGTTTATATCATCTTTGTATTTTTAGGTGTTCTACCATTTGTTTTAGATCTTGCCATACAATCCTAGTTAGCATACATCTAAGCAGTTAATATATATATACAGGAATTTAAAGTGTGGAAATTGTAAATCCTACGCTATTACAAGGCTTCAGGGAGGGGGATTATTTACATGTCCAAAATTGGGGGAATAATAAGCAGTTACAATAAAATAAACGCGCGTGAGTCTTAAAAAATCCTAAGCATATGATCTTTTTGTTGTTTTATATTATTTTTGGGAAAATGCTAAATGTTCAATTAAGTCAAATTTAATTAATTAAAAAAATGATTAAAATTGACTCTAAAACAAACCTAATATTTTTTGCATTTTTGTGCTTATGAAAAGGATTGAATTCAAATAAATCCTAAGTCTACTGATTTTAAAATTGAAGAAAATAAGTTAAAATAATTAACTAAATTAAATCCTAATTCTAAGTTATTTATTTTTATGAGTTTTATGTTGATTAAAAAAAACTAAAAGAAATAAACAAAAACAAAGTAAACCAAGTACAAATGGGCCAGGCAGCAAAACAAGAAAAAAATATAATTCTCGAGGTCTGGGTCGAAAGAGGTGCAGGCTGTCTTTCGACTCAGTGAAGAGTCTTGATCGAAGGTGCATGAGGGGCTGCACTCTGAGGGTATTCGATCTGGACATGTCATCCTTCGATCTGGAAGTCCTGGGTCCAGTTCGAAGCTAAATTGCTGAGCTTCGAAACTCTGAACAGGAATCTGAGAATGTAGTTCCTGCAAAACGAAATAGATGTTAAAGGTCCAGGGGGGATTTTACCCCCCTGGTTCGAATCTTCCCCTTACTCGCACCTACTGAATCTGGGTTTGGGTTTGTTTTATCCTGGGATTCAAAGGAGAAACTCAGATTGTGCCCAAGCAATGGCACAATCTCATCTCTGCGCTGTAGCTTATATGTAGCACATTAAATCATTCACAAACAGCAGTAATAATATGAATATGCAATCAAAATGAATTTAAAAATGAGTTTAGGATTAGATTTTGTTTACCAAATAGAGGTGCTTCGATCTGTAGTTCTGAGGGTGGAGGTGTTCGCTGGGTGGCAGCTTTGGCTTGTGCAAGGATTGGGTATGGCTTCCTAGAAGTGTTGATGACTTTTGGCAGCGTATCTCCAAGTTCTCTATTTTTCTGTATATTTTCGTGTCTCCTTTTGCAACATTTGTGATCTCTTTATATAGAGGGGGTGGAGGGGACAGGAAGACAAAGGTTTAAATGACCTTGATTATGTGTTTGAAAGCCATGAATGAGAATTTGTAACGTTAATTATGTGTTTGAAAGCCATGAATGAGAGTTTGTAACGTTGGCTAAACACATGGGATCCTGTCCCTTTTTGAATTTTGAATGACATGTAACTGGCCTTCGAATGCTCCCTTTCGAATGGGCTGATGGCCTCCTTTGAATGCTCCCTTTCGAATGGGCTGATGGCCTCCTTCGAATTCTTTTCGAAAGCTTCTTCGAATGGACCTTTTGAATGCTTCTTCAAATGGACCTTTTTGGAATTCCAATCGAAGGACACTGTTATAATGCCAATCGAAGTACTTGTCCAAAATGCAAATCGAAAGGCTTGTCCAGAATGCCAATCGAAAGGCTCCTTCAGAACACCAATCGAAGGGTCTTTCAGAATGCAAATCGAAACGCTTGGCCAGAATGCCAATCGAAAGGCTCCTTCAGAACACCAATCGAAGGATCTTTCAAAATGCAAATCGAAACGCTTGTCCAGAATGTCAATCGAAAGAGCTTGACAGAATGCCAATCGAAAGGCTCCTTCAGAACACCAATCGAAGGGTCTTTCAGAATGCAAATCGAAATGTCCTTAAAGCACCACTCAAAAATTTTCCTTTTCCTTAGGCAAGAGTTTGTGATCAACCATGCAGGGGGAAGACTTTGGGAAACATGAGAGGGCAAATTTTGGGGTACAACAGATTCCTACCTTAATCAGCATGCCAAAGGGAGCTTAACAAAACTATCCTATAGGGAACATGCAATGAGAGCGAAGTCGTGATCTCAATATCTAAATTGAGTGACTCATCGATCAACAATTAAAAAATGAAAAGCAGTAAACATCCTATAGGGAACATGCAATGAGAGCGAAGTCATGATCTCAATGTCTAAATTGAGTGACTCATCAATCAACAATTAAAGAAAAAAGCAATAAACATCCTATAGGGAACATGCAATGAGAGCGAAGTCGTGATCTCAATGTCTAAATTGAGTGACTCATCGATCAAAAGCAAACACAACACATATATCAGACAAAAACCAGAGGGCCTCCTGACATATATCAGCAACAGAGGTCCCATCATGCAATCATAGAATTATGCAAAATGAAAATGGGAGAAAGGAGGTAGTACAATACCAAACAGATAACTATTTGTAGCAATCAAGCAAAAATAAAAGAAACCCAGAGAAACTTCAAGCAAGTTGGCATCAGTAGACAAATTGAGTCAGCAATTGCACCATCAAGATGTAAGCAAATTATCAAATATGAATAAATCCCATGAGAAATGTATGGCATTCACAATCATAGATATGTGTATCCTGCATAAACCATCAAGCATGCCAAACACAAAAATAATGCCAATATAATAAACTGTGTTCCACAAATAAAGTGGAACACAAAAGTCTCAAGCCAAAAGTGGCAACTTTCTCAGAGTACCTCGCATATTCAACAACCAAGTTAGTATTCCAAAAGGTGAAGAAGTGAGAATAACATGATGGAAATTACCAAATATTAGACATCATAAGAAAGAGGAGACAAGCATATGCACAGATTAGGCCAAAAGAATCAAAGGAATGTTGCTCTTTCCTATCACCATGTTGAATTGACAATTGAGTGTCAATCAAGGATCATAAGAGCTTGAGAATAATATGAACAAGAACCATGAAGGTCAGTAGCAAACATATTTCAATCATGCATGGCTAATTCAATCACAACTTCATGAACACAATAGGAAATGAAACCTTCATAATGCATTAGATGGTTCAAAATATTCAAACATGAGGCTTCTAAGTGAAATGTCTTGAGCTAACATGGACAAGTCAGAACCAACATGATCATTAGGTTCCCAATTATAGGCCTCACTCAAGTTCATTGGCCATCAAACAAATTGCAACAAGACATGCAAACATAATTGGGTACCTTCACTTCAAAATTACACCAAAAATAGAAACAAGGATCCATAATTCAAACCAAAAAAATCTTAACATCTTGGAAGTGTTTAGAAGTCATAATGCAAGCCCTAAGTTCATGAATAATTGGGGAGGAGGTCAAATGAAGTGCAAAGTTTAAGACTAGTTGGCAAAACCACCAAACTAGACAAGCTTTCAAAATTATTTGTGGAAAAATATCAAACCAAGTCAAGTAATTCAAGAAAAATAGTTTTCAAATTCCCAACACATTCATGAACCAAGATAAAGACCTGAAATCCAATAAAAAGTCCAAGGAACAAGGGTTTTGAACATAAAACTTGCACCATAAGCAACAAAACCCTAGATTTTGACTTTTAATCCTAAATATTAATTAAATAGGATCAAAACACAAACAAATCAAACCAAGGTCATGCAAAATATCAAGAAACCTTAAATGTCAGAAAATACATTTTTTCATATTTCTTTGAATTAGGAAAAGTCAAGAAAGAAATTAATATTCAAATATTTATGTAATTACCAAAAATTCACATATCAAAATAGTATTTACATCAAAAAGTCAGAAGAATGGCCAACCAAAATTATATTCAAATATTAGGGCTAAAAACACACATCCCTGAATTTTTGTGAATTTTTTGGATCAAAGGAAAATATTAAAAACAAAAAAACAAACAATTAATAGTGGAATTATTATTTAAGGGCAAGAAAATGCAAACCATAACCAAAAATCATGAAATGGTCAAAACAAAAATATGATCAGGTTCTATGATTAAAAACTAGATTACATGATTTTTTCTGGAATTTTTGAATTAATAGAAGTTTTAAAAGTAAAATAAAAACAAACAAATATTACAAATAACCTTTGAAATTAAATTTTTAATCAAAAATAAGAAAAATGATGAACCAAAGTCAGAATCAAATTTCACATTATTTTGGAAGTCTCAAATAATTTTTGTGGATTTTTTAGGTCAAAGGAACTATTAAAATAAAAATTATCTTTGGTCAATTAATTAATTAAACCTAACAATTTTTTAAACCAAACAAATTATTCCAAAAAGTTATCAAAAAAATACACAAAGTCAGAAATATTATTTTGAAATTATGATAATTTTTTCAGAATTTTCCAATCATTTTTGAGCAAGAAATAAAATCATGGAAATCAATTTATAAAACAAAAATTCAAATAATCCAAAAATTTCAAACGGACCAATCATGATGTGCCACCACATCATCTTCAACCTCCGGATGTTCAAAAAGCGAACGCATCATTCATACTTAGGGCTCACTTTCAGATCAACACAACATGCTCAATTTTGCATCATTTTTGATGAAATCAAAGGCAAATTAAAGCTAGCATGGCAAGAAATCCATAGCAATTCGAATCAAATCAAATCATCAACCACATTATCCACAATCAAGTCATGAACATGAACAAAAACCTTCTGAATCGCGAGTTTCAGATCATCCAAACATGCATAATTCATCAAATTAAACGCTATAAAGCTCCAGACACATTCCATTAACATCATTGAACATGAATTCAAGCTCAAACATCTCAATAAACAAGTGCATCTCAAGAATCGAAGTTTGGAATCATTACCTCAAGGTGAAAAGCGATCTATTGTCTCCTTTACTCCAGATGCAAACAAATGGTGCTGGCTTGATCTACTTGCTTTGCTGAAGCAGAATCCACAAGAATTTTAAAGAAAGCACCAAGGAATTGAGAGAATCGAATCAAAATGCAGAAGAGGAAGGAAAATTTCAGATCTGGAATTCTTGCAAATGGCGCGTTCTCTCCCTCTCTCTTTGCTTGCTTTCACTTATATAGAGTTTGTAGAGAAGGATAGAAGTGGAAGTTTGTCCTTAAATCCGTTGGAGGGCAGGATTGGGAATTTTGGCCAAAAATGGAGTGCATAGTGAATCAGCCCTTTTGCTCGTGCATTCCCTTGCTTCTTATGCTTTTTTGAGCCAAATGAAGTCAGCAATGCATGCTTAAAAGGCCAGCCCCTGATCATTTGAAATGAGAGAGTGTTGGTGAATTGGCCATTTGGAGCAAGTTTTGTGTTTTTTCAATGCAACATGTGCAATACCATATGGGGAACGAAATAGTAAGCATGATGGGCCTCAGCATGTCATAAATTACCAATGGGCTTGATTAGAAGCAAGAGGAATGGCTAAAACTTGAGTTTGCAAGAAATGGCCATTTTGCACATTGGCCAAATTTCAATAAAATGCCACGAAATTCCAAAACTCATAACTTGGTCATACTTTTGAGTTTTGACACAAATGAGCATAATTTGGAAAGGTATTGAAAATATCTACAATCCCCTAGTTTTGAGTTTTTTCAAATTAATCCATTAACGCTCCCAAAATCTAGCTTGAAATTCACTAATTTTGAAAAATGACCTATAATTTTGTAACTTCAAAAGACTATAACTCTTGATTCCTTGCCAATTTGGACATGAGACCAAAGGGAGATGAAAAACCATTATCTTAGATTTCCAAGCATATTTAATTTGCATCTTCTTGATCAAGGATGAATAAAATATATTTTTTTGAAATTAGGCCCTTATTTTCCAAAATTAGTAACTTCTAGGGTTTCTTCAAAAACAAGTTTCAACCCAAACTTCAATCTCTTTGATCCAATGACAAAAATGGACTTGAAATATGAAAAGCACATCCTTGAATTGATGGTTGGCCAAAAAAATCCCTTGGTCAACCTTGACTTTGACTGATTTGGACCAAAATGACCATTTTGCCCCTCTGAAACAATTGATCCACTTTCCTTCAAAATTGATGATTAAAACTTCAAACATATGATCTTCCAAACATATAAAGGCCATGTGCAAAGTTTCACTTCAAAATTCTCAAGAAATCTTGATGAAATCCCAAACCCTAATTTTGGTCAACACATTAGGAGACTGATGAATCATCTTCAAAACCTCAAATCCTCTGGGTATCTTGACCAATTCCTTGTACAATGATCTTTCAAATAACAAAGAAATGTTGTAGCTCCCTAAATCAAATCTTGTTCATTGGAAGGACCAATAGCCTTACTTCAAATAAAACCCTAATTTGACTGATGAATCCAAAGAGTGATTTCATTTGTGATCAAACACCAGCTCCAATCTTCTAGGGGTCCAAAGAGATGAATAAAAAAAAACAACTTGAGATATGCAAAAGCATTTAAGCTTGAAATATTCAGGAGTTTAGATGATAATATTCTTCTTGAGCAAATTGTTAATGCCATCAACCTTCAAAGCTTGAGGAAAACTTGGTCACCAAAGTATTTTGATCATATCACAATGTATGAATGCAATGCACTATGATGTTCATGATGAAACATAAGCCTAAATCAAGAGGGTAAATTTTGGGGTGCAACAGCTGCCCCTATTCAAATATCTTCAACATGATAAGTGAGAAAAGTGATAACTTTCGAGCGTTCAGGGTTGAAGATGTTTGAATACGAAAGAACCCGAAAATTTACACTCTTGAAAGAAACAAAAACAAAACTCCCAAGACATGCGTCAGAATGAAGCTATAACGCAGGTTGAAACAAAATAAAAACAAAAGAAGAGTAGGCGCAACTAAACTTCCAGACAAACGTGCCAGGGCAAAACTGGGCTTCAAAAGGGAGGGGTGAGGCAAAACTCAACCAACAGAGTGTAGACGAGACTAAGCTCTGTAACAGAAAATGTACGCGGGTGAGGAGACGAAACTCGGAGCTCGACCCAAGGCAAAGTGGCTAGAGTGCGTGATTTTAGGAACACTTGTTAATCTCAACTAAGATAGACAATATGAAGGAACTGAAAGAATCTCAGAAATGAGGAACAAAAGCAAGAAGAAACTCGACTCAATGACCAGTTAGACGAAACTAAACCAGATGAGTACCAGGACGAAACTGGATTTCACGCACGAGTAACGAGGCGAAACTCGACCCAAAACAAAGTGATGAGAGTGCATGCTTCTCAGAGCACCTGCTGGTCTCAGATCAATGGATAAACAGTGACGAAAACTGATAGGAGAATCCAAGGAACAAAGGAGACTGATTTCAAACCAAGGATGCAGTACGAACACTACACTCGGTAAACGAACACCGTCAAAGAGCCCGGGGTAGGAAATCAAAAACGAGACAAAACTCGACTCAACAACTAGTTAGACGAAACTAAACTATATTAGTACCAAGACGAAACTGGATTTCATGCACAGGCGACAAGGCGAAACTTGACCCAAAGCGAGGAGATTAGGGCGTACACCTAAAAACCTACTGAAAGCGAATATCAGGGTGAAAGTGGTATTCGAAAAGGTGCACCAATAGATATTGGAATGAACCAGAGAGAGTAGTAAAGACCAAACCTAAGAAGACCGCGTCAGGGAGAAACTGAGCAGCTATAGTCAAAAGTAGACACTCAAACAAACAAATGACTGACATCAAAAGGATATTGGTATAGGGAGGAAACTGAGATTATGAGGACGAATACCTCACTGGGGATTAAATCCGAAGTGTTAACAAATCACCGGGGATGACAGAAATAATAATGGCTTATGTTCCGATGCATGTTGGAATTATTTTTTATAGCGCAATGCTCCATATAAGGGAAATGCTACGCGTTTTGGTAGATGCAATGTAATGATGCATGTTTAAAAAGTCTCACTAGATAATGGCCAATTGAGAAGCCAAAAACCAAGAAGTCTGAATCTGACATGACTTACAAAAATAAATTGCAAAATCCAAAGGATAGGAGAAAATATGGGGAATCGCTAGAGAGGGAACCTCGGAGAGGTGGAGCTTCGCGAAGAAACAAGCGAGCAACCAGCAGAAACGGGCCACAAACAAAGAGAGGAGTTGCAAAAATAAATTGCAAATTCCCGGGGAAGATCAGGTCGACACTGCAACTTCCGGAAAAGGACAAAAACCTTTTGCTGGGGGAACAAAACTCTGCTGAAGAGGTGGGACTTCACTAGAGAGATAGAACTATTTTGAAGATTATCTTGCTGGAGAGATATTCTCTTGGAATGCAACCAAAGGATGAATCCTGCAGATAGCCACACGGTATCAAAACCTTACTGGGGAACAAGAGGAGATCCTTAACAAAGGATGCCCCGGTCAACAGATCGGCTGGGAAGTGAGAGGTCAAAGTGAGGGATCTCTATTGGCAAAATCCGTTGGGAAGTTGAAACTTCTTCAGAATGTAGGTTCCAACTTAACGACTCCGCTGGGGATAAGCGACATATCCAAACTTGAAGTCTTGGAACGAGGCTTTTGAGAGACAATCCCTGGAGTAACAAAACTTTGCTGCTGAAATGAAACTTCACCGGGGAAAGGAAACTTCACTGGGGAAACGAAACTTCACAGGGGATAAACAGAAGAAGAAAGCCGAACATTCCCTTCTTGGCCATCATTAAGCTCTTTACCGGTGTTCAACGTGTAAACTCTTTATTGTCAAACAGCTGTTTTGCATACAGAAAAATGTTTATTGAGAATGATAGACCTGATGCGATAATTATTTAAGCCTTGAAGTTGAAAACTTTAACAAAATGTCGCATCTCTGTTGTGAATGAATCACTGGCTAGAGTGCAAAAAGGTTTTAAAACTTTTCTTTCCCTTTTTTGAAAAACGAGTTAAAATGCGGGTGATAAGATACCAACACGGCTATGCAACACATATTTGGGGCGTTTAGGAAATGTTATCCTGTCGCAGTATGATTTTGAGTTAAACCCTTGTTTCAGTTAGGACTTTTAGAGGTTGTAACGTAGCCTGGTTCAAGGTTCTTTTGGAAAAAAAAATTCAAGGCTCAAGTTATTTGGTGCCCACCCCCTTCGTGATATTCTCATGTCCTAAGTTCAGCTAATTTATCACAAACATTCATCTTTCAAAAAGATTTATGATGGTTGAGTGATCACGACAAATCCTCCAATGTGATCGTCGCTTAACTTCTGCTGCTTTTGTTGTTGATATTATTGTTCCTCTTCTTTTTGATGAAAGTTTTATTGAATATATATTTTTCGGCCTTTTAGGCTCTCTTTTCCCTAACTTTTGCCTGGACAAAATCTTTTGAATCTCCATTTTGGGAGTCCAGCGGGATGCCCTAACTTTTTCCTAAGCGACTTGTTTTCAAGTTTCGACTTAGCGGGGCTTTTTGTTTCTTTCTTATTCATGCATTCCGCTTTGAACAAGTCAATGTGACTTTAGGTCTTTGAACTTTTTCTTTCTTTTTCTCTTTTCTCTTTTTGAAGAAAACAAATTCCTCATTCCTTGGTCGGCGAGGGATAGACATTATTGTATCGATTCGATCTCGACCTCAGGATTCCGTGAGGAAAATGAAAATCACGGTTCAGATAAAATGCAGTGATCCTCAGAGGGGACATTCCTTCTGAAATTTGAATGCTTGGGAAAATCAATTGAACATCTACCTTTCCCCTGGTTAAAAAAAAGGTTTTTTTTTTAACGAAAAGGAAACTCCTACTTCGAAGGCTCAGAGGGGTTAACGAGGGTCTAACTCCCTTATATCTCTAGTGTTTGGGGATTGAAACAATGCATGTACATCATCAACAGGGTTCTACTCAAAAGCATACCACTACAGTCACCGTTTTCAGCTAAACTTCCTCCTCCAAATTCTTGGTCATGCAAAAGAATTGACACAGTTGGTATCAAAAAGCCCGGAAAACAATTAAAGAGTGATTTTGTATAAAAAAAATTTTAGGCAAAAACAATCAACGCATCAAGATTGACATTCAGCTATAAACAAAATCCTATATGCAGACAATGCTTAAAACAATCAATCAAGATGACACATGAAAGCACGACAAAGAAACGTAATAAAAGCCATTATGGGGAAGAAGTATCTCCAACCAGGTTCACCGATCCCACTGACTTACCGTAACCTTGATATTACCCTGACCCATGATCGTTAACAACGACCCAGAGCTGTGAAATAAAATCGCAAGGCAAAAAATGCCTAAAAGAGTGAAAGAGAAGTCCACCAAACAGAGAAACAAACATGCCCCTTGCACAACGGTGGTTGTGTTTGTTATTCGCATTTCAAGCGATCGACCAACCATGACTTGTATTACCATTTTCGTGTAAGGTCCGCGAAGTTTATATGCACATGCCTATCAAAAATATTAGACGTTTTTGCAAACAAAATGAAAAAAGAAAAGCATACGTATACTTGAAAGAAGATATTCTATTGATTTTGAGAAATTAGCCTGTGAAAAAGGCATTTACATTGGGAAACAAGAAATTGCAAAATTAAAACAAACAAGTGTTTACAGATGGCAATGTGAATATGAACATCCATCAAGTCCCGACTCTGCTATGACTCTGATGACTCTCATCTTCCTGCTTTCAGACAAATCATTCTTGGATTAGCTTCGAGCTTATGCCAGATGACGGGATGATGGAAAGAAACAAAGGATCCCATGTTGAGCGTAGTCATTTCCTTTAAGTCCCTAACTTTTTCCTGAATCGCCCTTTCGGGTTTTCGATTCACCAGGACACCCTCTTTTTGCCTAAACCGCCCTTTCGGGTTTTCAGTTTAGCGGGTTTTTTTTTTTTTTTATGCAAAGTATTTTTTAACTACGTCAGCATTCACAGGGAGAGGGAAGTACTCTCCATCCATAGTCGTAAGCATCATCGCTCCTCCAGAGAAAACTTTCCTGACCACGAAAGGTCCTTCATAAGTCGGAACCCACTTGCCTCTGGGATCTCCCTGGGGAAGAATTATCCTCTTTAATACAAGGTCACCTGGTTTGTAACACTGGGGTCGTACCCTCTTATCAAAAGATTTTCTCATCCTTTGTTGATATACCTGACCATGACATACGGCCATCAATCTCTTCTCATCAATAAGTTCCAACTGATCTAGCCAATTCTGTACCCATTCACTTTCATCCAGCTTAACATTTCTCATGACCCTAAGAGAAGGAATCTCGACTTCTACCGGCAGCATTACTTCCATGCCATAAATCAATAAAAACGGGGTTGCCCCAGTCGAAGTACGCACAGTGGTGCGATAACCATGCAAAGCAAAAGGCAGCATCTCATGCCAATCTTTATAGGTTACCACCATCTTCTGCATGATTTTCTTGATATTTTTATTGGTCGCTTCGACGGTGCCGTTCATCTTTGGTCTATATGGGGAAGAGTTATGATGATTGATTTTGAAGGACTCACAAAGCTCCTTCATCATCTTATTGTTCAAATTAGACCCATTATCAGTAATGATCTTCTCGGGCACTCTGTAGCGACAGATAATATTGTGCTTAATGAATCGAGTTACCACCTGCTTGGTGACATTGGCATAGGATGCAGCTTCGACCCATTTCGTAAAATAATCAATGGCAACCAGAATGAAACGGTGCCCGTTAGACGCAGTCGGTTCAATCTTGTCGATCATATCAATTCCCCACATTGCAAACGGCCAAGGGGAGGTCAAGACATTCAAAGGTACTGGCGGCACATGCACCTTATCAGCATAGACTTGACATTTATGGCAAACACGTGCATGATTATAACAGTTAGTCTCCATGGTGGACCAATAATAACCTGCTCGCAAGATTTTTTTAGCCATGGTGTGCTCGTTGGAATGGGTCCCAAAATCACCTTCGTGTATCTCTTCAATGATCCTAGCTGCTTCTTTCTTGTCAACATATCTGAGCAGTAACCCGTCATGATGCCTTATGTACAACACACCACCACTAAGAAAGAACTTGGCTGAAAATCTTCTCAAGAACTTCTTATCTGTGACGGATGCCTCCTCAGGGTACTCTTGTGTTTCAAGATACCGCTTAACGTCATAAAACCAAGGGTTACCATCTGGTTCCAAACTGGCCTCAAAGCAGAAAGCTGGCTCACTCAGACTTCTGATAGTAATGGAAGGTGCCTCATTAACCCACTTAACCTTGAACATGGAGGACAAAGTTGCCAGTGCATCGGCTATATTGTTTTCTTCTCTGGGGATGTGCTCAAACGTGATCTCCTCGAAGTACGGAATCAACTTCATAACATGCTCACGATAGGGAATTAGGTTCTGATGGCGAGTCTCCGAATCTCCATTAATCTGGCTGATAACAAGATTGGAATCCCCGTAAACTTTCAAGAATTTGATGCGCAGGTCGATCGTCGCTTCAATTCCATAAATGCAAGCCTCATTTTCGGCCATGTTGTTAGTGCAATCGAAACAAATACGAGCCGTGAAAGGAATGTGGTATCCCTCAGGGGAAGTGATAATAGCTCTGATGTCGTTGCCCATGGCATTGGAGGCGCCATCAAAACCAAGCGTCCAATGTGATCCCGGCTCGGGTCCTTCGTCTGGGTCTGGTATGTTACAATCCCGAATATACACAATTTCCTCATTTGAAAAATCAAACTTCATCGGTTCATAATCGTTCACAGGCTGATGAGCAAGATGGTCGGCCAGTATACTACCCTTAATTGCTTTTTGAGTAGTGTATTGGATATCATATTTAGTGAGTATCATCTGCCAACGAGCTACCCTGCCTGTAAGAGCTGGTTTCTCAAAAATGTACTTGATTGATCCATTTTGGATATCAAGTAGGTGGTGTGAGTTAACATGTATTGCCTCAGACGTTTGGTGGCCCAGGCAAGTGTGCAACAAGTTTTTTCCAGCAATGAGTACCTCGACTCGCACTCCGTAAACTTCTTACTCAAGTAGTAAATAGCCTGCTCTTTCTTCCTTGTCTCGTCATGTTGACCAAGGACACAACCCATTGAGGTCTCCAACACAGTTAGGTACATGATTAGTGGCCTTCCTTCCACTGGCGGCATGAGTATCAGAGGTTCCTGCAAATACTCCTTTATTTTGTCAAAGGCCTTCTGACAATCCTCATTCCATTTCACTGTCTGACTTTTCTTCAACAACTTGAACATAGGTTCACAGGTGGCAGTGAGATGAGAAATAAATCTGGAAATATAGTTTAATCTCCCCAGGAAGCCACATACTTCCTTCTATGTCCTTGGCTCAGGCATTTCCTGTATTGCTTTGACTTTGGCTGGGTCCACCTCGATACCCTTTTCACTTACAACAAAACCCAACAGCTTGCCGGATCTCACCCCGAAGGTGCACTTATTCGGATTCAACCTTAGCAAGAATTTCCTCAGCCTCTCAAATAATTTTTTCAGATGAACAAGATGTTCCTCCTCTGTGTCAGACTTAGAAATCATATAGTCTACATATACCTCAATCTCTTTGTGAATCAAGTCATGAAAGAGAGTGACCATGGTGCGCTGATATGTTACCCCGGCATTTTTCAAACCAAATGGCATCACTTTATAGCAAAAAGTTCCCCAAGGCGTGATGAATGTCGTCTTCTCCATATCCTCTGAGGCCATCTTAATTTGATTGTAACCCGAAAAGCCATCCATGAATGAGAACACCTTGGAATGAGCAGTATTATCGACCAACACATCAATATGCGGAAGAGGGAAATCATCTTTAGGGCTAGCCATATTCAAATCCCTATAATCCAGGCACATCCTGACTTTACCATCTTTCTTGGGCACAGGCACAATATTTGCAATCCATGGCGAATAATTGACAACCTTTAAGAAATTTGCGTCCAACTGCTTCTAGACCTCCTCCTTGATCTTCTTGGACATCTCAGGATGAGTTCTTCGGAGCTTTTGCTTGACAGTAGAACAACCTTCTTTGAGTGGTAGTCGATGCACCACTATGTCTGTATCAAACCCAGGCATATCCTCATAAGACCAGGCGAAGATATCAGAATACTCACAGAGTAGCTCAATCAATCTGGCCTTTACATCTTGACCTCTCTTCTTACCTCTTTTGTACCAATATTCACCACCTCAATTGAATCCTGATTCGGCTGGATAACCTTCTCTTCTTGTTTTAACAATCTTCCTAATTCCTCGGGAAGATCACAATCCTTATATGCTTCTTCTTCAGCTTGATAAATAGGAGTATCAAAGTCATAATGAGCCATAGCAGAGTCGTTATCGATAGAATCGGTGGTGGAAGTACATCTGCATGAATGACATTTTTGTGTTTTTTAGTGACAGTGTGTGGAAAGAGAAACATTGTCATTTAAATAAAAAGAAAAAGAAAAAAAGCAAAATTTTGAATGCAAAAACGTCCTTTATTTCATGATAAACTTGCAAAATAAACATGGTGGCCCTACACAAATGATCCACTACGCCTTGGGCAGAGCGTAGGAATTATGATATGATAATAAAAGAAATAATAAAATTACTCCTCAGCACTTGAAACTTGGATAACATCCACAGAAGTCCAATTGTTCAGCGCCTGGCCCGGAATACTTGGACGAGTCCAATCTTCAACATTGTAGCCATCAGCCCTATCATCCCCAACTGCATTAACGTGTCCTTCTTGAGTAGCACAAGGACAGGAAAACTTCACAGGAGTAGATAAACTGGATGCTCTGGGAGCTGCACTCTGCTGACCCGGGCTAAAACCAAGACCAAATTTATCAAACTTCGGAGTAACGTCCAGCACCTGACCCCAACCTTCAGGGTTACCACCTTCCACTACAGCTTTTTCATCTTTGAGAGAAGACATAGCAGTATCCGGTTTCTTTTTTTGCTCTGGAGGAGGAAAGTTGACGGCATGAACTGTCTCAAATGCCTGAAACGGAGTCTCATGAATCTCGCCTTCAACTTCAACATAGCAGAATGATGTAAAATGACTTACAATGTACTCTTCCTCGCCGCACACACCTTTCCCTCTGCAGGATACTTGAGTTTCTGATGAAGAGTAGAAGTGACTGCTCTTGCTCTGTGAATCCCCTCCCCAACAAGCAACAGTATGTTGGCTATATATCCATCACAAAAAATGTAGCCGTGAAGGTGCAAGGACCAACCTTGATGGGTAGCTCCACTTCCCCAAATACTGACCTTCGAGACCCATCAAACGCCTTCACTATCAAATCGCTAGGGCGTAACTCTAGTCCAGAATAATCAATCTTTATCAATGCTGACTTGGGCAATACATTTAAAGACAATCCTGTATCTACCAAAACCCGGGATAAAGTAGTGCCCCTGCACTCCATTGAAATATGCAACGGTTTGTTATGGTCTTGTCCCTCTGGAGGAAGATCAAAATCGGTGAAGCCCAAACCATTCCTGGCAGATATATTAGCACAGACATTTTCAAACTGATTGATTGTTATCTCATGTGGCACGAACGCATTCTTTAACAACTTCATTAAAGCATTTATGTGAGGTTCTGAATAAATCAATAGAGACAAGATAGACATCTTGGAAGGAGTATGGCTCAAATGATCAATTATGCTATGATCACTTTTTCTGATAATTCGCATCAACTCTTCAACATCATCGGGAACTGAAGAAGCTTCTGGTATCGGAATTAGTTGAGTCACATTGGCCGGCATAACCCTTGGATTACCAATCATTACATGTTGTTTTCCTTTTTCTCTTGCAGAAGTATCTGCCGCATCTTGCACATTAGAAGGACCAAATACTCTCCCACTTCTAGTCATTCGACCCACACCAAAAAAGTTATAGACTTCCTCCTCATCACCTTCAGCATGTTCTTTGTCAAACAAACGATCATTTACCTCCTGCTTTACCCCGTGGTAATAAACATCAGCACCGTAATGCCACGTGACAGCCTTCTCACTGGTATACGGCATAGGACCAGGTACCGTAATCATTAGAGGGGGTGCCCTTGATGGGACAGGAATGCATGCAGGGGTGTAAGGAATAGATATCACAGCAATATCTTCTTCGGTAACATTGTGGTAGCTCAGTTTTCTATCAAACTACAGGGAACCGTCATTCATCAACAACTGGATACCAGCTTTTAAATCATCACAACCCTTCGGTTCCTCTCTACACTTGACACACTCAGGAATACAACCAGGGAGAATAGAATTGTCAAGCAAATACCTCTTGACAAAGCTCAACGGAGTTGTTACTTGTTCCACATCCATGATTAAATTCAACATTTCACCATTATCATCAATCATGTTAACAACACCCCCTCCATGCCTAAACATTGGGTTCTGAGTAACATTTGGACCAGTTATCGGGGTAAACTCAATCGCCTTAGAGTCCAACAAGTCTTGTACTTTACATTTCAACACAAAGCAATTGTCAGTAGAATGAACAACCCCACCTGAATGGAATTCACACCTTGCATTAGCATCATAGTTAACAGGGAGTCTTGCGGGTGGTGGTGGCATATTTCTTAAACTGACCAACTTCAAATCAAGTAGGTGGTGGAGCGCTTCAGTAAGAGTTACTGGCAAGGGATCAAATTTTCTGGGTTGTCTCTGCTACTGATTATTATACTGACGGGGAGCATCTTGCTGCCTTCGTTGTTGCGGTACTGTATTTGGTCTCTGTTGTGGAGGAGCATTAACAGGAATATAAACAACATTGATTTGTTGGTTCTAACGATCCTCTCTTCGTCCTCTATGAGAGTAAACCGCTCTTGCGTCGCCTTCCCTTTTCTTAGGGTAATTGTTGAACAGTTTCTTACTGCCCCTGATGAGCTGCTAGAACCTCCAATCTGAATCTTTCCCAATTTCAAACCCACTTCAATTCTTTCACCAGCCATAACCAAGTCTGCAAATCCTGCCGAAGTGCTTCCTATCATGTGCTCATAGAATGGCCCTTGCAGGGTACTCATAAACATATCAATGAGTTCTCTCTCCATGAGTGGATGTTGAACCCTCGCAGCCAACTCACGCCACTTCTGAGCGTATTCCTTGAAAGATTCTTTTGGTCCTTGCGACATATTCTGTAACTGAGTGCGATTAGGCGCCATATCCATATTATACTGATAGTGTTTGACAAAAGCCCGAGCAAGATCATTCCAGCAGCAAATATGAGTTTTCTCCAGCTTCATGTACCATTCCAGGGATGCCCCAGATAGGCTATCCTGGAAAAAATGAATCAAAAGCCCTTGATCCTCGGTATGTACTGACATCTTCTGGAAATAAGAAGTTGCATGGGTAATAGGACACGACGTTCCGTTGTACTTTTCAAAAGTAGGAGGTTTAAACTTCGGAGGAACTTTCACCCCGGACACCAACCCAAGATCATTAGCATCCATACCAAGGACTCCTTGCCCTTCCACAGCCTTCAGACGCTCTTCCAATAAACGATACTTCATATCCTCAATCTGAACCCCCGGCTCTGAACGCCGCACAGAAAACTGATCTTCATCTTGATCAAAGTCAAAATCCTGCTCCTGATAATTCCTGACACTGCCCTGATTAACTCTCATGTTCCCCATAAGACGAGGTCCAAGAGACGGAGGAAACTGCCCCACGTTGCGCACAAAAGGGTTTCCCGACATCCCGTGAAAATTTCTAGCAGCCTGATCTTGTACATCCCCCAATCCTATAGAGACGTCCTGATAGAGCCCTTGATTTCCACCATCCCCTGGATGGCGGCGTTGGTTGTTGACAATAGCAGCAAGCTCCTCCTGTCGACGATTCACATTAGTGATGACCTCCATAAACTGAGTCATCTGAGTAGCCATCTGGGCCCTCATTTTGGCGAGTTCAGCTTGAACCTGTTCCATCTGTCTCGGCAAGTTATTTCTGGTGGAATACCGATGAGTAGTCGTCTTGAATTCTGGATAAGAAAAGCAGCAGAATAAGAAAACCGTCTTAAGATAACCTGCAATGTTATGAAATGCATGATGTGCATGATATGTTTGTCATTTCTAGGTATCTAAGAGTTCTTTTGTTCATCAGTCACGGCGTGCAACCATACAATCAAAAGAGAAAAGATAATAGGATGAACACCTCAATTATTTATAATCAAAGGAAACGATGTCTAAGTGACTTCGGACAATTAAGAGAAAAATGATAAACAACTAAATATATGTCTTAATAAAAAGTAAAAAGAACTGAATGATAACAATAATCAATTGGCCCCTTCCAACAATCCTGGGGGTGACCAAATACACCAAAAGAAAATAACAGAACTAAATCTCCGGAACTAAACATGCTTCAAGATGTTGACAGTACTCCTCAAGTCTGGCTTTCTCCTTCAGAAGTTGAGATGTGACCATTTTACTTTCCCGGAACCGATCTTCTGCATCACGCTTCTGGGCCACTTCCTTCTCAAGCTGAGCGTCTTTGTCTTTGAGCTATTTTTCTAAGTTTTGAATCTTCTTCCTGTAACTATTTTCTAAGGCCTGAAGCTTTCGACACTCTTGCTGAGTCTTACTCAATTCTTCTTCCATTTCAGCATAAGACCTCTTCCTAAAACTGGTTGTATCAGAAGTTTCCCCTTGAGCTTCCTTGAGTTTGCGACCTAAGTCGGCCCTTTCTTGATCTGCCCAATAAAGTTTCATCCCCGCCTCACGGCCTTTTGCACAAAGCTGAATGTTCTCAACATGAATCTGGGTGAACATCTCGGTTGATACCGTGTTACTCAGAACAGCAGGAGGTTGCTCGTATAAAGGATCCGACCTTGCAAATGGTAACCGTAAGATCTTGATCCTGGCTTTAACCCATTCCAAGTAAGGAATTCTAGCAACAGGAACCTTCTCGCCTAAAGTGGTTCTATCCTTCCTGTGAATGCCTTTCCAAGCACTTGTCACTCTCTTCCACATCTTAGGATCACTTCCTCTAGCGAAATACACTGATTCAGACACCTCCTCAACCTTTGGTGGTCCATCCATTTCATATCCCAATTGTCGATAAGCAAGCACAGGATTATAGTTGATACACCCCTTAGTTCCTATGAGGGGAACATTAGGGAAATCTCTGCAACTAGTGACAACACTTCGCACTTCCCCCATATCATAATTCCACCGGATATCGAAAGAAGTAAGGTTGACGAGCCTTGATGACCATCGGAGAGAATGCCTGGTATCCACGAAAGGACCACTTACTGGTAGGTGCAACATAAGCCATTGATACAACATCGAATGACATAAACCTACATTACCTCCTTTTCCGTGCCTAGAATGGATGGTATAGAGAGTATCTGCCAAGAGTGTCGGTATCGGGTTCCTGTTTCTAAAAACACAGATAGCCGCCAAATCCATAAAATTTCTCTTGTGAGGGAAGAGGATGATCCCGTATATCATAAGAGCAAACAGAGAACTGAAGTCACTCCAATTGCCTTTCTTTGCCCAATCTTCAGCTTTCTTCACTAAGAAATCCAAATAAAACCCTGCAATACCTTCACTGCACTTCCAATTGTCTTTCACCTCTTTCCAACCCAAATGAAGAATCTCAGCAATAACTTCGAACTTTGGCTTCTCCGGTACTTGGACAAAAGGAACTCCATCGGATAATCTGATATTAAGAAGGTACGCATACTCTTCTATGGTAGGAACCAGTTGATAATCTTGGAAAGTAAAGCATCGTAATTCTTTGTCATAGAACTGGAAGAGAGTAATCAAAGCCATCGGGTCAACTGGAGTATTAAGGACCAGTAACAAGTTGCCATAATTCTTGTTGAAATTGTTCAGAACATCACCCTTCAAATAAGAACTCAACCTCTTCAACTCGACCACATCAATGGTAGGAATATGATAAGAGAAAGTATGACTGGTAAGCTCTTTAACATGAACTGAATCAGACTCAACTGGAGGGAGATCAGCCATTTCTGACGGGAAGAAGACTCTTGAACGTCCCTGGAAAATGACATGCGCATGCTAGTTATTTTTTTACATCATTTTTTTATAAAAATAAATATGCTATGATGCAATATGACAGGATCAAAGTTCACGCTGGATCGTGGCTGGACCATTACAGAACAACACCACCCAAGATCGAAAAAGAATCTCGGAGCTTCAAAACTAACAAGGGAACCTGAGTCACCTTTGCAACACAAAGTCACCAACAGTACCTGTACCTGTACCTATAAGAAAAGTTTTCCCGCCCCTCTCACGGGTGTAGTCTAGGTCAAGGTAAGGTTAAAAGTCAAATCAGAGTACGAGAGTTCGAATGTCGGTATTATCATACGATAACACCTATCCAAACTACCTCCGAAGTCATGGGTCTCATGGTCAGGTCTACAAAGCATCCGCCTCATAGTTGCCATGGCCACTCTATTCCTAGTTCCTAGGGATTCACTCATAGCCTGGGTACGACGCCTTTTACCTCATGGAACAACCCACCCACCAAGAAAATCCAGAAACCAAATAGTCCAGCCAAATCCAGTATGCAGAAAGTAAAGTGCACATAGGATGCAATGTGTGATCGGTGGGAATAGAACTGACTGTTTTTGGAATGCTAGTTCGCGTTTGCGTTTGTTTTTGCAAAATGTCGCGGTAAGCAAGAGTCGCCACCGTCTTTTATTTTATCCAACAAGGAAAGGACAAAAGCACAGAAAAATTCCTTTTTGAGATATTTCTCGGGTTCGGGAGGTAGATTATAGAAAGAGAAGGTGTTAGCACCCTTTCTATCTGTGGTTATCCACGGGCTCTTAGGTACTTGCTCACTATGTTTTCAAAAGTTTTGCTTTTCTTTGTGATTGTGGGTTTTGAAAAGAGTTTTTGTTTTGAAAGGAGTGTAAGTGCGAAAAGTTTTGTTTTTGTTTTCGAAAGAGCAAGTACTTAAGAACATCTACCTACTCAAAAAGGAATTAAACTGTACAAGTTTCCTTTAGACAATGCCATCCCACTATTGAGGAGTAGGTAGCATCGTCGTTGGAGTTTTCGGGTCAATTCGATTAAGGGACGTGTGGTCACTAAAGCAATGTTAGGACGCCTTGGTGGTAACCCTAATGTCTTAGATCATTTTTTTCGAGGCAACCGTTTCGAGGCAACTTATGATCTTTGGACAAAAGGACGACCTCTAAAACTTCCTATACTCAATGACCACGTTCGAGGCAACCAAGTGAGGTGTACCCTAAGAGTGGCATGTGCGAGTGTATTGTTTTTCAGTTATATTATCTTTGCATGTCATGGTGAGCTACTGTTGATTTTAAGTTAAGATAGATCTTTTCATGCATAGCCTATTATTCAAACATCTAACAGTTAATGGTTGCGGGAATTAAATTGCAGAAAATAAATCTATGCTATTACAAGGCGTCGGGTATTTACATCGCCAAAAACAAACCCTTGAAAATTAAATTACGGAAAGTAAATAAAAGCGGTAAATAAAATCCTAAGTTAAAACTATTACATCCTCGAAGCAAATACACAAATATAGATCAAAGATAACACGCGCGAGGAAAATTGAATCGGAGCGTCCTAGGGTTTTGACCCTTTTTATCAAATAAAACATATTTTTTTGTTATTTTTTGAATTAGAAATTAAGTCTAGATTAATAATTAAAAAAGAAAATATTTTTGAGTTTTATTTTAATTAAGGAAATAAAAAATGGTTAACAAATATTAAAAACCCTAATTCTATGTTGATTTTAATTTAATGCAAAATATGTTAAAATTGAACCTAATTAAAACTAAATAAGTTAATTATTGGCTTATTTACAAAAATATTAAAATTAATGATATTAAATAAAATATTTTTTTTGTTTTCTGATTTTATGAAAATAAAAGTTAATGGGTTAATTTTAATTATGATAATAATGATAATAAAATAAAAATAGTGAAAAATAAAATAAAATATAGTGACAAACTCAGGGGGTGCTGGGCTTGAAAAAGAGGGTATGAATTGCAATTTCTGGCCCATATTCAAACAGCCTGTTTGACTTTCCATTCCCATATGCGCTGGTTGACTCTAGTCCATGGTGGTCCATCAACCTGGTTCATTGGATCTTGGCTTGCAGCCACTTGGCAATTGGGATCTGGGGGTGTTTGGTGGACCACGCTTGGACCGTTGCACCTGAATACCTGAAAAGCAAAACCAAATAATGTTTTGGGGGACCTGGGATTCGAACCCAGGTCCCAGGGGGTCCTGCACTAACACGCTTACCAACCAGCCAACTTGTTCAATTGATATTGGAATAAGAAATAAATAATATATGGGCGAATCAATGAATATGATGGAAAAAAAAGAAAATATGGAACGCTATTCAAACGCACCAACCAGACTTCGCCACGTTATCGTCCCTGTCATGGGGACTGTGGCTAAAATTCCCTTACCTATACCAACGGATGATTGTCCATAGCTACACATCGTGCTATCTCAAAATCCACTACAAGTCACTAAAATGCAAACCAAAGGCGTGGTTTTGCTCGCCTCTCCGCCCTGGTTTCAACCATGGTCTTTTTGTTGACCAATTTGCCCTGTAATGAAAAACCCTGAAAGAACCCTAGAACGATCTACCATGGTGTTTTGTGATATAGGGCCTAATAATGAAATTAAATAATACAGAAACTTTGCAAATGATGACAGGAGTTCAAATATGCAATTATTTTAAAGAATGGATGCAAGATTGGAGCTTCACGATTCCATGAATATGGAGGTTCAGAGCGATACTTACGGGGCTTTTAGAGGCAGGAGAGCACGCGATAATGATTGGTATTGCTTCAGTGAGATCCAAGGAAGCGATTGGAACCTTTGTTTGATCTTGAAAAGGTCTCTAAGTGCAATTTCAGATCCAAGGTTTTCAAGCTTTTTTCTCAAAGTGGTATGGCCGTTTCTGCAGACTTCTATGCGTATTTTTGATTTGTGAGGCTTGCTTGCATATAATGGTATGAATCTAGGTTAAAACATGGGCCAATATCCTTGTGCATTGAAGAATCAAGATTGCCCTTTGATCACCATTAACATGTTTCCAAATATAGGCCATATCTAAGATTTTGTGCTTGAATGAGCCTTGGCATGATTTGGTTGGGTGTCACATGGTATATGCAAGCTGTACAAATCACAAAGATACCATTTCATTATTTTTTGGATTTTATTTGAATTAATATAGATTTAAAATGAATTAAATCAATAAAAATAAAATAAAATAGAAAAATAAATGGTTGGTCATGAAATTAAAGATGGGACACGTGTGTGGCATGAAAAGACCAAATCAAGTGGAAAAAAGTGGGCCCTTTTGTCAAAAATTGGTGTTTTGAGGATAGTTGACTTTTGGCAATTTTGGAAAAATGCCCAACTTCAACAATGCATAACTTCTTCAATTTTGAACTTTGGGAATTGTTCTTGGACTTTTTAGAAACCTTGAGATGTCTTCTAACCAACCCTTTTGGTCTCATATCATTTTGATGTTCCATCCTCAAGTTATAAGCTTTGGAAAAAAAGGTGTTTTTGTTGACTTTCAAAAATGACCTATAATGTCCAAATTTGTAACTTTTTGTGAGAGCTTTTCTTGATATTGGGGTGTGAAGATGTATTGTAGGAAATTGCATCCTATTCAAAATGAGATTTGGATGGGTCATTTCTCATAAAGTATGAGAAAGTTATGCTTGGTCAAAGTTAAGTTGACTTTTCCTACAAAACCCTAATTTAGCAACTTTTGAATCTTGATGAATCTTGAGCAATCCTTGATGAATCATGATCAACCATTGATCAAATGATGAATTATCCTTCAAAATGAGAATGTTGACAAAAACATCTTGAGGTTTGACTGTATTTGGGACATAGTTGACTTTTGCCCTAGCATAGTCGATTTTTGGGTCTCTTGAGCATTTGACTGACCAAACTTCCTCTGCAAGGCTTGAAATTTGTCATGGATGAACTTAAGAACATATTAGGACATTGGGGAGAACTTGGGGCCATTTGGATATGAGGACCTTAGTGCAACACAAAACCCTAATTTTGACTTGACTGCCTTAGGAGGTGATTGGACTGTCCAACCCTTGAGCCATCTTGAGCAATTTGAAGATTATTCTTGACATATCTTGAGGAATATGGGAGGGAAAATTTTGGGGTACAACAGTTTCCCCTGTTCAATTTTCTTAAACCTGAGGATATAGATTGGCTTTTGAGCCTTTCGTGATCCGAAGGTGGAAGATGATTGAACACTAGAGTGCCCATAAATTTGTACTCGCATGGTGTAGTATCAGCTTTGTGATGTCGGGAATGGGCTTACAGATGCCATTTGGAGATTGCTGGTAGGAGTATGGGCTTACAGATGCCATCTGCAGGAGTGTCGATCGCATAAGAGATTCCTTAGCGAGAACTTGCATACTTGTTATTGTAGAAGATTCCGCTGGGGAAGTCTAACTTTTGTTGAGATTTAGGAACTTGCCTGTACTTCAACTGAGAGAATGTCTCGGCTGAGTATTAAGAACCTGTCCATAATTCAACTGGGGGGTAATCTTCATCAAGATCTAGGAACTGAATCGTGCTCACCGGGAGTATACCGTTGAGGTTATAGTACTCGTCCACACTATGACGTAGGGAAGCATCTTCATCAAGGTCTAGGAACTGTCTCGTGCTCACCGGGAGTATACCGTTGAGGTTATAGAACTCGTCCACACTATGACGGAGTAAAACATCAAGATCTAGGAACTGACTCGTGCTCACTGGGAGTATACCATTGAGGTTATAGTACTCGTCCACACTATGACATAGAGAAGCATCTTCATCAAGATCTAGGAACTGTCTCGTGCTCACCGGGAGTATACCGTTGAGGTTATAGAACTCGTCCACACTATGACGGAGAAAAACATCAAGATCTAGGAACTGACTCGTGCTCACCAGGAGTATACCGTTGAGGTTATAGTACTCGTCCACACTATGATGTAGGGAAGCATCTTCATCAAGATCTAGGAATTGTCTCGTGCTCACCGGGAGTATACCGTTGAGGTTATAGAACTCGTCCACACTATGACGGAGGAAAACATCAAGATCTAGGAACTGACTCGTGCTCACCGGGAGTATACCGTTGAGGTTATAGTACGCGTCCACACTATGACGTAGGGAAACTATCGAGATTGAGAACCTTATCTGAAATTCAACCGAGGATAATTCAATTGAGATTTAAGAACTGGACAGATCTTTGACTAAGCTGAGAACTTAACTGCATTTTTCCTGAAAGGTAATGGTCAGTCATATGAAATGCATGAGATGGATCAAGCAATGATGTTCTCAACATAAATGAGATTGTATGGTATGATGCGTATATGCATGTATCATGATGTATGAAAATGTGATGTTTTAGCTGGGGAAAAGAGATCCCGGAGCTGCTGGAGGATAAAGTTGAGTTCTTCGTTTCCACTGGGGATGATGAACGAAGATGACGGTGAGAATAAACCTGCAGGAGAAAAGGACTTCGTTAGGGAATAAACTGATGAAGAGATTACTCCGAGGGGAATTACTCTGTGGGGAAGAGATGTTTTGCTGAAGATTTTAATGATAAACTCCGCTGGGGATTCTGTTGATAAGCTCTGTTGGGGATTTTAAGTATGAACTCCGCTGGGGATAGAAAGAACTTCGCTGGGGATGATCTTTCCGTTGCAAGTTGCTGAGGATAACCCAGTTAGGCTCTTGTGGGGATAACCTCTGAATTTGGCTGAGGAGATTTATTTGTGCTTCGCAGGGGATAAGCTTCCAGAATCTACTAGGTAAGATGATTCAACTCTGGCGAGGAAACTTTTTTTTTAGACTGCGCTGGGGAAATGACTCCACTGGGGGTATCTTGTATTCCGCCGGGGAACATTCTTATATTCTGTTGAGGAATATTAAGACTGCTGGGGATGCTCTTATACTTGCTGGGGAATACCTTTATACTCCGCTGGGGAATATTAAGATCTTCTGGGGATACCAAGCATTTTCGGGGCTGATGGTAGACTAACTCTGCTTGGGGGAGAATATTGCTTGATTCATTCATGGTTGCAAGTCTCAGTGGGGAGAGATACCATTACTGTTTTGCTCTGCGGGGAGTGACGGTATCTTGGTCACATTCTTCAGCTGAAATCTACCTTGGTACCTTGGTGGACAGAGCAACTAGACCGCTCGAACAATTCTTATTTCCCCTACTTCTGATATCACCCGGAATTAATCCTTTGTTTCGCATGTAAATATTTATGAGCAGCAATTAATGTCAGATGCATATATCAAAATGAACATTGGACGTTCTTTGCAAAACAAAACATATAAGGGAAAAACAGTTTGAAATTTGTCTGAAAATGAATTTGTATTGATTTTGAAGTTTGCCTGTAAATAGGCGTTTTTGTACAAGAGGCTGACGTCCTAGTAAGAGAACGCCGCCGAACAAATAGAATTTATACAATTTGTGAAAACAAAACAAAACAGCTATGTGAATAGTCCCACTGGGTTCTAACTCTGCTATTGCCTTTATATCTTCAAGCATCTCATCACTTTGTTGTTTAGTTGAAGATGAATCTGATTGATTAGTGTTGTCTGAGCCTGATAGTTGATACCGAAGTCTGGATGCGAGGTGATCCAATGAGACATAGTATTACGCTTTAATCCCTAACTTTTGCCTGGAACGCCCTTTCGGGTTTTCAGTCCACCGGGATACCCATTTTTGCCCAAGCCGCCTTTTCAGGTTTTTGACTTGCCGGGTGTACAGATTTTTTTCATTTTCATCCCTTATTTTTGCCCGAACCCTTTTGGTTAGCCAAGAAGCCCTTATTTTTGCCTAGGCCAGTCAACCTAGCGGGTCTTTGATTTATGCGTAGTATCTTTTCACTATGTTTGCATTGACGGGGTGAGGAAGGTCGTCACCATCCATGGTGGTTAGAATCATAGCTCCTCCTGAGAAGGTGTTCTTAACTATAAATGGCCCTTCATAAGTAGGGGTCCATTTGCCCCTGGGATCACCTTGAGGTAGAATAATGCGCTTGATTACCAGATCCCCAACTTGATACCCTTGTCGTCTGACTTTCTTGTTAAATGATTTGATCATCCATTTTTGGTACGTCTGACCATGACAAACAGCAGTAAGTCTTTTTTCGTCGATTAGATTCAGTTGATCAAGTCGGGTCTGAATCCAGTCATCTTCGCTCAAACCTGCATCCTTCATGATCCGAAGAGAGGGTATCTGAACTTCAATCGGCAAGACTGCCTCCATGCTATAAACCAAGGAATAGGGTGTTACCCTTGTTGACGTCCGTGCTGAGGTACGGTACCCATGAAGAGCGAATGGTAACATCTCGTGCCAGTCTTTGTATGTCACTGTCATCTTCTGCACAATCTTCTTAATGTTCTTATTTGCCGCTTCGACATCCCCATTCATCTTCGGGCGGTAGGGAGAAGAGTTGTGATGCTGTATCTTAAATTGCTCACAGAGCTCAGTGATCATCTTGTTGTTGAGATTGGTACCATTGTCCGTAATGATCCTCTCTGGTACACCGTATCGACAGATTAGGTTGTGCCGAATGAACCGTGCCACGACGTTCTTGGTTACCATAGCAAAGGAAGCTGCTTCAACCCACTTCGTAAAGTAATCAATAGCTACAAGGATGAAATGATGCTCGTTGGATGCCGTAGGTCTGATCTCACCAATCATATCAATGCCCCACATTGCAAAAGGCCAAGGTGCTGTCAAAACATTCAGAGGAACTGGAGGAATATGCACCTTATCAGCATAGACCTGGCACTTGTGACATGTCTGAGAATGCTGATAACAGTCAGCTTCCATTGTGGACCAGTAATATCCTGCCCGAAGGATTTTCTTTGCCATGGTATGTCCACTGGAGTGAGTTCCGAAAGTACCTTCATGCAGCTCTGCCATGATCCTTTCTGCTTCAATCTTATCCATACAATGCAGTAAGGTTGAATCATGGTTACGCTTGTAAAGAATGTCATTTCTAATGAAGAACTTCGCCGCGAATCTCCTCAGAAACTTCTTGTCATTAACAGATGCACCCTCAGGGTATTCTTGAGCTTCAAGGTACATTTTCACCTCATGATACCAGGGCTTTTCTGTTACCTCTTCCGTCTCAATATCACAACAATGTGCAGGTTCATCCAATTTCCAAATAATGATCTGGGGGGCCTCGTTGTCCCATTTGACTTTGAACATAGAAGACATCGTAGCTAGCGCGTCCTCCAACTGATTCTCCTCTCTGGGGAAGTGTTCAAAGGTTATCTCCTCAAAATGGGGAAGCACCGTCAATACATACTCCTTGTAAGGAATAAGATTTGGGTGTTTCGTATCCCACTCGCCTTTGATCTGACTGATCACGAGAGAGGAATCTCCGAAGACACTTAGAAACTTAATCCTTAGGTCAATTGCAGCTCGAAGACCCATGATGCACGCTTCATACTCCGCCATGTTGTTGGTGCAGTTGAAACATAGACGGACGGTGAACGGAGTATGAGAGCCTTTAAGAGATATGATCATAGCGCCAATGCCTTTACCCAAAGCGTTCGAAGCTCCATCAAAGTACATAGACCATTGGGATCCTTCCTCAGGTCCTTCATCCGGTCCAGGTGTCTCACAATCAGTCACTACCATGATATTCTCGTCTGGGAATTCAAAGTTCATAGACTGGTAATCATCCACTGCCTGATGTGCCTAATGGTCTTCCAATACACTTCCCTTGATTGCTTTTTGAGTCGTGTACTGGATATCATACTCAGTCAATATCATCTGCCATCTTGCTATTCTTCCGGACAAGGCAGGCTTTTCAAAGATATACTTGATTGGATCCATCTTGGAAATCAACAAAGTAGTGTGAGTCAGCATATACTGTCTCAGCCGGCGAGCAGCCCATGCCAAAGCGCAACAAGTTTTCTCAAGCAATGAGTATCGGGTCTCACAGTCGGTAAACTTTTTGCTAAGGTAATAAATAGCATGCTCTTTTCGGCCAGACTCGTCATGCTGCCCCAGCACACACCCCATTGAGTTGTCAAGTACTGTTAAGTATAAAATCAGAGGTCTCCCTTCAACTGGTGGCATTAGGATGGGTGGCTCCTGGAGATACTCTTTGATTCTTTCGAAAGCGGCCTGGCATTCATCGTTCCAATGTACCACTTGATCTTTCTTCAGTAACTTGAAGATTGGCTCACAAGTAGCAGTTAGGTGCGAGATGAATCAGGCAATATAGTTCAGACGTCCTAGAAAGCCTCTGACCTCCTTCTCTGTCTTGGGAGCTGGCATCTCTTGTATGGCTTTCACTTTGGCAGGGTCCACTTGAATACCTTTGTCGCTTACGACGAAACCCAGTAGCTTACCAGACCTCACCCCGAAGGTGCACTTGTTTGGGTTTAATCTCAGCTTGTACAACTTCAACCTGTCGAACAGCTTCTGTAGATGGTCAAGGTGTTCCTCCTCAGTCTGGGACCTTGCAATCATATCATCGACGTATACTTAAATCTCATGATGGATCATATCATGAAACAAAGCAACCATGGCACGCTGATACGTTGCCCCAGCATTCTTCAGTCCAAAAGGCATGACCTTGTAACAAAAGGTGCCCCACTGAGTAACAAAGGTCGTCTTCTCCATGTCTTCGAGAGCCATCTTAATTTGATTATAACCGGAGAAACCGTCCATGAAGGAGAATACCTTGTGCTGAGCAGTATTGTCAACCAGAACGTCGATGTGAGGTAGAGGGAAGTCATCCTTAGGGCTTGCCCTGTTCAAATCCCTGTAATCAACACACATTCGAACCTTATCATCCTTCTTAGGTACCGGAACCACATTGGCAACCCACTGAGGGTAAGAAGTCACTGCTAGAAAACCGGCGTCAAACTGTTTCATAACCTCAGCCTTGATTTTCTCGGACATTTCTGGGCGCATACGGCGAACCTTCTGTTTTACCGGAGGACAGTCTTCCTTGGTAGGCAGGCGATGAACCACAATGTCAGTATCCAACCCAGGCATATCTTCGTAAGACCAGGCGAAGATCTCAACATAGTCATGCAGCATCTGAATTAACCACTGCTTCACACTAAGCTCCAGATATGCACCGATCTTAACTTTCTTCTTGTCTGTCTCAGTACCCAGATTCACTGTTTCCACTGGCTCTTGGTGTGGCTGAATGGCCCTCTCTTCCTGGAGTAGCAGTCTTGCAAGTTCACCATGCACTTTGCAATCATCTTCACCTTCGTCTTCAGCTAAGTTGATCGGATTCTCGAAGTCATAATTGGCAGTAGCAGAGCCGTTACCAGTGAGATCCAAAGTGGATGTGGACCTGTATATGTGAGTGTGTGTAAAATAGCTGTTTTGCAATATATAATAAAGAAAAACAAGGAGCGCAAAATTTGAAATGCAAGAAACGTCCAATGCTTTTATTAATGATATATGAAAATGGCACACAAAAGCCCTCACAAATGAAGCCACGGTGCCCCGGGTTAGACACCGGGCCATAAAGTTTCAAACATTGTCTGTTACAAATTCAAAACAAAGAGTTCATTACTGGGTAACAAAAGTAATAGGGATGAAGTCCTTTGTTGTCCAGTTTCTTGGTCCACCGTTGGTCGTAGGATAGATCCAGCTGTCGAATTCAGACTCCTCCACATCATCTTCAATGGCATTTACTCCCGAGTTGCTAATGAACACGGGAGGTCTTCCAATCCTTGCACTTCGAACATCCCTTTGAGTTTCTGCAGTGAAACTCAAACTAAACTTGTTAGTCTTCTGAGTGAAATCAGGAAGTCAGCCCCAATTCGCACACTCACCCTTCTCAATAACAGCCCGGGCATCCTTTAAGGAAGCCATCTTCATAGGAGAATCTTCAATCACAGTCTCAGCTGATGCCAATGTCTGGGGAACCTCTTCGAAGTGCTGAAATGGGGTCTCAATGAACTCCCCATCCATCTCTACGTATCGGAACGAGTTGAGGTGGCTGACCATGTACTCTTCCTCTCCCTGTACTGTCACAATCTTCCCTCTGACAGGGTACTTCAGCTTCTGGTGGAGTGTGGAGGTTACGGCCCCAGCTTTGTGGATCCATGGACGACCCAGCAAACAAGAATAGGACGGCCGAATGTCCATCACGTAGAATGTAGAATTGAAGACCTGAGAACCAACTTTAATTGGAATATCAACTTCACCATGTACCATCCTTTTAGACCCATCAAAGGCTCGGACAACAATGTTACTTGGATTTAGCTCCAAACCTTCGCAATCCAACCTGTCTAGAGCTTTCTTGGGCAAGACGTTCAGTGAGGAACCCGTATCAACCAATACATGTGCAAGAGTAGTGCCCCTGCATTCAATGGAGACATGCAGGGCATCGTTATGATTTTTCCCCTTGACAGTCAAATCAGCGTCGGAGAAACCCAAACCATTATCCGCAGTTAAATTGGCCACACAATCGGTAAACTGATCAGCTGATGTCTCTTGCGGCACGTGGGCAGTTTTCAGGAAGGTAATCAGGGCCTTGGCATGGGCCTCTGAACACAACAACAAGGACAACATAGAAATCTTGGATGGGGTTTGCCCCAGCTGTTCAACTATGTTATAATCACTCTTCTTAATAATCTTCAAAATCTCTTCCATCTCTTGTTTGGAAGCTTCAACAGTGATGGTCTTCGGTGCCTCCGTCTGGGCAGGCACATCAGTGGTGATCCCTTTGCCCCGAGCGTTAGATGACTCGGCTACAGGGGTAGGACTAATAACTTGATCAGTAATCGTGATAGGTACACTTGCAGGTGTAATGACAACAGGTCTTCGGTCAGTGGGTGGAGCAATATCCGGTGAGAAAAGTCTACCGCTGCGGGTGACTTTAGCAGGCCCAGTAATGTTGTTGACGCCGGTATCAGCATCAAACTCTTGCTTAACTCCAAGAACATAGACATCTGCCTCATAGTGCCAGGGGACAGCTTTGTTAGAGGTATAGGGGATGGGCCCCGGAACAGTGATAATTACAGGTGAAATCTTCGGAGTAGACGTAATTCTAACAGGCTTCCTCGAGGGAACCTTGGAAGAATTGTCGAAAATGGTAATAATGGCAATTTCTTCAGTAGGAGTGGGAGGAACAGCAATCTTCTCAAACAAGATCTCCTTATTATCCATCAGGTCTTGGATACCTGACTTCAGAAATGGACAACCAGTAGGTAAAACAGAACACATATGGCAACCTTCACCACAGCCCGGAAATAAACTGGCTAGCAACAGGTTCTTCTTGACAGTCATCAGAGGGGTAACAATATCATCCACGGAAACTACAAACAAGTCTTCCTCTACAGCATTTACTTCATGTTTGGGCATGGGAGCAGTCACAACATTAGGCCTCTCGGGAGCCTCAAACTCAATCTCCTTTGCATCAATCAAGTCTTGGACCTTGTTCTTAAAAGCCCAACAATCATCCGTATTATGCCCCGGGCTATCAGAGTGATAAGCGCAGCAGGCGTTAGGGTTATACCTTGGTGACGTTGTATTTGAATTCTTTGGAGCTTCTTTTATAGTCACCAGATTGGTCTTCAGCAACTGTGGAAAAATCTGAGACAAAGTCATGCTGAGACGGGTGAATTGCCTTCGAGGTCTCTCGTCCCTTTGTTGGTTGTGATGCTGAGGAGCACCAGTAGGTTTTGAAATAACAACCACATTGACAGCTTGGCGATATTCAGGTCTACTCTGTCTTTTTGAACTGTAGACAGCACTGGACTCTTTCTTGAACGGCTTCTTCTCAATGCTCGATGAGGCGCCCTTCTATATCTTCCCAGCCTTAATACCAGCTTCAATCCTCTCACCAGTCAAAATAAGATCTGTAAACCCAGCTGAAGAGCTTCCAATCAGATGGTTAAAGAATGGACCAGACAGGGTCCCCAAAAACATGTCAACAAGTTCACGATCAGCCAAAGGTGGTTGCACCCTTCCGACAAAGTCTATCCACTTCTGCGCATACTCTTTAAATCCTTCACCTGTTCCTATTGACATACCCTGGAGTTGGGTACGCGTAGGAGCGAGGTCGGAGTTGTACTAATACTGCCTATAGAATGCAGTAGCCGAATCTTCCCAGCTACGGATACTGGCTCCATCCAGCTGATAAAACCACTCAAGCTGAGTCCCAGAGAGACTGTCTTGAAAGAAATGGATCCACAAGTTCTTATCAGTAGTGTAAGGCTGGATCTTCCTCACATATGACCGGAGATGCAGCTTCGGACAGGAAACTCCGTCATACTTGGCAAAGGCAGGTGCCTTGAACTTATGGGGAATCACCACCCCAGAGGATAGACCTAGATCTCCGAAGTCCAGACCGGGCACTTTCTGAATTTCCATAGCGCTTAAACGGTCTTCCAACTGTTTGTACTTATCCTCAGCAGGAGGATAATATTCTTCATCATAGTCCGTCTCGTTGTCAGATACCATAGGGCTAGGAGCCCTCCTTTCTTGTGGACTATATTTCCCTCCAGATGAGGTGGTCAGATCAACTTCATTCTGCAGCCCGTTTCCAAACCTGCGTCCAGTATTGAACAGGATGGTCCTCTTCTTCTTCTTCTTCTTCTCTTTCAGAATCAAAGTCTTCAGGTCCTGCTGACCCTTAGCCAGATTCATGAACAACTCTTGAAACTGGGCATTCTGGGCCTGGAGGGCCTTGATAGCTTGCTCAGTTGAAGGTTCAGCAGACATGATGATTGCTGAAATAAACAGCGAAGAAGATAAGAGACCTGTAATGGGTACCTACTTATGAGATGCATGGGATGAAATGCGTATGATTTAGGATTTCAAAGACAATCGGGATTCAAATTTGTAAACAAGAAAGGAAACACACTTTATTAGATTTAAACTTCAAAATTTAAATTGTTCAACAAATTGCCCTTAGGCGTTACAAGAAATGGAAATACTGAAAAGTAAATGAAAACTATAAAGAAATCATCAAAGGTCCATCAATGCTCCCATGGTCTCTTCTTCTCAGTGCGGACATAATCATTCAGGATCTGTTCGTTCTCCAACTGTCTGGTCAGCTTCTGGATCTTCTGCTCCTGTTCATTGAACCTTTCTCGGTAGGAATCCCGTTCATTCCTTAATTGCATCCAGAACCTCTTCAGTGTCCCAATATCAGTGGGCATATGAGGTTGGAGGATAGTTGGAGGAACCCCCTCTTCATCAGCAACTTCAAGAGTAACAGGCCTGACAGCTTCATATGGCATACCTAGCTTCTAGGCACGGATGCGGACCCATCTGAGGTATGGCTCCATTGGCAGAGAAGTCTTTGGTCCCAACTCATGTGGGTCAAATTGGTGAACTCTATCCCAAGCCCTTATGAATCTACGACGCAGCTCGTCGCTATCTCCCTGAAAATCAAAGATGATATGGGGCATCAACATCTCATGAGGCCCTTCTCTTCTCGCTCTTCCAAACTGACGGAGAGCTAAGCATGGGTTGTAATAAATCCCTCCATGGGTTCCGATCAATGGAACATTAGGATACTCTCCACAGCGATCAATGACAGTCACCTCATCCATACCTTTGAGAGTCCAGATAATGTCATTATTAGAAAGAGACATCACCCTATAAGCCCAGCCCATTCCTTCTTTGTTCTTCAGTACGGACTTAAGGAGGTGCGAAATAAACCACCTCGACAATAAAGGAATGCAGCATATCAAAGTTCCCCGCTTTCGGGCAGTACGAGCATAGAGCTGATGAAGCATATCACCCAAGAGAGTGGGTACCGGATTCTGAGAGATGAAGATTCTTATAGCATTAATACCAATAAAAGTGTCAGGATTTGGAAACAAAACCAGACCATAAATCAAGAGAGCCAGAATGTCCTCGTACGCCTTGAAGTCTAAGCTGTCCCAGAAATGATTAGCTTTGTCAACCAAAAACTTAGTCAGAAAACCCTTAGCTCCACTTCTAGTCTCCCAGTTGGCCATTACCTCCTCCTTGGTCAGGTGAAGGGCTGCAGCAATTTCTTCGGGTTTAGGAGTCTTTCCCCAACCAGTAAACGGAGTTTGTTCCCGGACGGAGATACCAAGCAGCTCAGAGAATTCTTCCAGGGTAGGAACCAGCTGGAAGTCTTGAAAGGTGAAGCAATGGTATAGCGGATCATAAAACTAGACCAGGACGCTCATCATTTGTTCGTCCAACTTTGAGGTGACCAAACTGAGAAGAGAGCCATGCATTCTGATGAAGGAAGTAGTGTCCGGAATCCTGACAACCAAATCTTTAAGCAGGGTAGGTACTTGGACAAAGTTGATCCGGATAGTATTCCTACGCATGAGCATCATGATGACCTACAAAACAGAGCAAACATGAAACCCTCTTGTCTTTGAAATAGGTTAGTCCTTATGCAAAATGTATGCAATGTTATGATGTCATGATGTCATGATAAAGGCACACCACAAGTATCCACAAAAGGCAAACATGGTAAAGGCACACAAGTCACACAAAAGAGCCCTTAGATTTCAGGCTGGCATGGAGCTTAGGTACTACCCTCTTTAAGTTCAGTTGGTTAAGACCTGTCCTAAAAATAGTAACCGGGTTCTAGAGGATCTCAATATCACTGACTACCCTCAATCGGTCATAATTCCAGTTAAGCAACCTTTTCTTGCGGCCGGAATCATCGCGAGAGTTTAGTCTCAATGAGTGTAGCATACTGCTACTGTTCTATGGCCAAGTTGGTCAATTTAAGGTTCTAAGGTCAGTTGGTGCTTAATGACTCCTTAGAAGACCCATATTCTCCTCGTTCCAACACAAGGGATATCGGTACAGACCAAGGTGCCACACCAACGTAGCTACTGCTTCATCCGTGTCGGTCTACGCCAGACAGATCCCTCACAGTTTATTGCTACTTACCTAAAGGGTATCCCCAGATCCGGGTTAGGATCTATAAAACTCCGATACAAGCCCACAAAATTAAAGCATACAAAGCATACAATTGAAAACATAGTGATCTAATCCTAAGGTACACCTCACTTATACAGTATCCCCAGCATAGTCGCCAGTTCTGTGATCGGTGGGAATAGAACTGACTGTTTTTGGAATGCTGGTTCGCGTTTGCGTTTGTTTTTGCAAAATGTCGCGGTAAGCAAGAGTCGCCACCGTCTTTTATTTTATCCAACAAGGAAAGGACAAAAGCACAGAAAAATTCCTTTTTGAGATATTTCTCGGGTTCGGGAGGTAGATTATAGAAAGAGAAGGTGTTAGCACCCTTTCTATCTGTGGTTATCCACGGGCTCTTAGGTACTTGCTCACTATGTTTTCAAAAGTTTTGCTTTTCTTTGTGATTGTGGGTTTTGAAAAGAGTTTTTGTTTTGAAAGGAGTGTAAGTGCGAAAAGTTTTGTTTTTGTTTTCGAAAGAGCAAGTACTTAAGAACATCTACCTACTCAAAAAGGAATTAAACTGTACAAGTGTCCTTTAGACAATGCCATCCCACTATTGAGGATTAGGTAGCATCGTCGTTGGAGTTTTCGGGTCAATTCGATTAAGGGACGTGTGGTCACTAAAGCAATGTTAGGACGCCTTAGTGGTAACCCTAATGTCTTAGATCATTTTTTTCGAGGCAACCGTTTCGAGGCAACTTATGATCTTTGGACAAAAGGACGACCTCTAAAACTTCCTATACTCAATGACCACGTTCGAGGCAACCAAGTGAGGTGTACCCTAAGAGTGGCATGTGCGAGTGTATTGTTTTTCAGTTATATTATCTTTGCATGTCATGGTGAGCTACTGTTGATTTTAAGTTAAGATAGATCTTTTCATGCATAGCCTATTATTCAAACATCTAAAAGTTAATGGTTGCGGGAATTAAATTGCAGAAAATAAATCTAAGCTATTACAAGGCGTCGGGTATTTACATCGCCAAAAACAAACCCTTGAAAATTAAATTACGGAAAGTAAATAAAAGCGGTAAATAAAATCCTAAGTTAAAACTATTACATCCTCGGAGCAAATACACAAATATAGATCAAAGATAACACGCGCGAGGAAAATTGAATCGGAGCGTCCTAGGGTTTTGACCCTTTTTATCAAATAAAACATATTTTTTTGTTATTTTTTGAATTAGAAATTAAGTCTAGATTAATAATTAAAAAAGAAAATATTTTTGAGTTTTATTTTAATTAAGGAAATAAAAAATGGTTAACAAATATTAAAAACCCTAATTCTATGTTGATTTTAATTTAATACAAAATATGTTAAAATTGAACCTAATTAAAACTAAATAAGTTAATTATTGGCTTGTTTACAAAAATAATAAAATTAATGATATTAAATAAAATATTTTTTTTTGTTTTCTGATTTTATGAAAATAAAAGTTAATGGGTTAATTTTAATTATGATAATAATGATAATAAAATAAAAATAGTGAAAAAGAAAATAAAATATAGTGACAAACTCAGGGGGTGCTGGGCTTGAAAAAGAGGGTATGAATTGCAATTTCTGGCCGATATTCAAACAGCCTGTTTGACTTTCCATTCCCATATGCGCTGGTTGACTCTAGTCCATGGGTGTCACATGGTATATGCAAGTTGTACAAATCACAAAGATACCATTTCATTAATTTTTGGATTTTATTTGAATTAATATAGATTTAAAATGAATTAAATCAATAAAAATTAAATAAAATAGAAAAATAAACGTTTGGTCATGAAATTAAAGATGGGACACGTGTGTGTCATGACAAGACCAAATCAAGTGGAAAAAAGTGGGCCCTTTTGTCAAAAATTGGAGTTTTGAGGATAGTTGACTTTTGGCAATTTTGGAAAAATGCCCAACTTCAACAATGCATAACTTCTTCAATTTTGAACTTTTGGAAGTGTTCTTGGACTTTTTAGAAACCTTGAGATGTCTTATAACCAACCCTTTTTGTTTCATCTCATTTTTATGTTCCATGCTCAAGTTATAAGCTTTGGAAAAAAAGGTGTTTTTGTTGACTTTCAAAAATGACCTATAATGTCCAAATTTGTAACTTTTTGTGAGAGATTTTCTTGATCTTGGGGTGTGAAGATGGATTGTAGGAAATTGCATCCTCTTCAAAATTAGCTTTGGATGGGTCATTTCTCATAAAGTATGAGAAAGTTATGCTTGGTCAACATTAAGTTGACTTTTCCTACAAAACCCTAATTTAGCAACTTTTGAATCTTGATGAATCTTGAGCAATCCTTGATGAATCATGATCAACCCTTGATCAAATGATGAATTATCCTTCAAAATGAGAATGTTGACAAAAAATCTTGAGGTTTGACTGTATTTGGGACACAATGACTTTTGCCCTAGCACAGTCGATTTTTGGGTCTCTTGAGCATTTGACTGACTAAACTTCCTCTGCAAGGCTTGAAATTTGTCATGGATGAACTTAAGAACATATTAGGACATTGGGGAGAACTTTGGGCCATTTGGATATGAGGACCTTAGTGCAACACAAAACCCTAATTTTGACTTGACTGCCTTAGGAGGTGATTGGACTGTCCAACCCTTGAGCCATCTTGAGCAATTTGAAGATTATTCTTGACATATCTTGAGGAATATGGGAGGGCAAATTTTGGGGTACAACACAATGCAAACAGATAAATATGCAAAGTGGTAAATAAACACCCAAAAGGAAAACAAACAAGAGCTAGGATGGACCAGCAAAAGGTTAATCTTTCCCCAGTGAAGTCGCCAGCTGAAACCACCGGCTGAAAATCATCAAACAATGAAGTCGCCACCGAACGTCTTTTATCCTGCCGAAAGGGAAAGGTAAACATCGAGAAAACCTGAAAAGGGAGAAATCACAGTCTTTCGACCGAGAGATCGGGTAAGGGAGTCTGTTACGCGAGGGGAAGGTGTTAGCACCCCATGCACCCGTAGTACTCTACGGTATCCACTCTTGTTGTCTAATCTACATGGGTGTGGTCAAATCCTATGTTTATGGCTTAAAACTGAAAAGGGAATGCATGCAAAAGAAAAAGAAAATAATGTAGGGAAAATAAAAGTTGTGCTCGGTTGGGCCCTACCCCAATGCCTACGTATCCCTTTTAAGGAATCAGAGCAGTCGTAGTTCGGCTTATGTGTTTTAGTTGGTTGGCGTTTTTTAATTAAAACAAACAAAGATAGTCAAGATGGAAAAACATCGAATGAAACGACAAATAAATGAGGTGATCAAATATCGACTAAGTAATAACAAAGTAACATGTCAAAGATGGCAAGACATCGAATGATAAACTAATGACAAAACACCACACCTAGCAATGATATTGGGAATCAAAGTAGGATAACAAACATGTGCGATGGCGAAACATCGACTTCAAACAAATGTGCGATGGCGAAACATCGGCTAAAAAGTAATAAGATATCATGGAAAAGATGACGAAACATCAATAAAACGGATGGCAAAACATCACGCCTAACAATGATATTGAGAATCAAAGTAGGATAACAAGCATGTGCGATGGCGAAACACCGGCTTCAAACAAATGTGAGATGGCGAAACATCGGCCAAAAGATAACAAAGATATCATGGTAGAGATGGCAAAACATCACACCTAACAATGATATTGAGAATCAAAGTAGGATAACAAAATGTGAGATGGCGAAACATCGGCTTCAAACAAATGTGCGATGGCGAAACATCGGCAAAAAGATAACAGAGATATCATGGTAGAGATGATAAAACAAATCACACCTAACAATGATATTGAGAATCAAAGTAGGATAAAAAATGTGCAATGGCGAAACATCGGCTTCAAAATGACACAGACAAAGTAAGATTGGTTTGTATCTTTTACTTTGAAGAAGAGTTTGGGTTCATTAGAAATGTCT
This sequence comes from Vicia faba, assembly GCA_948472305.1. NCBI lineage: Eukaryota > Viridiplantae > Streptophyta > Magnoliopsida > Fabales > Fabaceae > Vicia > Vicia faba. The sequence goes on from OX451735.1 coordinate 352,654,732, forward strand.
TATGATTTACCAAGAAAACAGGTTTTTGTTTTAAGATGCAAAATGCAAAGAAAGGAAGAAAAAAACTAAGGGGAACTAGCCTAGAACTATCCCTAGTGTTATCATACAATGGTTGACCCTAAGGTTGAGGATAAAGGAAAATCCTATCCTATATTTGCATACATGGATTCCTACCTTAATCAGCATGCCAAAGGGGGCTTAACAAAACTATCCTATAGGGAACATGCAATGAGAGCGAAGTCGTGATCTCAATATCTAAATTGAGTGACTCATCGATCAACAATTAAAAAATGAAAAGCAGTAAACATCCTATAGGGAACATGCAATGAGAGCGAAGTCGTGATCTCAATGTCTAAATTGAGTGACTCATCGATCAACAATTAAAGAAAAAAGCAATAAACATCCTATAGGGAACATGCAATGAGAGCGAAGTCGTGATCTCAATGTCTAAATTGAGTGACTCATCGATCAAAAGCAAACACAACACATATATCAGACAAAAACCAGAGGGCCTCCTGACATATATCAGCAACAGAGGTCCCATCATGCAATCAGAGAATTATGCAAAATGAAAATGGGAGAAAGGATGTAGTACAATACCAAACAGATAACTATATGTAGCAATCAAGCAAAAATAAAAGAAACCCAGAGAAACTTGAAGCAAGCTGGCATCAGTAGACAAATTGAGTCATCAATTGTACCATCAAGATGTAAGAAAATTATCAGATATGAACAAATCCCATGAGAAATGTATGGCATTCACAATCATAGATATGTGTATCCTGCATAAACCATCAAGCATGCCAAACACAAAAATAATGCCAATATAATAAACTGTGTTCCACAAATAAAGTGGAACACAAAAGCCTCAAGCCAAAAGTGGCAACTTTCTCAGAGTACCTCGCATATTCAACAACCAAGTTAGTATTCTAAAAGGTGAAGAAGTGAGAATAACATGATGGAAATTACCAAATATTAGACATCATAAGCAAGAGGAGACAAGCATATGCACAGATTAGGCCAAAAGAATCAAAGGAATGTTGATCTTTCCTATCACCATGTTGAATTGACAATTGAGTGTCAATCAAGGATCATAAGAGCTTGAGAATAATATGAACAAGAACCATGAAGGTCAGTAGAAAACATATTTCAATCATGCATGGCTAATTCAATCACAACTTCATGAACACAATAGGAAATGAAACCTTCATAATGCATTAGATGGTTCAAAATATTCAAACATGAGGCTTCTAAGTGAAATGGCTTGAGCTAACATGGACAAGTCAGAACCAACATGATCATTAGGTTCCCAATTATAGGCCTCAATCAAGTTCATTGGCCATAAAACAAATTGCAACAAGACATGCAAACATAATTGGGTACCTTCACTTTAAAATTACACCAAAAGTACACATGTGTTCGATTCTACCTTCTGGTTGCCATTTGTTGAAGTCAGGTGTTCAACGCCTGATGGATAATAAAGAGATTTTGCTTGAGAAGACTATGATTCATGTTGTTCCAAATGAAGACGTTTCCATTATAACCATTTATGCCAATCCTTCCAAGGTTTCCTCGAGAAGACCTGTTAGGATTACACCTGTTCAAAGAATTGCTCTGTTGATAATCAATGTTCCTGGTCCCATCCCGTACACCTCAGGCAAGGCTGTCCCATGGAATTATGGTGCTGATGTGTACTATCATGGAATTAAGCAAGATCTGAAGAATGAAGAAGCTGATACTGATGTCAGTAATATTGTCGGGACTAGTAAAGTTACCCGAAGTGGAAGGGTCTTCTCTCCTGAGATTTCCCCTGACTGTCAACAAGCATATTGTCATTCCATTTGTTGTTCCTGCTAGTACATTAACTATTGTTCCTGTGCTTACTCCAGTTATCACCCCTGCTGCTGAGCCATCTGGGACTCGGGGCAAGGAAATTATAGGTGAGCCTGCTCGGACGGAGGCGCCTAGAAAAATCGTTGTGAAAGCCTCTAAACAAGAAATAGAGGAAATACTAAAAATTATTAAGAAAAGAGACTACAATATGGTCGAGCAGCTGGGGCAGACCCCATCAAAGATATCCATGTTGTCTTTGTTGTTGTGCTCTGAAGCCCATGCGAAGGCTTTGATTGCATTTCTCAAAACTGCATATGTGCCGTAGGAAACTTCAGCAGATCAGTTTAAGGATTGTGTGGCCAGCCTGACTGCTGACAATGGGCTGGGTTTTTCAGATGCGGATCTGACACCGAAAGGAAGGAATCATAATGATGCTCTACATGTTCGATTGAGTGCAGGGGCACCACTATGGCTCATGTGTTGGTAGATACCAGGTCTTCACTGAATGTTCTGCCGAAGAAAGCGTTAGACCATTTGGATTGTGAGGGTTTGACTCTAAAGTTTAGTAACATTGTGGTAAGGGCTTTTGACGGATCGAAGAGAATGGTGCACGGGGAGGTGGACATCCCTGTTAAAGTGGGTTCTCAGACTTTTGGGTCCATTTTCTACGTAATGGATATCAGGCCATTGTATTCTTGCTTGCTGGGTCGTCCTTGGATCCATGAGGCTGGGGCAGTTACTTCCACACTCCATCAAATGTTGAAGTATCCGGTGAAGGGAAAGATTGTCACAGTGCAAGGTGAAGAAGAATATATGGTGAGTCACCTCAATTCCTTCCACTATGTAGAGATGGATGGGGAATTCATAGAAACTCCTTGTCATAACTTCGAAGAGGTCCCTCAGACCTTGGCATCAACTGAAGTTACTACCAACAAACCTCCGTTGAAGATGGCTTCTCTCAAGGACGACAGGGCTGTGGTTGAAGAAGGTGGGTGTACCAATTGGGGTCAGCTCCCTGATTTCACTCACAAAACTGACAAATTTGGTTTGGGCTTTACTATAGGGGCTCAAAGGGCTGTTAGGCGCGCTCGGGCTGGAAGACCTCTTCTATACATCAGCAATCGAGGAATTAATGCAATTGAAGACAGTGAAGAGGATTCCGACATCGACAGCTGGATCTACCCAAAAACCAACGGTGGACCGAATAACTGGACGACTAGGACTTCATTCCTGTTTCTTTTATTCCGCAGTAATTGACTCATTTGTTTTAAGATTTGTAATAAACAGTTTGAAACTTTACGGCCCGGTGCCTTGCCCTAGGCACCTTGGCTTTGCTTGTGAGGGCTATTGTTTGTCATTTCATATATCATTAATAAATCATTGTACGTTTCTTGCATACAAATTTTGTGCTCCTTTTTTTTCTTTTATGTCTCTCACTTTATCAAAACAGCTATTTTCTTACACACACTCACGTATCACAATGCAGATCCATATCCAATCTGGGTGCCATTGATAACATCTCTGCTACTGCCAGATATGACTTCAAAAATCTGATCAACCAAGCCGAGGATGAAGGTGAGTATGATTGTGAGGTGCCTGGAGAACTTGCTAGACTATTACAGCAGGAAGAAAGGGATATACACCCTCATGAAGAGCCAGTTGAGTCAGTGAATTTGGGTACAGAGGAAGACATGAAAGAGGTTAAAATAGGTGCGAATCTAGAGCCTAGTATCAAACAACGGTTAATTCAAATGCTACACGATTATGTGGAGATCTTCGCCTGGTCCTATGAAGACATGCCTGGTTTGGACACTGTTATTATGGTACATCGCCTGCCGACTAAAGAAGACTGCCCTCCAGTAAAGCAGAAGGTCTGTCGTATGCGCCCCGAAATGTCATAGAAAATCAAGGCAGAGGTCATGAAACAGTTCGACGCAACGTTCTTAGCTGTCACTTCTTATCCGCAGTGGGTTGCCAATGTCGTCTCGGTACTTAAGAAGGACGCTAAGGTACGGATGTGTGTGGACTACAAAGATCTAAACAGGGCAAGCCCCAAGGATGACTTCCCACTTCCTCACATTGATGTTCTAGTTGACAACATCGCGCAGCACAAGATGTTTTCCTTCATGGATGGTTTTTCTGGCTACAACCAGATCAAGATGGCTCCTGAGGACATGGAGAAGACAACCTTCGTTACACATTGGGGCACCTTCTGTTACAAGGTAATTCCTTTTGGGTTGAAGAATGTTGGGGAAACTTATCAGCGCGTCATGGTCGCTTTGTTCCATGATATGATTCACCATGAGATCGAGGTTTATGTTGATGACATGATAGCCAGGTCCCAGACAGAGGAAGAGCACCTTGATCATCTCCAGAAACTGTTTGACAGGTTGAAGACGTACAAGTTGAGGTTGAATCCAAACAAGTGTACCTTCGGGGTAAGGTCTGGTAAGCTTCTGGGTTTTGTTGTCAGTGACAAAGTTTTGTACCCCAAAATTTTCCCTCTCATTTCATCAACATTTCTCATCACAAGACTCTTGGAACTCAAGATCAAGCTAGGGTTTGCTCTGCTCAAGACACCTCCTTGCACTGTTGACCTAAATTAGGGTTTGAGTTTGCACAGGGATGTTTTGACCTACAATGCCCAAAGTGACTTTCATACTTCATGTTGGACTCACAAGTTTGTCCCTACCAAGTTTCAAGTCTTGAATCAAATTTTTGCCCAATCAATTGGACAGTTGACCTAGAAATCAGCTGTATTGGGGAAAAAGTCAATTGTGGCCAATTGACAGTCAAACCTCATGAATTTTGACCCACATCAACATTATGAACTCATATGAACCATTTTATCAAGTTTGGATCACAATTCCACAAGAAATTTGATCAGATCACCAAAAGGGCAAAATGGTCATTTCTAGGGTTTTGACTGTACAAAGGCAATTTTTGACTGTTTGACCTAGCCAATGGCAAATCAAGCTTAACCATGGACTCAAGGACTCAATGACATTGTCTTGACCCATTCAACAAGTTCAAAAGATCTCAAATGCATAGGATTGACAGATGAATTTTTCAGTCAACTTATCAAAATTTGACTGTACACTGAAAAGTCAAACTTTGACTGTACACTGAAAAGTCAAACTTTGACTTTTTGGTCAAAATCAAGTGCCAAGGGTCATTTTTCATCAAGACATGACAAATTATGAAACTTGTTCATCGGGAAACCCAAAATTGCAAATTATGGTTTGAAATTGAAAATTTTCATAACTTAGAAATTTTCTAAGTTATGAAATTTTCTTAATTTTTCCTAACTTTGCCCCATATTTTCACCAAGATGAAAGTGGATTCAAACAAAACTTACAACATGAAAGTTGTATTCCATCACAAAGTCTACAACTTTGATTCACAAAGTTTTCTCAAAATAAGCTTGGATCTCAAGTTATGATTTTTGGAACAAGGGTACCTAAAACTTTTAACTTAGAGAAATTTTGCCCTAGTTTAGGCAGGATTTTGACCCATCTTCTTGGCCATTTTTCACATAGTTCCAATTGGATTCTTGAGTTGCATTTCAAAGATGGATTATATTACATGTTGCAAGCTTTCCAAATTGTCCAAGAACTCCTCAAACACCCTTGTGGTTAGGGAGAATCGAATGCTTGAAGTTGGCAAAAACTCACTTTGTAACCATGGCCAATACATGTTCATACCAAGTTGCAAATCTGACCAAACTAGCTTAGTACATAATTACAGGTCACTAAACCCTTCAACACTCAAAAATTGAATGCAAATACATTGGTTAGAGGCATTGTCCTGATCAAGGGAGCATTGTACATTGAATAATTCCATTTTGGGCATAAAGATCACACTTCCATTTTCATAAAGCATAAACTTTTGCAAAGTTGTCTTTCTTGAGATTTGAACTTCTTTCTTTGCAGCAAACAAGTTCCACAAACTTAGGCAAAGGTACAAGAAGTTGGTGCATGCTTGGAGATAGCCTGTACAGGCCTATCTCATTTCACTTCAAACTTTGCTTTCAAAACAAGTCAAATGGCCAAAAGCTCATAACTCACACATCTGATATATTAAACTCAAGCAAAGTTTTCAAACAGGTTTCACACATCCTTGCAAGCCAGAAGCACGAGCCCTTGACCTCTCAAACCTCCTCATACTCAAAAACCACATTTTCTTGCAAAACAGGGCCAGTTCTGCAAATCACAAGCCACAATCGAATCCCCTCGTGCGTTTTGTCCCAAATCACTTCAAACACCTACCAAACAATATACCTAAGCTATCTAGACCATTCACAAGTTGCTGTAACTCCATTAACACACATCATCATTTTTGTTTGGAAGCTTTGCAAGTTGAGTTCTGTAGCACGATTCAGGCCACTTCAAAACAAACTAAGCATTGGGAAAGTTTCAGGGGACATCAAGCAAGCTCAAAAGAACCTCAGGCCCCATTGAAAGTTGCTGCATTGTCCAGCTCGAACTCAACTGAAACAGGTATTTCATGAACTTCTATCTCTCTATTTAGGAACATTTAGACTTAGGTTTGTGAGTGAAAGATGTTGTATTCATTGCCCTGAAACCATACATGTGCTTAGCTTTCATTTATATTAATCGTGCTAGGAGAATTTCATCCATGAACTTTCTGAAAAAACTAGGTTAGAAATTAGGGCCAGAGAAATTCTCTCTAGTCTTTGAGAGTTAGCTTAAATTTTTTATATGGTTAGATTCGTGATTTGATGCTCTACAAGTTTCATGTTTTGAGTTTTGTCAAAAGATCACAAATACAGGAGATACGAGTTTGTGTAGCAAGCGCGCGTTTTTTTCAAAATCTGGAGGAAGAAGATGAAGTTGATGGGCTGGGCTGGCTTGTTTTGCTTCTAACACTTGTTTTTTCAGTTTCACACCCCCTGGCCCATTTCTTTGTATTTTCATTATTTTTGCATTTTTATTTCATTTCTGACTTTGATATTTTATTTTTAAATATAAAAAATGCTCCAAAAATATTTTTGTAATTTTTTACATTTATTTGGTATTTATTTCAATTATTACTAGCATTAAAACATTTTATATGCTTTTATATTATTTTTGTTTAAATTTAAAAATAGTGCAAATAATACTTTTATTTCCATTTCTATTTTTATTCACACCAAAAATAACTTTCTTGAATATTTTTGTATATATATATACTTTTGTTTTATTCAAAACTTAGAAATAAAACACAAAAATATTTTATTTTATTTTTATTATTTTTATACTAAAAAATACCTTTTTTGGATATATTTCATTTTTATATATGTTAATATATTTTTGTACATAAATAATACATTATATTTATTTTCTTAAGAAATTGGGGTTTTTGCCCTAAAAACAAATAAAATTAATCTTTTATTTTATTTATTTATACCTTTCACATTAAAAATACTTTTTACATACATGAACAAATAAAAACTTTTTTTGCATAATACATTTTATCTAATGTTTATTTATTGTATTTTATTTAAATATTGTATATTTAAATATTATGCCTTGCAAATTCAATTTGGTTGTAATAATTTAGAGTTTAATTTCTTGCAAAATAATCCCCTATTCAAATTTGTACCCCCCTCCCTATATCATGTTGTAATAGCTTAGAGTTTAAATTCTCGCACCTTTAAGCTTTCAATTATGCCATGATTAGAGAATTAGGGTTTGTATGCAAAAATCAAATTAACAAATAGTTTGACCTAATCAAAGACAAAATACATGAAAAATAAGCACAATGCACACTTGCACCCCTAGGGTTTCAATCCACTTGTTGCCTTCAAAAATGGGCCATGGTATGCATGTCAATTACTTTGGCAAAACAAAAATAAATCAAAAGATCATAGTCCCTCGATGACGCTATCTGAGTTGCCTAAACAAAAATGATCAAGTACCTCAAGGAAATTGTCAAAGATACTTGACACAATTGCTATCATGGTCTATACGATGACCCGCGCCTGTCCCGTTTAACATCCTAACACAAGGTTGTTCACCAAATGCAATGGTGAAACAACACTGTTAAAAGGGTTAAAAACACAAGAAAGATCTTTGAGTAAAATAGGGTAGACAACTCTTAGTTACTTGATCAAAACTTGCAAAAAAAACATCCTTGCTATCTTCAAAACACACTTCACAACACAATTTCAAAACCCTACTTTCAAACATTGGAAACTTTTCAAAAGACAAAAACACCTTTGTATACATTCAAACAAGAATCATTACAAAGGTTGCCACAACGATGGCCTCTTTTCAAAACATCTTTCAAAATCACATACAAAGCACCATTTCAAACAATTGAAGAGCACCATTTCAAACAATTGAAAAGCAAAGCAAGTGATCTAAACAAGTAAGTAAGATCCCATGGATAACCATGGATAGAAAGGGTGCTAATACCTTCCCTTTCTATAATCTACTCCCCGAACCCAAGAAAACATCTCAAAGGTCTTTCCTGTGCTTTTTGACCTTTCCTTAGGATAAAATAAAAAGTCGGTGGCGACTCTTGCTGAACCGAAACATTTGCAAACACAAACGCAAAATACCAAGTCAGTTCTCCCACCGTATCACAGAACTGACGACTCTGTTGGGGAAAATCTTTAAAAGTAGAGTAACCTTAGGGCTTAGATCACCCTTTGCATGATTATATTGTTTGCTTTGATTGCTTTACATTTGGTTCTCTTGTTTGGGTTTGAAATCCTCCACCCGGATTTAGGAAACATTCATAGGTAAATAGCAATACATTGTGGAAACTGTGCGGGGTATACCGACATGGTTGAAGCAATAGCTATATTAGTGCGACATATTTGTGAGTACCGGTAGCCTTTGAGTCAATCAAAGAGAATACGGGGCCGCTGAGTGATGTCATAAAGCACTAATGAACTCTTAGAACCTTACTTGACCATCTTGGCCTTTTATTAGGGGTAGTGAGATGACCGGCTTTGGTGCAGTCCGAAGTTGGTAGATACTCGATACTACACTCATTGAGGGTTGTTTTCTTGGAATATTTTGGTCGCTAGTTAAGTGGCTAAACCAAAACAATGAACATAGAAAACAACCCAGTGATATTGAGCTCCTTAGAACCCGGATACTATTTATAGGACAGCTTTGAGCCAACTAAACTCAAGAGGGTATTTACCTATGAAACCTCATGCAAGCCTGAAACTAGGGTTTTGTGTGACTTGTTTGTACATTTACTTGTGCATACATCATGAACATCATAAAGCATCATATGCATCCACTAACCATTTCAAGGGTTTGGATCTTCATCTTTGTTCTTGTTTTGTAGGTCATGGAATCTCTTCGCAGGAAAACAATTCAAGTCAACCTTGTGAGAATCCCTCCTCAACTCAAGGAGCTTACTTCCAGGATTCCGGAGAATTCTCTCTTCAGTGAAAGACATGGTAGGATTCTCAACTTGGTCAACTCCAACATTGAAGAAGACATGGTGAAAGTTCTCTTCCAGTTCTTTGACCCCCTACACCACTGTTTCACATTCCCTGATTACCAACTAGTACCCACTTTGGAGAAATTTTCTCAACTCCTGAGAATTCCTATTCTTCAATAACTACCTTACAACGGTACGGAAAAAGAACCAAAGCCTGAAGATGTTGCTCAAGCATTAAACTTGCAACCATCTGACATCAAAGGACATTGGGAAACCAGAAGTGGTGTCAAGGGATTCTTGGCAAAGTTTCTGTTTGAGAAGGCACAAGACTGCTGGAATTCTCTAGATCTACAAGCTTTTGAGGAGATTGTAGCACTTCTCATTTATGGGTTGGTCTTGTTCCCAAACTCTGATCAGCTTATAGATATGAATGCTGTCAAGATTTTCATATCCCGGAATCCTGTGCCTACATTGCTTGGGGACATCCTACACTCATTTTACACACGAACAATGAGGAAAAGAGGTGTTCTCATGTGTTGTACTCCTCTCCTATCAAGGTGGTTTATTTCTCACCTTCCACAATCAATTTTGAAGAATGATCAGGGTTTAAGGTGGTCACAACGATTGATGACCCTCACACATTCTGATGTACATTGGTGTTCTCGGTCCAGAGAAAATGTGATCATCATTGATCGTTGTGGGGAATTCCCTAATGTCCCACTACTTGGCATTAGGGAAGGCATTATCTACAACCCATGTTTAGATTTAAGACAGTTTGGATATGCTCGGAGGGATGGCCCTCATGACATGCTGATTCCTGACCTAGTTTTTGACTTCGACAACGATGCGCAAGGACTTCGACAAAGGTTCATCAGAGCTTAGAGGATGCCCAACAAAGTGGATAGTAAGACAGTGGGGCACAAGAATTCCATCCCCCTTGAGCCTTATCTCAAGTGGGTACGAACCCGCGCCCAGAATCTTATGGAAGGAGAGGTTCCATACACCATCCTACATCCTGACATGCCAACATCATGGGAAGAATTACAAAAGAGTTAGATCCAACTCAAGGAAGAACAGAATACTTTTGAAGCCAGCTTCTATGCCAGTGAGAAGAAGGTTTTGGAGCTTACCCGTCGACTTCATGAGGAGGAAACTCTCAACACTTACATCGCACCAAAGAGGATGCGCAATGTATTTTTACATTAAGAACTTTGTAATATTTTTCCCATGGGGAACTTATGTACTAATAATTTCTTCTTAATATGACGTGTGTTCCTTTTTGTTTGCAACAAATTTGAATTTCTGAATCCTTGAATGCATTACATGAATAACGCATCATTCATCATATGCATAAACAGGTCTTCACACCAGGTTTCCTTATCTTTCTGCTGTTTATTTCAGCAAGATGGATTTGGAGCAGACGGTTAAGGATCTGCAAGCACAGAATTCTCAATTCCAGCAACTCCTCATGACCTTAGCAAAGGGTCAAGAGGACCTTAAAGCACGGTTGGAGAAAGATAAAGAGAAAAAGAAGAAAAGGCCCGGAGTAGCCACTATAGGAAGAAGGTTTGAAAGCAATGCTAGAAAAGTTCTCGAGTTCCCCTCAACATCTGATGAAGGGGCAGGTAAAGGAAAAGGAGCTGCGGGACCTTCTGAATCTGAAGTTGAAGAGGAAGAAGAGGAAGAGGATGAAGACTAATCCGAACAACAATATCCCCCGGTGGATGATAAATATAAAAATCTGGAGGATAGATTGGCAGCCATGGAGTTGCAAAGGGTACCTGGTTTAGATTTCGAAGAACTAGGGCTGGTCGCTGGGATCGTCATCCCTCCCAAGTTCAAAGTACCAACATTTGCTAAGTATGATGGTCTGTCCTGCCCAAAGATGCATCTGAGATCCTATGTCAGAAAGATCCAACCCCACTCATCTGATAAAGACCTCTGGGTACACTTTTTTCAAGACAGTTTGTCAGGCACACAATTGGACTGGTTCTATCAACTTGAGAGATCAGAGGTTCATAACTGGGAAGACTTAGCTGCTGCTTTTTACCGTCAATACCAATACAACACTGATTTGGCGCCCACTCGTACTCAACTACAGAGTATGGGTATGGCTTCTAATGAAGGATTTAAAGAGTATGCCTAGAAGTGGCGTGATCTGGCTGGAAGGGTGCAGCCACCATTGTCGGATAGAGAGCTAGTTGACATGTTTCTGGGGACCCTGTCAGGCCCTTTCTTCAATCATTTAATTGGGAGTTCCTCCGCGGGATTTACCGAATTAATTTTTACCGGCGAAAGGGTCGAGGCCGGTATTAAAAGTGGTAAGATTCAGAAAGATACATCCGCGTCCACTGCTGTTAAGAAAACCTTCACAGCTAAGAAGGAAGCCTCTGCTGTTTACTCTCAGAAAAGTCAGGGAAGAACCGAGCTCCGACCAACTATAGGGGTTGTGATGATTCAAAACTCTTCAATTGATCAACCTCGTAGCAATCAGCCAAGGTATAATCAACAACGAGTAGAAAGGCCACAACGGCAGTTCACCCGAATCAACATGACGCCAGCTCAAGTACTCCCTCATTTGCTAAAGCTGAATCTCACCAGTTTGAAGGAAGCGCCGAAGAACCCTAATACCTCCTCTCCATACTACCACTCCAATGCCAAGTGTGCTTACCACTCTGACAGTATCGGACATGATACCAATAATTGTTGGGTGCTTAAGAACAAAATCCAAGACCTGATAGACGCTAAGGAGGTAGAGTTTGATGCTCCTGAGAAGCCCAATGTGATTTCTTCCCCAATGCCTAAGCATGGTCATAATGTTAATGCCGTTACGGAAGACCTTCATGTTACCAATGTTGCTGACCTTTTGACTCCCTTACCAGTGATTAAAGTGAATTTGATGAGAGCCGGGATATTCCCAGGCTGTGGAAAGGACTGTTACTTTTGTTAAATGTACGAGCTGATTGCCCAATGTTGAAATCAGGTATCCAACGCCTGATGGATACCCAAGAGATACTCTTCCAAAAGACCCCTGTTGATACCTTCACTCTTGTTACTCCTGCTACTTTTGCTACTTCAACCAACGATATTGCAATAATAACCATCTTCGAAAATCTTCCCAAGGCTTGCAAAAGGCCTGTCAAGATTACGCCCGACCCTAAATTTGTACCATTAAAAATCACCATGTCGGGGCATGTCCCGTATCAATCTAGCAAGACGATACCATGGAACTACGGAGGAGAAATCTTCTATCATGGCATCAAACAGATTGAATCAGTCCAAGAGAATGCTGAAGAGGAAACTCCTGATATAGGTCACATTGCGGGAACAAGCAAAATAACCCGCAGCGGATGGATTTTTTCTCCGGAGATTGCTCCCCTCGAGCAGTCTTCGGACCCTCGAAAGCTTTTGTGCCTGTTAAACCATCTGTGCAAGGCCCAATAATTGAAGAATTGGATACTCCTGAAGAAAGACCATCTGTTGATACTACCGACAAGGGTAAGGGGATACTAGAAGCGCCTGTCAAGACGAAGGCTCATGTTGTGGTTATCCCCGAAACCACCCAGAAAGAAATGGAGGAAATCCTGAAGATAATCAGAAAGAGCGACTACGACGTCGTGGAACAGTTAGGGCAGACCCCTTCTAAAATTTCAATGTTGGCTCTTATACTCTGCTCTGAGTCCCATGCTAAGGCCCTGATCAAATTTTTTAAGGCGGAACACGTACCCCAAGAAACTTCGGCTGACCAGTTTCAGGAGTGCGTGGCCAGCCTTACTGCTGATAATGGTCTGGGTTTTTCCGATGCTGATCTGACTCCCAAGGGAAGGAAACACAACGACGCGCTACATGTCTCAGTTGAATGCAGGGGAACCACCCTCGCCCATGTCTTAGTTGATACCGGTTCTTCTTTGAATGTGCTTCCGAAGAAAGCTTTAGACCGTTTGGACTGCGAAGGATTGACCCTCAAACCTAGTAACATCATTGTTAGGGCCTTTGATGGGTCCAAAAGAATGGTTCACGGAGAGGTTGACATTCCTATCAAAGTAGGCACAGAGGTTTTCAACTCCACCTTTTATGTGATGGACATCTGTCCTTCATATTCGTGTTTGCTGGGAAGACCGTGGATCCATTATGCTGGGGCGGTTACCTCCTCTTTACACCAAATGCTGAAATATCCTGTTAAGGGTAAGATTATAACGGTGCACAGCGAGGAAGAGTACATGATAAGTCATCTCAATTCCTTCCGCTATGTGGAGTTGGATGGCGAATTCATCGAAACGCCTTTCCAACATTTTGAGGAAGTTTCTCCTGAGATCTCAGTTGCGAAGACAATGGTTGAGGCGCCTATCGTTCCCAAACATGTATCTAGGATGGCATCTCTCAAGGACGCAGAGGCTGTAATTAAAGAAGGAAAGAGTACAGTATGGGGGTAATTGCCTAATTTTCCCCATAAGACGGACAAGTTTGGATTAGGGTTTACCGCTACAGGACAGAAGGCTATGCGTCGCTCCAAGGCTGGAGGACCACCCGTCAAAATCACCCACCACGGAATTAATGTTGTAGAAGATAAAGATGAAGAGGACAACTTTGCATATTGGATCTTTCCAACCGTCGAAGGGGGTTTAAGCAACTGGGAAGCAAAGGATTTTATTCCCATCACCTTCATCAACCAGTAAATTTATCTTTGAACAATTTCTTATTTTGGTCTGTAATAACTAAACAATTCGTACACTATTTTCACCTTATGCCTTGCCCGGGGCATGTAGGTCCATTTGTAAGGGCTTAATTTTCTTCATTATCATATGCCATGTTTTAATGAATCATTGGACGTCTTCATCTATAAACTGTTGTGTTCATTTTCTTTCCTTTTGAATTTTTGTTTTGTTTAAGGATGGTTATCCCTTACACACACCCACACTCACAAATGCAGGTACCTGTCCACTCCGGATTCCATGGGTGACTATTCTGCTTTAGCCTTCGATAACTCTGAAGATTTGGTCAATCATGCTGAGTACGAAGTTGACGAAGACTGTGAAGTGTCGGGAGAGTTAGCCAGACTTCTGCAACAAGAAGAGAGGGCTATTCTGCCTCATGAAGAGTTGCTAGAAACCATCAACTTGGGAACAGAGGAAGACAAAAAAGAGGTAAAAGTGGGTGCCAACCTGGAACCAAGTGTCAAAGAGCGCTTAGTGCAGTTGTTGAACAAATATGTTGAGATCTTTGCCTGGTCCTATGAAGACATGCCGGGACTAGACACAGATATCGTGGCTCACCGTCTCCCTACAAGAGAAGATTGTTCACCAATCAAACAAAAGGTCCGCCGAATGAGGCCCGACATGTCTGAGAAGATCAAAGCTGAGGTAATGAAGCAATTCAACATTGGCTTTCTGGCTGTTACTTCCTATCCACAATGGGTTGCTAACATTGTGCCCGTGCCTAAGAAGGACGGAAAAGTCAGAATGTGTGTGGACTATTGGGATTTAAACAGGGCTAGCCCCAAAGACGATTTTCCACTGCCACACATCGACATCTTGGTTGACAACACAACTCAACACAAGGTATTTTCCTTCATGGATGGATTCTCGGGATACAACCAGATCAAAATGGCCCCCGAGGACATGGAGAAAACTACTTTTGTCACGCAATGGGGTACCTTCTGTTATAAAGTGATGCCATTCGGACTGAAGAATGCAGGGGCAACCTATCAACGCACCATGGTAGCTTTGTTTCATGATATGATACATCATGATATTGAAGTTTACGTAGACGACATGATAGCTCGATCACAGACAGAGGAAGAACACCTTGGTCATCTGCAAAAGTTGTTTGTCAGGTTGAAGGAGTTTAAGCTCAGATTAAACCCAAGCAAGTGCACTTTTGGAGTTAGGTCTAGTAAACTTTTGGGATTTATTGTCAGCAACAAAGGCATTGAGGTTGATCCGGCTAAAGTGAAAGCTATATAAGAAATGTCTGCCCCCCGCACTGAAAAGGAGGTTAGAGGATTCTTGGGACGCTTAAACTATATCGCAAGGTTCATCTCTCACCTAACATCTACCTGTGAGCCAATCTTCAAACTGTTGAAGAAAGATCAGGTAGTTGAATGGAACAATGATTGTCAAGTTGCTTTTGATAAGATCAAGGAGTATTTACTGGAACCTCCTATTTTGATGCCACCCGTCGAAGGAAGGCCGTTAATCATGTATCTGACTGTGTTGGATAACTCAATAGGGTGCGTACTGGGCCAACATGATGAGTCTGGCCGAAAAGAGCATGCCATTTATTACCTTAGCAAAAAGTTTACCGACTGTGAGACTCGCTACTCACTGCTCGAGAAAACTTGGTTTGCTTTGGTATGGCTGCTCGCCGGCTAAGGCAGTATATGTTGACTCATACAACTTTGCTAATTTCCAAGATGGATCTGATCAAGTATATCTTCGAGAAGCCTGCTTTATCTGGAAGAATCGCTAGATGGCAAATGATCCTGAATGAGTATGATATCAAGTATACTACCCAAAAAGCTATAAAGGGGAGTGTACTAGCTGACCATCTAGTTCATCAAGCCGTCGAAGATTACCAATCTATGAGATTCGACTTCCCTGACGAGGACATCATGACATTGGACAACATTGAAGGTAACGGACTGTATGATGGACCTGAACAGGGATTCTGATGGACCTTGTACTTTGATGGTGCTTCAAATGCACTTGGCAACGGTATCGGTGCGGTACTCATTTCTCCGGAAGGTTGCCATACACCCTTCACTGCCTGACTTTGCTTCAGCTGTACCAATAACATGGCTGAATATGAAGCTTGCATCTTTGGTCTCAAGGCTGCTATAGACCTGGGAATCAAATCTTTGGTCGTATTTGGGGACTCGGCTTTGGTTATCAGTCAAGTCAAAGGAGAATGGGACACCAAACATCCTAATCTTATCCCATACAAAGAACATGTTTTGACATTATTGCCTCATTTCGAGCAGATTACCTTCGAGCATTTCCCGCGAGAAGAAAATCAGTTAGCAGATGCTCTGGCTATAATGTCTTCCATGTTTAAACTCAATTGGGATAACGAGGCTCCCCAAATCACCATTGAGTGAATGGACGAACCTGCACACTGTCATGAGATTAATACCGAAGAAGTAGTGGAACAACCCTGGTTTCATGAAATCAAAAGGTATCTCGAGACTCGAGAGTATCCTGAAGGAGCTTCAGTCAACGACAAGAAGTTGCTGCCAAGTTCTTCCTAAGCAATGGTATCCTTTATAAGCGCAGCCATGATTGTGTTCTACTTCGTTGTGTGGACAAGGTTGAAGCAGAGTTGATCATGACCGAAATACATAGTGGCACATTTGGCACCCACTTGAGCGGACATACGATGGCTAAGAAGATTCTAAGGGCATGCTATTACTGGTCTACCATGGAAGCTGATTGTCATCAACATTCCCGTACTTGCCACAAATGTCAAGTCTACACCGATAAGGTACATATTCCTCTTGTTCCTTTCAACATTCTGACAGCTCCTTGGCCATTCGCAATGTGGGGCATTGACATGATTGGAGAGATCAAGCCTACGGCATCCAATGGACATCGCTTCATCTTGGTCGCTATTGATTATTTTACCAAGTGGGTCGAAGCAGCTTCCTATGCCTCAGTTACAAAGAATGTGGTTGCCCGCTTCATCAAGCAGAACCTCATATGCCGGTATGGTATCCCTGGCAGGATTATCACAGACAACGGTACAAATTTGAACAACACTATGATCACCGCTCTATGTGAACAGTTCAAGATTTATCATCACAATTCATCTCCCTATCGGCCGAAGATGAACGGTGATGTTGAAGCCGCGAACAAAAATATCAAGAAGATCATTCAAAAGATGACAGTCACCTATAAGGACTGGCATGAGATGCTACCGTTTGCTCTGCATGGATATCGTACCACGGCACGTACTTCAACAGGGGAAACTCCCTTTTCTTTGGTATATGGCATTGAAGTTGTTTTACCTATGGAAGTTCAGATTCCTTCCTTGAGGATTATGAAGGATGTCGGTTTGAGTGAAGACGATTGGATTCAGACCCGACTTGATCAACTTAACTTGATCAACGAGAAGCGACTTACTGCTGTTTGTCATGGTCAGACGTATCAAAAACGAATGATCAAGGCTTTCAACAAGAAAGTCAGACGCCAGGTATATCAAGTCGGAGACCTTGTAATCAAGCGGATCATCTTACCGCAAAGTGATCCCAGGGGCAAGTGGACTCCTACTTACGAAGGACCATTTGTGATCACGAGCATCTTTTCTGGTGGAGAAATGATTCTGACCACCATGGACGGCGACGACTTGCCGCACCTTGCGAACGCAGACATAGTCAAAAGATACTACGCATAAAATGACCAGACAAGTTGAAAACCCGAAAGGGCGACTTGGGCAAAAATGGGCATCCCGGTGAATCAAAAACCCGAAAGGGCAGTTCAGGCAAAAATTAGGGATAAAACAAAAAAATCTTTACACCCGGCAAGTTGAAAACCCGAAAGGGCGACTTGGGCAAAAAAGGGTTTCCCGTTGGATCGAAAACCCGAAAGGACGGTCCAAGCAAAAGTTAGGGAATTAAAGCGTATGACTATGTCTCGTCGGATCACTTTAAGAACAATCTCTTCACCAACAAAGCTCCAAGCTTCTGATCAATCTAGTCATCGGCGGACGAAGCAGCGAATGGACAAGATACTCAGAGTAGTGAAGGCTATAGCAGAATGGGAACCCCATGGAATTGTTACACATAGCCATATTTCTTTTTGTATAAATTTTTTCTCAATTTTACGACAACATTATCTTACTAGGATATTTGTCTCCTTTGTACAAAGATACTTACAAAAGTTAATACAAAGATACTTCAAAGTGTAGAAATTTGTTTGCCTTTCATTCTTTTTTACACTTATGTTTTATTTGAAAACGTCCAATGTTTTGTTAAATAGGCATATGCATTTGAATGTAATCACTGCTTACAAATAAAACGAAATTGAGAAAGGATAATTACTGGTAGGTTGAAGGTGTAGGAAGATATCTTTGTGATGTTCCAGAAGAAATCCCCTACAGCACACCTTTCAGATCCTCAACAAAGCTAAAACCTTGGAGTACAACTCCCCGACGGAGTTAAGCTTCAAGATCCCCAGCGGAGCCAGTGCATTCTAAACTTGATTCCCCAGCTGAGTTAAGTTTCAAAGTTCCCATCAGAGTTCAAACTTCAAGATCCCCAGCGGAGCCCGAAGACCCTGAAAAAACCTGTCCCCAGCGGAGCCAGAATATTCTAAACCTTCTTCCCCAGAGAAGTCAAATTTCCAACTATCAACCCCCGGTAGGAACTGTTCAACTTCCCCCAATTTCCCCAGAAGTCTGAGAATCAAGCAGATAACAGTTAACTTCTTGGCTTATCCCCAACTAGGATGCTTCCCCAGTAGATTTGGCGTACAACCCAAGCTCCTGATTTCATTGGCCGAGTAAACATTCTCCCTACAGAGTTAACTCCCATCAGATCGAAGATTCTCGGTCTCACTTCTCCAAGCAGAAGCCTCCTAGGTTCCAACTCCCCAGTAGAGATTTTCATAATTTTCCTTAGCTCCCAGGAAAGTCATGAAGGATCCTCATTCCCCGCAGAAGTTGTCATAACCCTTGTGAATTCCAGACAAGTCACCAAGGATTTTCAATCCCCAGCATTGGTCCTAGTATTTCTCATCCCCACAAGTCATCCAAGTTTTTTAATCCCCAAGCAGTCAGCAAGGATTTTTCATCTTCAACAATCAAAGATTTTTTTTGAATCCTCAGCATTGGTCAAGGATTTACTTTCCCCGGCAGCAGTCTAAGATTTCATTATTTCCGGCTATCAAGGATTTATTTTTCCTCAGCAAGACAGCTACTCAGCTTACATGCACATCCATTACATTCATATATCATAGACATTTATGAAACACAGTTCATTGCATCATGAATATCATGCAACATAACTTTATGCTAACATTTTACCCTTAACAGGATAAGATTAAAAGGCTATCATTAACAATTATTCAGATACAGTATGGATACACCCCAGACACGGCGGCCATCATATTACTCATTCATAATTTCAAGTCAAAATACAGTACGGATACACCCCAGACACGGCGGTCATTCTACTACTCATTCAGACTTCAACAATCCGATACAGACTAGATACGCTCCAGACACGGAGGCCATTCTATCTCTCATTCAGATTCAACTATCAACTTCAAGATCAGATACGCTCCAAACACGGATGTCATTCTGGCCCTTACACCAGCAGTTTGATTCTCCCTAGTGTAGTCGCCACGGAAGTCATTCTGTCGCTTATTCAGATCCCAGTTACAGTTTTTCAGATACACACCAGACACGAAAGTCATTCTGCTACTCATATAGATCTCAACTTCAGATACAGTCCAGATACGCTCCAGACACGGTTGTCATTCTGTCACTCATTCAGAACTTATTCCCGGCACACAGTTGCTCCACATACAGATTTTTCTCTGTTACCCATTCAGAATACAGATACACTCCAAACATGGCAGTCATTCTGATATTCATTCAAAGATCAAATACAGTTACAGCTCAGATATGCTCTAGACACAGACGTCATTCCCTTGCTCATACAAACCCAATCTCCAGATACAACTCAGATACGTTCTAAATACGGATACCATTATGATGTTCATTCTACTGATTTTCAACAAACAAGTCTTGGATGGCATCTTTAAGCCCATCTCCAGCAAGATTTCACCATCTCCAAATGGAATCTTTAAGCCCATTTCCTCAGCTATATTTTGACGAGTGCAAATTTACGGGCACTCTAGTGTCCAATCCTCTTTTACCTTCGAGTCGCGAAAGGCAAACTTGCCAATCTAACTCTTCAGGTTCAAGAATATTGAACAGGGGCAACTGTTGTACCCCAAAATCTTCCCTCTCATTTCATCAATATTTCTCATCACAAGACTCTTGGAACTCAAGATCAAGCTAGGGTTTGCTCTGCTCAAGACACCTCTTTGCAATGTTGACCTAAATTAGGGTTTAAGTTTGCACATGGATGTTTTGACCTACAATGCCCAAAGTGACTTTCATACTTCATTTTGGACTCACAAGTTTGTCCCTACCAAGTTTCAAGTCTTGACTCAAATTTTTGCCCAATCAATTGGACAGTTGACCTAGAAATCAGCTGTATTGGGGAAAAAGTCAATTGTGGCCAATTGACAGTCAAACCTCATGAATTTTGACCCATATCAACATTATGAACTCATATGAACCATTTGATCAAGTTTGGATCATAATTCCACAAGAAATTTGATCAGACCACCAAAAGGGCAAAATGGTCATTTCTAGGGTTTTGACTGTACAAAGGCAATTTTTGACTGTTTGACCTAGCCAATGGCAAATCAAGCTTAACCATGGACTCAAGGAATAAATGACATTGTCTTGACCCATTCAACAAGTTCAAAAGATCTCAAATGCATAGGATTGACAGATGAATTTTTCAGTCAACTGATCAAAATTTGACTGTACACTGAAAAGTCAAACTTTGACTTTTTGGTCAAAATCAAGTGCCAAGGGTCATTTTTCATCAAGACATGTCAAATTATGAAACTTGTTCATCAAGAAACCCAAAATTGCAAATTAGGGTTTGAAATTGAAAATTTTCATAACTTAGAAATTTTCTAAGTTATGAAATTTTCTTAATTTTTCCTAACTTTTCCCCACATTTTCACCAAGATGCAAGTGGATTCAAACAAAACTTACAACATGAAAGTTGTAGTCAATCACAAAGTCTACAACTTTGGTTCACAAAGTTTTCTCAAAAGAATCTTGGATCTCAAGTTATGATTTTTGGAACAAGGGTACCTAAAACTTTTAACTTAGAGAAATTTTGCCCTAGTTTAGGCAGGATTTTGACTCATCTTCTTGGCCATTTTTCACATAGTTCCACTTGGAGTATTGAGTTGCATTTCAAAGATGGATTATATTACATGTTGCAAGCTTTCCAAATTGTCCAAGAACTCCTCAAACACCCTTGTGGTTAGGGAGAATCGAATGCTTGAAGTTGGCAAAAACTCACTTTATAACCATGGCCAATACATGTTCATACCAAGTTGCAAATCTGACCAAACTAGCTTAGTACATAATTACAGGTCTCTAAACCCTTCAACACTCAAAAATTAAATGCAAATACATTGGTTGTTGCATTGTCCAGCTCGAACTCAATTGAAACAGGTATTTCATGAACTTTTATCTCTCCATTTAGGAACATTTAGACTTAGGTTTCTGAGTGAAAGATGTTGTATTCATTGCCCTGAAACCATACATGTGCTTAGCTTTCATTTATATTAATCGTGCTAGGATAATTTCATCCATGAACTTTCTGAAAAAACTAGGTTAGAAATTAGGGCCAGAGAAATTCTCTCTGGTCTTTGAGAGTTAGCTTAAGTTTTTTATATGGTTAGATTCGTGATTTGATGCTCTACAAGTTTCATGTTTTGAGTTTTGTCAAAAGATCACAAATACAGGAGATACGAGTTTGTGTAGCAAGCGCGCGTTTTTTTCAAAATCTGGAGGAAGAAGATGAAGTTGATGGGCTGGGCTGGCTTGTTTTGCTTCTAACACTTGTTTTTTCAGTTTCACACCCCCTGGCCCATTTCTTTGTATTTTCATTATTTTTGCATTTTTATTTCATTTCTGACTTTGATATTTTATTTTTAAATATAAGAAATGCTCCAAAAATATTTTTCTAATTTTTTACATTTATTTGGTATTTATTTCAATTATTACTAGCATTAAAACATTTTATATGCTTTTATATTATTTTTGTTTAAATTTAAAAATAGTGCAAATAATACTTTTATTTCCATTTCTATTTTTATTCACACCAAAAATAACTTTCTTGAATATATTGTATTTTTGTAAATATTTTATTTTATTTTTACATACTTAATATTATATATATATATATATATATATATATATATATATATATATATATATATATATATATATATATATATATATATATATATATATATATATATATATATATATATATATATATATATATAAACTTAGAAATAAAACACAAAAATATTTTATTTTATTTTTATTATTATTTATACTAAAAAATACCTTTTTTGGATATATTTCATTTTTATACATGTTAATATATTTTTGTACATAAATAATACATTATATTTATTTTCTTAAGAAATTAGGGTTTTTGCCCTAAAAACAAATAAAATTAATCTTTTATTTTATTTCTTTATACCTTTCACATTAAAAATACTTTTTACATACATGAACAAATAAAAACTTTTTTGTATAATACATTTTATATAATGTTTATTTATTGTTTTTTATTTAAATATTGTACATTTAAATATTATGCCTTGCAAATTCAATTTGGTTGTAATAATCTAGGGTTTAATTTATTGCGAAATAATCCCCTATTCAAATTTGTACCCCCCTCCCTATATCATGTTGTAATAGCTTAGAGTTTAAATTCTCGCACCTTTAAGCTTTCAATTATGCCATGATTAGAGAATTAGGGTTTGTATGCAAAAATCAAATTAACAAATAGTTTAACCTAATCAAAGAAAAAATACATGAAAAACAAGCACAATGCACACTTGCACCCCTAGGGTTTCAATCCACTTGTTGCCTTCAAAAATGGGCCATGGTATGCATGTCAAGTACTTTGGCAAAACAAAAACAAAACAAAAGATCATAGTCCCTCAATGACGCTATCTGAGTTGCCTAAACAAAAATGATCCAGTCCCTCAAGGAAATTGCCAAAGATACTTGACACAATTGCTATCATGGTCTATACGATGACCCGCGCCTGTCCCGTTTAACATCCTAACACAAGGTTGTTCACCAAATGCAATGGTGAAACAACACTGTTAAAAGGGTTAAAAACACAAGAAAGATCTTTGAGTAAAATAGGGTAGACAACTCTTAGTTACTTGATCAAAACTTGCAAAAAAAACATCCTTGTTATCTTCAAAACACACTTCACAACACAATTTCAAAACCCTACTTTCAAACATTGGAAACTTTTCAAAAGAAAAAAACACCTTTGTATATGTGATCGGTGGATCTGGAACTGATTGTTTAAAGCTGGTTCGCGAAATGTCGCGGAAGCAAGAGTCGCCACCGTCTTTTATTTTCTCCAAATGGAAAGGACAAAAGCACAGAAAAATTCCTTATAGAGATTGCTCTCGGTTCGGGAGGTAGAGTTATAGAAAGGGAAGGTGTAAGCACCCTTTCTATCCATGGTTATCCATGGGCTCTTAGATACTTGCTCATTTGTGTTTTCAAAATTGTTTGTTTGCTTTTCAACTGTGGGTTTAAAAGTTTCTTTGAAAATTTCAGTTCGACTCTTGTATCAGTCCTCAAGAGTGTTTGAAAAGTTGCTTTCGAAAGCTTTTTGAAAGTGTCGGTGTGAAAAGAAGTTTTTTTTTTTATTTGTTTTGAAATTAGAGCAAGTATCTACGATTTCTCTACCTACCCTAAGGAATTCGTCTGTGTAAATGTCCTTAAAGTAGTGCCATCCCACCATTGAGAGGTAGGTAGCACCACCATTGGAGGTGTTCGGGTCAATTCGAGGGTTCGGGACATGGTGATCACCGGAGCAATAGGAAGACACCTTAGAAGCTACCCTCATGCCATGTTCATGGACATGAGGACTTACTAAAACATCCTCTACTCGACGACCACCTTTCGAGGGGCAAGGCAACAGTGAGGCGTACCCTAGGGGTGGTGTGTGATTTGTGTGTCATGTTCATTTACGTTTATCTTATTCATGCATTGGTGGTCTACGCGTTGCTTTTATTTTAGCATTCATTCTTTCATGTGAGTTATTAACAGTTAAAAGATGCGGAATTAAAAGGTCCTACGCTATTACAAAGGCGCGGGTCTACATCGCCAAATTAATCCAAGACCCGATTTGAAATAAAATAAAAAATGCGGAAAGATAAATGCCTAATTAATCTATTACACGGCTTTGGGACAATTACATTATATTCACAAAAAAGAAATAAAAATAAAATGCGAGAAGAAGTAAAGTCGGGAATGCGAGGGCGTTGGACCCTTTTAAGGAAATTGAATTGAAATTAATAAATTAATTAAGTTTAAATAAAAAGCAAGAATTTTTGGAGTTTTTGTATTTATGGAGTTTAATGAGAATTAATGGAATTAAAAAACCTAATTCTAAACTATTTTTAATTTATTAAAAAAAATATTTAAACTTGACCTAATTTTAATTAATTATTTATATGGCAATTTATTTACAAAATAAATAATTAATTATTAATAATGGTAAAAGAAAAGGAAAAAAGGATACAAGTATAAAACCCCAATTCTACATTTTTTAGTTTATTACAAAAATATTAAAATTTAAACCTAGAATTAAAATTAACTTAATTGTTAAATTTATTTACAAAAAGAAACATTAAATAAAATATATTTTTTTAGTTTTATAGTTTCTGATTTTTGTTATTTTTTTATGTTAAAGAAAAAATTAATTTAAGGAATTAAACTAAAACTACATAAAACAAATAAGAATAGAAAAAATAAAGAGAATAAAAAAAGCAAACCAATGGGGGGTGTTGACCCCAATTTGGAGGTTATGTTGTGAGCAATTAGGCCCAATTGTTGGAGGTCTCTTTTGACTTTTCTGGCCACGTGCATATGCGTTGACTGGGGTGTTCCCTGGACTTTAGATCCTGGCCATTGAGTGGATCTTCAAGGACATGTGGCGAGCTCAAGCATAGGCGTCCATGGTGGTCTTCAGATAAAGCGCTGCATGGGAAGATATTAGGAAAAATAATATTGAAGGAATGGGGGGACCTGGGAATCGAACCCAGGTCCCAGAGTTTACCAAATCAATGCCTTGCCACCTGAGCCATTTACGCGCTTTGTACATTTAGTGGACAACGAATAATATAATGAGAAAATCAAGATTATGCTGGACTGAACAAAAACGAACGCGCCAATGTTTGAATGCACCACTCACAAGCCTCCACGCATTATCTTCCCCACCTGTTCTTTGTTTTACCTGAAAAATAACACTAGATAGCGAGGGTTTTAAACCCCCACAATCTGAAATACAAAAAAATAGCGAATAGGAATTAAGCAAATATAAAAAAGGCGCGATGGATGTTTTAGATTCCTTGGAACGTCACGATTTCAATGGTATAAGTCTCATGGTCTGCTTTTACCATATGCAAAAGTCCCCAATTTAAGAGCTTTGAAAACCTAGAAAGCTTCCATGGTAGATTCATGTATAGGGCACGAAAACTCAATTGAATGGCATGATTAGCTTTAGAATGATTGGATTAGTACAAATTAACAAAAAAAATGCAATGAGGATGCGTATAAATTAAAACACGAATGTGGAAAATGTTAAGAACAGGACAGCTTCGTGTTACCAATTCTTTGCGTTAGAAGCTGTGGTTTTGATCCAGAAAGTTTCCTGGAGGCCTTAGCAAGCTATTGGAATCAAAACTTTGCCTTGAAACCAACTCTAAGGGCGTTTTCAATTTTCAATTTTTTCACAAAAATGCCAAGTTTGTTCTTAGGTTTGGGCGCAGCTTCAAGGTTGTTGTGACTAGGGTTATCATCTGCTTATGTATGCCAATGGATTAGGGTAGAAATTTGAGTCAAAAAGCCTTTGCATTGATGTATCAAATATTTGATTTTCAATGAATATTTTTTCAATCTTTTTCATGTATTTTGATACCAATCATGGCCAAATCTTTCCTTTTTTGATATGCACGAGATCTTGAGGCTTTGATGAGTGATTATACTGCATAAAAAGATTCAAACACATTTGTTTAGTATTTTTGTCATATTTTATTTAATTAAATGAATTAATGGTGATAAAAATTCAAATAAATAATAAAAAATGATGAAATAAATCCCCTTTGGGTCAAATGGTCGTGCATAGCCTTTGGATAATGATTCTTGGAAGAAAATGTGGCCCATTAGCAATTTTGAGGCATTTGAAGCAAAGTTGACTTTTCAAAATTCCCAAAAATTTCCCAACTTCCACAAGGCATATCTTGCTCAATTTTTAAGCTTTGATCATGTTCTTGGACATTTTGGAAAGGTATTGAAGTCCTATAACCAATTCCTTTGGTCCCATGTCATTTTGATTTACCAATAGCAAGTTATGGTCTTTGACTTAAAGTCCCTTTTTGTTGACTTTTGAAAATGACCTATAATGTTGAAATTGATAACTTTTTGTGAGAGCATTTCTTGGACTTGAAGTGTGAAGAGGAGTTATAGGAAATGTCTTTATCTTCAAAATGAGCTTTGGATGGAATTTTTCTGATGAACCATGTGGAAGTTATGCCTTGGTCAAGTTACAGTTGACTTTTTCAACTGTCCAAATATGGAAACTTTTGCATCTTGAGACTTTTTGAGCCATGCTTTGAGAATCATGATCAAGAATTGATCCAATGATGTTTGTGGCTTCAAAATTAGATGTTGATCAGAAATTTGAACTTTTGACTGTCAAATGACCATTTTGCCCCTGCAGTTGACTGTTGAGCGATTAGGGTTTTTGACTGTGCAATTTTGTGCTGTAAGTCTTGAAACTTAACATATGGATGCTTGACCATGTTTATAGGCATGTGGGACTTGTTTGGACCCTTGGAAACTTCATTTTCTTTGTCATAACCAAAACCCTAGTTTTTGACTATTAGGAGGCCCTTGAACTGTGCAACCCTTGGGGAGATTTTGAAGTATGTTCTTTGCAAATTTTGAAGAATATGGGAGGGCAAATTTTGGGGTACAACAGTTGCCCCTGTTCAATCTTCTTAGACCTGAGGATGCAGATTGGCTGACGTGCCTTTCGTAATCTGAAGGTGGAAGATGATTGAACACTAGAGTGCCCAGAAATTTGCGCTCACATGTTGGCAGTATGATGGGGGAATGGGCTTATAGATGCCATTTGGAGATTGATGGATAGGATGATGGGCTTATAGATGCCATGCTGAGAGGTGATGGATAGGTGGATGGGCTTATAGATTCCATCTGGGTGTCGATTGCGTAAGAGATTCCTTAGCGAGAACTTGCGTACCTGAAAAAGAAAATGATTACCTGACCTGTTACAGGGGTTGGTCTTCAAGCTCTTATGTAAATGTGCCCTGACTGGTTACAGGAGTTGAATCTGGAGCTTCAAAAGGTGATGAATGAACCAGGGATAGTTACTATCTCAACGGGACGGTGAGAGAACCTTGGACGATTACTACCTCAACAGGAACGCTGAGAGAACCTTGGGCGACTTCAACCTCAACAGTAACGCTGAGAGAATCTTGGGCGACTTCAACCTCAACAGTAACGCTGAGAGAATCTAGGGCGACATCAACCTCAACAGTAACGCTGAGAGAATCTTGGGCGACTTCAACCTCAACAGTAACGCTGAGAGAATCTTGGGCGACTTCAACCTCAACAGTAACGCTGAGAGAATCTTGGGCGACTTCAACCTCAACAGTAACGCTGAAAGAATCTTGGGCGACTTCAACCTCAACAGTAACGCTGAGAGAATCTTAGGCGACTTCAACCTCAACAGTAACGTTGAGAGAATCTTGGATGTCTTCTACTGAGTCTTCATCAGGAAAATCTTTTAGGGATCGATTTAATTGGACTAGAGAAGGCCTTTGATTGGATAAGAATCAAGAAAAATCTTAGGGTCGACTTAACTAAACCAAGAAAGGTCTTGGAATCTTCAACTGGATAAGAAACAGGGAGATCTTAGGGTCGATTTGACTGAACCAGAGAAGGCCTTTGACTGGATAAGAAACAGGAAAATCTTAGGGTCGATTTAACTGAACCAGACTAGGTCTTGGAATCTTCAACTGGATAAGAAACAGGGAGATCTTAGGGTCGATCTGACTGAACCAGAGAAGGCCTTTGACTGGATAAGAAACAGGAAAATCTTAGGGTCGATTTAATTGAACCAGACTAGGTCTTGGAATCTTCAACTGGATAAGAAACAGGGAGATCTTAGGGTCGATCTGACTGAACCAGAGAAGGCCTTTGACTGGATAAGAAACAGGAAAATCTTAGGGTCGATTTAACTGAACCGGACAAGGTCTTGAAATCTTCAACTGGATAAGAAACAGGGAGATCTTAGGGTCGATCTGACTGACCCAGAGAAGGCCTTTGACTGGATAAGAAACAGGAAAATCTTAGGGTCGATTTAACTGAACCAGACTAGGTCTTGGAATGTAGCTGAGAACTTAACTGGATCTTTTCCTGAAAGGTAAAGGTCAGTCATATGCAAGGCATGATATGAATCAAGCGATGATGTTCTCAATATAAATGAGATTGTAAGGTATGATGCGTATATGCATGCTATAATGTATGAAAATGTGATGTTTATGAATGTATCTTTTTGTCTAGGAAAATGAATCCTTGACGGGTGCCGGGAAGTCATATCCTGGGCTGATGTTTGAATGATGGATTTTTGCTTCCGCTGGGGATGATAGTTGCAAGAATACCGGTAGGAGAAGATAACTCCGTTGGGGAATAAACTTGGCAAATGGATTACTCTGCGGGGAGAAAAGTACTCTAGCGATCTTGTTGGGGAGCAATACTCTGTGGGGAGAGAGGTACTTTGCTGAAATGTTGATGGTAACTTCGCTGGGGATACCATTGTTATGTTGGAAGTGTTAATAGACTTCGCTGGGGATAAGAAGACTTCGCCGAGAACGACCTTTCCGTGGCTTTTGGCTGAGGATAACCCAGTTATATCCTGGTAGGGAAATAACCTCTGAATACAGCCGGGGGACGCGTTCGTGCTCTGCGGGGATAAGCTTCCAGAATCTACTGGGGATAAGCTTACTGCTTGGGGATATGGATTCCAATTTTCCTGGGGAAACTGGATTGGACTCTCCTGGGGAAGTTTTGAACTGTAACGGGGAAGTGACTCCATTGAATGTTTGATATGTCGCCGGGGAACAATCTTTAGACCAAGACTGCCGGGGATGCTTGTTAAGAATGCATGTATATTGCTGGGGAATGTTGAGATCTGCTGGAGGATACCCAACTTCCCTAAGGTTGACTGTAACTTTGCTTGGGGAGAGTGTTTTGACTTGCTGACTCACTCTCTGGGGAATTAAGGCATATTGGTTATTTTCTTCAGCTGAACTTACCTTGGTACCTTAATGGACTGAGCAACTAGATCGCTTAGACAACTCTTTATTGCCCCTGTTTCTAATGTTACCTGTAATTAATCCTTTGTTTCGTATGCAAATATTCATGAGTTAGCAAATTATTGTCAATGCATATATCATAAATTGAACCTTGGACGTTCTTCGCAAAACAAAACAGAAAAAGGAAAAAACAAAAGGCAGTTTGTAGCTGAAAAGTGAATTTGTATTGATTTTGAGTTTGCCTGTAAATAGGCGTTTATGTACAAGAGGCTGACGTCCTAGTAAGAGAACGCCGCCAAACAAAAGAGTTTATACAAATTTGTACAAAAGAAAATAAAACAGCTGTGTGAAATGAATGATCACACTGGGTTCCAACTCTGTTATCGCCTTTATATCTTTGAGCGTCTCATCACTTGATGACCTAACCGAAGATGAAGCTGATTGATCAATGCCGTCTGAACTTGATGTGGATACCGGATTCTGGATGCAAGGTGATCCAATGAGACATAGTATTACGCTTTATCCCTAACTTTTGCCTGGACCGCCCTTTCGGGTTTTCAGTCCACCGGGATACCTATTTTTTGCCCAAGCCGCCTTTTCAGGTTTTCGACTTGCCGGGTGTACAGATTTTTTTCATTTCATCCCTTCATTTTTCCCGAACCCTTTTGGTTCGCCGGGAAGCCCTAATTTTTGCCTAGGTATGTCAACCTAGCGGGTCTTTTTTCATGCGTAGTATCTTTTTACTATGTCTGCATTGGCGGGGTGAGGAAGGTCGTCACCATCCATGTTGGTTAGAATCATGGCTCCTCCTGAGAACACATGTTTAACCACAAATGGCCCTTCATACGTAGGGGTCCATTTGCCCCTTGGATCACTCTGAGGAAGGATGATTCGCTTGATTACCAGATCCCCAACTTGATATTCTTGTGGTCTGACCTTTTTGTAAAATGCCCTGATCATCCGTTTTTGATACGTCTGACCATGACAAATAGCAGAAAGTCTCTTTTCGTCAATTAAGTTTAGCTGATCAAGTCGTGTCTAGATCCAATCATCTTCGTTCAGATCTCCATCCTTCATTATCCGGAGAGAGGGTATTTGCACTTCGATTGGTAAGACTGCCTCCATACCGTAGACCAAGGAGAAAGGATTTGCCCCGGTTGACGTCCTGGCTGAGGTACGGTACCCATGTGGAGCAAACGGTAACATCTTGTGCCAATCTTTATAAGTCACTGTCATCTTCTGCACGATTTTCTTAATGTTCTTATTTGCTGCTTCTACAGCCCCATTCATCTTCGGTCTGTAAGGAGAAGAGTTGTGGTGCTGTATCTTAAACTGCTCGCAGAGCTCAGTGATCATCTTGTTATTTAGGTTGGTACCATTGTCTGTAATGATTCTTTCAGGGACCCCGTATCGACAGATCAGATTATGCCGAATGAACCGCGCCACAACAGTCTTGGTTACCGTAGCGTAGGATGCTGCTTCAACCCACTTCGTGAAGTAATCAATCGCTACCAGGATGAAGCGATGCCCATTGGACGCTGTAGGTTTAATCTCACCGATCATATCTATGCCCCACATCGCAAACGGCCAAGGCGCGGTCAGAACATTTAGAGGAACTGGAGGAACGTGCACCTTGTCTGCATATATCTGGCATTTATGGCATGTCCGAGAATGTTGGTAGCAGTCAGCTTCCATTGTGGACCAGAAATACCCTGCCCGAAGGATTTTCTTTACCATAGTGTGTCCACTGGAATGTGTTCCGAAGGTCCCTTCATGTAGCTCTTCCATAATCCTTTATGCTTCTGTCTTGTCCACACAACGCAGTAAGGTCGAATCATGGTTTCGCTTATACAGAATGTCGTTGCTAAGGAAGAACTTCGCTGCGAACCTTCTCAGAAACTTCTTATCGTTGATAGACGCACCTTCAGGGTATTCCTGAGCTTCCA
This sequence comes from Vicia faba, assembly GCA_948472305.1. Lineage (NCBI taxonomy): Eukaryota > Viridiplantae > Streptophyta > Magnoliopsida > Fabales > Fabaceae > Vicia > Vicia faba. The sequence continues at coordinate 352,686,119 of OX451735.1, forward strand.
AATATCTCTTCACCTCATGGTACCAAGGCTTCTCAGTCACCAATTCAGTCTCAAGATCATAATAGTATGCCGGTTCGTCTAGTTTCCAAATAGTGACCTGGGGAGCCTCATTGTCCCACTTGACTTTGAACATGGAAGACATCGTAGCTAACGCGTCCGCCAGCTGATTCTCCTCTCTTGGGAAATGTTCAAAAGTTATCTCTGTGAAGTGGGGGATCAAGGTCAACACACATTCTCTGTAAGGAATAAGATTCGGATGTTTCGTATCCCACTCTCCTTTGATCTGATTGATCACGAGAGCGGAATCTCCGAAGACACTCAGAAACTTGATCCTTAAGTCGATCGCAGCTTGGAGACCCATGATGCATGCCTCATACTCCGCCATGTTGTTGGTGCAGTTGAAACATAGCCGGGCAGTGAGTGTAGTATGAGTGCCTTGAGGGGATATGATCACAGCGCCGATACTGTTACCCAAAGCATTGGAGGCTCCGTCAAAGTGCATAGACCATCGGGATCCTTCCTCAGGTCCTTCATCCGGTCCAGGTACTTCACAATCAGTCACTATCATGATGCTCTCGTCTGGAAACTCGAAGTTCATTGACTGATAGTCGTCTACTGCCTGATGTGCCAAGTGGTCTGCCAATACGCTTCCCTTGATGGCTTTCTGGGTCGTGTACTGAATGTCGTATTCTGTCAAGATCATTTGCCATCTTGCTATTCTCCCAAACAGAGCAGGCTTTTCAAATATGTACTTTATAGGATCCATCTTTGAGATCAACAAGGTAGTGTGAGTCAGCATATACTGTCTCAGCCGGCGAGCAGCCCATACCAAAGCGCAGCAAGTTTTCTCGAGCAGTGAGTATCGGGTCTCACAATCGGTAAACTTTTTGCTAAGGTAATAAATGGCGTGCTCTTTTCGGCCAGACTCGTCATGCTGCCCCAGCACACACCCCATTGAGTTGTCAAGTACTGTCAGGTATAGTATCAGAGGTCTCCCTTCAACTGGTGTCATAAGGATGGGTGGTTCTTGGAGATACTCTTTGATTCTGTCAAAAGCGGCCTGACATTCATCATTCCAACGTACTACCTGATCTTTCTTTAGCAGCTTAAAGATTGGTTCACAAGTAGCAGTTAGGTGCGAGATGAATCGGGCAATGTAATTCAGGCGTCCTAAAAAGCCTCTGACCTCTTTCTATGTCTTAGGAACTGGCATCTCTTGAATAGCTTTAACCTTGGCAGGGTCCACCTGAATGCCCTTATCACTTACAACGAAGCCTAGCAACTTTCCAGATCTTACCCCGAAGGTGCACTTGTTCGGGTTCAACCTCAGCTTGTACAACTTCAGACGGTCAAACAATTTCTGCAGATGATCAAGGTGCTCTTCCTCAGTTTGGGACCTTGCGATCATGTCGTCAACATACACTTCTATCTCATGATGGATCATGTCATGAAATAAAGCAACCATGGCACGTTGGCAGGTTGCCCCAGCATTTTTCAGTCCAAAAGGCATGACCTTGTAGCAGAAGGTGCCCCACTGAGTAACAAAGGTAGTTTTTTCCATGTCTTCAGGTGCCATCTTGATCTGATTGTAACCTGAAAAACCATCCATGAAAGAGAACACCTTATGCTGAGCAGTATTGTCAACAAGGACATCAATGTGAGGCAAAGGGAAGTCATCTTTGGGGCTTGCCCTGTTCAGATCCCTGTAATCGACACACATTCTGACCTTTCCATCTTTCTTTGGTACCGGCACCACATTAGCAACCCACTGAGGGTAAGAAGTCACTGCAAGAAACCTGGCATCAAACTGTTTCATAACCTCGGCTTTGATCTTCTCAGACATCTCTGGACGCATACGGCGAACCTTTTGCTTGATCGGAGGGCAGTCTTCCTTAGTAGGCAAATGATGGACCACAATATCAGTATCCAAACCAGACATGTCTTCGTAGGACCAGGCGAAGATCTCCATATAATCATGTAACATCTGATTCAACCGTTGTTTCACGCTGAGTTCTAGGTTGGCACCAATCTTAACCTCCTTTCTGTCCGTCTCAGTACCCAGATTTATCGTTTCCACCGGCTCTTCATGTGGTTGAATTTCCCTCTCTTCCTGGAGTAACAGTCTTGCAAGCTCGCCAGGCACTTCGCAATCATCTTCACCTTCGTCTTCGGCTAAGTTGATCGGATTTTCGAAGTCATAACTGGCAGTAGCAGAGTCGTTACCAGTGAGATACAGAGTGGATTGAAACCTGTATGAGTGAGTGTGTGTAAATACAGCTGTTTTGCAATATATAAAGAAAGGAAAGAAAGAAAGGGAGCATAAGATTTGAAATGCGAGAAAACGTCCAAGATCTTTATTCATGATATATGAGATGACAATTAATATACCTTCACAAATGAAGCCACGGTGCCCCGGGTAAGACACCAGGCCATAGAGTTTTAATTGTTTATTACAAATAACAAAACAAAGGAAATCATTACTCCGTAACGAAAGTAACAGGTAGGTTGTCTTTTGCAATCCAATTGCTAGGTCCACTGTCAGTCGCCGGGTAAATCCAGCTGTCGAACTCAGCTTCATCCACTTCATCATCCTCCCTGATAGCATTCACTCCATGGTTAGGCATGGGAGCAGTCACCACATTGGGCTTCTCAGGTGCCTCAAATTGTACCTCTTTGGCATCAATAAGGTCTTGCACCTTGTTCCTTAAGGCCCAGCAGTCATCAGTAGAATGCCCCGGGCTATCGGCGTGATAAGCACAGCGAGCATTTGGATTGTACTTGGGAGAGGCAGTGTTCACAACCTTCGGGGCCTCTCTGACAGTCACCAAATTGGTGGATAGCAACTGCGGCAAGATTTGCGATAGAGTCATACTTAACCGGGTAAACTCTCTTTTGGGTCTCTCAGCCCTTTGTGGATTGGTTTGCCGAGGAGCGGCAGCAGGCTTGGCAATCATCACCACGTTGACAGATTGGCGGCGCTCAGGTTTCTCTTGTCTTCTAGACCCATATACAGCACTGGCCTCCTTCTTAAAGGGCTTCTTCTCAGAACTTGCAGATGCCCCTTTCTGAATTTTTCCGGACTTCATTCCAGCCTCTATCCTCTCTCCAGTCAGGATAAGATCAGTAAACCCTGCAGATGAGTTACCGATAAGATGATTGAAAAATGGCCCAGATAGGGTCCCCAAGAACATATCCACCAGCTCACGATCTGTTAACGGAGGCTGCACCCTGCCAGCCAGATCCCTCCACTTCTGTGCATACTCTTTGAAACCTTCGCTTGACCCTAGCGACATACCCTGGAGTTGGGTACGTGTAGGGGCAAGGTCGGCATTATATTGATACTGCTTATAAAAAGCAGTAGCCAACTCTTCCCAGTTACGAACTTTGGTCCCATCCAGCTGATAGAACCATTCGAGATGAGTCCCTGAAAGACTCTCCTGGAAGAAGTGGATCCACAAGTTCTTGTCCACTGTGTACGGCTGAATCTTCCGCACATAAGATCTGAGGTGTAGCTTGGGACAAGACGCCCCGTCATACTTGGTGAAAGATGGTGCCTTAAACTTGTGAGGAATAATTACACCAGTAGATAAGCCCAAGTCTCCGAAATCCAGCCCAGGCACTTGTTGGATCTCCATTGCATTCAGTCTGTCTTCCAACTGCTTATACCGGTCTTCAGCCGGAGGATACTGCTCCTCATTAAAGTCAGTCTCGTTGTCAGAGACTACCGGACTAGGACCTTTTCCCCCTTGGGGACTGCTCTTGCCTATAGAAGAACCAGTCTCTTCATTTTGCAGAGTGTTGCCAAACCTTCGGCCCGAGTTGAAAAGAACAGTTCTCTTCTTCTTCTTCTTCTCCTTCTTCAAGAGCAAAGCCTTCAGCTCTTCTTGGCCCTGAGCCAAACCCATGATCAGTTCCTGAAATTGCGCATTCTGCGCCTGAAGAGCCTTGATAGACATCTCGGTTGATGATGAGTCAGGATTCATGATGCTGAAATAAACAGTGAATAACAGTAAGCAACCTGAAAAGAAGAAAACCTGCTATGCACATGATGAATGGAATGCGTATGATTTATGTTTTCAAAGACAATCGGGAATCAACTTTGTAAACAAAAAGGAACACACTTCATTAGATTCAACTTTGAAACTTAAATTGTTAAACAGGTTGCCCTTAGGCGTTACATAAAAAGGAAATACTGAAAAGGGAAATAAAACTGTAAAAGAACATCCAGAGCTCTTCATTGATCCCATGGTCTCCTCTTCTCAGTACGGATGTAGTCATTCAGAGCTCGCTCGTTCTCCAATTGCTTTGTCAGCTTCTGGATCTTCAATTCCTGCTCGTTGAACTTTTCCTGATAAGAATCCCGTTCTTCTCGCAGTTGCGACCAAGACCTCTTTAATGTCTCATAATCAGCAGGTATCTGAGGAGGGAGGACAGTTGGAGGAGCCCCATCTTTGTCAGGATGTTCAAGAATGATGGGTCTGACAGCTTCATATGGCATACCTAACTTCTGAGCACGGATGCGAACCCATTTGTAGTAGGATTCAATAGGTAGAGAAGTCTTTGGCCCCAACTCTTGTGGGTCAGCTTTATGAACTTTATCCCAAGCCTTGATGAACCTACGACGCAGCTCGTCACTATCCACCTGAAACTCAAAACTGATGTGAGGCACCAACATTTCGTGAGGCCCTGCTCTTCTGGCTCTTCCAAACTGACGGAGCGCTAGACATGGATTGTAAGAGATTCCTCCTTGAGTACCGATCAAAGGAACATTAGGGTATTCTCCGCAACGATCAATAACAGCTATCTCATCCAAACCTCTGAAAGTCCAAATGATGTCCTTGTCAGTGAGAGACATTAACCTATGAGCCCAACCTCTTCCTTCTTGGTTCTTCAGCACGAACTTAGGGAGGTGCGAAATAAACCACCTCACCAACAAAGGGATACAACACCATAGAGTTCCTCGTCTTCGGGCAGTACGAGCATAAAGTTGTTGCAGGATGTCACCCAAGAGAGTGGGCACAGGATTCTGAGACATGAAGATCCTTATGGCAGTGACATTGATGAAGTTGTCAGGATTAGGAAACAAGACTAGCCCGTAGATTAAGAGAGCTAGGATGTCTTCATATTCCCTAAAGTCCAAGTCATTCCAGAAATTGTTAGCTTTACCAATCAGAAACTTGGCCAAGAAACCCTTAATCCCGCTTCTAGTCACCCAGTTGTCCATTACTTCTTGATGGGTCAAAGGAAGAGCTGCAGCAACCTCCTCAAGCCTGAGGGTCTTTTCCCAACCAGTGAAGGGAGTCTGATCCAAGATAGGGATACCAAGCAAATCAGAGAACTCTTCCAGGGTAGGGACCAGCTGGAAGTCTTGAAAGGTGAAGCACTGGTACAGAGGGTCATAGAACTGGGTCAGGACGCTCATCAACTGTTGATCCCGCTTTGCAGTAACTAAACTGAGAAGAGAACCATGCCTCTGGATGAATGAAGTGGTGTTTGGAATTCTGCTAACCAACTCTTCAAGCAACTCAGGTGGGTGAACAAAGTTGAACCGGATAGTATTCCTTCGCACAGGCATCATAATGTCCTACAAAACAGAGCAAAGGTGAAACCCTCTTGTCTTTGAAATGGTCAGTCCTTATGCAGGATGCATGCAATGCTCATGATGTTATGATGTTATGATAAAGCACACCATAAATATTTACAAGGGAAAACATAGTAAGGCACACAAGTCACACAAGGCAAGCCCTTAAAGTTTAGGCCAACATGAGGTCTAGGTATTACCCTCCTTCAGTTTATTGGTTCATACCTGTCCTATCAAAAGTAACCGGGTTCTTAGAGGATCCCAATATCATTGACTACCCTCAATCGGTCATAACTCCAGCGTCGCAATCTTTTCTTGCGGCCAGAACCATCACGAGAGTTTAGCCTCAATGGGCGTAGCATACTGCTACTGTTCTAATGGCCAAGTTGTGTCATTTAAGGTGCTAAGGTCTGTTGGTGCTTAATGACTCCTTAGAAGACCCATATTCTCGTCGTTGCAACACAAGGGATATCGGTACAGACCAAGGTGCCACACCAACATAGCCACTGCTTCACCCGTGTCGGTCTACGCCGGACAGGTCCCTCACAGCTTATGCTACCTAAACAGGGTATCCCCAGATCCGGGTTAGGATCTATGTAACTCCCATGCAACCCACAATTTTAAAGAAAACAAGTCAATACAATTGAAAACACAGTTATGAACTATCCTAAGGTACACCTCACTTTATAAAGGTTCCCCAGCAGAGTCGCCAGTTCTGTGATCGGTGGATCTGGAACTGACTGTTTAAAGCTGGTTCGCGAAATGTCGCGGAAGCAAGAGTCGCCACCGTCTTTTATTTTCTCCAAATGGAAAGGACAAAAGCACGGAAAAATTCCTTATAGAGATTGCTCTCGGTTCGGGAGGTAGAGTTATAGAAAGGGAAGGTTTTAGCACCCTTTCTATCCATGGTTATCCATGGGCTCTTAGATACTTGCTCATTTGTGTTTTCAAAATTGTTTGTTTGCTTTTCAACTGTGGGTTTAAAAGTTTCTTTGAAAATTTCAGTTCGACTCTTGTATCAATCCTCAAGAGTGTTTGAAAAGTTGCTTTCGAAAGCTTTTTGAAAGTGTCGGTGTGAAAAGAAGTTTTTTTTTTATTTGTTTTGAAATTAGAGCAAGTATCTACGAGTTCTCTACCTACCCTAAGGAATTCGTCTGTGTAAATGTCCTTAAAGTAGTGCCATCCCACCATTGAGAGGTAGGTAGCACCACCGTTGGAGGTGTTCGGGTCAATTCGAGGGTTCGGGACATGGTGATCACCGGAGCAATAGGAAGACACCTTAGAAGCTACCCTCATGCCATGTTCATGGACATGAGGACTTACTAAAACATCCTCTACTCGACGACCACCTTTCGAGGGGCAAGGCAACAGTGAGGCGTACCCTAGGGGTGGTGTGTGATTTGTGTGTCATGTTCATTTACGTTTATCTTATTCATGCATTGGTGGTCTACGCGTTGCTTTTATTTTAGCATTCATTCTTTCATGTGAGTTATTAACAGTTAAAAGATGCGGAATTAAAAGGTCCTACGCTATTACAAAGGCGCGGGTCTACATCGCCAAAGTAATCCAAGACGCGATTTGAAATAAAATAAAAAATGCGGAAAGATAAATGCCTAATTAATCTATTACACGGCTTTGGGACAATTACATTATATTCACAAAAAAGAAATAAAAATAAAATGCGAGAAGAAGTAAAGTCGGGAATGCGAGGGCGTTGGACCCTTTTAAGGAAATTGAATTGAAATTAATAAATTAATTAAGTTTAAATAAAAAGCAAGAATTTTTGGAGTTTTTGTATTTATGGAGTTTAATGAGAATTAATGGAATTAAAAAACCTAATTCTAAACTATTTTTAATTTATTAAAAAAAATATTTAAACTTGACCTAATTTTAATTAATTATTTATATGGCAATTTATTTACAAAATAAATAATTAATTATTAATAATGGTAAAAGAAAAGGAAAAAAGGATAAAAGTATAAAACCCTAATTCTACATTTTTTAGTTTATTACAAAAATATTAAAATTTAAACCTAGAATTAAAATTAACTTAATTGTTAAATTTATTTACAAAAAGAAACATTAAATAAAATATAATTTTTTAGTTTTATAGTTTCTGATTTTTGTTATTTTTTTATGTTAAAGAAAAAATTAATTTAAGGAATTAAACTAAAACTACATAAAACAAATAAAAATAGAAAAAATAAAGAGAATAAAAAAAGCAAACCAATGGGGGGTGTTGACCCCAATTTGGAGGTTATGTTGTGAGCAATTAGGCCCAATTGTTGGAGGTCTCTTTTGACTTTTCTGGCCACGTGCATATGCGTTGACTGGGGTGTTCCCTGGACTTTAGATCCTGGCCATTGAGTGGATCTTCAAGGACATGTGGCGAGCTCAAGCATAGGCGTCCATGGTGGTCTTCAGATAAAGCGCTGAATGGGAAGATATTAGGAAAAATAATATTGAAGGAATGGGGGGACCTGGGAATCGAACCCAGGTCCCAGAGTTTACCAAATCAATGCCTTGCCACCTGAGCCATTTACGCGCTTTGTACATTTAGTGGACAACGAATAATATAATGAGAAAATCAAGATTATGCTGGACTGAACAAAAACGAACGCGCCAATGTTTGAATGCACCACTCACAAGCCTCCACGCATCATCTTCCCCACCTGTTCTTTGTTTTACCTGAAAAATAACACTAGATAGCGGGGGTTTTAAACCCCCACAATCTGAAATACAAAAAAATAGCAAATAGGAATTAAGCAAATATAAAAAAGGCGCGATGGATGTTTTAGATTCCTTGGAACGTCACGATTTCAATGGTATAAGTCTCATGGTATGATTTTACCATATGCAAAAGTCCCCAATTTAAGAGCTTTGAAAACCTAGAAAGCTTCCATGGTAGATTCATGTATAGGGCACGAAAACTCAATTGAATGGCATGATTAGCTTTAGAATGATTGGATTAGTACAAATCAACAAAAAAAATGCAATGAGGATGCGTATAAATTAAAACACGAATATGGAAAATGTTAAGAACAGGACAGCTTCGTGTTACCAATTCTTTGCGTTAGAAGCTGTGGTTTTGATCCAGAAAGTTTCCTGGAGGCCTTAGCAAGCTATTGGAATCAAAACTTTGCCTTGAAACCAACTCTAAGGGCGTTTTCAGTTTTCAATTTTTTCACAAAAATGCCAAGTTTGTTCTTAGGTTTGGGCGCAGCTTCAAGGTTGTTGTGACTAGGGTTATCATCTGCTTATGTATGCCAATGGATTAGGGTAGAAATTTGAGTCAAAAAGCCTTTGCATTGATGTATCAAATATTTGATTTTCAATGAATATTTTTTCAATCTTTTTCATGTCTTTTGATACCAATCATGGCCAAATCTTTCCTTTTTTGATATGCACGAGATCTTGAGGCTTTGATGAGTGATTATACTGCATAAAAAGATTCAAACACATTTGTTTAGTATTTTTGTCATATTTTATTTAATTAAATGAATTAATGGTGATAAAAATTCAAATAAATAATAAAAAATGATGAAATAAGTCCCCTTTGGGTCAAATGGTCGTGCATAGCCTTTGGATAATGATTCTTGGAAGAAAATGTGGCCCATTAGCAATTTTGAGGCATTTGAAGCAAAGTTGACTTTTCAAAATTCCCAAAAATTTCCCAACTTCCACAAGGCATATCTTGCTCAATGTTTAAGCTTTGATCATGTTCTTGGACATTTTGGAAAGGTCTTGAAGTCCTCTAACCAATGCCTTTAGTCCCATGTCATTTTGATTTACCAATCTCAAGTTATGGTCTTTGACTTAAAGTCCCTTTTTGTTGACTTTTGAAAATGACCTATAATGTTGAAATTGATAACTTTTTGTGAGAGCATTTCTTGGACTTGAAGTGTTAAGAGGAGTTATAGGAAATGTCTTTATCTTCAAAATGAGCTTTGGATGGAATTTTTCTGATGAACCATGTGGAAGTTATGCCTTGGTCAAGTTACAGTTGACTTTTTCAACTGTCCAAATATGGAAACTTTTGCATCTTGAGACTTTTTGAGCCATACTTTGAGAATCATGATCAAGAATTGATCCAATGATGTTTGTGGCTTCAAAATAAGATGTTGATCAGAAATTTGAACTTTTGACTGTCAAATGACCATTTTGCCCCTACAGTTGACTGTTGAGCGATTAGGGTTTTTGACTGTGCAATTTTGTGCTGTAAGTCTTGAAACTTAACATATGGATGCTTGACCATGTTTATAGGCATGTGGGACTTGTTTGGACCCTTGGAAACTTCATTTTCTTTGTCAGAACCAAAACCCTAGTTTTTGACTATTAGGAGGCCCTTGAACTGTGCAACCCTTGGGGAGAATTTGAAGTATGTTCTTTGCAAATTTTGAAGAATATGGGAGGGAAAATTTTGGGGTACAACAGTATACATTCAAACAAGAATCATTACAAAGGTTTCCACAATGATGATCTCTTTTCAAAACATCTTTCAAAATCACATACAAAGCACCATTTCAAACAATTGAAGAGCACCATTTCAAACAATTGAAAAGCAAAGCAAGTGATCTAAACAAGTAACTAAGAGCCCATGGATAACCATGGATAGAAAGGGTGCTAATACCTTCCTTTTCTATAATCTACTCCCTGAACCCAAGAAAACATCTCAAAGGTCTTTCCTGTGCTTTTTGACCTTTCCTTAGGATAAAATAAAAAGTCGGTGGTGACTCTTGCTAAATCGAAACATTTGTGAACACAAACGCAAAATTCCAAGTCAGTTCTCCCACCGTATCACAGAACTGGCGACTCTGCTGGGGAAAATCTTTAAAAGTGGAGTAACCTTAGGGCTTAGATCACCCTTTGCATGATTATATTGTTTGCTTTGATTGCTTTACATTTGGTTCTCTTGTTTGGGTTTGAAATCCTTCACCCGGATTTGGGAAACATTCATAGGTAAATAGCAATACATTGTGGAAACTGTGCGGGGTATACCGACATGGTTGAAGTAATAGCTATATTAGTGCGACATATTTGTGAGTACCGGTAGCCTTTGAGTCAATCAAAGAGAATACGGGGCCGCTGAGTGATGTCATAAAGCACTAATGAACTCTTAGAACCTTACTTGACCATCTTGGCCTTTTATTAGGGGTAGTGAGATGACCGGCTTTGGTGCAGTCCGAAGTTGGTAGATACTCGATACTACACTCATTGAGGGTTGATTTCTTGGAATATTTTGGTCGCTAGTTAAGTGGCTAAACCAAAATAATGAACATAGAAAACAACCCAGTGATATTGAGCTCCTTAGAACCCGGTTACTATTTATAGGACAGGTTTGAGCCAACTAAACTCAAGAGGGTATTTACCTATGAAACCTCATGCAAGCCTGAAACTAGGGTTTTGTGTGACTTGTTTGTACATTTGCTTGTGCATACATCATGAACATCATAAAGCATCATATGCATCCACTAACCATTTCAAGGGTTTGGATCTTCATCTTTGTTCTTGTTTTGTAGGTCATGGAATCTCTTCGCAATTATATTATTCAAGTAAACCTTGTGAGAATCCCTCCTCAACTCAAGGAGCTTACTTCCAAGATTCCGGAGAATTCTCTCTTCAGTGAAAGACATGGTAGGCTTCTCAACTTGGTCAACTCCAACATTGAAGAAGACATGGTGAAAGTTCTCTTCCAGTTCTTTGACCCCCTACACCACTGTTTCACATTCCCTGATTACCAACTAGTACCCACTTTGGAGGAATTTTTTCAACTCCTGAGAATTCCTATTCTTCATCAACTACCTTACAATGGTACGGAAAAAGAACCAAAGCCTGAAGATGTTGCTCAAGCATTACACTTGCAACCATCTGACATCAAAGGACATTGGGAAACCAGAAGTGGTGTCAAGGGATTCTTGGCAAAGTTTCTGTTTGAGAAGGCACAAGACTGCTGGAATTCTCTAGATCTACAAGCTTTTGAGGAGATTGTAGCACTTCTCATTTATGGGTTGGTCTTGTTCCCAAACCCTGATCAGCTTATAGATGTGAATGCTGTCAAGATTTTCATATCCCAGAATCCTGTGCCTACATTGCTTGGGGACATCCTACACTCATTTTACACACGAACAATGAGGAAAAGAGGTGTTCTCATGTGTTGTACTCCTCTCCTAGCAAGGTGGTTTATTTCTCACCTTCCATAATCAGTTTTGAAGAATGAGCAGGGTTTAAGGTGGTCACAACGATTGATGACCCTCACACATTCTGAAGTACATTGGTGTTCTCAGTCCAGAGAAAATGTCATCATCATTGATCGTTGTGGGGAATTCCCTAATGTACCACTACTTGGCATTAAGGGAGGAATTACCTACAACCCATGTTTAGATTTAAGACAGTTTGGATATGCTCAGAGGGATGGCCCTCATGACATGCTGATTCCTGACCTAGTTTTTTACTTCGACAACGATGCGCAAGGACTTCGACAAAGGTTCATCAGAGTTTGGAGGATGCCCAACAAAGTGGATAGTAAGACAGTGGGGCACAAGAATTCCATCCCCCTTGAGCCTTATCTCAAGTGGGTACGAACCCGCACCCAGAATCTTATGATGCCATACGCTCACATTCTCCCCTTGATCAAAGAGCCTGTTATGGAAGGAGAGGTTCCATACACCATCCTACATCCTGACATGCCAACATCATGGGAAGAATTACAAAAGAGTTGGATCCAACTCAAGGAAGAACAAAATACTTTTGAAGCCAGCTTCTATGCCAGTGAGAAGAAGGTTTTGGAGCTTACCCGTCGACTTCATGAGGAGGAAACTCTCAACACTTACATCACACCAAAGAGGATGCGCAATGTCTTTTTACATTAAGAACTTTGTAATATTTTTCCCATGGGGAAGTTATGTACTAACAATTTCTTCTTAATATGACGTGTGTTCCTTTTTGTTTGCAACAAATTTGAATTTCTGAATCCTTGAATGCATTACATGAATAACGCATCATTCATCATATGCATAAACAGGTCTTCACACCAGGTTTCCTTATCTTTCTGTTGTTTATTTCAGCAAGATGGATTTGGAGCAGACGGTTAAGGATCTACAAGCACAGAATTCTCAATTCCAGCAACTCCTCATGACCTTAGCAAAGGGTCAAGAGGACCTTAAAGCACTGTTGGAGAAAGATAAAGAGAAAAAAGAAGAAAAGGCCCGGAGTAGCCACTATGGGAAGAAGGTTTGAAAGCAATGCTAGAAAAGTTCTCGAGTTCCCCTCAACATCTGATGAAGGGGCTGGTAAAGGAAAAGGAGCTGCGGGACCTTCTGAATCTGAAGTTGAAGAGGAAGAAGAGGAAGAGGATGAAGACTACTCCGAACAACAATATCCCCCGGCGGATGATAAATATAAAAATCTGGAGGATAGATTGGCAGCCATTGAGTTGCAAAGGATACCTGGTTTAGATTTCGAAGAACTAGGGCTGGTCGCTGGGATCGTCATCCCTCCCAAGTTCAAAGTACCAACATTTGCTAAGTATGATGGTCTGTCCTGCCCAAAGATGCATCTGAGATCCTATGTCAGAAAGATCCAACCCCACTCATTTGATAAAGACCTCTGGGTACACTTTTTTCAAGACAGTTTGTCAGGAACACAATTGGACTAGTTCTATCAACTTGAGAGATCAGAGGTTCATAACTGGGAAGACTTAGCTGCTGTTTTTTACCGTCAATACCAATACAACACTGATTTTGCGCCCACTCGTACTCAACTACAGAGTATGGGTATGGCTTCTAATGAAGGATTTAAAGAGTATGCCCAGAAGTGGCGTGATCTGGCTGGAAGGGTGCAGCCACCATTGTCGGATAGAGAGCTAGTTGACATGTTTCTGGGGACCCTGTCAGGCCCTTTCTTCAATCATTTAATTAGGAGTTCCTCCGCGGGATATACCGAATTAATTTTGACTGGCGAAAGGGTCGAGGCCGGTATTAAAAGTGGTAAGATTCAGAAAGATACCTCCGTGTCCACTGCTGTTAAGAAAACCTTCCTAGCTAAGAAGGAAGCCTCTGCTGTTTACTCTCAGAAAAGTCAGGGAAGAACCGAGCACCGGCCAACTGTAGGGGCTGTGATGATTCAAAACTCTTCAATTGATCAACCTCGTAGCAATCAGCCAAGGTATAATCAACAACGGGTAGAAAGGCCACAACGGCAGTTCACCCGATTCAACATGACGCCAGCTCAAGTACTCCCTCATTTGCTAAAGCTAAATCTCACCAGTTTGAAGGAAGCGCCAAAGAACCCTAATACCTCCTCTCCATACTACCACTCCAATGCCAAGTGTGCTTACCACTCTGACAGTATCGGACATGATACCAATAATTGTTGGGCGCTTAAGAACAAAATCCAAGACCTGATAGACGCTAAGGAGGTAGAGTTTGATGCTTCTGAGAAGCCCAATGTGATTTCTGCCCCAATGCCTAAGCACGGTCATAATGTTCATGCCGTTACGGAAGACCTTCATGTTACCAATGTTGCTGACCTTTTGACTCCCTTACCAGTGATTAAAGTGAATTTGATGAGAGCTGGGATATTCCCAGGCTGTGGAAAGGACTGTTACTTTTGTTTAAATGTACGAGCTGATTGCCCAATGTTGAAATCAGGTATCCAACGCCTGATGGATACCCAAGAGATACTCTTCCAAAAGACCCATGTTGGTACCTTCACTCCTGCTACTTCAACCAACGATATTGCAATAATAACCATCTTCGAAAATCTTCCCAAGGCTTGCAAAAGGCCTGTCAAGATTACGCTCGACCCTAAATTTGTACCATTAAAAATCACCATGTTGGGGCCTGTCCCGTATCAATCTAGCAAGACGATACCATGGAACTACGGAGGAGAAATCTTCTATCATGGCATCAAACACATTGAATCAGTCCAAGAGAATGCTGAAGAGGAAACCCCTGATATAGTTCACATTGCGGAAACAAGCAAAATTACCCGCAGCGGACGGATTTTTTCTCCGGAGATTGCTCCCCTCGAGCAGTCTTCGGACCCTCGAAAGCTTCTATGCCTGTTAAACCATTTGTGCAAGGCCCGATAATTGAAGAATTGGATACTCCTGAAGTAAGACCATCTGTTGATACTACCGACAAGGGTAAGGGGATACTAGAAGCGCCTGTCAGGACGAAGGCTCATGCTGTGGTTATCCCCGAAACCACCCAGAAAGAAATGGAGGAAATCCTGAAGATAATCAGAAAGAGCGACTACGACGTCGTGGAACAGCTAGGGCAGACCCCTTCTAAAATTTCAATGTTGGCTCTTATACTCTGCTCTGAGGCCCATGTTAAGTCCCTGATCAAATTTTTGAAGGCGGCACACGTACCCCAAGAAACTTCGGCTGACCAGTTTCAGAAGTGTGTGGCCAGCCTTACTGCTGATAATGGTCTGGGTTTTTCCGATGCTGATCTGACTCCCAAGGGAAGGAAACACAACGACGCGCTACATGTCTCAGTTGAATGCAGGGGAACCACCCTCGCCCATGTCTTAGTTGATATCGGTTCTTCTTTGAATGTGCTACCGAAGAAAGCTTTAGACCGTTTGGACTGCGAAGGATTTACCCTCAAACCTAGTAACATCGTTGTTAGGGCCTTTGATGGGTCCAAAAGAATGGTTCACGGAGAGGTTGACATTCCTATCAAAGTAGGCACAGAGGTTTTCAACTCCACCTTTTATGTGATGGGCATCTGTCCTTCATATTCGTGTTTGCTGGGAAGACCGTGGATCCATTATGCTGGGGCGGTTACCTCCTCTTTACACCAA
Organism: Vicia faba; assembly: GCA_948472305.1. NCBI lineage: Eukaryota > Viridiplantae > Streptophyta > Magnoliopsida > Fabales > Fabaceae > Vicia > Vicia faba. Next base: position 352,701,510 of record OX451735.1, read on the forward strand.
ATGCTGAAATATCCTGTTAAGGGTAAGATTATAACGGTGCACGGCGAGGAAGAGTACATGATAAGTCATCTCAATTCCTTCCTCTATGTGGAGTTGGATGGCGAATTCATCGAAACGCCTTTCCAACATTTTGAGGAAGTTTCTCCTGAGATCGCAATTGCGAAGACAATGGTTGAGGCGCCTATCATTCCCAAACATGTATCTAGGATGGCATCTCTCAAGGACGCAGAGGCTGTAATTAAAGAAGGAAAGAGTACAATATGGGGGTAATTGCCTGATTTTCCCCATAAGACGGACAAGTTTGGATTAGGGTTTACCGCTGCAGGATAGAAGGCTATGCGTCGCTCCAAGGCTGGAGGACCACCCGTCAAAATCACCCACCACGGAATTAATGTTGTAGAAGATAAAGATGAAGAGGATAACTTCGCAGATTGGATCTTTCCAACCGTCGAAGGGGGTTTAAGCAACTGGGAAGCAAAGGATTTTATTCCCATCACCTTCATCAACCAGTAAATTTATCTTTGAACAATTTCTTATTTTGGTATGTAATAACTAAACAATTCGTACACTATTTTCACCTTATGCCTTGCCCGGGGAATGTAGGTCCATTTGTAAGGGCTTAATTTTCTTCATTATCATATGCCATGTTTTAATGAATCATTGGACGTCTTCATCTATAAACTGTTGTGTTCATTTTCTTTCCTTTTGCATTTTTGTTTTGTTTAAGGATGGCTATCCCTTACACACACCCACACTCACAAATGCAGGTACCCATCCACTCCGGATTCCATGGGTGACTATTCTGCTTTAGCCTTCGATAACTCTGAAGATTTGGTCAATCATGCTGAGTACGAAGTTGACGAAGACTGTGAAGTGCCGGGAGAGTTAGCCAGACTTCTGCAACAAGAAGAGAGGGTTATTCTGCCTCATGAAGAGTTGCTAGAAACCATCAACTTGGGAACAGAGGAAGACAAAAAAGAGGTAAAAGTGGGTGCCAACCTGGAACCAAGTGTCAAAGAGCGCTTAGTTCAGTTGTTGAACGAATATGTTGAGATCTTTGCCTGGTCCTATGAATACATGTCGGGACTAGACACAGATATCGTGGCTCACCGTCTCCCTACAAGAGAAGACTGTTCACCGATCAAACAAAAGGTCCTCCGAATGAGGCCCGACATGTCTGAGAAGATCAAAGTTGAGGTAATGAAGCAATTCAACGCTGGCTTTCTGGCTGTTACTTCCTATCCACAATGGGTTGCTAACATTGTGCCAGTGCCTAAGAAGGACGGCAAAGTCAGAATGTGTGTGGACTATCGGGATTTAAACAGGGCTAGCCCCAAAGACGATTTTCCACTGCCACACATCGACATCTTGGTTGACAACACAGCTCAACACAAGGTATTTTCCTTCATGGATGGATTCTCGGGATACAACCAGATCAAAATGGCCCCCGAGGACATGGAGAAAACTACTTTTGTCACGCAATGGGGTACCTTCTGCTATAAAGTGATGCCATTCGGACTGAAGAATGCAAGGGCAACCTATCAACGCGCCATGGTAGCTTTGTTTCATGATATGATACATCATGAGATCGAAGTTTACGTAGACGACATGATAGCTCGATCACAGACAGAGGAAGAACACCTTGGTCATCTGCAAAAGCTGTTTGTCAGGTTGAAGGAGTTTAAGCTTAGACTGAACCCAAGCAAGTGCACTTTTGGAGTTAGGTCTAGTAAACTTTTGGGATTTATTGTCAGCAACAAAAGCATTGAGGTTGATCCAGCTAAAGTGAAAGCTATACAAGAAACGCCTGCCCCCCGCACTGAAAAGGAGGTTAGAGGATTCTTGGGACGCTTAAACTATCGCAAGGTTCATCTCTCACCTAACATCTACCTGCGAGCCAATCTTCAAACTGTTGAAGAAAGATCAGGTAGTTGAATGGAACAATGATTGTCAAGTTGCTTTTGATAAGGTCAAGGAGTATTTACTGGAACCTCCTATTTTGATGCCACCCGTTGAAGGAAGGTCGTTAATCATGTATCTGACTGTGTTAAATAACTCAATGGGGTGCGTACTGGGCCAACATGACGAGTCTGACCGAAAAGAGCATGCCATTTATTATTGTTGTACCCCAACATTTTCCCTTCCATATTCTCCAAGATTTGTCAAGAACCATCTGCAAATGATTCAAGATTTCTCAAGGGGTTGCACAGTCAAACCACCTCCTAAGCCAGTTGAAATTAGGGTTTTGGTTCTCTCAAGAAGTTTGAGGTTTTCAATGGCTCAATCAAGTCCCATAGGCCTATACATACTCTCAAGCATCTACATGACAAGTTTCAAGACTCACAGTGCCAAATTCCACAGTCAAAAGCCCTATTTGACCTACAGTCAACTGCAAGGGCAAAATGGTCATTTCACAGTCAAAAGTCAGAATTTTTGGTCAACATCTTATTTTGAGTCCACAATCATCATTTGATTAAGTCTTGATCATGATTCCACAAGAATGGCTCAAAAATCATCAAGATGCAAAAGTTACTATTTTTGGACAGCAAAAAAGTCAACTGTATCTTGACCAGGGCATAACCTTTTCATGGTTCATCAGAAAAATCCTATCCAATGCTCATTTTGAAGGGGATGACATTTCCTACAACTCATCTTCACATTCCAAGTCCAAGAAATGCTCTCACAAAAAGTTATCAATTTCTACATTATAGGTCAATTTCAAAAGTCAACAAAAATGCACTTTAAGTCAAAGGCCATAACTTGAGATTGGTAAATCCAAATGACATGGGACCAAAGGCATTGGTTAGAGGACTTCAAGACCTTTCTAAAATGTCCAAGAACATGTTCATATGATCAAAATTGAGCAAGATATGCATTGGAGAAGTTGGGAAATTTTTATGAATTTGCAAAAGTCAACTTTGCTCAAAACACCTTAGTTTTGCTAATGGGCCTCAAATTTCTTCTTGAAACTTTATCCATGGCCTATGCACGACCCATCAAGCTTAATTGAATTATTTTCTTATTTTTTATTCATTAATTGGATTTTTAATTGATTTTAATTCATTTAATTAATTTAAATTGTAGGAAAATACAAAGATTTGATTTTTCAATCTTTTGTGAAGCAAACATGGTCAAGATATGCTGGCAATTTCGTGTACAAATCAAAGAGAAAAAAATATCCAAATTTAGCAAGTTTTTCCAATCATGAAGATTCAAAAAGATGTGATTTCCAATCAAATATTGAATCATCATTCCAAGGGATTTTTGCTCAAAGATTTGACCTAGTTTTAGTCCTCTATAAATACACAAACTAATCCTAATCATGCATACGTGAATTTGCTGCAAAAAAAGCCATAACCAATTCAAAAAAAATCAAGAAAACTTGAAAACTGTTTTCTATATTCCAGGCCAATTCAAGGACTTTTGTTGATTCAAACACGTTGCTGGAAGTGTGAGGAACGTGTAGCAATCAAAATTAAGCGTTAAAGCTCAAGAAATCACCAAGAACAGTCTCACGGTTTGACATTTTTCTCATAATCGTAACTCATGATTCATAAGAATTTGATATGATTTCTTGTTTGTTTTGTGTTGTTAGAGACCACAGGAAGCTATTGGCATAGTTTAATTGGATTAAAACTCACAGAATCCAAAGATGCCATTGATGAATTTTAGGGTTCTTATGCTGTGAATTTGGGGCTTTATAGTCCAGGAAAAATTAGGACCCTTAAGACCCATGGTTGGAACCGTTGAATCCAGACGAACACAAAGCCATCCTCGCGAAATATTTATATAGAACACAGGCATAATCGCTATTTTTTCTCATGATATATTGTGGGGGTTAAAAACCCCCGCTATCTATTTGTTTTTTACAGGCATCAGCGAAGAAGATGATGAGGTGGTGGTATACCATTGGGTGGTTTAAAATAGCGCGTGTGATTTTGTTGTTTCCAGCATAATTGTTATTTTTTATATATTATATTCACTTGTCATTATATTAACAAAAGCACGCAAATGGCGTAGTGGTTGATGTGCTGGCTGGAAATCATTGGGACCTGGGTTCGAATCCTAGGTCCACCCAAAACACTTCTATTATTTTTCTTTACAGGTTCATATGCAGCTTTCCAACAAGAGGTCCATCCTGTACCTCACGCCTCAGCATGCCAAGTGGCCTTAAGCACAAATCCTGTGGCCAAAGATGAGGGATCATGATACTCCCTAGTCAACCAACGCCTGGACGATCAAAGAAAGTCAACAAGGGCTTGTGTGCAAATGGGCCAGAATTTCCAAACAAACCTCCATATTGGGCCATCACCCCCTGGTTTATTATTCCTTTTTATTTTATTTTTTTCCCTTTTATTTTCTTTTTATTAATTATTATTATTATTATTTAATTAACATAATTATTTATTTTCATAATAAAATCAGAAAAACCTAAATATTATTTATTATTATTATTTATTAATTTCACATTATTTTTGTAAATAAATACTAATATGACTAATTTAGTTTAATTAAGTTTAATTTTGATTTTTTCACAATAAATAAAATTAACATAGAATTAGGGTTTTGACAACTTTTAATCATGTTTTCCTTTTTATTTTGTTTTCATTAAAAACATTAAAAAACTCAAAAAATATTTCTTTTAATTAATTAATTAATTAGCTTTAGGATTAATTTAATTTAATGCAAAAGGACTAAAATCTCATTCTTTCACAACAAAAGGGTCAAAACCCTAAGGACTTCTCTGATTTAATTTCTTTTCGCGCATATTATTTTTTGGTCATATTTATGTAATTGCTCCGAGAATGTAATAGCGTAATTAGGACTTTTTATCGCTTTCTTTATTTTCCGCATTTACTTTTCAAGGGTTGCTTTTGGCGATGTAAATACCCGACGCCTTGTAATAGCGTAGATTTACTTTCCGCACAACTATTAACTGCTATGCATGACAAGACTTGCCTGAAAATTAAAATCAACTCGTAGCTCACCATAAAATGTGCGAAGATAATATAAACTGAATCCTGAAACACTCGCACATGCCACTCCCAGGGTACGCCTCACTTGGTTGCCTCGACGTGGTCATTGAGTATAGGGTGTTTTAGAGGTCGCCCTCCTGTCCAAAGATCCAAGTTGCCTCGAAACGGTTGCCTCGAATAAAAAAAGATCTAGGACATTAGGGTTACCGCTAAGGCGTCCTACTATTGCTTTGGTGACCACATGTCCCTATAATCGAATTGACCCGAATAACTCCAACGACGGTGCTACCTACTTCTCAATAGTGGGATAGCACTGTCTAAAGGACATTTACACATCTTAATTTCTTTTGAGTAGGTAGAGGTTCTAAGGTACTTGCTCTTTCAAAACAAAAACAACTTTTCACACTTACACTTTTCTGACAAAAGTTTTCAAACAAACACTTCATGACACTCTTGAGGACTAATACAAGAGTCAAAACAAAGTTTTCAAACAAACTTTTTCAAAACCCACAAACACAAGAAAAGCAAAACATTTTTGAAAACATAGTGAGCAAGTACCTAAGAGCCCGTGGATAACCACAGATAGAAAGGGTGCTAACACCTTCCCTTTCTATAATCTACCTCCCGAACCGAGAAACATCTCGAGAAGGAATTTTGCTGTGCTTTTGTCCTTTCCATGTTGGAGAATATAAAAGACGGTGGCGACTCTTACTTACCGCGACATTTCGCGAACCAGCATTTCAAAAACAGTCAGTTCTATTTCCACCGATCACAGAACTGGCGACTTTGCTGGGGACAATATTTATAAGTGAGGTGTACCTTAGGATTAGATCATTCTATGTTTTCAATTGCATGCTTTGTATGATTTATATTTGTGGGCTTGTATTGGAGTTTCATAGATCTTAACCCGGATATGGGGGATACCCTTTAGGTAGCAATAAACTGTGAGGGACATGTCCGGCGTAGACCGACACGGGTGAAGCAGTAGCTACGTTGGTGTGACACCTTGATCTGTACCGATATCCCTTGTGTTGGAACGAGGAGAATATGGGTCTTCTGAGGAGTCATTAAGCACCAACCGACCTTAGAACCTTAAATTGACCCAACTTGGCCATAGAACAGTAGCAGCATGCTACACTCATTGAGGCTAAACTCTCGCGATGGTTTCAGCCGCAAGAAAAGATTGTGAAGCTGGAGTTATGACCGATTGAGGGTAGTCAGTGATATTGAGATCCTCTAGAACCCGGTTACTATTTTTAGGACAGGTCTTAACCAACTGAAACTGAAAGAGGGTAGTACCTAAACTTCATGCTGGCCTGAACTCTAAGGGATGTCTTGTGTGCCTTATCATGCTTGCCTTTTGTGAATACTTGTGGTGTGATTTATCGTAACATCATACCATCATAACATTGCATGCATCCTGCATAAGGACTAACCCATTTCAAAGACAAGAGGGTTTCATCTTTGCTCTGTTTTGTAGGACATCATGATGCCTATGCGAAGGAATACTATCCGGCTCAACTTTGTTTACCCACCTGATTTGCTTAAAGAATTGGTTGATAGGATTCCAAACACTACTTCCTTCATCAAGAGGCATGGTTCTCTTCTCGGTTTAGTCACTTCAAAGTGGGACCAACAGCTGATGAGTGTCCGGACCCAGTTTTATGATCCGTTATACCATTGCTTCACTTTTCAAGACTTCCAGCTGGTCCCTACCCTGGAAGAATTCTCTGATTTACTTGGTATCCCTGTTTTGGAGCAGATTCCATTCACTGGTTGGGAAAAGACTCTTAGGCTTGAGGAGATTGCTGCAACCCTTCCTTTGACCAAAGAAGAGGTAGTGGCTAACTGGGAGACTAGAAGCGGAGTTAAGGGCTTTTTGGCTAAGTTTCTGATCGGCAAAGCTAATATTTTCTGGAATGACTTAGACTTCAGGGCGTACGAAGACATTTTGGCTCTCTTAATCTATGGTCTGGTATTGTTTCCAAATCCTGATACCTTTGTTAATGTCAACGCCATAAGGATCTTCATCTCTCGGAATCCTGTACCCACCCTCTTGGGTGATATCCTGCAACAACTCTATGCTCGTACTGCCCGAAGACGGGGAACTCTGTGGTGTTGTGCTCCTTTATTAGTGAGGTGGTTTATTTCTCACCTCCCTAAGTTCGTACTAAAGAACAAAGAAGGAAGAGGCTGGGCTCATAGGATAATGTCTCTCACTGATAATGACATCATTTGGACTCTCAGAGGTTTAGATGAGGTGGTTGTTATTGATCGTTGCGGAGAGTACCCTAATGTTCCATTGATCGGTACACAGGGAGGAATCTCTTATAACCCATGTTTAGCTCTCCGTCAGTTTGGAAGAGCCAGAAGAGCAGGGCCTCATGAGATGTTGATGCCTCACATCAGTTTTGAGTTTCAGGTAGATAGTGACGAGCTGCGTCGTAGATTCATTCGGGCTTGGGACAGAATTCACAAAGCTGACCCACATGAGTTGGGACCGAAGACTTCTTTACCAATGGAATCCTACTTCAGATGGGTCCGCATCCGTGCTTAGAAGTTAGGTATGCCATACGAAGCTGTCAGGCCTATTACTCTTGAATTTCCTGATAAAGACGGGGTTCCTTCAACTGTCCTCCACCCTCAGATACCCACTGATGTTGATACACTAAAGAGGTCTTGGGCGCAACTACAGGAAGAACGGGATTCTTATCGGGAAAGGTTCAATGAGCAGGAACAGAAAATCCAGAAGCTGACGAAGCAATTGGAGAACGAGCGGATCCTGAATGACTATATTCGTACCGAGAAGAAGAGGCCATGGGAGCATTGATGGGCCTTGGATGTTTCTTTTACAACTTTTGTTTACTTTTCAGTATTTTCACTTATGTAACGCCTAAGGGCAATTTGTTGAACAATTTAAATTCCAAAAGTTGAATCTAATGAAGTGTGTTCCTTTTTGTCTACAAAGTTGAATCCCGATTGTCTTTGAAAGCATAAATCATACGCATTTCATGTCATCATATGCATAACAGGTACACTTTTTACAGGTCACTTATCTTCTTCGCTGTTTATTTCAGCAATCATCATGACTTCTGAACCTACTACTGAATAAGCTATCAAGGCCCTCCAGGCCCAGAATGCCCAGTTCCAGGAGTTGGTTATGAGCCTAGCCCAGGGTCAACAGGAGTTAAAGACTCTGATTCTGAAGAAGAAGAAGAAAAGGACCGTCTTGTTCAACACTGGACGCAGATTTGGGAATGGACTGCAGAATGAGGTTGAGCTGACTACCTCATCTGTAGGCAAAGACAGTCCCCAAGAGAGAAGGGTTCCTAGTCCCGTGGTCTCCGACAACGAGACGGATTATAATTATGAACAGTACCCTCCTGCTGAGGATAGGTACAAACAATTGGAGGACCGCCTGAGTGCTATGGAGATTCAGCAAGTGCCCGGTTTGGACTTTGGAGACCTAGGCTTATCCTCTAGGGTGGTGATCCCACATAAGTTCAAGGCACCTGCTTTTGCCAAGTATGACGGAGCTTCTTGCCCAAAGTTGCACCTCCGATCATATGTAAGGAAGATCCAACCTTACACAGCTGACAAGAATTTATGGATCCATTTCTTCCAGGATAGTCTTTCAGGGACTCAACTCGAATGGTTCTATCAGCTGGATGGAGCCAGTATTCGTAACTGGGAGGATTTGGCTACTGCGTTCTATAAATAGTATCAGTATAATTCCGACCTCGCTCCTACGCGTACCCAACTCCAGGGTATGTCACTAGGGACGGGTGAAGGATTTAAAGAATATGCTCAAAAGTGGAGAGACCTTGCTGGACGGGTGCAGCCACCCTTAACTGACTGTGAGCTTGTTGATATGTTCTTGGGGACCCTGTCTGGTCCATTTTTCAACCATTTGATTGGGAATTCTTCAGTCGGGTTTACAGACCTTATCTTGACTGGGGAGAGAATTGAAGCTGGCATCAAAAGTGGGAAGATTCAAGAAGCTACACCTTCTGATGCTCAGAAAAAGCCTTACAGTGGGAAGAAAGAGTCCAATGTTGCGTACAGTCAAAAGAGTCATTGTGACCAATACGTAGGGGCAGTCATGATCTCTGGTTCTACGTCACGCCGACAACAGCAAAAAGGAAATCAGCGAAGGCCGGACGAGCCTAAAAGGCAGTTCACCAACATCAACATGCCATTGTCACAAGCACTGCAGCACATGTTGAAGATGAACCTGATCGCGGTGATAAACCCTCCTTCGAACCCTAAGACTTCTTCTCCCAACTACAACCCGGATGCGAGGTGCGCTTATCACTCCGATAGCCCGGGGCACGATACTGACGATTGTTGGGCGCTGAAATATAAGATTCAGAATATGATTGACGCTAAGGAGATCGAATTCGAGCCTTCTGAGACTCCCAATGTGATCACTGCTCACTTGCCAAAACATGGCTAGGATTGAGAGACTTTTGTTCATTTGAATTCTGATATTGTATTTTTCTTTGCTTATTCAAACAATTATCTTGTCAAACTCTCTTATTTCATTAATGCATTACACGTGTCTGTTTTGAAGTAATTGTGTTCACTATATTCAAATTGCTTTCATTTTTTTTGTGATGTTCAACTCTCGATAAAAAAATTCTAAACCTTTTGAGGGAGGATGACGAAAATGATACCGCGATCTTTACAGTATGCTTTTGAACAGACCCCGCTGATGAAGTACAGGCATTGTTTCAAATCCTAAACAGTGGAGTTATAAGGAAGATAATCCCTAGTCAACCCCTTTGAGCCAAAGAAGTCGGAGTTTTTCTTTTCAAAAATTAAAACCCTTAATCATAACCTGGGGCAGGGTAGTTTTCTCAGTTAGTCCAGGTGCACAATGAATGGCATCAAAGAAGTCCTTCCGAGACAAAAGACAGTGATGGTTACCTATAATCGTCAAGACAGGCAGTCGTTATCTTTCAAAAACAAAAGCCCAATAAGTCAAAACCTATGAAGGAGACTTACAAAAACTGGGGCATCCCGCTGACTGTAATCATAAAAGAAACAGTTCAGGCAACAAAAAAAACAGGGATAACAAAATAAAATAAAAAAAGAAAGAGGTCCTACAAACCCTCCACAAAAAAAGAAATGACTGCCTATTCAAAATAAATTGTCAGTATCTGAGCCATCACTGGAATATCAGAGCAAAGACTCAAACAAGGTCTAACGCACGATTAGCTGAGTTTAGGATCGAAGAACATCACGAAGAATGGGTGGGTACAAATAAAGTTTGAGCCTTTATCCTTTGTTTCTTAAACCGTGAACCAGGCCACGTTATAACCCTTAAAAAGTCCTAGCTGAAGCATGGGTTAGTTCGAAAGCATACTATTACAAAAGGTATCCTGACTCCTGTAGGGCTCGCCGTAAAATCTTGAGTTGACATCGCCTTTTACAAAAATCACTTGTTTTATTGAAAACTGCATTTTCAGAAACTTCAAGACAGACATAAGCTTTGCATTCTTAAAATAACATTGTTTGCATATGACTATTTGTTCGAACAGCAGAGAAATTCGCACGATGAATATCTTGTGAACAAAAACCTTTTCAATAAAAAGGGTCACCTCAAGTGGAAGAAACACCTCCAACCAAGGGGCATACATGATCAGTTTCCATCATCTGGGGCAGTCAAGTCAAGATTCAAGGAATCTCTCAAAATGCCAAATAGTCAGGGGCAAATCTCCATCTGAGTCACTTGGGGAATTGGACATGAATTCCAGCGACGAATCTTGCACGATCAAACATCTTCTGGTAGTATGGCAGCACAACACTACTGACAGTGACAACTCCCTACATCCTGAGAGCATGGACATAGTCGAAAAAATACTACGCACAACCAAAGACCCGCTAGGTTGACACACCTAGGCAAAAATAAGGGCTTCCCGGCGAACCAAAAGGGTTCGGGCAAAAATAAGGGATGAAAATGAAAAAAATTGTACACCCGACAAGTCGAAAACCTGAAAAGGCGGCTTGGGCAAAAATGGGTATCCCGGTGGACTGAAAACCCGAAAGGGCGGTCCAGGCAAAAGTTAGGGATCACAGCGTACGACTATGTCCCGGCATCTCATCACTTGCCTACCAGAAGAAGATTTGTCAAATCGGCAGTTATCAAGACTTCCACAGGTACCTTCTCCCACAGAAGCTGGGGCAGTAAGAATTGTCCGAACTGTACAAGATGTTTTGTCCTCCAGGTACCAAGGTAGGTTCAGCTGAAGAATATGACCGAGATACCTTCACTCCCTGTAGAGTAAGACAAGAATCAACCATGCTCTCCCCAAGCAGAGTTGGTCTCCCATCATCCCTAAAAAGGCACAGTATCTCCAGCAAGCCAGCAATACTCTCCCCCGAGCAGAGTTGGTCCACCATCAGTCCTGGAAGTTGGGTATCCCTAGAAGATCTTAATATGCTCCAACAGAGTATACAGATATTCCTCAGCAAGCATCCCCGGCAGTCTTAATATTCCTCGACAAAAATATAAGATTGTTCCCCGGCGGAATACAGATACCCCAGTGGAGCCATTTCCCCAATGCAGTAAAAAAAAAGTTTCCCCAGGAGAGTTGAATCATCTTCCCCAGTAGATTCTAGAAGCGTATCCCCTGCAGAGTATAAATATCTCTCCCCAACCATATTCTGGAGGTTATCCCCACTAGAGTCTAACTGGGTTATCCTCAGCAAGTTGCAACGGAAAGATCGTCCCCAGTAAAGTTCTTCCTATCCCCAGCGGAGTTCATCAAAATCCCCAACAAAGCTTATCAACGGAATCCCCAGCGGAGTTATCATTAAATTCTCAGCAAAGCATCTCTTCCCACAGAGTATTCCCCGCAGAATAATCTCTTCAAGTTTATTCCCCAACGGAGTTATCTTCTCCTACAAGTTTATTCTTGCAACCATCTTCGTTCATCCTCCCCAGCGGAAACGAAGAACTCAACACTATTCTCCAGTAGCTCCAGGATTTATTTTCCCGGACGAAAATACATTCATAAACATTTACATACATGATACATGCATATACGCATCACATCATACAATCTCATTTATTTTTGAGAATATCATGACATCATGCATTTCATACATCATGACATTGCATACAACTAACGTTTTGCCTTTACAGGAAAAGGTCAATCAAAAGATGATTACCATCTACCTTTGCAGTTCCAGATCAACACATGTAACAAGCCAGGAAAATTCTATGGACGACTGATCGTGGGTTAATACCTGAAACCAGACAGGACAATTATCTACTTGATCATCATAAGGCAACCCTACACCGGTTCCTTCTCAACTCCAGATGAAGTTTTACACGGACTCATCATCAAGCAACCCTACACCGGTTCCTTCTCTCTCCAAGATGCAGTTTTACACGGACTCATCACCAGGCAATCCTACACAGGTTCCTTCCTTTCAGATGAAGTTTTACACGGACTCATCCTAAAGCAACCCTACACCGGTTCCTTCTCAACTTCAGATGTAGTTTTACACGGACTCATCATCAGGAAACCCTACACCGGTTCCTTCTCAACTTCAGATGTAGTTTTACACGGACTCATCATCAGGAAACCCTACACCGGTTCCTTCTCAACTTCAGATGTAGTTTTACACGGACTCATCATCAGGAAACCCTACACCGGTTCCTTCTCAACTTCAGATGTAGTTTTACACGGACTCATCATGAGGCAACCCCACACTGGTTCCTTCTCAATTCCAAGATGAAGTTTTACACGGACTCATCATAAAGTAACCCTACACCGGTTCCTTTAATTTCAGATGAAGTTTTACACGGACTCATCATAAGGCAACCCTACACCGGTTCCTCCTCAGTTCCAAGACGAAGTTTTACACGAACTCATCGTCAAGATAACCTTACCCCGGTTCATCCTGAAGTTTTACACGAACTCATCGTCAAGATAACCCTACACCGGTTCCTCCTCAGTTCCAAGACGAGGTTTCACACGAACTTATCTCATAGTAACCTTACCCCGGTTCATCCAGAAGTTTTACACGAACTTATATCACAATAACCTTACCCCGGTTCATCCAGAAGTTTTACACGAACTTATATCACAATAACCTTACCCTGGTTCATCCAGAAGTTTTACACGAACTTATCCCGAAGTAACCTTACACCGGTTCCTTCTCAACTCCAGACGTAGTTTTACACGGACTCGTCCTCAAGCAACCCTACACAGGTTCTCTCTTTCCAGATGCAGTTTTACACGGACTCGTCATCAAGAAACCCTACACAGGTTTCCTTCCTTCAAAGTTGCAGTTTCACACAGGCTCATCATCAGTCAACCCTACACAGGTTTCCTTCCTTCAAAGATGCAGTTTTACACGAGCTCATCATCAGGCAACCCTACACAGGTTCCCTCGTTCAACTTACAAGATCACAATTCTACTAACAATCTCCAGATGGCATCTATAAGTCCATCCTCCTATCCATAATCTTTCCAAATGGCATCTTTAAGCCCATTCCCGACATCACATTGCTGATACCACACCATGCGAGTGCAAATTTCTGGGCACTTTAATGTTCAATCATCTTCCACCTTCGGATCACGAAAGGCACGCAAGCCAATCTACATCCTCAGGTCTAAGAAGATTGAACAGGGGCAACTGTTATACCCCAAAATTTGCCCTCCCATATTCTCCAAGATTTGTCAAGAACCATCTGCAAATGATTCAAGATTTCTCAAGGGGTTGCACAGTCAAACCACCTCCTAAGCCAGTTGAAATTAGGGTTTTGGTTCTCTCAAGAAGTTTGAGGTTTTCAATGGCTCAATCAAGTCCCATAGGCCTATACATACTCTTAAGCATCTACATGACAAGTTTCAAGACTCACAGTGCCAAATTCCACAGTCAAAAGCCCTATTTGACCTATAGTCAACTGCAAGGGCAAAATGGTCATTTCACAGTCAAAAGTCAGAATTTTTGGTCAACATCTTATTTTGAGTCCACAATCATCATTTGATCAAGTATTGATCATGATTCCACAAGAATGGCTCAAAAATCATCAAGATGCAAAAGTTACTATTTTTGGACAGCAGAAAAGTCAACTGTATCTTGACCAGGGCATAACCTTTTCATGGTTCATCATAAAAATCCCATCCAATGCTAATTTTGAAGGGGATGACATTTCCTACAACTCATCTTCACATTCCAAGTCCAAGAAATGCTCTCACAAAAAGTTATCAATTTCTACATTATAGGTCAATTTCAAAAGTCAACAAAAATGCACTTTAAGTCAAAGGCCATAACTTGAGATTGGTAAATCCAAATGACATGGGACCAAAGGCATTGGTTAGAGGTCTTCAAGACCTTTCTAAAATGTCCAAGAACGTGTTCATATGATCAAAATTGAGCAAGATATGTATTGGAGAAGTTGGGAAATTTTTATGAATTTGCAAAAGTCAACTTTGCTCAAAACACCTTAGTTTTGCTAATGGGACTCAAATTTCTTCTTGAAACTTTATCCATGGCCTATGCACGACCCATCAAGCTTAATTGAATTATTTTCTTATTTTTTATTCATTAATTGGATTTTTAATTGATTTTAATTCATTTAATTAATTTAAATTGTAGGAAAATACAAAGATTTGATTTTTCAATCTTTTGTGAAGCAAACATGGTCAAGATATGCTGGAAATTTTGTGTACAAATCAAAGAGACAAAAATCTCCAAATTTAGCAAGTTTTTCCAATCATGAAGATTCAAAAATATGTGATTTCCAATCAAATATTGAATCATCATTCCAAGGGATTTTTGCTCAAAGATTTGACCTAGTTTCAGTCCTCTATAAATACACAAACTAATCCTAATCATGCATATGTGAATTTGCTGCAGAAAAAGCCATAACCAATTCAAAAAAATTCAAGAAAACTTGAAAACTATTTTCTATATTCCAGGCCAATTCAAGGACTTTTGTTGATTCAAACACGTTGCTGGAAGTGTGAGGAACGTGTAGCAATCAAAATCAAGCGTTAAAGCTCAAGAAATCACCAAGAACAGTCTCACGGTTTGACATTTTTTCTCATAATCGTAACTCATGATTCATAAGCATTTGATATGATTTCTTGTTTGTTTTGTGTTGTTAGAGACCACAGGAAGCTATTGGCATAGTTTAATTGGATTAAAACTCACAGAATCCAAAGATGCCATTGATGAATTTTAGGGTTCTTATGCTGTGAATTTGGGGCTTTATAGTCCAGGCAAAATTAGGACCCTTAAGACCCATGGTTGGAACCGTTGAATCCAGACGAACACAAAGCCATCCTCGCGAAATATTTATATAGAACACAGGCCTAATCGCTATTTTTCCTCATGATATATTGTGGGGGTTAAAAACCCCCGCTATCTATTTGTTTTTTACAGGCATCAGCGAAGAAGATGATGAGGTGGTGGTATACCATTGGGTGGTTTAAAATAGCGCGCGTGATTTTGTTGTTTCCAGCATAATTGTTATTTTTTATATATTATATTCACTTGTCATTATATTAACAAAAGCAGGCAAATGGCGTAGTGGTTGATGTGCTGGCTGGAAATCATTGGGACCTGGGTTCGAATCCCAGGTCCACCCAAAACACTTCTATTATTTTTCTTTACAGGTTCATATGCAGCTTTCCAACAAGAGGTCCATCATGTACCTCACGCCTCAGCATGCCAAGTGGCCTTAAGCACAAATCATGTGGCCAAAGATGAGGGATCATGATACTCCCTAGTCAACCAACGCCTGGACGATCAAAGAAAGTCAACAAGGGCTTGTGTGCAAATGGGCCAGAATTTCCAAACAAACCTCCATATTGGGCCATCACCCCCCTGGTTTATTATTCCTTTTTATTTTATTTTTTTCCCTTTTATTTTCTTTTTATTAATTATTATTATTATTATTTAATTAACATAATTATTTGTTTTCATAATAAAATCAGAAAAACCTAAATATTATTTATTATTATTATTTATTAATTTCACATTATTTTTGTAAATAAATACTAATATGACTAATTTAGTTTAATTAAGTTTAATTTTGATTTTTTCACAATAAATAAAATTAACATAGAATTAGGGTTTTGACAACTTTTAATCATGTTTTCCTTTTTATTTTGTTTTCATTAAAAACATTAAAAAACTCAAAAAATATTTCTTTTAATTAATTAATTAATTAATTAGCTTTAGGATTAATTTAATTTAATGCAAAAGGACTAAAATCTCATTCTTGCACAACAAAAGGGTCAAAACCCTAAGGACTTCTCTGATTTAATTTCTTTTTGCGCATATTATTTTTTGGTCATATTTATGTAATTGCTCTGAGAATGTAATAGCGTAATTAGGACTTTTTATCGCTTTCTTTATTTTCCGCATTTACTTTTCAAGGGTTGCTTTTGGCGATGTAAATACCCGACGCCTTGTAATAGCGTAGATTTACTTTCTGCAATTTACTTTCAGCACAACTATTAACTGCTATGCATGACAAGACTTGCCTGAAAATTAAAATCAACTCGTAGCTCACCATAAAATGTGCGAAGATAATATAAACTGAATCCTGACACACTCGCACATGCCACTCCTAGGGTACGCCTCACTTGGTTGCCTCGACGTGGTCATTGAGTATAGGGTGTTTTAGAGGTCGCCCTCCAGTCCAAAGATCCAAGTTGCCTCGAAACGGTTGCCTCGGATAAAAAAGGATCTAGGACATTAGGGTTACCGCTAAGGCGTCCTACTATTGCTTTGGTGACCACATGTCCCTATAATCGAATTGACCCGAATAACTCCAACGACGGTGCTACCTACTTCTCAATAGTGGGATAGCACTGTCTAAAGGACATTTACACAGCTTAATTTCTTTTGAGTAGGTAGAGGTTCTAAGGTACTTGCTCTTTCAAAACAAAAACAACTTTTCGCACTTACACTTTTCTGACAAAAGTTTTCAAACAAACACTTCATGACACTCTTGAGGACTGATACAAGAGTCAAAACGAAGTTTTCAAACAAACTTTTTCAAAACCCACAAACACAAGAAAAGCAAAACATTTTTGAAAACATAGTGAGCAAGTACCTAAGAGCCCGTGGATAACCACGGATAGAAAGGGTGATAACACCTTCCCTTTCTATAATCTACCTCCCGAACCGAGAAACATCTCGAGAAGGAATTTTGCTGTGCTTTTGTCCTTTCCATGTTGGAGAATATAAAAGACGGTGGCGACTCTTGCTTACCGCGACATTTCGCGAACCAGCATTTCAAAAACAGTCAGTTCTATTTCCACCGATCACAATTACCTTAGCAAAATGTTTACCGACTGTGAGACTCGCTACTCACTGCTCGAGAAAACTTGCTGCGCTTTAGTATGGCTGCTCGCCGGCTAAGGCAGTATATGTTGACTCATACCACTTTGCTAATTTCCAAGATGGATCCGATCAAGTATATCTTCGAGAAGCCTGCTTTATCTGGAAGAATCGCTAGATGGCAAATGATCCTGACTGAGTATGATATCCAGTATACTACCCAAAAAGCTATAAGGGGGGAGTGTACTAGCTGACCATCTAGCTCATCAAGCCGTCGAAGATTACCAATCTATTAGATTCAACTTCCCTGACGAGGACATCATGACATTGGACAACATTGAAGGTAACGGACCGTATGACGGACCTGAACAAGGATCCCGATGGACCCTGTACTTTGATGGTGCTTCAAATGCACTTGGCAACGGTATTGGTGCGGTACTCATTTCTCCGAAAGGTTGCCATACACCCTTCACTGCCTGACTTTGCTTCAGCTGTACCAACAACATGGCTAAATATGAAGCTTGCATCTTTGGTCTCAAGGCTGCTATAGACTTGGGAATCAAATCTTTGGTCGTATTTGGGGACTCGGCTTTGGTTATCAGTCAAGTCAAAGGAGAATGGGACACCAAACATCTTAATCTTATCCCATACAAAGAACATGTCTTGACATTATTGCCTCATTTCGAGCAAATTACCTTCGAGCATTTCCCGCGAGAAGAAAATCAGTTAGCAGATGCTCTGGCTACAATGTCTTCCATGTTTAAACTCAACTGGGATAACGAGGCTCCCCAAATCACCATTGAGCGAGGTAACCTTTGAACATTTCCCACGAGAAGAGAACCAGTTGGAGGACGCGCTAGCTACCATGTCTTCTATGTTCAAAGTTAGGTGGGACAATGAAGCTCCCCATATTACTATTGAGAGGTTGGATGAACCTGCACATTGCTGTGACATTGAGACTGAAGAGGTAGCAGATAAACCCTGGTTTCACGAGGTAAAGATGTATCTTGAGGCTCAAGAATACCCCGAGGGGGCATCTGTTAATGATAAGAAGTTTCTGAGAAGGTTCGCCGCAAAGTTCTTTCTTAGCAATGGAATCCTCTATAAGCGTAACCATGATTCAACCTTACTACAGTGTGTAGACAAGAGCGAGGCAGAAAGGATCATGGCAGAGTTACATGAAGGTACCTTCGGAACTCATTCCAGTGGACATACCATGGAAAAGAAAATCCTACGGGCAGGATATTACTGGTCCACCATGGAAGCCGATTGTTATCAGCATTCTCGAACTTGTCATAAGTGCCAAGTCTATGCTGATAAGGTGCATGTGCCTCCAGTCCCTCTAAATGTCTTGACAGCTCCTGGCCTTTTGCAATGTGGGGCATCGACATGATCAAGGATTTTAACAAGAAAGTCAGACGTCAAGAGTATCAAGTCGGGGATCTAGTGATCAAACGCATCATACTACCGCAAGGTGATCCCAGGGGAAAATGGACCCCCACATACGAAGGGCCATTTGTGTTTAAGAACATTTTCTTGGGAGGATCTATGATTCTAACCACCATGGATGGTGACGACCTTCCTCACCCCGTCGATGCACACATAGTGAAAAGATACTACGCATAATCAAAGACCCGCTAGGTTGACTGGTCTAAGAAAAAATAAGGGCTTCCCGGCGAACCAAAAGGGTTCTGGCAAAAGTAAGGGATGAAAATGAAAAAAAAATGTACACCCGGTAAGTCGAAAACCTGAAAAGGCGACTTGGGCAAAAAAGGGTATCCCGGTGGACTGAAAACCCGAAAGGGTGGTCCAGGAAAAAATTAGGGATTGAAGCGTAACACTATGTCTCATTGGATCATCTTGCAACCAGACTTCAATATCAACTATTAAGCTCAGATGGAGCCAATCAATCTGATCCACCTTCGACCAAGCAGCAAAGTGATGAGACGCTTGAAGATATAAAGGCAATAGTGAAACCACCGGCTGAAAATCATCGAACAATGAAGTCGCCACCGAACATCTTTTATCCCACCGAAAGGGAAAGGTAAACATCGAGAAAACCTGAAAAGGGAGATATCACGGTCTTTCGACCGGGAGATCGGGTAAGGGAGTCTGTTACGCGAGGGGAAGGTGTTAGCACCCCACGCGCCCGTAGTATACGGTATCCACTCTTGTTGTCTAATCTACATGGTTGTGGTCAAATCCTATGTCTATGGCTTAAAACTGAAAAGGGAATGCATGCAAAAGAAAAAGAAAATAATGTAGGGAAAATAAAAGTTGTGCTCGGTTGGGCCCTACCCCAATGGCTGCGTATCCCTTTTAAGGAATCAGAGCAGCCGTAGTTCGGCTTATGTGTTTTGGTTGGTTGGTGTTTTTTAATTAAAACAAACAAAGATAATCAAGATGGCAAAACATCAAATGAAATGACAAACAAATGAGGTGATCAAATATCTACTAAGTAATAACAAAGTAACATGTCAAAGATGGCAAGACATCGAATGATAAACAAATGACAAAATACCACACCTAGCAATGATATTGGGAATCAAAGTAGGATAACAAACATGTGAGATGGCGAAACATTGACTTCAAACAAATGTGCGATGGCGAAACATCGGCAAAAAGGTAATAAGATATCATGGCAAAGATGACGAAACATCAATAAAACGGATGGCAAAACATCACACCTAACAATGATATTGAGAATCAAAGTAGGATAACAAGCATGTGCGATGGAGAAACACCGGCTTCAAACAAATGTGCGATGGCGAAACATCGGCCAAAAGATAACAAAGATATCATGGTAGAGATGGCAAAACATCACACCTAACAATGATATTGAGAATCAAAGTAGGATAACAAAATGTGCGATGGCGAAACATCGGCTTCAAACAAATGTGCGATGGCGAAACATCGGCTTCAAGATGACACAGACAAAGTAAGATTGGTTTGTATCTTTTACTTTGAAGAAGAATTTGGGTTCATTAGAAATGTCTTATGATTTTCCAAGAAAACAGGTTTTTGTTTTAAGATGTAAAATGCAAAGAAATGAAAAACAACTAAGGGGAACTAGCCTAGCATTATCCCTAGTGTTATCATACAATAGTTGACCCTAAGGTTGAGGATAAAGGAAAATCCTATCCTATATTTGCATACATGGATTCCTACCTTAATCAGCATGCCAAATGGATCTTAACAAAACTATCCTATAGGGAACATGCAATGAGAGCGAAGTCGTGATCTCAATATCTAAATTGAGTGACTCATCGATCAACAATTAAAAAATGAAAAGCAGTAAACATCCTATAGGGAACATGCAATGAGAGCGAAGTCGTGATCTCATTGTCTAAATTGAGTGACTCATCAATCAACAATTAAAGAAAAAAGCAATAAACATCCTATAGGGAACATGCAATAAGAGCGAAGTCGTGATATCAATGTCTAAATTGAGTGACTCATCAATCAAAAGCAAACACAACACATATATCAGACAAAAACCAGAGGGCCTCCTGACATATATCAGCAATAGAGGTCCCATCATGCAATCAGAGAATTATGCAAAATGAAAATGGGAGAAATGAGGTAGTACAATACCAAACAGATAACTATCTGTAGCAATCAAGCAAATATAAAAGAAACCCAGAGAAACTTCAAGCAAGTTGGCATCAGTAGACAAATTGAGTCAGCAATTGCACCATCAAGATGTAAGCAAATTATCAGATATGAACAAATCCCATGAGAAATGTATGGAATTCACAATCATAGATATGTGTATCCTACATAAACCATCAAGCATACCAAACACAAAAATAATGCCAATATAATAAACTGTGTTCCACAAATAAAGTGGAACACAAAAGCCTCAAGCTAAAAGTGGCAACTTTCTCAGAGTACCTTGCATATTCAACAACCAAGTTAGTATTCCAAAAGGTGAAGAAGTGATAATAACATGATGGAAATTACCAAATATTAGACATCATAAGCAAGAGGAGACAAGCATATGCACAGATTAGGCCAAAAGAATCAAAGGAATGTTGCTCTTTCCTATCACCATGTTGAATTGACAATTGAGTGTCAATCAAGGATCATAAGAGCTTGAGAATAATATGAACAAGAACCATGAAGGTCAGTAGCAAACATATTTCAATCATGCATGGCTAATTCAATCGCAACTTCATGAACACAATAGGAAATGAAACCTTCATAATGCATTAGATGGTTCAAAATATTCAAACATGAGGCTTCTAAGTGAAATGGCTTGAGCTAACATGGACAAGTCAGAACCAACATGATCATTAGGTTCCCAATTATAGGCCTCACTCAAGTTCATTGGCCATCAAACAAATTGCAATAAGACATGCAAACATAATTGGGTACCTTCACTTCAAAATTACACCAAAAATAGAAACAACGATCCATAATTCAAACCAAAAAAATCTTAACATCTTGGAAGTGTTTAGAAGTTATAATGCAAGCCCTAAGTTCATGAATAATTGGGGAGGAGGTCAAATGAAGTGCAAAGTTTAAGACTAGTTAGCAAAGCCACCAAACTAGACAAGCTTTCAAAATTATTTGTGGAAAAATATCAAACCAAGTCAAGTAATTAAAGAAAAATAGTTTTCAAATTCCCAACACATTCATGAACCAAGATCAAGACCTGAAATCCAATAAAAGTCCAAGGCACAAGGGTTTTGAACATAAAACTTGCACCATAAGCAACAAAACCCTAGATTTTGACTTTTAATCCTAAATATTATTTAAATAGGATCAAAACCCAAACAAATCAAACCAAGGTCATGCAAAATATCAAGAAACCTTAAATGTCAGAAAATACATTTTTTCATATTTCTTTGAATTAGGAAAAGTCAAGAAAGAAATTAATATTCAAATATTTATGTAATTATCAAAAATTCACATATCAAAATAGTATTTACATCAAAAAGTTAGAAGAATGGCCAACCAAAATTATATTCAAATATTAGGGCTAAAAACACACATCCCTGAATTTTTGTGAATTTTTTGGATCAAAGGAAAATATTAAAAACAAAAAAACAAACAATTAATAGTGGAATTATTATTTAAGGGCAAGAAAATGCAAACCGTAACCAAAAATCATGAAATGGTCAAAACAAAAATATGATCAGGTTCTATGATTAAAAACTAGATTACATGATTTTTTCTGGAATTTTTGAATTAATAGAAGTTTTAAAAATAAAATAAAAAACAAACAAATATTACAAATAACCTTTGAAATTAAATTTTTAATCAAAAATAAGAAAAATGATGAACCAAAGTCAGAATCAAATTTCACATTATTTTGGAAGTCTCAAATAATTTTTGTGAATTTTTTGGGTCAAAGGAACTATTAAAATAAAAATTATCTTTGGTCAATTAATTAATTAAACCTAACAATTTTTTAAACCAAACAAATTATTCCAAAAAATTATCAAAAAAATGTAAAAAGTCTGAAATATTATTTTGAAATTATGATAATTTTTTCAGAATTTTCCAATCATTGTTGAGCAAGAAATAAAATCATGGAAATCAATTTATAAAACAAAAATTCAAATAATCCAAAAATTTCAAACAGACCAATCATGATGTGCCACCACATCATCTTCAACCTCCGGGTGTTCAAAAAGCGCACGCATCATTCATACTTAGGAATCCATGGCAAATTAAAGCTAGCATGGCAAGGAATCCATAACAATTCGAATCAAATCAAATCATCAACCACATTATCCACAATCAAGTCATGAACATGAACAAAAACCTTCTGAATCGCGAGTTTCAGAACATCCAAACATGCATAATTCATCAAATTAAACGCTATAAAGCTCCAGACACATTCCATTAACATCATTGAACATGAATTCAAGCTCAAACATCTCAATAAACAAGTGCATCTCAAGAATCGAAGTTTGGAATCATTCCCTCAAGGTGAAAAGTGATTTATTGTCTCCTTCACTCCAGATGCAAACAAATGGTGTTGGCTTGATCTACTTGCTTTGCTGAAGAAGAATCCACAAGAATTTTGAAGAAAGCACCAAGGAATTGAGAGAATCGAATCAAAATGCAGAAGAGGAAGGAAAATTTCAGATCTGGAATTCTTGCAAATGGCGCGTTCTCTCCCTCTCTCTTTGCTTGCTTTCACTTATATAGAGTTTGTAGAGAAGGATAGAAGTGGAAGTTTGTCCTTAAATCCGTTGGAGAGCAGGATTGGGAATTTTGGCCAAAAATGGAGTGCATAGTGAATCGGACCTTTTTCCCATGCGTTCCCTTGCTTCTTATGCGTTTTGTGAGCCAAATGAAGTCAGCAATGCATGCTTAAAAGGCCAGCCCCTGATCATTTGAAATGAGAGAGTGTTGGTGAATTGGCCATTTTGAGCAAGTTTTGTGTTTTTTCAATGCAACATGTGCAATACCATATGGGGAACGAAATAGTAAGCGTGATGGGCCTCAGCATGTCACAAATTACCAATGGGCTTGATTAGAAGTAAGAGGAATGGCTAAAACTTGAGTTTGCAAGAAATGGCCATTTTGCACATTGGCCAAATTTCAATAAAATGCCACGAAATTCTAAAACTCATAACTTGCTCATACTTTTCAGTTTTGACACAAATGAGCACAATTTAGAAAGGTCTTGAAAATATCTACAATCCCCTAGTTTTGAGTTTTTGCAAATTAATCCATTAAGGCTCCCAAAACCTAGCTTGAAATTCACTAATTTTGAAAAATGACCTATAATTTTGTAACTTCAAAAGACCATAACTCTTGATTCCTTGCCAATTTGGACATGAGACCAAAGGGAGATGAAAGACCATTCTCTTAGATTTCCAAGCAAATTTCATTTGCATCTTCTTCATCAAGGATGAATAAAATATGATTTTTTGAAATTAGGCCCTTATTTTCCAAAATTAGTAACTTCTAGGGTTTCTTCAAAAACAAGTTTCAACCCAAACTTCAATCTATTTGATCCAATGACCAAAATGGACTTGAAATATGAAAAGCACATCCTTGAATTGATGGTTGGCCAAAAAATCCCTTGGTCAACCTTGACTTTGACTGATTTGGACCCAAATGACCATTTTGCCCCTCTAAAACAATTGATCCACCTTCCTTCAAAATTGATGATTAAAACTTCAAACATATGATCTTCCAATCATATAAAGGCCATGTGCAAAGTTTCACTTCAAAATTATCAAGAAATATTGATGAAATCCCAAACCCTAATTTTGGTCAACACATTAGGAGACTGATGAATCATCTTCAAAACCTAAAATCCTCTGTGTATCTTGACCAATTCCTTGTACAAGGATCTTTCAAATAACAAAGAAATGTTGTAGCTCCCTAAATCAAATCTTGTTCATTGGAAGTACCAATAGCCTTACTTCAAACAAAACCCTAGTTTGACTGATGAATCCAAAGAGTGATTTCATTTGTGATCAAATACCAGCTCCAATCTTCTAGGGTTCCAAAGAGATGAATAAAAAAAACAACTTGAGATATGTAAAAGCATTTAAGCTTGAAATATTCAGGAGTTTAGATGATAATATTCTTCTTGAGCAAATTTTTAATGCCATCAACCTTCAAAGCTTGAGGAAAACTTGGTCACCAAAGTATTTTGATCCTATCACAATTTATGAATGCAATGCACTATGATGTTCATGATGAAACATAAGCCTAAATCAAAAGGGTAAATTTTGGGGTGCAACAAATAGCAGAGTTGAAACCCGATGGGGTCGTTTCACATAGCTGTTTTTCTTTCTTTTACACAAATTGTATAATTTCTTTCGGTGGTGTTCTCTTACTAGGACGCCAGCCTCTTTGTACGAAAATGCCTATTACAGGCCAACTTCAAAATCAATACAATTTATTTTCACACGAAATTTCAATTTGTTTTTCTTTTTCTGTTTTGTTTTGCAAGAACATCCAATGATTCATTTTTGATATATGCATTTGAAAATAATGGTTGCTCATAAATATTTACACAAGAAACAAAGGACGATTACTCGTAATTCCAAAAACAGGGAAAACAAGAAGTGCCCAAACCTTACAGTTCCTCTGCCCATCAGGTACCGGGATAAAGCCAGCTTGAGAATACGAGTGGTGGTACGTACACTCCCAATAGAGTAAAAATATCCAAAGATAGTGATGTTAGCTTTCTCGATCAGGACATAACTCTCCCCAGCTGAGGTTCACAATCGCGAGTGAGTCAGTAAATTTTCCCCCAACCAGAGTTTATTTCTCTCACAAGCATAAATTCAATCTCCAACATAATTCATTATCACCAGCAATGGAAATTCATCCCCAGCTGAGTTTATTTTTCCAAATCAGCAGATCTATCAATAGAGTATCTCCTCTCCTACAAAGTTATTCCCCGTAGAGTTATCCTCAGACAGGGTCTCTTCCGGCAGAATATTCACCAGCCAAATGGATGTGAATCCCTAGCTAGTCATCTTTGTTCACCATCCCCAACAAGAGTAGAAGAACTATGGCTTGTTACAGTAGTCAAGAATACCATTCCTCATACTCTCCAAACAGCAGTCAGGGATTTATTTTCCCGGAATCAGATTATTACGTCAACATTTCATGTTCATACATCATGACATGTGCATACATTACATATAACATAATCTCAGTCATTTTGAGAATCTTATCACAATGCATCTCATGCATCGCACATAACTAACCATGTATTTCTTTCAGGAAAGACAGTTATTATAAACAATTTCTAGCAGGTCCATAATCAACACTCGAAGCTAAACAGAGTAATCATCGATGCGACAAATGCAACCTTACCCTGGTTCCCTCTGCAGTTTTACCCAAACTCATATCGAAGTAACCCTACTATCCAGGTTCCTTCTCACAGCCCTACTATCCAGGCTTTCATGTCAAAGTAACCCTACTATCTAGGTTCCTTCTCACAGCCCTACTATCCAAGCTTTCATGTCGAAGTAACCCTACTATCCAGGTTCCTTCTCACAGCCCTACTATCCAGGATTTCATGTCGAAGTAACCCTACTATCCAGGTTCCTTCTCACAGCCCTACTATCCAGGCTTTCATCTCGAAGTAACCCTACTATCCAGGTTCCTTCTCACAGCCCTATTATCCAGGCTTTCATCTCGAAGTAACCCTACTATCTGGGTTCCTTCTCACAACCCTACTATCCAGGCTTTCATCTCGAAGTAACCCTACTATCCAGGTTCCTTCTCACAGCCCTACTATCCAGGCTTTCATCTCGAAGTAACCCTACTATCCAGGTTCCTTCTCACAACCCTATTATCCAGGCTTTCATCTCGAAGTAACCCTACTATCCAGGTTCCTTCTCACAACCCTACTATCTAGGTTTTCATCTCGAAGTAACCCTACTATGCAGGTTCCTTCTCATAACCTTACTATCCGGGTTCTTCCTCTCTTATCCCCAGACAGCAGTCCACAACACTGTAAGACCGGGACTCGATCAAATATGATTGGTTTCACATCTCTCTAATAAGTTGCGATGCAGTATATACCCCGACCAGATGCGTAGTTCACTTCCGCTTCCCTAAACTGGAGTTATTCCCCAGTAGAGTAACGGACAACTGAAGCTCCTAAAACTCTATTTCTCCTAAGACAGAGACCATCATTCCTCAGCAAAGTTCTCCTCAACAACAGGTATACGGGTTCTCGCAAAGGAATCTCTCATGCAATCGACACTTCTTCGGATGGCATCTTTAAGCCATCCCCGACAATCTTCAATTCTCAACTTCCAAATGGCATCTGTAAGCCCATTCCCGATATCACAAATCAAGTACTACTTCATGTGAGTGCAAATTTCTGGGCACTCTAGTGTTCAATCATCTTCCACCTTCAGATCACGAAAGGCAGAGCAGCTAATCTATATCCTCAGGTTTAAGAAGATTGAACACTAGCAGCTGTTGTAATCCAAAATTTTCCCTCCCATATTTCTGAACACATGGCAAGTGGGATCCCCAAGTTGCTCAAGGAGGTTCAAGAATTGACCAGACAAACTCTCTCCTAAGGCAGCATACCTCAAATTAGGGTTTCTGTTTTCATCAAGATGTGTGAACCAAAAAGGACTCAAATGCTCACCATTGTCCTAATATATTCTCAAGATCATCCATGTCAAATTTTAAGCCTTGCAGAAGAAGTTTGCTCAGTCAATTGCTCAAATGCCTGAAAATCAATTGTACTAGGTCAAAAGTCAACTGTGGCCCACATACAGTCAAACTTCAAGATTTTTGGTCAACATCCTCATTTTGAATTATTATCCATCATTTTATCAAGGGTTGATCATGATTCCTCAAGGATTTCTCACAATTCATCAAAATCCAAAAGTTGCAAAATTAGGGTTTTACAGGAAAAGTTAACTCAACTTTGACCAAGCATAACTTTCTCATACTTTATTAAAAATGACCCATCCAAAGCTCATTTTGAATAGGATGCAATTCCCTACAATTAATCTTCAGCTCCCAAGTTCATACAAAAAGATATGAGTTTTGACATTATAGGTCCTTTTGAAAAGTCAACAAAAACACCTTTTGGGTCAAAGCTTCATACATGAACATGGAAGACTCAATTGAGATGAGACCAAAAGGGTTGCTTAGAGTACATCCTAAGATTTCTAAAAAGTCCAAGAACACCTCTCTAGGGTCAAAATTGAGAGAGTTATGCATTGGCCAAGTTGACCATTTTTGCAAAATTGCCAAAAGTCAAATGTGCTCAAATTTGCATTTTTTGCTAAATAGGCCCAATTTTTTATGCTTGCACCTTAATTATAATGTGGTCCACGACTCAAATGTTCACTCACTCATATTGTGCTTCATTTTTCAATTTATTTTGATTTTTAATTAATTAAAACGTGAATTAAATCAAATAAATGATGAAAATTAACAAAGATATGATTTGATTTGTTTTTTTGACAGTTTGGCAATCAAGATATGCTGAGTAAACAAGATCAATTCGAGTTAAGGCCAATTGGTACAAGAAAGGCATGATTTGGCTCAAAATAGGAACATATCATACAACTTGAAAATTAAATCAAATCTTGGATAAATGCAAAGATTCATTCCAAGTTTGTTAACCTAATTCATTCTAGGTTATATAATGAAGAATTGCAGATCAAAAAACAAGGGTTAGAGGTCGTGAGAGGCATAGAACAAAACTCAAAAATCTTGACAAAAAGTGAGGTTCAGTTTGCAGGTTAGATGACCTTTGAGAGCAATTCAAGGCCAGCCATCACATCCTGGGCGTTCACTGAAGCCATCTCAACCATTTGCAAGGTCTGAAGCGCTCAGAATCCGCCTCTACATCTCACGTGGTTTGCAAGCTTTTTCAAATTTGATTATTGCAATTTACGCATCATTAGCACTTTTAATTGTCACGTTTGTGATTATTATCATGTTTTCAAGCTAACAGGATGGTTTAATTTCATTTTTGAAGCTTATATACGCACCTGCCATTGTTAGGGTTTTTATGTTTGTTTTAGGGGTTTTCAGTACAGGCAAAATCAGGCCTTGAATCAGGTACCATGATGCTCGTGAGGATGAGACGAGTTGATTGGTACCATTACTTTTCATTTATCTTGCTCGTGTGCAATTTTTGAGATGAACAGGGTTATACCTACAGTAAACGTCTGTAGGTAAAAGTATTATTTTCTAAGGCGACGGTCCAAGGAAGAAGATGAGGCGTGGCAGTCCATGGATGGCTGGTTTAAATTTAGCGTGCATTTTCTAATATATTGTTTGATTTGCTTATGTTATTTTGTTTCTATTATATGAACAATAAGAACGCGTAGTACAGCTGGCAAGGGATTATTGGAAGCGAGCATAAGGACCTGGGTTCGATCCCCAGGTCCCAGCGTTTTCATTTGTATTATTTTCAGTTAGTTGATCCAGCGCGTTGCTCCTCTTGGTGACCACCATATGCCATCAACATCCATCGACTGGATGCCCAGCTAGCTAGATCCCACGCCTCTCCAATGAAGGTCTACCATGCTCCTCAAGTCAACACCCACATCAGATCAAGCATGGTCAAACAGGCTTGGAGTATTTGGGCCAGAAAATCCAGATTTGCACCCCCTGCATTTGCTAACACACAAGCCCATTCTCATTCTTTTACATTTTTTTATTTCCTTATTTAATTATTTTGCTTAATTTATTTTTCTCATAAAAATTAATCATTTTTTTTATTTAATCGTAAAAATCAACAAATCACAAAATACCAAAAAAAAATCATTTTTAAATAAATTATTTAATTTAATTAGGAATCTAGGTTAATTTAATTTCTTTTCTTACAATCAAAATCAATTGGAAAAAACTAGGTTTAAATTCTTGATTTAATTATTTTCTTTTTAAACAAAAAAAATACAAAAATAGGTTGTTTATAATTAATTAAGTTATTTGCAAAAATTAACATTAATTAGAACTTGGGGTTTTCTTTTAATTTAATTATTTATTATTTTCTCAAATGACCAAAACATGACAAAAAAACATTTTTCTTTAATCAATCGCAAATAGGATTAGTCAAAGGGTCAAAACCCCGATCGCCTCGCATTTAATTCATTGCGCGCTTGATAATTATTTTACCATTATTTTGTAACTGTTCAGGGTTTGTAATAGTTAATTTAGGGTTTTTATTTGCTGTTTAAATCCCCGTTTTTTTTTTGTTATGTAATTAATCCCCCTCCCCGAAGCCTTGTATTAGCTAGGTTTATTTTCTCGCATTTTTAATTCCTGCAAATATTTAACTGTCTAGATGTATGCTAATAGGATTGTATGGCAAGAATGCATGACAAAATTAATACGGTTAGAAAACCCTAATGTGCAATGATAATAACTGAAACAAATCACTCGCACATATTCACTCTTAGGGTATACTCTCACTTCGGTTGCCTTCGGTAAACAATCATTAAGCATAGGGTGTCTTAGTGGTTGCCTCCCGTCTAAAAATATCAAAATGTCCCATTCGAATGTTGCCTCGGAAATGTTGCCTCAGAAATATTGCCTCGAAAATGTTGCCTCGAAAAGATCTTAAGACTCTAGGGTTACTACTAAGGTATCCCAATATTGCTTTAATGAT
Source organism: Vicia faba (assembly GCA_948472305.1). Taxonomy (NCBI): domain Eukaryota; kingdom Viridiplantae; phylum Streptophyta; class Magnoliopsida; order Fabales; family Fabaceae; genus Vicia; species Vicia faba. The sequence continues at coordinate 352,731,885 of OX451735.1, forward strand.
CGTACGTCCCTTTCGAATTGACCCTTACAAATTCCAACGACGGTGCTACCTATTTCTCAATAGTGGGATAGCGCTGTCTAAAGGAAACAAGAATAGAAATGATCTTTTTCGAGTAGGTAGATGCTAGTAGGTACTTGCTCAAATCAAAACTTTTCACACTTACACATTTCAAAACAAAATTTCAAAACAACTTCGTCACACCCTTGAGGACTGATACAAGGGTTATCACGAAGTAAAACATTTTCAAAGCAAGCACACAAACACAAGTAATTTAAAAAATGAGCAAGTACCTAAGAGCCCATGGAAAACCATGGATAGAAATGGTGCTAACACCTTCCCTTTCTATAATCTACCCCCCGTACTCAAAATCTCGAAAAAGGATTTTTTCTGTACTTTTTTCCTTTCCAGTTGGATGAAATAAAAGTCGGTGGCGACTCTTGCTTACCGCGACATTTTGCAAACATAAAATGCAAAACGCAAACCAGTATTAAACAGTCGGTTCTGCCACCATATCACAGACAATAAGCAGTTGACTTTTGAAGAAGGGGTCTCATTGGCCAATGGTCATCATTGCTTTGACAAATCGAAAGACTAAGAAGAATCCCCTGAAGTAAGTGGATCAACAAGAGGGCCTATCTCTAGATCATTAGACTTTTATCTTTTCAAATCGTAATTTCTTTCTTGCTAAGTGTTATTTGCTATAAACTTCATACTCTTTGGTCAAGTAATTCTAATAAAATAAGTATGCATGTTTTTTAAATCGATCCATTCCACAAATAATCAACAACTTGCCATTTTCACTCTTCTTTTCCATTTTTACCAAACTTCAAGGGAGAATGATGAAAATACAAAATAATCGAATTTTGCTGACGTATGCTTTTTAATAGTAAGGCTTATATGACAATGTAAGGCATTGTTTCACTTCCTAAACAGTGGAGAAATAAGGAGTTAATCCGTAGTTAACCCCTTGAGCCAGAAGTCGGAGTTATTTCTATTTTAAAAAAACCCTTAATCTTAACCAGGGGCAGGGTAAATTTCAATTAATTCGACGATGCATTCAAATCCCAGGAGAATTGGAACAATCTAAGCAAAAGTTCAAGCATATCTCTTCCCTCGATACACCATTGAGAGAACGGTCTAAGCAAAGGTTTAAGCACATCATCTTCCCCGCGTTCATCATCCAAGATTGAGGAATCAACGAAGACAAAGTCTACGATGTCTTCTTCCTAAGTACATCAATCAAGATCGAGGAAATAATGAAGACGAAGCTTACAACAATCAACATGACAGTCACAATTTTCAAAAATCAAAAGAAAAAAAAAAGGAATTCAAAAAAAGCCCGTTAAGTCAAAGGAAATCATCAAAGCTTGACTTAAGCAAAAGTTAGGGCATCCCGATGGACCAAAAAACTCAAAAGAATTTATCCATGCAAAATAAGGCATTGAAAATGAAAAGTTGGAGAACAATTTTGTGACTACCACCTCAAGAATAATCAAGGCTTCTCATCAACACTTGGATCTTATCAATGCTTTTCATCGGTGTTTAAATCTTATCAACGTTTCTCATCGTCTGCGCGATTACGAAATTTCTCTTGGGGATTAAACAAATATGTTGCATTAATTAAAATTAGGACTGGAGAACATCAAGGAGAATGGGGTGGGCTAAACAAATTTTGAGCCTTATATCCTTTGTTTCTTTAACCATGAACTATGGCCACGTTACAACCTTCAAAAGTCCTAATTGAAGCTAGGTTCACTATGAATGCATACTCAGCAAGATTTGTGTTAAATTGACTCCTATGTTTGTTTAAATTATTTCTAACTACTACACCGCTTCTTCGAATATTCATCTTCTAATCTTCAATTTCTTTTCAAATAATCAATTTCGACTTCAAGAACTTTCATGTGCATCAAATGGAATTACTTTTTCAAAATGTACAATTTTATCTACGAATCAATACTTAGCATCAAAGAGATTTCAAAAATGGTCTGATCAAAGGCAGCATTTCCAAGAAGCTTCTAACTAGGGGAAAAGCATCTAGAAGGACCCCTATAAACAGGTATAAATATTAATGATCATAGGGGTATATCACTTGAAGATACTATTTACAAGGGGTGATCATTCTTAAATTAAATCAACTTGGATCAAATTTCAAAGCACTGTTCAACAAGGGGCATACCTTTCGAAGGAGCATTCCTTAACCAATCCATATCACAACAGGGTATGACTCAGCTTCATCGTTTCAACAAACCTCCCAAGGCCTTGATAATCAGGGGCAAACTACCAAGATTTAAATGTCAGGGCACTACGTACCAAGTTCATCCTACTGCACGTAGTCTGAATTCCCCTTCAAACAACTTCAAATACAAAATTTTCAAGCTTCGAATACTGGGGGAAATCTATGTCAAGTTCATGGTGAGGTCTAAGTTCTTTCTAAAGGTACTTCCCTCGGATCCTGAAGATTGAGGGGGCATATCTTTCAAAATTCAAATGTTGGGGCAAAATACTGCGATGCTCGAGCAAAAGGAGTTGACACAAAAGGGTCCATCAAAGCCAAGCATTTTCAAGAATATTTTAATTAGTAGAGTCATTCATATTATGATCAAAATGTTTCCAAGCTCATATCAATGAGAATCTCCTCTAAGACCCTACCAACAAATTAAGGAAAAACAGTCCATATAGGGGAAATCTCTCTGTGTACTCTCATAACCTCCAGTGGATCTTTCTTCTACATCAATAATCTTCAAGTTCAAATCGAGTATCGGGAAATAATGATAGCACAACATTCAACCACCATGTGACAAGCAACCTTGTTGCATAGGCAAACCTCTACGCTTTAATCATCAAAGACCCGTCACACAGGCACCATTCAAAAAAACCATTCGAGTCATAATTATAAAGCGTAAAGTTGCATAAATCATGCATTAGGGCTCTTCGATCTAGAATCAAATTATGCTTATCATCTCATCCATCTGACAAAGTCCGACAACATGGGTTGATCATATCTCAAAAAAGCCTAATTACACATTCACATTTCAAAGTCCAACATCCGTTTGCATTTATCCAAGTCACATACATCAACCAATCATTACATTTCATTCATCAAACAATCATTACATTTCATGCATCAATCAAATTCGCACACATAGCATAAAACCTTGTTTTATTTAAGGACAATCATCATTGGCAATCAAGCTATAAATTATACATTAAATATAGGTAGTTGATTCCCCTAGTTGATCACGACAGTTGATTTTTTAGAAGACCTCAGCAGAAGGTATACTTCAATTGAATCTCAGTAGTAGATTCCCCTGGATGATCACATCAGATGATTTTCACGAAGACCTCGGTAGAAGGTATATTTCAATTGAATCTCGGCAGTAGATTACCCTGGTTGATCATGACACTTGATTTTCCAGAAGACCTCGGCAGAAGGTATATTTCAATTGAATCTCAGAAGTAGATTCCTCTGGTTGATCATGGCAGTTAATTATCCAGAAGACCTTGGCAGAAGGTAGCTCATAAATGAATCTTGGCAGTAGATTCCCCTGGTTAATCATGGTAGTTGATTATCTGGAATGCCTCGACAAAAGGTATTTCTCAATCAAATCTCGGAAGAAGATTCCCTGGTTAATCTCAGCAGATGATTTTCCAAAAGACCCCGACAAAGGGTAATTCACGATTGAATCTCGGTAGTAGATTCCCTTGGTCAATCTTGATAGATGATTATCCAGAAGATCTCGATAGAAGGTAGTTCTCAGTTAAATCTCGATAGCATATTCCTCGGAAATCCGGCAGTAGATTTCCCATTGAAAATCCTCACATCAAACACAAAACTATACCAAAATCTCAAGTTCATTCATAAAATTTTATGCATCAAACATACAGAAACACCAAAGAACATTTGATAAAGCATCAAAGTTTATTCTGGTTAGAAGAACGTCAAAAGAAAATCTACGCCTATTTCCACGCCTGCGCTTACGTCCACGCCTATGCTTACACCCACAACTATGTCAACATCCACGCCAAAATCCATGTTTACGTCCATGCCTACGCATGTGCCTATGATACAGACATCAAGATCTTGCTAACATCTTTCACCAAATTCAAATCCACTTGGAGATACAACAATTAGCAACAAACACCATTGGAGAGTTAGTGACTTTAAGAACCCGGTGGTTTAACAAAAGAAGTTTATCAAAAGCCTTTGCAAAACATTTGGGGCATACACATACATTTGGGGCATACACATTCTTGTGGCATACTCATACAAACATTTGGGGCATAAGCACATAAACATTTTCGCACATACACATTGTAAACATTTAGGGCATACACACTTGGATAGCACATCAATTTAAGGCATTATGCATGCAGTGTATCTTGCATAGCTACTTTGGTTAGAATTACAAATTTTCTCGGGGTTCATCATTAGCAAGCTTATATGTGCAAACTTTTTAGTTCAAACTTTAAGCAAATTTGGTGTTCTTCAAATTGATAGTTGTGGTTGAGGACGACACAACCAACTTCTTCGTGAATTTTGTGTTTATTTTTTCTCATGTTGATAGTTGTGGTTGAGGACGACACAACCGACTTCATCGTGAGTTTGGGATATATTTTCTTCATGTTGATAGTTTTGGTTGAGGGCGACACAACCAACTTTGTCATGAATTTGGTGTTCTTCACGTTGATAGTTATGGTTGACGATGATGCAACCAACTTCATCGTGAATTTGGTGTTTATTTTATTCATGTTGATAGTTGTGGTTGAGGACGACACAACCGACTTCATCATGAATTTGGTATTCTTCACATTGATAGTTATGGTTGAGGGCGACACAACCAACTTCATCATGAATTTGGTATTTATTCTCTTCGTGTTGATAGCTATGGTTGAGGATGACACAACCGACTTCATCATGAATTTGGTGTTCTTCACGTTGATAATCGTGATTGAGGACGACACAACCAACATCATCATGAATTTGGGGTTCTTCATATTGATAGTTTTGGTTGAGGGAGACACAATCGATATCACCGTGAATTTGGGGTTTCTTTTCCTCCCCATTGGTAGTCGTGGTTGAGGATGACACAACCGACACCATCAGGGAATTTTTGGTTCCATTACTTCAAACCTAACATATTTCATCCGGCTATCGAGTCTCGGTAAATATGTAAAACTCTGCAATCCCTTTAGGAACTGACGGGTCATCCGCGTCATCATATCTAGATCAAAACTTTGGTGCAAACGCTAGTAGGATGATACATCATCATCTATGCCTATTCTTCATACTCATGGGAACGCTATACAATGTATCCTTATTATCTCGGACAAATCTTGGGGTCTTCCAATATTTAATAATCTTCCGATCAAACGTGTGAGACATGCGTATTCTTGCACTATTTAATCGAAAGATGATTAAATAGGGACAACTGTCATACCCCAAATTTGCACGCCCTTTTATTTCTACATTCAAAAATATTTTAAACATTATTTTTATAATATTATTTGATTTTTATAAAAATTCGCTTCCAAACCTATTTAAAAATATAATGATTCATTTCAAATTATTTGTATTTTTAAAATAGAAAATATCTGCACACCCTTCATATACTTTCAAATTGAGTTTATTTACAAATCAGTAACATAGTACAATTTGTGAAGAATAATACTTGCAAACGTAAGGTCACGGGTTTGAATCTCTTGTGCCGCACTTTCAACATTTTCTTTTTTCTATATTTTGTCACTAATTTTATTTCCTTTTTGGAAATCAAACTTTTGGCTTTCTTTTGGGCTTTTAGATAACTTATTCTCTAAGTCTTTGTTAACCTAATTCACTCTATAAATAAGACTATTGTTGTCCTAAGATTTTCATTCATAATTTCCACAATATCCATAAAAAATTGCTTTTTCTTTTTCTTATAATTCTTGTTCTTAGCTTATTCAAGGGTTGTTGTCTATATCAGATAACAACTATTCTTGGCCAAGGATTTCTATATGAGGCCCCCTCCCTATTTTCTCTAACAATAATCCAATGGTTGAATTAGATCTATTGGTTCGTACAATATTTCTTATGCATATTTCACGTTTCTTTCGTCTTTGCTTCTTATCAATTCCATCATCTAACAAATATTTACTAACTTATTTTTAATAAAGAAATTATTTATTAATTTCTTTTTTATATACACATTTCAAATATTCTTGTTTCATTAATTTACGTTATTAATTTATGCTAATTTTCTTTACTCCTATTTTCACTAATTTTTTCTACAGTAACATCACTTATTTTCACTCACATGACCTGCAGAATTTTTTTCAAAACACTCACAGTCACAAAATTTAAGAGACTGAGATTCTACATTGTGTTCTCCTTGATATTCCTATTGTTCTCCAATTTAACCAATATAACACCATGGTCAAACTCATGTTCTAACTTGCGACTTTAATCATGTTCTAACAATTTAGCCATATTCTAACTTGCAATGGAAAAGTAACAACATCACAAAATATAACACAACTTCTAAAATCACAACACTTCCATACAGTTTAAGTTTTATTTTTGAAGAAGAAGAGAATAAGAAAGAGAGACAAATTGACAGCAACATAAACGAACAATCCAGCTCTGACGCGAAACCACCGTCATGCAGACAAACTCCTGTCGACACAATTTTATATGACCAAACAGACAATCTCTACACTAAACTTCACCAACGATATCGATACAATTTTGAATTTGTTTTGTCGGAAAAATACGAGCAAGCTTCGAGTCTGACAGTGGCCGTCCCTTAAGAACACACTCTCGTTGGCGACTTCATCACCACTTTTGACACAACTCTAGCCGCACAACAACACAATCATTCAACAACCTCCAATCGACCGGTCATCAGCCACCAATGGAAACAACCTCACCATAATCACACCCAGATCCACTCGCCATCATCTTCTGACCAACGCTTGACAATCAGATCACTCCTTTACAATCTAGGTTTGTCTCAAAGTTATAACTTTTGATCTATTTGTTTTTTATGGTGCTGGGTTTTAAAAGAAGAAGAAGAAATGTTTAGGTTTCTTAAGAAAAAACGTATATAGAGAGGAAGTTTTATTTGATGGTTTGTTCTGAGTTTCTTTTGTTAACATATGGATTTGTTTTAATCTTTGTTTTTTTTATATCATACATGTGTCACTTTCTCACAGGACCTTGGTTTGAATAAAAGATATATACTAAAACCCCTTGTAACTAATGAGACACACCCCTCTTACGTTTCACACTCGCTCTCTGTTTTTGTTTTTTATAATAAGTTATTATTGTTTTTAGTTATTCATTGTTGTTAGTCTAAATTAAGTTTAGTAAGATGGGCCTAATATCCCATGAGTTTTGGTTTAATTTGATCCAACTGTCTAGTTTATTTAAACTAATTTTTCTTAGTTAATTTGGACAATCTATCTTATATAGTTATTCCATCTAATTTAGTTCATCTACTTTATTTTCTTTAGATTGTTTCATTTAGCTTTAATAAGAGGACAAAAATAAAAAATCTTTAATTTGTTCAATTAAAATGCCTACAAAAATAAATGTGCAAATAATATAAAAATATGTCATTAGATTTAGATTTGCTCTAAATAATTAATTTAGTCATATAACCATTAGATTAATTAGGTTTAATTAATACATTATATTTTGCTAACTTATAATTATAAACATTTAAAACTAAAATATTCCCTTCGCGTCCTTCATGACAAGCAACATGCGGCCAATAGCGGGCCACGTAATGAGGAGACTGTATAAAACTCCTCTAACTTATATCTTATCATACCCTTTAATCAAATCAAAATATTAAAACAGCTAACCAACAATCAAACCTTTTTTACTAACTTTAACAAAAACTCCAAGATATTTTCATAAAAAAGGATTAAGCAGAGTTTCTTTCAAAATTAACTGCGAACTGTGTTTACGATTACTCTTTTACAAAACCCAGACAAGATTCAAGGATAAATTCGAAACAAATTCTATGCAATCCTCTAAAAAACACCAACCAAACTACAAACTACGAAATGGGACTCTGATTCCTCCTAAGAGGATACATAGGCACACGGTCAAAATCGTGGCGAGTCCCCCTAACTAAATTTCAAACCTTTCCCCCCAATAATAATTAAAAACCCTATTTCCTATGAACGCGCTTCTAAACCTAGTATCCTTGTGAACAAGGTAGATAAGGGGTGCCTAACACCTTCTCCTTGTCTAGAACCGAGTACAAATCTAGAATCTCTGACTTTTAGGGTTATTCCTTTATACTCCATTTCTTTAGGATAAAAATTAAGGGTGACGACTCTGATTTAAAAACCAGTTGCAACAAGTCGCCACCCTTAATTTTTATCCTAGGGAAGGGAATATAAAGGTTAACCCTAAAAGGCCAGAGATTCTAGGTTTTTTTGACTCGGTTTTAGACGAAGGGAAGGTGTTAGGCACCCCTCATCTACCTTGTTCACAAGGATACTAGGGTTAGAAGCGCAATTTTTAGGAAATAGGGTTTTAATGTTTTATTAGAGGAAAAGGGTTTGTTTTTTAATTAGGAGGAAATGGTTTGTTTTTTAATTAGGGGGACTCGCCACGATTTTAGTCGCATGCCTACGTATCCTCTTAGGAGGAATCAGAGTCTCATTTCGTAGTTCGCAGTGGGTTGATGTTTTTTAGAGGATTGAGTAGAATTGCTTTCAAGATTATCCTCGAACTTTGTCTGAGTTTGAAAGGTGGGTGATCGTAGACGTAGTTCACAGTTAATTTAAGAAGAAATTCTCCTTAATCTTTTTTTTTGAAAATAATCTTGAGTTTTTGTTATGTTAGAAAATAATGGTTTGTTGTTATTGGTTAGCTGTTTTGATTATTTAATTGATAACAAGTATGGTAAGATACAAAGCGGGGGAGTCTGATAAAGTCTCCTCATCACGTGGCCATATATTGGTCATGTGTCGCTCGCGGATGAAATATTTGGAATTGTGTGGGTTTTAATATTTTGATGTAAAATATTAAATTTATTTATTTTATTTACGTTTAGAAATATGTACACAATTATTATTATTAATCTAATAATTATGCACCTAGATAAAATTAAATCTAAAAATAAGAGGACCATTTTTGTATTTTTATAAAACTGCATTAAATAACATAATAAACTAAATATAACCTATTTTATATATTATAAATATGTAGACTAAATTGATTTGAAAACCTAATAGAACATGATTAACTAAAATCAATTAACTTAATAAATATAAATTAAATAACTAAAACTGAAACTAATTATTAGTTTAGTTATGCTAAATCGAACAACCAATATGTAATACTATCTCTTAAAATACAATTTTAATGTTAACTTGTACGGTTGTTTTCCCACTTTTGTAACCAAGATCCACACTTTTTACAAAAAAGATATATTTAACGCAATATAACTTTCATCTTACAATATATGGTTTATTTTATTTTATATTATATCTAACCTATTATGAAAACACCAACATACCATAATCACTTAATAAACTGAGAGAGAGAAAGTAAAATAACACCAACAATATATGGATAAAAGCAAAACCAAAAGACTAAAAAGAAATTGAGAAATCTAACTTTGTCCTGGTGACTTTCCTTATGATATGCTATTGTAAATTGCTGAAACGATGATAAACAGAGGTGCACGACTGATGGTGGCAGTCGTAAAAGGTGATTCAGGCGTAGTGGAGTCCGGTGAGGAGGGCAGTGGCTCATCAGGTCAGAGCGGTTGCCGGAGATTTGTCGTGCAGAAGGATGGAGTCGGCTCCGTGAGGTGCTCGTGCGGGAAAGGGTGACGTCGTCGTTTTCTTGGCGCATTGATTGAGAGTTGCGGTGGAATCAAAGCGGAAGTTGCAGTAGGCTGCTTCACAGTGTTTTTTTCGGGAATCTACCGGCGATTATTGCGTGGCAGCAACAACTTTTTCTTTCTTCTTTACTTCTTCATGTATGTTAAAAAACAAAAACAAAAATACAAATCTTCTATTTAATTTGTTGTTTTGTAATAGTTTTGAATTGGATATGTGATATTGTTTATGGCTATTATATGAAATTTTGTTAATGATTCTTTGAATAAACCTTGGTTTTTACAAGTTTTGGAATTAAAAAATATGAACAGGTTATTGACAATTTTATTGATGTTAATGAAGGTAGTGGTGAGTGTTCTTGTTACTATAATCAAAGTGTAAAGGAAAAAAACATGGGATATTGGCATCATGTAAAGATTGTCAGTAATTTGAAAAAAAGGTTTTATGCTGTTAGGAAAAGTGGGTGGTTGAGATTTGTTAGAATTGGTGCACAAAAAATTTGTAAGAAAAAGTAACATTAGTTAGAACAAGAATCAATAAACGTAAAAAGTGATAAAAAGTTAATGTAAAAATAAAACCATCAATTAAACAGCATATGGTAAAAATATTGAACAAATTAAAATTAAGAAAAAATAGTATAAAATTGAAAATAAAAGGGCGGGGGCCTCATATAGAAATCCTTGACCAAGAATAGTTGTTGTCTGATAGACAACAACCCTAGAATAAACAAAAAAGAAATAAAAATGTAAGAGGTTTTTGATGGAGTATGGATTTGTGTGTTTTTTGGATGAAAAAATAGAACAAACTAAGGTCTATTTATAGACTTGAATTAGGTTAAACAAAGCCTTAGAGACTAAGTTATCCAAAAGCCCAAAAGAAAGTCCAAAAATTGATCTCCAAAAAAGGAAGAAAATTAGTAAAAATATAAGAAAAAAGTGTCACACATGAGATTCGAACCAGCGACCTCATACTTGTTAGCTCCACTCCTCACCAACTGTGATATGTTACTTATTCAAAATAAAAGGCAAATTGAAAGTACATGAAGACGAACAAGTATTTGTTTATTCAAAAATACAAATAATCTTATTATATTTTTAAATAGGTTTGGAAGCGAATATTTATAAAAATTAAGGAATATTTATAAAATCAATGTTTAAGAATATTTTTTACTGTAGAAATAAAGGGAAGGTAAATTTGGGGTATGACACTATCACTTCTTTTTCACATTTTTTTCTTTTCTTTTTCTTTTCAACCTCATAGCAATCAACAAATAAATACACAATCATTCTTCTCCCTAACTTGAATTCAACCAACATCTTAGTGAACACTCCCTACTTTCTAAGGTAAAGTAAAAAATTCAAACCAAAACAATGGTTGAGGGTTCAAGAAAATAACGAATCAACATCCATGCAAAAAGGGGAACTAAAGACTCATAGACAAGCATTTAGCAATTACAACATAGATATAAAAAAAAAGCTCAAAGAGGTTACTAATGATCACACACTCACAAAGTGAATTGACTATTTGGCCAGGTAGTTGTGCTCAAAATGAAAAAAAATGCCTTGATCCTTTTCTTGCATTCATACAATCAACACAAAACAAAAGATTAAGCATAATAAAATTCAGTTAAAACAAGAATTGTGATCTCCAGCATATGTGAACAATGGAAAGCTACCTCACAAAAATGGTAGGAACTAAAGTGATTCACAAATGAACAAATATACAAAAGAATGAATGACATAAAAGTTGTAAAAAGTCTAAGTATCATGAATATGCTAAAGTATAGAAAGCGATAAACACACACCTCAAACATGTATAAAACTTTAACAAAAATCATTACCACACATTCGCAAGTCGAAACGATCAAACTTGACAAATCACCTCAATATTCTACAATTTACCAGACCAAAACTTGAGTCTAAATAACAACTAAATAATTAGAAAAATAATACTCCTACAAAATTTCAATGTACAAAATTTACAACGAACAAAACTCCTCAAGCTAAACACAACAAGCTTTCGGAAAACACAAATTGACATAACAAAAACAAATACAAATAACGATATGAAAACCGAGTGAAAATGAATTAACAAGTTGAAAAGAGAAGATTTAAAATTCATAATATTTCCTTGTTTCAACTTGTTAAAACACAAATCACCATACACATAAACAAATACAAACAAACATGCTTGTTTTACGTCGTAAGCTTGACACCTTTATTGTGTGAGCTAGTAAGCTCCTCTCATTATGCCATGGTATTGTCACACCGTGCAAACCTAAAGAAAGTGTCCTAAACATCACACAACAAACGTTACGAAAACAAGACAGTTCACAACAATACGTGAAAATAAAGGAAAACATATATATATATATATATATATATATATATATATATATATATATATATATATATATATATATATATATATATATATATATATATATATATATATATATATATATATATATATATATATATATATATATATATATATATATATATATATATATATATATATATGCACAAGTATCATATACAAGTTGATCTACAATTTCTATACAACATATACATTAAGTACAAAACTAAAAAATAAAATAATTATCGCAATATGAAAACAATAGAACAAATCCCCAGCAACAACGCCATTTTGTTGCAGCGGTAGGGAGGCAAGCAAAAAGTAAGGTATTATTTTACCGGGTGATATAGATTATATCGTATTGTGTCCACAGAGATTGGTTATTGAATTGTCGTTCGACAAATAATTCGTTAATGAGTTTGGAGATAAATGGGTTAAAAAGAAAAGTATCAACAGAAAATAAATGTAAACAAAAGAAAAAACTAAGGAAGAACTTATCAAGCCTGCATATAATCTACTCATCACAGACTTAAATCTACCCACCAGTTACATTCAACCTAACAATAATCATCAATGTCACTATGTATCACTTACAACCTAAGTCATTTCTAACCCAAATTGAGAGACCGACTGTATCACTAAGGAAATTATGTTTCTACCTCCTCAACAACACAAAAGACAACCATGTAATCGCACTGACGATCTCTCAGCACAGTACAACCATAAAGAGGTATTAAGCTCTGATACCCAAGTAGATGTCAGCTCTAAATCTATCAATAGAGTTCAAAAACTAACAGATAATCATCCAAGATAAGAATCTAATCAATATATGTCTATAACAACTCAAATCCCTAGCACAGAGCAAAAATCTAAGACAACAATCCACAAAGATTTGTAAAGCAAGTTTAATATAACGCCATGGGCAACAAATATACATAAGTTCAAAGTAAATATACATACAAAACCAAAAAAAAAGAGAAATACATAGAGAGGAGAAGAGATAAACCACAAATATTCCAGTTTAGCGTCGGTCGACGAGTAATCCACCTCAGATCATCTGTATGCAAGCCCTAGTGTTGTTATCTAAGCTAATCCACTACAAAAATGAGGTTGATGGAGTTGCGAGACAAAAATTCACCCCCAAAACCATCACTCTCCAAATGAAATAAAAAGGAAAATATAACAAAATTGTGATCCGCAATTGTTGCCCAACGACACAACTCACGTCGCCCGACGACGACTTCTATACACTTGGCCCAGAATAAGCCACGTCCTCAACTGAAACAAATATATTTCATCGCCCGGAGATCATAATTTATCGCCCAACGACTCTCCTTATTTTCGCCCAGCGCCACAGAAGCGAAGCAAGGTAGAGGCAACAGGGAAATTTGGCCTACAAATTTTGCTCGGCGACGATTTCTTTCGCCCGGTGATCCATGACAGTCTAACAACTTCTGTTGCTTTCCTGCATAATTTCCAATGGCTCTAATCTTTTGCTTTATTCCTCTATTGATCTAAAAATACATCTTAGAGCTTTATTCCTCTTGCTCCAACAATGCTAAAAATACCTACAAAACATATACAAAACTTAATCAACCGATACAATATATACACAAAACACAATTAAATGTATTTACAACAAAAAGCAAGGTTACTCATCTGATATTAACAACAAATATTTGATAAGTGCAACAAAAAGTATATACAAAATAACTACACTTTTGCACTTAACAAAATGTGAGTGCAATATCCTTTATTAGATGTTTTGAATGATGTAAAAACTAGGAAATATGTAGTATTTGTATATTGGACGGTATTTCTCTATGTCTAGGTTGCATTCTCATGATAGGAAACTTAGGGATCAAGTCAAAATCCTTTGGGCATGTTAAGATCTTCAGAAATATGCATTTTTATGAAAAATAATGTTTTAAGCCGACCCATTCGTATTAGGAGTCTACTCCTTCTGAAAGAAATGTGAAAAGGAAGTATCAGGTTAAAATGAGCCGACTCCCTGGGTCTAGGAGCTAACTTCTACTGAAAGGCATTTCAAAAATATTTTCTCTGGCTCGAAGGAGCCGACTCCCTCGCATTAGGGCTTGACTCATTACACAAAAGAGTCGACTCCCATGTGTATGGGTCGACTCCTACTGAAGTTGTATTTTTAAGTTTTGTTTATGTCCAAAATGTATCGACCCCCAGAATGTATGGGTCAACCTACTTTGTTATTGGAGTCGACTCCCTCCTCATATGGGTCAGATCCATCTGATTCACGTGTCAAATTTTATAATTTTGCAGCCCAATTTTGTTTCTTTTCTGTTTTCTCATGTACACTCTCACACATATATACTCATTCATGTATCATTTCATCATGTGAAACCATAAATATGCAAAGTAATTACTCATCATCTTCACCCTCTCTCTCTCTCTCTCTCTATACACACATAAACAAATTACACATAATCATTCTTTGTTTGGGTGCCATCTAGAGATAGCTTGATAAAGTCCAATTAGGATTCAGTGTAATCGATTGGGTTGAGAATTATTTGGGGGTTTCAAATAAGAAAACCAAGGTGGGGTTTTCCTTCAGGATCAAATTGGTGATTTGAAGGTTTTGGACAAGATTACACAATTTAGATTCAGCCGAGTAAAAGCTTTGAAGAACGGTGGGTTCGGTCAAAGGAGTAGCGTGAGACAAAAGATCAAATTGGTAAATCTTGGGGTCACAATACGTTTGCAATTTGGATTCAGTCGAGTGAAATCTTTGAAGAACGAAGGTTCTTGCAAAAGAGTAGCAGAATATTAAATTGGAAGTGTCATGTAGAACTTGATCGAGCTCAAGATCAAGGGGAGGAAAGAAAATTGGATCAATATAATACTCAGGGTTTAGATTGTTAAATCACAACTTGTTCTCTTGTAAACAACATTTTGTAAAGGTTAATTTTCATTATCTTAATTCCAAATGGAATCGGGGGCAAATATACCCATAGTGAGGCCGATTGGGGAACTGCCTAAACAAATCCTTGTGTCTCTCTCTTACTCTCTACTTTACCTTTCATTGCAAATTGTGAAAACTTTGATTGTGCAATCGATACATCGAGATAATATCTTAGGCTAATATCATAAATTGTTTTGTTGATTTGATTACAACCTTTGTGATTGTAATTGGTTTTAACATCAATAAAATAAAACAAAAATCTAATTTGTATTGATTCCACTCCAAGTGTTCGACAAATTGCCTTAGTTAATTTCAATATTTTCATTGGAAATTGATTTCTATAATGTAATTTATTCAAAGTTGGTTTGCTGGAAATATATTGGTTGTTTTTATCATCATACGTAAACTTGTTCCATCGGCTTAACGCATATTCGTTCTTATCGATAACGGTTCAGATAGACGATTGTCGATCTGGGTGTGTTTCTGCCATAGTTAAAACCTTTTAAAACATAATTTTAACTTGAAAAATTCACTTGCAATCTATTCAACCCCCTTCTAGATCATAGCCTATCGTCTAACAAATGGTATCAAGAGCACCGATTTATCTTGTGCCTCAAAGTTACTTTTTAGATAACGGATTCTGAACTAAAAGGGACGTATAATAGAGCGTCTATTTTCAATGGCAAAAACTGTGGTTATTGGAAAGATTGTGTGTGTATCCATCTTAATTTCGTAGAAAGGAAAGTGTGGAAAGCCGTCCAAGATGGTCCTTTTCAAATTACCATAACCAATGCAGACGACTCCATTACACCTAAACCAGAAGCACAATGGAACGCAGATGATGATAAATTATGGTTGTATGATTGGAAATCAAGGAATATTATCGTATCCTTTTTAGGTGTCGATGGATATTACCGTGTTTCTCATTGTACAATGGCTAAAGCAATTTGAGACACATTTAAAGTTTCCCATGGGGGAACCAATGAAGTCAAAAGCTAGGATCAATATTTTGAATCAAGAGTTTGAACTCTTTCACATGAAGCATGGAGAAACCATTGCCAATATGCAAAAGAGATTATCTCATTTTGTAAACCTCTTGAATGCACTAGGTAAGTCGATTCCAATTAATTTTCTACTAACAAAGTGTTGAGATGTCTTAATAGGGAATGACAACCAAAGGTTACCGCATTCAAGGAAGTTATTGATCTATTGACATTCAATATTACTACTTTGTTTGGCAAGCTTGAAGAATATGAGCAAGAGCTCATTTTCTTAGAGAAGCACGAGAAGAAAGTTAAGAAAGAAAAGAACAAGGAAAAAGAGATAAACAAGAAGTCAATTGCTCTTGTGACTTCTAGCTCTATGTCCTTAACTAAAGCGAAAGATGATAGTTGATCGAGTGATTATGATTGTACTGATAAAGAAGATATGGGAATGTTTGTAAGGAAATACAATAAGTATCTCAAAAAGAATAGAGTAAAGCACTCGTACAAAGGTCTTATCAATTATATAAGGCAATCAAATTATTCAAGGCAAGATGAGAATAAGAAATAAAAACCAAGGAGTTCATGCTATAATTGTGGAAATGTCGTTCACTATAAATCAGATTGTCCATTCATTAAGAAAGATAAGGAAAAAGGTCAAAACAAGAAGTCTAGAAAGCCTAGAAGAGCTTACATTGCTTAAAATTTTTTTGTATCTCAACTCATTACAAGAAGGAGAAGTCTAGCAAGCCTAGAAGAAAAATCTCAAGTAATGTTGGTAAGATGACAAACCTTTGCCACATGGATCATCAAAAGAAAAAGAAAGTAAGTCACTCTAAACATGAACCTTTTGATAATATGTCTTATTCCGAATTACAAGTTTCTTTTTAAAATTTACATGGAGAAGCCATAGATGCTTTTAAAAGGTTAGCTTCAAATAAAATATTTTTTTCATACCTATAAGCTAAAGTTTTAGAAACCGAAAAGCAAATGAAAGCTCTTAAGTAATCTATGGTAGATATTTCAAAAGATAAAAATGATGATGACGAACCTTCTTGGTTTGGTTGTGAAACTTGTCATATTTAGCAAAAAGAGATTAATACTCTAATAACCAAATTAAACAAGGCATTAGAACCAAAGGTCACTTATGCTATTGATTATACAAAATTTAAAAGGTCTTTAAATGTGCCATATAAAAGGTACAAATTTGTTGAAAATGGATCAATTAGCCATAATCCCTCTCATCATCATTTAACTTGTCATTATTGTTACAAGAAAGGTCATACCATTGAAAAATGAAAATTTAGGAGATTTCTAGTCCCTAATGGTGTTTTCCAATGGTTGCCCAAATGCAACATTGTTTTCACTTACTCTTAAGGACCTAATGAAAATTGAGTACCTAGCGTTCTTGTTTGAAATTGTAGGATGAATGTCTTGGATCCATGGAGAGAATATGGTTTCTTGATAGTGGATGCTCAAGACATATGACAGGTGACATCTCCCTTTTCATTGGCTTTATGGTAAAGAAGAAGGGATTGTAACCTATGGAGACAATAACAAGGGTGTAATACTCAGAAAAGATAGTGTAGGTAATCCCTCGTCTACTACTATCAATAATGTTATACTTGTTGAAGGTATTAAACATAATCTACTTAGCATTAGTCAACTATGTGACAAAGGATAAAAAGTGACTTTTACAAATGAATGTTTCATAATTTAACATAATGAAAAGAAAGATTATTCATTTAATGGCTTGAGGGTAAATAATATATATATGCTTAACTTGGATGATGTATCGTTGACTAGCACGAAGTGTCTAGTAGCCATAAGTGAAGACTATTGGTTATTACACAAATGCTTATCACATGATAATTTTGACTTACTAAACAAAGTGGTTTTTTAAGGATCTAGTGATCGGTCTACCAAAAATTAAGTTTTTAAAAGATCACATATGCGATGTATGCCAAATGGGAAAGCAAACAATAGTCTCTTTTAAAACTAAAAATATTGTTTCAACTTCGTGACCTCTTGAGCTTCTCCATATGGATCTCTTTGGTCCTTATATGACTAAAATCTTGGATGGTAATTACTATTATTTGGTTATTGTAGATGATTACTCTAGATTTTGTTGGACCATCTTTTTGCATATTAAAGATGAAACCTTTTAGGTTTTCTCTAGTTTTGCAAGGTTGTCCCAAAATAAAATGGATTTAAAAATAGTTATTATTCGAAGCGATCATGTAGGTGAATTTGAAAACCACCTCTTTGAAGAATATTGTGATAAATATGGAATTAAACTTAATTTTTTCGCTCCTATAACTCCCCCAACAAAATGGTGTTATAGAGTGCAAAAATCGAGTTTTAGAGGAGTTGGCAAGAACTATGATCAATGAAGGTGGTCTACCTAAATATTTTTGGGCCAATGCAGTAAGCATAACTTGTTATGTTTTAAATAGGATACTTATACGTCCTATTTTAAACAAAACTCCTTATGAACTTATAAAAGATAGAAACCAAATTTATCACATCTTCATGTCTTCGGATGCAAATGGTCTCAAACAAGCCCCTAGGGCTTGGTATGAGCGACTTAGAAAATTCTTACTTGATCAAGGATATTCTAGAGGGAAGGTAGATACAACACTTTTCATTAAACGTCAAGGAAAACATATTCTTCTCGTTCAAACTTATGTTGACGATATCATATTTGGTTCTTCTAATATGAAATTGGTCAAAGAGTTTTCGGAGATAATGCAGGGAGAGATTGAAATGAGTCTAATGGGGGAGTTAAACTACTTACTCGGACTTTAAATCAAACAACTCAAGGAAGGAACTTTTGTGTGTCAAAAAAAGTATTGCCAAGAGTTGCTTAAACGCTTCGAAATGGTTAGTCTGAATTTAATTGACACTCCAATTCCCACAAATGGAAACTTCGACAAAGATGAAAATGGTAAGGATGTTGTCATCAAAAGGTATAGAGGTATGATTGTATCACTCTTATATATTACTACTTTTAGGCCTTTGGTATCCCAAAGGATGCGACTATAGTTTAGTTGGTTACTCTGATTCTGACTTTGCCAGTTGCAAATCATATAGGAAGAGCACTAGTGGAACTGGCCACTTATTTTCAAACTCTTTAGTCAGTTGGCATAGCAAGAAGCAAGTATCTGTTTCTTTGTCAACTGTTGAAGCGGAATACATTGTTGCGGGTAAATGTTGTGCTCAAACTTTGTGGCTTAAACAACAATTTCTTGATTTTGACATTAAACTTCAAAGTATTCCCATAATATGCAAAAATAATAGTGTTATTAACCTAACTAAAATAATGAGCTACACTCACATACTACACATATTTAGATATGTCACCATTTCCTATGTGACCATGTTGAAAAAATGGATGTCGTTTTTGAGCATGTTGATAACAAAAGTCAACTTGCTGATATTTTCATAAAACCTCTTGCGGCCAAACCATTTTTCAATATTCATCGGGAATTGGGCATTCTCGATATCTCAAATTTTACCTAAATAGTTTGATACATGCACTCTCTCTATAATTGTTTAACCTTCTTTTGGAAGTTCTAGTTCTTGTGAGTGCATCCTCCATTTGTCATCCTATGGGGTAATATCGTTTCACTTATCTCTTTGTATGTAAGTGTTTATTTATTCCATTGCTTATACATGACTCTTAAAAACTTGATTACGTGTTTATGTTTCAAATGTATCTGATATATTTGATGTGTAATGCAATCCCATGAATGTTCACTTCCAAAAAATTTGTTGTTAACATTTCGTGTTTTCAATCCATATGCTTATAGTGACTTCATGTTTTAATATTTTGCATTTCATAATCATTTGTATTTCATGGCATAAACTCTTCATTTGAAATATCTTATGATAACTGATCTTACCGGTTGATCAGGACCTGTAAATGGTCTGAAGGATGATATCTGGCTTGCTGGAAAGTTGAGGAGAAAGGGGGCGTTGTACCTGCAAGGCACTCTGATGATCAAGAAATAATGGGTGCAAAGAGATACAAGCAGAATATTAAGGTTTAAGGTTTGAATATTGGATACCTGGCCCTCATAAGTGTGAGGGTTTATATAGTTCCCCTAACGCGTAGTCATTGGTCCCTATTTTTGGGCCTAGATATGCGGGTCCGTAAAAATGGGTAACTGCCAAGACTGGGTCAAAACAGACAGTCGTGCCTGTAACTAGCCGTTGCATCGAGCAAGATCGAGATGACGGGCAGAAGCGTTCATGAGCATTTCCTGGGCGTCTGCTCCTCATGTGTCGAGCAGAATGAGAGGTAGCTTCCCGCACGGGAAGGCGTGTGTTTCGGGTATTGTTGGTCACGTTATTCAAGGGCATGGCCGACCGTAATGCTAGGCCAGTAATATTGGGCCATGCCAAAGGTAGAATCAGATTGGGCCAATTCTATTCATTAGGCCAGTCTAGAATAGGAGCCCCCTAAGTCGTTGCTTTTGGGCAGAGGAGTGATGACTTAGATGTGCTTGCAAAACGGGGGTGCTCCTTGGTCGATTTCACACGAGGAGTACAAGTGATGCTCGGTGTGTTTGCCTAGTTGAGAGAGGAACAATTGAGCAGCTCCGAGGAGTTATCATGTTTCAAGGGGTAATTTCATGCGAGGAGTCTGAAAATTGCTCGGTGTGTTTGTCTCTCGGGGAGAGGAACAATTGAGCGTCTCTGAGGAGTTATCGTGTTTCAAGGGGAAATTTCGCACGAGGAGTCTGAATATTGCTCTGTGTGTTCATCTCCCTGGGAGAGGAGCAATTAGTTGGAATCTGGGGAGTTTGTGTGCCACGCTTGCATCGAGCCACATGTTTCCATAAAGGCGTGATGATGGCTAGCCTAGGGATTAAAGCGTAATGATGATTCCTTTTAGGGTTCCCTAGGCACGTGCTCGCTCACGTGCGAGCATGCTGTTCTATAAAAGGCAGGGACAGAGCTTCATTTTTACTTTTTCGCTTGCTCTCCTTCTGCTCGACACTGCATATTTTTGCTCGACACAATTATTCTTTGAATCATTTCGTTCGTTCCGCTATTCGCCGATGTTTGCTTTGCCAATAATTTGGTAAGGTTCTTTATTCTTCCCTATTTCAGTGGAATTTTTTTATGTTGTAGGCTAGGTTTTGCGCCTCTTCTTTTAAAAATGTATGCGGTTTATGGCTTAGAGTAACTTAGTGTGAGAATTACTGGCGGAGTGTTGGTTGCGGATGGTGGTTCTGTTGCCTGAGGATGGTAGTTCCTCTGCATGTCTTGTAGGGATGCTTCAAACATAGTGTAGGTAATAGAAGTTTGTGATGAAGTCTCCGGTAATATTGGGGCCGTTTCTGGGTTCATGCTATGGTCTTCGTGAGGGACGATGAATTCCCAAGAGCGGCTTCAAGCCAACAATATTGGGGAGATAGCTGCTCGGAGGATCCCCATCCTTGCTCGGTGCAGATGCGCCCGATAAGACAGGGTCCTCGTTCCTTTGCGCCATTTCACTTGATTAGCGGTGAAATGGTGGATTTAATTCTGATGTCAAATTCACTTTTGTCCTCTGCTTTTCAGGTATAATGGCCAGTGGTACGGAAGATGAGTTTATGGCTGAACCTAGTGACTCCTTGTTAAGTCTTTCCGAGTGCTCTTCGATGGAAGAGAACCTAGTGACTCCTTGTTAAGTATTTCCTGACTCTCTTCATCCGATCTTACCGAATACAGTTGAAGTAGAAGCAAACCTATATTTTCAAGCTCAACCGAGCCATATCATGGAGTATGCAAGCAAGTCATTGCGAAACAAGGAGATACTCATGGTGAAGTTTCTTTGGGAGGAGTCGTATCCGAGCGAGGCTACTTGGGAGCTCAAGTCCAAGATGCGAGAGTTCTATCCTCATTTGTTCTTGTAAGTTTTAAAGTATAAAAGCTAATATAAATTTTATTATTTTTATTTTTATATAAAAAATATTTTATATTTTACCTTACACCAAATTTGTTGAATCGATACTGCTTATATTGATCTGAAGTGTTTCACGTTGGAGTTAAACTAATAAATACATGATAAAAAAAAAAAGAGCTATCCAACTCACTCTATTTTAGATATGAAGATTCTCATCTATTTTGCTTTCATTTTGTCTCTTAATTCTCAACCTCTTTCTTCATTAAATAAGAAAAATATAATCAAATAAAAAGTGAGTAAAATTAAAAGAGAAAAAAATAAAAAGATAGTCAAATATAAGAAATTTAGAGTATTTTGAAAAAAAATATATGTGAAAATGTATAACACAAGAGAGTGAGAAACTCATTTCTTTAAAATAAAAAGGATGATCTTTAAGAGATAAAGTAGACAGCTACAGTGATTTTTGTTTTGATCTGAAATTAGACATTTTCAAATTTTTTATTTTATATATTTCATCTACCAAAGAGTAAGAATTGTATAACTATCAAACTAAAACAGCTTCAACCAAATTCTGGTCTCGCACGTATTGATGAAATTACGGTAAGATTCAAGTGAGAAACAAAAGGGGATGTAGCTCAGATGGTAGAGCGCTCGCTTAGCATGCGAGAGGTACGGGGATCGATACCCCGCATCTCCATATTTACCTTTTCTTCTTCTCTTTTTTGATGACGCAATCCGTAACGCGAATGCGAAAATTTTCTTTTAATTTTATCAGTTTCAATAGGTGTTTGAAATCAACATTGCTAGGGTTTGTTCTTCAACCTTGAATGTAATTTAATTTTATCAGTTTCAATAGGTGTTTGAAATCAACATTGCTAGGGTTTGTTCTTCAACCTTGATTGTACGGGTTTGGATGGTTTGGTTGTACATTTTGTGCAGGGAGTTCATCAAACATTGCTGAGTTTGACGCCTGCTGACGGGGTGGTATAAAGTATGCTTCTCAGTAGCAACATGAAAATAATGACTTGGAAGGTAATATTATAAGTCATTTCATATATTGGTTTAGAGTTTTTTGAAATTCATGTGTCGTGGCTTGTGAAATATTACGATTATTGATTGACTATTAGATAAAAGTTGCAGTTACTTAACAGTTATTCCGCAAAATTGATCATGGGAATGTGATACTGCTATAATGCTATTAATTGTTTTATTTCATTGATGCACAAAAACTTTTCCTATTTATGTATATATATTTATTATGCAACTTTCTCCGTCATTACTGCAAAGCGGCGCTATCCTCCAAATTTATGTTGGGCGGCTAATACTTATAATAATGAGAGAGATTGAAATCCCTAGTAGGGGAAAAATGCTCCCACTGTGATGAATTTGGATGTGTTCCTGCATAAACAAGACCATGTATGTAATCTTCTTTATAACCAACTCCTTTCTAGTTCTTAATTTTTTTTTGTTTCTAACCATGTGTACTTATGTATTGGAATTTCAAGTTTATTCTAGTGATTCAATACCTTGGATAAGTTTGTGTCATTGATTGCTTTGACTTGTGTTGACTTATCACTTATCAGTAGTCAAGTTCAGAGTTTTATGCTTGATATTTTGTGGGCAGTTCTGGCAATGGCAGAGGAAGGGCTTTTGATACAATAAATGATAGAGAAAGAACAAGAGGGTGGGGTGGTGGCAGTGTGAGTGGCTCGGGAACGGATAAAATTGATGCTCTTGGTAGCCTCCTGTAAGCACTACTTGGCCCTCTAATAGTTTTTTGTTTACATTAACATTCCTTTCTTCCTTTGTAGCTAGATAATGCAAGTTTCATTTGTCTTTGTTCTTTTGTTTGAAAATAAAGTGGATATTCTCACCATGTGTACTTATGTATTGGAATTTCAAGTTTATTCTAGTGATTCAATACCTTGGATAAGTTTGTGTCATTGATTGCTTTGACTTGTGTTGACTTATCACTTATCAGTAGTCAAGTTCAGAGTTTTATGCTTGATATTTTGTGGGCAGTTCTGGCAATGGCAGAGGAAGGGCTTTTGATACAATAAATGATAGAGAAAGAACAAGAGGGTGGGGTGGTGGCAGTGTGAGTGGCTCGGGAACGGATAAAATTGATGCTCTTGGTAGCCTCCTGTAAGCACTACTTGGCCCTCTAATAGTTTTTTGTTTACATTAACATTCCTTTCTTCCTTTGTAGCTAGATAATGCAAGTTTCATTTGTCTTTGTTCTTTTGTTTGAAAATAAAGTGGATATTCTCACCATGTGTACTTATGTATTGGAATTTCAAGTTTATTCTAGTGATTCAATACCTTGGATAAGTTTGTGTCATTGATTGCTTTGACTTGTGTTGACTTATCACTTATCAGTAGTCAAGTTCAGAGTTTTATGCTTGATATTTTGTGGGCAGTTCTGGCAATGGCAGAGGAAGGGCTTTTGATACAATAAATGATAGAGAAAGAACAAGAGGGTGGGGTGGTGGCAGTGTGAGTGGCTCGGGAACGGATAAAATTGATGCTCTTGGTAGCCTCCTGTAAGCACTACTTGGCCCTCTAATAGTTTTTTGTTTACATTAACATTTCTTTCTTCCTTTGTAGCTAGATAATGCAAGTTTCATTTGTCTTTGTTCTTTTGTTTGAAAATAAAGTGGATATTCTCATTCTTTTCATGTGGAGAGAAGTTTGTCAATCTGTCATGCTTTGATTAAGGAAGGAAGCAATTTTATAAGATATCTTCTGTAAATTTAGCCAATTAAAAGCAGTCTCTTTTGAAAAATAACATGTACTTTGTTTGCATGGGATTGGAGCAACATAGTAGATGTCGGATGAACTCTATGCTATGACTTAAGTAAAACTGTTTTGTGCCTAATTCTTTTACTAAGCAATTTCTCTCATTATAATTTTGTTTAATATCTGCAGGATATGGCATCTGAATTGAAATTGAATATGAGGAGTGATGGTTATTTGAATGTTAATGATTTGCTAAAGTTGAATTTGAAGACACTTGATAATATTCTTCTGCGATCCAACACCATTGATGGCATTAGGGAGGTCAGTTGTCTAGTATATGTTTTTTTTTTCTTTCTTTTTCCGGCTGCACAAGCTCATCCCATTTTATATGCTTTTCCGTTTCTGTTTTAATTTGATTATCATGAATACAAAAAAACAAATATATAAAATAAAGTCATATTTATGGTATTAGCCGTACTCCAATATGTTTATTTTTCTGTTATGAAACACAAGAGAATGATTACCTATGGAACTTTTATTCCTTTTGTCATCTGTTTTTTATAATGAAGTTCTTATGCTGATCAGTAGCTTTTTATATTAGAGATTTTCTTTCCTTTTTTATTGTACTCTAACAGGACCAGGACCAGGACCAAGAATTCTAGAATTAGGATGAAATAGCTAGTATGGGTGGCCGTAAATCGCAGAAGAGAAACCTTTTGGAACTGTATTAATTGAAGGAAATGCAGTACAGTGGACGGAGAAGATTCTCCCTACAATTTTAGAAAAGTAAACGCTAACTGAATGATACTCACTGAGAATATCCCCCTACTGAGTTGATAATTGCTCTCTCTTCTCGGTCCCAATTTCTATTTCATAAAACTGACCCCTTTTGCACTTCTCAATTCTATTATATTCACATTCTCTTCCACGATTCTCTCAATCCCCACCACTCCTAGGCTGCCATCTGTCATGTTAGTTGCATTTCCTCTTAACCACTTGTCAAGTTTGTTAGAAGTTAGTTAGGCTAACCACTTGTCAAGTTAGTTAGAAGTTAGTTATGCTTCCATCTCTTCTCTTTCTTTTTCTTTTCTACCCTTCCTTCTATACACATATTTTAGAGGCCTATCAACACTAACCCCCACCAGTGCTACCTTGTCCTCATGGTTAAATTCTGGCAAGACTTGAGAGATTTCCCAAGTGTTTTCATCTTCAGGCAGTCCCTCCCACAGAATCAGCACCTGTTCAGTTCCATTCGGTAGTCTCCTTACTCCCAACACTTCCTTTGGTTGAACTTGTAGCTCCCATTCTGCATTCAAACACTGGTAACCGCTGCACTGCAATTCCACTCTCTACTGCTTTCTTCAGCTGAGATAAACGGAACACCAGGTGTATTTTAGAATTGGAGGGTAATGCCAATTTATATGCTACACTGCCAATCTTGTCGATAACTTTAAATGGTCCATAAAATCGTGTACTCAGCTTCTCATTGGGTTTATTAGTTAAGGATTTGAACCTATAAGGTTGTGCCTTCAAGTACTCCTTATCCTTCAATTCATAGGTCACCTCTCTCCTCTTCTTAACCGCCCACTGTTTCATGCTATTATGTGCTCTGCTCAACTGCTCCTTTAAGTTTTCCAACACAACATCACGTTCCCCTAGGAGTTGATCCACCCTTCAACTCTTGCCCCTCCCGAGGGTATTTGATCACTCATGGTGCCTTCCTCCCATATATTGCCTTAAATGGGTTCATGCCAATTGAAGCATTCTAATACAAGTTGAACCAAAATTTAGCCCATGCTAACCATTTTACTGTTTTGGCTGTTCATTGGCAAAACACCTCAAATATGTCTCCAACGTTCTGCTTGTTACCTCCAAGTGCCCATCCGTTAGTCGATAATAAACAGATCTGAACTTCAGTTTGGTCCCTGATAAGGTGAACAACTCACGCCAAAAAAGACTCATGAGCACCCGGTCTCGGTCAGAGATGATGGAAGTCGGAAACCTGTGTAATTTCACCACTTCATTGATGAACATCCCAGCTACTGTCCTTGTTGTATAAGGGTGACTCAAGGCCTTGAAATCAGTTCCTTTGGACAGCCTATCTACCACCACCATTATATTGTCGTTCCCTTTGGATTTTGGTAGTCTTCCAATAAAATCCATAATGAGATCCTTCCAAATCTGAACCGGCACAGGAATTGGCAGAAATGATATGGCCCAAGTATTCTAATTGAGTTATATACCAAAACTACACTTTTTAAAGTTCACCTTTAGAGGATGTGTCCTTAACACCTCCAACACAATCTTCAAATGGTCAACATGTAAACCAATATGTCGTCAAAGAAAACCAACATAAACTTTCTTAAATAAGGCTTAAAAATATCGTTCATGAACACTTGGAAATTGGATTGTTAGTCCTAGATGACATTTGGATGGAGCATTAGTCAAGCCAAAAGGCACGACAACTACTCATAGTGACCCTCATGAGTTTTAAAAGCCGTCTTGGAAATGTCACTCTCTTTCATTCTTATTTGATGATAACCCAATTTCAAATCCAGTTTTTTTGGTATCAGTGGATGGAGAAGATTCTCCTTACAATTTTAGAAAAGTAAATGCTGACTGAATGATACTCTCATTGTGAGAATATCCCCTACTGAATTGAGAATTGCTCTCACTTCTCAGTGCCAATTTCTATTTCATAAAACCAACCCCTTTTACCCTGCACCTCAATTCTATTATATTCAATTGTCTTCCGTGATCCTGTCAATCACCAGTACTCCTAACTGCCACTTGTCCACTCGTCAAGTTGGTTAGAAGTAAGTTAGGCTAACCACTTGTCAAGTTAGTTAGGTTGCCGCCTCTTCTCTTTCTTTTCCTTTTCTACCCTTCCTTCTATACAAATATTTTGGAGGCCTATCTCATGTATTTTCAAAGGACCTCTATAGCTTGTACATGAAAATGAAAAATATGAGAAATATGGAATGTTGTTTCATTCTTCAATATTTGTTCATCTAGTTATTAATACGAACCCTTGACTCTTAACTGTAATGTTAATTTCGTATGAATTTGCTGAAGAAACACATTTTATTCTAAAGTATCTCATGGTTATCCTCAGGCTGTTCGAGAAGATAATAAGCAACGTTTCAGCCTCATAGAAGAAAACATGGTAAAAATGTTATTTGTTCATCAAATTTGCCTATTAAGTTTTTATAATTGAAGTGGTCGGTATTGTACTCTGTAATACATTAAAATGGTAATGCACCTAATTCTTTGTTCAAATTTGCTAGTCATTGTCACGTTGAGACGCAATCAGTGACATGCTCTTTAAGACTCAACTAGTCAGAGACCCATGCTCCCGTACGGGTGAATTTATTTGATACGATATAAAATATACTTAGAAGTACATAAATTTGAAATGAGATATTTAATTGTAAAATAAACAATTATCATAAAATTCAATTGTATTAAATAATCATATAAAATGAAAAGAAAAAAGGGAACCAATGAAATCTAGAAAGAAAGAAAAAAGAAAATTTTGAAATTTGAAAGAAGTTTGGTCAATTGAATAATAATTATTTGATAGTAGATGATCATAAAAGCTCAATGTATTAAATAACCATATAAAAAAAAGAAGCGTGAGTTGGAAGAAAATATGAAATTTTAACAAACATAAATGTAAACAGGTAGTTGATAGTGATTTTATCTCTTAAATTAAGATAATGATTGATTAAATTAAATTAAATATTGTGTTGATAGTGATCCGTGAGATAAATAAATTTTCTATTTTATTAAAATTAAAAAATATATTATAGTGATAATAAAAAAATTAATTAAAATTAAAAAAATATTATAGTGACCCGTGATATTAAAATTAGAAAAATAGATTAATTTGTAATTTTAGTGATAATAAACAAATAACATAGATTAAATATGTCCTAAAATTAGTGTTTCTTTAATGATCTAGATATTTAGCCTTTATATCATACAATAAACTCCTTTTCAAGGGTTAAATGCCTTCTTGCCTTCTACTCCTGCAAAGCAATTTTTTTGTGATTCCTCCCTTATAAAATACAGACCCTTTTTGTACTATTTAGCTTACTGTGCATAAGGAGTCTTGCTTTATTCATCAAACATCCAACCACTGCGCCATCAGTTTTGTTGTTGCAAATAATTACCTCAAAATTAATTAATATCAAAATTATTTAATCTTTTCCAATTTCAAATCCCTAATTAAATCTGATAAGCAAAATAAAAAGAAATCTGCAAAATATTAAGGCGAGTTACGGTTGTTGTTATTGTTTTCCTTACAGGAATCTTAAGCACACCGTCCTTGTTTATTATCAAAAACGCAGAAGGCCGTCTTAATCATCTTATTTGTCCCATTTCCTCTTAAAATCTTAGTTTTATTTACACACAAATGTAAACTATATCCTTGTTAACCTTCATTAGATTGTGGACTGATACAGTCTCAAAGCTCTACTTTACACTGGTAAATTCAAATTCGAGCTCTATTTTTGATTCAACTATGTGGGTTTCATTAGAAGACTTAGATTATGGAACCAACAATGCTTATAATAATGGTGAGAAATGACATCTAGATAATTGTTATCATAGACACTGTTGTTTTCTTTCCTTGACTGTGCCTACATATTTTCATTCTCTTTAGTGTTTTGGAGAAAACCAGAGCTAAATGGATTAACAGGTAGAAGTCTTGAACATAATCTTCATGAGATAAATACACTTGAATGAGATGATCTAGTGGCTTCTCATGCTAATACCACTTGAACGACAATGATTACAAAGCCGATGGGGCAGTGGTTGGATGTTTGATATAAGGGGGAATCACAAAAAAAAAATCTTAAGGCATTTAACCCCCTTTTCAATTATGATTTTGTTTGGCAAGAACTTTAACCCTGCATTGTTGGTTTAAGTTTTTTTAGGGTGGTTTTTTCTACCAAGTTTACATGAATCCAACTGAAAACTTTTGCCTAAACAAATAGAATAGTGTAAGCCATCATCTATTTATTGTTTAATCAATTTATATTTATACTTTATACTTTTGTTGGATATGTATCTATCATTCAATTAATATCATGTTATATTGATAATTTATTTTTTAGAATTGATAGTTTAGTTGAGTTACTGTTGAAAATGTAACGATACATTCATATTTTCATGGACAATAGTGACCCGTGTGAGAATTGGATGAAGAAGTTATATGATTGTTTGCTTGATTAGTTAGAAATGGTTTAGTAAGAAATTCTTGAACTAATTGGCAAGGGGATTTTTATTCAGCTCTGCTTGTAAGCCACAAGAAATATCAAGAAGCATTACTCATTTCAACGAATAGAAAAATAGCTATAATTTAAGACTTTAGTAGAGTCATGCACCCTCAGAATATTAAACATGTTGCATTGATATCTCATGCACCACAAAATGTACAATCTTAATCACATCAACAAAAGAATTCTCAGCCTAAGCATTGAATAAACCGCAACACAATTCCTGCATGAGAATTTACATCACAGAACTGAGGAGACATCTATATGCAGTGTTCCCCAAACCCTCTTAAATTCACCAACATATACTTCCATTATTTTGTCAATCAATCTACAATGCCAAGTGTATTAAGGCCTTGAACCAGACTAAGGACCATGACTTTTAATCAACTATGATTCTTATAAAATTGCCTCTGGCATCCCAAGCTTGCTTGCCACTGATATATAATTGCGTTGGGATATCGCACGGGTGAATTAATTCAAGTGCTATCAAATATCTTTCAGATATTTCATCAAGCAACTTGTAGGCAGAAGTCCAATCATTGAAACCAGAATTTTCAAAAAAGATGAAGCATAAAAGAACAGAGTACAAAGAACCATATTCCAACATTCCATACACATGTCGCATCGGACACAACATCAACACACATGTTCCTTTCAATTAATCTATTTTAAAAGATTACTAATGTCCATGCGTTCACGAATTACAATCAGCTAAAACACAGAAAAACCAACATAGTCAGAAAAACAAAAAAGACTGAATAACATGCTAAGTTCAATAGCCTATAAATGAAAACAATAAACAACAGTGCCAAGATAAAAATAACAAAACATTTCATTTATTAAATGTGCTTGAAGAAAGAAAAAAAATACAAAATTTGAGATAGAGGTGCCTGAGACATAGTACTTATTATTCTAGTTTAAGATATGATATCTCTGCAAGTTCTCCATTCAAAAATGGAATTTATGTTACTGCTACTATGTTCCAGCCACATGAATTCTATATATTGCTGATACATTGTAATTGATGTTAAATTTCCCCGCGTGAATTGCATGACTATTTAAATCGTTAAAAAAATATCAGATCCATTGGTGTTCAATTTCCAAAATCGGCCACAACACAACCAACAAATTATTCAATGCTGAAATATTGAATTCAACAACAAAATGCTCGGCCATCGCCTACAATCCATAACTCTTCTCCAGTTTCTGAAACTGGTTGAGGAAGATCCATGTCATCTGGTATAAGCAATATATAACAAAGGCGAAAGAATCATTGTGAAGAGAATAATACCATGACATGAGGAGCAATCCTAACACAAAAGACAAGGAATTTAGTGTAACATTTGAAGGGTCCTCCTGCTTTGAAGGTTATGACAACACAATCAAGAGAGCATGTGTACGAATATTTTCCTTCAACATCAGGTTGCATCTTCTGAATCTGAGTACATGCGTAAGTATTCACAAACCCTAAGTCTCTATCAAAACCATGTTCTTGCACATACATAGTAGGTATAACTGCAAAACAATAGATAATAAATCAGAAAAAATCAAATCTTAAAATCAAAATTGCAAAACAAAGATGCAGAAAACACATACTGAAATGACTTGCTCAGATCTTGAGCGTCTTGGATTGCCTTATTAGAAGTCTAACTTTACCGGTAACCTTATATTTCAAAAACTTGACAGTACCAGTCCCTCTCTCCTTCCACTGATTTCCATCCTTATCAAATCGGTAAAGCTTTGATTTGTTGCGATCAATGAAACACAATGAAAAATATGCAATAAAACCCTAAAAATAAACCCTTCAAATGGTAATGCACCTGATTCTTTGTTTAAATTTTCTAGTCATTGTCACGTTGAGACGCAATCAATGACATGTTCTTTAAGATTTAATATCTTGTAATTTTTCTCTCTTTCCTTTTGTATCTTTACACAACTATGACATGAGTCATCTCAGAAATTTTAAATCACTGCATGCTTTTTTTCTTTATAAACTGCTTACATGACTTCAAAATGTATTGATTAGCTAAATGGTATTGTTACTACAGAAATTAACTTATATTTGTGAGTAGGTATAGAATATGAGTTTAATTTATATGTTCTGACAGTGTAAAATTATTTTATACGGTTATTCAATAGAAAACCAATAATGTGTCTTGTTGTTAAAATAATTTTAAAATTAAAGTGTGATTTATTCTAATATAAGATTTTGAATGGTTAACAGTGTAAAATTAATTTATATTGTCAGTACATCACTTTCCAACTGATTTCGCTTAAAAAGTTTGATGATGCAACACCAAGTGATTCTCTAATTCCATGATGTGTGAAATCCAGACTTTGTTTCAAGAAAATTTGCTGCATTAATAAAATAAAAATTTCATTAATATATTGACCAGTGTAAAAAACATTCTTCAATTTCTAGAAGAAAGATCTGAATAAACTGAACAAACTTCAAGAACAAAACCTTTCTTCACATTACATCAAAAAAGTGTTGGGAACTTTTTTCTTAAAAAAACGAACTGGACAAAAACAGTGCACTTACAA
This sequence comes from Vicia faba, assembly GCA_948472305.1. Classification (NCBI taxonomy): domain Eukaryota; kingdom Viridiplantae; phylum Streptophyta; class Magnoliopsida; order Fabales; family Fabaceae; genus Vicia; species Vicia faba. Next base: position 352,764,468 of record OX451735.1, read on the forward strand.
TCTATGTTAACAAATGTGACGTTTTAGCAAGAAACAAAATGCGAATTGAAGCTCTATCTACCGTGATGCAATTCTCAGGTGTACTTCCTTAATATTAATGGTCGCAAATCGCATCTTTGAGCGCGCTATAGGAGATGAGAAGAAAATACAAAAACCTAATACAAAGGAATGAATCTATTTTATTACGAATTTCATGCATTATTTCAGTCACGATTAAAAGAGTTTAGAACAAAGATTAAGAATAGAATTGAGAGTGAATCTGGTTTTTAGGGAGCTAACAATCAAAAGTTTGAAATAATTTCAAATTTGCCACCGCCTCATGTTTTTAAATCAAGTGGGAGGTAATCAACTTAACAAGTTTTTCTAAAAAGTGTTTTTTGTACTGGCAGTACTGCTCAAGGGGTGTGGTCGACCAGGGATGTTTGACAAGAGGTCCAGAGTTATTGGACCAACATTGTTGGACCATTCAAAGGGTAAAAACGGATTGAGCCAATTCTAGTCATTAGGCTACTTCAAAACATATAGTTCCATCATAACTATTATATGTTATTTTTTATGCTAATAAGGAAATAAGATTAGATTAAATTATGATATCTCTATTATTGAAAGATAATAGGTAAATGCTTTTATTATTTCATTTCTCAGCTAAAGGTTAATATCTCTATTTTGTCAAGCTTTTGGTCAGGATATTTGCAGTTTACTAACTCGAGTCACAAAAGGTAAACATATAATTCTAGTATTTAACTTCTCCTTTATAAAATGTTGATCAATCTCAATATGCTTGGTTTTGTCATGTCGAACTGAATTATGAGCTATGTTAATAGCAACTTTACTGTTAGAGTATAATTTCAATGGAAGATCAATTTTCCTCTTAAGTTCTTCTAGGACTCCATGGATCCATATTTCTTCACAAATACCTTGAGTCACAACTCTAAACTCGGCTTCAACACTACTTCTTGCTATTACTCCTTGTTTTTTGCTCCTCCATGTCACAAGATTACACCAAATATAGGTATAATATCCAGAGGTTGATCTTCTATTTGTGACTAAACCTGCCCTATCAGTATTAGTGAAGATAAACACATTTCTTTCAGTATTCTTTTTAAAAAGTAAGTTTTTTCTGGGGTTTTCCTTCAAATATCTCAGTATCCTATAGATTGCCTCAAGATGTTCCTCAAACGGAGAATGCATAAACTGACTTACTACACTAACTGAGAAAGAAATATGAGATCAGATGTGTGACAAATAAATCAGTTTCCTAACCAATCTCTGGTATCTTCAAGTATCAACAAGAATATTAACTTCTCCCCAAAGTTTAGCATTATGATCCATATGGGTATCTGTAGGACGATATCCACTCATTCATGTTTCTTTCAATAAGTCTAGAATGTATTTCTATTGTAAAGCAACAATACTATTCTTTGATCGAGCTACCTTCATACCACGAAAATATCTAATGGATTCCAAGTCCTTGATTTCAAAGTCTAATTGTAATTCATCTTTTACTTTTTCCATTCCAATTGTATCATCTCCAGTAAGGATAATATCAACATAAACAATCAGGGCAACAAATTTTCCATTGTGGGAAAACTTTGTGAACAAGGTGTGGTCAACTTGTCCTCGAATGTGCCCTTGTTTCTTCATAGACTGAGTGAATTTTTCAAACCAAGCTCTAGGGGCCCGCTTTAATCCATACAAAGACTTATTTAGTTTCACACATTTGATCCAAATTTGTTTTCAAATCCAGGAGGAATTCCCATATATACTTCTTCTTCTAGATCATCATTGAGAAATGTGTTGCAGCGGTAGGGCGACAAGCAAAAAGTAAGGTATTATTTTACCGAATGATATAGGTTATATTGTATCGTGTCCATAGAGGTTGGTTATTGAATTGTCATTCAACAAATCATTCGTTAATGAGTTTGAGGATAAATGGGTTGAAAAGAAAAGTATCAGCAGAAAATAAACGTAAACAAAAGAAAAAACTAAGGAAGAACTTATCAAGCCTGCATATAATCTACTCATCACATACTTAAATCTACCGACCAGTTACATTCAACCTAACAATACTCATCAATGTCACTACGTATCACTCACAACCTAAGTCATTTCTAACCCAAATCGAGAGATCGACTGTATCACCAAGGAAATTATCTCTCTACCTCCTCATCAACACAGAAGACAACTATGTAATTGCACTAACGATCTCTCAGCATAACACAACCACACATTGACATTAAGCTCTGATACCCAAGTTGATGTGAACTCTAAATCTATCTCTAGAGTTCAGAAACTAACAAATAATCATCCTAGATAAGAATCTAAGCAGTATATATATCTATAACAACTTAAATCCCTAGCACCGAGTAAAAATATAAGACAACAATCCACAAAGATTTGTAAAGCAAGTTTAATATAACGCCATGGGCGACAAATATACATAAGTTCAAAGTAAATATACATACAAAACCCAACAAAAGAGAAATACATAAAAAGGAAAAGAGATAAACCACTAATCTTCCCGTTTGTCAGCGCCGGTAATGAGCAATCCACCTCGGATCATCCGTATGCAAGCCCTAGTGTTGTTATCTAAGCTAATCCACTATAAAAATGAGGTTGATAGAGTTGGGAGACAAAAATTTACCCTCAAAGCCATCACTCTCCAAATGAAATGAAAAGTAAAATATAATAAAATTGTGATCCGCAACCGTCGCTCGACGACACAACTCGCGTTGCTCGGCGACAACTTCTATACACTTGGCCCGGAATAAGCCACGTCTTCAACTGAAACAAATATCTTACATCGCCCGGTGATCACAATTCATCGTCCGACGAATCTCCTTATTTTCTTCGAGCGCCACAGAAGCGAAGCAAGGCAGAGGCAACAAGGAAATTTGGCCTACAAATTTCACCCGACGACGACTTCTTTCGCCCGGCGATCCATGATAGTCCAACAACTTTTGTTGTTTTCCTGCATAATTTCCAATGGCTCCAATCTTTTTCCTTATTCCTTTATTGATCCAAAAATGCATCTTGGAGCTTTATTCCTCTTGCTCCAATAATGGTAAAATACCTACAAAACGTATACAAAACTTAATCAACCGATACAATATGTACACAAAACATAATTAAATGTATTTACAACAAAAAGCAGGGTTATTCATCTGATATTAACAACAATGATTTGATAAGTGCAATTAAAAGTATATACAAAATAACTACACTTTTGCACTTATCAAACTCTCCCTAACTTGAATCATTGTTTGTCCTCAAGCAAAGTCAAATAACCCAAAGAACAAAGAATGCTAAATCAAAGAATCACGAATCAACAAGATTTGAAAAAAAGAAAACAAATGCAATTGTTCAAATGAAAAACAGTACACACAAAGTAAACACTTACCACTAAGCTACGATTGTAAACAAGTTTTGGAATTAACAAATATGAACAGGTCATTGACAACTTCATTGATGTTAATGAAGGTAGTGGTGAGTGTTGTTGTTACTGTAATCAAAGCGTAAAGAAAAAAACATGGGATATCGACATCATGTAAAGATTGTCAGTAACTTGAAAAAAGGGTTTTATGCTGTTAGGAAAAGTGGGTGATTGAGATTTGTTAGAATTGGTGCACAGAAAATTTGTAAGAAAATGTAATATTAGTTAGAACATGAATCCATAAACGTAAAAAGTGATAAAAAGTTAATGTAAAAATAAAACAATCAATTAAACATCATATGGTAAAAATATTGAACAAATTAAAATTAAGAAAAAATAGTATAAAATTGAAAATAAAGAAAAACAACCCTAGAATAAACAAAAAAGAAAAATAAATGTAAGAGGTTTTTGATGGACTGTGGATTTGTGAGAATTTGTGTGTTTTTTGGATGAAAAACTAGGACAAACTAAGGTCTATTTATAGACTTGAATTAGGTTAAACAAAGCCTTAGAGACTAAGTTATCTAAAAGCACAAAAGAAAGTCCAAAAATTGATCTCCAAAAAAAGGAAGAAAAATAGTAAAAAATAAGAAAAAAGCGTCACACATGAGATTTGAACCCGCGACCTCATACTTGCAAGCTTCATTCCTTACCAACTGCACTATGTTACTTATTCAAAATAAAAGGCCAATTGAAAGTACATGAAGACGAGCAAGTATTTGTTTATTCAAAAATACAAATAATCTTATTATATTTTTAAATAGGTCTGGAAGCAAATATTTATAAAAATTAAGGAATATTTATATAACCAATGTTTAAGAATATTTTTTATCGTAGAAATAAAGGGCGGGTAAATTTGGAGTATGACAACTGCCCCTATTTAATAACTCTTCGATTAAACGGTGCGAGAATGTGCGGGTCTCGCATATTTGAATCAGAGGGTTATTAAATAATAGGATACCACAAAATTTGACCAAAAGATTACAAGGATACGCTGTACAACATTCCCGTGGGTGTGAAGAGTAGGCGTAGATGATAATGTATCATCTTATCAGCATTTAAACCAAAGTTGGTTTGACTTAGATATGACGATGCAAATAACTCATCAGTATTTAAGAAGAGATCATTCACATATTTACCATAACCTAGGAGGTAAAATAATACAAGTTTTGCAAAGCTGACTTACTAATGCTTGGAGACTAATATGGTAAGTTTGTGACGCAGATTTTGTATATTCATCGCAATCTAGGGGATGAATAACATAAAGCTTGATAATACATTGCTTCTTAGAGACTAATGCAATGAGCCAAAGATCTTTCGTATACCTACCATTGCCTAGAGGATAGATAATACGGGCTTGAAACCAGAAATTTGGAATTTGGAAAGTTTATGCTGGTGTTGGCTGAAGATTTTGATGATACAGTTCGAAATGAAGCAATATGGATGTTTCGTTGGAATAAAGCAAAATGTTACAGTTTGGAATGGTAGAAGCGATTCTTCGAACAGACATGTCAAAGCTCGGAGCTTCGAGTGACAATTGTGAAGATATGTTTAAAAGAAGCCTCGAAGTGGTAACGAGACTGTGTCTGAGGAATGAGTTCGAAGCGAAGATTGCCAAGGCATTTGAAATTCAAACGCGAGCGGGATGTTGGAATTTAAATATATATGCGCTGGAGCGTTCAAAGACGCGTGGAAGCTAGAGAGGAGCAGTGCTCTGCATGTTCTGAACGTGGCAAAATCTTATAGGCAAGACCGTTATGGTCGAAGTAGTATAAATAGAAGTCTTAGTATTAGGATTTCGTGTGTCATATCTATTGTACAAAATTCAGTAAACATTCAAAATACCACATGGCTAGGGAAACGAATGCTCGAACAATGTACGTATGATAACACCAAACATTTATAATTCAGTAAAACTCTTTACCTTTTCCAGTTTATCTTCCATTTTCATGTCAATGTCATTCAAATACCTTTGCATTCAAAGTCATTTACTTATTTCTTGCATTTAAACGTTTTCTTCTATTCGAATCCTTTACATTTCAGAAACTCTTTTACATTTCATGCTTTTATACTCATGCTATTTACATTAAAGTCTTTACATTCAAAGTCATTTACTTATTTCTGCATTTAAACATTTCTTTGCAATCGAATCTTTATTCATTCAATTCAGTTTCGTATTTCTTTACTTGATCATGTCATTAGATTCTTTTAACATGGTAATCGAAGTGAATTGAACGTCTATAAAACATTCTAAATACAAATCCTAACTATGAATATCAGTTTTACAAATAGATTTATCCAAACGACCAATACCCCATAGGATCAATCTAGTCGATCCTGCAAGTTACCAGAGAGATTAAATAACAGTCATTAAGATTATTTGATAGTTTGGAGGACTAGCGGTTGTTTACCAGAAATCACTGTAAACAAATTGGCACGCCCAGTGGGACGGTCATTGGTCGTTACGAAAGTTAAAACAAAGTAAAGATTGTTAGGATATAATCATTGTAAAAGTTCTTTCTGAGTGATAAGTTCGTTGTTATATGAACCTTAGAAGTGGTAGAATAACCAATAGCAACCAACCCTTACCCAGAAGAAAACGTAATAACAAGATGTCTAATCCAAACAATCAACAAGGGGAACAAAATGCCCCACATGGAACAGGCACTAATATGTCTGCTTCGACGAGAACGTCTAATGCGATCCCTTCGAGCGCACAGTCTGTTGCATCCTCTACCAGTAGTGTAGCCACGAATGGAACAAGTGGCATGTCGACTAACAGTTCGATCCTAGGAAATACAGGAACCATTGGTTATCCTGGGGGATTCGTCCCACCATCAGGGACACAAACCCATTTCGCCACCCCACTAACTAGACCACCCGGTTTCGATGGTAACAGACACAGAAATTCCTCTTATGGGATGCCAACATCTTTTATGGCGGGTCTGCACACTTCGACATCGAATACGTCACCACAATTAGGGTCTGGATCTGGGGCTAATCAATTTATGACAAATAACCAAGGGTTAGTAGGTTATAGTGCCTTGCCTATCTTAACCACAGAAAATCAGATGGCTTTTAGGCAATTAATGGATGATAGTAACCATAATATGATAGGAGTGTTAGCACAAACTATGCAAGAGATCTTTGCCCCAATAGTACAAAACGTAACTGTAACCAACAGAGAAAACGCGGACAACATGAGTCGAATAACAGATTTTTTCGCTCCGCCAGAAAGGCGTAGGCAGAATCAGATGGGGGTTCGAGCAAACATACCTATCATAGAACAAATTGCTGATGACCCACCCTATAGACCAGCCAGAGAGGGGGTTAACTTGGGGGCAAGGACACAAAGGTTAGAAGCCCCAGTGATTCAAGACCCACAAAGGGAAATTATAGAACCAGGGGCAAGGGTCGAAAGGTTAGAAGTCCCAGAGTTTCGAGAAGAACAACTTAGAGGAGTTGTCATGGTGGGTCGAAATCAAGATGCTGATGCAGTCGTTCACAGAATTCGAAACGATAACATCTTGGCAGAAAATAATTTAACCACCATGATGGAGAGGATTATGGCCCAAAATGGCCTCAATACATGAATTAGAAGGCCAAATTATGCCTCTCCTATATCAGATTACATAATGCATACTGATTTACCAAGGGGATATAAAGTCCCTAAATTTACAAAGTTCGCTGGAGACACCAATGAATCAACAGTCGAACACATAGCCAGGTATCTAACCGAAGCAGGAGATATAGAAAATAATGAAGACCTTATGATTAAATATTTCCCAAGTTCCCTAACTAAGAACGCTTTTACATGGTTCACCACATTGCCTCCTGGATCCATAGATACTTGGACCCTCTTAGAGAGATTATTCCATGAACAGTTCTACATGGGACAATCTAAAATAAGTTTGAAGGAACTAGCCAGTGTTAAGAGGAAATTTACTGAACCCATAGATGATTATCTGAATAGGTTCAGACTCTTGAAATCTAGATGCTTCACAGTAGTTCCTGAACATGAGTTAGTCGAAATGGCTGCTGGCGGCCTGGATTACTCTATTCGAAAGAAATTAGACACACAATACTTGAGGGACATGGCTCAATTAGCCGATAGGGTTCGACAAGTCGAAAGGCCGAAAAGGCCAGAGTTTTTAAAAATAACAAGAAAGAAAGGGTCTCCTATGTTGGAGCTGAGGAAGCAGAAGATTACCCTGAATTCGAAGAGGTCGAAATTGATCTCGCTGAATTGAAACAGGCTCCACCTTACTCTTGTAAATTATTAGTTCCCACAAAGGGGAAAGAAATTGTTGAAAATGAGAAAAGTGACAAATTCCCAAAGAAGGTGTATACTTTCGATGTGACAAAGTGTGACGAGATTTTTGATTTGCTTGTCAAAGATGGCCAACTAATTGTGCCATCGAATGTCAAAATACCTCCTTTAGATCAAAGAAAGAAAAGAAGATTTTGTAAGTATCACAGTTTCCTAGGCCACAAAACCTCACAGTGTTTTCTTTTCAGGGATCTGATTCAAAATGCAATTAAGGATGGCAGATTGAAATTCGCTGACAAGCCAAAAATGAAAGTAGATGAAGACCCTTTGGATGTTGCAGACACCAATTACTCCGAGCCTGCATGCATTGGAGAAATCAATATGGTGGAAGCAGATCAAGATGACACTCCATTAGGAGAAAAAAGCACTGAGAATGAAAACTGGGTTTTAGTCGAAGTCAACAAGGGGGTCACTGAGGACGTCCACAAGCGACTAGAGGCTTCGATCGAAGCAGTACCTTTGGCTGTTTCGAAAGAGATCCAGGCTACTGAAGGCCAGGAGAACCAAAAACAAGAGTTGACACAGGTTACTGAAGGCCTGAGGCTAAAATTGGAGAAAGTCCAGATCACAAAGCCAGCCTCCCCTCAGAAAGAAATATGGGATACTTTAGGAGAGCCCAGTGGAAAGTTTGACTACTTGGTGAAGTATTCTGCCCCAGAAAGTTCAAAAATCTAAATCGAAGATGTCAAACCTACAGGATGGGGAGATGATGACATAAAGGGGGGGGGGATGTAGATTTCAATATGGTGGATATGGAGAGACCTCGTTCTGAAATGGAGGAGATGGAGAGATATTTATAAAAAGAAAAATACAAAATGGAGGATAATTATGCTAGGGATGCCAGTCTTAAAGACTACCTCATGTTGTGCCACAAAGGAGATGCCGAAATGATACTATGCCCTAGATGCAGCATCATCTGCAACCAGAGAATTGCTGCAAACTTCGAGAGGGAACAAAGGGCACGAACTGGCATCAACTGGCGCCAGGATAACCAGTTATTCAGATGTTACCCTAAAGCTGGAGAAAGTTTGTTGGAGTTTTTGGTTCGCTGTTACAAAGGGGCAACCAAATGCCTAGTATGCCCAAGGTGTTCTGCAGTGTACGATCAAAACATGGCTGGAGCCTTCGAAACAATCCCTTTCGCCCCATGCTGGAACCACAAAGAGACTGGTCAGATGAGCCAATGTTTCGAGAGCAAATACACTCAACGAAGGCCTGATTAGGCAGTTTTAGGCCTGGAGACTGGTTAGGCAGTTTGAGCCTAGAGGCTTACATCAGTTTTTAGCCCTTTTTTACACAGGTTTGGCTTGTTAAGCTCTTAAGGGCTTGAAACAGGTTGAGAGTTTATGGTGAGTTTACTGGTTTTGGAGCTTTAGCAGGTTATGGCTGTTAGCTTTGAATGCAGGTTCTTGAGGCCTTGAAAGGATTACAGGTTATTGGTTTATCAGTTTAGGCTTTGGCTGGGCAGCTTAGTGTTTGCATATCCTGGTTTGAACATGATAAGGCTTTGGTGATTTGTTTGACATATTTAGATTTCTGTTATATGAACTATGCAGGATTTGGGCTTCAGCAGGTTTTAACAGGGTGGTTGTTTTTTTGTGAACTGATTTGAAGGTTTGGGAGCTTATGTTCTGAGTTCTGTTTTGTTTGTGATTTTCTCCCTCTTTTCTACTGTGTTAGCAGTTTATTTTATATTTCTCTTTCTCAAGCCTAAAAGCCAGTAAGCCTGTTCTTTTCCCTCTTCTTCTCTCTCCAGTACAACTTAAAACATTAAATAATGTTTATCATGTACTTTAGTTCTGAAAAAGCAATGGCTGGGAAATGATGACTTGAAAACCTTGCTTGCAATAGTAGTTTAACTCTGCATATTTGTCTTCTCTTTTCCATACTTTGTGCTGCATCTTGTACCTTTTGATACTTTGATATCTTTTTGGACAGCCTTTGTTTAGTTTGACATTGGAACTGAGTTTTGAAATTTGAACTTGGTTTAGGCCATTCAGTTTGTAACTTGGACTTTGTATTTGCATATGCTGTCTTGCTTTGAACTATGCAGTTTTGACAATTTTGAAATGTGCAATTTTTGACTTTGTGCATTTATTTTTGACTTGCAAACATTTTCATCCTTCTTTGTGAACCGGGAGAAATCCCGTGATTTGCAGAGAGGGTTAACTGATCCCGGCCGTTTGCTTTTAATGATGACCTTTTTATCTGTCTGTCTCTTTAATTATTTATCCGCTTCAATTGACTTTTTCTTCTTTTCTTTGCAGATAAAAATTAAATGGAGAGTAATAGCAAAAGATGGAGGATGAAGGATTGAAGACTTAGAAAAAATTAGGATAGTCTTATTTTAAATTTAAATAAATGTAATATCATTATTATAAATACTTTGTAAATGAATACTTGTATTTACATAACGATTTGTAACAAATATTTAAAGATGAAATAAAAAATTATTTTTATCCAATTAATTCTTTTTATCCTTTTCAATTATTTATTTTATTATTTATAATTCTAAAATTATAATAAATGGAAATAAATTCCAATTATCCAAACTCAGAATAATAAACAATTAAATAAACAATGTTTCAGCACCGATCAACTAATAAACCTGGCGCTTCACAAATTCAAAGCAAAACACAGTCAATCACAACAACTACCCAAATGTATTTTCCTTTTACTGATTTTAACCAAACATTGCAAATCCAATCCAAATGCATCTTTTCACTGATTTAATCACACAATGCGAACTCAATCCAAATGTTTCAATCCACATCTCAACATAACTTGAAAAGCACTGTAAAGTTAAACCTTTCTGAGGAACCGCGCATAAAAAACCCTAATTCCTGGCCAAATGTCAAAGAAACGTTCGCCTGATCAAAGCTGAGCCAAAATCAACCAAAACCCTAAGCAAACTATGTGAACTGTTCTAGGGCCGTGAAAATCAATAAAAACCCTAATTTTGTCTCACTGACGAGAAAAGTCTGTTTGACCGATTCTTGAGCCAGTTTGAAAAATCAGGAAACGTTCGAAGCTGTGATTTCTTGAGGAAAAATGCGAGGGCAAATTTTGGGGTACAACAATTGCCCCTGTTCAATCTTCTTGGACCTGAAGAGTTAGAAGGGCAAGTTTGCCTTTCGCGACTCGAGGGTAAAAGGAGATTGGACACTAGAGTGCCCGGAAATTTGCACTCGCATGCTGGAGTATCAGCAATGTGATGGCGGGAATGGGCTTATAGATGCCATTTGGAGATAGGATGGATAGGAGGATGGGCTTATAGATGCCATCTGGAAGTGTGACAGAACCCTGTCGGGAATGGGCTTATAGATGCCATTTGGTGATGGGCTTAAAGATGCCATCTAGTGACTGCTGGTAGGAGGATGGGCTTATAGATGCCATCTGGAAATGGGCTTAAAGATGCCATTTAGAAATGTTTGTAGGAGGATGGGCTTATAGATGCCATCTGGAAATGTGACAGAACCTTGTCGGGAATGGGCTTATAGATGCCATTTGGAAGTGTTGATCGCGTAAGAGATTCCTTAGCGAGAACTTGCGTACTTTGAGAAAGGAAGATGTTTCCTAGCTTGTTACAGGCGTTGATATTCATACTCTTCATGCAGATATACCCTGGCTGGATACAGGTGTCGAACCTACAATTGGTTGCTCACAGATGCGCCCTGGCTAGATACAGGAATCGAATCTTCAAACTCTTCAGACGTGCCCTGGCTGGATACAGGAATCGAATCTGGAATTAGTCGTCAACAGATATGCCCTGGCTAGATACAGGAATCGAATCTTCAAACTCTTCAGACGTGCCCTGGCTGGATACAGGAATCGAATCTGGAATTAGTCGTCAACAAATATGCCCTGGCTGGATACAGGAATCGAATCTTCAAACTCTTCAGACGTGCCCTGGCTGGATACAAGAATCGAATCTGGAATCAGTCGTCAACAGATATGCCCTGGCTGGATACAAGAATCGAATCTTCAAACTCTTCAGACGTTCCCTGGCTGGATACAGGAATCGAATCTGGAATTAGTCGTCAACAGATATGTCCTGGATGGATACATGAATCAAATCTTCAAACTCTTCAGACGTGCCCTGGCTGGATACAGGAATCGAATCTGGAATTAGTCGTCAACAGATATGCCCTGGCTGGATACAGGAATCGAATCTTCAAACTCTTCAGACGTGCCCTGGCTGGATACAGGAATCGAATCTGGAATTAGTCGTCAACAGATATGCCCTGGCTGGATACAGGAATCGAATCTTTAAACTCTTCAGACGTGCCCTGGCTGGATACAGGAATCGAATCTAGAATTAGTCGTCAACAGATATGCCCTGGCTGGATACAGGAATCGAATCTTCAAACTCTTCAGACGTGCCCTGGCTGGATACAGGAATCGAATCTGGAATTAGTCGTCAACAGATATGCCCTGACTGGATACAGGAATCGAATCTTCAAACTCTTCAGACGTGCCCTGGCTGGATACAGGAATCGAATCTGGAATTAGTCGTCAACAGATATGCCCTGGCTGGATACAGAAATCGAATCTGGATTCGTGATATTTGATAGTAATCATCTTTTGGATTGATCTTTTTCCTGAAAAGGCAAAATATCAATGGTATGCAATGTCATGATGTATGAAATGCGTGATGTTCTCAAAATAAATGAGATTGTATGTTCATGATGCGTATGTGCATGCTATAATGTATGAAGATGTGATGTTTATGAATGTATTTTTGTCTAGGAAAATAAATCCTTGACGAATGCCGGGAAGTTAACTCCTGGGCTGATATTGAAGAGTAGAGCTCTTCGTTTCCGCTGGGGATGATAATTGCAAGTATAAACCGGTAGGAGAAGATGACTCCGTTGGTGAATAAACTTGCTGGAGAGATTACTCTGCGGGAATTACTTTGCGGGGAGAGATATTTTGCTGAGATTTTGACGATAACTCCGCTGGGGATTCCGTTGTTGAGCTCTGTTGGAAGATTTGATGAACTCCGCTGGGGGATAGGAAGAACTTTTTCGGGGACGATCTTTCCGTGGTTATTGGCTGAGGATAACCCAGTTATATCCTGGTGGGGAAATATCCTTTGAATAAAGCCGGGGAGACGTGTTCGTGCTCTGCAGGGGTAAGCTTTCAGAATCTACTAGGGATAAGCTTCCTACTGGGGAGATGGTTCAACTCTCTTGGGGAGACTTTTGGACTGCACTGGGGAAGTGGCTCCACTGGGATGTCTGTATTCCGCTGGGGGAACAAATCTTATATTAAGACTGCCGGGGATGCTGAAAACTCTGCGGGGAGTATGTTTATTTATGCTTGGGAAAAGAGTTTAGGAGTCTCGGCTGTCCGTTGCTCTACCGAGAAGTCGAAGTTGAAACTGATATTGGGTCGGGTCCAGATTTCACAGTAACTTGCTGGAGACTGCAGAGTAGTCTATTGGAGAAGAGGAGTTGTGGTCCTTTGAATTGTAGTAGTCTAAGAGGCAACCTCAGGCTGGAGAATCCTGATGTTGTTGGGGAAATAAACCCTGCTGTCGATCTGCTGGAGAGGTGACATCTTCTCGAGGACGCTTGAATTTCTTTTCAGAAAGATTTCGGAGAGGTTTCATCACTGCCCCTAGCACCGGATGCTTTGTGATATTGCCAGGAAACTTGGACTGTTCCAAACCCTTGAGATTGACATTCGAATGCCCCAAGTGATGGTGACAGAGACTTGCCCCAAGTTAACTGAACTTTGAAAGATCTGTTGAAACCTTGACTGGACTGCCCCAGGTTAACTGGATGGTGCCATGTCATGCCCCTTGTTGATAGGAGATTTGCCGTTTGGAAGTGTCGTCCTTTTGAAGTGATTTTACTCACCGAGAGAGTTTTCGTTCCTCCGAACATTCGCTGTATGAATTTCTTCGCTGTCAAACAAATAGGCAAATGCGAACAGTGATATTCAAGCAATGCAAAGTTTATGTTTGTCTCTAAGTTTTTGAAAAATGCGTTTTTTAGCAGAAAACTTTTTATAAGACAAGTCAACACAAGATTTTAGAGCAAAGCCTTACAGGAGTCAGGATACCTTTTGTAACAGTATGCTTTCGAATTAACTCGCTTCAATTAGGACTTTTGAAGGGTTGTAACGTGGCTAGGTTCACGATTTAAGAAACAAAGGATAAAGGCTCAAAGTATATTTGTACCCACCCGCTCTTCGCGATGTTCTCCAATCCTAGGTTCAGTTAATTGTGCGTCGCACTCTGTTTTGAGTTTGGAACGACCTTTGGGTGATGGTTCACCCATTGAATTTGGGAGACAGTCATCATCTCCTTTTTCTTTTGCAACATTTTTTTTTGTTGTCGAGGATTTGTAATGACCTCACTATTTTGATTTCAATTTGTTATCCCTAACTTCTGCCTGACCGTTCCCGTTTCTTGAGATTACAATCAGCGGGATGCCCCAGCTTTCTTAAGCCTCCTTTACAGGTTTTGGCTTGGTGGTTTTTTTCTCTTTTGAGAGATTGACTGCCTATGTGATAGGGAACCATCACTGTCTTTTGATTCCAAGGGAATGCTTTTCTTGTTGACATCGTTCGTTGTATTACGAACTGAGAGTTTGCGACTTCAATGCGTATCTTCTCTTGAATTAACTGAGATACTACCCTTCCCCAGGTTTATATCAAAGGTTTTGATTGTTTAGAATAGAAAACTCCTACCTCTTTGGCTCGAAGGGGTTGACTAGGGATTATCTTCCTTATAACTCCAGTGTTTGGGAATTGAAAGAAATGCCTGTACATCATCAACAAGGTCTGTTCAAAAGCATACTGTATGAGATTATGGTATTGTTTCGTCATCCTCCCTCTAAAGGCTTGCAGCTTTTTATCAAGAGTCAAATATCATAAAGAAAAGCATAAGAGTAGTGAAAACGAATGGATGAATTCAAGACAAACATATGCAATGCATTAATGAAACAGAGTTTGACATCAAAGGATAATTGTTCGAATAGCAAAAGAAATTACAACTTGAAAGTTAAATGAACAGAAGTTTCTCAGTTCGAGCTTCGTCACTTCAAGTGGAGGTACCCTTAACGGAAGATCTTCACCTCGCCATCTGTCATGAATTTCAGCACTCCATTGTCAATCAGATCCTGAGTTTTGTTTTTCAAGGCCCAACAGTCTTCGGTGTCATGTCCAGGACCATAGGAGTGGTAGGCACACCTCCTATTGGGATGATAGGTAGGAGCAGAAAGATTGGGGTTCGAATGAGGAACCCTCAATGTAACTAGCCCTTCCCTTAACAAGTGTTGCAGCACCTGAGCTAACGACATGCCAAACCTTGTAAACTATCTCCTAGGTGCAACCTTCTTAAGCTGATTCTTTTGGGTTTGCGACCCCGAAGCAAGTTGAGGAGCTTTTCCCTTGCCTTCTTGTCTCAAAGGGGGTCGAATGATGACTTGATCTTCAACCTCAAATGTTTGGCCCACTTGATCGTCCCGAAGTAGCTTGTTGACGAGAACCCTGAGCTCTTCTTGTCCTCGCGCCAAATTTTGGATAAGAGCCATCTGACTCGCCAGTTGATCCTTCAGTATGGCTACCTCAAATCGTGGCCCCAACCAGTCGTCCCTGCCGTCCTCCGGAAGTCCCATGATCATATCATTGATTAGGACCGCCTTGACCTCTTCTAGTCCCTTGGATAGGTTCAAGAACATCTCTTGAAGTTGAGCGTTTTGAGCCTGGAGGTCCTTGATAGTCTGCTCTAGAGCCATCTCTTACTGAAATAAACAGTATAAGAGTAAGGAAACCTGAAAAAGGAGAAACTGTCAAAATGCAATGCATGATAGGTGGATGCATGCTTTCAAGGATCTCTTGGGGTAAACACAAGAAAATGTTAGAGGTTTAACTTTGCTCTTGGATTAGAGAACTTGGTATCGGTGGATGTCTTCCCACGAGAATTAAGCTCACCATGTCGAGTGGGTCATAGCCACTGATTCAAGTTATTGTATTTGATCTTTGATTGGAGAACTGTGCACCTGTGGATGTCTTTCCACAAGAATCAAGCTCACCATGTCGAGTGGGTCATAGCCCCTGATTCAAGTTGTTGCACTTGAACTTTGATTGGCATTGGTTAGAGGGGAAACCTCTTGCCCATTGGTAGGCGTCTGGTTCAACGTAGCCCTGCATCAAAAGAACCCTCGAGATCCTTGAAATGGTTATTGAAAATGCTATGGTATGATGTTATGATGCTATGTACATATATGTAAAAGCAAATGAGTGTATATACAAGCAAACATCTTCATACAGAGCAAACAAGTCCTTAGGTTTAGGCTTGCATGAAGTTCAGGTACTACCCTCTTTCAGTTTCGTTGGTTAAAACCTGTCTTATCAAAAGTAACCGGGTTCTAGAGGATCTCAAATCCTTGACTACCCTCAATCGGTTATAACTCCAGCATCGCAATCTTTTCTTGCGGCCAGAACCATCGCGAGAGTTTAGCCTCAATAAGTGTAGCATACTGCTACTGTTATATGGCCAAGTTTGGTCAATTTAGGGTTCTAAGGTCGGTTGGTGTTTGATGACTCCTTAGAAGACCCATACTCTCCTCGTTGCAACATAAGGGATATTGGTACAGACTAAGGTGCCACACCAATGTAGCCACTGCTTCACCCATGTCGGTCTACGCCGGACAGGTCCCTCACAGATTATGCTACCTAAAAGGGTATTCCCCAGATCCTGGTTAGGATCTATGAAACTCCGATGCAAAGCCCACAGATATAAAAGCAAACAAAGCAAGCAATTGAGAAAAAGGTGATCTAAACCCTAAGGTAACCCCACTTTTGAAAATATCCCCAGCAGAGTCGCCAGTTCTGGGATACGGTGGGAGAACTGACTTGGGTTTTGCGTTTGTATTCGCACTTGTTCGGTTTAGCAAGAGTCGCCACCGAATTTTTATTTTATCCTAAAGGAAAGGTTAAAAAGCACAGGAAAAACCTTTTTGAGATGTTTCGTGGGTTCGGGGGGTAGATTATGAAAAGGGAAGGTATTAGCACCCTTTTCATCCATGGTTATCCATGGGCTCTTAGTTACTTGGTTTTTAGATCACTTGCCTTGATTTTTGATTGCTTGAAATTGTGGTGTATGTGTGTTTTGAAAATGTTTTTGAAATAGACGCCTTTGTTTCGGCAACCAATGTAATTGACTCGTGTTTGAGTGTTTTACAAAAGTGTGTATCTTTTCGAAAAGATGTTTCAAAATGTTTTTGGAAGTTTGTTCGAAAGTGTGTATGAAGTGTGGTTTTTGAAAAGGAGGCAAGTGTTTTTTGCAAGTTGATCTCAAGTAACTAAGAGTTTTGTCTACCCCTATTGTACTCAAAGGTTTTCTCTATGTTTTCAACCCTTTTAAACAATTTTGTTCCACCATTGAATTTGGTGGACAATCTTGCGTTTAGGATGTGATTGGGACAGGCGCGGGTCATCGTACGGACCATGAATGCAATGGTGCCAAGTGTCTTTGGCAATTTGCTTGGAGGGACTTGATCATTTTGATAGGCGACTTTCGAAAGCGTCATCGAGGGACTTATGATCATTTGAATTTGTTTTGCCAAAGAAACTCGACGTGCAAGCATGGCCCATTTTGGAAGGCAACATGTGGGATCACCTTAGGGGGTGCAAGTGTGATTGTGTATTGATTTCATGCATTTGTCTTTGTATGAGGTTATCTAGCGTTTGATTTTATGTACATGCAAACCCTAGGTCTAACCATGGTATAATTCGAAAGCGGTAAATTGCAAGAATTTAAAGTCTATGCTATTACAAATAGTATCCGGGAGTGGGGGTACAAATTCACAAATGGGGATGAGACTTTAGGAGTGTAGTGTCCAATAATTTACAACCAAATCGAATTGCAATCAGAATGTATATGTATCAAATGTATAGCATAGAGGCAATGTAAAAGGTAACAATGTTTTGTAATGAAAGATAAACAAATGTGTATGTGTATTGTGTAAGTGTATATGACCTTAAATGTATTTTTAAGTATGTTTGATTTAAATTTGTATTTTTTATATTCCTTGTTTAATATGTACAAATAAGATATTTTAAGAAAATAAAAGAAAAGGATGTTTTAAGTTTTAATTATATTATGTAATATCGTTTTATGTACAAATCAAAACAAGTGTTAATAAAATAAAAGAAAAAAGTGTTTTAAATAATTCTAATTTTTTATGTATTTTAGTATTTTTTTATGTATAAAGAAAATATTTTAAGAAAAAAGAAAGAAATGTTTTAAGAAAAGGTTTAATTTTATGTATTTTTATTTAGTATTCAAATATGCCAAACTAATCTATTATTTCAAAAAAAAGCTATGTTAAAAGAAAACAAACAAGAATTTAGAAATGAAAGGAAGAAATGAATGGGCCTGGGCCCAACCAAGAACAATCAGAAGCAGGATGAGGGGGGGGGGGGGGGGGGGGGGGTTTAATGAAACTCGTTTGGGCTTAGTCGTTTCAAAAAGGGGCAAAGCCCATTTGCTTTTACAAATCAAATTTTAGGGTTTGAAGGTTATTGCTTCATTTGGGTGTAGGGCTCGCTGAGAGCGGCGCACCGTTCTTCGTTTTCTTCATTCGTCATATGCCTTGCCTCTGAGTTTCTCTTCCGCCTAGGGCCAACCAGCGCAGCCTCCCCCTCTTCTCCCTCCAGCGATTGCTCCAGCGGTGTTGTACAAGGTAGCGAATCCTTAATCGTTCGCGTTAGGGTTTCAGTTTATATCTCGTATGTTTTATTTTTTTGCTTACTGATTCGGATTAAATGTTGTCGTTTCTGTGAAAGGAGAAAAGGGATGGGTTTATACCTCTAGCCTTGGAGGTGGAGACGAGGTGGACCAGAGGCGCGTGGAGGGCCGGACAGCGAGGGAAGCAGTGACGCGGTGGCTTGAGGACGTGCGAGCCTTGGTATCTTGTTTTGCCTCTTCAGGTTTGATGATGATTATGACCTGAGAACCTCTTGATGATATATTTTCTTCTTCTCTGTTTGCCTCGTACGCCTGCTTCTGTGCTTTTGAGTGTTTTTCTTCTTCTCTCCTTGCTTTGCTTCTGTTGCCTAGCTTGATATGCTTAGGGATTTTGAGATGATGATTTGATTTTGTTGGTTACCCAATGATGAGCTCTTTGAGTTCTGAGGGTCTTCGTTGCCTTGAACGTTTGCCTTGTGTTTGGTTGCTGAATACTTTCAATGATGTTGCTGTTGATCACCCAACGATGAGGAACTCTGAGGGTTTTGAGTTGTTTGCTTGAATGTGCAAGTTTCTGTCAGTTTGGGGCTCCTACTATGAGTTTCAGGCTTGATGACTGGTACAGGTTTTAGGCCTGGAGACTGGTTAGGCAGTTTGAGCCTAGAGGCTTACATCAGTTTTTAGCCCTTTTTTACACAGGTTTGGCTTGTTAAGCTCTTAAGGGCTTGAAACAGGTTGAGAGTTTATGGTGAGTTTACTGGTTTTGGAGCTTTAGCAGGTTATGGCTGTTAGCTCTGAATGCAGGTTCTTGAGGCCTTGAAAGGTTTACAGGTTATTGGTTTATCAGTTTAGGCTTTGGCTGGGCAGCTTAGTGTTTGCATATCCTGGTTTGAACATGATAAGGCTTTGGTGATTTGTTTGACAGATTTAGATTTCTGTTATATGAACTATGCAGGATTTGGGCTTCAGCAGGTTTTAACAGGGTGGTTGTTTTTTTGTGAACTGATTTGAAGGTTTGGGAGCTTATGTTCTGAGTTCTGTTTTGTTTGTGATTTTCTCCCTCTTTTCTACTGTTAGCAGTTTGTTTTATATTTCTCTTTCTCAAGCCTAAAAGCCAGTAAGCCTGTTCTTTTCCCTCTTCTTCTCTCTCCAGTACAACTTAAAACATTAAATAATGTTTATCATGTACTTTAGTTCTGAAAAAGCAATGGCTGGGAAATGATGACTTGAAAACCTTGCTTGCAATAGTAGTTTAACTCTGCATATTTGTCTTCTCTTTTCCATACTTTGTGCTGCATCTTGTACCTTTTGATACTTTGATATCTTTTTGGACAGCCTTTGTTTAGTTTGACATTGGAACTGAGTTTTAAAATTTGAACTTGGTTTAGGCCATTCAGTTTGTAACTTGGACTTTGTATTTGCATATGCTGTCTTGCTTTGAACTATGCAGTTTTGACAATTTTGAAATGTGCAATTTTTGACTTTGTGCATTTATTTTTGACTTGCAAACATTTTCATCCTTCTTTGTGAACCGGGAGAAATCCCGTGATTTGCAGAGAGGGTTAACTGATCCCGACCGTTTGCTTTTAATGATGACCTTTTTATCTGTCTGTCTCTTTAATTATTTATCCGCTTCAATTGACTTTTTCTTCTTTTCTTTGCAGATAAAAATTAAATGGAGAGTAATAGCAAAAGATGGAGGATGAAGGATTGAAGACTTAGAAAAAATTAGGATAGTCTTATTTTAAATTTAAATAAATGTAATATCATTATTATAAATACTTTGTAAATGAATACTTGTATTTACATAACGATTTGTAACAAATATTTAAAGATGAAATAAAAAATTATTTTTATCCAATTAATTCTTTTTATCCTTTTCAATTATTTATTTTATTATTTATAATTCTAAAATTATAATAAATGGAAATAAATTCCAATTATCTAAACTCAGAATAATAAACAATTAAATAAACAATGTTTCAGCATCGATCAACTAATAAACCTGGCGCTTCACAAATTCAAAGCAAAACACAGTCAATCACAACAACTGCCCAAACGTATTTTCCTTTTACTGATTTTAACCAAACATTGCAAATCCAATCCAAATGCATCTTTTCACTGATTTAATCACACAATGCGAACTCAATCCAAATGTTTCAATCCACATCTCAGCATAACTTGAAAAGCACTGTAAAGTTAAACCTTTCTGAGGAACCGCGCATAAAAAACCCTAATTCCTGGCCAAATGTCAAAGAAACGTTCGCCTGATCAAAGCTGAGCCAAAATCAACCAAAACCCTAAGCAAACTATGTGAACTGTTCTAGGGCCGTGAAAATCAATAAAAACCCTAATTTTGTCTGACTGACGAGAAAAGTCTGTTTGACCGATTCTTGAGCCAGTTTGAAAAATCAGGAAACGTCCGAAGCTGTGATTTCTTGAGGAAAAATGCGAGGGCAAATTTTGGGGTACAACAGTAATGAATAACTGTTTTTGTTAAAGATTCGAGTTCAATTTACCTGTGGATTCTCAGAGGAAAGGTTACTATCTATATGTTCCAACATTACGTTGGAGGTCGAAGGTGGATTTTTGGATTTTGTTGAGGGAGCAGCATCTCTGGAATCGAGTCCAGAAATGCCAGTTGGTTCAGCGCCTTTGGAAACTTCTTTCTTCTGCTTCTTCTTCGAAGCGGTTGTTGAATTCCCTCCAGCATTGGGATTCTTCCCAGTAGTGCTTGTTTTCCTTTTCTTCGAAGTGGTTGGTGGGAGTTTGTTAGTCTGAAAAGATTTAAACATGAGTTAGATCTAAATCATGAATTTCAGTTTATTCGAAACATCAGGGCTAATTGATTACCTGTGGAGTTGGAACAGTTGTTATTGCTGGTGTTGTTGTTGTTGCAGTAGTTGTTGTTTGTATGGCTAAGGGCACATCATCAGTAGTTTCGACAGATTGTTGGGAGGTACTTCCTTCTTTAGACTTCGAAGCAACGGACTTTATCCTGATGGCTGAAAATCGAAACAAGTAAGGTAAATGTTAAAAATGAAGAAAGTAAGAAACATTTGGGATTTTCCCAAGCATTCGCACCTGCGCCTTGATTAGATATAATCGACATGGCAGAAAGGTCATAGCAAAGATGTCCTGGGAAATCATGGAGCCAATGACGAGCCCATGTCACAGTCTCAGATGGCTTTGGTTTCTTTTGAAGGTATTTGAACATTTCTTTGCAAGTGAACCACCAAGGGTATGGAGGAAACCAAGCCAGAGCCAGTTCTGAGGTAGGCAACCTAGGGAATTTAGGTGGATGCATTTCGAGTTCCAACCTATACCTATCCTCAGGTGACAACCCTGAAGGAAGTTTGAGCTTAGAAATTTTTTCTTTAAATTTTTCCTTCAAGGTCTCAGCCGCTTGATACACAGTGGTTTCCAAGTGTGTGGGATCATAAGTGGTTTCGAAATAATTTTGAAAAGCCCTAATCTCTTTGGCGTGAGTGAACATACCTTTCTTAGAGTGTACCTGCACATCGAACGCATCAGTTAGTTTCTGTTGAATGGAGAGGGTATCGAACATATAAGATTGGTACAACTTAGTCCACCATTCCAGAAAACCCTTCGCTGTGAAGTGTGTGGGTTCAAAAGGTAGTAGTTCGAATTGAGCGAAGTCTTGATATTGTTCTTGTTGCAGTTTGGCTTCTCTTGCTTTAAAGGTTCGACCAGAAGTGATGGCACTCTCTGTTTGGAACAGAGGTTCAGGGATTAGTTGGCACATGCCAAATTGTCTGGAAACAAAGTTAGGTTGATAGGCAAAGAGGAAGATTTGATTCTTGGAAGGAGTGATTCGTGAGGACATTAATCTAGGGAGCAAAAAGGCTTTCCAAATATCTTGAATTTCTTTACTTTTAACTGCTTCTGAAAGAGACATGGTGAACCATGATGGTCCATGAGTCCTTGAAGCAAAGGGTGCCATGGCCTCTTCAAATTTGTGTCTTTTGAAAAAAATCATGATGTAGTTTGAGAAAAGGACCTTGAAGTCATCTTTATCATCATTCGGGGTGAGTTTTCGCAGCCTTGTACCTTCAATAATTCTATCCGCTATCTCCAGATCTTGTTCAACAACGGTGTCAGCAGTTGATAGTGAGGGTTCAAACATGGCATTAAGCCATAATTGGAGTAACCAGAAGGGGCCAGCTAGAAGGATGTTTTTGGGAGTATGGGATTTCAAACTCGAAACGGCTGATCTTAAGCTTTCGTAAAGATCAACAAGTAACAGTTCGCTCAAACATACCCTCCTATTCTCATGTAAGTCTCTAGCTAGAGGGATGAACCTGCTTGCTACCTGTAAGGACCTGCTACAGAATACGTATCTTGATAACCATAAAGTGAGAAAAGCAATATGTTCCACATCTGACACACTATCTCCTTCAGTGTGGTAATGGCTAATGAATTTGGAAAAACTGGCTAATTTGACATCAAAGTCAATAATGTTGGAGTGTTCTTCATTATCAGGGATGTAGGTTTCTCCTACTGGTGACAAACCAGTGATGGCTGCTATATCGAAAAATGTGGGTGTTATCATTCCCCCAGGGAGATGAAAGGTGTTGTAGGCGCTGTCCCAGAAATATAAGGATTCAAATAACAGTGGATGACTATAGGTGAAGCCTGGTTTCGATAACTTAATCAGATTATAGATTCCTAATTCCTCCCATTGCTGGGATTTCTTGGCTTCTACTTTGGTAAGCCAGTTTTGGTAAGCTATGTCAGAGGTAGGGCAGGATCGAAATGGTTTAAAGTTGCTCTTCACGTAGTCTAACACAAAGGGATCTTTTGGGGGAACGGTTGGAGTTTCTATGGTTGTCGAATCAGAAGACTCGCCTATCTTAGGGATATCCATTTTATTAAACAAGGGCTTAAAGTTGTAACAGACAGGGAAGATTTTTCTAGTATCTTTCAAGATTTCAAAAACTGTAAGAGGACCCATTAGAGCAAACCTCTTTCCAGCAGCGTTAGTTGGAATCAATACCTGAGATGCGTAGAGCATTTCCTTTTCCTTGGAGATCATTTGAGGGATAAGCACAGATTGACCTTGATAAGTACCAACCTTGCTTTCCATAATTGTTCCTGTGTTCTTGCTTTTCTTCTTGGAAGTTTTCTTCAGTTGGGATGATGTTGTTGAAGACATTGTTGAAGATTGTTGGAAGTTTTAGGGTTTTAGTAAGAGGATAGGAAGGAAAAAGTTTCAGAATGTGGAAAAAGAATAAAAGACTAAGTTGATTAGTTTTTATAGTGTGGAAGCTTAAACATCCACTAAGTGAGACTAGGATACGTGGGAGTCGTGGGTTGGATTGAGGAGGAGGTGGCGTAAAGGCTGATATTGATAATAAGCGTGATTAATAATAATCATTGTTTTATAACTGCACCATGCTGTGAAATACTGATTCAAGACGGTTAAGAAATCCAAGAGGCGTCGTGATTTACGTGATTGAAGTTATACACAATAAATGTTATGATTACTCAAAAGTCACATCAAAATCTTGCAAATATATTTAAAATAAGTGTTTCTCAAAGGATCGAAATACAAATTTTAAAGGGGCATTTTGTTGGCTGAAGATTTTGATGATACAGTTCGAAATGAAGCAATATGGATGTTTCGTTGGAATAAAGCAAAATGTTACAGTTCGGAATGGTAGAAGCGGTTCTTCGAACAGACATGTCAAAGCTCGGAGCTTCGAGTGACAGTTGTGAAGATATGTTTAAAAGAAGCCTCGAAGTGGTAACGAGACTGTGTCTGAGGAATGAGTTCGAAGCGAAGATTGCCAAGGCATTTGAAATTCAAACGCGAGCGGGATGTTGGAATTTAAATATATATGCGCTGGAGCGTTCGAAGACGCGTGGAAGCTAGAGAGGAGCAGTGCTCTGCATGTTATGAACGTGGAAAAATCTTATAGGCAAGACCGTTATGGTCGAAGTAGTATAAATAGAAGTCTTAGTATTAGGATTTCGTGTGTCATATCTATTGTACAAAATTCAGTAAACATTCAAAATACCACATGGCTAGGGAAACGAATGCTCGAACAATGTACGTATGATAACACCAAACATTTATAATTCAGTAAAACTCTTTACCTTTTCCAGTTTATCTTCCATTTTCATGTCAATGTCATTCAAATACCTTTGCATTCAAAGTCATTTACTTATTTCTTGCATTTAGACATTTTCTTCTATTCGAATCCTTTACATTTCAGAAACTCTTTTACATTTCATGCTTTTATACTCATGCTATTTACATTAAAGTCTTTACATTCAAAGTCATTTACTTATTTCTGCATTTAAACATTTCTTTGCAATCGAATCTTTATTCATTCAATTCAGTTTCGTATTTCTTTACTTGATCATGTCATTAGATTCTTTTAACATGGTAATCGAAGTGAATTGAACGTCTATAAAACATTCTAAATACAAATCCTAACTATGAATATCAGTTTTACAAATAGATTTATCCAAACGACCAATACCCCATAGGATCAATCTAGTTGATCCTGCAAGTTACCAGAGAGATTAAATAACAGTCATTAAGATTATTTGATAGTTTGGAGGACTAGCGGTTGTTTACCAGAAATCACTGTAAACATCTGGTTGTGTAGCCCTCAACCAAGATTCGATAACCATATGAAATAAGCTAGGTTTGAAGTGATGAAACCCAAAATTCACCGATGACGACGGTTGTGTCGCCCTCAACCACAACTATTAACTTGAAGAACACCAAATTCATGATGAAGTCGGTTGTGTCGTCCTCAACCACAACTATTAACATGAAGAAAAATAGACACCAAATTCACGACGAAGCCGGTTGTGTCGCCCTCAACCATAACTATCAACGTGAAGAACACAAAATTCATGATGTCGGTTGTGTCGTCCTTAACCACAACTACCAACATGAAGAAAAATAAACACCAAATTCACGATGAAGTCGGTTGTGTCTCCCTCAACCACAAATATCAACGTGAAGAACACCAAATTCATGATGATGTCGGTTGTGTCATCCTAAACTACAACTATCAACATGAAGAAAAACAAACACCAAATTCACGAAGAAGTCAGTTGTGTCACCCTCGACCACAACTATCAACATGAAAAACATAAAATTCATGATGAGGTCGGTTGTGTCGTCCTCAACCACAACTATCAACATGAAGAAAATAAACCCCAAATTTGCTTAAAGTTTGAACTATAAAGTTCGTGCAGATAAGTATGCTAATGATGAACCCCAAAAAAATTCGTAACTTTAACAAAAGTAGCTTTGCAAGATGTCGTGCATGCATAACGCCCTAAGTTGATGTACTATCCAAGTGTGATGTATGCCCAAAACGTTTGTATGTGTATGCCCCAAGTATGCTTATATATTTATGCCCCAAATGTTTGTATGTGTGTGCCCCAAGTATGCTTATATGTTTATGCCCCAAATGTTTGTATGTGAATGCCCCAATATTTTTGATAATTCTCCTTTGTTAAACCAACAGGTACTTGTAATCACCAACTCCCCAACATTGTTTGTTGCCAAATGTTGTACCTCCAAGTTGATTTGAATTTGGTGAAAGATGTCAGAAAGATCTTGATGTCTACATCGTAGGCACATGCGTAAGTATGGACGTAGACGCGGACTTCAGCGTAGACGTTGACATAGTCATAGACGTAGGCTTGGGCGTAGAAATAGGTGTGGGTGTGGATGTGGACGTAGGTGTATACGTAGGCGTAGGCGTGGATGCAGGAATGGATTTTCTTTCGATGTTTTTTCTAACTAGAATAACCTTTGATGCATTATCAAATGCTCTTTGGTGTTTCCGTATGTTAGATGCTCCAAATGTTGTAAATGACCTTGAGATTTTGATATGGTTATGCGTATGTCATACTTGATATTAGGCCTTTCAAGGGGAAATCTACTGCCGAGATTCTACGAGAACTACCTTCTGTCGAGGTTTTCTGGATAATCATATGCCAAGATTAACCAGGAGAATCTACTTTCGAGATTCTATTGAAGTACCTTCTGCCAAGGTCTTCTGGATAATCAACTACCGTGATCAACCAGGAGAATCTACTGCCGAGATTCAATTTGAGTTACCTTCTGCCAAGGTTTTCCGGATAATCAACTGTCGTGATCAACTAGGAGAATCTATTACAGAGATTCATATGGAAACTACCTTCTGTCAAGGTCTTCCGAGTAATCAACTGTTGTGATCAACCAGGAGAATCTACTGCCGAGATTCGTTGTGAATTACCTTCTGCCGAGGTCTTCCAGATAATCATCTGCTGTGATCAACCAGGGGAATCTACTGCCGAGATTCAATTGTGATACCTCTTCTGAGGTCTTCCAGATAATCAACTTCCATGATCAACTAGGGGAATCTACTGCCGAGATTCTGTTGAAATACCTTCTTCCGAGGTCTTTCGGATAATCTACTATCGTGATTAGCCAGGGGAATCTTCTACCGAGATTCGATTGAGAAATACCTTCTACCGAGGTCTTCTGGATAATCAACTGCCGCGATCAACCAGGGGAATCTACTATCGAGATTCAATGTAGAATTGATAATTTGATCGACAATGATGATTGTCTTCACATAAAAACGAGGTTTTATGCTATGCGTGCGAATTTGATTGATACATGAAATGTGATGATTGTTTGATGCATGAAATGTGGTGATTGATTGATGTATGTGATGGATGACTTGGATATGTGTAAATTGATGTTGGATTTTGAAATGTGAATGCGTAATTGGGCTTTCTTGGATATGCTCGACCCATGCTATCGGACTTTTTCATATGGATGAGATGATAAGTATATCTTGGTATTGGACCGAGGAACCCTAATGCATGATTTATGCAGCCTTATGCTTTATGATTATAACTTGAATTCTCTTTTTTGAATGGTTCCCCTGTGATGGGTCGTGGATGATTAAAGCGTGGAGGTTTTCCTATGCGACAAGGTTGCTTGTCACATGGTGGTTGAATGTCGTGCTATCACGATTTCCCGATACTCGATTTGAACTTGAAGACCGCTGATGTGGAAGAAAGACCCACTGAAGGTTGTGAAAGTACGCATAGAGCTTTCCCCTGTGTGGACTGTTTTTCCCTAATTTGTTGGTTGGTTCTTGGAGGAGATTCTCATTGATATGAGCTTGGAAATAGTTTGATTATAATACGAATAACCCCACTATTTTGTACCATGCCCCTGATTAAAAAACTCTTGAAAATGCTCGACTTTGAAGAACTATTTTGAATCAACTCCTTTTGCTCGAGCCTCGCAGTAGTTTTCCCCAATATTCAAATTTTGAAAGACATGCCCCTAAATCTCCAAGATCTGGAGGGAGCACCTTCAGAAAGAACTTTGATCTTACCATGAACTTGACATAGATTGCCCTAAGTATTCGAAGCTTGAAAAGTTTGTACTTGAAGTTGCTTGAAGGAGAATTTGGACCCTACGTGCAGTAGGATGAACATGGTACGTACTGCCCTAACATTTGAATCTTGGAAGGTTGCCCCTGATTATCAAAGCCTTGAGAGGTTTGTTAAATCGAGGAAACCGAATCATACCCTATTGTGATATAACTTGATTAAGGAATGCTCCTTCGAAAGGTATGCCCCTAATTGAACAGTGCTTTCAAACTTGATCCAAGTTGATTGAATCTCGAAATGATCACCCCTTGTCAATAGTATCTTCATGTGATATACCCCTACGGTCATTAGTCTGGCCTATGATTATAGGGTTCTTCCTTAGATGCTTTTCCTCCTGAAATGGATCACTTTTGATTAGAACAATTTTTTTTTGAGATCTCCTTGATGCTAAGTATTGATTCGTAGATAAAATTGTATATTTTGAAAAAGTAATTTCGTTTGATGCGTGTGCAAGTTTTGAAATCGAAGTTTGAATAGAAATGGATGATTAGAGATAGAGATTCGAAGAAGCAAAGTGGTTAGTAATAATTTTAACAAACATAGGAGTCAATTTAACACAAATTTTGCCGAGTATGCTTCCATAGTGAACCTAGCTTCAATTAGGACTTTTGAAGGTTGTAACGTGGCCATGGTTCATGGTTTAAGGAACAAAAGATATAAGGCTCAAAATTTATTTATCCCACCCCTTCTCCTTGATGTTCTCCAATCCTAATTTTGACTAATCCGATAGATGTGTTTAATCCCCAAGAGAAACTTGTAGTCACGCAGATGATGGGAAGTGTAGATAAAGATCCAAGCACCGATAAAAGTATCAATAAGATCCAAGCATTGATGAGAAGCACTGATGATTCTTGAGGTGGCAGTCACAAGATTGTTCTCCAATTTATTATTTTCAATCCCTTACTTTTGCATGGACCGATTTTTTTCGAATTTTTTTATCCATCGGGATGCCCTACCTTTTGCCTAAGTCAAGTTATAACACCCGTAATTTAATTCAATTATTTACTTAATTAAATTATTTTTGGATTATTTGTGAAGTTGCACGAGGTTAAGAATTATTGTTAGGAGTTGTTGAATTATTATTAATTAATTAATTAGTTGATTAATAATAATTATATTGTGGAATTAAAGGGAATATATGAAATAATGTTGGACTTATCCTATTGGTTGGAAGTAGTAAAGTGGGGGTGTAGGTTAGGCCCAAGAGGATTGATATATAAGGCTAAGCTGACACAAGGATTTGTTTTAGTTGGAGAATAAGAAGCCATGTACGTTGCCCGGAAGACTTGCACGGAGAGAGAAGCAAGCTTCCTGATGACAAGCAGAATGACGCAAAGTCGTCGACTAGAGTTTTTGGTTGAGCGACCTTCAATCCAGGTAAGGGTGGGGTTCTGACCTTATAATGGGACTTATGATGTGTATTACGTGGGAATTGATCGTTTTATGATTATTGTGAGTGGATGTTTCTGAATTGCTATCAAAGTTTCCCATTTATTCATGTTATGGCCATTGGGAAGAACCGTATGACAGTTTAATGAATCTGTTTTAGGGAGTTTCCCGGTTATGTGTTGTGGATGTTTTGAGTTATCTGTGTGACTGCCGGTTTAATCAAAGTGTAGGTTAGGTCGTGATGTTCAACAAGACGTTAGGTTATTCCGAGCGATTGGTGGGAAAATTGGTAATTGTTGAAGTGGTCGTTTTAGGGAGGTTCTACGTGACTGTCTTGTATGTTGATGAATCTGTCGATAGGAATATAGTTGCCCGTTACTGTGTTACTCCGAGCGGTTGGCCGGAAGTTATGAATTGTAGTGGTATGGTTGTTAAGACGTTGTATCGTACTTGTGTTGTTAGCCGAATTAGTGGTCAGGGAGGATACTGAAGAGGTAGGTATCGAGCGGCATTTTAGGCTGCGAGGCGTGTCGGGAATTATGTGTTGGATTGTCGAGCAATACTAGGTTGCAAGACATGTCGAGGAGCATAAGTTAGTCGTTACCCTGTTTTTCCCTGTGCGTGTCGAGGAGTATGGATTATTCGTTAGGTTGTCCTAGTTGTTATGCATGTTGAGGGCACATAGCTCCCTATCCCTTTTTCCCCTACATGATGTGTTTTGGTCGTGACCAGTGCTGTGGGAAATTATTGTTAAGTTGTTGTTTGATTATGTTAATGACTAAATCCTTGATTTATGTGATAGGCTTATGGCCAATGTTGACTTATGTTGAGTTGGTGTGATGTTGTGATTGCTGTTGTGAATTCTCGTTGATAATGTGAAGTTGCAGGGAATTTAAATGATGATGAATTACCTCTATTTACTAGTAATAATAGTGATGTGGGCTTATGCCTTGCGATGGATGATGGTTGTTGTGAGTATGTGATAGTGCATTCATATACATTTGCATACTATGTGATGGTCTGGATTGGAAAACTGAAAAGAAGGCTTATGCCTCTATTTATTGGCATATTTTAAGATGGGAGTTCTGCTCCAATGGTACCACATGCATTCACATAGTATTGAGTCGCATTCCAAGTAGTATGATTAAGTTGTTGTGTTGATGAATTAATTGTTGTATTTTGTCGATATCTTATTGTGATTGTTGTTGTTTATAAGTTGTGAAATGGTGAATTTTGCATGAATTGATTCCAATATAATATTTATCATACGTTCTATTATAGTGTTTGATATCTCACCCCTTCTGTTTGAATGTTACCCTTATGTTGGTAACGTGCAGGTAATCCAGAGTAAAGAAGGTTTACCTTCAGTAGTTCAAGTCGGTGTCATTGCTCTGATACGTAACACTCGGGAGGATGGACGCTTGTTGCTTTAGTATTTGTTATTTCCGTTGGCTGAACTTTAAGTTGATTGTTGTTAAGTACTTGTTATTCAGAAGTTGCTTTCATGTTGGATAAAGATGTTATTATGATTCCGCTGCGTAGTTGTTCAAGTTGTTGGTTTAAAAGATTAATTTATTTTGCTGTTAATTCATCCGAAGTTTTAAAGTGTTATGTATCCATGTTGAATGCAATGGTTTTAAGTTGAATTTGTGGCATCCTGATTCAGTTGTATAATTTTTATAACTCTGATTTACATTTATATTGTCGGGTAGAATTAGGGTGTTACAAAGTTGGTATCAGAGCAAAGTCGATCCGTCCGACCAAGTTGTCGAATCGTAGGTTGTTTAACAATCGAGTATTATTAATTTGAGTTCTAACCGTTTTTTATGTTGTAGTGATAAGTTGAGATGGCTTGAAGGAATCATGATGCACTTGCTGCTGCTTTAGAAGTAATGGCGCATGCTATGGAGAATCAGCCGAACACTGACAGGAATGCTGGATCTCGTAGTTTGGCGACTTTCCAGAGGGAGAATTCACCTACGTTCAAGGGAAAGTATGATCCTGACAGAGCTTTGGATTGGTTGAAAGAGATTGAGAGAATCTTCCATGTGATGGACTGCACTCCAGCGTAGAAGGTTCGGTATGGTACTCATATGCTAGCAGTCGAGGCTGATGACTGGTGGCTAGATACGTGTCAGAGGTTGGAAGCTGTAGGTGAAAATGTCACTTGGGTTGTGTTCTGTAGAGAATTTTTGAGGAAGTATTTCCCTGAAGACGTTCGTGGTAAGAAGGAAATTGAATTCCTTGAGTTGAAGCAAGGGAGTATGTCGGTTGTAGAGTATGCTGCAAAGTTTTCTGAGTTGGCTAAGTTTTATTCGCACTATAGTGGGGAAAATGCTGAGTTTTCAAAGTGCGTCAAGTTTGAGAATGGGTTGCGCCCAGAGATCAAGAAGGCAGTTGGATACCAGAAGATCTGTGTCTTTGCTGATTTGATTGATAGTTGCAGGATTTATGAAGAGGATAATAATGCTCACTACAAGATTATCAGTGAGAAGAGGGGTAAGCACCAACAAAATCGTGGTAAGCCTTATGATTCCCCAGCTGGTAAAGGTAAAAAGAAAGTTTCTCAGGGTCAGAGGACTAGTGGGGGAGATACTCCTGCTGGTGTAGTTTGTTTCAAATGTGGAAAACCTGGGCACAAGAGTAATGTGTATGCTGCTGAGGTGAAGAGGTGTTTCCGTTGTGGTAAGACTGAACACATTATGTCTGAGTGCAAGCATAAGGAAGTGATTTGTTTCAATTATGGTGAAGAAGGACACATTGGTAGCCAGTGTCAGAAACCAAAGAAGGCGCAAACCAGTGGTAAAGTGTTCGCTTTGGTTGAGGATCAGGCAACTACTGAGGATAGACTCATCAGAGGTACATGTTTCATTAATAGTACTCCTTTAATTACTATTATTGATACCGGTGCTACTCATTACTTTATTGCTGCTGATTGTGTTGAAAGATTGAGTCTTATGTTATCTTCTATGAATGGAGAGATGGTCGTCGACACTCCAGCCAAGGGGTCGGTGACTACTTCTTTTGTGTGTTTAAAGTGTCCTTTGTAGATCTTTGACAGAGACTTTGCTGTTGATTTGGTTTGTTTTCCTTTAAGAGGGTTTTATGTGATTCTGGATATGAACAGGTTAGAGCATAACTATGTTCATATTAATTGTTATAACAAGTCTGTGAGGTTTTCTACTCCTGAGGAAGAGAAGCTGGCCTGTTGTCTGCTAGGCAGTTGAGGAAGTCGATGCAAGAAGAGGCTCAGGTGTTCTCGTTGATGGCGTCGCTATCTGTCGAGAATCAAGCTATAATTGAGGAATTGCAGGTAGTGCATGAATTTCCTGAAGTTTTCCCTGATGAAATTCCTTATGTGCCGCTAGAGAGAGAAGTTGAATTTTCTATTGATCTTGTACCTGGTACCAGACCTGTGTCTATGGCACCATACAAGATGTCTGCATCTGAATTGTCAGAATTAAAGAAGCATTTAGAAGAGTTACTTGAAAAGAAGTTTGTGAGACTAAGTGTATCGCCGTGGGAAGCTCCAGCGTTGTTAGTAAAGAAGAAAGATGGAAGTATGAGGCTTTGTATTGATTATAGACAGTTGAATAAAGTGACAATTAAGAACAAGTATCCGCTTACAAGAATAGATGACTTGATGGATCAATTGGTGGATACTCGTGTGTTTAGTAAGATATATTTCAGGTCGGGATATCATCAGATTAAAGTGAAGGATGAAGATTTCCAGAAGACGACTTTTAGAACATGTTATGGACACTATGAGTATTCGGTGATGCCTTTCAGTGTTACCAATGTAACACCTCAATTCTACCCGACAATTATAAATGTAAATCAGAGTTATAAAATTCATACAACCGAATCAGGATGCCACAAATTCAACCTAAAAACCATTGCATTCAACATGGATACATAACACTTTAAAACTTCGGATGGACCAACAGTAAAATAATTTAATCTCTTAATTCAACAAATTTAACAACTACGCAGCGGAATCATAATAACATCTTTGTGCAACAGTTACAGCAACTTCAAAATAACACATACTTAGCAACAATCAAATTAAAGTTCAACAACTGAAATAAGCAATAACTAAAAGCAACAAGCGTTCATCCCCCCGAGCGTTACGTATCAGAGCAATGACACCGACTCGAACTACTGAAGGTATACTGCTTTCACTATGGATTACCTGCACGTTACCAACGCAAGGGTAACATTCAAACAGAAGGGGTGAGATATCTAACAATATAATAAAACGTATGATAAATAATATGTTAGATCAACTCATATAATAACACCACTTCACATCTCATAAACAACAATAATCGCAATAGGATACCAACAATATACACATTTACCGCATCAATACACAACTTCTTTATGCAATCATATAATGCGACTCAATACTATGCAAATACATGTGTTACCATTGGAGAAGAACTCCCATCTCAAAATAATTACCAATAAATAGAGGCATCAACAAGGAATAAGCCTTCATCTTAATATTCGCCAATACAGGCCATCTTGACGAGCATCAACTCCATCTTGATATGCAATGTATGCAACACTATCATGAATGTAGTAACAATAACCATAATTAACAACATCTCAACACAACATCATCGTTGGCCAGAAGCCTACATCTTAATAACTGCCAATTATTAGAGGCATCTCAACATCATTCATCAACATAATTCATCAACATGATTCATCAACATAATTCATCAACATAATTCATCAACATAATTCATCAACATAATTCATCAACATGATTCATCAACATAATTCATCAACATAATTCATCAACATAATTCCACAATAACTCATCCATAACAACAATACAACGACATATCTACAATCCCTCAACATTGGCCATAGGCCTACAACATGATAATGCCTATAATTAATTAATCATCTAAGGATTATATCTAATTACCAAACCTCTACATACTATTATTTTGTAATACTACATCATTATCATTATAAATCTTACTGTTATGAACAAAGCATAATCTAAGATCGTCTTATCCTCATCATACTTCACAAAATCATCATAGCGGTTAACGCGGGAAGCTAACTCAAATCCTAATTTGGGTACTAGGATTATTCTTCTTATCCTTAATTTTAATCCTTAAGAATGAAGTTCATCGTGTTAGCTATTCAACGCTTCAAACGACACCTCAAACAGAGTCCGAAAACTCAAGTTACAGCCTTTGGAAGAATCTGTCAAAACTCAGACTGTATGAGTCGACACATGTCTCTTTGAGTCAACGCGTACTGGGTTTTGAGTCTTGCATGAGTCGATGAGTAACCTCTTGTGTCGACTCATACTGAGTCAAAAACACTGCATGTGTCGATGCATAGTCCTTATGTATCGACTCATCCCGAGTCTTAACTCCTACATGTGTCGACGCATCG
The DNA here is from genome assembly GCA_948472305.1 of Vicia faba. NCBI lineage: Eukaryota > Viridiplantae > Streptophyta > Magnoliopsida > Fabales > Fabaceae > Vicia > Vicia faba. The sequence goes on from OX451735.1 coordinate 352,799,193, forward strand.
CTTTTGAGGTCGACTCATACTGAGTTGTGCTGAATATATTCTGTGATTTCACTGTGTTTTCACTGCGATTTCCCTACCTTAGGCCCTAAAAACATCATGTAATCATAGGTAATAATCAATTATAATAATCCTATGTTTCTACATCAATTATACAACATTAGGGCATCATTATTCATCTCTAAATCATTGATCCTCATCAAACAACAACAACAACAATATATATATATATATATATATATATATATATATATATATATATATATATATATATATATATATATATATATATATATATATATATATATATATATATATATATATATATATATATATATATATATATATATATATATATATATATATATATATATATATATATATATATATATATATATATATATATATATCAATCATAAACGAAACAACTTTTTCAAATCCAATCTCATATACTACTCATCATAAACCCTATTATAGAGTCATAACCCCACCCTTATCTTGGATTGAAGGTTGCTCTACAACTTTTCTGATTGAATTCCGTTCTGGCTCTTTTCCTTCTTTTCTGCAACTTTCTCGTTCTCTTCCAACCCTTATTTCTTTCTCTTCTTACTGCTACTTTTTTTCCTTATTAATTCTAAATAACTACTATAATAACCCTATAATTCTCATTATGTCTTAATGAGCTTAAAACTCCTACACCCCCTTTCTACTACTTCTAATCCTTAAAATAAGCCCACATCAAATAATATTATTATTCTAATATTATTTCACAACTTAATAGAATAATTAAATCCAACTAATCACAACACAACATCTACCATCATAACACAACTTCACAAATAACCCAAAAATAATTTACTTAAATAATTAATTAAATTATGGGCGTTACAACCAACACACCGGGAGTATTCATGGAATACATGAATCAAACATTTCATACTTATTTGGATCTATTTGTGGTGGTGTTCATTGATGACATTTTGATTTACTCTAAGTCAGAAGAAAAACATGCAGAACACTTAAGAATAGTATTGCAAGTCTTGAAAGAGAAGAAGTTGTATGCAAAGATGTCTAAGTGTGAATTTTGGTTAAGGGAGGTTAGTTTTCTTGGTCATGTGATCTCAGGTAGTGGCATCATTGTAGACCCATCAAAAGTAGATGCTGTGTTGCAATGGGAAACTCTGAAGTCGGCTACCGAGATTAGAAGCTTTTTGGGATTAGTTGGTTATTATAGAAGGTTTATCGAAGGTTTTTCTAAGTTGGCACTTCCATTGACTAAGTTGACTTGTAAAGGTAGAGATTTTGTGTGGGATGTCCATTTTGAAGAAAGTTTTACGGAAATGAAGAAAAGATTAACGTCGGCTTCAATTTTGACGTTACCTAATCCCGGAGAGCCTTTTGTGGTTTATTGTGATGCTTCTAAGATGGGTTTAGGAGATGTGCTTATGCAGAATGATAAGGTAATTTCTTATGCGTAAAGGCAGTTGAGGACTCATGAGAAGAACTATCCTACGCATGATTTAGAGCTTGCTACAGTTGATTTTGTGTTGAAAATTTGGAGGCATTATCTTTATGGTTCTAGATTTGAAGTGTTTAGTGACCATAAGAGCTTAAAGTATTTATTTGATCAGAAGGAACTGAATATGAGACAACGAAGATGGTTGGAGTTGTTAAAGGATTATGATTTCAGTTTGAATTATCATCCAGGAAAAGCGATTGTGGTAGCTGATGCATTGAGTCGAAAGACTTTACATATGTCAGCAATGATGGTTAAATAGTTGGAGTTAATTGAACAATTCAGAGATATGAGCTTAGTTTGCGAAGTGACACTGCAGAGTGTTATGTTGGGAATGTTGAAGATTAATAATGATTTTCTGGATAGTATTAGAGAAGCTCAGAAGTTAGATATGAAATTGGTAAATTCGATGGTTGGGATCGATCAGTCTGAGAATAGTGATTTTAAGTTAGATGCGCAAGGTGTGTTGGGATTTCATAATCGGATTTGTATTCCTGATGATGCGGAGATGAAGAAAGTGATTCTTGAAGAGAGCCATAGAAGCAAGTTGAGTATTCATCCAGGAGCTACAAAGATGTATTAGGATTTGAAGAATTTGTTTTGGTGGCCTGGGATAAAGAGTGTTGTGGCTCGGTTTGTGTACACATGTTTGACTTGTCAGAAGTCGAAAGTTGAACATCAGAAGCCTGTGGGGTTTATGCAACCGTTAGAAGTTCCAGAATGCAAATGGGATAGCATTTAGATGGACTTTGTGACAGGGTTACCTAGTACTTTAAGAGGACATGATTCAATTTGGGTGATTATTGATAGGCTTACTGTGATACGGTGGCAGAACCGAATGTTTAATACTAGTTTTGCGTTTGTGTTTGCAAATGTTGTGATAAGCAAGAGTCGCCACCGACTTTTCTTTTATCCAAATTAAGGAAAGGGTGAAAAGAACAGAAAAAGACTTTTTCGAGAATTTTCTGAGTAAGGGGGGTAGATTATGGAAAGGGAAGGTGTTAGCACCCTTTCCATCCGTAGTTTTCTATGTGCTCTTAGATGCTTAGCTCATGTTTTGAAAATTTCTTGTGCTTTGTGTATTTTGAAAAATTGTTTTGAAAATGCCTTAGTGCGGCGATTCACTTTATGATAACTCTTGTATCAGTCCTCAAGAGTGTTAACAAAGCGAATGTTTATAAAAGTGTTTTGAAATGTTTTGTGTAAGTGTGAAAGTTTTGTTTTTGAGCAAGCATCTATGAATTATCTACTTATACTCGAAAGGTTTGTTATTTTCCCCCTATCCTTTAGACAACGCTATCCTACTATTAGTGAGTAGGTAGCCCTATCGTTGGATGTTTGAGGGACATTCAAAGGGACGTACAATCATAAAGGCAACATATAGAGACGCTTGAGAAATTTTGTTTAAGGGAATAGATCATTTACTGAAAGGCAACTGTAGGGTCATCGAGGGACTATGATCTTTTGATTTACGGGTCTTTTGCTAAAGCGTCCCTGTCTCGAGGGACATGACTGTTTTTCCGAAGGTAACCAAAGTGGGCGTACCTTAGAGGTGCATGTGTGCAATGATTCAATTCAGTTCATTTATCTCTTGTTATTAGGTTTGCTAGCGCTTTCTTTTCAGTCTTTCCATACAATCCTATTTACTAACAGTAATATTGTACATAAAATATAAAGTGCGAAAAGTAAATCCTAAGCTATTACATCCCATGAGCAGTTACAATATTTAGAAGAGAAAAAAAAGCGAAAAGATAAACTAACTATTACAAAATCAAATGTGCGACCTATACATTCTTTCTAGAATTTAAATAACAAAAGAAAAATAGAAAAAAAAGAGATTGTTTAGAAAGAAAATCAAATATCCTAAAAAGCCTAAGTATTAAGAAAAATATTTTTGGTATTTTTGTGATTTGATTTTAATATTTAAGACCTAAGTCTAAATTAATTACAAATTAACTATGAAATAAATACTAAAACATGATTAAGTTAAATTAAATTTATTTATGAAAATTAAATTAATTAAAAGAAAAGAACTAAATCTATTCTTTTGTGATTTTATGATTTTATGATTTTTTTGATAAAAAAGAATTAATTGAAATGAAAAGAAAATAAATAATTAAAGCAAAAAAAAAAGAAGAAGAATGGGCCATGTTGTAAAGAAAATGGGGGGATGCGATAAGCAAAATCCCAGACCCATTAGCAAGAAAGCCCAGGCGCTGGAGAAAAGTCTTCAGAATCATGTGTATCTCTCCCATGAGGTCTATCGTGGGTTTGGATTGGAAGTCCTCGTATCACAGAATCCGAAGATCAAAAAGCTTATAGCCATAACCATGGCATCTTGTGCATAGGGTGTTTATCTGCACATGCAATCGTCCTAATATGTTCTAAATGGTCTCACAAACACATATCAATGGACAAAAATAATTTATATGACATGAATAGACAGTTTGAGATTCAAGAAATTTTTACCAAAACTGGTACAATTGGATGTGAGAGTTCTAGACGTGGAAGGGCTTGGTTATGAGCCTAGTTCAACTCTTGGGAGCCTCAGGGAGATGAACGGATCCTTTATTTTGCTTAAGAGCACATGGAAGTGTGGTTAAGAATTTTGAAACTTTGAGAAATTTCTGAGAATTTTGTAGAGCTTTGTAGCAATGATTTTTTGTATCCTTTGCTCATGCCTTGGTCTTGTATTTATAGAGGAAGAAGAGGGCTAGCAAAGATGGTAAGAATCCACCCCTAATGGCCCTCTTTCAAACCAAAATCAAACACATTAGAAAAGTTCCAAAAATGCAAATTCTTGCCCATTTTGAGGTGCAATGCACCTAGCCTCCTTTGCACAAAATTTTGGAGCAAAAAATAATTCAAACCATCAACACATATTTCCATAACCAATATTTACTATTTTATGCAATTTTATTTAGTTTTTATTTGATTTAATTCATATTTAAATGAATAAAAATTCAAATAAATAAAAAAAATGCATGGATAGATTTAGAGGTCCTTGGACACATCATGAATATATTTGAACTCCAAAAAGTTAGGCCCAATAACTTAAAATCACAAATTTGCTCAATGCACTATTCTTGAAATTTCCAAAATTTCCCCAACTTGGGAAAGCCATAACTTGCTCAATTTGTATCTCATGATGATGATCTTGGACTTTTTGGAAATCCCAAGATGTCTACTTAAATATCTCTGTTGACCAATTTTGTATTTGAATACTTTATCTTGAAGTAAATGGTCTTGACAAAAAGTGCCTTTTGTTGACTTCCTGAAAATGACGTGTAATGTATGAGCTTGTACCTTTTAAATGGTGCATTTATTGGACTTTAGGGATGAAGAGAAGTTGTAGGTAATGAGATTATATTCAAAATAAGCTTTGGTTGGGTAAAAATGGATGAAGTATGTGAAAGTTATGCCTGGTCAAAGTTTGGTTTACTTTTCCTATAGAAACCCTAATTAACAATTCTTGACTTTTGATGAATTAGGAGCATTTATTGAGGGATCATGATCAACCCTTGATCAAATTATGGATATCACTTCTAAATGTTGATGTTGACCAAAAATCTTTAAGTTTGACTGTATATAGACCATAGTTGACTTTTGACCTAGTACAATTAATTTTCAAGCATTTGAGCAATTGATTGAGCAAACTTGTAGTGAGAGGTATGAAATTTGTCATGGATAATATTTAAGACATATTAGGACCACGGAAGACATTTGAGACCTTTGGAGCTCACACATATTGGTGAAAAATGAAACCCTAGTTGGAAGGCCATTGCTTAGGAGGAGAATTTGTCTGATCAATTCTTGGTCAACCTTGAGCAATTGAGGACCTATAGGAGTATGTCTTGTGTGAAAATGGGAGGGAAAATTTTAGGGTACAATAGCTTCCCCTGTTCAATCTTCTTAAACCTGAGGATTTAGATTGGCTTGTCTGCCTTTCGTGATCTGAAGGTGGAAGATGATTGAACACTAGAGTGCCCAGAAATTTGCACTCGCATAAAGTAATACTGATGGTTGATGACGTCGAGAATGGGCTTACATATTCCATTTGGAGAAGATGACTGAAAGTCGTCTGAGATGGGCTTAAAGACTCCATCCAGAGAATATGATGGAGATTCGTCGGAGATGGGCTTAAAGATGCCATCCAGAGAATATGATGGAGATTCGTCATAAGAGGTCTCTTTGTGGGGATTTTTGTTCCTGTTGTCTGAGGAGGAGTCCACCGGGGGATGTTGATTTCTGTTGTTTTCTTGTTTGAGGAAAACTCTGTGGGGAATAGAGTCTAGGAACTTCAGTTGTCCATGGCTCTACTGAGGGGTTATCTCTGGATTGGAGAGATGAAAGTTTGTTGTTTTCTGGTTAAAATCCAGGCTTCGCAGTAATTTTATAGGGAGAATGAAATTAACTATTATTTGGAAATGTATGAGAAGGAACCTGTGTAGGGATGTTTCAGGATGAGTTCGGGCAAGACTTCATCTGGAAGTGTATGAGAAGGAACATGGGTAGGGCTATTTTAGGAGATATATGAGAGGGAGCCTGGGTAGGGAAGCTTCAGGATGAGTCAGGGTAAAACTGCATCTGGAAATTGTAAGGAGGAACCTGAGTAGGGTTGCCTCAGGATGAGTCAGTGTAAAACTGCATCTCGAAATTGTGAGAAGGAACTTGGGTAGGGTTGCCTCAAGATTAGTCCGTATAAAACTGCATTTGGAGATTGTGAGAAGGAACCTGGGTAGGGTTGCTTCAGGATGAGTCCGTGTAAAACTTCAGAAGGAGGGAGAAGGAACTCGTGTAATATTGCTTCATGAAGAGCCCGTATAAAGTTGTATTTGGAAGTCATAAGAAACCCGTGTAAGATTGCTTCATGATGAGCCCGTGTAAAGCTGTATTTGGAAGTCAGAACAAACCCGTGTAAGATTTCTTCATGTTGAGCCCGTGTAAAGCTGTATTTGGAAGTCAGAAGAAACCCGTGTAAGATTGCTTCATGATGAGCCCGTGTAAAGCTGTATTTGGAAGTCAGAAGAAAACCATGTAAGATTGCTTCATGTTGAGGCCGTGTAAAGCTGTATTTGGAAGTCAGAAGAAACCCGTGTAAGGTTGCTTCATGTTGAGCCCGTGTAAAGCTGTATTTGGAAGTCAGAGGAAACCCGTGTAAGATTGCTTCATGATGAGCCCATGTAAAGTTGTATTTGGTCACATAGATAATTACTCTATTTTGTTTCAGGAGCTAATCCTGGACCTATTGAAAATTGTTGATGATAAATATCTGTTGATTGATCTTTCCTGAAAAGGTAAAGCGTTAGCTGTATGCAATGTCATGATGTATGAAATGCATTGTGTAATGGTGTTCTCAAAATAAATGAGATTGGGATGTATGCATTTGTACTACAGATGCTATGACATTTATAGAATGATGTATGAATGCAATATGTGAATGTATCAGTTGTTCTATTGCAACACTATTGAATTAGGGAAAATAAGTCCTTGATTGCAGCTGGCGATAAAGAATGTAGGTCTTCAGATTTTGTTGAAGCTGAACCGCTGGGAGATGATCTTCCGTTGTTAGAGAAATAAACTCTGTTGGGGAAGGAAAGCTCTATGCACTGCCTGAGGATTTTGTGAAATCCTATTGGGGAATCCTGAGAAGTTTGATGAATTTATTGGGGAAAACATGATGTCAGAGCAGTAGTTGGAAATTCCCGTTCTGTCGGGGATACAAGAACACCTAACATCACTAGGTTGTAAGCTGAGGATATGGCGGCGACTTTTTAGTAAGATGCCCCTGCCTCTGTACCTGCTGGAGAAAGTACCTGTGGAGACTTTGTGGATGGTTTGAGTGTCATCCCAACTCCCAGGGTGCTTGGTAAATGTTGATCAAGATGATAAGTATTCTACTGATAAACAAATGACAAGATGACGGAACATTGTCGTACATTTTTAATCCCTAACTTTTTCCTGGACCGCCCTTTCGGGTTTTCAGTCCACCGGGATACCCTTTTTTGCTCAAGCCGCCTTTTCAGGTTTTCAACTTGCCAGGTGTACAATTTTTTTGTATATATCCCTAATTTTTTCCTGAACTCTTTTGGTTTGCCGGGATGCCCTTAATTTTTCCTAGGCCTGTCAACCTAGCGGGTCTTTTTCACGCGTAGTATTTTCTGACTATGTCTGTGCTCATAGGATGTAGAGAGTTGTCACCATCTATGACAACAAGTGTTGTAGAAATTCCAGAAAATGTTTATGTGGTTGCATGTGCCCTTTCATACGTGGGAGCCTGTGTGGGGCTGCTTCAAGATGAATCTGGTGCACTTGATGTTTGATTAAGTTTCTGATAGTCTTGAATTTCCTAGGTAACTTTTCTAAGAACTGTCATGGAATGATTCGAAGACATGATACTAACACCATCTGATACTACTGGCACAGACAAGCACTTTGGTGGTACCAAAGATTCAAATTTACGTGATTTTCTGTTGGAATCCCCGATCAATGTAACAGCCCCCGAGTGATTCAGATGGAGATCTGCCCCTGGCTATTCAGCATTTTTGGAGAGATTCTTTGCATATTGGCTTGACTGCCCCAGATTAATTAGACACCATGTCAGGCCCCTTGATTATGAAAGGCTTGTTATTGGGAATGTTTTTTCCGTCTGAGGTGATTCTGTCCATTGAGGGGGTCTTCGTTCACTGAATATTCGTTGTGTGAATTTCTCTGCCATTTGAACAATTAACCATATGCAAACAATGCCATATAAATAATGCAAAGCTTATGTCTGTCTTGAAATTTTTTGAAAATGCGTTTTTTGTAGTAAAACAAAATTTGCAAGAATGTGATATCAACTCATGATTTATAGCAAACCTTACAGGAGTCAGGATACCTTTGTAACAATATGCTCTTGAACTAACCCATGCTTCAGCTAGGACTTTTAAGGGTTATAACGTGGCCTGGTTTACGGTTCAAAAAATAAAGGATAAAGGCTCAAATTTTATTTTTACCCAACCCGCTCCTTCATGATATTCTTCAGTCCTATGCTCAGTTAATTATGCATTTCGAATCCCAGTTGAGTTCTGGAATGTTGGCCCCGATATTCCGGTGATGGTTTAGAAATTGAACGTTTGTTTGAGAAGGCAGTCATTTTTGTGACCTTTTCTTTTTGTTGAGGATTTGTAGGACCTCTTTCTTTTTGATTTTGCTATCCCTGTCTTTTTCCTGAACTGTTTCTTTTGTGATTACAGCCAGCGGGATGCCCCCGTTTTTTCCCCTTAAGTCTCCTTCATAGGTTTTGACTTAATGGGATTTTATTTTGAGAGATAATGTCCGCCTCTTCTTAATGATTATGTGGAGCCATCACCATCTTTAAGAGAGCATCTTCTACACTATTTGTCGTGTATGAAGGGACAACTTTTGACTGAATGCACATCTCTAAATTAACTGAGAAAACTACCTTGCCCCAGGTTATGATTAAGGGTTTTAATTTGTGTGAAAAGAAAACTCCTACTTCTTAGGCTCAAAGGGGTTGACTAGGGATTATCTTCCTTATAACTCCACTGTTTAAGATTTGAAACAATGCCTGTACATCGTCAGCGGGGTCTATTCAAAAGCATACTGTAGAGATTATGATATCATTCTCGTCATCCTCCCTCTAAAGGCTTAGAGCTTTTAATCCAGAGTTAAATATCACAGAAAGGAAGTAAGAAAGAAGTTTAAGCATAATGAAAACAAATTAATTCAAGACAAACATGTGTAATGCATTAATGAAATAACAAAGTTTGACATGACAATAATTATTTGAACAAACAAAGAAAATACAACTTGAGAATTCAAATGAACAAAAATACTTTCAATCCCGACCATGATTTGGCATAGGAGCAGTGATCACGTTAGGAGTCTCAGGAGGTTCGAACTCAATCTCCTTGGCGTCAATCATATTTTGAATCTTATTTTTCAGTGCCCAACAATCGTTAGTATCGTGCCAGGACTTCCAGAATGATAGGCGCACCTTGCATCAGGATTGTACTTAGGAGAAGAAGTCTTAGGGTTTGGATGAGGTCCTATCAACGTAATCAAATTCATTCTCACTATATGTTGTAATGCTTGAGACAACAGCATGTTGATATTGGTAAACTGTTTCTTAGGCTCGTCTTGCCTTCACTGATTACCCTATTGTTGTGGTCATTGCACGTGTGCCGAATTAGAGACCAACACTGCCCCTATAGACTGGTGGTAGTATGCCTTATTACGACCCTTCTGGCCATACACAACATTGGCTTCTCTCTTACCAGCAAATGGATTCTTCTCAGCATTAGAAGATGCATCTGTTAGGATCTTCCCACTCTTGATACCACTTTCGATCCTTTCTCCAGTCAAAACCATCTCTATGAACCCGAATGAGAAACTCCCAATCAGCAGATTAAAGAACGGGCCTGTCAGAGTACCCATGAACATGTCTACCATTTCCCGGTCATTAAGAGGAGGTTGTACCCTGCCAGCTAGATCCCTCCATTTCTGGGCATATTCCTTGAAGCCTTCGCTAGAACCCATATACATGCTTTAAAGTTGTGTACGAGTTGGAGCGAGGTCAGCATTGTATTGGTACTTGTAGAAAGCAGCAACCAAGTCTTCCTAGGTATGAATGTTTGTTCTTTCTAGCTGATAGAACCACTCCAGTTGCGTGCCAGCTAAACTTTCTTGGAAGAAATGGACCCATAACTTTCGGTCAGCAGTGTGAGGCTGGATCTTCCTGACATAGGACCTTAAGTGCAACTTAGGGCAGGAGACACCATCATACTTAGAAAATGTGGGAACCTTGAACTTTGGTGGGATGACCACTCCAGGAACCAACCCTAACTCTTCAAAGTCCAAGCCAGGTACCTGCTGAATCTCCATAGCATTGAGACGATCCTCCAGCTGTTTGTATTTATCGTCAGCAGGAGGATATTGTTCCTCAGAGTAATCAACTTCTTCTTCATCAGCCTCGGGGTTGTTGACTTCTTCATGATTATCCCCTTTGTTTGATGGAGTTGTGAGATCTAGAGCTCGTTTAACCAGTCCTCTGAGTCTTCCTCCCATATTCAAGATGCCATCCAGTTTCTTTGCCTTCTTCTTCTTCTCTTTGATGACGAGAACTTTCAGTTCTTCCTGCCCCTGGGCCAAAGCCATGAACATTTTTTGGAACTGAGCGTTTTAAGCTTGAAGGTCTTTTACTATTTGTTCAAGGGCCATTTCTTTTGCTGAAATAAACAACGAAAAGATGAGAAACCTGTACTGGAAGACCTGTTATGAAATGGCATGCATGCAATGTTTTCAAGGATCTCGCGGGGTAAACAAGAAAATGTCAGAAGTTTAAATTTGCAGCTTTGATGGAAGAACTTCGTATTGTTGAGTTTCCTTCCACGAGAGTCAAACTCAGCATATCAAGTGGGTCATAGCCCCTGACTCAAGTTGTCGTGTTTTGGTCTTTTGATAACATTGGCTAGAGGAAAATAAATCCCCTTGCCCCTTGCTAGACGTCTGATTCATCATAACCTACATTACAAACCCTTGATATCCTTGAAATGTTTAAGGAAATGTTGTGGCATGATATTATGATGTGTATGCTATGCGCTAAGCAAAAGTGTAAGGTGATGAAGACAAGTGAGTCTAAGAAGTTCAGGTTACTAGATAATAATTGTAAATAAATCCTACAAGGAGATCATGTTGTTAGAAAAAACCCTACAAGTATCTCAAGTTGAAAGCAAACAAATCATACAAGCAACCTTAGGTTTAGGCTTGCATGGGGTTTAAGGTAAGTACCCTCTTGAAATTTAGTTGGCTCAACCTGTCCTATTAATAGTAACAGGGTTCTAAGGAGTCTCAATATCATTAACCTTCCCATCAGGAATCTTTTCAACTCACGCACCAAAGTATTGCGGCCAAAAAATCTCGAAAGTCCAGTCTCAATGAGTGTAGCATCGAGTATCAACCAATCTTCGGTCGGAACCAGACCTGGTTATCTCACTACTTCCTAATGGCTAGGATGAGTCTATTAAAGGTTCTAAAGGTTAGTTAGAACTTAGTGACACTATGAGGAAGCCTAATGTTATCCTTGACTTACTCAAGGAACATTTGTATAATCTAGAGTATCACGCTAACATAGCTGCCATTTCCTCCGTATCGATCTACGGCATACAAACTCCATGATTTATTGCTACTTAACTAATAAGGTGCCCCAGATCCGGGTGTAGGATCTTTAACAATAACCCAGGAAACCCTCAAAGATAAAGCAAACAAAACACACAATGTAAAGCATATTAAAGATGAACTAAGCTCTAAGGTAACCCCAGTTTTTATAATTCCCCAGCAAAGTTTCCAGTTCTGTGATACGGTGGAAGAACCGACTGTTTAATACTGGTTTTGCATTTGTGTTTACAAATGTTGCGGTAAGCAAGAGTCGCCACCGACTTTTCTTTTATCCAAATTAAGGAAAGGGTGAAAAGAATAGAAAAAGACCTTTTCGAGAATTTTTTGAGTAAGGGGGGTAGATTATAGAAAGGGAAGGTGTTAGCACCCTTTCCATCCGTATTTTTCCACGGGCTTGTAACACGGTAGGAGAACTGACTTTGGTGTTTTCCGTTTGATCGCAATTGTTGCAGTTAGCAAGAATCGCCATCGACTTTTCTTTTATCCAAAAGGAAAGGTTGAAAAGAACAGGAAAGACCTTTCAAGATTATTTCTTGAGTTCGGGGGGTAGATTATGAAAAGGGAAGGTGTTAGCACCCTTTTCATCTGTAGTTATCTACGGGATCTTAGTTGCTTGCTAGATCACTTGCTTTTGTTTGAAAATGTGCTTGTGGTGTGGGTTTTGAAAGTATTTTGAAAAACGTCTTTGTAATGGTTCTCGTTTCTATAAGAACGTGTACAAAGTGTTTGCCTTTTGAAAATGTTTCAAAATGAAAGTGTTGGTGTATAAAATGTTTTTGTTGTGAGAAAGCGAGCAACTAGGAGCAACCTACCTACTCAAAATATCTTAAATGTTCTTTTCCTCCTCCTTTAGATATTTCTATCTTACCATTGATTTGGTAATAAGCCCCATCATTGGATGTGAAGGGACAGGCGCGGGTCAATCGTACAATCATAGAAGACAACTTGTGAGACGCTTTAGCAATTCTCGTAATGGAATAGATCGTTTTACTGAAGGCAACATTGAGGGACATCGAGGGACTACGATATTTTTTATCGAAGGGTCTTTGCTAAAGCGTCCCATATTCGAGGGACATGACTGTCTTTTCAAGGCAACAAGCGAGGCTACCCTAGAGGTGCACGTGTGAAAGTGTGTTTGATTCAAGTTAAGTTGTTCTTTGATTAGGGTTATCAGCGATTGATTTTATATCTTATCATACACTCCTAATTACTATACAATATAAGGAAAATAGTAAATTGCGGAAATTAAAATTCTACGCTATTACAGAGCTTTCGGGAATGGGGGTACAAATTTCCAAATAGGGATGGATCAATGCGATTAAAAGTACGAATAGGCAATCATTACAACCAAATCGAATCGAACCATTAATTAAAACTACAACAATCTATGAAGTAAAAATTAATTAACAAAGTACGGAAATAAAATTCTTGGTATTTTGTTTGTGAGAAAATTTGAAAAGAAGAAAATAAAACCTATTCTAAAAATAAAATGATTGACTAAAAGAAATTAAATCATATGTATTATTTTTTGTATTTTTTATGAGGAAGAGAAATAATTAACCTATTCTAATTTTTTTTAGTATTTTTGACATTTGTTATAAATAAATCTAAACAACTTAAAACAAACTAAAAAGAAGAACAAAACCAAGGGTCGAACTCAGGACCCCAAGGTTGCAACCAGATTGCGTTACCACTACACTACACCAATCTTTCTGTTTTGTTCATGTTCTAAATGAAATAAAAGGGTGAAAAGATGGTTGGGTTGGGATTTAAGGCCAAGCCCATAACCCTGATCCATTAGAGAAGGGAGAAGGAGGGTTGCGAAACCCTAAACGCGAAAGGGCAGCCGCTAGTTTGTACAACATTAATTAATTTTTTTATTTAATTAAGAAATCCAAGACAAATCAGAAAGAAGGAAAGATGTCCTAATGTCTTCATCTTCCATCCTCATGCTTCTTCTCTCACTCAAATCACAGTTCTGAAGAAACAATCACTTAAAAAGAAATTCTGTTTTCCTTTCTCTCAGTCACAGATCCTAACAAAAATTCCTTTCTCTCAGTCACAGACCCTCACAAAATTTCCTTTCTCTCAGTCACAGACCCTTACGAAAATTCCTTTCTCTCAGTCATAGATCCTCACGAAAATCGCTTTGTCAACAACCTAATAAAGGTTGGCTGGCCAAACGACAGCGGATACCTCTCCACATGCCTCTCTCTAGAACCAACAATGACACAATCTCTCTAGCCCAAACTCAATTCGGTTTTTTTCCGCTTACAGTTTCAGAACTAACGGTAATCTCTCTCACGATTCTCAGAGTTCGTCTCTTACATTTTTACTATCTCATTACGAATCTGATTTTGAAATTCAACAAATAGTTTCAGTTCGAAGTTCAAACCCTAAGTCAATCTAAATTAGAATTTTGCACAACATTGAGCAATTAGCGCACGAGCAAGCATAACAAAGAGATTACGACGGTAATAAGAAATTCAAGAAGAAATACTTACGAGGTCAAAACTAATGTGACAGTTCTGATGTCGGTGAAAAGTTCAGGTATTTGAATTGATCTTCCCTCTTTTGTCTGCTCTTTCCCTTTTTTATTTCACTGATCTCTCTGTGCAGATTGTTGGCATGAAGTATGTTGTCAGTTCAATGTGTTTTATGTTTATATTCTTTTACAAGTGAAGCTTGAGTGTGTGAAATTGCTGCTTAGTTGCAAATGTAGAGAAATAGGAAGGCTAAGGATTTTGTGAGGTTCTAAACTGATAAAGGTTTGTGGAAGGATTGGTAGCAGGTTAGTGAAGGAGTTTTGTTTATTGAGCTGAGCAATTTCTTCTATTGCTCTGTGGGATTTTTCGTGTGAAAATTGTTGATGGTTGATAGAGGGTTGAAAGAAACTGAGTTTTTGGGTGAGCTGATGAGGAGACAGATTTAAGGTTATTGGAGTGTTTTTGTGTATTATTCTCACTGTTGGTTTTTGATGTTTTATTTGCAATTTTCTATAAAATTTGTGATGATTCCCTCCTCTCAATCCTTTGCTGTTAGCTTCTGTTATATAGGGGAGGTAGTAGGAAAATGGAGGGAAATTTGTTGAGTTTTAAACTGAATGTACTGCTGACTTTGGGCTTTCTGGTGCAGTCTTTTTAGTTTGTGCATTTTAGTGCAATCTTTGACCCGGGATAGCAGGCATATGTGCATAATGCGGGTTTGTGGTGCAGCATAGCAGGCTGTTTGGCTGCTGTATGGCTATGTGATATCTTCCTGACCCTATCTCTTTCCCTCTTCATCTTTCTATGATATAAATGAATTATGCTTTGCTTAAAATTTCTGAAGGGTTTGCATTGATTAGGAAAATGATGACATATGGCTTTGGGCATGTGGTAGCTAGCTGTTTTTTATGAATAATGTTGTCTTACATGTGCTGTCATTTGTTTTTGCTTGCTGTTCTGCTGCACTCTTTAGTTGCAGCCTGCTTTAATGCTGCTGTTTGGCTTGTTTGCTTGTAGCTGCAGTTTTGCCACTGCATGTTGCACTGTTGCTTTGTTTTAATGCTGCTGCTATTTTGTTGTAGCCTGTGCTACTGTTTACTATTTTTTGTTTGCCTGTTTTGGGCTGTTGCATTGTTTGGAAGTTTGCTTTGCACATTTCTTTTCCCTGTTTGTGAACCAAAAAATCCACACTTTTTTGTGATTTGAAAAAGTAGGAGGAGATAAACCATGGGGTGTATGCTGGGGCAGCATGACGAGTCTGGTCGAAAAGAGCACACCATTTATTACCTTAGCAAAAAGTTTACCGACTGTGAGACCCAATACTCATTGCTCGATAAAACTTGCTGCGCTTTGGCATGGGTTGCTCGCCGACTGAGATAGTATATGCTGACTCACACTACCTTGTTGATATCAAAGATGGATCCGATCAAGTATATTTTTGATAAGCCCGCCTTATCCGGAAGAATAACAAGATGGAATATGATCTTAACCGAGTACGACATCCAATACACAACCCAAAAAGCAATCAAGGGGAGTGTATTGGAGAATCATTTGGTGCATCAGGCCGTGGATGACTACCAATCCATGAATTTCGAGTTCTTGGATGAGAATATCATGTTGGTAACCGACTGCAAAGAACCTAGACCGGATGAAGGACCCGAGGAGGGATCGGATGGTATATGTATTTTTATGGAGCCTCGAATGCATTGGGTAACGGCATTGGAGCTGTAATTATATCTCCTGAGGGTTGTCATACTCCGTTCACCGTCCGATTATGCTTTAACTGCACCAACAATATGGCGGAGTATGAAGCGTGTATCATGGGTCTTCAAGCAGCTACTGACCTAAGGATTAAATTCTTAAGAGTATTTGGGGATTCCGCTCTGGTAATAAGTCAGATCAAAGGCGAGTGGGATACGAAGCACCCAAATCTTATTCCTTACAAAGAGTATGTACTGACACTGCGCCCACACTTTGAGGAGATAACTTTTGAACATTTCCCAAGAGAGGAGAATTAGTTAGCGGACACGCTAGCTACCATGTATTCTATGTTCAAAGTTAGGTGGGACAATGAAGCTTCCTAGGTTACCATTAAGAGGATGGATGAACCCGCACATTGCTGTGACATTGAGACTGAAGAGATAGCAGATAAACCCTGGTTTCACGAGGTAAAGAGGTATCTTGAGGCTCAAGAATACCCCGAGGGGGAATCTGTTAATGATAAGAAGTTTCTGAGAAGGTTCGCTGCGAATTTCTTCATCAGTAATGGAATTCTCTATAAGCGTAACCATGATTCAACCTTACTGCGGTGTGTGGACAAGAGCGAGGCAGAAAGGATCATGGCAGAATTACACGAAGGTACCTTCGAAACTCATTCCAGTGGACATACCATGGTGTGATACGGTGGGAGAAGTGACTTGAGTGTTTTGCGTTTCGATTGCATTTGTGCGGATAGCAAGAGTCGCCACCGACTTTTCTTTTATCCAAAAGGAAAGGTAAAAAAGCACAGGAAAGACCTTTCGAGATTATTTCTCGGGTTCGGGGGTAGATTATGAAAAGGAAAGGTATTAGCACCCTTTTAATCCATGGTTTTCCATGGGCTCTTAGTTACTCGTTTAGATCACTTGCTTTTATTTAACAGTGTGCTTGTGGTGTGGGCTTTGAAAAAATCTCTTTGTAATGGTTCTCGTTTCTATAAGAACGCGTACAAAGTTTTGTTTCGAAAAGTGGTTCAAAGATTTGTTTGTGGATTGTGTTTCGGAAAGTGGTTTTGGAAAAGATGTTTTGTAATAGTTCTCGTCTCTATAAGAACGTATGCAAAATGTTTTGTCTTTTGAAAAATGTTTTAAAATGAAAGTGTAGGTGTAAAAATGTTTTTATCGTGAGCAAGCGAGTAACTAGGAGTGAATCTATCTACTCGAAAGGTTTTCAATTGTTCTTTTCTTCCTCTTTTTAATGTTGCTATCTTACCATTAATTTGGTAAGAAGCCACATCGTTGGATGTGAAGGGACAGACGCAGGTCAATTTTACAGTCATCGAAGGCAACTTATGAGACGCTTTAGTAATTTTGACAAGGGACGAGATCGTTTTATCGAAGGCAA
Source organism: Vicia faba (assembly GCA_948472305.1). NCBI lineage: Eukaryota > Viridiplantae > Streptophyta > Magnoliopsida > Fabales > Fabaceae > Vicia > Vicia faba. Next base: position 352,816,473 of record OX451735.1, read on the forward strand.
CATCGAGGGTCATCGAGGGACTACGATCTTTTTATCTAAGGGTCATTTCTAAGACATCCCATATTCGAGGGACATGACTGTATTTCCGAGGCAATGAGCGAGGATACCCTAGGGGTGCGCATGTGAAAAAAGTGTGTTTATTTTCAAGTTATTTTGTTCTTTGATTAAGTTATCTAGCGATTGATTTTTTTTAATCTTGCCATACACGCCTAATTACTATACAGTATAAGGAAAATAGTAAATTGCGGGAATTGAAATTCTACGCTATTACAAAGTGCTCGGGAATGGGGGTACAATTTTTACAAATGGGGATGAGTCAAATGCGATTAAAAAGTCCAAATCGCAAACAATACAACCAAATCGAATTTGAAATAAATACAATAATCTTAGGGAAAAATAATTAATAAAATATGGAAATAAAATTCTAAGTATATGGTTTGTAACATTAGGAAATAAAAGAAAATTTAAAAAGCAAATATGTCAATTACATATGTATCTTTTTGTTTGATATCTTATGTTTGTGAGAGTATATAAAAAAGAAACTATTCTATATATCTTTTGAATTTTATTATTGTAATTAATAATTTTATTTTTAAAAAGAAGAATTTATTAAAGAAAGAAAAAAAGTAATCACAAAGCCTAAACAAAAATAAAATGTATGTTTTAAGTTTAATTGAATTATTTTATTAAAACTAAATATAATAAAAAATTAGAGAACATAAGGTTGAAAGAATTAAGCAAAAACAAAAATGCCCACAAGAGGAATCGAACTCAGGCCACTTGGGTTATCAAGGATGCACTTTGCCAACTGAACTACTTTACTTATTCATAATTAAAACAACTTAATTGGTAAATAACAAGAACACGGTGGCATGATTGGGCCAAAAGGCCCAAAAGGCCTGACCCGGCTGGGAAGTAATTAAGGAAAGAAAGCAACCCTAAAGTAGAACAAGAAGGGCGTCGTCAGCTTGGGAAGAGTAATAATTTCTTTTGATTTTCAATAAGCACTTAAGTGTGCTTCCCATTATTCGATAAAACGAGAAAAAACAAAAAGAAAAGAAAACTGTATCTACTGCCTTCTCCTAAATCCTGTTCATCTTCTACTCCTTCGCTTATCCGCCATCATCATCAACAACGCGTCCGTCTCTTCTTCTCCTCGCTGTAAATGTACTCCTTGTGTTCTCCATTTTCTCTAACTCAATTTCCCTTCGAAATCCGGTGCAGAACCAATCTCTCTGTACCGAATCTTAACATGCATGATGTCCCCTTTTAAATCCGTTACTAGATGGTATTGAGAGGTATTCTTTCTTTTGTTTCGGAGCCTAATTGAGTTTTCTTGGGATTTCGCCGCCGACGGATTTACTGAGTTTGCTTGCTACTTTTTTCGTTTTTTTTAGTTATAACAGAAAAGACTCTCTTTGTCTTGATTAACAGTGGCAAAAAAGGTATGAAGCAGCTTTGAGGCAAAGCAAAATGGCAATGAGCTTAAAAGGTCAGGAAACAAACTTACAGTATTGGAGCTTTTTGCAAATGATCTCTTGAGACTGTAGCCTCTGTCCGCCTTCTTGTTCCTCACTCGCTTTTTGCTATCGGTAATTGTTTGACAGGGAAGTCTCTTTTATGCCTCTTTGCTGACTTTTCTGTAATGTCTCTTCCTTTCTGAAGGGTGGTATCATTTAAATGATGATGAGATTTTTTTGGGGTTTTGTATGCTTTGTTATGCTGTTGTATTCTTTTTTGATCTTTGGGTTGCTCTATGTTTCTTCTGTATGTATTCTTGCTGTTGTTTTTTTGAATAATGAAATCTTGTTTTTTTTCTCTGTCCCGAATGGCCTCTGTTATATGCTTATACTCTTCATCTGAAATACAAACTTTTTTGGGGGAAAAGGCAATTGGGTTTGAACATATTTGTTATGCTGCTTTGCCTCTTTCTTGTTGCAGTTTTGACTTGGCCTATATATGTGCAATTTTGGACTGTATGTTTGCAGCTATTTTGACAGATTTTGGCCTCTTATGGACAGCCTATGGAGGGCTGCAATGCAGTCCATTTTTAACAGCATTTTGGCCTCTTGTGATTGTTATTTTTTATTGTGATGTAAACTATTTTTTTTGCAGCATTTGAAACCATGATGAACTATTGATTTTGACTTGTATTTCTCCTCATTTTGTCCTCTGTGAACCAATTAATAGATTGTGATTTGCAATGGACCAAATACGGACGAAATGTTGCCCCCCTTATTTCTGATTCTTCTTACCAATCCCTAATGATGAAAATGTAGAGATTCTTTGAAAATTTCTTATTCTTATTCCGACATGAATTTTGCTAATTAATGCTCTCCTTTTGTTTACATGTACGAGCACATTGGACGATAGGGAGAATTGACAAAGAGTGACTTGAAGCACTTGAAGAAAGCTTGATGATGAAGAAATTCCTTTGTAGTTTTAGTGCATTGTTAGGAATTTGTAACATTGTGAACTTGTGATTTGAGTTTTAAGATTTAGAAACTTGTAAAGTGTATATCAATTCCCTTGTAATTTCGAACAATGAGTTCCAATTCACTTGTAAATTTATACAATGAAATTTTGGTGCAATCTTGCATACTTGATTCATCTTGAATTTGTTTCTACAAAGCTTGAATATTCCCTTTTGATACAATTTAAATCATGAGCATAATTTGGACTCTTCTTTTAAAATGCCTCTTGAGAAAAGAACGATACTTGAATCTTTGAAACATGCCTTGAATAATGCTTTGTAATTTCTTGTAGAATTGAATCATGAATTCTTGCAAACTTGAAATGGACGTCTTGAATTTGGAAATGGAATTGGTGCTGCACTTGCAATTGATTTGAAAGAAAGATTGAAGACTTGAATGAAGATGAAGATAAATGAAGTTTGATGAATTCTTTGAATTCAAAATAGTTTACATGAATGAATTCTTTTTCAAGTATATCAAAATTGCGCCATAAGCATACTGATCCTTTTGAATATCCTGTAAGAACTTTGATAAAAATCCTATTTCGATCCAATAATCTTTATCGTCCAAACGCGAACGATTTGAAGTACGAATAACAAACTATCCATGGACTTTCAAACTCAAACTCTTGTTTCAATGAATTATCCTAACGTAATGATCAACATCTAGAAATAACATTCTACAGTCAATAAATTCCTATAAAATTTTAATAAATTTCATGGTCTTCCAAGCGCATTTTGACTTTGATCGTTGAAGTAATCTCATAGACAATGCTATTTGTGATACTTTGCAAAAAGAATCACTTCATGATATTGAAAATTAAAGAAGTTATGAGCCTCGGAAATTGGACAAGAGTTTCTTGTGATTAGGTCAAATTTGTGAAATGACCTTTAAAGCATTCGAATTTTCTGATGATCTTTCGCACATAATCAAATCTTGACTTGTGAAGAGAAATTGGAGATGACGTCAAGGAGAGTCATACGCAAAATAAACTCCCAAAAATATCGAATAACGAAGAAGTTACAGTCACTTGAACTTGATGTCGCAAAAGGTCATCTTTTGGGTTAATGGAGTCATTTTCAGTCATCTGAACCACTGACTGAGCAAACTCACGATGCGAGGCTTGAAACTTGGCACGAACATATTTGATAACACATGAAGAACCATAAAAACCGTTCGAAACTTTGAAAACTCATTTTCTTTTGAGAAATGCAAAACCCTAATTGCTGACTTTACTGCCTCGGAAGATAATCTGTCTGATCGATTTCTGAGCCAACTTGAATATCCGAGAAACCCTAGGATTGTATCTTGTATGAAAAATGGGAGGGAAAATTTTGGGGTACAACAGCTGCCCCTGTTCAATCTTCTTAAACTTGAAAAGCTAGATCGACGTGTTTGTCGTTCGTGGCTTGAAAGTAGAAGGTGATTGAACACTAGAGTGCCCAGAAATTTGCACTTGATGACGCGCTGGTTGATTGTGTACGGAAATGGGCTTAAAGATGCCATTTGGAGAAACAAAGGAGAATTGTCAGAGATGGGCTTATAGATGCCATCCAAAGGTGATTGTTGACGGAAAGTTTGAACTTGATCTTCTTTTTTTTTTAACAAAAAATGAATCAGAATAAACCGTTGAGATATTTATCTGAAACAGTAAAAAATCTGGAAACGAATCAGGATAAACCGTTGAGAGATTTATCTGAACCAGTGAAAATCTAGAGACAAATCAGAATAAACCGTTTAGATATTTATCTGAACCAGTGAAAATCTGGAGATGAATTAGAATAAACTATTGAGAGATTTATCTGAACCAGTGAAATAATCTGGAGACGAATCAGAATAAACCGTTGAGAGATTTATCTGAACCAGTAAAAATAATCTGGAGATGAATATGAATAAACCGTTGAGAGATTTATCTGAACCAGTGAAATAATCTGGAGACGAATCAGAATAAACCATTGAGAGATTTATCTGAACTAGTGAAAATCTGGAGAGAAATCAGAATAAACCGTTGAGAGATTTATCTGAACCAGTGAAAATCTGGAGATGAATCAGAATAAACCGTTGAGAGATTTATCTGAACCAGTGAAATAATCTGGAGACGAATCAGAATAAACCGTTGAGAGATTTATCTGAACCAGTAAAAATAATATGGAGACGAATCAGAATAAACCGTTGAGAGATTTATCTAAACCAGTAAAAATCTGGAGACGAATCAGAATAAACCTGTTGAGAGATTTATCTGAACCAGTAAAAATTTGGAGACGAATCAGAATAAACCATTGAGAGATTTATCTGAACCAGTGAAAATCTGGAGACAAATCAGAATAAACCGTTGAGAGATTTATCTGAACTGGTAAAAATCTGGAGATGAATCAGAATAAACCGTTGAGAGATTTATTTGAACCAGTAAAAATCTGGAGACGAATCAGAATGAACCGTTGAGAGATTTATCTGAACCAGCAAGAACCATCCTTTTCTCGGAAACTGATATATATTTGACTTGTTAAAAATTTGTGTCTGTCGGAAGTTTGTTGATAATAACTGTCTAATAGCTCTTTCCTGTAAAAAGGTGAAGAGTTAATTGTATGCAATGCTATGATGTATGCGATGCATGATGTGATGTTCACCCCTCAAAATAAATGAGATTGCATTGTATGTACTTGAGTTGTCAATGTTATGACATATGGATGCAAATGTATGGAATTAAAGATTGTTTGTGCCGAGCGTTGCTGAAAGCGGGGAAAATAAATCCCTTTTGAAGCACTAATGGGTGAGTTTCCAAGTATAAACTCTGTTGCAGAAGGGAAAAGCCAAACATTTCTTGTAGTCTTCGTGATATCCTGCTGGGGAAATCTGAGAAGTTGGAGAAAGTACCTGCGGGGGTTTTATGGAATGGCTTACATATATTATTCTATTTCTTAAAGTCATTAGTAATTGTCTTTCCGTTTTCCTTTTATTTATTTGTAACAGTAATCACGTTCAAATGCATATGCTCAAAAATAAATCATTGGACATTTTTGTAAACAGAAACACAGAAAAACAAATGGTTTTGTACTTTCAAAAGGGATATCTTTGTATTAGCTTGAATAAGTATTTTTTGTACAATGAGACGAACATTCTAGCAAGAGAATGTCATCGTAAAAAATGAAAATTGATACAGAGAAAAGATAGCTATGTGAAATATTCCCATGGGGTTCCCATTCTGCTATAGTCTTCATGTCTCCGAATGTCTTGTCCGCTTGTCGCCTCGGCGAAGTTGATTGGATTGGTTTAGAGCCAACTGAGTTGATTGGTTGACGCTGAAGATTGTCTTCCAGATGATTTAACGGGACATAGTTATACGCTTCAATCCCTAACTTTTGCCTGGACCGCCCTCTCGGGTTTTCAGTCCACCGGGATACCCCTTTTTGCCCAAGCCGCCCTTTCGGGTTTTCGACTTGCCGGGTGTACAAATTTTTTTTATTTTCATCCCTTATTTTTGCCCGAACCCTTTTGGTTCGCCGGGAAGCCCTTATTTTTGCCTAGGCCACTCAACCTAGCGGGTCTTTGATCATGCGTAGTATGTTTTAACTATGTCTGTATTTATAGGGTGCGGGAGGTCGTCGCCATCCATAGTAGTCAAGATCATTGCTCCACCAGAGAAAATGCTTTTGATTACAAACGGCCCTTCATATGTAGGGGTCCATTTGCCCCTGGGATCACCTTGTGGAAAAATGATACGCTTGATTACCAAGTCACCGACCCGATATACCTGACGTTTGACCTTTTTATTAAAAGCTTTGATCATGCATTTTTGGTACATCTGACCATGACAGATAGCTGTAAGCCTCTTCTCATCAATCAAGTTTTGTTGGTCAAACCGAGTCTGGATCCAATCTTCTTCATTCAAACCAGCTTCCTTCATGATTCTTAGAGAGGGGATCTGGACCTCAATGGGCAAGACAGCTTCCATGTTGTATACGAGAGAAAAAGGTGTTGCCCCAGTTGATGTGCGAGTTGTGGTACGATACCCGTGGAGAGCGAACAGTAGCATCTCATGCTAGTCTTTTTATGTGACTGTCATTTTCTGTATGATCTTTTTAATGTTTTTGTTAGCAGCTTCTACAACACCATTCATCTTTGGATGGTAAGGGGAAGAATTGTGATGCTGAATCTTGAATTGCTTGCACAAGGCGGTGATTATAGTGTTGTTTAGATTCGTACCATTATCAGTGAAGATTCTCTCTGGGATACCGTACCGATAGATGAGATTCTGTTTGATGAACCGAGCGACCACATTCTTAGTAACGAAAGAAAAAGAAGCTGCCTCAACCCACTTTGTAAAATAATCGATGGCCACTAAGATGAAGCGGTGTCCATTGGAGGCCGTTGGCTTGATTTCCCCAATCATATCGATTCCCCACATAGCAAAGGGCCAAGGAGCCGTCAAGACATTTAGAGGAACCGGAGGTACGTGCACCTTGTCAGCATAAATTTGACACTTATGACAAGTCCGAGAGTATTGGTAGCAATCTGCCTCCATGGTAGACCAATAATAGCCTGCCCGTAGGATTTTCTTTGCCATTGTATGCCCACTGGAATGGGTACCAAAAGTGCCTTCGTGTAATTCGACCATGATCCTTTCAGCCTCAGCCTTGTCTATGCACCGAAGCAATATAGAGTCATGACTGCGTTTGTACAAAATGCCGTTACTAAGGAAGAATTTAGCCGAGAACCTTCTTAGGAGCTTCTTGTCATTCACCGAAGCTCCTTCTGGATATTCCTGAGACTCAAGATACCTCTTGACTTCATGAAACCAAGGCTGTTCCACTACCTCTTCAGTATTAATCTCGTGACAGTAGGCTGGTTCATCCATCCGCTCAATGGTGATTTGAGGAGCCTCGTTATCCAAATTAAGTTTAAACATAGATGACATTGTAGCTAATACGTCTACTAGCTGATTTTCTTCTCGCGGGAAATGCTCGAAGGTAATCTTCTTGAAATGCGGCAACAATGTCAACGCATGTTCTTTATAAAGGATAAGGTTGGGGTGCTTGGTGTCCCATTCCCCTTTGACTTGACTGATGACCAAGGTTGAATCTCCAAATACATCCAAGTGTTTGATCCCCAAGTCTATAGCAGCTTTGAGACTGAAGATGCACGCTTCGTATTCTGCCATGTTGTTTGTACAGTTGAAGCAAAGTCTGGCAGTAAAGGGAGTATGACATCCTTCTGGAGATATGAGTACGACACTGATACCATTGCCAAGTGCGTTGGATGCCCCATCAAAGAACAGGGTTCATCGGGATCCTTATTCAGGTCCGTCATATGGCCTGATTTCTTCACATTTGTCTAACATCATGATGTCTTCGTCTGGGAATTCAAACTTCATGGACTGATAGTCTTCTACAACTTGGTGAGCAAGATGACCAGCCAATACACTTCCCTTTATAGCTTTCTGGGTAGTATACTATATGTCATATTCTGTCAGGATCATCTGCCATCTCTCTATTCTCCCGGAAAGAGCGGGCTTCTCAAAGATGTACTTTATCAGATCCATTTTAGATATCAACAAAGTAGTGTGGGTCAGAATATACTGTCTCAGCCGGCGAGCAGCCCATGCCAGAGCGCATCAAGTTTTCTGGAGCAGTGAATATCTTGTTTCACAGTCGGTAAACTTTTTGCTCAGGTAATAAATAACATGCTCTTTTCGGCTAGACTCGTCATGCTGCCCCAACACACACCCCATTGAGTTTTCTAAAACAGTTAGATATAAGATCAATGGCCTTCCCTCGACAGGTGGCAACAACACAGGAGGTTCTTGCAGGTATTCTTTGATTTTGTCAAAAGAAACTTGGCATTCGTCGTTCCATCCGACTACTTGATCTTTCTTCAAGAGTTTGAAGATTGGCTCACAAGTAGCTGTCAGGTGAGAAATAAACCTGGCTATGTAATTCAGACGTCCCAAGAATCCTCTGACTTCTTTCTCAGTACGAGGAGATGGCATTTCTTGTATCGCTTTAACCTTGGCAGGATCAACTTTGATACCCTTGTTGCTGACGACAAAGCCTAAGAGTTTACCAGACCGTACTCCGAATGTGCACTTGTTTGGATTCAATCTCAACTTGTACTTCTTCAGCCTTTCAAACAGCTTCTGCAAGTGATCAAGGTGTTATTCTTCCGTCTGCAATATGGCTATCATATCGTCTACGTAGAACTCTATCTCATGATGTATCATGTCATGAAGTAAAGCTACCATGGCGCGTTGATAGGTTGCCCCAACATTCTTCAGTTTGAATGGCATGACCTTATAGCAGAAAGTGCCCCACTGTGTAACAAAGGTCGTTTTCTCCATATCCTCAGGCGCCATTTTGATTTGGTTGTAGCCCGAGAGGCCGTCCATGAAGGTAAACACTTTGTGTTGCACCGTATTATCAACTAAGATGTTGATATGGGGGAGTGGGAAATCATCTTTGGGGCTTGCCCTGTTTAAGTCTCTGTAGTCCACACACATCCGCACTTTACCGTCTTTCTTGGGTACAAGAACAACATTGGCCACCCATTGGGGATAAGAGGTGACAGCTAAAAATCCGACATTGGATTTCTTCATAACTTCTGCTTTGATCTTTTCTGACATATCGGGCCTCATGCGACGAACCTTTTGCTTTATCAAGGGACAATCTTCCTTTGTAGGCAGACGATGTACCACAATGTCTTCATCAAGTCCCGACATGTCTTCGTACGACCAGGCAAAGATCTCAACATAATCGTGCAATAAATGAATCAGACGCTCCTTGACATTAAGTTCCAAGTTGGCACCCACCTTGACCTCTTTCTTATCTTCCTCAGTTCCCAAGTTAACTGTTTCGACCGACTCCTCGTGTGGCCGAATGGTCCTTTCTTCCTGTTGCAACAACCTGGCCAACTCCCCTGGCACTTCATAATCTTCCTCATCTTCGTCGTCAGCTTGGTAGATCGGATTTTCAAAGTCACAATTGGCCATAGCAGAACTGTTACCCATGGGATCCTGAGTGGATGTAGATCTGCATTTTTAATATGTGAGTGTGTGTAAGAGCATAACTACCTTTGAAAGAAATAAAATGTAAGAAACAAAAGACAAAGAAAACAAAATTTGATGCAAAAACGTCCATGATTCATTAAAGACATATGAGAATGAAGTGACAACCCTCACAAATGGACCGTTGTGCCTCTGGTAAGACACAAGGTTTTAAAAAGTCTGAATTGTTTAAATATTACAAGCCTGAAAATATTAAAAGACAATTACTCTTGAATAAAAGTAATAGGAATGAAATCCTTGGCCTCCCAATTGTTGATCCCTCCGTCGATGGTTGGAAAAATCCATTCGTCCATGTCACAGCTGCCATCACTGTCTTCTATTGCATTGATTCCCTGATTGCTGATACGCAGCGGTGGTCCCCCAGCGCGAGAACATCGAACAACTCTTTGAGCCTCTGAAGTGAACCCCAACCCAAATTTGTCGGACTTGTAAGGAATATCCGGATGCTGGCCCCAGATAGTACATCCTCCCCCTTCAACTACTGCTCGAGCATCTTTCAACGAGGCAATCTTTAGTGGAGGTTTGGTAATCTTCGGGACTTTTGAAGTAGACTTGGTTGCCGCGACCATTGCTGGAACCTCCTCAAAGTTCAGACAGGGAGTCTCTATGAATTCACCATCCATTTCAACATACCTGAAAGAGTTCAAATGGCTAACCATGTATTCCTCTTCTCCGTGAACTGTGACAATCTTTCCTCTGATCGGGTATTTTAGAATTTGGTGTAGGGTAGAAGTGACGACACCAGCACCATGGATCCAGGGTTGACCCAACAGACAAGAGTATGAAGGGCGGATGTCCATCACATAGAAAATTGAGTCAAAAGTCTGAGTCCCAATTTTTATGGGGATACTAACTTCTCCGTGCACTGTCCTCTTAGAGCCAACAAAGGCCCTCACTATGATGTTGCTAGGTTTCAAGATGAGCCCCTCGCAATCCAGTCGGTCGAGAGCATTTTTGGGCAAGACATTTAATGATGAACCGGTATCCACCAAAACATGGGTCAGTGTGGTGCCCCTGCATTCGATGGAAATATGTAAGGCATCGTTGTGCTTCCTTCCCTTAGAGGTTAAATCAGCATCAGAAAAGCCCAATCCGTTATCAGCAATTAGACTGGCCACACAATTTTCAAATTGGTCGATGGAGGTCTCTTGGGGCACGTGAGCGGTCTTAAGAAACTTTACCAAGGCTTTGGCGTGAGTTTCAGAACACAAAAGTAAGGACAACAATGATATCTTCGAGGGGGTCTGCCCCAATTGTTCTATAATGTTGTAGTCACTTTTCTTGATTATCTTCAGGATTTCTTCTATTTCTTTTCTAGAAGCTTCAAGGATGACTTCGGGATGTTCTCTTGCTTGGGCGGGCTCAATCAAAGCCTCTTTGCCCCTTGTATCGATAGTAGGGATAATAGTAGGAGTATCACTGGGGGTGTCGGTAGGAGTGGCAGTAGTGATGATCACAGGAGTAGCAACGGTCTCTGGAGAAATCTCAGGTGAGAAGACTCTTCCACTTCTTGTTATTTTGCTGGTTCCAGTGATGTTATCGATATCGGGATCAATATCTCTCGCAACTTCATTCTTGACAGCCAACTGATCTTGCTTGACGCCATAGTAATAAACGTCAGCCTCATAACTCCAGGGAACAACTTTATCCGAGGATTATGGTATTGGTCTTGGCATAGTGATGATTAAGGGTGCAGATCTGGGAGCGGATGTAATCCTGACGGGTCTTTTGGTGGAGACCCCGGGAGGATTGTCGGAAATGGTGATTATCGAAACATCTTGATAAGAGCTTTTGATAAGAGGTAGCTATTCAAATAGGATTTCTTTACTAGTCATCAGGCGCTGGACGCCTATCTTTAGTAAAAAACAGCCATTCGGTAGAGATTTGCATAGGTGGCAATTTTCATCGCAACCTGGGAACAGGCCGGCTTGCAGTAGATTTTGTTTAATGGTCAACAGAGGAGTAACCAAGTCATTCACAGAGGAAACAAAATGATCATCATCAATGGCGTTGATACCTTGGCCATGTCTGGGCATTGGTGCCGTTATTACATTAGGCGTTTATGAGGGCTCAAATTCAATCTCTTTCGCATCGATAAGGTCTTGCACCTTATTCTTTAAGGCCCAACAATCATTTGTATCGTGCCCCAGGCTTTCAGAATGATAGGCACATCGGGCGTTCGGGTTGTAGTGAGGAGAAGCAGTATTGGGATTCTTGGGAGCTTCCTTTAAAGTTGCCAGATTGGTCTTGAGAAGGTGTGGCAAAACCTGAGACATGGTCATGTTAATCCGGGTAAATCATCTCATGGGCGCTTCTGGTTTATGATGATAATTTCGCTGTTGATTTGGCGCAGGATTAGAAATCATGACAGCCCCTACTGCCGGACGACAGTCGGTTTTATTTTGATTCCTATGGTCATATGCAGCACTGACCTCCTTCTTTCCAACAAAAGGTTTCTTCACCATACTTGAGAATGCATCTCTTTGAATTTTGCCGCTTTTTATACCGGCTTCGACCCGCTCACCAGTCATGATTAATTCAGTAAACCCAGATGAAGAACTCTCAATCAGGTGATTGAAAAATGGTCCTGACAAGGTGCATAGGAACATATCCACTAATTCTCTGTCGGATAAAGGGGGCTGGACCCTGCCTGCGAGATCCCTCCATTTTTGAGCATAGGTTTTGAAACCCTCATCTGTTCCCATAGACATGCTTTGTAATTGTGTCCTAGTCGGAGCCAAATCAGCATTATACTGATACTGTTTGTAGAAAGCGGCGGCCAACTCTTCCCAGTTGCGAATATTAGACCCTTCTAATTGGTAGAACCAATCCAACTGAGTCCCTGATAAGCTCTCCTGGAAGAAATGCACCCACAGATTCTTGTCAGCTGTGTGGGGTTGAATCTTTCTGACATATGACCTCAGATGTAGTTTCGGGCAAGAGACACCATCGTACTTGGCGAAAGTTGGGACCTTGAATTTCTGTGGGATGACAACCCCCGAGATGAGTCCTAATTCTTCAAAGTCCAAACTGGGTACCCTCTGAATCTCCATGGCATTCAAACGATCCTCTAGCTGTTTGTATTTATCATCAGCAGGAGGATATTGTTCCTCAGAGTAATCAGGCTCTTCCTCTACTTCGGATACTGGGTCGTCGTTCACTTCCTGGGTCTCGGCTCCTTGATTATCTCCTTCACCCGATGATGTTGCAAAGTCTAAAGTTCGCCTGGTTTGTCCTTTAAACCTTCTTCCCATGATTACAACACCGGTTGGTTTCTTCGTTTTCTTCTTCTTCTCTTTGGCCAGCAGAGTCTTCAACTCCTCTTGTCCTTTTGTCAGAGCCATGAGCATTTGTTGAAACTGGGCATTCTGCGCCTGAAGATCTTTCACAGTCTGTTCAACATCCATCTCACTGAAATAAACAGTAGAAGGATAAGGCGACCTGTTATGAGAAACATGTGTGATGTTATGATGAATGAAGATGCAATATGAAAATGATTTCAAGGAAATTTAGAGATTTAAACTTGTCCAAACCAAAAAAGAACACACGTCATATTAAATAAAACCAAGTTTGAATACATCATGCCTCCTTGGGCTTACAAGGAAAGAAACAAAATACAGCAAAACTCCTAAGACAAAAAAACCGAACGCATCCTCTTTGGAGAAATGTAGGTATTCAGATTTTTCTCTTCATGAAGCAGTTTGGTGAGCTCCAAAACCTTCTTCTCACTGGTGTAGTACTGGGTTTCAAAGGTGTCTCGTTCTTCCTTCAACTGAATCCAAGCTTTCTGCAGATCTTCGAGAGAAGTAGGCATGTCAGGATGAAGAACAGCGTATGGGACGTCTCCTTCAATAACAGGCTCAATGATGACAGGAAGGATGGAAGGGTAAGGCATCAAGAGACTCTGGGCATGAGCCCGTACCCACTTAAGGTAAGGCTCGATAGGGATAGAGTTTTTATGTCCCAAAGTCCTACTGTCCACCTTGTTCACCATTCCCCAAGCACGTGTAAACCTCTGGCGGTAACCTTGGTCTTCTTTGTCGTAGTCGAATACCAAACCCTGGATGAGCATCTCATGAGGGTCGTCCGTTCGGGCATACCCGAACTACCGAAGTGTTAAGCATGGGTTGTAGGTGATACCTCCCCTAATACCTAGCAGAGGTACATTAGGTAACTCCCCATAGAGGTCAATGATAGAAATATCTTCCAAGGATCTTGAGCACCAACGAATATCAGAGTGGGTGAGAGACATCATCCTTTGAGACCAAGTCAATCTTTTCTCGTTCTTCAATGTTGACTGAGGCAGGTGTGAAGTGAACCACTTAGCGAGTAGGGGGATACAACACAAAAGGGCACATCTTTTTTTCATGGTGCGGGTATGAAGGCAATGCAAGATGTTTCCTAGTAAGGTAGGTATAAGATTGTGAGAGAGAAAGAATTTGATGGTATTAACGTCTATGTATTGGTCCGAATTGGGAAACAAAACCAAACCATAAATGAGGAGAGCTAGCACGTCTTCAAAAGCTTGGAAATCCATGTCATCCCAGAATGAACGAGCTTTTTCCAATAGAAACTTAGCTAGAAAGCCTTTAACCCCACTTCTTGCCTCCCAATTGGCTATGACGTCGGCCCTCTTCATATGCAAAGCTTCGGCGATGACTTCAGGTTTTGGAATCCCTTCTAGACCGGTGAACGGTATCTGATTAAGCACGGGCACCCCTAAGAGTAGAGAGAACTCTTCTAGTGTAGGTACCAACTGATAGTCCGAAAAAGTGAAACAATGATGTATGGGATCAAAGAATTGGAATAGTACACACATCATCTCTTCTTGGAAGTTGGATGTATCCAGACTGAAGAGTCGACCATACTTCTTGGTAAAAGGAGAATCCTCGGGCACTCTTGAAGCTAGCTCTTGAAGTTGAGGATGTGTTTTTACGAAGCTGATTCAGATGGTATTTCTTCGGAGAGAATTCATGTCCTACAAAACAAAAACAAAGATAAATTTCTAAATCCTTGAAATGGTTAGTGAGCATGCATATGATGTTGATGATGTTTATGTACAAGTAAATATATACACACACAACAAACAAGTCCCTATGTTTTAGGCTTGCATGAGTTTTGTAGGTAAGTACCCTCTTGAAGTCTAGTTGGCTCAACGTGTCCTAGAAATAATGATCGGGTTCTAAAGGATCTCAATATCACCGACCTTTCTCTTAGGCATTGTCTCAGCATAACAATCTTTTCTTGTGGCAGAGATATCCCAAAAGTCTAGCCTCAATGAGTGTAGTATCGAGTATCAACCAATTTTCAGCTTTACACCGAAATCGGCTATCTCACTATGTCCTAATGGCCAAGTTTGTTCAATTAGGGTTTTAAGGTCAATTAGTGCTTCATGACGCCACTCAGCGGCCCCGTATTCTCCTCGATTCACCACGAGGGATACCGGTACCCACAAATGCGTCACACTAACATAGCCATTGTTTCAACCATATCGGTCTATGCCGTACAGTCTCCACAATCTATTGCTATTTACCTAAAAAGGTGTCCCAAATCCGGGTGGAGGATCAAAGCAAGCCCAATACAAAGAACTAAATATAAAGCACACAAATGAAATAATGAAAGCAAGTAAAGGTGATCTAACCCTAAGGTAACCCCACTTTTTTTAGAATAAAATCCCCAACAGAGTCGCCAGTTCTGTGATACGGTAGGAGAACTGACTTGAGTGTTTTGCGTTTCGATCGCATTTGTGCGGATAGCAAGAGTCGCCACTGACTTTTCTTTTATCCAAAAGGAAAGGTAAAAAAGCACAGGAAAGACCTTTCGAGATTATTTCTCGGGTTCGGGGGGTAGATTATGAAAAGGGAAGGTATTAGCACCCTTTTTATCCATGGTTTTCCATGGGCTCTTAGTTACTCATTTAGATCACTTGCTTTTATTTGACAGTGTGCTTGTGGTGTGGGCTTTGAAAAAATCTCTTTGTAATGGTTCTCGTTTCTATAAGAACGCGTACAAAGTTTTGTTTCGAAAAGTGGTTCAAAGATGTGTTTGTGGATTGTGTTTTGGAAAGTGGTTTTGGAAAACATGTTTTGTAATAGTTCTCGTCTCTATAAGAACGTATGCAAAATGTTTTGTCTTTTGAAAAATGTTTTAAAATGAAAGTGTAGGTGTAAAAATGTTTTTATCGTGAGCAAGCGAGTAACTAGGAGCGAATCTATCTACTCGAAAGATTTTCAATTGTTCTTTTCTTCCTCCTTTTAATGTTGCTATCTTACCATTAATTTGGTAAGAAGCCCTATCGTTGGATGTTTTCATCGAATGCAACTTATGAGACGCTTTAGCAATTTTCGCAAGGGACGAGATCGTTTTATCGAAGGCAACGTCGAGGGTCATCGAGGGACTACGATCTTTTTATCGAAGGGTCATTGCTAAGATATCCCATATTCGAGGGACATGACTGTATTTCCGAGGCAACGAGCGAGGATACCCTAGGGGTGCGCGTGTGAAAAAAGTGTGTTTATTTTCAAGTTATTTTGTTCTTTGGTTAGGTTGTCTAGCGATTGATTTTTTTTTGAATCTTGCCATACACGCCTAATTACTATACAGTATAAGGAAAACAGTAAATTGCGGGAATTGAAATTCTACATTACAAAGTGTTCGGGAATGAGGGTACAATTTTTACAAATGGGGATGAGTCAAATGCGATTAAAAGGTCCAAATAGCAAACAATACAACCAAATCGAATTTGAAATAAATACAATAATCTTAGGGCAAAATAATTAATAAAATATGGAAATAAAATTCTAAGTATATGGTTTGTAACATTCAGAAATAAAAGAAAATTTAAAAAGCAAATATGTCAATTACATATGTATCTTTTTGTTTGATTTCTTATGTTTGTGAGAGTATATAAAAAAGAAACTATTCTATATATCTTTTGAATTTTATTATTGTAATTAATAATTTTATTTTTAAAAAGAAGAATTTATTAAAGAAAGAAAAAAATAATCACAAAGCCTAAACCAAAATAAAATGTATGTTTTAAGTTTAATTGAATTATTTTATTAAAACTAAATATAAATAAAAAATTAGAGAAGATAAGGTTGAAAGAATTAAGCAAAAACAAAAATACCCACAGGAGGAATCAAACTCAGGCCACTTGGGTTATCAAGGATGCACTTTGCCAACTGAACTACACTACTTATTCATAATTAAAACAACTTAATTGGTAAATAACAAGAACACGGTGGCATGATTGGGCCAAAAGGCATGACCCGACTGGGAAGTAATTAAGGAAAGAAAACAACCCTAAAGTAGAACAAGAAGGGTGCCGTCAACTTGGGAAGAGTATAATTTATTTTGATTTTCAATAAGCACTTAAATGTGCTTCCCATTATTCGATAAAATGAGAAAAAACAAAAACAAAAGAAAACTGTATCTACTGCCTTCTCCTAAATCCTGTTCATCTTCTACTCCTTCGCTTATCCGCCATCATCATCAACAACGCATCCGTCTCTTCTTCTCCTTGCTGTAAATGTACTCCCTCTGTTCTCCATTTTCTCTAACTCAGTTTCCCTTCGAAATCCAGTGCAGAACCAATCTCTCTGTACCGAATCTTAACATGCATGATGTCCCCTTTTAAATCCGTTACTAGATGGTATTGAGAGGTATTCTTTCTTTTGTTTAGGATCCTAATTGAGTTTTCTTGGGATTTCGCCGCCGACGGATTTACGAGAGTTTGCTTGGTACAAGCCGCGACGAGATGGGAAGATAGAAAGAAAGGTTCGGTCGTTTTTACTTACTGTACATTTGCTACTTTTTTCGTTTTTTTAGTTATAACAGAAAAGACTCTCTTTTTCATGATTAACAGTGGCAAAAAAGGTATGAAGCAGCTTTGAGGCAAAGCAAAACGGCAATGAGCTTAAAAGGTAGGGAAACAAACTTACAGTATTGGAGCTTTTTGCAAACGATCTCTTGACACTATTGCCTCCGTCCGCCTTCTTGTTCCTCACTCGCTTTTTGCTGTCGGTGTTTGTTTGACAGGGAAGTCTCTTTTATGCCTCTTTGTTGACTTTTCTGTAATGTCTCTTCCTTTCTGAAGGGTGGTATCAAGAAAATGATGATGAGATTTTTTTTGGGGTTTTGTATGCTTTGTTATGCTGTTGTATTCTTTTTTTGATCTTTGGTTTTATCTATGTTTCTTCTGTATGTATTCTTGCTGTTGTTTTTTTGAATAATGAAATCTTGTTTTTTTTCTCTGTCCTGAATGGCCTCTGTTATATGCTTATACTCTTCATCTGAAAAACAAACTTTTTAGGGGGAAAAGGCAATTGGGTTTGAACATATTTGTTATGCTGCTTTGCCCCTTTCTTGTTGCAGTTTTGACTTGGCCTATATATGTGCAATTTTGAGCTGTATGTTTGCAGCTATTTTGACAGATTTTGGCCTCTTATGGACAACCTATGGAGGGCTACAATGCAGTCCATTTTTGACAGCATTTTGGCCTCTTGTGATTGTTCTTTTTTATTGTGATGTAAACTATTTTTTTTGCAGCATTTGAAACCATGATAAACTATTGATTTTGACTTGTATTTCTCCTCATTTTGTCCTCTGTGAACCAATTAATAGATTGTGATTTGCAATGGACCAAATACGGACGAAACGTTGCCCCCTTATTTCTGATTCTTCTTACCAATCCCTAATTATGAAAATGTAGAGATTCTTTGAAAATTTATTATTCTTATTCCGACATGAATTTTTCTAACTAATGCTCTCCTTTTGTTTACATGTACGAGCATATTGGACGATAGGGAGAATTGACGAAGAGTGACTTGAAGCACTTGAAGAAAGCTTGATGATGAAGAAATTCCTTTGTAGTTTTAGTTCATTGTTAGGAATTTGTAACATTGTGAACTTGTGATTTGAGTTTTAAGATTTAGAAACTTGTAAAGTGTATATCAATTCCCTTGTAATTTCAAACAATGAATTCCAATTCATTTGTAAATTTATACAATGAAATTTTGGTGCAATCTTGCATACTTGATTCATCTTGAATTTGTTTCTACAAAGCTTGAATATTCCCTTTTGATACAATTTAAATCATGAGCATAATTTGGATTCTTCTTTTAAAATGCCTCTTGAGAAAAGAACGATACTTGAATCTTTGAAACATGCCTTGAATAATGCTTTGTAATTTCTTGTAGAATTGAATCATGAATTCTTGCAAACTTGAAATGGACGTCTTGGATTTGGAAATGGAATTGGTGCTGCACTTGCAATTGATTTGAAAGAAAGATTGAAGACTTGAATGAAGATGAAGATAAATGAAGTTTGTGAATTCTTTGAATTCAAAATAGGTCACATGAATGAATTCTTTTTCAAGTATATCAAAATTGCGCCATAAGCATACTGATCCTTTTGAATATCCTGTATGAATTTTGATAAAAATCCTATTTCGATCCAATAATCATTATCGTCCAAACGCGAACGATTTGAAGTACAAATAACAAACTATCCATGGACTTTCAAACTCAAACTCTTGTTTCAATGAATTATCTCAACGTAATGATCAACATCTAGAAATAAAATTCTACAGTTAAGATATTCCTATAAAATTTTAATAAATTTCATGATCTTCCAAGCGCATTTTGACTTTGATCGTTGAAGTAATCTCATAGACAATGCTATTTGTGATACTTTTAAAAAATAATCACTTCATGATATTGAAAATTGAAGAAGTTATGAGCCTCGAAAATTGGACAAGAGTTTCTTGTGATTAAGTCAAATTTGCAAAATGACCTTTAAAGCATTCGAATTTTCTGATGATCTTTCGCACATAATCAAATCTTGACTTGTGAAGAGAAATTGGAGATGACATCAAGGAGAGTCATACGCAAAAGAAACGCCCAAAAATATCGAATAACGAAGAAGTTACAATCACTTGAACTTGATGTCGCAAAAGGTCATCTTTTGGGTTAATGGAGTCATTTTCAGTCGTCTGAACCACTGACTGAGCAAACTCACGATACGAGGCTTGAAACTTGGCACAAACATATTTGATAACACATGAAGAACCATAAAGACCGTTTGAAACTTTGAAAACTCATTTTCTTTTGAGAAATGCAAAACCCTAATTGCTGACTTTACTGCCTCGGAAGAGAATTTGTCTGATCGATTTCTGAGCCAACTTGAATATTCGAGAAACCCTAGGATTGTATCTTGTTTGAAAAATGGGAGGGCAAATTTTGGGGTACAACACATGGCAAAGAAAATCCTACGGGAAGGATATTACTAGTCCACTATGGAAGCCGATTGTTATCAGCACTCTCGAACCTGTCATAAGTTCCAAGTCTATGCTGATAAGGTGCATGTACCTCCGGTTCCCCTGAATGTTTTGATAGCCCCCTGGCCCTTTGAAATGTGGGGGATCGACATGATCGGCAAGATCAGACCTACTGCGTCTAAGGGGCATCGTTTCATTCTGGTAGCGATTGATTATTTCACCAAGTGGGTTGAGGCAGCTTCCTTTGCTACAGTAACCAAGAACGCCGTGGCGCGGTTTATTCGACACAATCTGATCTGTCGATATGGTGTCCCAGAGAGGATTATTACTGACAATGGTATAAATCCCAATAACATAATGATCACCGAGCTCTGCAAACAATTTAAGATTCAGCATCATAATTCTTCTCCCTACCGGCCGAAGATGAATGGCGCTGTTGAAGCAGCTAACAAGAACATCAAGAAAATTGTGCAGAAGATGACAGTGACATACAAAGACTGGCACGAGATGTTACCATTCGCACTTCATGGGCACCGTACCTCAGCACAGACGTCGACAGGGGCAACCCCCTACTCTTTGGTGTATGGCATGGAGGCAGTCCTACCCATCGAAGTCCAGATACCCTCTCTCAGGATTATGAAGGATGCGGTTTGAACAAAGACGACTGGATCCAAACCCGGCTTGATTAGCTGAATCTAATCGATGAGAAGAGACTTACTGCCATCTGTCATGGTCAGACGTATCAAAAGCAAATGATCAAAGCTTTTAACAAGAAAGTCAGACGTCAAGAATATCAAGTCGGGGATCTAGTAATCAAACGCATCTTACTACCGCAAGGTGATCCCAGGGGAAAATGGACCCCCACATACGAAGGGCCATTTGTGGTTAAGAACATTTTCTCGGGAGGAGCTATGATTCTAACCACCATGGATGGTGACGACCTTCCTCACCCCGTCAATGCAGACATAGTGAAAAGATACTACGCATAATCAAAGACTCGCTAGGTTGACTTGCCTAGGCAAAATTAAGGGCTTCCCGGCGAACCAAAAGGGTTTGGGCAAAATTAAGGGATGAAAATGAAAAAACTGTACACCCGACAAGTCGAAAACCTAAAAAGGCGACTTGGGCAAAAAAGGGTATCCCGGTGGACTGAAAACCCGAAAGGGCGGTCCAGGAAAAAATTAGGGATTGAAGCGTAACACTATGTCTCATTGGATCATCTTGCAACCATACTTTGGTATCGACTATCAAGCTCAAACGACGCCAATCAATCTGATCCATCTTCGACCAAACAGTAAAGTGATGAGACGCTTGAAGATATAAAGGCAATAGCAGAGTTGGAACCCGATGGGATTGTTTCACATAGCTATTTTTCTTTCTTTAACATAAATTGTAATTTCTATCTTTCGGCGGCGTTCTCTTACTAGGACGTCAGCCTCCTTGTACAAAACGCCTATTGCAGGCCAACTTCAAAAATAAATACAATTCATTTTCACAAGAAACTTCAATTTGTTTTTTCTTTTTTCTGGTTTTTTTTGCAAGAACGTCCAATGATTCATTTTTTATATATGGATTTGAAAATAATTTCTGCTCATAAATATTTGCACAAGAAACAAAAGACAATTACTCGTAATTCCAGGAACCGGGAAAAACAAGAGGTGCTCAAACCTTACAGTTACTCTGCCCATCAGGTACCGGGATAGAGCCAGCTTGAGAACATGAGCAGTGGTACATACACTCCCCATAGAGTAAAAAGTATCCAAAGACAGTGATATTAGCTTTCCCGAACAGGACATAACTCTCCCCAGCTGAGGTTCACAATCGCGAGTGAGTCAGTAAATTTTTCCCCAAACAGAGTTTATTTCTCTCACGAGCAGAAATTCAATCTCTAACATAATTCATTATCACCAGCAACGGAAGTTCATCCCCAGCTGAGTTTATTCCTTCAAATCAGCGATCTATCAACAAAGTATCTCCTCTCCAATAGAGTTATTCCCCGCAGAGTTATCGTCGGACAGGGTCTCTTCCGACAAAATATTCACCAGCCGAATGGATGTGAATCCCCATCTAGTCATATTTGTTCACCATCCCCAACAGAAGTAGAGGAACAATGGTTTTTTTACAGCAGTCAAGAATACCATTTCTCATGCTCTCCAAATAGCAGTCAGGGATTTATTTTCCCAGACTCAAATTATTACGTCGGCATTTCATGTTCATACATCATGACATGTGCATACATTTCATACAACATAATCTCGGTTATTTTGAGAACCTCATCATAATGCATCTTATGCATCGCACATAACTAACCCTGTATTTCTTTCAGGAAAGACAGTTATTATCAACAATTTCCAGCAGGTCCATGACCAACACTCAAAGCTAAACAGAGTAATCATCAGTACGACAAAAGCAACCTTACCTAGGTTCCTCCTGAAGTCCCACACAGACTCATCACAAAGCAACCTTACCCAGGTTCCCTCTGCAGTTTTACCCAAACTCATTTCGAAGTAACCCTACTATCCAGGTTCCTTCTCACAACCCTACTATCTCGACTTTCATATCGAAGTAACCCTACTATCCAGGTTCCTTCTCACAGCCCTACTATCCAGGCTTTCATATCGAAGTAACCCTACTATCCAGGTTCCTTCTCACAACCCTACTATCCAGGCTTTCATATCGAAGTAACCCTACCATCCAGGTTCCTTCTCACAACCCTACTATCCAGGATTTCATCTCGAAGTAACCCTACCATCCAGGTTCCTTCTCACAGCCCTACTATCCAGGCTTTCATATCGGAGTAACCCTACTATCCAGGTTCCTTCTCACAACCCTACTATCCAGGCTTTCATCTCGAAGTAACCCTACTATCCAGGTTCCTTCTTACAACCCTACTATCCAGGGTTTCATATCGAGGTAACCCTACTATCCAGGTTCCTTCTCGTAGACCTACTATCCAGGATTTCATGTCAAAGTAACCCTACTATCTAGGTTCCTTCTCAAAGCCCTACTATCCAGGCTTTCATGTCAAAGTAACCTTACTATCCAGGTTCCTTCTCAAGCCCTACTATCCAGGATTTTATCTCGAAGTAACCCTACTATCCAGGTTCCTTCTCATAACCTTACTATCTGGGTTCTGCCCCTTTTATCCCCAGACAGAAGTCCACAACACTGTAAGACTAGGACCCGATCAAACACAATTGATTTCACATTTCCCCAGAAAGTCGCGGTGCAGCATATACCCCAACCAGATACGCAGTTCACTTCCGCTCCCCAAACCGGAATTATTTCCCAGTAGAGTAACGGACAACTGAAGCTCCTAAAACTCTATTTCTCTCAAGATAGAGACCAGCATTCCCCAGCGAAGTCCTCCTCAACAACAGGTATACGGGTTCTTGCAAAGGAATCTCTTATGCGATCTACACCTCTTCAGATGGCATCTTTAAGCCCATCCCCGACAATCTTCCATCATCTACTTCCAAATGGAATCTATAAGCCCATTCCCGATATCACAAATCAAGTGCCACTTCATGCGAGTGCAAATTTCTGGGCACTCTAGTGTTCAATCATCTTCCACCTTCAGATCACAAAAGGAAGACGAGCCAATCTACATCTTCAGGTTTAAGAAGATTGAACAGGGGCAGCTGTTGTACCCCAAAATTTTCCCTCCCATATTTCTCAACACATGGAAAATGAGGTCCCCAAATTGCTCAAGGAAGTTCAAGAGTTGACCAGAAAAACTCTCTCCTAAGGCAGTATACCTAAAATTAGAGTTTCTATTTTCATCAAGATGTGTGAACCACAAAGGACTCAAATGCTCACCATTTTCCTAATATGTTCTCAAGATCATCCATGTCAAGTTTCAAGCCTTGCAGAAGAAGTTTGCTCAGTCAATTGCTCAAATGCCTAAAAATCAACTGTACTAGGTCAAAAGTAAACTGTGGCCCACATACAGTCAAACTTCAAGATTTTTGGTAAACATCCTAATTTTGAAGTATTATTCATCATTTTATCAAGGGTTGATCATGATTCCTCAAGGATTACTCACAATTCATCAAAACCCAAAAGTTGCTAAATTAGGGTTTTATAGGAAAAGTCAACTCAACTTTGACCAAGCATAACTTTCTCATATTTTATCAGAAATGACCCATCCAAAGCTAATTTTGAAGAGGATGTAATTACCTACAATTCATATTCATCTCCAAAGTTCATAATATGTACTCACAAAAAGATATGAATTTTGACATTATAGGTCCTTTTAAAAAGTCAACAAAAACACCTTTTGGGTCAAAGCTTCATACATGAACATGGAAGACTCAATTTAGATGAGAACAAAAGGGTTGCTTAGAGGACATCCTAAGCTTTCTAAAAAGTCCAATAACACCTCTCTAGGGTCAAAACTGAGAGAGTTATGCATTGGCCAAGTTGACCATTTTTGCAAAATTGCCAAAAATCAAATGTGTTCAAATTTGCATTTTTTGCTAAATGGGCCCAACTTTTTATGCTTGCACCTCAATTATAATGTGGTCCACGACTCAAATGTTCACTCACCTATTATGTGCTTCATTTTTAAATTTATTTTGATTTTTTATTAATTAAAAAGTGAATTAAATCAAATAAATGATGAAAATTAACAAAGATATGATTTGATTTGTTTTTTGACAGACTGGAAACCAAGATATGCTGAGTTTACATGATCAAATCGAATCAAGCATAATTGTTACAAAAAGAGCATGATTGGCATGAAAATAGAAAGATATCATATGGCTTAAAAATCAAATATTCCATTCATGAATTCTCAAGATTGGATCCAAGTTTGATAACCTAATTCATTCTAGGTTATATAATGAAGCTTGACAGATCAAAAAGAGAGGGTTAGAGGTCGTGAGAAGGGCAGAACAAAACTGAAAAATTCAAAGAAAAGTGGGAGTTGGTTTTCATTCCACATGCTATCTCAAGCCATCCTAGTGATCCCAATCGCTTGCTAGACATCTCAGGGTGCTAACAACATCCTTTGCAAGCTTCAAAACACCCAGAAACGCGCGTTACGCCTCCCACGATTTGACATATTTTTGCAATTCGATTATCACAATTCTTGCATCTTTAGCACTTTTAGTTGTCATAGTTGTGATTATTATCATGTTTGCAAGCTAACAGATTGGTTTAATTGCATTTTTTAAGCTTATATATGCATATGCCATTGTTAGGGTTTTATGTTCTTGTTTAGGGGTTTTCAGTATAGGCAAAATTAGGCCTTGATTCTGGTAACATGATGCTCGTGAGGATGAGACGAGTTGATTGGTACCAGTACCTTTCATTTATATTGCTTGTATAGGATTTTGGAATGTTACAGGTTTGTAGTTACAGCAAAGTGTCCGTAGGTAAAAGTGTTATACCTAAAATGACAAGCCGGTGAAGGAGATGATGGCGTGGCAGCATATGGCTGGCCCGTTTGAATTTTCGCGCATTTTCTGAATATATTGTTTGATTTGCTTATATTATTTTGTTTCTATTATATGAACAAATAGAGCGCGTAGCACAGCTGGCAAGGGATTAATGGAAGCGAGCATAAGGACCTGGGTTCGATCCCCAAGTCCCAACGTTTTCATTTGTATTATTTTCAAATAATGGATCCAGCGCATCTCTCATCATGATGTCTACCATACAACCTCAACATCCAGCCATTTGATGCCCAGCTAGCCAGATCCAATGCCTCTCCAATGAAGGACCATGATATACATCCAAGTCAATGTTGCACCAGATCAGGCGTGGTCAACCAGGCTTGGAGTTTTTGGGCCCAGAAATTCAAATTCAAACCCCCCCAGCATGCTATTCAACACAGGCCCATCTCTTCATTTTTTTTTATTTTTTCTTATTTTTAATTCTTTTAATATTTCTTTAAATATTTTAATTAACAAAATTAATCACTTTTTTTACAAAAATCACAAAATCAAGAATTCACAAAAATTAGAATTAGTTTTTTTTATCAAATTTAATTAATTAGTTTAATTTAATTTAGGGAAATTTTAACTTGTTTTTATAATTAAAACCAAATAGAAAAATTAGGTTTAAGTTCTTGATTTAATTCTTTTCTCTTTTCAAATAAAAATACAAAAATAGGTTAACTTAATTATTTTTCTTAATTAAAATTAATTAGTAATTAGGTCCCTTTTTTAATTCAATTATTTCATTATTTTCTTAAATAACAAAACATGAAAAAAAACATTTCTTTAATCAATCGCAAATAGGATTAGTCAAAGGGTCAAAACTCTAATTGCCTCGCATTTAATTCGCCGCGCGCTTGTTGTTTATTTTGCCAATATTTTATAACTGCTCACTGGTTTGTAATAGTTAATTTAGGGTTTTTATTTACTGTTTAAATCCTTGAGTTGTTTGGCTATGTAATTAATCCCCCTCCCCGAAGCCTTGTAATAGCTAGGTTTATTTTCTCGCATTTTTAATTCCCGCAAATATTCAACTGTCTAGATGTATGCTAATAGGATTGTATGGCAAGAATGCATGACAAAATTAATACAGTTAGAAAACCCTAATGTGCAAAGATTAAATAACTGAAACAAATCACTCGCACATATTCACTCTTAGGGTATACTCTCACTTCGGTTGCCTTCGGTAAACGATCATTAAGCATAGGGTGTCTTAGTGGTTGCCCTCCAGTCTAAAAGATCAAATTGTCCCACTCAAATGTTGCCTCGGAAATGTTGCCTCAGAAATGTTGCCTCAGAAATGTTGCCTCGAGAAAGATCTTAAGACTCTAGGGTTACTACTAAGGTGTCCTAATATTGATTTAGTGATCGTACGTCCCTTTCGAATTGACCCTTACAAATTCCAACGATGGTGCTGCCTATTTCCAAATAGTAGGATAACGCTGTCTAAAGGAAACAAGAATAGTAATAATCTTTTTTCGAGTAGGTAGATGCTAGTAGGTACTTGCTCAAATCAAAACTTTTCATACTTACACTTTTCAAACAAATTTCCAAAACAACTTCGTCACACCCTTGAGGACTGATACTGGGGTTATCACGAAGTAAAACATTTTCAAAAATCAAAGCACACAAATACATGCAATTTAAAAATGAGCAAGACCTAAGAGCCCATGGAAAACCATGGATAGAAAGGGTGATAACACCTTCCCTTTCTATAATCTACCCCCCGTAGTTAAAATCTCGAAAAAGGATTTTTTATGTACTTTTTTCCTTTCCGGTTGGATGAAATAAAAGTTGGTGGCGACTCTTGCTTACCGCGACATTTTGCAAACACAAAACGCAAAATGCAAACCAGTATTAAACATTCGGTTCTGCCACTGTATCACACCATCTCTTAGGCATTAGGGGAGGAATCACTTACAATCCTTGTTTGGCCTTACGTCAGTTTGGTTATGCAAGAAGAGATGGTCCTCATGATACGATTATCCAAGGAATCGCCTTCATATATGAGAACGACGTTCAAGGCTATCGTAGAAGGTTCATAAAAGCTTGGGGCATGGTACATCAAATTAATAGAAAGACGCTAGGGCACAAGAATTTCATTCCTCTTGAGCCTTATCTCCGATGGGTACGAGCTGCCGCCCAAAGTCTTAGGATGCCTTACCCAGATGTCCTACCAATAACCGTGGAGCCAGCTACTGAAGGAGACACTACTTCACTTGGTCATCATCCCGACATGCCAACTGATCGTGAAGAATTATAGAAGTCTTGGGTTCAACTCAAAGAGGAGCGAGACACGTTTGAAGCTCAGTTCTATGCCAGTGAGAAGAAGGTCCAGGAGCTCACTAGGCTACTTCATGAAGAAAGGAATGTAAATGCTACATCACACCAAAGAGGATGCGCTCCTGGGAGACTTAGTTTCTTTTTGATTTCAGTTTTGTTCATTTGTAAGCCTAAAAGGCATTCTTTGTAACAATTTTGAACTTATTAATGCAAATGACGTGTGCTTCTTTTGGTTAAACAAATCTGATCCTTTAAGAATCCTTGAAATCATTGCATACGCATCCCATTATCATGCACATCATTACATGTACCATTACAGGTCTCTCATCTTCTTCGTTGTTTACATCACGCATAAATGTCTTCCGAACAAAGCATCAAGGACCTTCAGGCACAGAACACCCAGTTCCAACAAATGTTCATCAGTCTGGAAAAAGGGCAGGAGGATCTGAAAGCCCTCATTCTGAAAGAGAAGAAGAAAAAGAAGAAAGCTGTCGGTATTCTGAATATGGGCAGGAGGTTTGGAGAGCGGTTGAAGCGACAAAATGATCTGACCTCTTCATCCAAAGAAGGGGAGAATCAAGAAGAAGAGAAGGACCCTAGTCCTGCAGTCTCTGATAATGATACTGATTACAATAATGAGCAATATCCTCCTGCTGAGGATAGATACAAACAACTAGAAGACCGTCTGAGTGCCATGGAAGTTCAGAGGATACATGGTCTAGATTTCGAAGAACTGGGATTGGTGTCGGGAGTAGTCATCCTGCAGAAGTTCAAAGCTCCAGTTTTTGCTAAGTATGATGGGGTGTCCTGCCCAAAACTCCATCTCTGTTCTTATGTCAGGAAGATCTAGCCCCACACAACTGATAGAAATCTGTGGGTTCACTTATTTCAAGATAGTTTGTCAGAGACTAAACTTGAATGGTTCTACCAGCTAGAGGGAGCAAATATCTGAAACTGGGAAAATCTGGATGCTGCTTTCTATAAGCAGTATCAGTATAATACCGACCTTGCTCCCACTCGTACTCAACTCCAGAGTATGCCCATGGGTGCAAGTGAAGGCTTTAAAGATTATGCAAAAAAATGGAGAGACTTGGCTGAGAGAGTTCAACCCCCGTTGTCTGATACGGAGTTGGTTGATATGTTTCTAGGGACGCTATCTGGTCCATTCTTCAATCATTTGATCGGCAGCTCATCAGCTGGTTTCACTGAGCTGATCCTAACTGGGGAAAGAGTAGAAGCTGGGATTCGAAGCGGAAAAATACAGAAAGATACCTCTTCAAGTTCAGTAAAGAAGCCTTTTGCTGGTAAGAAGGAAGCCAGTTCCATCTACAACCCGAGGGGTCAGAATAGGGCTGAACAACGTCAGATAGTGAGTGTCGTGATGATACCTAGACCTACAGTTGCTCCGCAATGCAACAATCAACAAAGGTTAGAAAGACCACAACGACAGTTTACCCGCATCAACATGACATTGGCTGAAGTTCTACCTCATCTGCTGAGATCTAACCTGGCAACCTTGAGAGAGGCTCCCAAGAATCCAAATACTACATCTCCCCTATATAATCTGAATGCCCGATGTGCCTATCATTCTAAAAGTCCTGGCCACAATACAAATGACTGCTGGGCTCTGAGAAACAAAATACAAGACTTGATTGAAGCCAAGGAGATAGATTTTGATGCTCCGGAGAAGCCCAACGTCATAACTGCACCCATGCCCAAGCATGGCTCGGGAATCAATGCTATTGAGGTTGTCTCCGCCACAGAAGATGTTGATGAGGAGGATTCAGACATTGACAGCTAGATTTACCCAACTACCAACGGTGGACCGAGTAACTGGACGGCTAGGGACTTCATACCTGTTTCTTTTATTCCGCAGTAATTGACTTATTTGTTTTAAGATTTGTAACAAACAATTTGAAACTTTACGGCCCGGTGCCTTGCCCGAGGCACCTTGGCTTTGCTTGTGAGGGCTATTATTTGTCATCTCATAATCATCAATAAAGCATTGTGCGTTTCTTGCATACAAATTTTGCGCTCCTTGTTTTTGTTTTTTGTTTTTCACTTTATCAAAACAAGTATTCTCTTACACACACTCACGTATCATAATGCAGATCCATATCCACTCTGGATCCCGTTGATAACAGCTCTATTATTGCCAGTTATGACTTCAAAAATCCGATAAACCAAGCCGAAGACGAAGGTAAGGATGATTGTGAGGTGCCTGGAGAACTTGCTAGACTACTACAACAGGAAGAAAGGGCCATATAACCCCATGAAGAGCCGGTTGAGACAGTGAACTTGGGCATTGAGGAAGATAGGAAAGAGGTCAAAATAGGTGCAAATTTGGAGCTTAGCGTCAAACAGAGGTTGATACAAATGTTGCACGACTATGTTGAGATCTTTGCCTGGTCCTACGAAGACATTCCTGGTTTAGACACTGATATTGTGGTACATCGCCTTCCGACTAAAGAAGACTGTCCTCTGGTTAAACAGAAGGTCCGTCGTATGCGCCCTGAAATTTCAGAGAAGATCAAGGCAGAGGTCATGAAATAGTTCGATGCGGGATTCTTAGTTGTCACTTCCTATCCATAATGGGTTTCCAACGTCGTCCCTGTACCTAAGAAGGATGGTAAGGTACGGATGTGCGTAGATTACATAGATCTGAATAGGGCAAGCCCCAAGGATGACTTCCCACTTCCTCACATTGATGTTCTGGTCGACAACACCGGGAAACACAAAACTTTCTCCTTCATGGATGGTTTCTCTGGCTACAACCAGATCAAGATGCCTCCTGAAGACACGGAGAAGACAACCTTCATCACACAGTGGGGCACTTTCTGCTACAAGGTGATACCTTTTGGGTTGAAGAATGACAGCAAGAATGGTGATCCCAGGAATGAACAAACTCCGGTTGTTTTAAGAAAGGTTACTCCCTTCATGAAAGTATTTCTCAGGTCATTTTGCTGGTAAATATGCAATCCTTGTGTGCCTCTCAGATGGTTAAAGACGATATCAGTGGGTGCAAGGTGCAGTATTGGATTTGTGCCCCCACTATCCCCACTTGACTTCTTGATTTCCCAAGAAGGTTATCCCAGGGCATCTCTTGTTGGTAATGAGTATTCGTGATGAAAGGCTTCTCCAGTGAGGTATGCTTGAATTCTCCAAGGAAGTTTGGTTGTGTCAGCATCAGTCCGCTTTGTTTGAGGCTGGTCTCGCAATCTCCAGTAGGCATGTTGCTTTTGAAAAGCTATTTTCTCCATTGAAATGGGAAGAAAGATGTTGTATCCCGATATTTATTTGACTTGGTTACATCCGGATTATGTTTCTCCTCAATAAAGTTAAGGCAGACAATAGGTTTGGTTTCCGCCGTTGCTTTTACCCTTTTGGATTGATCTTTCTGGTTGAAGTTAGCCTATTGTTGTTATACCTGAGGCAGTTTTGTTTGTTTGTGCTGATTATGTATCATTTTATCAGCATATGCACGATATCACTCATACATTCATACATGCATCATGCATAACTAAAAATCATCATTCATTAGCATTGTGTTCTGACCTTTCCTACAACGTTCTTGGCTCAGTTGGTTTTGGTTGTCCCGCTTGGGTTTATTTCTCAAAGGATGTATTTACACTGGCCGTCTTGCTCTAGTTTATTTCTGATTTAGATTTATGGATCTCTGGAAACTTTGAGTTTTGGTTCATGCATTTATTTTGCACAGGAAGACTCTATCTCCTCAGCAGGAATATCATGGCATGTCCCCGGGAAGTCATATCACTATTCCCAGAAAGTCATTTCTTTTCGCAAATTCCCCTTGACCATAAGTGGAAGTCGCTTTATTTGAGACAGATTATGTATTACCCTTTCCAGGTAGATTTCCTTGGTTAAAGAAGAAGTTGGGACCCGTTCTTGACAAAACACCAGAATCTTGGGGAAGCTTTATATTATCTTTTGCTATCTTCAGTGAACGTTGGTAGTACATCGGCAGTGAACATCGGTGTTGGTTATATTTTTGCTATCTTCAGTGAACGTTGATAGTTCATCATCAGTGAATGACGGTGATATGTTATATTTTCTCTTTCTACCTTCAGTGAACATTGGTAGTACATTGACAGTGAACGTCGGTGTTAGTTATCTTTTTGCTATCTTTAGTGAACGCTGGTAGTACATCGACAGTGAACGTCGGTGTTGGTTATCTTTTTTCTATCTTTAGTGAACGTTGGTAGCACATCGGCAGTGAACGTCGGTGTTGGTTATCTTTTTGCTATCTTCAGTGAATGTTGATAGTTCATCGTCAGTGAATGGCGGTGATATGTTATATTTTCTCTTTCTACCTTCAGTGAACGGTGGTAGTACATCAGCAGTGAACGTCGGTGTCAGTTATCTTTTTGCTATCTTCAGTGAACGTTGATAGTTCATCGTCAGTGAACGGCGGTGATATGTTATATTTTCTCTTTCTACCTTCAGTGAACGTTGGTAGTACATCAGCAGTGAACGTCAATGCATGTTATTCTCCTCTCTGATTCTTTTCTTGTGGTCTACCGGTGATTTATTTTCCTGGTGTGATTGCTCTTTTGTTGTTACATTTCATGTCACATCCCCAATGCTACTTTGCGTCACTTTTATTCCATTCATATGCATTCATACGCATAATTGTTTGCATGGCATATTAGGCCCAAAAATAGGGTTTGTTTTATATTTAAGTGTCTTCGATCACGTCGACACGAAGATTTTTAACCTTCGTATCTCCGGATAGAAGAAACCTAAATAAGGACAGTTGTTGTACCCTAATTTTTGCCCCTAAGATCCCTTCATCATACCATATTGTTTCAATCACCACAAAATCACATTAGGGCTTTTGGTTCTTCTACTTATCTTTAGCTTTGCTCTATGAGGAGTTACCAAGCACCTTAACTTGTTTTCTCTTATGATCATGGATATTTTGCTTTGATTTTCTATCTAATTAACAAAATGCAATTTTGGTTTGTCTTACTTGCTAATAATGTAGGTAAAGGCAATGAGGTCTAGCAAGTTGCATCATGGGTTCATGAGTTTATTTCCATGCCCTAGTCAAAGCTTGAGAGATTCAAACCTCACCTTTGAAGTTGTTTTGAAGTTGGTATGGAAGTAGTTTTTGTACCCATGAGTCATCATCATCATCCTCAACAATCTCTATTCACAAAGGAAGAGTATTGGCACAAAAAGTTTGTTCAAACTTGGCAAGGTTCCACCAAGCTTTCTCTTGATTTAGAGGCTAGGGTTTGGACTTAAAAGGGGCATATCTTGCTCACTTTTTGGTATTTTCGAGTGATTCCAAAAACATTCTTCTCTTTAAAGAGTTACCAGTCATAACTTGGTCAATTTTTATCACCTTGGGCCCATTAATTTTTCATGATGATCCTAAGGATGTGTACTTCATGCCTTCTTTTATGTGAAAAGTGAAAAAATGGATGGAAGTTGCCTTAAGAATGCAAAAGATTATAGGTCATTTCTTGATTTTTGGACAACTTCAACAAGTCATAACTTGCTCAATTTTTGGATATTTAGAGTGGTTCAAATTGCAAAATGTCATTCAAGAGGTCTACTTCATTCCATCTTTTTTGATCAAGAGCAAATTCTAAGTGAAAGGCCATGTTTGGAAGCAAGAGATTATAGGTCATTTTTAAAGAAGAATTTGAAATATTTCTAAGTATGGAAAGTCAACTCTTTTTCCTCAACTTTGACTCCATGTAACTTTCAGCTCAAGCATCCATTTGATTCCATTCTTTTTCCATTACAAAGCTTGTAACATCATCTTTCCAAAGCATCAAGAATCTTTCCCTAAGACCCCTTGAGGTGGAAATGCCATTGGATTGAACTTGGTAACTTGGAACTGAAGTTTCACCATGAGTCAGAATTTGAAATCCATGTTTTGGCCTTTAAACATCAAATTAGCACGCGTTTGTGATCTAAACATGTTTAACCAAGTTGCCAAAGTGGATTAGAGCCTTGAAACGCAAGGATTTGATAAGTTTTGATGCAAATCAGATCACACTTTGCTTGTGTATCAGGTTCACACGATTTCCCTCCAATTTACATCATTCCACACGCTTGAGAATTCCATTTGATTCCCTATAAATAGAGGGTCACCCCCCATTCAAATGGCCAAGCTTAGATAGCCAGAATCACCCTGCCAAACTTGCTTCACAACTCAGAATTCAGCTACTTCGAATCCTATTCTCAAGCCATTTTCAATCCATTTTCTCCATCAATTCACCTTCCTTGATCTTCCCTGAACCTAACCATACATTTACATTCAGGAATCGTGCCCTACATTGCTCCATAGAAGTCCAGTTTCAGAGCTCTGCAACTCAACTTCAATAGGTAGATTCCTTCATCAATTCTACAAAACTTTGGTATCATTGTGTTTCTCTCGTTGCCCTGGTTGTAGTCGCAACAGTTACTTTCATCTGGAAGCACGTTTTGACCATGAATTTTCAAATCCGCTTTCAAAACTTTCTTTCCAAATTGTTTGAGTTATAGTTTATATAAATTTGTCGCGAAGGTTTGATTGTCTTCGTCTTGAAGAGACGAAGCGAATGGCATAGGTCTGAGCTTCTAATTTTACAGTTGGAGAGACCTGCAATCTGAGGGCTGGAGGTTGAAGATGACCAACGTGTCATCTTCTAACCAATAAAAGCGTGACATTTGTTATTTTCAAATTCTGATTTATTAAATGATTCTGTACATTATTCAGTAAAGACCATGATATGCACAACGCACTAGATCCTTTGGATTTGATTACTAACGCGTTTTGACTCTCATCCAATGGTCCACATCTTTATATTTTATTTTCTTTTTCTGATTTTTATATTTTAATTGTTTTAAATTTCAAAAAATCATAGAAAATTCATTTTTAGTCAAAAAAATCTGAAACAATTATGAAAAATATTTTTGATTATTCTCTTTCTGATTTTTATATTTTCACAATTTATTTTTGTGATTTGGTATTTTTTATGAATTTTACACTCATTTGATTTGTTTAAAATGATTTAAAATACTTTTACACATTTTTTAATTCTGGAAAAATCATGGGATGATCCAATGACATTATGACAAATATTGGTGACTTTATTTTATTTTTGTTTCTGACTTTACTATTTTTTTTTACCATTTTTGTTTATTTTACCCATTTATTTTAATTTTTAAAATAGTTTCTGACTTTTAAAAATTCCCAAAATTTTTATAAAAATATTTGGACTC
Organism: Vicia faba; assembly: GCA_948472305.1. Classification (NCBI taxonomy): domain Eukaryota; kingdom Viridiplantae; phylum Streptophyta; class Magnoliopsida; order Fabales; family Fabaceae; genus Vicia; species Vicia faba. The sequence goes on from OX451735.1 coordinate 352,851,246, forward strand.
ATTTCTGATTTTTCTATGGTTTTATTTTTCATTTCTTGATTAATTTGAATATTATTGATATTTTCCCCATTATTTTTTAGTTTATTTTAATATTTTGTATCCTTTAATACATATAAAAATATTATATCATTTTGTGAATATTTTCTGGCTGTCTTGGGTTGATTTTTTGGTCATGGCTTTATTAACATCATTGGATCCATGGTGTTGAGTCTAACTCCACAAAAAATGGATGAATGATTTTAATAATAGTTTGATTAAATATTAATTCAAATGTGGTCTTCTTTTTACCCTAATTCCCCTTCATCTCATTCCCTTCTTCTTGCACTAAATGTTGTTGGAGCATGATCTCTATATCATGTCTCAAAACAAATGGTGCATAGATTGCTATTGACCGGCCTCAAAATAGGTGCGACTTCTATATAAGTCCACTTACGATTTCTTAACATAGCGCTAAATTTTGTCCTGATTTGAATAAATGATCATTCGTGGCCCAAACTTATGATTGCAAGCCCAAGTATGTTAATTTGATCTCTTTGATCCAATAACCTTAAGATTCATTGTGTGGAGGCTTTGGTTCTACCAATCCTCTAATGGATCTACAACCTCTTTGGTCAACGCGGATCACTTAAAAATCGTTGATCATTGAATGGTACTTATGAGAATTCCAAATGGATGATATACTTGACAAAAAGAAAATGCAACTTGATGTGTGGAGGCTTTGGTTCTACCAATCCTCTAATGAGTTCCAAATGCAAGTTTCAAGATGGTCATCCAACTAACCACTAATTATTAACTTGCTTTATTTTATTCTTTTTATTCTTTTATGCTTTATGTATTATTTATCTTTTAGTATTTTTACATTTTATGCCATTTTCATCTTTGCTCATTTGAGCATTTATTTTCTTGTCATTTTTACTTTGCTCACTTGAGCTTTTCTTTTTCCTTTTTCTAAGATACTTAATAATCAACATAAACCCTAAAAAACTTTTAATGGCACTTGGATTATTTGGTTACTATCCTTGGCATGATGGAGCAGTGGACTTTTCCTTGGACTTAGGATTAGAAACCTTGGCCTATCTTGGAGACCTTGTGATCTTATCTGATTATTTTGTCTGAAGCTCTTGAGGTTTACCTCAAGACATTGGGTTGCTTGTTTGTTTTTGTGTGTAGGTTTTTTTGATTACACTCTTTGTTTTGTAATATGGAATTCACCCGCATACAACCATTACTCTGCCCAATTTTTGAGAAGACTTAATACACTTGAAGAGGTCTAGTATCTTTGCCTGCTTTGCTTCAATCCAAAGAATGAGAATTTTATCTTGGCTCATAATGTCAAGTTTTGGCTTCTTGTTGATTAGATGGTCCTTATCTTTAGCTTTTACCTTATGCTTTAGGATAGCCTCTTCTTCCCCTCCCATCTTCTTTAATTTCAAAAAATCTTTTCCCTCCTTTTGAAAACTCTTCTTGTTTTTGAACTTAAACCACTTTTATAATAAACTTGGACTTATGTCCATGCATTTTCAAAAAAATATTTTCATAAATAAACTCCAACCAATTTAATAATACCTTGACATTTTTGTGAGAAGACTAAAAGTCAACCAATCTCATTTCAAACCTTTTTGTCACTTTGGCTTTTATCTTTAAAACTCTTTTCTCAAAAGATTAAGGCTCTTGTCAATCCTTGTAGTGATGTAAATAACTATACTTCTACAATATGTAGTGAAGAGAGATATTTTCCACTTGGGTGTTGAGTGAGGCATTGTTGATTTTAAAATCCAAGCCATATCCTCCACTTTGAGATGATGCAAATTCTCCTTTCTCATGATTGTGGGTAGTAAGTATGTTTTCCACACGGATAATGATGATGATGTATTATCTCTTAAAATCAATCAACACACTTGTGTTTCAAACTTTTAAAAGAGGAACTATGTGTACCCTGATCCCCTATTGCACGAAATGTGGTACGTAGGCACTAAAGGTTCGCAACCGCGGAGGATGCAAAAATCATAAATAATATATTTCTTTTCTCACCTCCACCATCCATTTCATATATAACACATTTTATAGCCAAAATATACAGATTTTACAAAGAGGCTCCTGCGGAGTACCGTAGATGTTTAGGGTGCTAATACCTTCCCTTTGCATAACCAACCCCCTTACCTTGAATCTTTCCCCCCTTTTTTTGGGTTATTCGCTCTTTTCCCATTCCTTTGGAAACAATAAAGCACGGTGGTGATTTTTATTTTTTTGATTTGTATAAAGTCTAGTCAATCCAATGGCTTAGTCTTGAACATTTCTACCACTACAGAAAAATAACGACTTCACTGGGGACAAATTGACCTCTTGCTGGTCCATCCCTAAGTGGGTTAAGCCTATCTTTGTTTATATCTGTATATGTGTTATTGTTGTTTATGTGTTATATTTTGTATATATGTTTGTTTGGATTTTCCTGGTTTTCAGGGTGCTTGGTGATTACTCATAAGTCCTATACACGGACTTGGGCAAACCTTAAGATAGGACGGGCGGTATAGTCATGTTAACTTTGAGGTAGTAATCCCAAAAAAGGAGGCATGATATCCCCCACTCAGTGGAGTCCCCTTTGAATGTAGTGTCGTTTACCGAGTAATCGGGAAGACGTACTGCTTTCAACCTGGGAGCCTGCTGAAACTGAGGACCGTAGAATACCAAACCCATCTTGGCCTTTTAGGTGTAGTGCGGAAGCTATGACGGAGTAATCCGGAAATAGTTGTCACGCGATACTACGCTCGGATGAGTCTTTCTTGAGAATATTACTAATTACCGAGTTAATCGGGAAGTTGGTAATATCCGAAGGAAGGATGTAGACTCTAGGAACCACTAGAACCTTGTTCGGCAGGTGATAAATTTTTAGACCAACACCTTATGGATAGTACCTTCGACCTCATGCTCGTGACGTTGAACCTATGAATCCTATATGTGTGATCTTGTGTGTGATTGTTGCATCATGCATCCATGCACTCATAAGCATCTTTTGAAGAAAACAATATTTCAAGGGATTTAAAGGTTGACTATTTGGGAATATCTCAGGTACTTTTAACCATGGATTCTGGAAAGAGAAAGACCGGGAAATACAGTTTCAAGGATCCCAAGATAGATAAGTTGATCAATCTAATTCATCAGATTAAGTGTCCTGCAGACTTTCGGAAGAAGTATGGATCCATTATTCCTCTCATGAAGCTGAAGATGAAGGAGGGTCTTCTCTCGACCTTGGTCTAGTTCTATGATCCAGTGTGTCACTGCTTTACTTTTCCCGATTATCAGCTGATGCCTACACTAGAAGAGTATTCCTATCTATTTGATTTACCTGTTACCGATCGTGTTCCTTTTACTTGTTTGGAGGGTGAGCCAAAACCACATGAGATTGCTGCTTTAATTCATCTGGGGAAGTCTAAGGTGGAAGCCCATATGACTACTAAAGGAGGGATTAGAGGGTTACCAGCTCAGTTCTTATTGGAGAAGGCTCGTTACTTTTCCAGAATGAAGAGTACGATTTCTTTTGAGGCCATCTTTGCTTTACTTGCTTACGGATTATTCTTATTCCCTAATGTGGACAAATTTGTCGACATTAACGCTATCAGGATTTTCATGATTGGAAACCCAGTTCCTACACTGTTGGGTAATGCTTATTACTCTGTTCATCTTCGGAGTTCTTATCATGGGGGAATGATTATCTGTTGCACGCCTTTGTTGTACCGGTGGTTCATCTCTCATATGACTCAGTCTGATGCTTTTTGGGATGTCAAGAAGGAACCTCGTTGGGCTCCTAAGATCATGGCACTTACTCACTCGGATATTGATTGGTATCATCGAGCTTATCAGGATATAGAGATTATTGACAGTTGTGGTAGTTTCCCTAATGTACCTCTTCTTGGTACAAAGGGAGGAATTAACTATAACCCTGTTCTTGCACGATGACAGCTTGGTTATCCGATGAGGGATAAACCGAACAATATTCATTTGAGTAGTTTCTTTCTGAAGGAAGGAGAAGACCATAGGGAAGCTAAGGAGCAGATTGTGAAGGCTTAGCGTCACATTCATTAGAAGAGTAGGAAGGATTTGGGACCTAGGAGTGCCGTTTCTTTGGAGCCATATCTTCAGTGGGTCCGATCGAGAGCCATCCAGTTGAAGATGCCGTATACTCGGGAGACACCCATGCCTGATTTGTTTGAGAAGACCACTCCTCCCTTATTAGATGATCTAGAAGAGCTGCAACTTGCTTTGGTTAGGATGCAACAGGAAAGAGATGCTTGGAAGAACAAGTTCCAGACTTTAGAGAGTTCCTATAGAGCAGACTTGAAGGAGAAAGATGATTTGATCGAGATCCTTGAGAGTCAAGTGGTGGAGTCTATGGAGAGGCAAGGGGATTTATTTTCCCCTAAGCCTCAAACAGGTGCTAGTCGTTCACTTCTTGATTCAGATGATTGGAAGGAGGTTTCCATCAGACATGTGGAAGATAACTAGAGGTTGAGAGCTCAGATTACCAGGCTCACAGTGAAGCGCCAGTGTATAGATTGATCTCTATCAGTTCCTTTTCTCGGGATTTTAGATTGTATTCTCGTCTTGTACTTGGGATCATTGAAACTTGTAACCCATTTTGAAGTTATTATAATAAAAGTTTCCAGTATTTCAAATGCGTTATTATTTTGATGTTTGCAATATGTCTATAAACGTTAAATCCCTTGAAATATTAAATGATAAAGTAAAAAAAAAATCATGTGCATTGCATATCATGCATCATATTTCACATATTTATTGCATTTACTATGCATATCCAGGTGTCTTACCCAGCTTTTTACTTCGTTCAACAAGCTGACTCATCACTACAACACTCGGGCTAATTTAAAAAAGAAGATGGACAATTTGGAACAGGAGAATCGCGAGCTGCGCGAAGAAGTTTATGCTTTGAAGGCTGGCTTGGACAATTTGACTACTCTGATGGAAGCTTTAGTGGTTGCTCAGAATCAGCCACCAAGTGTTCAACCTCAACCAACAAGGGCAAATGCTGAAGTTCCTATTGCTCCTGTATCCGCTACTCCGACTGTTGTTCAAAACCGTATGCCTCAGGGTTATCTATGGGGAATGCCGGAGAATTTTTCACCTGAAGGTTTCAATTCGGGCCCCCAAGATGCTCCAGTGGTTCCAAATGTTGTTACTTCAGCACCTCCTATGGTGCATACTGTTCTTGTTGCACCTCCTTCGGTAAATCTGGTTCCAATTGTTAATGAAGATGCATGTCGTCCTTTCCCTCCGCCGAGTGAAGACTTGGGTCTTTTTGACAGAATGGATGATTTCCAAGAGCAGTTTGATATAATGCAAAGAGAGATGAAGGCTCTTAGGGGACAATAGTTATTTGGGAAGAATGTGAATGAGCTGTGTTTGGTCCCGAATGTCAAAGTGCCTTCTAAGTTCAAGGTCCCCGAGTTTGAGAAGTACAAGGGCAACACTTGCCCTCGTGCTCTCTTGGTGATGTATGTAAGGAGAATGTCTACCCACACCGATGATCAGCGTCTGCTGATTCACTTTTTCTAGGATAGTCTGACCGGCGCAACATTGAAATGGTACATGAGTTTAGATAGCGCCAACATCCATACCTTTAATGATTTGGGAGAAGCATTCATAAAACAATACAAGTACAATATGGACATGGTGTCTGATCGTGACCAGCTTAGAGCCATGGTTCAGAAAGACAAAGAATCGTTCAAAGAGTATGCGCAGAGATGGCGCGAAGTGGCTTCACAAGTGATTCCTCCCATGGAGGAGAAGGAAATGACTAAAATTTTTCTGAAGACGCTGAGTTCCTTCTACTACGAAAGAATGGTAGCAAGTGCCCAGAGTGATTTTACAGAGATGGTAGGAATGGGTGTCCGCCTAGAAGAGGCAGTAAGAGAAGGCCGTTTGACAAAGGGAGAAGGATCCGGAGGTGTGAAAAAGCCAACTTATGGGTTTACAAAAAAGAAAGAGGGGGATACCAATGCTGTCATACAAGAGAGGGGAGTGAATGCTCCTAGAAGGAATTATCAGCGTCACCAGCAGATTGCTTCAGTTACTCCTGTTATGAATGCCGCTCCAACTACCGTTGCTTATCAGAGACAGTCCTAGTAGGGGAACCAGGGGAATAACCAGAGAAGGGAGAACTATGACCCTATTCCCATGAGTTATGCAGGGCTACTACCAGCATTGATCCAGAAGAAGTTGGTCCAAACACGACCACCTTCAGCAATACCATCTCCATTGCCTTGGTATTACAAGGTAGACAAAACGTGTGCTTTTCATCAGGGAGCACCAGGGCATAGTGTTGAGAATTGTTATCCTTTGAAGACTGAAGTGCAAAAGTTGGTGAAGTCTGGAATTCTATCTTTCAAGGGCATGGGACCTAATATGAAAGATAATCCTCTACCCAAGCACGGGGGAGTAAATGCTATAAATATGGTGGCCGGTTGTCTAGGTGACTTTCGAATTTTTGACATTAATCTGGTTAGAGGAGATTTGGTGAAAATGCACGCAGACCTCTGTGAATTCCGTTATTATACGCATGACCACGCCGATTGTGCTATTTGCAGTACAAATATACATGGTTGCGAGAAGATAAAGGCTGATTTGCAGGAGATGATGAATGAAGGTTTAATCCATATAATCAGGCCTAGGGCAGAGTATGAAGAGGAAGTGAATATGGTTTCCGGATGTCCTGGTGAATTCATGATTTTCGATGTGGAGTATTTGAATGAAGATCTCGTACAGTTGCATGCTACCTTTTGCCGTACTGCTGGTCAGGTGGAACACCAATATGGATCTTGCATAGTTTGTTGTCAAAACCCCCGAGGATGTTCTATTGTGAGAGAGGGTGTTCAATTGCTGTTAGAAAATGGGACTATCAAGATCACAGGTCAGAGAGATGATTATTACGAGATTGATATGGTTGAAGTTTGTTTGATGGGAGAAGATTCAGAAGAAGAATATGCCTCAGCGGATGAGTTTTTCTCTTCAGATGAAGATTTGTTGGCTGAAAATGGTCTTTTGAGGGCTGATTGTGTCGAGGAAGGTGTAAACATCATTGTACCTTGTTTTGGTGCACCCGCTCATCTTAAGATAGAGTACCATAGCAAACCAACTGTTACCCCACTGGTAATTAGTCTGCTAGGTCCTGTTCCCTATAAATCGGATAAGGTTGTGCCTTACAAATACAACGCTACAATCTTGGAAGATGGGGTGGAAGTTCCCATCCAGCCAATGCCAGATGTTGGAAATATAGCTGACAGTAGCAGGGTGACCCGTAGTGGTCGTGTGTTTGCGCCAGTTATTCGAAAATACGTTGTTGCTGGAAAGAAAATTGCTGAGAATGATGAATCGAAGAAGAATGCAAGAGAGACTAGTGGAGCTACATTGGAGAAAGAAGTGGATGATATCTTGAAGATGATTAAAATGAGCGACTACAAAATTGTGGACCAGCTATTGCAGACTCCTTCAAAGATATCCATCCTAGATTTATTAATGAATTCCTCCACTCATAGAGAATCACTAATGAAGGTACTAGACCAAGCTTTTGTGGAGAATGACATGCCACTGGAACAGTTCAGCAGCGTAATTGGAAACATTACGTCATGTAACAACTTGAGTTTTTGCGATGATGAGTTACCAGATGAAGGGAGGAATCACAACTTGGCCCTCTACATTTCTATGAATTGCAAGAAGGATTTGGTGTCCAATGTGCTAATTGATAACAGATCTGCGTTGAATGTTATACCGAGAAGTACCCTCATAAAGTTAAAGTATCAGGGAACACCTATGCGCCCGAGTGGCATCATTGTGAAGGCTTTTGATGGGTCGAGAAAATCTGTCATCGGTGAGGTGGACTTACCCATCCATATAGGACCGCACTTGTTCTTGATAACTTTCCAGGTAATGGACATTATTCCCGCATATATTTTTTTGCTTGTACGACCATGGATACACGAAGCAGGGGCTATCACTTCAACTCTGCATCAGAAGCTAAAATTTGTGCGTGAAGGGAAGGTAGTGATCATAAATGGGGAGCAGGCATTGTTGATATCCCATTTATCCTCTTTCAGTATTGTAGAAGCGGATGAAGCTGCTGTTGGAACCCATTTCCAAGCCCTATCCATTGACAACATAAAGAAGAATGAGAATTTTGTGGTTTCCCTGAAGGATGCGCATCAGGTGGTGCGCAATGGTCATAATGCGGTTTGGGGACGACTTGTGGATCCACCTGTGAACAAAAATGGAGCTGGTTTGGGTTTCTCTTCAAGGAGTGGCAAAGGCGAAGTTTGAATTCAAAGTCTTATGTGAACAGTTATCAAGATGTTTTCCGCAGCGGAGGCTATCTCCATCCGATTGGGTCTGGAATTAATGCTGTTGAAGAGGATGAAGGGGAGCAGGAAGTACAGAATTATGTGACGCATGGAGTCCGAGTTCAAAACTGGGTCACCATTGATATTCCTTCTTGCATACATGTTTCAAAGTAATTTATTTTGTTAATCTGTTTCTTTCTTTTGAAAAGCTTTCACTCTGCCCAAGGTGGAAGTATTAATATTGTAGGGCTTATCTGTTTGCTATAACTGTTAAGATCATTAATAAAAGTTGTCTTTGCTTCCAAATTATGTCTTTTATTTTCTGCCTTTTTCTTGGGAATTGGTAATATAAAACAAAACTCTTTCAAAATAAATAATAACTGAAAATTAATCTGCATGACCACTTGTTATATGTGTCAGTCTCTAAAAGCAATCATAAATCATATGTGCAGATTTATTAAAAAACTCATTGAATACAATGACCCTGCACCCTCTCCCAACTTTGAATGTCCTGTGTTTGGGGCTGAAGAAGAAGATTATGATGAGATTCTAGAAGAGGTCTCACGGTTGCTTGAGCACGAGGAAAATACCATTCAGCCATATAAAGAGCCTTTGGAAGTGGTTAATTTGGGTTCAGAGGAAGATCCAAAGGAAGTCAAGATTGAAGCATCATTGCATCCTGATGTAAAAAGCGGGTTGATTGAGCTATTGAAAGAGTATGTGGATATTTTTTCTTGGTCTTATCAAGATATGCCTGGTCTAGATATAGACATTGTCGAGCATCGTTTTCCGTTGAAGCCAGAGTGTCCGTCAGTTAAACAAAAGTTGAGAAGAACCCACCCGAATATGGCAGTAAAGATCAAAGAGGAGGTCCTAAAGCAGATTAATGCACGTTTTCTTGTGACGTCAGTGTATCCTCAATGGATTGCCAATATTGTCCCAGTACCAAAAAAAGACAGAAAAGTCCGCACGTGGGTAGATTACAGAGATCTAAATAAAGCTAGTCCAAAAGATGATTTTCCATTACCATACATTGATATGTTAGTGGATAGCACAGCAGAATTCAAGGTATTCTCGTTCATTGATGGATTTTCCGGGTATAATCAAATAAGAATGGCTCCAGAGGACATGGAAAAAACAACGTTTATCACACCCCGGGGAACATTCTGTTACAGAGTGATGCCCTTCGGGTTGAAGAACGCTGGTGCAACGTACCAGAGGGCTATGACAACCCTATTCCATGATATGATGCACAAACAAATCGAAGTATATGTTGATGATATGATTTCCAAATCCCAAACTGAAGAAGGGCATATAAAATATTTGTTGAAGTTGTTTCAGCGTTTGAGGAAATATCGTCCCCGCTTGAATCCAAATAAATGCACCTTCAGAGTTAGATCGGGGAATTATTGGGTTTTATTGTTAGCCAGAAAGGAATTGAAGTTGACCCTGACAAAGTCAAAGCAATTCAAGAAATGCCAGCACCAAGAACTGAAAAGCAAGTCAGGGGTTTCCTTGGGCGTTTGAATTATATCTCCAGATTTATTTTCCACATGACTGCAACGTGTGAACCGATCTTTAAGTTGTTGAAGAAAGATCAAGGTTGTGTGTGGACGGATGACTGCCAAAAGGCATTTGAAAGTATTAAAGAGTATCTGCTTGAACCTCCTAATTTTCCCCCTCCCGTAGAAGGAAGACCATTAATTATGTATCTAACAGTGTTGGATAAATCCATGGGTTGTATTTCGGGACAACAGGATGAAACGGGAAAGAAAGAGTTCGCCATTTATCATCTCAGCAAAAAGTTCACTGATTTTGAGTCACAGTATTCTATGCTAGAAAAAACATGTTGTGCTTTGGCCTGGACGACAATGCGTTTGCGGCAGTATATGTTGAATCATACCACTTGGTTGATCTCCAAAATGGATCCAATCAAGTATATTTTTGAAAAGCCTGCTCTTACTGGGGGAATTGCCCGTTGGCAGATGTTGTTGTCTGAATACGATATCGAGTACCACACTAAAAAAGCTATCAAAAGTAGTGTGTTGGCGTATTACCTTGCTCACCAGCCAGTGGAAGATCATCAGTTTGCAGAATATGAATTCCCCGATGAAGATGTAATGTTCTTGAAAGTGAAAGATTGTGACGAACCATTGCCCGAGGAGGGCCCCTACCCTGAATCTCGTTGGAGTATGGTATTTGATGAGTTGTGAATGCTTATGGTAAAGGAATTGGTGTTGTGATTGTTACTCCTCATGGATCGCATATTCCTTTTACTGCAAGGTTAACATTTGATTGCACTAATAATATGGCAAAATATGAGGCTTGCATCATGGGTCTCGAAGAAGCTATTGACCTCAAAATCAAAATTCTAGATGTATATGGCGATTCAGCATTAGTAATAAATCAGATTAAAGGAGAATGGGATACTCGTCACCCTGGCTTGATCCCTTACAAAGATTATGCTAGAAGATTATTAGCCTTCTTCAATAAAGTTGAATTCCATCACATTCCTAGGGATGAAAATCAGATGGCGGATGCTCTGGCAACTCTGGCCTCCATGTACCAAGTGAATGCTTGGAATGATATACCCCGAATTACAGTTCCACGGCTCGATAGGCCCGCTCACGTGTTTGCGACAGAGGAGGTAGCAAATGAGAAACCTTGGTATTATGATATCAAGCATTTTCTTCAGACTCAGGAGTACCCGTTTGGTGCGTCAAAGAAATATAGAAAGACACTGAGAAGGTTGGAAGGCAGTTTCTTCCTCAGCGAAAATGTGTTATACAAGAGGAATTTTGACATGGTCTTGCTCAGATGCGTGGATATACAAGAAGCAGACATGTTGATGCATGAGATCCATGAAGGTTCATTCGACACTCATGCTAATGGACATTCAATGGCTAAAAGGATGCTAAGGGCAGGATATTATTGGTTGACAATGGAATCTGATTGTTACAAATTTGCAAAGAAGTGCCATAAATGCCAGATTTACGCAGATAAGATCCATGTACCTCCGACATTGCTCAATGTGATTTCCTCCCCGTGGCCTTTCTCTATGTGGGGGATTTACATGATCAGGATGATAGAACCTAAAGCTTCGAATGGACACCATTTTATCTTGGTAGCGATTGACTACTTTACCAAATGGGTAGAGGCTGCTTCATATGCCAATGTTACCAAACATGTGGTTGTGTGTTTCATCAAAAACAATCTTATATGCCGGTATGGTGTGCCGAGCAAAATCATCACTGAAAATGGCTCGAATTTGAATAACAAGATGATGACTGAACTGTGCAAAGAATTCAAGATTGTCCATCACAATTCATCTCCACACAGGCCAAAGATGAATGGGACTGTTGAAGCTGCTAATAAGAACATCAAGAAGATCATCCAGAAAATGGTTGTTACTTATAAGGATTGGCATGAAATGCTCCATTTTTCTCTACATGGATATCGAACATCTGTCTGCACTTCAACAGGAGCAACCCCGTTTTCTCTAGTATATGGAATGGAAGTTGTACTCCCTGTCAAGGTAGAGATTCCCTCGTTGCGTGTGATAATGGAAGCCAAATTGACAGAGGCTGAATGAGTTCATAATAGGTTTGACCAATTGAATTTGATTGAAGAGAAGAGAATGACAGCTTTGTGTCATGGGCAATTATATTAGAAAAGAATGAAGAAAGCATTTGATAAAAAGGTCAAACCTCGTGAATTCAGAGAAGACGACCTCGTGCTCAGGAAGATCGTGTCTTTCAACACTGATTCTAGGGGAAAGTGGACTCCCAATTTTGAAGGCCCGTATGTTGTCAAGAAAGCCTTCTCTGGTGGTGCATTAATTCTTGAAACTATGGATGGCGAGGAGTTCCCACGTCCCATGAATGCTGACGCAGTCAAGAAATACTTCGCCTAAAGAAATAAAAGAACAACTCGCTAAGTTGAAAACCCGAAAGGGCGACTTAGGAAAAAAGGAGCGTCTCGGTAGGATGAAAACCCGAAAGGGCGGTCTAGGCAAAAATTAGATACATAAACAGAATAAATTTCCCGCTAAGATGAAAACCCGCAAGGGCAGCTTAGGCAAAAGTTAGGGACTTTCTTGGCAAGTAACTACGTCAGACAAGACCTGATCATTGGAGCAACAATCTTCTCGGATCTTCACCATACTTCAACGAAAGCTGCTGCTCAGGATTTCAACAGTTGTTAGGGGGGATATTGGTCATTGTATCTCGATGTATCTTTTCCATCATGTATTACCATTTCCCAAACTTTGTAATCATCCATGGAGTCTCTCCATTCGTAGACTACCATTCTATTAATGAAATTCGAGCTTTTGCCCAATTCTTTGTGGTCTTATTTTTATTTAGCTTGCAAAGACGTCATTTATTACTGATAATAACTTTTAAAGCAAAGAGATTAAAAATAAAAATTGACTTTTCAAAAAAAGAAGAGACCTTTACTATTCAATTTACTTTGGAATTTGTGATGAAACAATGACAGTAAGAATGGTGATCCCAGGAATGAACAAACTTCGGTTGTTTTAAGAAAGGTTACCCCCTTCATGAAAGTATTTCTCGGTCATTTTGCTGGTAGATGCGCAATCCTTGTGTGCCTCTCAGATGGTTAAAGACGATATCAGTGGGTGCAAGGTGCAGTATTGGATTTATGCCCCCATTATCCCCAGTTGACTTCTTGATTTCCCAGGAAGGTTATCCCAGGGCATCTCTTGTTGTTAATGAGTATTTGTGATGAAAGGCTTCTCCAGTGAGGTAGGCTTGAATTCCCCAAGGAAGTTTGGTTGTGTCAGCATCAGTCCGCTTTGTTTGAGGCTGGTCTCGCAATCTCCAGTAGGCATGTTGCTTTTGAAAAGTTGTTTTCTCCGTGGAAACTGGAAGAAAGGTGCTCTGTCCCGATATTTATTTGACTTGGTTACATCCGGATTATGTTTCTCCTCAATAAAGTTAAGGCAGGCAATGGGTTTGGTTTCTGTCGTTGCTTTTACCCTTTTGGATTGATCTTTCTGGTTGAAGTTAGCCTATTGTTGTTAGTACCTGAGGCGGTTTTGTTTGTTTATGCTGATTATGTATCCTTTTATCAGCATATGCACGATAGCACTCATACATTCATACATGCATCATGCATAACTAAAAATCATCATTCATTAGCATTGTGTTCTGACCTTTCCTGCGGCGTTCTTGGCTCAGTTGGTTTTGGTTGTCCCGCTTGGGTTTATTTCTCAAAGGATGTATTTACACTAGCCGTCTTGCTCTAGTTTATTTCTGATTTGGATTTATGGATCTCTAGAAACTTTGAGTTTTGGTTCGTGCATTTATTTTGCACAGGAAGACTCTATCTCCTCAGCAGGAATATCATGGCATGTCCCCGGGAAGTTATATCGCCATTCCCAGAGAGTCATTTCTTTTTGAAAATTCCCCTTGACCATAAGTGGAAGTCGCTTTATTTGAGACAGATTATGTATTACCCTTTCCAGGCAGATTTCCTTGGTTAATAAAAAAAAGTTGGGACCCGTTCTTGAAAAAACACCAGAATCTTGGGGAAACTTTATATTATCTTTTGCTATCTTTAGTGAACGTTGGTAGTACATCGGCAATGAACGTCGGTGTTTGTTATCTTTTTGCTATCTTTAGTGAATGTTGATAGTTCATCGTCAGTGAACGGCGGTGATATGTTATATTTTCTCTTTCTACCTTCAGTGAACGTTGGTAGTACATCGGTAGTAAACGTCGGTGTTGGTTATCTTTTTGCTATCTTCAGTGAATGTTGGTAGTACATCGGCAGTGAATGTCAGTGTTGGTTATATTTTTGCTATCTTCAGTGAACATTGGTAGTACATCGGCAGTGAACATCGGTGTTGGTTATCTTTTTGCTATCTTCAGTGAACGTTGATAGTTCATCGTCAGTGAACGGTGGTGATATGTTATATTTTCTCTTTCTAACTTCAGTGAACGGTGGTATTACATCGACAGTGAACGTTGGTGTTGGTTATCTTTTTGCTATATTCAGTGAACATTGATAGTTCATCGTCAGTGAACGGCGGTGATATGTTATATTTTCTCTTTCTACCTTCAGTGAATGTTGGTAGTACATCAGCACTGAACATCAATGCATGTTATCCTCCTCTCCGATTCTCTTCTTGTGGTCTACCGGTGATTTATTTTCCTGGTGTAATTGCTCTTTTGTTGTTACATTTCATGTCACATCCCCAATTCTACTTTGCGTCTCTTCTATTCCATTCATATGCATTCATACGCATAATTGTTTGCATGGCATCTTAGGGCCAAAAACAAGGTTTGTTTTATATTTAAGTGTCTTCGATCACGTCGACACGAAGATTTTTAACCTTCGTATCTCCGGATAGAAGAAACTTAAATAAAGGCAGCTGTTGTACCCCAATTTTTGCCCCCCAAGATCCCTTCATCATACCGTATTGTTTCAATCACCACAAAATCACATTAGGGCTTTTGGCTCTTCTACTTATCTTTAGCTTTGCTCTATGAGAAGTTACCAAGCACCTTAACTTGTTTTCTCTTATGATCATGGATATTTTGCTTTGATTTTCTCTATAATTAACAAAATGAAATTTTGGTTTGTCTTACTTGCTAATAATGTAGGTAAAGGCAATGAGGTCTAACAAGTTGCATCATGGGTTCATGAGTTTATTTCCATGCCCTAGTCAAAGCTTGAGATATTCAAACCTCACTTTTGAAGTTGTTTTGAAGTTGGTATGGAAGTAGTTTTTATGGCCATGAGTCCTCATCATCATCCTCAACAATCTCTATTCACAAAGGTTCCACCAAGCTTTCTCTTGATTTAGAGGCTAGGGTTTTGGACTTCAAAGGGGAATATCTTGCTCATCTTTTGGTATTTTTGAGTTATTCCAAAAACATTCTTATCTTCAAAGAGTTACCAACAAATCACTTCAAAAGTCCAAAGGAATTTTCATGTGGAAGGAACATGGTGAAGAAGAAAGATTACAGGTCATCCAGATGAATCCCCAATTTTCCATATGTGACTTCAAATGATCATAACTTGGTCAATTTTTATCACCTTGGGCCCATTCCTTTTTCATGATGATCCTAAGGATGTGTACATCATGCCTTCTTTTATGTGCAAAGTGAAAAAATGGATGGAAATTTCCTTAAGAATGCAAAAGATTATAGGCCATTTCTTGATTTTTGGCCAACTTCAACAAGTCATAACTTGCTCAATTTTTGGAGATTTTGAGTGGTTCAAATTGAAAAATGTCATTGAAGAGGTCTACTTCATTCCACCTTTTTTGATCAAGAGCAAATTCTAAGTGTAAGGCCATGTTTAGAAGTAAGAGATTATAGGTCATTTTTAAAGAAGAATTTGAAATATTTCTAAGTATGGAAAGTCAACTCTTTTTCCTCAACTTTGACTCCATGTAACTTTCAGCTCAAGCATCCATTTGATTCCATTCTTTTTCCATTACAAAGCTTGTAACATCATCTTTCCAAAGCATCAAGAATCTTGCCCTAAGACCCCTTGAGGTGGAAATGCCATTGGATTGAACTTGGTAACTTGGAACTGAAGTTTCACCATGAGTCAGAATTTGAAATCCATGTTTTGGCCTTTAAACATAAAATTAACACGCGTTTGTGATCTAAACATGTTTAACCAAGTTGCCAAAGTGGATTAGAGTCCTGAAACGCAAGGATTTGATGAGTTTTGATGCAAATCAGATCACACTTTGCTCGTGTATCATGTTCACACAATTTCCCTCCAATTTGCATCATTCCACACGCTTGAGCATTCCATTTGATTCCATATAAATAGAGGGTCACTCCCCATTCAAATGGCCAAGCTTAGATAGCCAGAATCACCCTGCCAAACTTGTTTCACAACTCATAATTTAGCTACTTCGAATCCTATTCTCAAGCCTTTTTCAATCCATTTTCTCCATCAATTCACCTTCCTTGATCTTCCCTGAACCTAACCATACATTTACATTCAAGAATCGTGCCCTACATTTCTCCATAGAAGTCCAGTTTCAGAGCTCTGCAACTCAACTTCCATAGGTAGATTCCTTCATCAATTCTTCAAAACTTTGGTATCATTGTGTTTCTCTCGTTGCCCTGGTTCTAGTCGCAACAGTTACTTTCATCTGGAAGCACATTTTGACCATGAATTTTCAAATCCCCTTTCAAAACTTTCTTTCCAAATTTCTTGAGTTACAGTTTATATAAATTTGTCGCGAAGGTTTGGTTGTCTTCGTCTTGAAGAGACGAAACGAATGGCATAGGTCTGAGCTTCTAATTTTACAGTTGGAGAGACCTGCAATTCTGAGGGCTGGAGGTTGAAGATGACCAACGTGTCAGCTTCTAACCAATGAAAGCGTGACATTTGTTATTTTCAAATTCTGATTTATTAAATGATTATGTATATTATTCAGTAAAGACCATGATATGCACAGCGCGCCAGATCCTTTGGATTTGATTACTAACGCGTTTTGACTCTCATCCAATGGTCCACATCTTTTTCTTTTATTTTCTTTTTCTGATTTTTATATTTTAATTGTTTTAAATTTCAAAAAATCATAGAAAATTCATTTTTAGTCAAAAAAATCTGAAAAAATTATGAAAAATATTTTTGATTATTCTCTTTCTGATTTTTATTTTTTCACAATTTATTTTTGTGATTTGGTATTTTTTAAGAATTTTACACTCATTTGATTTGTTTAAAATGATTTAAAATACTTTTACACATTTTTTAATTCTGAAAAAATTATGGGATGATCCAATGACATTGTGACAAATATTGGTGACTTTATTTTTTTTTTCTGACTTTACTATTTTTTACCATTTTTGTTTATTTTACCCATTTATTTTAATGTTTAAAATAGTTTCTGACTTTTAAAAATTCCCAAAATTTTTATAAAAATATTTGGACCCATTTCTGATTTTTCTATGGTTTTATTTTTCATTTCTTGATTAATTTGAATATTATTGATATTTTCCCCATTATTTTTTAGTTTATTTTAATATTTTGTATCCTTTAATACATATATTAAATATTATATCATTTTGTGAATATTTTCTGGCTGTCTTGGGTTGATTTTTTGGTCTTGGCTTTATTAACATCATTGGATCCACGGTGTTGAGTCTAACTCCACAAAAAATGGATGAATGATTTTAATAATAGTTTGATTAAATATTAATTCAAATGTGGTCTTCTTTTTACCCTAATTCCCCTTCATCTCATTCCCTTCTTCTTGCACTAAATGTTGTTGGAGCATGATCTCTATATCATGTCTCAAAACAAATGGTGCATAGATTGCTATTGACCGACCTCAAAATAGGTGCGACTTCTATATAAGTCCACTTACGATTGCTTAATATAACGCTAAATTTTGTCCCGATTCGAATAAATGATCATTCGTGGCCCAAACTTATGATTGCAAGCCCAAGTATGTTAATTTGATCTCTTTGATCCAATAACCTTAAGATTCATTGTACGGAGGCTTTGGTTCTACCAATCCTCTAATGGATCTACAACACCTTTGGTCAACGCGGATCACTTAAACATTGTTGATCATTGAATGGTACTTATGAGAATTCCAAATGGATGATATACTTGACAAAAAGCAAATGCAACTTGTTGTGTGGAGGCTTTGGTTCTACCAATACTCTAATGAGTTCCAAATGCAAGTTTCAAGATGGTCATCCAACTAACCACTAATTATTAACTTGCTTTATTTTATGCTTTTTATTCTTTTATGCTTTATGTATTATTTATCTTTTAGCATTTTTACATTTTATGCCATTTTCATCTTTGCTCATTTGAGCATTTATTTTCTTGTCATTTTTACTTTGCTCACTTGAGCTTTTCTTTTTCCTTTTTCTAAGATACTTAATAATCAACATAAACCCTAAAAAACGTTTAATGGCACTTGGACTATTTGGTTACTATCCTTGGCATGATGGAGCAGTGGACTTTTCCTTGGACTTAGGATTAGAAACCTTGGCCTATCTTGGAGACCTTGTGATCTTATCTAATTATTTTGTTTGGAGCTCTTGAGGTTTACCACAAGACATTGGGTTGCTTGTTTGTTTTTGTGTGCAGGTTTTTGTGATTACACTCTTTTTTTTGTAATATGGAATTCACCCACATACAGCCGTTACTCTGCCCAATTTTTGAGAAGACTTAATACACTTGAAGAGGTCTAGTATCTTTGCCTGCTTGGTTTCAATCTAAAGAATGAGAATTTTATCTTGGATCATAATGTCAAGTTTTGGCTTCTTGTTGGTTAGATGGTCCTTATCTTTAGCTTTTACCTTATGCTTTAGGATAGCCTCTTCTTCCCCTCCCATCTTCTTTAATTTCAAAATATCTTCTCCCTCATTTTGAAAACTCTTCTTGTTTTGGAACTTAAACCACTTTTATAATAAACTTGGACTTATGTCCATGCATTTTCAAAAAAACATTTTCATAAATAAACTCCAACCAATATAATAATACCTTGACATTTTTGTGAGAAGACTAAAAGTCAACCAATCTCATTTCAAACCTTTTTGCCACTTTGGCTTTTATCTTTAAAATCCAAGCCATATCCTCCACTTTGAGATGATGCAAATTCTCCTTTCTCATGATTGTGGGTAGTAAGTATGTTTTCCACACGGACAATGACGATGATGTCTTATCTCTTAAAATCAATCAACACACTTGTGTTTCAAACTTTTAAAAGAGGAACTACGTGTACCCTGATCCCCTATTGCATGAAAGGTGGTACGTAGGCACTAAAGGTTCGCAACTGCGGCGGGTGCAAAAATCATAAATAATATATTTCTTTTCTCACCTCCACCATCCATTTCATATATAACACATTTTATAGCCAAAATATATAGATTTTAAAAAGAAGCTCCTGCGGAGTACCGTAGATGTTTATGGTGCTAATACCTTCCCTTTGCATAACCAACCCCCTTACCTTGAATCTTTCCCCCCTTTTTTTGGGTTATTCTCTCTTTTCCCATTCCTTTGGAAACAATAAAGCGTGGTGGCGATTTTTATTTTTTTGATTTGTATAAAGTTTAGTCAATCTAATGGCTTAGTCTTGACCATTTCTACCGCTACAGAAAAATGACGACTTCACTGGGGACAAATTGACCTCTTGCTGGTCCATCCCTAAGTGGGTTAAGCTTATCTTTGTTTATATTTGTATATGCGCTATTGTTGTTTGTGTGTTATATTTTGTATATATGTTTGTTTGGATTTTCCTGGTTTTCAGGGTGCTTGGTGATTACTCATAAGTCCTATACCCGGACTTGGGCAAACCTTAAGATAGGACGGGCGGTATAGTTATGTTAACTTTGAGGGAGTAATCCCAAAAAAGGAGGCATGAGATACCCCACTCAATGGAGGCCCCTTTGACTGTAGTGTCGTTTACCGAGTAATCGGGAAGACGTACTGCTTTCGACCTGGGAGCCTGCTGAAACTGAGGACCGTAGAATACCAAACCCATCTTGGCCTTTTACGTGTAGTGCGGAAGCTATGACGGAGTAATCCGGAAATATTTGTCACGCGATACTACGCTCGGACGATTATTTCTTGACAATATTACTAATTACCGAGTTAATTGGGAAGTTGGTAATATCCGAAGGAAGGATGTAGACTCTGGGAACCTCTAGAACCTTGTTCGGCAGGTGATAACTTTTTAGACCAACACCTAATGGGTAGTACCTTTGACCTCATGCTCGTGACATTGAACCTATGAATCCTATATGTGTGATCTTGTGTGTGATTGTTGCATTATGCATCCATGCACTCATAAGCATCTTTTGAAGAAAACAATATTTCAAGGGATTTAAAGGTTGACTATTTGTGAATATCTCAGGTGCTTTTAACCATGGATTCTAGAAAGAGAAAGACCGGGAAATACAGTTTCAAGGATCCCAAGATAGATGAGTTGATCAGTCTAATTCCAGAGATTGAGTGTCCTGCAGACTTTCGGAAGAAGTATGGATCCATTATTCCTCTCATGAAGCTGAAGATGAAGGAGGGTCTTCTCTCGACCTTGGTCCAGTTCTATGATCCGGTGTGTCACTGCTTTACTTTTCCCGATTATCAGCTGATGCCTACACTGGAAGAGTATTCCTATCTATTTGATTTACCTATTACTGATCG
This sequence comes from Vicia faba, assembly GCA_948472305.1. NCBI lineage: Eukaryota > Viridiplantae > Streptophyta > Magnoliopsida > Fabales > Fabaceae > Vicia > Vicia faba. The sequence continues at coordinate 352,871,750 of OX451735.1, forward strand.
TGTTCCTTTTACTGGTCTGAAGGGTGAGTCAAAACCACATGAGATTGCTGCTTTAATTCATCTGGGGAAGTCTGAGGTGGAAGCCCATATGACTACTAAAGGAGGGATTAGAGGGTTACCAACTCAGTTCTTATTGGAGAAGGCTCGTTACTTTGACAGAATGAAGAGTACGGTTGCTTTTGAGGCCATCTTTGCTTTACTTGCTTACGGATTATTCTTATTCCCTAATGTGGACAAATTTGTCGACATTAACGCTATCAGGATTTTCATGATTGGAAACCCAATTCCTACATTGTTGGGTGATGCTTATTACTCTGTTCATCTTCGGAGTTCTTATCATGGGAGAATGATTATCTGTTGCACGCCTTTGTTGTACCGGTGGTTCATCTCTCATATGCCTCAGTCTGATGCTTTTTGGGATGTCAAGAAGGAACCTCGTTAGGCTCCTAAGATCATGGAACTTACTCACTCGGATATTGATTGGTATCATCGAGCTTATCAGGATATAAAGGTTATTGATAGTTGTGGTAGTTTCCCTAATGTACCTCTTCTTGGTACAAAGGGAGGAATTAACTATAACCCTGTTCTTGCACGACGACAACTTGGTTATCCGATGAGGGATAAACCGAACAATATTAATTTGAGTAGTTTCTTTCTGAAGGAAGGAGAATACCATAGGGAAGCTAAGGAGCAGATTGCGAAGGCTTGGCGTCACATTCATAAGAAGAGTAGGAAGGATTTGGGACCTAGGGGTGCTGTTTCTTTGGAGCCATATCTTCAGTGGGTCCGATCGTGAGCCATTCAGTTGAAGATGCCGTATACTCGGGAGACACCCATGCCTGATTTGTTTGAGAAGACCACTCCTCCCTTATTAGATGATCTAGAAGAGCTGCAACTTGCTTTGGTTAGGATGCAACAAGAAAGTGATGCTTGGAAGAACAAGTTCCAGACTTTAGAGAGTTCCTATAGAGAATACTTGAAGGAGAAAGATGATTTGATCGAGATCCTTGAGAGTCGAGTGGTGGAGTCTATGGAGAGGCAAGGGGATTTATTTTCCCCTAAGCCTCAAACAGGTGATAGACGTTCACTTCCTGATTCAGATGATTGGAAGGAGGTTGCCATCAGACACGTGGAAGAAAACCAGAGGTTGAGAGCTCAAATTACCAGGCTCACAGTGAAGCGCCAGTGTACAGATTGATCTCTATCAGTTCCTTTTCTCGGGATTTTAGATTGTATTCTCGTCTTGTACTTGGGATCATTGAAACTTGTAACCCATTTTGAAGTTATTATAATAAAAGTTTTCAGTATTTCAAATGCGTTATTATTTTGATGTTTGCAATATGTCTATAAACGTTAAATCCCTTGAAATATTAATTAATAAAGTAAAAAATAAACCATGTGCATTGCATATCATGCATCATATTGCATATATTTCTTGCATTTACTATGCATATCCAGGTGTCTTACTCATCTTTTTACTTCATTCAACAAGCTGACTCATAACTATAACACTCAGGATAATTTCAAAAAGAAGATGGACAATTTGGAACAGGAGAATACAATCACTACATCACTACTATCCAGGCTTTCACATCGAAGTAACCCTACTATCCAGGTTCCTTCTCACAACCCTACTATCCAGGCTTTCACATCGAAGTAACCCTACTATCCAGGTTCCGTCTCATAGCCCTACTATCCAGGATTTCACATCAAAGTAACCCTATTATCCAGGTTCCTTCTCACAGCCCTACTATCCAGGCTTTCATATCGAAGTAACCCTACTACCCAGGTTCCTTCTCACATCCCTACCATCCAGGCTTTCATATCGAAGTAACCCTACTACCCAGGTTCCTTCTCACAACCCTATTATCCAGGCTTTCATATCGAAGTAAACCTACTATCCAGGTTCCTTCTCACAACCCAACTATCCAGGCTTTCACATCGAAGTAACCCTACTATCCAGGTTCCTTCTCACAGACCTACTATCCAGGCTTTCACATCGAAGTAACCCTACTATCCAGGTTCCTTCTCACATCCCTATTATCCAGGATTTCACATCGAAGTAACCCTACTATCCAGGTTCCTTCTCACAGCCCTACTATCCAGGCTTTCACATCGAAGTAACCCTAGTATCCAGGTTCCTTCTCACAGCCCTACTATCCAGGCTTTCACATCGAAGTAAACCTACTATCCAGGTTCCTTCTCACAGCCCTACTATCTAGGATTTCACATCGAAGTAACCCTACTATCCAGGTTCCTTCTCACAGCCCTACTATCCAGGCTTTCACATCGAAGTAACCCTACTATCCAGGTTCCTTCTCACAGTCCTACAATCCAGGCTTTCACATCAAAGTAACCCTACTATCCAGGTTCCTTCTCACAACCCTACTATCCAGGCTTTCACATCGAAGTAACCCTACTATCCAGGCTTTTCATATCGAAGTAACCCTACTAACCAGGTTCCTTCTCATAGCCTTATCATCCAGGTTTCTTTTCTCTTATCTCCAAACAACAGTCCACAACATTGTAAGACTAGAACCTGATCAAACACGATTGGTTTCGTATTTCCCCAGTAGAGTAACAGATAAATGAAGCTCCTAAAATTCTATTTCTCCCAAGACAGATACCAATGTTCTCAGCAGATTCCTCATTGATAATAACAACAGGAACTCTCATCCAAGGAATGTCTCAGGAAACCAACATTATCTAGATGGCATCTTTAAGCCCATCTCCGACGATTCTTCGTCACATCCAGGATGGCATCTTTAAGCCCATATCTGATAATATTCTATCATCAACTTCCAAATGGAATCTATAAGCCCACTCCCGATATCACAAATCAAGTGCCACTTCATGCGAGTGCAAATTTCAGGGCACTCTAGTGTTCAATCATCTTCCACCTTCAGATCACGAAAGGCAAATGGTCCAATCTACATCCTCAGGTTTAAGAAGATTGGACAGGGGAAACTATTGTACCCCAAAATTTTCCCTCCCATTTTACTCAACAAATGTCAATTGAGGTCCCCAAGTTGCTCAAGGAAGTTCAAGAGTTGACTAGACAAACTCTCTCCTAAGGCAGTATACCTCAAATTAGGGTTTCCCTTTTCATCCAGATGTGTGAACCACAAAGGACTCAAATGCTTCCCAAGATCCTAATATGTTCCCAAGATTCTCCATGTCAAATTTTAAGCCTTGCATAAGAAGTTTGCTCAGTCAACTGCTCAGATGCTTAAGAATCGACTATACTAGGTCAAAAGTCAACTGTGGCCCACATATAGTCAAACCTCAAGATTTTTGGTCAACATCAACATTTTGAAGTAACTTCCATCATTTCATCAAGGGTTGATCATGATTCCTCAAGGGATGCTCCAAATTCATCAAAACCCAAAAGTTGCTAAATTAGGGTTTTGTAGGAAAAGTCAACCAAACTTTGACCAAGCATAACATCTTCATACTTTATCATAAATTTTCCATCCAAGGCTCATTTTGAAGAGGATGCAATTCCCTACAATTCATCTTCATCCCTCAAGTTCAAAATATGCACTCACAAAAGGATATGAATTTCTACATTATGGGTCATTTTGAAAAGTCGACAAAAACACCTTTTGGGTCAAAGCTTCTTACATGAACATGGAAGACTCGATTGAGATTAGACCAAATGGGTTGCTTAGGTGACATCCTAATATTTCTAAAAAGTCCAAGAACACCTCTCTATGGTAAAAATTGAGAGAGTTGTGCATTGTCAAAGTTGGCAATTTTTGGAAAATTATCAAAAGTCAACATTGATCAAATTTGTATTTTTTCCAAAGGGGCCCATGTTTTCTTGCTTGAAACATGTTTCTAATAGAACCCACGACCCCTGAGCTTTTCCACCTATTATTTTATTACTTTTCTTTTATTTTGATTTTTTATTCATTTAAATCAAAATAAATGGTAAAATAATGAAAACAAATTAAATCTTGGGATTTTTATGCACATTTGGAGACTATGTACAACTAGCATGATGATCAATTCGTGCAAGACTCATTAGGGTTGGAAAAGATTGGATTGAGGCTTGTTTTAGAAAGATATCATACATGAATAAAATCAAATCATATTTTCATAATTCTCAAAGATATGATACAATTTTACAACCCTAATTCAGTCTATTATATGTATACAACAATTCCAAATCAAAAGGACAAGGGTTGCAGTCGTGAAAAGGCAAAAGCAAACTCAAAATTTTTGGACAAAAAGTGAGGTTCAAATTCTGGGATAGAGGGCTATTCAAGACGATTCAAGGCCAGAAATTAATTCCTTGGCATCTCAGGAAGCATTCCCAACCATTTGCAGGCACAAAACATCAAGAATCCTCGCATAGAAGTATCACAGTTTGCATCCCAAACTCAAATTCGATTTCTATGTTTTACGCAACATAAATGCATTCTATCCATATATTCGTGTTCATAATTGTGTTTGCAAGCTTTCTGTATCACTTAATTGTACTAACAGTGCAGGAATCCACACTTACCATTGTTAGGGTTTAAAGTCACGATTTGGGGATTTCTGGTACAGGAAAAATTGGGCCATGAATGAGGTACCATGACACTCGTGAGACCAAGATAGGTTGATTGGTACCATCACAATAAATTTATCATGCTTGTATTGCATTTTGGAATAACACAGGTTTTTAGCAATGAACACTGTCCGTGGGTATAGGTGAATACCTAATACGACAGAATCCATGAAGAAGACGATGACTTGGCTTCATGTGACTGGCTCGTTTGAACTTTCACGCCTTCTATTTTTGTTTAATTGTTTTGCAATATTATATTTCTTTTTCAGCATAATAATCAACAAGTCAGTTGGCCCAGTAATGAGGCGCGCTAGTGGTAAATAGAAGGACCTGGGTTCGATCCCAGGTCCCAACAAAATGTATTTTCTTATTTTACCTTTGCAGATCCAATACAATGCTCCCTCACACGCCTTCCATACAACCCCAATGCCCAGCCATCGGATGCACTGCTGGCCAGATCTCACGCTTCTCCCCTGAATGTCCTTGGTACACCTCAGGTCAACGCTTGCATAGGATCCAACATGGTTGGCTGGGCTTGGAGCTTAATGGGCTTGAAAATTCAATTCCACCCCCCCAGAATTGCTAGTATACAGGCCCATATTCTTCTTTTCTTTATTATTTTCTTTTATTTTAATTGTTTTGTTTAATTATTTTTTTCACCAAATTAATTACCTTTTAAAAAAAAATCATAAAATCAATAAATCACAAAATACCAAAAAAAAAACATTTTCTTAAAAATAAAATATCTATTTTAATTTAATTAGAAATATAGGTTAAGTTAATTTCTTTTATAATTAAGATCAAATAGAAACTAGGTTTAATTTTACAATTAAATTTCTTTTTCTCAAATAAAAAAAACCAAAAATATGCAAAATCTTGTTTTCCTTGTAAAATATTTTATTTTCATGAAATTATTTAATTTAGCTAGATTAGGTTAATTTCAATTTCTTTTTCATAATTAAAAAGATTAGAATTAGGGTTTTAGGCGTACATAATTTAATCAATTCTTTTCTCAAAAATACAACCCAAATTATTTCTCAATTAGGATTTTAGGGTTTTCAATTTTCTCTCGTATTTAATTTGCCGCGCGCTTGTTAATTATTTTCCATTATTTTTGTAACTGCTCAGGGTTTGTAATAGTTAAAATAGGGTTTTATTTCTTTCTTTAAATCCCCGATTTTTGGTTATGTAATTAATCCCCCTCCTCGAAGCCTTGTAATAGATAGGTTTATTTTTTGCACTTTAAGTTCCCGCAATCTTTAACTGTTTAGATGCATGGCTAATAGGATTGTATGGAAAGAATGTTTGAAATTTAAAACGGTAGATCACCTAATGTGCAAAGATTAAATAACTGAAACGAATCATGTGCACATATTCACTCCTAGGGTTTACCTCACTTCGGTTGCATTCAATATATAATCATTAAGCGTAGGAGATTTTAGTGGTTTCCCTCCAGTCTAAAGAGATCAAATTGTCCCATTCGAATGTTGCCTCAGAAATGTTGCCTCGGAAATGTTGCCTCGAAAAGATCTTAAGACTCTAGGGTTACTACTAAAGTTTTCTAACTATTGCTTTAGTGATTGTATTCGTCCCTTTCGAACGTCCCTTATAACTCCAACGACGGTGCTACCTACTCCTTAAATAGTGGGATAACGCTGTCTAAAGGAAATAGAACGAACAATCTTTTTTTTCGAGTAGGTAGAATCTTAAGTACTTGCTCAATAAAAACTTTTCACACAAACACCTTTCAAAACAGTTTTCAAAACAACTTCGTCACACCCTTGAGGACTGATACAAGGGTTATCACGAAGTAAAATATTTTCAAGGCAAGCACACACACAAGCAATTTCAAAAAGATGAGCAAGTACCTAAGAGCCTATGGAAAACCATGGATTGAAAGGGTGCTAACACCTTCCCTTTCTATAATCTACCCCCCGTACTCAGAAACATCTCGAAAAACGTTTTTCTGTTCTTTTCCCTTTTCCTTTGTTGGATGAAATAAAATTCGGTGGCGACTCTTGCTTACAGCAACATTTGTGAATACAAAACGCAAACCAATATTAAACAGTCGGTTCTGCCACCGTATCACAGAACTGGCGACTCTGCTGGGGATTTAAATAAGTGGGGTATACCTTAGGATCTAGGCCATTTTTAAAATTTCTTTCTTGTTTTGCTTTGCCTGCTTTATATTCAAGTGTTTTGTTTGGGTATTATTGAAGATCCTACACCCGGATCTGGGAACACCTTTTAGGTAAGTAGCAATAAATAGTGAGGGAACTGTGCAGGGTATACCAACACGGTTGAAGCAGTAACTACATTGATGCGACACTTTGGTTGGTACCTGTAGCCCTTGAGTCAATCAAGGAGAATATGGGGCCACTGCATGGTGTCATAAAGCATCAACTGACCTTAGAACCTTTAATTGCACAACTTGGCCAGTAGGATATAGCGAGATGGCCGACTTTGGTGTATTCCCAAGGTCGACGGATACTCGATGCTACACTCATTGAGGTTTGACTCTTGAGTTTTGTTTGGTTGCGAGTCAATCGCCTATTGAACGAAGCTTGGGGAAAAGATCAGTGATATTGAGATCCCTTAGAACCCAGTTACTATTTATAGGACAGGTTGAACCAATCCATCTTCAAGAGGGTATGACCTTAAAACTCATGCAGGCTTTAAACCTAAGGACTTGGTGTGACTTGTTTGTTTCTTGCTATACATGTGATTTCTTAGCATAATCATGACATCATAAGCATGGCATATCATACTAACCATTTCAAGGATTTTCTAGGGCTCATATTTGCTTTGTTTTGTAGGACATGGCATCCGCCCGCAGGAAAACTATCCAGATTAACCTTGTGAAAGTACCTCTTCAACTAAAGGACTTAGCATTGAGGATTCTTGAAAGCTCTCCCTTCACTGGAAAACATGGGTCGGCTACTCAACTTGGTCACTCCAAAACCTGAAGAAGAGTTGTTAAAAGTGCTATTTCAGTTCTTTGATCCTTTGCACCATTGCTTCACCTTCCCGGATTACCAACTAGTGCCTACTATGGAGGAATTTTCTCGGTTATTAGGGGTACCTATTCTTGATCAGTTACCTTTCAACGGTACGGAAAGACATCCAAAGCCTGAAGAGATTGCTCGAGCTCTATCCTTACAACGGTTCGATGTAGTGACAAATTGGGAAACTAGGGGAAGTGTCCAAAGAATCCCGGTTAAATTTCTATTCGAGAAAGCTCACTATTTTTGGGATACCCTGGATTTACAAGCTTTTGAAGAGGTATTGGCACTCCTCATCTACGGGATGGTACTATTCCCTAACGCGGACCAACTCGTAGATGTGAATACGATTAAGGTTTTTCTGTCTCATAATCCGGTGCCTACGTTACTTGGGGATATTCCACACTCTCTGCATGCTCGCACTCTAAAGAGAAGGGGGACCCTCCTGTGTTGCACCCCTCTATTGGCTAGGTGGTTTATTTCGCACCTACCCAGGTCTACTTTAAAGAATGAGCAGGGTATGAAATGGTCTCATAGGCTAATGTCCCTTACACATTCAGACATTCATTGGTGTTCACGGTCCTCGGAAGATGTTACCATCATCGATCGCTATGGTGAATTCCCTAATGTCCCTCTCTTAGGCATTAGGGGGGGAATCACTTATAACCCTTGTTTGGCACTGCGACAGTTTGGTTATGCAAGAAGGGATGGTCCTCATGATACACTTATCCAAGGAATCACCTTAGACTACGAGAATGATGCTCAAGGTTACCGTAAAAGGTTCATGCGAGCTTGGGGCATGGTACACAGAATTGATAGCAAGACACTGGGGCACGAGAATTCCATCCCTCTTGAGCCTTATCTCATATGGGTACGAGTCCGCGCCCAAAGTTTTATGATGCCCTACCCCGCCGTCCTACCTATGATTATGGAACGGATTGATGAAGGAGACACTCCTTCTCTTGTTCTTCATCCTGACATGCCAACTGATCATGAGGAGTTATAAAAATCCTGGGTTCAACTTAAAGAGGAGCGGGATACATTTGAAACTCAATTCCACGCCAGCGAGAAGAGGGTCTTGGAACTCACTAGGCTACTTCATGATGAGAGGAATATAAACGCCTACATTGCACCAAAGAGGATGCGCTCATGGAAGACCTAATTTTCTTTTTGCTTTAAGTTTTGTTTTGTAAGCCTAAAAGGCACTCTTTGTAACAATTCGAACTTATTAATACAATTAACGTGTGTTTCTTTTGGTTAAACAAACTTGAGTCTTTAAGAATCCTTGAAATCATTGCATACATATATCATCCATGACATTGCATAAATAGGTACCATAACAGGTTTCTCATCTTCTTCGCTGTTTATTTCAGCAATAATGTCTTCTGAATAAAGCATCAAAGATCTCCAGGCACAAAATGCCCAATTTTAGAAAATGTTCGTAGCCTTAGCTAAGGGGCAGAAAGATCTGAAGGCCCTTATTCTGAAAGAGAAAAAGAAGAAGAAGAAGAAGATTGTCGGTGTCCTAAATCTGGGAAGAAGATTTAGGGGGCCGTTGAATCAAACGGTTGATCTGACCACTTCATCCAAAGAAGGGGAGAACCAAGAGGGAAAAACAAGGGAGGAAGACTCTAGTCCGAGAATTTCTAAGGATGAATATGAATACAGTGATGAACAGTATCCCCCGACTGAGGATAGGTACAAACAGTTAGAGGATCGTCTGAGTGCCATGGAGATCCAGAGAATACCAGGGCTGGATTTTGAAGAGTTGGGTTTGGTATCTGGGGTAGTCATCCCACAGAAGTTCAAGGCTCCGATATTTGCAAAGTATGATGGGTGTCTTGTCCCAAACTTCATCTCTGTTCATATGTGAGGAAGATTCAGCCTCACGCCGCTGATAGGAACTTGTGGGTCCATTTCTTTCAGGACAGTCTGTTTGGGACTCGACTTGAATGGTTCTATCAACTGGAGGGAACCAATGTCCGCAACTGGGAAGATCTGGCTGCTGCTTTTTACAAGCAGTATCAATATAACGCTGACCTTTCCCCTACCCGTACTCAACTCCAGAGTATGTCCATGGGCGCAAGCGAAGGTTTCAAGGACTATGCGCAGAAATGGAGAGATCTGGAAGGGAGAGTCCAACCCCCTTTATCTGATATGGGTTTGGTGGATATGTTCCTTGGTACGCTGTTTGGTTCATTCATCAATCACTTGATTGGTAGCTCCTCAGCTAGTTTCACTGAGCTGATATTGACTAGAGAAAGAGTAGAAGCTACAATTCGGAGTGACAAGATCCAGAAAAATACCTCTTCGAGTACAGAGAAGAAGTCATTTGGTGGCAAGAGGGAAGCCAATGCTGTGCACGGCCAGAAGGGGCGTAGCAAGGCAGACTACCACCAATCTATGGGGGCAGTGCTGATCTCTAATTCAGCACGTGCACAATAACCACAACAACGAAACAATCAGCCAAGGGTGGAAAGACCTCAAAGGCAGTTCATCCAAATCAACATGCCATCGTCACAAGTATTGCAAGACATGTTGAAGATGAATCTGATTACAGTGATAAACCCTCATCTGAACTCTAAGACTTATTCTCCTAACTATAATCTGGATGCAAGGTGTGCTTACCATTCTGGCAGCCCGGGGCACGACACTAACGATTGTTGGCACTGAAATACAAGATTCAGAATATGATTGATGCCAAGGAGATTGAATTCGACCCTCCTGAGACTCCCAACGTGATCATTGCTCCCTTTCCAAAACATGGATAGGATTGAAAGCATTTTTGTTCATTTAATTCTCAATTTGTATTTTCTTTGTTTACTCAAACAATTATTGTCATGTCAAAACTTTGTTATTTCATCAATGAATTACACATGTTTGTCTTGAATTAATATGTTTCCAATATGCTTAAACTGCTTTATACTTCCTTTTCGTGATATTTAACTCTCGATTAAAGCTCTAAGCCTTAGAGGGAGGATGATGAAAATGATACCATAATCTCTACAGTATGCTTTTGAACAGGCCTTGCTGATGATGTACATGTGTTGTTTCAAATCCAAAACAATGGAGTTATAAGGAAGATAATCCCTAGTCAACCCCTTTGAGCCAAAGAAGTAAGAGTTTTTCTTTCACACAAATTAAAACCCTTAATTATAACCTGGGGCAGGGTAGTTTTCTCAGTTAATTCAGAGGCGCATTCAGTCACAATCTTCCGCTTCGTACATAATGAATGACATCAAAGACGTCCTTCCAAAAAAAGGCAATGATGGTTCCACATAATCGTCAAGACAGGCATCCATTATCTCTCAAAATAAAAGCCCGTTAAGTCAAAACCTATGAAGGGACTTAAGAAAAAAAACGGGGGCATCCCGCTGACTGTAATCACAAAAAGAAACAGTTCAGGCAAAAGAAGGGATAACAAAATCAAAAAGAAAGAGGTCCTATAAATCATTGACAAAAAAGATGACTGCCTATTCAGAATAAACTTTCAGCATCCGAACCATCACCGGAACATCAAGGATAGTACTCCAGGACTCAGTTGGGATTCTAAACGCGCGATTAACTGAGCGTAGGACTGAAGGACATCACGAAGAACGGGTGGGTACAAATAAATTTTGAGCTATTATCCTTTGTTTCTTAAACTGTGAACCAGGCTACGTTATAACCCTCAAAAGTCCTAAATGGAGCATGGGTTAGTTTGAGAGCATACTATTACAAAGGTATCCTGACTCCTGTAGGACTTGTTACGAATCTTGAGTTGATATCACATTCTTGCAAATTTTGTTTTACTACATAAAACACATTTTCAAAAAAAAATTCAAGACAGACATGAGTTTTGCATTCTTTAAATGACATTGTTTGCGTATGACTAATTGTTTGACAGCAGAGAAATCCGCACAATGGATATTCAATGAACAGACATCCTCTTAATGGACATAATCACCTCAGCAGGAAAGACACTTCCAATAACAGGTCTTCCATAAGTAAGGGGCATGACGATGTATAACACACCTGGGGCAGTCTCTCCAAAAGTGCCAAATAACTAGGGGCAGATCTCCATTTGAATCGCTTGGGGCATTACGCACGCATTCCAGCAGCGAATCATGTGCCATTAAGAAAACATTTTTGACAGTACTACAACACAACACTATGGACAGTAACAACTCCCTACATCCTGAGAGCAAGGACATAGTCGGAAAATACTATGCATGAAAAAAGACCCGCTAGGTTGATTGGCCTAGGCAAAAAAATTTAGGGATAAAAAACAAAAAATTGTACACCCGGCAAGTCGAAAACCTGAAAAGGCGGCTTGGGAAAAAAAGGGTATCCCGATGAACTGAAAATATAAAAAGACAGTTTAGGAAAAAGTTAGGGATTAAAGCGTACGACTATGTCCCGTTATCTTGTCACTTGCATATTAGTAGAAGACTTATCATTATAATCGGCAGTTACCAAGCACATCATGAGTTGGGATAACACTCAAGCTATCCACAAAGCCTCCGCATGTACTTTCTCCAGCAGGTACCGGGGTAGAGACAGCTTTGAAACACAGTCATCAGTACATACGACCCCGCGACATCTGTACTCCTCACAAAGTAAAGGTAATCAAAGCTTTGATATCAGCTTCCGCAAAATAGGAAGTACTCGCCCCATACGAATTTCATAATCACAAGCGGGTCATAAAGTTTTCTCTCGAGCAGAGTTTATTTCTCTGAATACAGAAGCTCAATCCCCGACAGAGTTTATCCCTTCAGCTATGGAAGTTCATCCTCCAACAGAGTTACTTCCCTGCAGAATATTCATAAAACAAAAAGGAGTAAATCCACGACATAGTGAATGATGGTTCCACATAATCGTCAAGACAGGCATCCATTATCTCTCAAAATAAAAGCCCGTTAAGTCAAAACCTATGAAGGGACTTAAGAAAAAAAACGGGGGCATCCCGCTGACTGTAATCACAAAAAGAAACAGTTCAGGCAAAAAAAGGGATAACAAAATAAAAAAGAAAGAGGTCCTATAAATCATTGACAAAAAAGATGACTGCCTATTCAGAATAAACTTTCAGCATCCGAACCATCACCGGAACATCAAGGATAGTACTCCAGGACTCAGTTGGGATTCTAAACGCGCGATTAACTGAGCGTAGGACTGAAGGACATCACGAAGAACGGGTGGGTACAAATAAATTTTGAGCTATTATCCTTTGTTTCTTAAACTGTGAACCAGGCTACGTTATAACCCTCAAAAGTCCTAGCTGGAGCATGGGTTAGTTTGAGAGCATACTATTACAAAGGTATCCTGACTCCTGTAGGACTTGTTACGAATCTTGAGTTGATATCACATTCTTGCAAATTTTGTTTTACTACATAAAACACATTTTCAAAAAAAAATTCAAGACAGACATGAGTTTTGCATTCTTTAAATGACATTGTTTGCGTATGACTAATTGTTTGACAGCAGAGAAATCCGCACAATGGATATTCAATGAACAGACATCCTCTTAATGGACATAATCACCTCAGCAGGAAAGACACTTCCAATAACAGGTCTTCCATAAGTAAGGGGCATGACGATGTATAACACACCTGGGGCAGTCTCTCCAAAAGTGCCAAATAACTAGGGGCAGATCTCCATTTGAATCGCTTGGGGCATTACGCACGCATTCCAGTAGCGAATCATATGCCATTAAGAAAACATTTTTGACAGTACTACAACACAACACTATGGACAGTAACAACTCCCTACATCCTGAGAGCAAGGACATAGTCGGAAAATACTATGCATGAAAAAAGACCCGCTAGGTTGATTGGCCTAGGCAAAAAAATTTAGGGATAAAAAACAAAAAATTGTACCCCCGACAAGTCGAAAACCTGAAAAGGCGGCTTGGGAAAAAAAGGGTATCCCGATGGACTGAAAATATGAAAAGACAGTTTAGGAAAAAGTTAGGGATTAAAGCGTACGACTATGCCCCGTTATCTTGTCACTTGCATATTAGTAGAAGACTTATCATTATGATCGGCAGTTACCAAGCACATCATGAGTTGGGATAACACTCAAGCTATCCACAAAGCCTCCACATGTACTTTCTCCAGCAGGTACCGGGGTAGAGACAGCTTTGAAACACAGTCATCAGTACATACGACCCCGCGACATCTGTACTCCTCACAAAGTAAAGGTAATCAAAGCTTTGATATCAGCTTCCGCAAAATAGGAAGTACTCGCCCCATACGAATTTCATAATCACAAGCGGGTCATAAAGTTTTCTCTCGAGCAGAGTTTATTTCTCTGAATACAGAAGCTCAATCCCCGACAGAGTTTATCCCTTCAGCTATGGAAGTTCATCCTCCAACAGAGTTACTTCCCTGCAGAATATTCATAAAACAAAAAGGAGTAAATCCACGACATAGTCCTCTCCGTTCACCATCTCCAACGGAAGTAGAAAAACCACTTTTTCCACGACGGTCAGGAACTCAATTTCCAGTACTCTCCAACAATAGTCATGGATTTATTTTCCCAGACTCGGATGTGTCACAATAGCATTTCATGTTCATACATCATGACATACGCACACATATTTCATATAGCATAATCTCATTTATTTTGAGAACATCATCATACAATGCATTTCATGCATCACATATAATTAATCATGTACCTTTTTCAGGAAAGATGGTCATCATCAACAATTTCCAACAGGTCCAAGATTAGCTCCTGAAACTAAACAGTAATTATCTACGCGACCAAATGCAGTTTTACCCAAACTCCTCACGAAGCAACCTTACCCAGGTTCCTTCTTGGTTCAGATGCAGTTTTACCCAAACTCCTCACGAAGCCACCTTACCTAGGTTCCTTCTCGGTTCAGATGCAGTTTTACCCAAACTCCTCATGAAGCAACCTTACCTAGGTTCCTTCTCGGTTAAGATGCAGTTTAACCCAAACTCCTCACGAAGCCACCTTACCTAGGTTCCTTCTCGGTTCAGATGCAGTTTTACCCAAACTCCTCACGAAGCAACCTTACCCAGGTTCCTTCTCAGTTCAGATGCAATTTACCCAAACTCCTCACAAAGCCACCTTACCCAGGTTCCTTCTCGGTTCAGATGCAGTTTTACCCAAACTCCTCACGAAGAAACCTTACCCAGGTTCCTTCTCGGTTCAGATGCAGTTTTACCCGAACTCATCACGAAACAACCCTACCCAGGTTCCTTCTCATAGCCCTAATACCCAGGATTTCATTTCAAAGTAAGCCTACTATCCAAGTTCCTTATCATAGCCCTACTATCCAGGCTTTCATCTCGAAGTAACCCTACTATCCAGGTTCCTTCTCATAACCCTATTATTCGAGCTTTCATTTTGAAGTAACCCTACTATCCAGGTTCCGTATCATAGCCCTACTATCCAGGCTTTCATTTCAAAATAACCATACTATCCAGGTTCCTTCTCTCTTATCTGCAGACAACAGTTTACAACACTGTAAGACTTGGACCCGACCAGATACGATCGATTTCACATTTCCCCAGTAAGCCGCTGTATAGCCTGGACCCTGACCAGATATGCAGTTTACTCCCACCTCCTCAATCAGGAGCTAATTCCCCAGTAGAGTAATGGACAACCGAAGCTCCTACACTCTATTTCCCAAGACATAAATCAACATTCCTCGGTGAAGCTCTCCTTAACAGCAGGTACAAGGTTTCTCACAAAGGAATCTCTTATGCAACTGATATCTTTTTTGGATGGCATATTTAAGCCCATCTCCGACGATTCTATGCCAACTTCCAAATGGCATATATAATCCCATTCCCGATATCACCAATTAGTATTACTTCATGCGAGTGCAAATTTCTGGGCACTCTAGTGTTCAACCATCTTCCACCTTCAGATCACGAAAGGCAGACCCGCCAATCTACATCCTCAGGTTTAAGAAGATTGAACAGGGGCAGATGTTGTACCCTAAAATTTCCCCTCTCATTTTACTCAAAACATGCTCATTGAAGTCCCCAACTTGCTCAAGGATGCCCAAGAATTAACCATACAAACTCTCTCCTAAGACAATGAGCCTCAAATTAGAGTTTCACTCCTCATCAAGATGTTTGAGTTCCAAGGGTCCAAAATGATTTCCATTGCCATAATATGTCCTCAAGATTATCCATGCCAAGTTTGAAGCCTTGCACAAGGAGTTTGCTCAGTCAACTGCTCAAACGCTTGAAAATTAACTATACTAGGTCAAAAGTCAAATGTGGCCCACATACAGTCAAACTTCAAGATTTTTGGTTAACATAAACATTTTGAAGTGATATTCATCATTTGATCAAGGGTTGATCATGATTCCTCAAGGAATGCCCCAAATTCATCAAAACTCAAAAGTTGCTAAATTAGGGTTTCTATAGGAAAAGTCAACCAAACTTTGACCAGGCATAATTCTCTCATACTTTATTATAAATTTTCTATCCAAGGCTCATTTTGAAGAGGATTCAATTCCATACAACTCATCTTCATCCCTCAAGTTCAAAAAATGCACTCATGAAAAGATATGAATCCAGACATTATAGGTCATTTCAAAAAGTCAATAAAAACATCTTTTGGGTCAAAGCTTCTTACATGAACATGGAAGATCCAATTGAGATGAAACCAAATGGGTTATTTAGAGGACACCCTAAGCTTTGTAAAAAGTCCAAGAACACCTTCTTAGGGTTAAAATTGAGGGAGATATGTATTGTCAAAGTTGACCAATTTTTGGAAATGTGCATGAAGTCAATATTGATCAAAATGACATTTTTTCCCAAATGGGCCCATGTTTTCTTGTTTGAAACTTGTTCCTAAGATGGCCCATGACCCCTGAGCTTATCCACCTATTATTTTATTATTTTTATTATTTATTTTGATTTTTATTCATTTAAATCAAAATAAATTAATTTAAATAGTGGAATAATCAAATAAAATCAAAGATCTGATTTTGTGAGCACATTGTGAGTCCATGAACAGATAGCAAATCAATCAAATTCGTGCAAGGGCTAATTGGATTGAAAAAGATCATAATTTGGCTTATTTTAGAAACAAATCATACAAGAAACAAATCCAATCTTTTTCACAAATTTGCAAAGATTGAATCCAATTTTATTGACCTAATTGATCATACTATATATGCACAACATTCCCAGAGCTGAAAAAGGAGGTTTTGTCGTGTGGATTGAGAGAAGAAAATTGAACTTTTGACAAAGATAGTGGCAATCAAATTTTGCGTTAGAGGGAAATTCAAGGTGCTTCAAGGCTAGAAATCAATTCCTGGCAATATTTGGAAGCTATTTGGACCATTATCAAGCCTCAACACGCCCATAAACGTTCTACACGAGTATCACGGTTTGCCACTTTTCTTGAATTATGGTTCTGCAAATTTACGCATTATAAATGATTTCTAAGTACACATTCATGTTTGTATCTTCATTTAGAACGTGCTTGCATAATTAATTATGTGTTTTGATGCAAGTTTGATGGAATGCCATTGTTAGGGTTTAGAGCTTCGTTTTAGGGCTTTTTGATACAGGTAAAATCAGGGCAAAAGATGTGTTGTACCCCAAAATTTTCCCTCCCATATTTCTCAAAACATTTCAAGAATGATCTCCAAATTGCTCAAGGTAGTCCAAGGGTTGGCCAGACAAGCTCTCTCATAAGGCAGTCTACCCCAAATTAGGGTTTCATATTGCATCAAAATGCTTGAATCCAAATGGTCCCAAGTTCTCAGCAATGTCTTAATATGTTCTCAAGATCATCTATGTCAAGTTTCAAGCCTTGCATAGGAAGTTTGCTCAGTCAATTGCTCAAAGGTCGAAAAATCGATTGTGCTAGGGCAAAAGTCAACTGTGACCCGCATACAGTAAAACTTCAAGATTTTTGGTCAAAATCCTCATTTTGAAGTACATTACATCATTTTATCAAGGGTTTATCATGATTCATCAAGGATTGCTCATAATTCATCAAGATTCAAAAGTTGTTAAATTAGGGTTTTATAGGAAAAGTCAACTCAACTTTGACCAAGCATAACTTTCTCATACTTTATGAGAAATGACCCATACAAAGCCCATTTTTAAGAGGATGAAATTCCTTACAATCCATCTTCATCTCCCAAGATCAGAATATGCACTCACAAGAAGTTGTGAATTTGGACATTATAGGTCATTTTGAAAAGTCAACAAAAACACATTTTTTGTCAAAGCTTCATACTTGAGCATGGAATATCAAAATGATATGAGACCAAACGGGTTGATTAGAGGACATCCTAAGCTTTCAAAAAAGTCCAAGAACACCTCCAAAGAGTCAAAATTGAGGAAGTTATGCATTGTTGAAGTTGACCTTTTTTGTAAAATTGCCAAAAGTCAACTATCCACAAAACTTCAAATTTTGCCAAATGGGCCCAATCTTTTTCACTTGTTTTGAGTTGGCAACACAGCCCACGTGCTCTAGCCCTTGCCACTTGTCCATATCTTATTTTTATTATTTATTTTGATTTTTATTTGAAATAATTTAAATTAAATCATAATAAATCAAATAAAATCCAAAATATTGATAACAAAGGATCTTGTGATTATTTCAGGCTCTAATTACAGCTAGCAAGGCATTAAAATTCGTGTAAAGGCTTGTGTGCACAAAAAGATTCAAAATAAGCCATGTTTGGAAAGATATTCAAAGCAAATAAAATCAATATCCAAAGCATTGAAAGAAGAAGATTTGGATGCAATTTGCAACCCTAATCCCTTCACTAATACATAAGGAGGCGAGGCAGATCAAAAAAAGCGTTGGAAATCTGGCACATAGCAAGAACAGAATTTGCAAAAACAAGCAAAAAGTGTGAGATTGAATTGGTGGTTAGAGGCGTCCTCAAGGCTTGGTGTCTGTCCCAATCGCTTCCTGGCAGTCTCCACAAGCGAAAGCAATCAAAAGCAGGTGTTTTCAAGCCCTCCCACGCACTGTAAGTCCGTAACGGTATCACCCTTTTCTTGAATTCGAAAAGCTTTATTCTTGCATCCATAGTGTAAAATAATGGCATAATCTTGATCACCATGATGTTTGCAAGCTTTTGGAATTATTCAATTTCATTTATATGACCTGTGCCGTGAATCACCATTGTTAGGTTTTTTTTGGAGTTTTTTAGGGTTTTTGATTTCAGGAACAACTGGCCCTAGTAATGGGTATGGTTGTGACCAGGAGGATGAGACGAGTCTAACCATGGTGTTAGATTCCATTTATATGTCCTGTAGAAGATTTTGGAACGAGCATGACTTGTAGCGACGGACACTGTCCGTGGGTATAGGTCCTGGAATTTTTAGCCACGGTGCAGGGAAGAAGAAGCAGGCGTGTCACTCCTCTACTGGCCCGTTTAAACATTGGCGCGCGTTTTTCTGAATTGTCCACTAACATTTGTTTTTTTATATTATCATTATTTTGTAATATATTAACAATCAAAACAACATAGCCCAATGGTCACCAGGTGTATGCTTAAAGCGCTAGGAGGCTGGAGGTCAGGGGTTCGATCCCTGCCTCCAGCATTTGCCATTTTTCTCATTTATTTCATGTAATCCAATTCATGCATAAGCCAGTCACCCACCATGGACCTTCCTCATCAACGCGCCAAATGGCCAGATGGCCAGATCTGGTGGCCACCATTAAAGGCACACCATAGACCAAGTCAATGCACATGCGCAGGATCCAGAAAGTCAGCATGGACCTCCATTTGGGCCCAGAATTCTTGCTATTGACACCCTAATTTCAGGCCCATCTCTCTCTTTTTATATTTTGTTTATTTCATTTAATTATTTATTTACTTAACCAAAAATTACTTTCTTTTTATCAAAAAATCACAAAATATTTTTATGTCCAAATAAATTTAGAATTTTATTTTTTATCAATAAATATTAATTAATTTAATTAGGTTAATTTTAGATAACTTTCATTTATTTTGCAAATAATTAAAAATCAATTAGAATAACTAGGTTTTAACATTAATTTAATTATTTTATTTCTTTCCTAAAATAACAAAAATCCAAAAATATGTCATTTAATTATTTTTCATTGATTAATTTAATAACTAATTAATTTAGCATTTAATTTCAGGAATTAATTTCTTTTCTTAAAAAATATTAAAAACAACAAAAAAACATTTTCTTTTAATTAGGAGGGTCAAAACCCTAGTTTCGCATTCGATCCAATTGTCTCGCGCGCTTTATTTTTCTTTTATCCAAATTATTGTATATGCTCCCGGTTTGTAATAAATTAGGACATTTATTTATTTTTCCGCTTTTAAATTTCAAAGGGTTTGCTTTTGGTGATGTAAATAGCCGACGCCTTGTAATAGTTAGTTTAAATTCCGCCCTTTAATTTTTTGCAAATATTCAACTGTTAGATGTTTGATAATAGGGTTTGCATGACAATAATGAATGTTTAATCTTAAAACAGTTAGATTACCCTAAATATGTGCAAAGATAAATAATCTGAAATCAACACACTCGCACATGCGGACTCCTAGGGTACACCCTACTTGGTTGCCTTTGTAAACGGTCATTGAGTATAGGTTATTTTAGAGGTCGCCCTCTTGTCTAAAAGATCATAAGTTGCCTCGGAAAGGTTGCCTCGGATATTGTTGCCTTGAATAAATGATCTAAGTCATTAGGGTTGCCACTAAGATAATCTAACGTTGCTTTAGTGACTGTATGTACCTCTTTTGAATTGACCCTCAAACTCCAACGATGGTGCTACCTACTCACTAATAGTGGGATAACATTGTCTAAAGGAAAAAAACATAGAACAATTCTTTTTTCGAGTAGGTAGATTAGTTCTTAGATACTTGCTCAATCAAAAAAAAACTTTTTCACACTTACACTCTTTTACAAACAAGTTTTCAAAAACACTTCATTATACTCTTGAAGACAGAAGCAAGAGTTAAATTGAAGTTAAAACAAAAACTTTTCATAACCCACAAGCACAAAGAAAACAATTTTGAAAATGATGAGCAAGTACTTAAGAGCCCGTAGATAACTACGGATAGAATGGGTGCTAATACCTTCCCTTTCTATAATCTTCCCCCCGTACTCAGAAATATGTAGAAAAAGGAATTTTTCTGTGCTTTTTTCCTTTCCTTGTTGGATAAAATAAAATTCGGTGGAGACTCTTGCTTACCGCGACATTTTGAGAACACAATCGCACAACGCAAACCAGCATTCCAAAAAACAGTCAGTTCTTCCACTGTATCACAGAACTAGCAACTTTGCTGGGGAAATTAATAAGTGGGGTGTACCTTAGGAATAGTTCATCATATTGTTTTCAATTGCTTGATTTGATTGCTTTATTTTGTGGGCTTTGTATCGGAGTTACTATAGATCCTAACCCAGATCTGGGGAACACCTTTTAGGTAAGTAGCAATAGACTGTGAGGGAACTGTAAGGCATAGACCGATACGGTTGAAGCAGTAGCTACGTTGGTGTGACACTTTAGTTTGTGCCGATATCCCTTGTGGAGGAACAAGGATAATATGGGGCTGCTAAGGGGTTATTAAGCACCAACTATCCTTAGAACCTATAATTGACCAACTTGGCCATAGAAAAGTAGCAGTATGCTACACTCATTGAGACCAAACTCTCGTGATGATTCCGGCCGCAAGAAAAGGTTGCTAAACTGGAATTATGACCGATCGAGGGTGGTCAGTGATATTGAGATCCTCTAGAACCCGATTACTATTACTAGGACAGTTTGAACCAACTAAACTGAAAGAGGGTAGTACCTAAACTCCATGCCAGCCTGAAATTTAAGGGCTACTGTGTGACTTGTTTGCTCTTACCATGTTTGCTATCTGTGAATACTTGTGGTGTGTTTCTATCATGACATCATGCATCATGACATTGCATGCATATTTCATTAGACTAACCCATTTCAAAGACCGAGGGGATTCATCTTTGTTCTGTTTTGTAGGTCATGGCATCTATGCGCAGAAATACCATTCGGATCAACTTCGTACAAATCCCTGTTCAGCTTAGAGATTTGGTTTCCAAAGTGCATGATACTTCTTCCTTTGTCAGAAGACATGGTCACCTCCTTGGTTTGGTCACTTCTAAGATGGATGAGCAGATGATGAGTGTCTTGTTCCAGTTCTTTGACCCGCTACATCACTGTTTCACCTTCTCGGACTATCAGTTGGTCCCTACTTTGGAGGAGTTCTCTGATTTACTTGGTATTTCTATTCTAGAGCAGACGCCATTTACAGGTTGGGAGATAGCTCTTAGGCCAGAGGATGTTGCTACAGCCCTACATCTGACAAAGGCTGAGGTAATGTCTAACTGGGAGACTCGGAGTGGGACAAAAGGCTTATTGGCTAAGTTCTTGATTGATCAGGCTCAACAGTTTTGGGACAGTTTGGACTTTCAAGCGTTCAAAGATATCCTGGCACTTCTCATTTATGGTTTGGTTCTGTTTCCTAATTCAGATTCTTTCGTCGACGTGAACGCAGTCAAGATCTTCATGTCCCGTAATCCAGTGCCCACTCTCTTAGGTGACATTCTGCATGCCCTTTATGCCCGTACTGCTCGGAAACGGGGAACCCTTATGTGTTATGCACCATTGCTGGCGAGGTGGTTTATTTCTCACCTCCCCAAATCTATTTTGAAGAACAAGGAAGGTATGGGATGGGCCTATAATTATGTGCCTTGCTCATACGGACATCATCTAGAGCACTAAAGACATGGAAGAAGTAGCTGTTATTGACCGGTGCGGAGAATACCCCAATGTTCCTTTGCTTGGAATTAGGGGAGGAATAACCTATAATCCTTGTTTGGCCTTGCGACAGTTTGGGCGAGCCCGAAAGGACGGTCCTCATGAGTTGCTGATTCCGAGCATTATCTTTGACTTCCAAGGGGATAGTGAGGGACATCGCCGCAGGTTCATACGAGCTTGGAATAGGGTTAACAGGTATGATCCACATGAGTTAGGGATGAAGACCTCTCTTCCGATGGAACCGTATCTCCAGTGGGTTCGAACCCGTGCTCAAAAACTGGGGATGCCATACGAAGCTGTCTTATCGGTAATTGTTGAGAGTACTGATGAAGAAGGGGTTCCACCTACCATCCTCCATCCATACATACCTACTGACATTGGGGCATTAAAGAGGTCTTGGATACATCTAAGGGAAGAACGGGATACTTACAGAGAAAAGTATCATGAGCAGGAGCAAAAGATCCTAAAGCTTACATGGAAGCTGGAGAATAAGAAGGTCCTCAACGACTATGTCAGCACAGGAGGAAAACGACCATGGGAGCGCAGATGTCTTTTGCTATTTTCTAGTTTTGATTTACTTTTTCAGTTTTTCTTTTTGTAACGCCTTAAAGGCATTTGTTAAACATTGATTTCAAGTTTTTATCTAATAAAAGTGTGTTTCATTTTGGTTTACGAATTTGAATCTCCCTAAAGTCTTTGAAATCACATCATATGCATTCCATTCCCATACACCTCATTACAGGTACCCTTACAGGTTTCTCATCTTCTTCGTTGTTTATTTCAGCATCATGTCTGCTGAAACATCCACTGATCAAGCTATTAAGGCTCTTCAAGCTAAAAATGCTCAGTTCTAGGAAATGTTCATGAACCTGGCCAAGGGGCAGAAGGATATGAAGACTCTTATCTTGAAGGATAATAAGAAGAAGAAGAAGAAGAAGAAGAAGGTCCTCTTGAATATGGGTCACAGGTTTGGAAACAGACTACGGGAGGAAATTGATTTATCTCACTCATCTGGAGGGGGAGAGAATCAAGAAGAAAGAAGGGCTCCTAGCCCTGTTGTTTCTGACAATGAGACTGACTTTGATGAAGACCAGTATCCTCCGGCTAAGGATATGTATAAGCAACTTGAAGACCGGTTAAGCGCGATGGAGATCCAGAAGATACATGGGCTGGATTTTGGAGATTTGGGTTTGGCATCTGGGGTGGTAATCCCGCACAAGTTTAAAGCACCAGTCTTTGCTAAGTACGACAGGGTCTCCTGCCCAAAGCTACACCTCCGCTTGTATGTTAGAAAGATTCAACCATATACTGTTGACAGGAACCTCTGGATTCATTTCTTTCAAGATAGTCTTTCATGGACTCAACTTGAATGGTTCTATCAACTGGAAGGAGCTAGCGTCCGTAATTGGGAGGACCTTGCTGCTGCTTTTCACAAGCAGTACCAGTATAATGCCGACCTTGCTCCCACGCATACCCAACTTCAGGGTATGTCTATGGGTGCGAGCGAAGGTTTTAAGGACTACGCTCAGAAGTGGAGAGATCTTGTAGGAAGAGTACAACCCCCATTGGTTGATAGGGAGTTGGTGAATATGTTTCTGGGGACCTTGTCTGGTCCGTATTTCAACCATTTGATTGGAAGTTCATCGTCTGGTTTCACCGAATTGATTATGACTGGGGAGAGAGTTGAAGCCGGAATTAAGAGTGGCAAGTTACAGAAAGGTGCTTCGTCAAGTACTGAGAAGAAGCCCTTCAAGAAGGAGTCTAGTGCAGTTTACAGCTCTAGGAACCAAAGTCGACCCGAGCACCGCCAAACAGTTAATGCGGTAGTTATTTCAAGACCAGTTGTTGCCCCACAACGCAACAATCAGCCAAGAGCAGAAAGACCGCAAAGATAGTTTACTCGGCTCAGTATGACTTTGTCTCAAATTCTGCCGCAGTTGTTGAAGACCAACTTGGTGACTCTGAGGGAAGCCCCGAAGAATCCCAATACTACATCACCGCTGTATAATCCGAACGCCTGATGTGCTTTTTACTCCGATAGCCCGGGGCATAATACGAATAACTCCTGGGTCTTGAAGAATAAGGTACAGGATCTGATTGAAGCTAAGGAGGTTGAATTTGAAGCGCCGGAAAAGCCTAATGTCATAACGGCTCCTATGCTAAAACATGACGCGGGAGTCAATGCAATTGAAGATGATATGGAAGAGTCAGAGTTTGAAAGATGGATTTACCCGACTACCGACGGCGGACTAAGAAATTGGACGGCAAAGGACTTCTTGCCAATTTCTTTTATCACACAGTAATGAGACTTTTGTTTTGAATTTGTAACAGGAAATTTTAAACTTTACGGCCCAATGCCTTACCTGAGACACCGTGGCTTTGTTTGTGAGGGCTTTATACATGTCATCTCCATATATCATCAATAAAAGCATTGGACATTTTCTTGCATTACAAATTTTGCGCTCCTTGTTTTTCTTTTTCTATCTTGCAAAACAGCTATTTTACGCACACTCACATATACAGGTCTACATCCACTCTGGATCCCACTGATAACGATTTTGCTACTGCCAATTATGACTTCGAAAGTCCGATCAACCAAGCCACGGACAAAGGTGAGGATGATTGCGAAGTGCCTGGTGAACTTGCTAGACTGTTACTTCAGGAAGAGAGGGCTATACAGCCACATGAAGAGCCAGTGGAAACGGTAAATCTGGGTACAGAGGCAGATAAGAAAGAGGTCAAGATTGGTGCAAATCTGGAGTCTAGCGTTAAGCAACGGCTGATTCAGATGCTGTGTGACTATGTGGAGATCTTTGCCTGGTCTTATGAAGATATGCCTGGGTTGGATACTGATATCGTGGTTCACCGCTTGCCTACCAAGGAAGACTGTCCTCTAGTGAAACATAAAGTCCGCCGAATATGCCCGGAGATGTCTGAGAAAATCAAGGCTGAAGATATAAAACAGTTTGACGCCGGTTTTCTAGCAGTTACTTCTTACCCGCAGTGGGTTGCCAACGTGGTTCCAGTGCCGAAGAAGGATGGTAAGGTTCGAATGTGTGTTGGCTATAGGGATATGAACAGGGAAAGCCCCGAGGATGATTTCCCTCTGCCTCATATTGATGTTCTGGTTGACAACACCACACAGCATAAGGTCTTCTACTTTATGGATGGTTTCTCCGGTTATAATCAGATTAAGATGGCTCCCGAGGATATGGAGAAGACAACCTTTGTTACTCAATGGGGTACCTTTTGCTACAAGGTCATGCCTTTTAGATTGAAGAATGCTGGGGCAACGTATCAGCGCGCCATGATCGCTTTGTTCCACGACATGATCCATCATGAGATTGAGGTATACGTTGATGACATGATTGCAAGATCCCAGACTGAGGAAGAACATCTTGACCATCTTTAGAATCTATTTGACAGGTTGAAGTTGTACAAGCTGAGGTTAAACCCGAACAAGTGCACCTCCGGGGTGAGATCTGGTAAGCTGTTGGGTTTCGTCGTAAGCGATAAAGGTATTCAAGTGGATCCTGCAAAGGTGAAGGCTATACAGGAAATGCCTGCTCCCTGAACAGAAAAAGAGATCAGAGGCTTTCTGGGACGTTTGAACTATATTGCCCGATTCATCTCACACCTGACTGCTACTTGTGAGCCAATCTTCAAGTTACTGAAGAAAGATCAAGTGGTAAGATGGAATGATGAATTCCAGACCCCTTTTGAAAGGATTAAATAATATCTCCAAGAGCCTCCTATTCTGAAGCCTCCAGTTAAAGGGAGACCCTTGATCCTATACTTGACAGTACTCGATAATTCAATGGGGTGTGTGCTGGGGCAGCATGACGAGTCTGGATGAAAAGAGCATGCTATTTATTACCTTAGCAAAAAGTTTACCGACTGCGAGACCCGATACTCATTGCTTGAGAAAACTTGTTGTGCTTTGGCATGGGCTGCTCGCCGGCTGAGATAGTATATGCTGACTCACACTAATCTATTGATATCAAAGATGGATCCAATCAAGTATATCTTCGAAAAGCCTGCCTTGTCCGGAAGAATAGCAAGATGGCAGATGATCTTGACTGAGTATGACATCCAATACACGACCCAAAAGGCAATCAAGGGAAGTGTGTTAGCAGATCATTTGGCGCATCAGGCAGTAGACGATTACTAGTCTATGAACTTTGAATTCCCGGATGAGAATATCATGTTGGTAACCGACTGTGAGACACCTAGACCAGATGAAGGACCTGAGGAGGGATCCTGATGGTCTATGTACTTTGACGGAGCTTCAAACGCTTTGGGTAATGGAATTGGCACCGTGATCATATCTCCGGAAGGCTCTCATACTCTGTTTACCTCCCGACTATGTTTCAACTGCAACAACAACATGGCGGAGTATGAAGCGTGTATTATGGGTCTTCGAGCAGATATTGACCTAAGGATTAAGTTCTTAAGTGTATTCGGAGATTCCGCTCTCGTGATCATCCAGATCAAAGGCGAGTGGGATACGAAACATCCTAATCTTATTCCTTACAAGGAGTATGTATTGAATTTGCTTCCACACTTCGAGGAGATAACCTTTGAACACTTCCCTAGAGAGGAGAATCAGTTAGCGAACATGCTAGCTATGATGTCTTCTATGTTCAAGGTCAGATGGGACAATGAGGCTCCCCAAATTACCATTGAGAGATTGGACGAACCTGCACATTGTTGTGACATTGAGACGGAGGAGGTAACAGATAAACCCTGGTTTCATGAAGTGAAGAGGTATCTTGAAGCTCAGGAATACCATGAGGGTGCATCTGTTAATGATGAGAAGTTTCTGAGGAGGTTCGCGGCGAAATTCTTCATCAGCAATGGTATCCTTTACAAGCGTAACCATGATTCAACCTTACTGCATTGTGTGGATAAGAATGAGGCGGAAAGGATTATGGTAGAATTACATGAGGGTACTTTCAGGACTCATTCCAGTGGACATACCATGGAAAAGAAAATCCTTCGGGCAGGTTATTATTGGTCCACAATGGAAGCCGACTGTTATCAGCATTCTGGGACCTGTCACAAGTGTCAAGTCTATGCTGATAAGGTGCACATACCTCCAGTTCCTCTGAACGTCTTGACAGCTCCGTGGCCTTTTGCAATGTGGGGCATCGACATGATTGGTGAGATCAGACCTACAGCGTCTAACGGGCATCGTTTCATCCTGGTAACAATTGATTACTTTATGAAGTGGGTTGAAGCAGCTTCCTTTGCTACCGTAACCAAGAATGTCGTGGCACAGTTTATTCGGCACAATTTGATTTGTCGATATGGTGTACCAGAGAGGATCATTATGGACAATGGTATAAATCTCAATAACAAGATGATCACCGAGATCTGCAAGCAGTTCAAAATACAACATCACAACTCTTATCCTTACCGGTCGAAGATGAATGGGACTGTTGAAGCGGCTAATAAGAACATTAAGAAGATTGTGCATAAGATGACGGTGACATACAAAGATTGGCACGAGATTTTACCATTTGCTCTTCATGGGTATCGTACTTCAGCGCAGACGTCAACAGGGGCAACACCCTATTCCTTGGTTTATGGAATGGAGGTCGTCTTGCCCATTGAAGTTCAGATACCCTCTCTTCGGATTATGAAGGATGCAGGTTTGAGCGAAGATGACTGGATTCAGACCCGGCTTGATCAACTGAACTTAATCGACGAGAAGAGCCTTACTGCTATTTGTCACGGTCAGACGTATCAAAAGAGGATGATCAAGGAATTTAACAAGAAAGTTATACGACAAGAGTATCAAGTCGGGGATATGGTAATCAAGTGCATCATACTACCACAAGGTGATCCCATGGGCAAATGGACCCCTACTTACGAAGGGCCATTTATGGTTAAGAACATTTTCTCAGGAGGAGCTATGATTCTAACCACCATGGATGGTGACGACCTTCCTCACCCCGTCAATGCAGACATAGTGAAAAATACTACGCATAATCAAAGACCCGCTAGGTTGACTGGCCTAGGCAAAAATAAGGGCTTCCCTGCGAACCAAAAGGGTTCGGGCAAAAATAAGGGATGAAAATGAAAAAATTTATACACCCGGCAAGTCGAAAACCTGAAAGGGCAGCTTGGGAAAAAAAGGGTATCCCGGTGGACTGAAAACCCGAAAGGGCGGTCCAGGAAAAAATTAGGGATCAAAGCGTAACACTATGTCTCATTGGACCACCTTGCAACCAGACTTCGGTATCGACTACCAAGATCAGACGACACTAATCAATCTAATCCACCTTCAACCAAGTAGCAAAGGGATGAGATGCTCGAGGACTTAAAAGCAATAGCAGAGTTGGAACCCAGTGGGATTGTTCACATAGTTGTTTTTCTTTTTCACAAATTGTATAAATTCTGTTTGTTCGACGACGTTCTCTTACTAGGACGTCAACCTCTTGTATAAAAAACGCCTATTTACAGGCCAAACATCAAAATCAATACAATTCATTTTCACAAATAATTTTTTCTTTTTTCTGTTTTGTTTTGTGAGAACATCCAATGTCCGTTTTTGATATATGCATTTGACATTAATTGCTGCTTATGAATATTTACATGTGAAACAAAAAATGATTACTTGTAATATCAGAAACAGGGGAAAACGAGAAATGTATGAACCATACAGTTGCTCTGTCCACCAGGTATAGGGATAGACCTAGCTGGAGGAAACGATTGAAAGTACATTCATTCCCCGCAGAGTAAGAGGAAGATAGTGGTGTTAGCTCTCCCCAGCTGAGCCTCGCAACTGTGAATGAATCGGTAATATTCTCCCCAAGCATAGTTTATCTACCATCAGCACTGAAAAGTCTTATCATCCCCAGCGGAGTATAAAAATATCCCCAGTGGAGTTTGAAGAATTATCCCCAGTAGAGTCTAAAAGATTATTCCCCGTGAAGTCGCATCTGGAAAATCATCCCCAATGGAGTTCTTTCTTTCACAAAACCGGAATTCAATCCCCAACAAGATTCATTATCACCAGCAATGGTGATTCATCCCCAACTGAATTTATCAGCGGAATCCTCAGCAAAACATCTCTTCCCCACAGAGTCATTCTCTCATCAGTTTATTCCCCAGCGGAATTATCTTCTCCTGCAGGTTTATTCTCGCAAACGTATTCATCCACTATCTCCAGTGGAAATAAAGAATTCAATTCTTTTCTCCAACAGCAATCCGGGATTTATTTTCCCCAGCTAAAAACATCACATTTTCATACATCATGACATGCATACGCATCATACGACACAATCTCATTTATTTTGAGAACATCATTGCTTGATACATATCATGCATTACATACAACTAACATGTATCTTTCAGGAAGGATACGGTTAAATTCTCACAAAGTTCAAGCTATGAAGCTTCTACCTCAGTCGAAATACGGGCAAGCTCCTAAATCTCGACAAAGATATTTTCTCAGTTGAATTACGGACAAGTTCCTAAATCTAAGAAAAGTTGTTGAATTACAGACGAGCTCCTAAATCTCGACAAAGATATTTTCTCAGTTGAATTACAGACAAGTTCCTAAATCTCAGCAAAGTTGTTGAATTACGGATGAGCTCCTAAATCTCGACAAAGATATTTTCTCAATTGAATTACGGACGAGTTCCTAAATCTCAGCAGAGATGTTTCCTCAGTTGAATTACGGACGGGCTCCTAAATCTCAGTGAAGATGTTACCTCGGCTGAATTACGGACAAGTTCCTAAATCTCAGCAGAGATGTTTTTCTCAATTGAATTACAGACAAGTTCCTAAATCTCAGCAGAGATGTTTTCTCAGTTGAATTACGGACAAGTTCCTAAATCTCAGCAAAGTTGTTGAATTACGGACGAGTTCCTAAATCTCGACAGATGTTTCCTCAGTTGAATTACGGACGAGTTCCTAAATCTCAGCAGAGATGTTTTCTCAGTTGAATTACGGACGAGTTCCTAAATCTCAGCAAAGATGTTTCCTCAGTTGAATTACGGACGAGTTCCTAAATCTCAACATAGATGTTTCCTCAGTTGAATTACGGACGAGTTCCTAAATCTCGACAGAGATGTTTCCTCAGTTGAATTATGGACAAGTTCCTAAATCTCAGCAGAGATGTTTTCTCAGTTGAATTATGGACGAGTTCCTAAATCTTAGCAAAGATGTTTCCTCAGTTGAATTACGGACGAGTTCCTAAATCTTAGCAGAGATGTTTCCTCAGTTGAATTACGGATGAGTTCCTAAATCTCGACAGAGATGTTTCCTCAGTTGAATTACGGAAGAGTTCCTAAATCTCAGCAGAGATGTTTCCTCAGTTGAATTATGGACGAGTTCCTAAATCTCAGCAGAGATATTTCCTCAGTTGAATTACGGACGAGTTCCTAAATCTCAGCAGAGATGTTTCCTCAATTGAGTACGGACGACCAAAGTTCCTAAATATCAACAAAGACGACTCACCAGCAGAATAACGGACAATGAAGCTCCTAAAATTCTACTTCTTTCAACAAAGATCAGCATTCCCCAGCAGAATCTTCCTCAACAACAGGTATATAAGCTCTCGCTAAGGAATCTCTTATGCGATCGACACCCCTTCAGATGGCATCTTTAAGCCCATCCCCTCGTCAGCAATTTCCAAATGGCATCTATAAGCCCATTCCCGACATCACAAGACAATTACCACTTCATGCGAGTGCAAATTGCTGGGCACTCTAGTGTTCAATCCCCTTCCACCTTCGGATCACGAAAGGCACGAAAGCCAATCTACATCCTCAGGTTTAAGAAGATTGAACAGGGGAAGTTGTTGTACTCCAAAATTTTCCCTCCCATATTTCTCAAAACATTTCAAGAATGATCTCCAAATTGTTCAAGGTAGTCCAAGGGTTGGCCAGACAAGCTCTCTCCTAAGGCAGTCTACCCCAAATTAGGGTTTCATGTTGCATCAAAATGCTTGAATACAAATGGTCCCAAGTGCTCACCAATGTCTTAATATGTTCTCAAGATCATCCATGTCAAGTTTCAAGCCTTGCAGAGAAAGTTTGCTCAGTCAATTGCTTAAAGGTCCAAAAATCGACTGTGTTAGGGCAAAAGTCAACTGTGACCCACATACAGTCAAACTTCAAGATTTTTGGTCAACATCCTCATTTTGAAGTATATCTCATTATTTGATCAAGGGTTGATCATGATTCATCAAGGATTGCTCATAATTCATCAAGATTCAAAAGTTGTTAAATTAGGGTTTTGTAGGAAAAGTCAACTCAACTTTGACCAAGAATAACTTTCTCATACTTTATGATAAATGAACCATCCAAATCCCATTTTGAAGAGGATGCAATTCCCTACAATCCATCTTCAGCTCCCAAGATCAGCATATGCACTCACAAGAAGTTGTGAATTTGGACATTATAGGTCATTTTGAAAAGTCAGCAAAAACACCTTTTTTGTCAAAGCTTCATACTTGAGCATGGAATATCAAAATGAGATGAGACCAACAGGGTTGATTATAGGACATCCTAAGATTTCTAAAAAGTCCAATAACACCTCCAAAGAATCAAAATTGAGGAAGTTATGCATTGTTGAAGTTGACCTTTTTTGCAAAATTGTCAAAAGTCAACTATCCCCAAAACTTCAAATTTTGCCAAATGGGCCCAATCTTTTTCACTTGTTTTGAGTTGGCAACATAGCCCACGTGCTCTAGCCCTTGCCACTTGTCCATATCTTATTTTTATTATTTATTTTGATTTTTATTTTAATTAATTTAAATTAAATCATAATAAATCAAATAAAATCCAAAATATTGATAACAAAGGATCTTGTGATTATTTCAGGCTATAATTACAGCTAGCAAGGCATTAAAATTCGTGTAAAGGCTTGTGTGCACAAAAAGATTCAAAATAAGCCATGTTTGGAAAGATCTTCAAAGCAAATAAAATCAATATCCAAAGCATTGAAAGAAGAAGATTTGGATGCAATTTGCAACCCTAATCCCTTCACTAATACATAAGGAGGCAAGGCAAATCAAAAAAAGGGTTGGAAATCAGGCACAGAGCAAGAACAAAATTTGCAAAAACAAGCAAAAAGTGTGAGATCAAATTGGTGGTTAGAGGCGTCCTCAAGGCTTGGTATCTGTCCCAATCGCTTCCTGGCAGTCTCCACAAGCGAAAGCAATCAAAAGCAAGCGTTTTCAAGCCCTCCCACGCACTGTAAGTCCGTAACGGTATCACCCTTTTCTTGAATTCGAAAAGCTTTATTCTTGCATCCATAGTGTAAAATAACGGCATAATCTTGATCACCATGATGTTTGCAAGCTTTTGGCGTTATTCAATTTCTTTGATATGACTTGTGCCGTGAATCACCATTGTTAGGTTTTTTTGGAGTTTTTTAGGGTTTTTTATTTCAGGAACAATTGGCCCTAGTAATGGGTATGGTTATGACCAGGGGGATGAGACGAGTCTAACCATGGTGTTAGATTCCATTTATATGTCCTGTAGAAGATTTTGGAACGAGCATGACTTGTAGCAACGGACACTGTCCGTGGGTATAGGTCCTGGAATTTTTAGCCACGGTGCAGGGAAGAAGAAGCAGGCGTGTCACTCCCCTACTGGCCTGTTCAAACATTGGCGCGCGTTTTTCTGAATTGTCCACTAGCATTTGTTTTTTTATATTATCATTATTTTGTAATATATTAACAATCAAAACAACATAGCCCAGTGGTCACCAGGTGTATGCTTAAAGCGCTAGGAGGCTGGAGGTCAGGGGTTCGATCCCTGCCTCCAGCATTTTCCATTTTTCTCATTTATTTCAGGTAATCCAATGCATGCATAAGCCAGGCACCCACCATGGACCTTCCTCATCAACACGCCAGATGGCCAGATCTGGTGGCCACCATTGAAGGCACACCATAAACCAAGTCAATGCACATGCGTAGGATCCAGAAAGTCAGCATGGACCTGCATTTGGGCCCAAAATTCTTGCTATTGACACCCAAATTTGAGGCCCATATTTTTATTTATTTATATTTTGTTTATTTAATTTAATTATTTATTTATTTATTTACTTAACCAAAAATTACTTTCTTTTTATCAAAAAATCACAAAAATATTTTTATGTCCAAATAAATTTAGAATTTTATTTTTTATCAATAAATATTAATTAATTTAATTAGGTTAATTTTAGATAACTTTCATTTAATTTGAAAATAATTAAAAATCAATTAGAATAAATAGGTTTTAACGTTAATTTAATTATTTTATTTCTTTCCTAAAATAACAAAAATCCAAAAATATATCATTTAATTATTTTTCATTGATTAATTTAATAACTAATTAATTTAGCATTTAATTTTAGGAATTAATTTCTTTTCTTAAAAAATATTAAAAACAACAAAAAAAACATTTTCTTTTAATTAGGAGGGTCAAAACCTTAGTTTCGCATTCGATCCAATTGTCTCGCGCGCTTTATTTTTCTTTTATCCAAATTATTATATCTGCTCCCAATTTGTAATAAATTAGGACATTTATTTATTTTTCCGCTTTTAAATTTCAAAGGGTTTGCTTTTGGCGATGTAAATACCCGACGCCTTGTAATAGTTAGTTTAAATTCCGCCCTTTAATTTTTTGCAAATATTCAACTGTTAGATGTTTGATAATAGGGTTTGCATGACAAGAATGAATGTTTAATCTTAAAACAGTTAGATCACCCTAAACATGTGCAAAGATAAATAATCGTAAATCAACACACTCGCACATGCGCACTCCTAGGGTACACCCCACTTGGTTGCCTTCGTAAACGGTCATTGAGTATAGGTTATTTTAGAGGTCGCCCTCTTGTCTAAAAGATCATAAGTTATCTCGGAAAGGTTGCCTCGGATATCGTTGCCTTGAATAAATGATCTAAGTCATTAGGGTTACCACTAAGATAATCTAACATTGCTTTAGTGACTGTATGTCCCTCTTTCAAATTGTCCCTCAAACTCCAACGATGGTGCTACCTACTCACTAATAGTGGGATAGCATTGTCTAAAGGAAACAAACATATAATGATTCTTTTTTCGAGTAGGTAGATTAGTTCTTAGATACTTGCTCAATCAAAACAAAACTTTTTCACACTTACACTCTTTTACAAACAAGTTTTCAAAAACACTTCTTACACTCTTGAAGACAGAAGCAAGAGTTAAATCGAAGTTAAAACAAAAACTTTTCAAAACCCACAAGCACAAAGAATTTTTTTTTGAAAATGATGAGCAAGTACCTAAGAGTCCGTAGATAACTACAGATAGAAAGGGTGCTAATACCTTCCCTTTCTATAATCTACCCCCCGTACTCAGAAATATCTCGAAAAAGGAATTTTTCTGTGCTTTTTTCCTTTCCTTGTTGGATAAAATAAAAGTCGGTGGCGACTCTTGCTTACCGCGGAATTTTGCAAACACAAATGCAAAACGCAAACCAGCATTCCAAAAAACAGTCGGTTCTTCCACCGTATCACAAGATGGATACCATCATACTCACGAGATCAAAACGAGTTGATCTGTATGTTTGGATTTGATTTATCTTTCCTGGTATTGATTTTTGAGATTTGCAGGGTTATAGTTACATTTTGTGTTTGTAGGTAAAGGTCCTTACCTAAAACGACAATTTCCTTAAAGAAGATGAAGACGTGTCAAGGCGTGGTTGGATAGTTTGAATCTCACGCGTTTTTTATAACACTGACTCATTGTTGAATATATTACATGTTATTCATTATTATTATCAAAAGGCCAGTTGGCCCAGTGGAAAGCAATAAGGGCTTCAGGACGCGCATGTCTAGGAGGTCAGGGGTTCGATCCCTGCCTCCTACATGATATTTTTCTTAATATTTCATTATAGGTCCCATGCTTTCATCATTTGCACGCACACCATAGGGCCTCTAAGTAAACATCATTGGATAAAGCTGCAACTAGATCCAACGCCTCAAGCATCCACGCACATGGTGGATGCTCCAAGCGCAACACACCAGATCCAACGTTGTATTGGGCCAACCAGACTGGGCCTTGGCAGAAATTCAGCAACATCACCCCCATTTGGGCCTACACCCCCTCAGGCTTTTTTTTTCTTTCTCCTTTAATTCTATTATTTTATTTTGTTTAAATTAGTTTAATTATTTTTATTAATCATTTTTTTTATAAAATCATAAAATCAAAAAGGTCACAAAAAATAGGATTTAGTTCTTTTCTTTTAATAAATTAATTTTTGTAAATAAATTAATTTCTTCAACTTTTAATTTATTTTTAACTAAAATCAATTAGAAATTAGGTTAAATTCAAATCTTTTTCACAAAAAAGTACAAAAATATTTTAATGATCAAATTAGGTTTTTTAGGATTTTAAGCTTTTTTCCAAGTTTTATTCTCGCGCTGAATTATTTTTGTCATACGACACTTTTTCAATATTAATGTAACTGTGCCCAGTTTGTAATAGATTAATTAGGGTGTTAATTTCCGCACTTTACGTTCAGTCAAATATTTATGTATCTGCCCAAAAGCCTTGTAATAGTTAGGACTTTAATTTCTCGCACTTTTTAATTTCCGCAACTATAAACTGCCTAGATATATGGATAATAGGATGTGTGTGAAAGACAAATGAAGTTTAAAAGGTAGATAACTCTAATTGTGTAAAGATAAATAAACTGAAATCACTTGCACATGCTCATTCCTAGGGTTTTCCCCACTCCAGTTGCCTTCGGTAAACGGTCATGAAGTATTGGGAATTTTAGTGGTCGTCCTCCAGTCCTGAAAGATCAAAATGACCCATTCGAATGTTGCCCCGGAAAGATCTTTAGGACTTTAGGGTAACTACTAAGATTTCCTAACCATTTCTTTTGTGACAGTATTTGTCCCTTCGAATATTCTTTAAAACTCCAACGGTGGGGATACCTACTCCTTAGTAGTAGGATAGCGTTGTCTAAAGGAAACGAGAACGAACAATCTTTTTTTCGAGTAGGTAGAAAATCTTAAGTACTTTCTCAAAACTATAAAAACTCTTTTACACAAACACTTTCAAAACAGTTTTCAAAATAACTTCATCACACTCTTGAGGATAGATACAAGGGTTACCACGAAGTTAAACAAAAAACTTTTCAAAACAAACACAAGAAATTTCAAAATGAGCAAGTACCTAAGAGCCCCTGGAAAACCATGGATGGAAAGGGTGCTAACACCTTCCCTTTCTATAATCTACCCCCCGTACTCAGAAACATCTCGAAAAAGGTTTTTTCTGTTCTTTTCCCTTTTCCTTTGTTGGATGAAATAAAATTCGGTGGCGGCTCTTGCTTACCGCAACATTTATGAATACAAAACGCAAACTAGTATTAAACAGTCGGTTCTGCCACTGTATCACAGAGGTGCAGCAGGAGCAACATGCACCACGAGAGGTGCAGGAGTAACAAAAGTCTGAACAAATGGAGTATCTTAAGGACCCATATTGAAACCTTCAAGCACACAGTTCTCTGGCATTCCCCATGGATAACCTTGAGGCATGCAATTCTGAACAACAGCTGGAGCAGCAGACACATGAACAGTTGAAGCTTCAATAGTAACCCTTACTTATTGAGGTTGAACACTCGGTGGATGATTCTGAGAAGCCACCAGAGATTCCATCAGATCATTCAGATTGGCCATGTCGGCCTTCAAAGCAAAAATTTCCTCGCGTAGCTCGCGATTCTCTTGTTCTAAGTTGTCCATCTTCCTTCTGAAATTTGCTCGAGTGTTGTAGTGATGAGAAAGCTTGCTGAACGAAGTAAAGAAGCTTGGTAAGACACCTGAATATGCAAAGAAATGCAAGAAATATGTGCAATATGATGCATGATGTGCAATGCACATGATTTATTTTATTAATATTTCAAGGAACTTAAAGATTTATAAACACATTGCAAATATCAAAGTAATAACATATTTGAAATACTGAAAAATTTTATTATAATAACTTCAAAATGGATTACAAGTTTAAATAATCCCAAGTACAAGATGAAAATAAAGTCTAAAACCCTAAGAAGCAAAGCTGATGGAGATCACTTTATACGCTGGCGCTTCCCTGTAATCCTGGAAATCTGAGCCTTCAACCTCTGGTTTTCTTCTGCATATCTGGTGGCAAGCTCCTTCCAATCATCCTAAATCAGAAAGTGAGCAAATAGAATCTAACTGAGGCTTAGGAGAAAATAAATCCCCTTGCCCCATATTATCTCTATAGCCTGACTCTCAAGAATCTCAATCAAGTCGTCTTTCTCCTTCAAGTCTGCTCTATAGGAAATCTCTAAAGTTTGATACTTATTCTTCCAAGCGTCATTTTCCTGCTGCATCCTGACCAAAGCAAACTGTAGCTCTTCTATATCATCCAATAAGGGAGGAGTGGTCTTCACAAACAAATCTGGCATAGGTGCTTTCAGGGAATACGACATCTTCAACTGAATAGTTCTCATTTGGACCCACTGAAGATAAGGCTCCAAAGAAATATCCCCCCTAGGTCACAAGTCTTTCCTACTCTTCCTATGAATGTGACGCTAGGCCTTCACATTCTGTTCCCTAGCTTCCTTATGGTCTTCTCCCTCCTTCAGAAAGAAACTACTCAAATGAATACTCTTTGGTTTATCCCTCATCGGATAACCAAGTTGTCATTGTGCAAGAACAGGGTTGTAGTTAATTCCTCCCTTTGTACCAAGAAGAGGTACATTGGGGAAACTGTCATAACTGTCGAAAATCTCTATATCCTGATAAGCTCGATGATACCAATAAATATCCGAGTGATTAAGTGCCATGATCTTAGGAGCCCAGCGGGGTTCCTTCCCGACATCCCAAAAAGCATCAGACTGAGGCATATGAGAAATAAACCATCGGTACAACAGAGGCGTGCAACAGACAATCATCCCCCCCATGATAAGAATTTAGAAGATGAATAGAGTAATAAGCATCACCCAACAATGTAGGAACTGGGTTTCCAATCATGAAGATCCTGATAGCATTAACGTCAACAAACTTATCCATATTAGGAAATAAAAACAACCCATAAGCAAGTAGAGCAAAGATGGCCTCAAAAGCGACTGTACTCTTCATCTTGGCAAAGTAACGAGCTTTCTCCAATAAGAATTGAGCTGGTAATCCTCTAATCCCTCCTTTAGTAGTCATATGGGCTTCAACCTCAGACTTCCCCAGATGTATCAAAGCAGCAATCTCGTGTGATTTTGGCTCACCCTCCAAACCAGTAAAAGGAACACAATTGGTAACAGGTAAATCCAACAGATAAGAATACTCCTCTAGTGTAGGCATCAACTGATAGTCAGGGAAAGTAAAGAAATGATTCATCGGATCATAGAACTGGGCCAAGGTTGAGAGAATGCCCTCCTTCACCCTATGCTTCATGAGAGAAATGATGGATCCATACTTCCTCCGTAAATCTGCAGAACACTTAATCTCGTGAATTAGACTGATTAACTCATCTATCTTGGGATCTTTGAAACTGTATTTTTCGGTATTTCTTTTTCCAGAATCCATGGTCAAAAGGTACCTGAGATATTCACAAATGATCAACTTTCAAGTCCCTTGAAATAAAATTTCTTCAAAAGATGCTTATGAGTGCATGGATGCATGATGCAACAATCACACACAAGATCACAAACATCAGGTTCAGGTACTACCCATAAGGTATGGTCTAAAATTTATCACCTGCCGAACAAGGTTCTAGAGGTTCCCAGAGTCTACATCCTTCCTTCGGATATTACCAATTTCTCGATTAACTCAGTAATTAGTAATATTCTTAAGAAAAACTCGTTCGAGCATAGTATCGCGTGATAACTATTTCTGGATTACTCCGTCATAGCTTCCGCACTACACCTAAAAGGCCAAGATGGGTTAGGTATTCTACGGTCCTCAGCTTCAGCAGGCTCCCAGGTCGAAAGCAGCACGTCTTCCCGATTACTCGGTAAACGACACTACAGTCAAAGGGGCCTCCACTGAGTGGGGGATCTCATGCATTCTTTTTTGGGATTACTCCCTAAAAGTTAACATGACTATACTGCATGTCCTATCTTAAATTTTCCCAAGTCCGGATATAGGACTTATAAGTAATCACCAAGCACCCTGAAAACCAGGAAAGTCCATGCAAACATATATACAGCATATAACATATAAACAATAATAGCACATATACAAATATAACAAATATAAGTTTAACCCTATTAGGGATGGACCAGCAAGAGGTCAATCTGTCCCCAGTGAAGTCGCCATTTTTTTGTAGCGGTAGAAATGTTTAAGACTAAGCCATTGGATTGACTAGACTTATACATATCAAAAATAAAAATCACCACCGCGCTTTATCATTTCCAAAGGAATGGGAAAAGAGCGAGTAACCCAAAAAGAAGGGGAAAGATTCAAAGTAAGGGGTATGGTTATGCAAAGGGAATATATTAGCACCATAAACATCCACGGTACTCCGCAGGAACCTCTTTCTAAAATCTGTATATTTTGGCTATAAAAGGTTGTATAAAAAAATAGATGGTGGAGGTGAGAAAAGAAGTATTTTTTATGATTTTTACACCCTCCGCGGTTGAAAACTTTTAGTGCCTACGTACCACCTTTCGTGCAATAAGGGATCAAAGTACACGTAGTTCACCTTAAAAAAATTTAAAACACAAGTGTGTTGGTTAATTTTATGAGATAACACATCATCGTCATTGTCCGTGTGGAAAACACACTTACTATCCACAATCATGAGAAAGAAGAATTTGCATCATCTCAAAGTGGAGGATATGGCTTGGATTTTAAAATCAGCAATGCCTCACTCAACACCCAAGTGGAAAGCATCTCTCTTCACTATATATTGTAGAAGTATAGTTGTTTGCATTACTACAAGGATTGACAAGAGTCCAATATTTTGAGAAAGGTTTTTTTTTAAAATAAAAAGCCAAAGTGGCAAAATGGTTTGAAATGAGATTGATTGACTTTTAGTCTTCTCACAAAAAGGTCAAGGTTTTATTAAATTGATTGGAGTTTATTTATGAAAAATGTTTTGAAAATTCATGGACCTAAGTCCAAGTTTATTATGAAAGTGGTTCAAGTTTAGAAACAAGAAGAGTTTTCAAAAGGAGGGAGAGGATTTTTTAAATTTAAGAAGATGGGAGGAGAAGAAGGGACTATCCTAAAGTATAAGGTAAAAGCTAGGGATAAGAACCATCTAACTAATAATAAGCCAATACTTGGCATTATGAGTCAAGATAGAATTCCCATTCTTTGAATTGAATCCAAGCAAGCAGATATACTAGACCTCTTGAGAGAACCAAACTTCAAATGTATTAAGTCTTCACAAAAATTGGGCAGTGTAACGGCTGTATACGGGTGAATTCCAGATTACAAACAAAGTATGTAATCACAATAACCTGCACACAAAACAAACAAACAACCCAATGTCTTGAGGTAAACCTTAAGAACTCTAGACAAAAATATCAATTAAGGCCACAAGGTCTCTAACATAGGTCAAGGTTTCTAATCCTAAGTCCAAGAAGTCCAATACTCCACAATGCCAAGGATAGTAACCAAATAGTCCAAGTATCATTAAAGCCTTTTTTAGGGTTCATGTTGATTATTAAGTATCTTAAAAAGAAAAGAGAAGCTCAAGTGAGCAAAATAAAAATGATAAGAATATAAAGGGGCTCAAGTGAGCAAAGATGAAAAATAGCATGAAATGAAATGCTTAAAGTAAATGGTGCATAAAATAAAAGGGCATATAATAAAAACACAAGATAAAGTCAATTATTAGTAATTAGTGGTTAGTTGGATGACCATCTTGTAACTTGCATTTGGAACTCATTAGAGGACTGGTAGGACCAAAGCCTCCACACAACAAGTTGCATTTGCTTTTTGTCAAGTATATCATCCAGTTGGAATTCTCAAAAGTACCATTTAATGATAAACGATGTTTAACTGATCCGCGTTGACCAAAAGTGTTGTAGATCCATTAGAGGATTGGTAGAATCAAAGCCTCCACACAATGAATCTCAAGGTTATTGGATCAAAGAGATCAAATTAACATACTTGGGCTTGCAAACATAAGTTTGGGCCATAAATGATCATTTATTTGAATCGGGACAAAATTTAGCGCTATGTTAAGCAATCGTAAGTGGACTTATATAGAAGTCGCACCTATTTTGAGGTCGGTCAATAGCAATCTATGCACCATTTGTTTTGAGACATGATATAGAGATCATGCTCCAATAACACTTAGTGTAATAAGAAAGGGATGAGATGAAGAAGGGTGAGAGAAAATATACAAACCACATTTGAATTAAATTTTAATCAAACTATTATTAAAATCATTCATCCATTTTTATGGAGTTAAACTCAACACCATGGATCCAAT
The DNA here is from genome assembly GCA_948472305.1 of Vicia faba. Taxonomy (NCBI): domain Eukaryota; kingdom Viridiplantae; phylum Streptophyta; class Magnoliopsida; order Fabales; family Fabaceae; genus Vicia; species Vicia faba. The sequence continues at coordinate 352,913,448 of OX451735.1, forward strand.
GATGTTAATAAAGTTCATGATCAAAAATTCAACCCAAAATCAGCCAGAAAATAATCACAAAATAATAATACATTTATTATATACATTAAAAAAGGGTTTTAAAATAGAAAAGAAAAGATAAAAATATCAACCTTGTTCAAATTAATCAAGAAATAATAAGTTAGACCATAGAAAAATCAGAGATGAACTCAAATATTTTTGTAAAATTTTTGGTAATTTTTTAAAGTCAGAAACTATTTTTAAACTAATTAAAATTTCTCAAACAAATAGAAAACAGATCAAAAATAGTAAACATCAATATAAAATTCTATAAAATTTTCAAAATGTCAGAAATACGTAAAATGATATTTATGATTTTTTTTAGAATTAAAAAATGTCAGAAAATATTTTTAAAGTAATTAAAAGGAAGAAAATAATGCAAACAATATAAAAAATATCAAATGTCAAAATAAAAATGTGAAAAAATAGTCATGAGATCAGAAATAATTCAAAGTATTTTTGTGAAATTTTTTCATAATTTTTGGATAAAAATAAAAGAGTTATGAATTTTTGAAAATTAAATCAATTAAAATATAAAATCAGAAAATAAAATAAAACCAAAAAGATGTGGGCCATCAGATCATAGTCAAAATAGGTTAGTAAGCTAATCCAATGGACCAGGCGCGCTGTGCTTGATATGGACCTTAGTGAGATACGCATAGGATCAGAAAAAGGGCAACCAATGAAATTAAAATGTTTGGCACGCTATCATTGGCTAAGACGAGACATGTCATCGTCTTTAACCTCCAGACACCCTGCAATGGAGATTTCGTGAGATCCTTCAAATGGAAAAATTGGACCCCAGACTAGTATCATTGGATTCGTCTCCTCAAGACGATCCTAACACCATCGTCGCGCCAAATTTATATAAGGTATGCAAAGAGATATGAATCAAAAACCCAGAAAATAGCCAGCACCTTCAATTTGAGATTTCTCTCTCAATTCTAAATGGATTTAAAAATTGTAAGAAGCACAAGAATCAGGAGAAAGAGTAGAATAGGTTAGTGCTTTATTTGGATCCAAATGGTGGAGAATCCTACCTTTTCGAAGTTCAAGAAAGAAGCTTTAAAATTGGACTTCTATAGCTTGAATTATGCCTCGTTTTGCTTGGTTTAAGTGTCGGAGAGTTTGTATGATGCTGAAGGATGATGAATGTGAAAAGAATTTTGGAAGAAAAGGCTTGAATCTCAAAAACTAATTTCAAAAATTTGAAGTTCGTGTGAGGTTTTGACAGAGTGTATTTGGCTCTCAAAGCTTGAGGAAATGAATGGGGGATGACCCTCTATTTATAGGGAATCAAATGGAATGTTCAAGCGTGTGAAATGATGAAGTTTGGAGGGAAATCGTGTGAACCTGATACACGAGCAAGGTGTGATCTGTTTTGCATCAAAACTCATCCAACCCTTGCATTTTAAGGCTCTAATCCACTTTGGCAACTTGGTTAAACATGTTTAGATCACAAACGCGTGCTAATTTGATGTTTAGAAGCCAAAACATGAATTTCAAATTCTGACTTATGAAGAAACTTCAATTCCAAGTTACCAAGTTCAATCCAATGGCATTCTCAACTCAAGGAGTCTTAAGGCATGATTCTTGATGCTTTAGAAAGATGAGATTACAAGATTTTCAATGGAAAAATAATGGGATCAAATGGATGTTTGAGCTGAAATTTGCAATCAGTCAAAGTTGGGGGAAAAAGGTTGACCTATAATTTTTCAAATTATAGGTCAAATTTTTCTTCAAAAGTGACCTATAATGTTTTGCATCCAAACATGGCCTTCCACTTGGAAATTTCTCTTGAACAAAAAATATGGCATGAAATAGACCTCTTGAGTGACATTTTGAGACTTGAGCCATTCAAAATCTCCAAAAATTGAGAGAGTTATGAATTGTTGAAGTTGGCAAAAAATCATGAAATGACCTATAATCTTTTGTATCCTTAGGGAATCTTTCATACATTTTCTCACTTTGCACATAAAAGAAGGCATAAAGTTCACATCCTCAAGATCATTATGGAAAAATAATGGGTTCAAGGTGATAAAAATTAACCAAGTTATGATCATTTGAAGTTACACTTGAGAAATTGGGGGTTCATCTAGAGGACTTGTAATCTTTCTTCAACATTAAGTTTCTTCCACATGAAAACTACTTGAAACTTTTGAAGTGATTTGCTGATAACCCTTTGAAGAGAAGGATGTCTTTGGAATCACTCAAAAATACCAAAATATGAGCAAGATATACTTCTTTGAAGTTCAAAACCCTAGCTCCTAGATCAAGAAAATGCTTTGAGGAACTTTGACAATTTTGGACAAACTTCTTGTACCAACACTTTTGATTTGTTAATATAAGTTGTTAAGGATGATAATGAGAACTCATAGCAACCAAAATCACTTCCATATCTTGATAATTGAGAGAAATGTGGACTTGTGACCAATGGGAACAAGGCCTTGTACAACCATGACAACTTCTTCAATCAACCCCTTGTACTTTTGAATCAATCTTTATAACTTTGAAATGTGGTGAACCAAAATGAACCTTTCTGTACCATTTCTTCCAAAATAACTTCAATGGTGAGGTTTGAATTTCTCAAGCTTTAATGACTAGGGCATGGAAATAAACTCATGAACCTATGGATCAACTTGCTAAGCCACATTGCCTTTACCTACATTATTAACAAGTAAGACAAACCAAAATTTAATTTTGTTAATTAGAAAGAAATTCAAAACAAAAATGCATAATCATAAAAGAAAAACAAGTCAAGGTGCTTGGTGATCTCTCAAAGAGCAAAGTTAAAGATAGGGAGGAGAACCAAAATCCCTAATGTGATCTTGTTGTGATTGAATCAACATGGTATGATGAAGGGATCTTAGGGGCGAAAATTGGGATACAACACAAACCCTAATTACTAGAAATAATAAGGAAAGCAATAAATTGCATAATTTAAATGTCATACGCTTTTACAACACTTTGGGAATGGGGGGTACAATTTTTGAATGAGGGGGAGAAAGCAATAAAACCCTAATTACTATTACAAACCATTGAATCATGAATAATAGAATGTACAAAATGTAAGAGGAAGAAAGAAATTTGTTTTTAGGGTTTTTGATAGAAAAAGGTTTAATGTTAACCTAATTAAATTAATTAAATTTAATTAAAAGAAAAGTTAATTAATTATTTTATCAAAACCTAAAATTAAAATAAAACCTAAGTCTAATTTAATTTGTTTAGAAAAATATTTTTTGTTAATGTTAATTAAGAAAATGTTCTACAATGTAAAAGAAATAATACAATTTAATTTAACAAAAATAAAATAAAATGCTTAAATTAAATTATTTAAGAAAATAATGTTTTTTTTTGTATTTTTGGTTTTTTTTATAAAATAGATAGATAAATAAATATAATGAAAGTATAAAAAGAAATAAAAATAAATGGGTTGGGATGTTTGAAAAGAAAAATGGGGGTTAAAAATTAGTAAAAAGGTTAGGCCCCAGACAAGTTTTTGTTTAAATCAGAAAAATCAAATAAAAAAAGTATATGGGCCTCTACTGAAAAGCAATTTGGAGGGCGTGAACTCAAAAATAATTCAGGTCCAACAACAAATGTCCAGCACCTGTTTTGATTCCATGCTGCTAGCTTATTATGATGTACCATGGACCTACTCATGTGCCGCATTGGATTCAGCCTTGTGATGATCAGATGGTATTAATGTGAAGCTTCATAGTGGGTGTGTGTGGATTGATGCACTGAGTCTACAAGGAAAACATGAAAAAAATAAAAGGTTACCACTGGGGCTCGAACCCAGGTCCTATAACTCAATACCTTACGTGCGCTTCCTTTGCCACTAGGGTGGCTATTTCATTCGTGTATAGAACAAGTTGCAATAAACTTAAAGTAAACTTAGTCCTGATTATAACTTCATCCCTAACCTCGCGCTAGAAGCCATTGACAAGATTTTTGTATTTATGATCTTGCTCATTTCTCAACCATTTTCAAAATTATAAACATGAAACTTGCTCCATTTTTCAATACCAATTCAACCATGTAAATAACTTAAACTATAAATCAAAGATGAACATTAATTTCTGTTGGTACCAAATAAAACCTAATTTTTTTCAGAAAGTTCAAACCTAATTTTGAGTTTGGAAGATGATGAAGATGAAGTTACAGTTGTGAAACATGTATAGGGATGAGTTGTATATGATGTATGGAAGCTTTGTGATTGATTTAGAGAGTAAACGCATGAGTGGATTATGAGTTTGAAGTTTTTGGCCAGAAATGACAAACAATAGAGGTTTTGATGCAATTATGAGTTTGAGGGAGTTTGAGGACATGTAAAAATCACCTGTTAGGTTGCAAATGGCTCCTCTATTTATAGAGGAAAGGTTTTGAAGGCTCTAGTGATCAGAAACAAGGAATCACATGTTATGGTCTTGAAACTTGTTTTTGAAGAAAGCTTGACAAACATAGTTCCAATGCATGGTACAAGGACTTGTAGGGTGGTTAGAAGGCTTTAGATATGTTGCTTGTTGCTTTAAAATGTTTTGGAGTCAGAAGTAATAATGTATGGGCTCAAGGAGAGTTGACATTGTGATTCAAGTCACTTTTCCAAAATGGAAATGTGAACTTTGTTCCATTAATGGAATGATCAATTGGACAATGGCTCAAGCTTTGGATCAAAACTCAATTAGTTATGTAAACATCTGATTATGGATAGATTTGCAAGTCAAGAGGCCTGCAAAGCAAGATTATGTAGCATAATTGTGGGATTTGGTTATGTGTTCTTCATGAAGATGCCTTCTAATTCAAGAATGAAAGTTCAACTTCTTCTCTTCGATTCTCCTAGCTCAAGCATGATCTCTTCAAGTTCTTGGACATTTTGGAAAGCTTGAAACATTTTATACAACCTTCATGTTAACCACTTTGGCTAAATCAACTTGGAACTTGGTGAAAATTGGCCAAGTAGTTAGGACAAAAATCTGCCTAAACTTGCCAAAATTTTCACTAAGTATTTTATGAAAAATGTCATGACTTTATGAGCTTATATCTTCACATTTAAGCATTTTTAAGACATCAACCCTAAGGTAAAAAGTTTTAGAATTCATCAAGATCTACAAATTTCATGTTGAAAGTTTTCCTTGAATCATCTTGCATCTTGGTGAAAAATTATCATGAAGTAGTGAAATTATCAAGGTTAAAAACACTTATAATTTTTCTAAGTATTGAAAACTTTGACTTTTTGTGGAATTTCTTGACTTTCTCGATTCTTGTTGACCAAATTTGATATTTTTGAGTGTCTTGATGAATTTTGATTTTTGAAACTCAATGTTGACTAAAAAGTCAAAGTTTGACTTTTTGTGTATTAGTTGACTTTTCATCAGTTGATCAAATTTCAACTATCAATCCATTGATCTTGAGAAATGATTTGAGCCATGAAATTAGGTCAACATGTTTGTGTTTGAGTCCTTGATATTATGCTTCAAGCCATTAGGTCATGTACTAGGTCAAAAGTCACTGATCAGTCATTCTCAATCAAAACCCTAATTTTGACATTTTTGCCCCTTTGATGATTTGAGTGCTTTTCTTGAGGAATTGTGATCAAAACTTGATCAATTGATGAATATGACTTCAAAATGTTGATGTTTTTCAAAAAAATCATGATGTTTGACTGTATATTGACCATAATTGACTTTTTTACCCAATACAGCTGATTTTCAGTCATCTAAGCAATTGACTGAGCAAATTTGTGATGCTGAAACTTGGTATGAGAAATCTTGGAGACCTATAATGAACCATGAAAGTCATTTTAGGCATCAAAAGGCCAATTGTCCTTGAGAAAACCAAAACCCTAATTTGGAGACTCAGTGCTTAGGAGGTGAGCTTGTCTGATCAAATCCTTGAGAACCCTTGAGCATTTGAGATCTTTGGTGAGAAATGTATTGAGAAAAAAGACGGAAAATTTTGGGGTACAACAGCTGCCCCTGTTAAATTTTCTTAAACCTGAAGAGTTAGATTGGCGCGTCCACCATTTTCAACTTAAAGGTAGAAGATGATTGAACACTTAAGTGCCCTGAAATTAGCACTCGCTTGTGCACGAAGTAATGTTGTTGGTTGATCATACGGAAATGGGATTAAATATGCCATTTGGAGAGTGATAAAATATTGTAGGAGATGGGCTTACAGATGCCTCCAAAGGTGATGGAGAGTCGTCATATATGGGCTTATAGATGCCATTTAGGATAATTGTTGATAGAAATTAGACTAAGTCTAAGCTTGACTTCAACTGGAAGAAGTATCAGAGCAACGCTACACTTGATTTAATCTGAGCCAGAAGAAATATCTACTGAAAGAAGTATCAGACTAAACCTTTGGTCGATTTAAACTGAACCAACAGATATCTGTGTTGTCTTTAACTGGAAAAGAATAAGAATAAATCTTTAGTCGATTTAAACTAAACCAGAAAAGTGTCTACAGGAAAAGTATTAGAATAGATCTTTGGTCAATTAAACTGAACCAGCAGATGTCTTATGTCGTCTTCAACTGGAAAATAATCAGAATAAATCTTTAGTCGATTTAAACTGAACCAGAAAAAGTGCCTATTGGAAAAGTATCAGAATAAATATTTGGTCGATTTAAACTGAACCAGCAGATGTCTTGTGTCGTCTTCAACTGGAAAAGAATTAGAATAAATCTTTAGTCGATTTAAACTGAACCAGAAAAAGTGTCTACTGGAAAAGTATCAGAATAAATCTTTGGTCAGTTTAATTTGAACCAGCAGATGTCTTGTGTATTCTTCAACTGGAAATGAATCAGAATAAATCTTTAGTCGATTTAAACTGAAACAGGAAAAGTGTCTTCTGGAAAAGTATCAGAATAAATCTTTGGTCGATTTAAACTGAACCAGCAGATGTCTTGTGTCGTCTTCAATTGGAAAAGAATCAGAATAAATCTTTAGTCGATTTAAACTGAATCAGAAAAAGTGTCTACTGGAAAAGCATCAGAATAAATCTTTGGTCGATTTAAACTAAACCAACAGATGTCTGAAGGAAGTGTTTGTCATGTAGAAAGTCGCCTCATCCTGTTTCGGGAATTGATCTTTATTTGAGTAGAGAGAAAGAAAGGAAAATAGTTTCCTCATCCTATTTCGGGAGTTAATATTCAATTTGCTTGTTCTTCACAAATAATTGCCCTGTCTTGTTTCAGGGATTAATCGGTGGCTGGTTATCCAGATAGTTGCCCCGTCTTGTTTTGGGAATTAATCTGGAACTGTTTGAAAATTGTTGATGATATTCGTCTGTTGATTGATCTTTCCTGGAAAAAGGTAAAGAGTTAGTTGTATGCAATGTCATGATGTATGAAATTCACTTGCGTAATGATGTTCTCAAAATAAATAAGAGTGTGCTATATGTGTTTCGTATGCATATGTTATGATGAATGAATGTGCAATGTTGTTTAAGTGTATTTGTCTTGGAAAATAAATCCCTGACTATTGTTGGGGATGAAGGGTACGTGTATCTTCAATCTTATCTAGAATGCTTCTGTTGGGGATTCCTGGTTACTTGTTTGAGGAAAATCTACAGGGGATGTATTGATTCTTGTTTGGGGAGTAGAGATTTGGAACATTGGTCGTCCGTTGCTCTGTTGGGGAGTTTATTTCTTATTTACCTTGACTGGGAATAAAAGAGATGGTTAAACTTCTGATTCGTTTGGGGAGGATAAAGTTAACTGGTATCTGGTCGAATTCCAAGCTTCACAGTAATTTTCTGGGGATAGTGATGACTTTTACCGGGGGAAGAATTTTGTTAGTAATTTGTAGTAGTCTGAGGAATATACTCGAGTTGGGGAATTTGTAATATGTTGTGGAAATAAACCCTTGTTGATGGTGAAGTGCTCTGCCGAGAAAACTAACTCTCTTGGGGGAAATTGAATTTTCTGAAGAGAAGAACTCTGCAAGGTCTTTTTCAATTTTGGAGGACCAAATTCAGCTGTGGAAGAGAATTTCCAGAAAGTGTACTGATTGGAACTCTATAGGTTGGTGATATTGTCGGGAAAGATATTATAAATCTTTTATCTGTTGGAGTGATCTACCGGGGAGATTGTGGGGAATGTACCCATATTTGTGAAGACTACTCTACGGGGGATAATTTCATATAAGTGGCTCTGGCGACTTCACTGGGGATAATCTTATGAAAGGGATTCCGTGGGGATTTATGGACAGCTTGAGTGTCATCCCAACTCCTAAAATTTTGAGTAAATACTTATTCTTGTTCTTATGTATTTATTTGTTAACAGTTGATCATGTTCATATGCATATATTCATTCAATTTTACTCATTGGACGTTTTTGCAAGCAAAACAGAAAAACAAAAAGTTTGGACTTTAAAGTATATTTGTATTGATAATTTTCCTATAAACAGTCAATTTTGTACAAAGAGACGGAAATCCTAGTAAGAGGAAGTCGTCGTGAAATGAAAGAGTACAAAGTGAAAACAAATATATAGCCATGTGGAAGTGATCTCATTAGGTTCTAAACCATGTTATTGCCCCCATGTCTTCGAGCATATCGTCCCTTGCCATCAGAAGAAGTTGATTTAGCTGATCTCGTACCATTTGAACTTTTGACCTCGGTAATAAAGCTGGTTGTAAGTGATCCAACAGGACATAGTCGTACGCTTTAATCCTTAATTTTTGCCTGGACCGCCCTTTCGGGTTTTCATTCCACCAGAATATCTTTTTTTGCCCAAGCCACCTTTTTAGGTTTTCGACTTGTTGGGTGTACAATATTTTGTAGATATCCCTTATTTTTCCCGAACCCTTTTGGTTTGCCGGGATGCCCTTATTTTTGCCTAGGTATGTCCACCTAGCGGGTCATTCTTATGCGTAGTATTTTTTTACTATGTCTGCATTCACAAGGTACGGGAAATCTTCTCCATCCATAATGGTTAGCATCATAGCACCTCCCGAGAATACTTTCTTAACAACAAATGGCCCTTCGTAGGTGGGAGTCCATTTTCCCTAGGGATCGTCCTGTGGTAGGATGATGCATTTTATGACCAAGTCACCAGCCTGGTACACCTGATACTTGATCTTCTTGTTGAATGCCTTGATCATATGTTTTTTATATGTCTAACCATGGCAAACAGCCTCAAGCCTCTTCTTGTCCATCAGATTCAACTGATCCAACCTAGTTTGAATCCACTCGTCTTCGTCCAAGTCTGCATCTTTCATAATCCTTAGAGAAGGGATTTGAACTTCGACATGCAGGACAACTTCCATGCCATAGACTAGAGAGAATGGGGTTTCCCCAGTTGATGTTCACGCCGAGGTATGGTAGCCATGAAGAGAAAATGGTAGCATCTCATGCCAGTATTTGTAGGTCATCACCATCTTTTTCACAATCTTCTTTATGTTCTTGTTGGTAGCTTCTATTGCTCCATTCATCTTAGGCCTTTATGGAGAAGAGTTGTGATGTTTGATCTTGAACTGTATGCAGAGTTTAGTGATCATGGTGTTGTTCAGGTTGGTACCTGTTGTACCCTAAAATTTTCCCTCCCATTTTTCTTCAAGACATTCTTTCAAGGCTCTTCAAATATTCAAGAATCTCAAGGGATGACTAGTTAAGATGCACCTCCTAAGCCCAAAGGCCTATAACTAGGGTTTGGAGTTTCTCAAGTAAATTAGATTTTCAAAGGTCCCAAGTGGCTTCCATGGTTCTCCTTAGGTCCTCAATAAGGTTTGTGTCAAGTTTTAAGCCCTACATCAAAAGTTTGCTCAGTCAATGTCTCAGATGATTGAAAATTGAATGTATTGGTCAAAAAGTCAACTATGGTCAACATACAGTCAAACTTCAAGATTTTTGGTCAACATCTGTGATACGGTGGGAGAACTGACTTGAGGGTTTTACGTTTGATCGCAAATGTTGCGATTACCAAGAGTCGCCACCGACTTTTCTTTTATCCAAAAGGAAAGGTGAAAAAGCACAGGAAAGACCTTTGAGATTAAATCTTGAGTTCGGGGGGTAGATTATGAAAAGGGAAGGTATTAGCACCCTTTTCATCCATGGTTTTCCATGAGCTCTTAGTTACTTTCTAGATCACTTGCTTTTGTTTGAAATTGTGCTTTGTGTGGAATTTTGAAAGTATTTTGTAAAGAGGCCATTATTTAGGCAATCTTTGTAATGATTCTTGTTCGTAAGAATGTATACAAAGATGTTTGATCTTTTGAAAATGTTTTCAATTTTGTAAGATGTTTGAAAGTGTATGTGTTTGTTTTGAAAATAGAAAGGATGTTTGTTTTGAAATTTAGAAAGTAATTAGGAGCACTCTACCTACTCAAAAGTCTTTCTTGTTCATTTTCTTTTCCTTTGACATTATTGTCTTACCATTGATTTGGTAAGCAACCCTATCTTTGGATGTAAACGGGACGGGTGTGGGTCATTGTATAACCATGATTAGCAATGTTGCAAGGTATCTTAGCATTCTCTTTTAGGGACTAAGATCATTTGAAAGGCAACTTAGATAACGTCATCGAGGGACTATGATCTTGTATTCGTTTGTTTTTGCTAAGATGCCCCACATGCGTAATATGGCCATTTTGTAAGTCAACCAAATGGAATAACCCTAGGGGTGCTTGTGTGCAAATGTATTGTTTTCATGCTTGATTTTGTCTTTGATTAGGGTTCTCTACTTGTTTGGTTTTAGTCTTTCCATACAAAAACTAATTACTAGTAATTGTATAAGCAGTAAATTGCGGAAAATAAATATCCTACGCTATTACAATCATTAGGGAGATGGGGTGTACAGAGTATAAATGGGATTGCAAGTAAAATTAAAATCCTAATTTACTATTACAACCATATTGAATGGATAAGAATGTACAAGAAATGTAAAGTGAACTTTTTTTATTTAAGTAAAGAAATAAGTTTTATTTAAGAAAATATTTTTATCTTTTTATGTTAAAAGAAATAAAATAAGACATGTCAAAAATGTAAAATGTTTTTGGTGTTTTTGATTAGTGAAGATATAAGTGATAGCAAAAAATAGTACGAAAAAAGAAAATAGAATCAGCGCATTGCTGAACTAAAGGAGATCAGAAGTTCTGACTCTGGCGTGCTGCAAAAACAGAAATCATATTAGCAGAAATAGGTAAAATCAAAAGTTCTGGATCCACTGGGAACAAAGAAGATTTCAGAAGTTCTGATTCCACTGGCAGAACTTCGTCTCCTTCTCCATGTTAGTCATAACATCTGTAACTTAGTCATTTCTCAACAAAACAGAAGGTGTGCATATAACAGTTATGGCAGGTTTCATAATGTTTCAGAAACAAGAGATATCAGAACTATAAATCAGAAGCAAGCATGAATTTGCAAATCCTAATTCTGAGTCTTAATTTCTTCAAGAAGTTCTGGACTGAAATTCTCTCTACCTAGGCACGCAAATACATGGAACCTCATAATATGTACAGCATCAGAATCATGATGTTTACATTGTATTTTTGAATATGCAACTCTGACAATGCCTAAGTAATATGATGAGAGTCAGAAGAAACTTACCTGGCAGCTGGAAAATAATCTGTGAGCTGAAGTCTGGTTCTGAACGCTGGTGATGTTCTGAACAGCTTCTTCACGTGCTCAGCAGGCTAGAAGCTTTTCAACTTGGGCTACGACTGGTTAGAGTATTCTGGAACAGTCAAGGGGTAAAGTTCTGACTTCTTTGAGGTGGATGTGGATGGAGAGTGTGTTACAGTTTGAACACAGAAGTTAGGATAGCTTATAATATGTAAATCAGAAACTGTATGGATGGTTTTGGTCAAGAAACACTTGAGGAAAAATGGAGTTTGAATGCAAGAAATCAAAAGCTAACGGGTTTTGTATTTTTGTGTTTGCAGTTTTGGATTCTTGGAATTTTAGCAGGGGTTCAAGGCTTTTTCTTTCTCCAATTTTCGACCTCTTTACAGTTGCCAATAAAGTCTAATTTATAGGCAAAGGTTTAGTAGCTTGGAGAGGTCATGTGGCACAACCATCATATGCTAGGCGCTGACTTGTTCTTGAAGTAAGTTCAAATAAGTATGGTGGTTAGCAGTTTTAACAACGCCTAAGCTGGATTTGTAAGCAGGAAATAAGGAAAGGTAACCTCAAAAGCAAAAGCAATGTATGGGCCCAGCACACTTTTGTACAAAAGTTTTCTTTTCTAAGACAGTAAAGGTACTCCTATGCCACACGTGGGGAAATCTTTTGGATAAAGACTCAAAAGTGGTTGTGAGCATTAAATGATGATGAGATTTATCAAACCAAAAATCCTGCAATGTGAATTTTGCATCATTGCTTAATTCTGGGTCAGAGGTTCAGCTTCAACATAATTTATAATAAACATCCAACTTCTGATCTTTGTATCTCCTTGCTCCAGCATGTTCTGAAGGAGCTCCCATACTTTCCAGGAAGCTTGCAACACGCTTGGTAAACCTTCTTTGAATTTCTATTGCAAACTCTGACTGAATCTTTGTGAAAACTGGCCCATAAGTTGTAACCAAACTCAGTCTTGGAATTGTCTAGAATTTGCTGAGTGCTTCAGTTTCATGGACGTGTCTTTGAGGAGTCATAACTTGAAATCCCAGCATTTCTAGGAGAAGTTTTGTTCTGCAATGTTTTAGGTCTTATTGAGATCTAAAACTCTTGTGTTAGAATTTCTTCCAGAATCTACTTGCATCATGGTGATAATCTGATCAGAAGTTCTGAGCTCATCATATTTCCTAAACACTTAGAAAAATTTCTAAGTATTTGGAATTTTGACTTTTCCAAAGCAAATTTGACTTTTGATTTTCTTAATGAAACAAACTTCATATTTTATCATGTCTTGATGAAATATGATTCTTGAAACTTGATTTTGATCTAAAAGTCAAAGTTTGACTTTTTAGTGTGCAAATGACCATTATACCCTTGTGGATGACTTTCTTGGAAAATTTGTAATTCAAGGCTTGAAATTGGATGGGAACAAACCTGAGGGTTCAGGGTGATCCTTTGAGAAATGAGAGGGCAAATTTTGGGGTACAACAACATCAAATTTTGAAGTGATATTCATCATTCGATCAAGTTTTCATCATGATTCCCCAAGGAAAGCCCTTAAATCATCAAAAGTCAAGAATTGTCAAATTAGGGTTTCCTTAAGAGAAGTCAACTGAACTTTGACCAGGCCTAACTTTCACATACGTCATCAACTTTTATCCAACCAAAGCTCATTTTGAATCAAATTAAATTCTCTACAACTTTTCTTTTACTCTCAAGTCCAAAAAATGCTTCATTAGGAAGATATGAGCTCATACATTATAGGTCATTTTCAAAAGTCAACAAAAGACACTTATTGTCAAGGCATCTTACATCAAGATAATGTCTTCAAAAGAAAAAATGATCAACATAGTGATTGTATAGGACATCTTAAGCTTTCCAAAAAGTCCTATATCATCTTCAAAAGATAAAAAAATTGAACAAGTTATGAGTTGCACAAGTTGAGAAATTTTGGAGAAATTCATGAAATGCACATTGAGCAAACTTACAATTTTGAACTAATGGGCCTAGTTTTTGGCACTCAAACATGTTTATAAGATGTGATAGGACCCATAAAACCATTCCCTTATTTTTAATAATTTTTATTTATTTTATTTTGAATTTTATTCATTTTAAAACAAATTAAATCAAAACAAAAGGGAGGTTAATGGGCTTAGGCACATGAATGGATTTGTGGGTCAAGATTGAAGCCTAAATATTTGTGTGACCCATCAACAAAAACATTCAGGTTCATGCAAGCTCAAGGATGGCAAGAATTATCAAATATGGCAATTTTTCAAAATCTTGATTTTTGTTCTTAAACCATGGTTAATGCATTGTTTCTTTCCCTCTTTGTTAGTCTTCTATTCTCTCTATAATTACTGATGCCAAACACAACAAAAGAGGATGAAAACCTTGCATAACAAAGCCATACGAAATTCTCAAAAATTCCCTCAAAGTTGCAAAATTTGAACTCTCACTTCCTGCCTCTCTCAAGCCAAACAAAAGGTCCATTCATTCCCCTAAGGTTCCCAGGAGTTGAATCAGGCTCGTAGTCAAGCTCTTTCATGTCCAGAACTCCCATATCCAGTCACCATCGTTTTGGTATATTTACTTGAATCCAATATTGTTAAATAAGAATTGTTAACCGATTTAACATTTACATACATGTTTATAGTAATGCATGAGACAAGTTTGATGTAATGCATACGAGCTTTAAGGCTTAAAACACAGGTTTCCATTACTAGGGTTTTAAAGTTGTTGAGCGTTGATCTGGGCGATACAAGGACTTTTAGCCTAAACTAATGCCAGATTTGGACTCAAGGGAAGATTTTAAGGGGGGATATGGTACCTTGTACATTTTAATTGGTGCATTTTTGCAGGTTTAAGATCTTACGTGGCCAGAAGGGATGACCGGAGATTGACTCTGACATCCCTGAAATTCGTTGACTCTGGCTGCAGGCGTGGCATCTCTTTAGTGACCCATTCAAATATTCTTGCACGCGTGTGTTTTGAATTTCAAACATTGGAGTTTCATTATATTTATATTGGTTTGTGTTTAAAACAACAAATGAGCAGCTGGCACAGATGGCAACTCATGTACTCTTATGGCATACCTCCCCTGTTGGTGTAAGCCCTAGAGGCCAATACTTTTGGTACTTGTATCGAATTATTTATTAATAATAAAAGGAATTTCTTTATTATGTTTGCTTTCCAAAATAATAAAGTCCTTAGAATGGTTTGTTTGTTTAATGAAATGTTAAGTGTGACTTAATCATGAGATCCCATTAAACATAAGACACTATTCTTAAAGTATCTGTAGTCAAGCTTTAATGTGAAGTGGGATAACATTAAAGCATTAAGATTATTATGAATATAGATTGATGATCACATCTCATGGATCATAGATAAGGAGTTATCAAGTCTTGACATAGGTATGAATATTAGGAGTAATATTTATACTGGATTGACCCGCTATGAGAATACTACATAGAATGTTATGCAAAGTGTCATAAGTTATTCTCATGATGATAATGGTGTATACCACCCTTCGACCTGAAACCACTATGGACCCTAGATGTAGAGTCAAGTACTTTATTGTTGATCAAACGTCATCCGTAACTGGATGACTATAAATACGGTTGATGGGTACTTCAAAAAGCATGCTAAGGGACATGACTAACCTAGATGGAATTTGCTCATCCTGCATAACGGGATAAATGTCTAAGGGCCCAATATTGAACTGGACAAGGGTGACACAGTGTATGCCTTGTGTTCAATATAGACATGAGAGCAAAAGGGTAATTGTACAACACAAATATTATCACGGAAAAGGTTTGGTCAGATCACATGACATTTTCGTGACTTGGATAACAGTGATGTGTTGCTAGATACCGCTCACTATTTATTATATTAAATGTGTGATTTAATATAATTGCCAACGTTGCGAAAACCTACAGGGTCACACACATAAGGACAGGTTGATGAGAGATAGAATAAATAAGGAACACCGTAAGATACGGTGCACTTAAGTGTAATACGGAATGTGGTAAGGTACCACGTGGATAAGTGATATATGGTACATCATAAGGTATGATGTCCATAAGCTTAATTGGGCTTTTAGCTTATAGCCTTAATTGGGCTTTTAGCTTGTAGCCCACACGAGTGATTCTATAAATAGATCCCTTGTGATGAAGCAATTTCACTTGATGCAATTTCGTTTTTGATTCTCTCTCTCACTCAAGGTTTCCGTTCGTGATCAGCTAGCACTGTGACCGGAAGAGATTTGTTCGTGTGGACTGAGTAGAGGCGTTGTTATTCATCAACGCTCGTGATCACAACATCAAAGGTCTGAATCGCCACAAGAGGTAAATATTTCTATCACTGACCATGTTCATTCGTAAGGATCGCTAAAGGAAAATTTTAAATTCTGATGCGCTTTTGATCGCAATTTTCCTTCATCCCCCATGTCCTGGGTTCGTTCCAGGCGTGAGGGAGTTTTATTTTTTTCATATTTTCTCATTACTGATCAGGTACCAGGCAATCCCAGCATGCACACGATGCGCTCCACATCTTGACCATCAAATCTCTTTGGATGCAAATTCAGCGTTTCAGACTCGCATTCCCATCAAGGACCCTCAAAAGATCGGCCATACATGATCCTAGGTAAACGTTAGGTTCTAGCCAAGTTGGGCTTATTGACTTCAGATTTGCACCCCCCCTAATTACTGTTTGCAACGCCTGGGCCTGAGATGTTGGGCCTTATAAAAATCTGATTTTTCACCCCCTGACATTTTTTTGCAGCAAGCCCATTTACATTCCTTTTTTATTTGATTATTTTATTTACCATTGTATTCCTTTCTTTCAATTAATTCTTTTTTTATTAAAAAAAATCAAAAAAAAATATTATACTTAGGTTTTTATTAATTAAATTAATTTTAATTGATTATTTAATCATCTTTTTATCACTTAGAAATTTTTAATTATTATTTTTCCTAAACAAAAACAAATATTTTTTTTATGACTTAGAAATTTTTAGGGCTTTCTCTTCTTCGCGCGTTTATTTATTTGCGTTATTATATTCACAAATATTATGTAATTGTACAAAGGGTTGTAATAGCTTAATTTAGGACATTTACTTTTTTCCCCATTTATGGTTTGTAATTCCCCCCATCCCGAAGCGATGTAATATCGTAGTTTAATTTTTCATTTTATTTTTCGCACTTGTATATATTTAACTGCTAGATGTATGCTAATAGGCTTGTATCGGAAGACTAAAAGCAAACATTAGAAAATTTAACATTCAAGACAAATATAACTGAAACACAACACACTTCGCACACGCGCACCTCTAGGGTGACCCTCACTTATTGCCTTCGGAAAAACAGTCATGTCCCTCGAACGTGGGATGCTTTAGCAAAGACCCTCGATACAAAGATCATAGTCCCTCGATGACCTTTCGATGTTGGCTTTCGATAAATGATCTACTCCCTTATGATAAATTTCTAAAGTGCCCTACGAGTTGCCTTTATGACTGTACGATGACCCTTGCCCGTCCCTCAAAATATCCAATGATAGGGCTATCTACTAACTAATGGTAGGATAGCACTATCTAAAAGAAAATAGGAAAAGAACAAAGATCTTTTGAGTAGGTAGACAGCTTATAGTTGCTTTCTCACAAAAAAATTTCTCACACATATAATCTCCTTTCTAAACATTTTCAAATACAAAAAAACACTTTTTATGCATTCTCAACGATACGAGAATCATTACAAAGTTCGCCGCACTAAGGCGTCTTTCTAAAATATTTTCAAAATACACTTACACCAAAAAGCATTTTCAAAATGAGCTAGCAACTAAGAGCTCATAGATAACTACAAATGGAAAGGGTGCTAACACCTTCCCTTTCAATAACCTACCCCTCTTACTCAGAAAAATTCTCGAAATTTCTTTCCTGTTTTTTCACCCTTTGCTTTATTGGATAAAAGAAAAGTTGATGGAGACTCTTTCTAACCGCAACATTTGCGATAAAACATAAAACCAGTAAAGTCAGTTCTCCCACCGTATTACAATACCATTGTCAGTGATGATCCTCTCATGGATACCATACCGGCATATCAGGTTATGTTTGATGAACCAGGCCACGACATTCTTGGTAACTGAGGCAAATGAAGCTGCTACAACCCACTTGGTAAAGTAGTCAATGGAAACAAGAATGAAACGATGTCCATTAGAGGCAGTAGGTTTGATTTATCCAGTTATATCGATTCCCCACATTGCAAATGGCCAAGGGGCAGTCATGACATTCAAAGTAACTGGAGGCATGTGAACCTTATCAACATAAATTTGGCACTTATGGCAAGTCCTTGAGTGGTGGTGACAATCAGTTTCCATGGTCAACCAATAGTAACCAGCTCTCAGAATCTTCTTGGCCATAGTATATCCACTGGAGTGAGTTCCAAAGATACCTTCATTCATATCCTCCATGATCTTCTCTGCTTTCTTCTTGTCCATACAACAGAGCATATTTAAATCATGGTTGCGCTTGAATAAAATCCCATTACTCAGGAAGAACTTGGAAGAGAACCTCCGTAGGAATTTCTTATTGTTGATTGATGCCCTTTTAGGATACTCTTAAGCTTCTAGTTATCTTTTCCTTCATGAAACCAAGGCTTCTCCTCTACTCCATCAGTGTCAATCTCATAGTAGTGCGTCGGTTTGTCAAATCTTTCGACAGTAATTATGTGAGCTTCGTTGTCCCACTTGAACTTTAACATATATGACATGGTAGCTAAGGCATATGCCATTTGATTTTCTTCCTTCGGGATATGTTCAAAGGTAATCTCTTCGAAGCACGGTATTAAGGTTAGCACCAGTTCTTTGTAAGGGATAAGATTTGGATGTTTTGTATCCCACTCTCCTTTAACTTGACTTACCACCAAAGCTAAGTCTCCATATACAATTAAGAATTTGATTCTTAGGTTAATAGCAGCTTTAAGAACCAAGATGTACGCTTCGTACTCGGCCATATTGTTAGTACAATCAAAGAAGAGTCTGGCAGTGAAAGGCGTATGGCAACTTTCGGGGGAAATGATCACAACACCAATTCTATTTCCCAGTGCGTTGGAAGCTCCATCAAAAACCATAGTCCATCGAAATCCTTGTTCAGGTCCTTCATACAATCCATGCTTTTCACAATCTGTAATCAGCATGATATTCTCGTCTGGGAATTCAAAGTTCATAGATTGGTAGTCATCTACAGCTTGATGCACCAAATGATCTGCCAGCACACTTCCTTTTATTTCTTTTTGAGTAGTATACTGAATGTCATATTCATTCAAGATCATTTGTCGTCGAGCTATTCTTCCGGAGAGAGTTGGCTTCTCAAAGATATACTTGATGGGATCCATCTTAGAGATTAATAGAGTGGTATGAGTCAACATATATTGTCTTAATTGGCGAGCAGCCCATGCCAAAGCGCAGTAAGTTTTCTCGAGCAGTGAATATCTTATTTCACAGACGGTAAACTTTTTTCTAAGGTAGTATATTGCATGCTCTTTTCGACCAGACTCGTCATGTTTCCCCAACACGCACCTCATTGAATTCTCTAACACGGTTAAGTACATGATCAGAGGTCTTCCTTCAACTGGTGGAATAAGAATTGGAGGTTCTTGTAAGTATTCTTTGATCTTGTCAAAAACTATTTGACTGTCATCATTCCACTTTACTACTTGATCTTTCTCCAGCAGCTTGAAGAGTGGTTCACAAGTAGCAGTCATGTGAGAGATGAATCGGGAAATGTAGTTGAGTCATCCTAAGAAACCTCTAACCTCCTTCTCAGTGCGGGGATCTGGAATTTCTTGGATAACTTTTACCTTTGTGGGATAAACCTCAATACCTTTGCCACTGACGACGAAGCCTAGAAGCTTTCCATACCTCACCCCAAAGATTCATTTATTGGGATTCAACCTCGACTTGTATTTCTTCAGTCTTTCAAACAGCTTGTGCAGATGATCAAGGTGTTCTTCCTCAGTTTTATATCTCTCTATCATGTCATTCATATATACTTTTATCTCATGATGAATCATGTCATGAAATAAAGCCACCATAACCCGTTTATAAGTTACGCATGCGTTCTTCAGCCCAAAAGGCATGACCTTATAACAGAAGGTGCCCCACTGTGTGACAAAGATTGTTTTCTCCATGTCCTTAGGTTCCATTTTGATTTGGTTATAACCCGAGAAGCCATCCATGAATGAGAAAACCTTGTGTTGAGCAGTGTTGTCAACTAAGACATCAATATGCGATAGTGGGAAGTCGTCTTTGGGGCTTACCCTATTCAAATCCCTATAGTCTACACACATACGGACCTTACCATATTTCTTTGGCACTGGAACAACATTTTCATCCCATTGGGGATACGACGTTACTGCCAAGAACTCTGCATTAAATTATTTCATTACCTCAGCCTTAATCTTCTCAGACATATCAGGACGCATGCGACGAACATTTTGTTTGATCAGAGAAAAACCCTCTTTCATTGGTAGACGATGAACCACGATATTAGTATCGAGCCCTGGCATGTCTTTGTATGACCAAGTGAATACCTCAACATATTCATGCAACATTTGAACCAATCTGCTCTTAACACCATCTTCTAGGTTAGCGCCAATCTTGACTTCTTTCTTATCTGCCTCAGTACCCAAGTTTATCACCTTGACTGATTCTTCGTGCGGTTGGATAGCCTTTTCATTTTGTATCAGGAGTCTGGCGAGTTCTCTAGGTATCTCACAATCTTCTTCACCTTCGTCTCCGACTTGATAGATTGGATTTTTGAAATCATAAATGGCAAAATAAGAATTTTTGTCAATGAGATCCGGAATGGATGTGGATCTACAAATGTGTGTGTGTGTGTGCATGTAAGGTCACATGGCTATTTGAAAATACAGTAAAGTAAAATAAAGACAAGGAGTTCAAAATTTGAATGCAAAATCGTCCAATATTTTCATTAAATTAGCATATGATATATGAAATGACAAACCCTTAACAAATAGACTGTCGTGCCTCGGGAAAGGCACACGGTTTAAAGTCATTGTTTTAAAAAAGAAATTATACAGACATACTTCTTAAAGAAATAAGAATAGGAAATAGCAATTAATCCTGGTTAAAGGAGATTTAGATGAAGTGTTTGGCCTTCCAGTTGTCAAGTCCACCATCAGCAGTTGGGAATATCCAATCATCCAAGTCACCGTCACTGTCAGTGTCTTCCAAAGCATTGACTTCATTGTTGCTATTATGGAGAGGTGGTCCTCTAGCGCGAGCACGACGAACCTCTTTCTGAGATTTTGAAGTAAAATCCAACCCAAATTTGTTAGATTTGTAGGGGATGTCAGGAAGTTGTCCCTATATAGTGCAGCCTCCATCTTCTACCACAACCCGAGCATCCTTCAGGGAGGCCATTCTTAGCATGTCTTTATAGATCTTAGGAGTATCAAGAGTAGCAACAATAGTTGGAGGGATTACTTCAAATTTCTGGCAGGGGGTTTCAATGAATTTGCCATCCATTTCAACATATTTGAAAGAATTCAAATGACTGACCATATATTCTTCCTCTCCACAAACTGTGACAATCTTTCCTTTCACTGGGTATTTCATCTTTTGATGTAATGTAGATGTAACCGCTCCTGCCCCATGAATCCATGGGCGTCCGAGCAAGCAAGAATAGGTCGGGCGGATATCCATTACATAAAATGTTGAGTTGAAGACTTGATATCCCACCTTGATCGGAAGATCAACCTCTCCGTGGACCATTCTTTTCGAACTATCAAAGGCTCTTACCACAATATCACTGGGTTTCAGCATCAGTCCATCATAATCTAA
The DNA here is from genome assembly GCA_948472305.1 of Vicia faba. Classification (NCBI taxonomy): domain Eukaryota; kingdom Viridiplantae; phylum Streptophyta; class Magnoliopsida; order Fabales; family Fabaceae; genus Vicia; species Vicia faba. The sequence continues at coordinate 352,934,901 of OX451735.1, forward strand.
TCTATCCAAAGCACCTTTGGGTAAAACATTCAGGGAGGACCCAATGTCTACTAACACATGCGCCAAAGTAGTGTCTTTGCATTCAATAGAGATATGCAGAGATTTGTTATGATTCTTCCCCGCCGGAGTTAAATCTGTATCAGAAAAGCCTAAACCATTATGTTGCACCCCAAAATTTTCCCTCCCATATTATTCATACATGCTCATTGAGGTCCACAATTGCTCAAGGCTTCAAATTATTTTCATGGCACCATATATGCCTCAGCATAATGGCATGGCTGAAAGAAAAGAAGTGTGCATGACAAAGTGTAGGTCGAAGGATGAAAATATGCCTAAGGGCTTTTGGGTTAAAGCAGCTTCGACAGCAGTATGCAGGCTAATTTGAAGGATCGAAAGAAGGATAATTCAAAGGAAAATGTGAAGAGAATTTTAAGAATTCTTCGATTAGAAGAGCTAGTAAGGAGCTTCGAAGGGTTTATTTTTGAACCACTGAAATATAAGTTGTTTGAAATATCCAAAGAAGGCAAGATCGAAAGAAAGCGCGAGGAGGTTTTTTCTGAAGCCTTCGATTGGAAAATCCGGTAATGGGAACCATCGAAAGGTTCATTTTTGAACCACTGAAATGGAAGTCATTTGAAGCATTGCAAGGAAGACACCTTTCGATTGACATGTTGCCTGAAGGGGCACTTTGAAAAGAAGAATATTTTGGAATCGAAAGGGATTTTTGTTTTATCAAAAGAAAACATGTGAAAGGCTCATGATTCGAAGGACATGTCATCTTTAATCATGGCATGATCGAAGGACAATTTGAGATGAACCAGCCAAGTATGAGCCACCTCAGAACTTCTAGCATGTACCTGAACAGGTGGGATGTTTGAAGAGAAGTTCTGATGCTCTTAGGTTGCCCTTCGATTGGTGCATACAAGCTGTATTCACCAATCGAAGGTGGACTAATGCGCAACAAAGTTATTTCTTGTAGGCGAGCAAAGGGAAGGAGTTGGTTAATCAAAGCAAAGGCTTGGTGATCATAAGTTATCCTTCGATTGGCACATATAAGCTATATTCACCAATCGAAGGTGAAATGTTGATCAACAAGAAATATATTTTTGCAGACATGAGCAAAGGGTGGGAGTTGGAATCAAAGAGCCACATGCATAACTACATTCTAAGGAGATGACAAAACAAAGTTTCGACAAGCCAAGAGGAAGAGGGGTTCGAATTGAAGGAAATCGAAGAGAATGAGAATGGAGTTCGACTAGGAGAATTTTCCAGGTCAAACAACCAATGTAGATGGACTCAATCGAAGGAGCCATGAGGATGAAACCGTGAGAAAATAGAATTGAATCCCAGAGCCATCGAAAGGAGCAATTTAGAGTCAATCGAAGAACAAGGCTTGAGGGCATTCGAAGGAGTCAAGATGAGAAACCTGTCCAGGTTCATTCAAAACTCAAAAGGGTAGAAAATCATCAAAAAAGGAAACCTTTTAAAACTTTCGATTTTTCCTTCAAAGCCATGGTTAATGGCTGGTTCTTGCCATTTTCGCCCACCACCACACCTCTATAAATACAAGACCTAACAGATTGCCTACAGGAAGAGATTACCCATCAAGAACACAAAGAAATACATCAAAGCTGCCAAAATTGAAGCCCACTTTGCAGGCCTCCTCACTTAAAACCAAACATCCTATTCCCCTCCTGAGATTCCCAGGAAGGCTTTCAGGCCCCTAAGCAAGAAGTTCCACGCCCAAAACAGATCCACGCATCTTCGATTGGTAAGGGTTTGCAAAAAAACAAAAAAAAACTACATTTTCATGGCATATTAATACTTTTAACCGTTTAATTCATGTTCATGGCTATTGATAGTACAGGTTTAACGTGAATGAGATTGCTCCATTGCTAGGGCATGATCTGAGATTTCCTTCGAATCTCTGGGTTTAGGTTGTTTCGAGTCAAAATAAGCTCAGACCTGAGATCAGAGGATTCGAATTAGAGACAAGAAGGATAAGGTGTTGCGTGTGTGCAGAGGCAAGAGTTTGACCCCTGCCTCTTGCAATGATTTTTTCTGTTTATTTTCTTGCAGATTCAGTACCCTCCACAGGCGATCCATCATACACTATCAACAGCCTCTCCCATTGGATCGAAAGGCAGCACCCTCTCATTGGATCGAAAGGCAACTCCCTCCTTGGATCGAAAGACATTCCTCACTGGATTCACGGGAAAACTGGGCTTCAACAACTTGGGCCTGGCGTTTTTTTTCACACCCCCAGTTTTTGTTTTTACTACTTAGGCCCATTTATTTTTTTCTTTTTTGTTTTATCTTTTATTGTTTTTCTTAATTTGTTTAATTAGTATAAAATAAATAAAATCACAAAAAACATTAGGTTAGTATTTTTATTAATTAAGCTAATTTTGTAAATAGATTAATTAATTACTTTAACGTTTTGTTTAATTTAAAATCAATAGACTTAAGATTCTAATCAATTTTAGTTCTATTTCTCAAACAAATACCAAAAATATTAGGTTGTATTAGAATTAATTTTTCTAATTAAATAATTTTCTTTTAGTTTTATTTTAATCTAATAATTAGACTTAATTTAGTTTAATATACAAAAAAAAGAGTTCTCTTTTTAACTTAGAATGGGTTTAGGATTAGACGTCATTTCAATTCATGCGCGTTTTTATCTTTCGCATTTTTTTTCATATTTTCTGTAACTGCCTACTGGGATGTAATAGAATTAATTAGGACTCTTTACTTCTCTGCTCTCTTTATTTTCCCCCCAAGTTTTGGACTTGTAATAATCCACCTCCCCGAAGCCGTGTAATAGTGTAGGATATAATTTCTGCACTTTATATTTCTTGTACATATACTAACTGTTTAGATGTATGCTAATAGGATTGTATGCCAAGAGATCAAAATCAAACGTTAGCAAAACCTAACATCAAGATAAATAACTGAAACACAATACAATTGCACATGCGCACCTTTAGGGTATTCCCACTTTGGTTGCTTTCGGAAAACAGTCACAACTCTCAAAACGTAAGAGATGTTAGTGGCTACCCTCCGGTTTAAAAGATCATAAGTCCCTCGATGACCCTCTCGGTGTTGCCTCGGTAAAAATGATCTTAAAAACCTAGGGTAGTTACTAAAATTTATTGCCCAGTTGCCTTTGTGACTATAAACGTCCCTTCGAATGTCCCTCATACATCTAACTATTAGGGCTACCTACTCACTAATAGTAGGATAGCACAGTCTAAAGGAAAAGAGGAAAAGAACAATCATTTCAAGTAAAGTAGATAGCAGTTAGATGCTTGCTCAAACAAATTTTTACACTTACACAAAACAACTTTCAAAAACATTTTCAAAATGCTTTATCAATACTCTTGAGGATTGATACAAGAGTTATCATAAAGCAAGTTGCCTTACTATTGGTATTTCAAAAATACTTTTCAAAAACACACAAAGTACAAGGTATTTTTCAAATGAGCTAAAGAATCTAAGAGCCCATAGATAACTACGGATGGAAAGGGTGCTAACACCTTCCCTTTCCATAATTTACCCCCCTTACTCAGAAATAATCTCGAAAGGTCTTTTTCTGTTCTTTTCACCCTTTCCTTTGTTGGATAAAAGAAAATTCAGCAGCGACTCTTGCTTACCGTAACATTTGCAAACACAAATGCAGACCAGTATAACAGTCGGTTCTGCCACCGTATTACACATTATCAGCAGTTAGGCTCGCAACATAATTCTCAAATTGATCAGCAGTAGTCTCTTGTGGTACATGGGCATTCTTCAGGAATTTCAGCAGAGCTTGGGCATGTGCTTCGGAGCATAACAACAAGGACATCATGGATATATTTAAGGGTGTCTGCCCCAATTGATCAACTATTTTGTAGTCACTTTTTCAGATGATCTTCAGAATTTCCTCCATCTCTTATCTAGATGAGTCTTCAATTATAACATCTTTGGATGGTGCCTCCGTCAGGGCAGGCTTGGTAACTTTCTCTTTACCTCGGGCGTTAGCATTTGGTCCAGCAGTAGGAATACGAACAGGTGTTGTTATAGTTGTTGGAGGAGAGATCTCCGGAGAGAAGCCTTCATGTCCTAGTGACCTTACTAGTTCCGACAATATTTGTAATTTCAGGCTCTTCAGTTTCAATAATCTATGGTTCTTGCTTGACACCATGATAATAAATGTCTGCCCCATAGTTCCAGGGCATAGATTTGTCAGTGATATAGGGGACTAGCCCCAGTGTAGTGATGATCAAGGGAGCCACTCTTGGCTTAGCAGGAATCCTTATAGGGCCTTTATAAGCGATCCTAATAGGAGCATTTGAAATGGTGATTATGGAAACATCTTGAGGTATACTTTTAGGTAAACTCTTCATGGATGGATTTTTCTCAAACAGAATTTCATGGTTGTCATTCAAGCGTTGAATACCTTTCTTCAGCCACATACAACCATTGGTTTGGGAAGCACAATGGTAACAATGTTCAAGGCATCCAGGAAATAAATCGGCTCTTAACAGATTCTTCTTAACAGTTTATAAGGGAGTAGTCAAATCATTAATGGTGGAGACAAATGGAGACATCGTCAATGGAATTGACACCTTTACCATGACTGGGCATGGGTGCGGTAATCACATTAGGGGTTTATGGAGGGTCAAACTCAATCACTTTGTTATCAATCAAATTTTGGATCTTGTTCTTCAACGCCCAACAGTTGTTGGTGTCATGTCCGGGACTATTTGAATGATAGTAACATTTCACATTCAAGTTATATTTGGAAGAGGAAGTATTTGGATTTAGAGGAGGGTCTTGCAGCGTTACCAAATTTTCCTTTAACAAATGTTGTAGAGCTTAAGACAGTGACAAGTTAATCCTAGTGAATTGCCTCCTCGGGGCGTCTGGCCTTTGTTGATTGTTTGATTGTTATGGTCGTTGAACTGGGGTTGGGTTTGAAATCAACACAACTTCTACTGACTGATGACAATCATTCTTGATACGGCTCCTTTGTCCATAAACATCATTAGTATCTTTCTTACCAACAAATGGTTTCTTTACAACATTAGAGGTTGAGGCCATGGGGATATTTCCGCTTTTGATTCCACTTTCAACTCGCTCGCCGGTCAAAATCAACTCAGTAAACCCTGATGAAGAACTCCCAATCAGCAAATTAAAAAATGGACCAGTCAAGGTGCCCATAAACATGTCCACTAATTCTCTATCAGTCAATGGGGGTTGCACCCTTCCATCTAGGACCCTCCACTTTTGAGCATACTCCTTAAATCCTTCATTTGAATCCATAGTCATATTTTGTAATTGCATGTGAGTTGGTGCAAGATCAGCATTGTATTGGTATTGTATGTAGAAGGCAGCATCCAGATCCTCCCATGTGTGGATATTAGTCCCTTCTAGTTGATAGAACCATTCTAATTGTGTCCCAGATAAGGTCTATTAGAATAAATGAACCAATAACTTCCTACATGCAGTGTGTGGTTGAATCTTGCGGACATAAGACCTCAGATGCATTTGGGACATGAGATTCCGCCATACTTGGCGAAGACAGGAACCTTGAATTTTTGGGGAACGACCACCCCAGGGACCAAACCTAAATCTCCAAAGTCCAAACCATGCACTATTTGGATCTCTACAGCTTTAAGTCGGTATTCTAGTTGTTTGTATTTCTCATATGTCGTGGATACTTCTCTTCGGAGTAGTCTTTATCCTCAGTAATCTGGTTATTACCACCCCCATCTTTGGTGCTCCTAACATCCTCGTCTTGATTATCTTCTTCCTCAGAAGAAGCCTCTTTTATTTGATCCAGTCAAGAAGGCCCCTTGAACCTTCTTCCCATGTTGAGGATAACAACCCGTTTCTTGGTCTTCCTCTTGGTGGCAAGGAGTGCCATCATCTCTTGTTGACCTTTGTCTAGGTTGAGGAGAGTCTCTTGGAGTTGTGCGTGTTGAGTCTGCAGATCTTTGACAGTTTTCTCTAGAGCCATCTTATACTGAAATAAATATTAAAAAGATGAGGAAACATGTATCGGAAAACCTGCTTATGATATGATGCATGCTATGTGTATGCAATGTTTTCAAAGACCTTAAGGAATTTAAATTTGCTAGCCAAAAAAGGAAACAAACACAACAATTGTAATAATAAATTTAAGATTACAACTTCCCCTTGGGCTTACAATGAAAAAGAAAAAATGGTGTCAAAAGACAACAAAATAGGCTTCTAAAACAAAAGACTCAAGTCTCCCACGAACGCTTCCTCTTTGGTGTAATGTATGCATTCAGGCTTCACTCCTCGTGAAGTTGCCTTGTGAGCTCCAACACTTTCTTCTTGCTTGCATAGAATCGAGCTTCAAAGGTGTCATGTTCCCCCTTGAGTTGAATCCACGATCTCTGCAATTCCTCGAAGTCGATAGGCATGTCAGGATGGAGAATGGCATAAGGAATATCTCCCTCGGCAACAAGCTCCACAACTATTGGTAGGATAGCAGGATATGACATCATGATATTTTGAGTGTGAGTTCGCACCCATTTGAGATAAGGCTCCAAAGGAATAGAGTTCTTATGCCCCAAAGTCTTGCTATCAACCTTTCTTACCATGCCACAAGCACGTACAAACCTTAATGATAACCTTGAACATCATTCTCATAGTCAAATATAATACCTTGGATGAGTGCGTCGCGGGGACCATCTCTTCGAGCATAGACAAATTGTATTAGAGCTAGAGAATGGTTATAAGTAATACCTCCCCTAATGCCCAAGAGTGGAACATTAGGTAAGTCCCCACAACCGTCAATGATAGTAATTTCCTCTTGAGATCGAGAGCACCAATGGATATCCATATGAGAGCGACATTAACCTTTAAGACCACCTCAAGCCTTGCTCATTCTTCAATACTGATCGGGGAAAGTGTGAAATAAACCACCTATACATCAAAGGCAAGCAACACATAAGAGTCCCTCGCTTCCTCATAGTGCGAGTATGAAGAGAGTGCAAAATGTCTCCAAGCAATGCAGGCACAGGGTTATGAGTAAGGAAATTTTTTATAGCATTCACATCTATGAGTTGATCAGGATTAGGAAAAGCATCAACCCATAAATTATAAGAGCCAAGATCTCCTCAAAAGATTATAAAACCATATCATCCCAAAATAGTCGAGCCTTCTCCATCAGGAATTTAGCCAAAAAGCCTTTGACCCCACTTCTTGTCTCCCAATTAGCTACAACGTCAGAACTCTTCAAATGTAAGGCCTTCGCAATGATTTCAGGTCTTGGAGCTTCCTCTAAACCGGTGAAGAGTATTTGATCAAGAACAGGTACTCCTAGTAGTTGAGATAATTATTCCATTGTGGGCATCAATTGATAATTGGGAAAGGTGAAACAATGATGTACAAGGTCAAAGATCTGAAAGAGTACCCTTACCATGTCTTCTTCAAAGCTTGAGGTAACCAGATTGAGAAGTCGACCATATCTTTTAGTGAATGGAGAATTTTTAGGAACCCTTGATGCTAACTCTTTGAGTTGAGGAGGCACCCTTATGAAGTTGATTCGAATGGTATTTCTGCGAGTGGAAGCCATATCCTACAAAACAGAACAACGATAAATCCCTAGGTCCTTGAAATTGTTAGTGAAAATGTTATGGCATGATGTTATGATGTCATGAACAAATAATCACACACAAGGCCTTAGGTTTATGCTTGCATGGGGTTTATAGGTAAATACGCTCTTGAAGTTTAGTTGGTTCAACTTGTCCTAAAAGAAGTAACCGGGTTCTAGGAGCCTCAATATCACTAATCTTTCTTCATTGGGCATTGTTTTAGCTCAAGCATCCAAACTGCGGCCAAAATATCCCAAAAGTCCAATCTCAATGAGTTTATTATCAAGTATCAACCAACTTTAGTCTTGCACCAAAGCCGGCTACCTCACTACTTTCTAATGGCTAAGTTGTTCAACTAAGATTCTACGGTCAGTTAGTGCTTCATGACACCACACAACGGCCCTGTATTCTCCTTGACTGGACTCAAGGGACACCAATACCAAAAAATGTGTCACACTAGCGTAGCCATCACTTCAACCATGTCGATATTACACCATATAGTCCCCACGATCTATTTCTAATTACCTAATATTCCCCAGATCTGGGTATAGGATCTTTTCAAGAAATAAACCCAAGCATAACCCAAATGTAAAGCAACCAAGGAAAACAAGGTAAAGCAAATAAAGGTGATCTAGCTCTTAAGGTAACCCTACTTTTAGTTTAGTCTCCCCAATATAGTCGCCAGTTCTGTGATACGGTGGGAGAACTGACTTAGGTGTTTTACGTTTGATCGTAAATGTTGCAGATAGCAAGAGTCTCCACCGACTTTTCTTTTATCCAATAAAGGAAAGGGTGAAAAGAATAGAAAAGACCTTTTGATAATTTTCTTGAGTTCAGGGGGTAGGTTATGAAAAGGGAAGGTGTTAGCACCCTTTTCATTTTTAGTTATCTACGGGCTCTTAATAGCTAGCTCACTTTAAAATGCTTTGTGTTTGTGTAAGTTGAAATATGTTTTGAAAATGGTAATTTTGCAATGGTTCTCGTATCATTGAGAATGTATACAAAATGTTTGTTTTTGGAAATATTTTGAAAACGCCTTAGTGCGGCAATTTTGCAATGATTCTCGCATCGTTGAGAATGTATACAAAATGTTTTCTTTTGAAATATTTTGAAAACGCCTTAGTGCGGAAATTTTGTAATGATTCTCGCATTGTTGAGAATGTATACAAAATGTTTTATTTTCAAAATATTTGTTTGAAAGCGAGTGTTTGAAAAGATGTTTGTTTTTTGAAAGTGTGAAAATAGTTTTAGTTTGTGAGCAAGCAATTACGAGCAATCTACCTACTCAAAAAGTCTTTGTTATTTTCCTCGTTCTTAAGATAGTGCTACTTTACCATTGATTGGTAGAGAGCCTCGTCATTGGATGTGAGGGAGAGGTGCGGGTCATCGTACAGTCATAGAAGGCAACTTGTAAGACATTTTAGCAATTGTCGTAAGGGTCTAAGATCGTTTACCGAAGGAAACATTGAAGGTTCATCGAGGGACTATGATATTTTAATTGAGGGTCTTTGCTAAAACATCTCACGTTTGAGGGACATGACTGTTTTAATCTGAGGCAACAAGTGTGGGTCACTCTAGAGGTGCATATGTGCAAAGTATTTTGATTTCAAATATATTGTCTTTAAATTAGGGTTTTCTATGGTTTGGTTTTAAGTCTTGTCATGCAAATCCTAATTACTAGCAATAATAAGGAAAGCAATAAATTACAGAATTTAAATGTCCTACGCTATTACAACACTTTGGGAATGGGGGTACAATTTTTGAATAAGGGGGAGAAAGCAATAAAGCCCTAATTACTATTACAAACCATTGAATCATGAATAATAGAATGTACAAAATGTAAGACGAAGAAAGAAATTTGCTTTAGGGTTTTTGATAGAAAAAGGTTTAATGTTAACCTAACTAAATTAATTAAATTTAATTATAAGAAAAGTTAATTAATTATTTAATCAAAACCTAAAATTAAAATAAAACCTAAGTCTAATTTAATTTGTTTAGAAAAATAATTTTTGTTAATGTTAATTAAGAAAACGTTCTACAATGTAAAAGAAATAATACAATTTAATTTAACTAAAATAAAATAAAGTGCTTAAATTAAATTATTTAAGAAAATATTTTTTTTTGTATTTTTGGTTTTTTTTTATAAACTAGATAGATAGATAGATAAATATAATGAAAGTATAAAAAGAAATAAAAATAAATGGGCTGGGATGTTTGAAAAGAAAAATGGGGGTTAAAAATTAGTAAAAAGGTTAGGCTCAAGACAAGTTTTTGTTTAAATCAGAAAAATCAAATTAAAAAAAAGTATATGGGCCTGTGTTGAAAAGAAATTTGGAGGGTGTGAACTAAAAAATAATTCAGGCCCGACAACAAATGTCCAGCGCCTGTTTTGATTCCATGTTGCTAGCTTATTGTGATGTACCATGGATCTACTCATGTGGCGCGTTGGATTCAGCCTTGTGATGATCAAATGGTATTAATGTGAAGCTCCATGGTGGGCGTGCATGGATTGATGCACTGAATCTGCAAGGAAAACATAAAAAAAAGGGTACCAATGGGGCTCGAATCCAGGTCCCTATAGATCAATGCCTTACGCGCGCTTCCTCTGCCACTGGGGTGGCTGTTTCATCCTTGTATAGAACAAGTTGCAATAAACTTAAAGTAAACCCAGTCCTGATTATAACTTCATCCCTAACCTCGCGCCAGAAGCCATTGACAATATTTTTGAATTTATGATCTTGCTTATTTCTCAACCATTTGCAAAAGTATAAACATGAAACTTGCTTCATTTTTCAATACGAATTCAACCATGTAAACAACTTAAACTATAAATCAAAGATGAACATTAATTTCTGTTGGTACCAAATTGTGATACGGTGGCAGAACCGACTGTTTAATACTGGTTTACATTTTGCGTTTTGTGTTTGCAAAATGTCGCGGTAAGCAAGAGTCGCCACCGACTTTTATTTCATCCAACCGGAAAGGAAAAAAGTACAGAAAAAAAATCCTTTTTTGAGATTTTGAGTACGGGGGGTGGATTATAGAAAGGGAAGGTGTGAGCACCCTTTCTATCCATGGTCTTCCAAGGGCTCTTAGGTACTTGCTCATTTTTAAATTGCTTGTGTTTGCTTTGTTTTTGAAAATGTTTACTTCGTGATAACCCTTGTATCAATCCTCAAGGGTGTGACGAAGTTGTTTTGAAAATTTGTTTGAAAAGTGTAAGTGTAAAAAGTTTTGGTTTGACAAGTACCTACTAGCATCTACTTACTCGAAAAAAGATCGTTTCTGTTCTTGTTTCCTTTAGACAGCTCTATCCTACTATTGAGAAATAGGTAGCACCGTCGTTGGAACTTGTAATGGTCAATTCGAAAGGGACATACGGTCACTAAAGCAATATTAGGATACCTTAGTAGTAACCCTAGAGTCTTAAGATCTTTTCAAGGCAACATTTCTGAGGCAACATTTCTGAGGCAACGTTTCCGAGGCGACATTCGAATGAGACAATTTGATCTTTTAGACTGGAGAGCAACCACTAAGACACCCTATGCTTAATGATCATTTACCGAAGGCAACCGAAGTGAGAGTATACCCTAAGAGTGATATGTGCGAGTTATTTATTTTCAGTTTATTATCTTTGCACATTAGGGTTTTCTAACCATATTAATTTTGTCATGCATTCTTGCCATACAATCCTATTACGATACATCTAGACAGTTAAATATTTGCGGGAATTAAAAATGCGAGAGAATAAACCTACGCTATTACAAGGCTTCGGGGAGGGGGATTAATTACATAACCAAAAATCCAGGATTTAAACAGTAAATAAAAACCCTAAATTAACTATTACAAACCCTGAACAGTTACAAAATAATGGTAAAATAATCAACAAGCGCGCGGCGAATTAAATGCGAGGCGATTAGGGTTTTGACCCTTTGACTAATCCTACTTGCGATTGATTGAAGAAAAATGTTTTTTTGTCAAGTTTTGTTATTTGAGACAAATAATGGAATAATTGAATTAAAAAAGGAACCTAATTACTAATTCATTTTATTTAAGAAAAATAATTAAGTTAACCTATTTTTTGTATTTTTATTTTATTTGCAAAAGGAAAACAATTAAATCAAGAATTAAACCTAATTTTCCTAGTTGATTTTAATTGTGAAAAAACAAATTAAAGTTGCCCTAAATTAAACTAAATTAATTAAATTAAATTTGATAAAAAAACCTAATTCTAATTTTTGTAAGTTCTTGATTTTGTGATTTTATAAAAAAAAAAGGTGATTAATTGTGTTAATTAAAATAATTAAGGAAAATATTAAAAGAATTAAAAATAAGAAAAAATAAAAAGGGAAGAAATGGGCCTGTGTTGAATAGCATGTTGGGGGGTGCAAATCTGATTTTTTAAGGCCCATTAAGCATTAAGCCTGGTCAGCGCTGGATCTGGTATGGGCGTTGACTTGAGTTGTATGGTGGTCTCTCATTGTTGGCACGTTGGATCTGGCTAGGGGCACATCAGATGGCTGGATGTTGGTGGAGCATGGTGGGCGCTTGAGATTGTGAAGAACTGGATTGGCCTGCAATTGTTAAGAAAATAACAAAATGCACACGCCTGGGATCGAACCCAGGACGTGCACATCAAAGGCTAGCCTCTTTACCATCTGCGCTGGAATGTTAATTATTATTATTATGAAACAAATGAAACATAATGCAAACAACGTGCCACGCCTCCAAAACACACGAAAATTCAAACGGGCCAGCCACATGCTACCACGCCATCGTCTCCTTCATTGGCCTATCGCTTTAGGTAAAACACTTTTACCTACGAACATTTGTGCGTAACTATAAACCTGTAACATTCACAAATCATGTACAGGCAATATAAATGAAAGGTAATGGTACCAATCAACTCATCTCATTCTCACGAGCATCATGGTACCTGATTCAAGGCCCAATTGTTCCTGTATTTAAAACCCCTAAAACGAACCAAGAAACCCTAGCAATGGCATATTGTGATCCATGTACTGTAAATGCAATTAAGTGGTACCAATAGCTTGCAAACACGAGGATGAACAAGAATATATAACTAAAACATGCTTATGATGAGTAAATCAGTGAAATCTAGTTTGAGGTTTTAGGGCAAACCGTGATGCCTGTAGGGTATGATTCTGGGTGTTTTGAAGCTTGCAAAGGATGTTGTTAGCTTCCTGAGATGTCTAGCAAGCGATTGGAAACTTCAGCACACCTCAAATTGGCCTGTGGAAGAAGATTCGTCTCACACTTTTTTTGGAAATTTTGAAGTTTTGTTCTGGTTTTGGAGGCAGGTTGTGCACGAAAATTCCTCTGTTTAGGGTTCTACAAACTTCAGTATATGTATTGAATCCAATTAGGTTAACAATTTTGGATCCAATCTTGAGAATTCATGAATGGAATATTTGATTTTTAAGCCATATGATATCTTTCCATAATCATGCCAATCATGCTCTTTTTGTACCAATTATGCTTGATTTGATTTGATCATGTAAACTCAGCATATCTTGATTGCCAATCTGTCAAAAAAACAAATTAAATCATATCTTTGTTAACTTTCGTCATTTATTTGATTTAATTCACTTTTTAATTAATGAAAAATCAAAATAAATTGAAAAATGAAGCACATAATGGGTGAGTGAACATTTGAGTCGTGGACCACATTATAATTGAGGTGCAAGCATAAAAAGTTAGGCCCATTTAGCAAAAAATGCAAATTTGAGCACATTTGACTTTTGGCAATTTTGCAAAAATGGTCAACTTGGCCAATGCATAACTCTCTCAATTTTGAGCCTAGAGAGGTATTCTTAGACTTTTTAGAAATCTTAGGATGTCCCATAAGCAACCCTTTTGGTATCATCTCAATTGAGTCTTCCATGTTCATGTATGAAGCTTTGACACAAAATGTGTTTTTGTTGACTTTTCAAAAGGATCTATAATGTCAAAATTAATATGTTTTTTTGAGTGCATAACTGAACTTGGGAGATGAAGATGAACTGTAGGTAATTGCATCCTCTTCAAAATGAGCTTTGGATGGGTCATTTCTGATAAAGTATGAGAAAGTTATGCTTGGTCAAAGTTGAGTTGACTTTTCCTATAAAACCCTAATTTAGCAACTTTTGGGTTTTGATGAATTGTGAGCAATCCTTGAGGAATCATGATCAACCATTGATCAAATGATGGATAATACTTCAAAATGAGGATGTTGACCAAAAATCTTGAAGTTTGACTGTATGTGGGCCACAGTTGACTTTTGACCTAGTATAGTTGATTTTCAAGCATTTAAGCAATTGACTGAGCAAACTTCTTCTGCAGGGCTTGAAACTTAACATGGATGATATTGAGATCATATTAGGACAATGGTGAGCATTTTAGTCCTTTGTGGTTCACACATCTTGATGAAGATGGAAAACCTAATTTGAGGTATATTGCCTTAGGAGAGAGTTTGTCTGGTCAACTCTTGAACTTCCTTGAGCAATTTGGGGACCTCACTTTCCATGTGTTGGGAAATATGGGAGGGAAAATTTTGGGGTACAACAGCTACCCCTGTTCAATCTTCTTAAACCTGAAGATGTAGATTGGCTCGTCTGCCTTTCGTGATCTGAAGGTGGAAGATGATTGAACACTAGAGTGCCCAGAAATTTGCACTCGCATGAAGTGGCACTTGATTTGTGATATCGGGAATGGGCTTACAGATTCCATTCGGAGGTTGATGATGGAAGATTGTTGGAGATGGGCTTAAAGATGCCATCCTGGATTCGATGGAGAATCATCGGGGATGGTCTTAAAGATGCCATCTGAAGAGGTGTCGATCGCATAAGAGATTCCTTTGCGAGAACCCGTATACCTGTTGTTGATGAGGACTTTACTGGGGAATGGTGGTCTCTGTCTTAGGGAGAAATAGAGTTTTAGGAGCTTCAGTTGTCCGTTACTCTACTGGGGAATAACTCCGATTTGGGGAAGCGGAAGTGAACTGCGTATCTGGTCGAGGTATATGCTGCACCGCGACTTACTGGAGAGATGTGAAACCAATCGTGTTTAATCGGGTACCGGTCTTACAGTGTTGTGGACTGTTGTCTGGGGACAAGAGAGGAAGAACCCGAATAGTAAGGTTATGAGAAGGAACCTGGATAGTATGGTTACTTCGAGATGAAAGCCTGGATAGTAGGGCTGTAAGAAGGAACCTGGATAGTAGGGTTACTTCAAGATGAAAGTCTGGATAGTAGGGCTTGAGAAGGAACCTGGATAGTAGGGTTACTTCTAGATGAAAGCCTGGATAGTAGGGCTTGAGAAGGAACCTGGATAGTAGGGTTACTTTGAGATGAAAGCCTGGATAGTAGGGCTTGAGAAGGAACCTGGATAGTAGGGTTACTTCGAGATGAAAGTCTGGATAGTAGGGCTTGAGAAGGAACCTGGATAGTAGGGTTACTTCGAGATGATAGCCTAGATAGTAGGGCTTGAGAAGGAACCTGGATAGTATGGTTACTTCGAGATGAAAGCCTGGATAGTAGGGCTTGAGAAGGAACCTGGATAGTAGGGTTACTTCGAGATGAAAGCCTGGATAGTAGGGCTGTGAGAAGGAACCTGGATGGTAGGGTTACTTCGATATGAAAGCCTGGATAGTAGGGCTGTGAGAAGGAACCTGGATAGTAGGGTTACTTCGATATGAAATCCTGGATAGTAGGGCTGTGAGAAGGAACCTGGATTGTATGGTTACTTCGAAATGAGAGCCTGGATAGTAGGGTTGTGAGAAGGAACCTGGATAGTAGGGTTACTTCGATATGAAAGTCTGGATAGTATGGTTGTGAGAAGGAACCTGGATAGTAGGGTTACTTTAAAATGAGTTTGGGTAAAACTGCAGAGGGAACTTGGGTAAGGTTGTTCTTGTCGCACCGATGATTACTCTATTTAGCTTTGAGTGTTGATCATGGACCTGCTGGAAATTGTTGGTAATAATTGTCTTTCCTGAAAGAAATACATGGTTAGTTATGTGTGATGCATGAGATGCATTGTGATAAGGTTCTCAAAATGACTAAGATTATGTTATATGTAATGTATGCACATGTCATGATGTATGAACATGAAATGCTGCCGTAATAATTTGAGTCCGGGAAAATAAATCCCTGACTGCTACTTGGAGAGTATGGAAATTATATTCTTGACTGCTGTAAAAAACCATAGTTCCTCTACTTCTGTTGGGGATGATGAACAAAGATGACTAGCTAGGGATTCACATCCATTTGGCTGGTGAATATTCTGCCGGGAGAGACCCTGTCTGAGGATAACACTGCGGGGAATAACTCTGTTGGAGAGGAGATACTCTGTTGATAGATCTGCTGATTTGGAGGAATAAACTCAGCTGGGGATGAATTTCCGTTGCTGGTGATAATGAATTCTATTGGAGATTGAATTTCTGCTTGTGAGAGAAATAAACTCTGCTTGGGGAAAAATTTACTGACTCACTCGCGATTGTGAACCTTAGCTGGGGAGAGTTATGTCCTGTTCGGGAAAGCTAACATCACTGTCTTTGGATACTTTTTACTCTAAGGGGAGTGTATGTTCCACTACTTATGTTCTCAAGCTGGCTCTATCCCAGTACCTGATGGGCAGAGTAACTGTAAGGTTTGGGCACTTCTTGTTTTCCCTGTTTTTGGTATTACGAGTAATTGCCTTTTGTTTCTTATGTAAATATTTATGAACAGCAATCATTTTCAAATGCATATATCAAAAATAAATCATTAGACGTTCTTGCAAAACAAAACAGAAAAAGAAAAAACAAATTGAAATTTCCCGTGAAAATGAATTGTATTGATTTTTGGAAGTTGGCCTGTAATAGGCGTTTTGTACAAAAAGGTTGACGTCCTAGTAAGAGAACGCCGCCGAAAGATAGAAATTACAATTTGTGTTAAAGAAAGAAAAACAGCTATGTGGAATGACCCCATTAGGTTTCAACTCTGCTATCGCCTTTATATCTTCAAGCGTCTCATCACTTTGTTGCTTGGTCGAAGGTGGATCAGATTGATTAGCGCCGTATGAGCTTGATAGTCGATACCGAAGTCTGGTTGCAAGATGATCCAATGAGACATAGTGTTACGCTTCGATCCCTAATTTTTGCCCGGACCGCCCTTTCAGATTTTCAGTCCACCGGGATACCCTTTTTTGCCCAAGTCGCCTTTTCAGGTTTTCGACTTGCCAGGTGTACAGTTGTTTCATTTTCATCCCTTACTTTTTCCTGAACCCTTTTGATTCGCCGGGAAGCCCTTATTTTTGCCTAGGCCAGTCAACCTAGCGGGTCTTTGATTATGCGTAGTATCTTTTCACGATGTCTGCATTGACAGGGTGAGGAAGGTCGTCACCATCCATGGTGGTTAGAATCATAGCTCCTCCCGAGAAAATGTGCTTAACCACAAATGGCCCTTCGTATGTGGGGGTCCATTTTCCCCTGGGATCACCTTGTGGTAGTATGATGTGTTTGATCACTAGATCCCCGACTTGATATTCTTGATGTCTGACTTTCTTTTTAAAAGCCTTGATCATTCGCTTTTGATACGTCTGACCATGACAGATAGCAGTAAGTCTCTTTTCATCGATTAGATTCAGCTGATCAAGTCGGGTTTGGATCCAGTCGTCTTCGTTCAAACCCGCATCCTTCATAATCCTGAGAGAGGGTATTTGGACTTTGATGGGTAGGACTGCCTCCATGCCATATACCAGAGAGTAGGGTGTTTCCCCTATCGACGTCTGTGCTGAGATACGGTACCCATGAAGAGCGAACGGTAACATCTCGTGCCAGTCTTTGTATGTCACTGTCATCTTCTGCACAATCTTTTTGATGTTCTTGTTAGCCACCTCAACAGCCCCATTCATCTTCGGCCGGTAGGGAGAAGGATTATGATGTTGTATCTTGAACTGTTTATAGAGCTCGGTGATCATTGTGTTGTTGAGATTTGTGCCATTGTCAGTGATAATCCTCTTTGGTACACCATATCGATAGATCATATTGTGTCGGATAAACCGTGCCACGACGTTCTTGGTTACTGTAGCAAAAGAAATGCCTCAACCCACTTTGTAAAGTAATCAATGGCTACCAGAATGAAGTGATGTCCGCTAGACGCAGTAGGTCTGATCTCGCCGATCATGTTGATGCCCCACATTGCAAAGGGCCAAGGAGCTGTCAAGACATTAAGAGCGACTGGAGGCACATGCACCTTATCAGCATAGACTTGGCACTTATGACAGGTTCGAGAGTGCTGATAACAATCGGCTTCCATAGTGGACCAGTAGTATCTTGCCCGTAGGATTTTCTTCGCCATGGTATGTCCACTGGAATGAGTTCCGAAGGTACCTTCATGTAACTCCGCCATGATCCTTTCTGCCTCTCTTTTGTCTACACACCGCAGTAAGGTTGAATCATGGTTACGCTTATAAAGGATTCCATTACTGATAAAGAACTTCGCTGCGAACCTTCTCAGAAACTTCTTATCATTAACAGATGCCCACTCGGGATATTCTTGATCCTCAAGATACCTCTTTACCTCGTGAAACCAGGGTTTATCTACTACCTCTTTAGTCTCAATGTCACAGCAATGTGCG
Source organism: Vicia faba (assembly GCA_948472305.1). Lineage (NCBI taxonomy): Eukaryota > Viridiplantae > Streptophyta > Magnoliopsida > Fabales > Fabaceae > Vicia > Vicia faba. The sequence continues at coordinate 352,953,128 of OX451735.1, forward strand.
GGTTCGTCCAACTTCTCAATGATAATCTGGGGAGCTTCATTGTCCCACCTAACTTTGAACATAGAAGACATGGTAGTTAGAGCGTCTGCCAATTGGTTCTCTTCTCGTGGGAAATGTTCGAAGGTTATATCCTCGAAGTGTGGGAGCAATTTCAGTATATATTCTCAGTAAGGAATGAGATTCGGGTGCTTCGTATCCCACTCGCCTTTGATCTGACTTATCACCAGAGCGGAATCTCCAAATACACTCAAAAACTTAATCCTCAGGTCAATAGCAGCTCAAAGACCCATGATACACGCTTCATACTCCTCCATATTGTTGGTGCAGTTAAAACATAATCGAGCGGTGAACGGAGTATGACAGCCCTCGGGAGATATAATTACAGCGCCAATGCCATTACCCAATGCGTTCAAGGCTCCATCAAAATACATATACCATCGGGATCCCTCCTCGGGTCCTTCATCCGGTCTAGGTTCTTCGCAGTCGGTTACCAACATGATATTCTCATCCGGGAACTCGAAATTCATGGACTGGTAGTCATCCACGGCCTGATGCGCCAAATGATCCACCAATACAATTCCCTTTATTACTTTTTGGGTTGTATATTGTATGTCGTACTCAGTCAAGATCATTTGCCACCTTGCTATCCTTCCGGAGAGAGCGGGCTTCTCGAAATTATACTTGATTGGATCCATCTTTGATATCAACAAGGTAGTGTGAGATAGCATATATTGTCTCAGTCGGCGAGTAGCCCATGCCAAAGTGCAACAAGTTTTATTGAGCAATGAGTATCGGGTCTCACAGCTGGTAAACTTTTTGCTAAGGTAATAAATGGCGTGCTCTTTTCAACCAGACTCGTCATGCTGCCCCAGCACACACCCCATTGAATTGTCTAGCACTGTCAAGTATAATATCAAAGGTCTTCCTTCAACTGGAGGCATCAGAATTGGTGGTTCTTGAAGGTATTCTTTGATTCTTTTGAAAGCGGTCTGGAATTCATCATTCCACTTTACCACTTGATCTTTCTTCGGTAGCTTGAAGATTGGCTCACAAGTAGCAGTCAGATGTGAAATGAACCTGGCGATGTAATTCAGGCGTCCCAAGAAACCTCTAACTTCCTTTTCTGTGCGGGGAACCAGAATTTCTTGTATGGCTTTTACCTTTGTAGGGTCTACCTGAATACCTTTGTCATTGATAACAAAACCCAAAAGCTTACCAGACCTTACCCCGAAGGTACACTTGTTCAGATTCAACCTCAGCTTGTACGTCTTCAATCTGTCAAACAGTTTTTGGAGATGGTCAAGGTGCTCTTCCTCAGTTTGGGACCTGGCTATCATGTCATCAACATAAACCTCGATTTCGTGGTGAATCATATCGTGGAATAAAGCGACCATGGCACGCTGATAAGTTGCCCCAGCATTCTTCAACCCAAAAGGCATTACCTTGTAACAGAAGATGCCCCACTGTGTAATGAAGGTTGTCTTCTCCATGTCCTCAAGAGCCATCTTGATCTGGTTGTATCCACAAAAACCATCCATGAAGGAGAAGATCTTGTGTTGTGCGGTGTTGTCGACTAGATCATCAATGTGAGGAAGTGGGGAGTCATCCTTGGGGCTTGCTCTGTTCAGATCTCTATAGTCCACACACATCCGTACCTTACCGTCCTTCTTAGGTACCGGACGACGTTGGCAACCCACTGCGAATAAGAAGTGACAGCTAAGAATCCTGCGTCAAACTGTTTCATGACCTCTGCCTTGATTTTCTCTGACATTTCAGGGCGCATACGGCGGACCTTCTGCTTTACCGGAGGGAAGTCTTCTTTAGTCGGAAGGCGATGTACCACAATATCCGTGTCCAAACCAGGCATGTCTTCATAGGACCAGGCGAAAATCTCAACATAGTCGTGTAGCATCTGTATTAACCGTTGTTTGACACTAGGCTCCAGATTCGCACCTATTTTAACCTCTTTCATGTCTTCCTTTGTACCCAAATTCACTAACTCAATTGGCTCTTCATGAGGCTGTATGGCCCTTTCTTCCTATTGTAATAGTCTAGAAAGTTCTCCAGGCACCTCACAATCATCCTCACCTTCATCCTCGGCTTGGTTGATCGGATTTTTGAAGTCATAACTGGCAGTAGCAGAGCTGTTATCAATGGGATCCAGAGTGGATATGGATCTGCAGTATGATATGTGAGTGTGTGTAAGAGAATATCTGTTTTGATAAAGTGAGAGACAGAAAAGAAAAACAAGGAGCGCAAAATTTGTATGCAAGAAACGTCCAATGTTTTATTAATGATATATGAAATGCCAAATAATAGCCCTCACAAGCAAAGCCAAGGTGCCTCGGGCAAGACACCGGGCCGTAAAGTTTCAAATTGTTTATTACAAATCTTAAAACAAATGAGTCAATTATTACGGAATAAAATAAACAGGTATGAAGTCCCTAGCCGTCCAGTTATTCGGTCCACCATTAATTGTCTGGTAGATCCAGTTGTCCATGTCTGAATCCTCTTCACTATCTTCAATTGCATTAATTCCCTGATTGCTGATGTGTAGAGGAGGTCTTCCATCCCGAGCGCGCCTAACAGCCCTTTGAGCCCCTGTAGTAAAGCCCAAACCAAATTTGTCAGTTTTGTGAGTGAAATCAGGGAGCTGACCCCAATTGGTACACCCATCTTCTTCAACCACAGCCCTAGCATCCTTGAGAGAAGCCATCTTCAACAGAGGTTTGTTGGTTGTAACTTTAGTTGATGCCAAGATCGGAGGGACCTCTTCGAAATTCTGACAAGGAGTTTTTATGAATTCCCCGTCCATCTCTACATAGCGGAAGGAATTGAGGTGACTCACCATATATTCTTCTTCACCTTGCACTGTGACAATCTTTCCCTTCACCGGATACTTCAGCATTTGATGGAGTGTGGAAGTAACTGCCCCAACCTCGTGGATCCAAGGACGACCCAACAAGAAAGAATACGACCGCCTGATATCCATTACGTAGAAGGTGGACCCAAAAGTATAAGAACCCACTTTGACAGGGATGTCCACCTCCCCGTGCACCATTCTCTTTGATCCGTCAAAAGCCCTTACCATAATGTTACTAGGCTTTAAAGTCAAACCCTCACAATCCAAACAGTCCAATGCTTTCTTCGGAAGAACATTCAATGACGACCTGATATCTACCAGCACATGAGCCATAGTGGTGCCCCTGTACTCGATCGAGACATGCAGAGCATCATTATGGTTATTTCCTTTCGGTGTCAGATCAGCATCTGAAAAACGCAGCCCATTGTCAGCAGTCAGGTTGGCCATACAATCTTTGAGAAATGCAATTAAAGCCTTCGCATGGGCTTCAGAACACAACAGTGGAGACAACATGGATATCTTTGATGGGGTCTGCCCCAGCTGCTCGACCACATTGTAGTCGCTATTCTTAATAATTTTCAGTATTTCCTCTATTTCTTGTTTAGAGGCTTCCACAATGATTTTTCTAGGCGCCTCCGTCCGGGCAGGCTCACCTATAATTTCCTTGCCCCGAGTCCTAGATGGCTCAGCAGCAGGGGTGATAACTGGAGTAAGCACAGGAACAGTAGTTGATGTACTAGCGGGAACAGCAGATGGAATGACAATAGGTTTGTTGACAGTCTTCGGGGAAATCTCGGGAGAGAAAATCCTTCCGCTTCTGGTAACCTTACTAGCCCCGACAATATTACTGACATCAGTATCAGCTTCTTCATTCTTCAGATCTTGCTTAATGCCCTGATAGTACACATCAACACCATAATGCCATGGGACAGCCTTGTCTGAGGTGTACGGGATGGGACCAGGAACAATGATTATCAGCGGAGCAATTCTTTGAACAGGTGTAATCCTAAAAGGTCTTCTCGAGGAAACCCTGGAAGGATTGGCGGAAATGGTTATAATAGCAACGTCTTCATTTATAACAACAGGAATCATAGTCTTCTCGAACAGAATATCTTTATTATCCATCAGGCGCTGAACACCTGACTTCAACAAACGGCAACCAGAAGGTAGAATCAAACACATGTGGCAACCTTCGCCACAACCCAGAAATAAACCGGCCAACAGAAAATTCTTCTTAACAGTCATAAGAGGAGTAGAAATTTCTTCAATAGATATCACAAACAAATCAATGTCAATAGCATTAAATCCACGACCATGTTTGGGCATGGGAGCAGTTATAACATTCGGCTTTTTTGGAGCATCGAACTCTATCTCCTTGGCTTCGAGCAAGTCTTGTACTTTGTTTCTCAGAGCCCGGCAATCATTTGTATCATGGCCAGGACTCTCAGAATGGTAGGCGCACCGCGCGTTGGGATTGTATCTGGGAGAGGTAGTATTTGGATTCTTGGGGGCCTCTCTCAAGGTTGCCAAGTTGGATCTCAGCAGATGAGGTAGAACTTCAGCTAATGTCATGCTAATGCGGGTAAACTGTCGCTGTGGTCTTTCCACCCTTTGTTGATTGTTGCATTATGGAGCAACCGCGGGTCTTGGTATCACTACAGCATTTACCATTTGACGGTGTTCATATCTGCTTTGGCCTCTTGGGCTATAGACTGCACTGGCTTCCTTCTTACCAGCGAAAGGCTTCTTTGTTGAACTCGAGGAGGCATACTTCTGTATTTTACCACTCCGAATTCCAGCTTCTACTCTTTCTCTAGTTAAAATCAGCTCGGTGAAACCAGATGATGAGCTGCCGATTAAGTGATTGAAGAACGGACCAGACAGCGTCCCTAAAAACATATCAACCAACTCCCTATCAGACAAAAGGGGTTGAACTCTCCCTGCCAAGTCTCTCCATTTTTGAGCATAATCTTTAAAAGCTTCACCTGCACCCATGGACATACTCTGGAGTGTAGTACGAGTGGAAGCAAGGTCGGCATTGTACTGATACTGCTTGTAGAAAGCAGCAGCAAGATCTTCCTAGTTTCGGACACTGGCTCCCTCCAACTGGTAGAACCATTCAAGTTGAGTCCCTGACAGACTATCTTGAAAGAAGTGCACCCATAAATTTCGATCAGCGGTGTGGGGTTGAATCTTCCTGACATACGAGCAGAGATGGAGTTTTGGGCAGGACACCCTATCATACTTGGCAAAAACTGGAGCTTTGAACTTCTGAGGGATGACCACTCCTGATACCAGTCCCAATTCTTCGAAATCTAGTCCAGGTATCCTCTGAACTTCCATGGCACTCAGACGGTCTTCTAACTGCTTGTATCTATCCTCAGTAGGAGGATATTGCTCATCATCATAATCAGTATCATTGTCAGAGACTGCAGGACTAGGGTCCTTTTCCCCTTCTTGGTTCACCCCTTCCTTGGATGAAGAGGTCAGATCAGTTTGATGCTTCAACCTTTCGCCAAATCTTCTGCCCATATTCAGAATACCAGTCTTCTTCTTCTTCTTCTCTTTTAGAATGAGGGCTTTCAGATCCTCTTTCCCCTTTGCCAGACTGATGAACATCTGTTGGAACTGAGCGTTTTGTGCCTGAAGATCTTTGATGACTTGATCGGAAGACATTTCTGCTGAAATAAACAGCGAAGAAGATGAGAAACCTGTAGTGGTACATGTAATGATGTGTATGATAATGGGATGCACATGTAATGATTTCAAAGACTTCGGGAAATTTAAATTTGTAAACCAAAATAAACAATAACTTTATTAGCTTAAATTTGAAGGTTCAAAATGCCTTTAGGGCGTTACAAATAAGTAAATAAAACAAATATAAAACTAAAAATTAAAAGTCCCATGGACGCTTTCTCTTTGTGCTGATATAATCATTGGGCACTCTTTCTTCCTGGAGCTGCCTGGTGAGCTTTAAAACCTTCCTCTCTTGATCATGGAATTGTTCCCTGTAAGTATCCCGCTCATTCTTCAGCTGAATCCAAGACCTTGGTAACTCCCCAAGATCAGTGGGCATGTAAGGATAGAGAACTGTGTAAGGAATGACTTCTTCAGTAGTGAGCTCCACAATCACTGGTAGCACGGCCACATAAGGCATCATGAGCTTCTGGGAACGAGCTAGTACCCATTTGAGGTAGGGCTCCATAGGAATGGAATTTTTTGGTCCTAAATCTTTGGGGTCAGGTCTATTTACCATGCCCCAAGCTCCTATGAACCTCCGACGGTACTTCTTAACATCATCCTCAAAGTGGAATACAATGCTCTCAATAAGTAACTTATGGGGACCATCCCTTCGAGCGTGACCAAATTGTCGCAAGGCTAGACAAGGATTGTAAGTTATACCCCCCTCTGATACCAAGTAATGGGACATTAGGGTACTCCCCACAGCGGTCAATAATAGCAATGTCTTCCATAGCTCGGGAACACTAAAGAATATCCGTATGAGAGAGTGACATTATCCTGTGTGACCAACCTAAACCTTCTTCGTTCTTCAGTATAGACTTAGGGAGGTGATAAATAAACCACCTCGACAGCAACGGCATGAAGCACATAAGAGTCCCTCTTCTCTTCATGGTACGAGTATGGAGAGTGTGCAAAATATCTCCAAGCAAGGTGGGCACAGGGTTACGAGAAAGGAAAATCTTGATAGCATTCACATCTACGAAGGAGTCCGGATTAGGGAATAGAACTAAACCATAGATAAGAAGATCCAAGACATCCTCAAAAGCCTGAAAATCCACATCATCCCAAAATAGTTGATCCTTGTCTATCAGAAATTTGGCTAGAAAACCCTCAACTCCCATTCGAGTTTCTCAATTGGATACCACATTGTCCCGTTTAAAATGCAAAGCTGAGGCAATGACCTCTGGCTTAGGAATTTCTTCTATACCTATGAAGGGTACCTGTTCAAGAATGGATATGCCCAATATCTGAGAGAATTCTTCCAAGGTGGGTACCACCTGATAATCTGGAAAGGTGATGCTTGGGATCGAAGAACTGCAAAAGTACGCTCATCATCTGTTCATCAAGGTTTGAAGTAACCAGGCTGAGAATTTGACCGTGTCTCTTAATGAAAATAGAAGTTTCAGAAACTCTTGATACTAGCTCTTTGAGTTGGGAAGGTATCTCCACAAAGCTGATTCGGATAGTATTTCTATGCACGGAAGCCATGATCTGCAAAACAGAACAAAGATAAATTCCCTTGGTCTTTGAAATGGTTAGTGTAATGAATCATGAATGCCATGTTATAATGTGTGATCGGTGGATTTAGAACTGACTGTTTTTAGCTGGTTCGCGAAATGTCGCGGAAGCAAGAGTCGCTACCGTCTTTTATGTTCTCCAACATGGACAGGACAAAAGCATAGCAAAATTTCTTATGAGATAGTTTCTCGGTTCGGGAGGTAGATTTATAGAAAGGGAAGGTGTTAGCACCCTTTCTATCCATGGTTATCCATGGGCTCTAGGATACTTGCTCTTTATGTTTTCAAAGTGTTTGCTTTTCAGAATGTGAGTGGGTTTGAAAAAGTTTCTTTGAAAGATTCCTGAATTACTCTTGTATCTGTCCTCAAGAGTGTTTGAAAAATTGTTTTGAAAGTTTTTTGAAAGTGTCAGTGTGAAAAGGTTTTTTTGATTTGTTTTTGAATAGAGCAAGTATCTATGAGTCATCTACCTACCCTAAGGAATTAGGCTGTGTAAATGTCCTTAAGGTAGTGCCATCCCACCATTGAGAGGTAGGTAGCACCACCGTTGGAGGTGTTCGGGTCAATTCGATTGAGGGACAGTGTGGTCACCGAAGCAACAGCAGGACACCTTAGAAGCTACCCTTATGTCCTTGATCCTTTTTTAATCCGAGGCAACCGTTTCGAGGCAACTATTCCGAGGCAACTGGATCATGGACATAAGGACTTACTAAAACGTCCTATACTTGACGACCACGTTTCGAAGGCAACAGGTGAGGCGTACCCTAGAAGTGGTGTGTGTATTTGTGTGTTGTTTTCATGTTAAGATTATCTTTGATCATGGCATTGTGAGCTACGCTTGTTTTTAATTAGCATACATTCTTTCATGCAATTTAGAATTTAAGAGTGCGGAAATTTAAATGCGGAAAGATAAAAGCTACGCTATCACAAGGCGCGGGTCTATACATCGCCAAAATACAAAGACCCGTTTGATAAAAATGCGGAAAGTAAATAAATGCGGTAAACCTAATTACTATTACATCCAGAAAGCAGTTACATGATATTCAAAAGAAAATAATGCGCGAAAAGAAATTAAAATTGAACGTCCGAGGGTTTTGACCCTTTGCTTGAAATTAAATGAAATTAGAGTCTAATTATTATTTAAAGAAAGAAAAGAAATTGTTTTTTATGTTTTTTGTATTTTATGAAATAAAGAAAATTAAAATTAAATGGGAACCCTAATTCTAGATTATTTTTAGTTATTAAAGAAAATATCCAAGTTAACCTAACTTACTAGTTAATTAAATTACATGTTTATTTACAAAATAAAAACTAGTAATAATAATAAATAATGAGGAAAAATTAATTAAGAAAAAAGATAAAAATGTCAAAACCTAATTCTATGTATTTTATTTATTAAGAAAATATTGAATTAAAACCTAATTTGAACTAAATTAATTGTTGAAATTTATTTACAAAAATATTTTAATGGTGAAATTAAATAATAATTAAACATATTTTGTATTTTTGATTTTTTCTGTTTTTTATTATGAAAAATATTTTATGATGAATTAAGAAAAACAATTAAAACAATTTAAAAAGAATTAAAAAGAAAAGAATAGAAGATTAAAAAGAATACAAACAAAGGGGGTATCAGGCCCAGAATGGAGGTGCTTGCAGCAATTCAGGCCCATCAGCCAAAGGCCTTGTTTGACTTTCCACGCTTGTGTGTACGTCCATTGACTGAGCCCTACCATGGAATTCATTCAGTGGCCCTTGGATTGAACCTTGAAGCCACTTGGCAAGCACAGGCATGAGCGTGTATGGTGGGACGTTGAGACTACGCTGCATTGGAATACATTGAAACAAAAATTATGCAATATGTGGGGGACCTGGGAATCGAACCCAGGTCCCTGTACCTGCAAGACACGTCCTCCAACCAACTGAGCTATTGCGCGCGTTTGTTAACATAATGGAGAGTAATTATTATATAAAAAAACAAACGTTAGTGGTATGAACAAAAAAATTACGCGCCAGATTTGAATGCTCCTATCATGCCTGGACACCTCAGCTTCTTCTTCATCTTTTTCCTGCAATTATAAAACAAGTAGCGGGGGTTTTAAACCCCCACTAAGTGGAACCTGTGAAAATAGCGATTACGCCCATGGGTTAAATAAATTGGGCGCGAGTAGTTCAATGGATCAGGCTTGCTGCAACGAATTCATTCATGTATGTTTGATGGTCCAATTTTACAGTATATGGGAAACCCTATTTTGAAGCTTCTGAAACCCTAGGTTTCATCAATGGTGGATTTCGTTTCAAGCAGCTACAGAACAATTAAACTATGCCAAACGCTTCAGAAAGATGTCAGTAATGCAAATCAATGAATAAAACATGTGAATGATGTGTAAAAATTGAAATTCGATTATGGAATATTTGTGAAGAAACGTGATTCTGTTCTACCGTTTCTTTGAGTATGGAAGCTTGTTCTTGATTGCAATCGACTCCTGGAAGGTTCAGCAACGTGTTAGAATGCTTTTTATTCTTTGAAACGTGCTCCAACTATGAAATCAGTTTCAAGCTTTTTGTTGAAATTTTGCAATTTTGTTATGAACTTTCAGCAGCTGTTTCGTGTCCTGTGGAATAGGGTTAGCTTGTGTATAAGTATCTGAATAAAATTAGGTCAAGAAAGAGCCCATGAATCCATTGAATTAATGTCTTGGATATTTGATTTTCAATTATGTAAATTTCAATCTTTTGCCATTGAAACCCTTGCCAATCATGGAAAATCTTCCCTTTTTGAATGTGAAACGACTTGCCAGCTTGCCCTAGTGTGATTTGCTGCACAAAAAGATTTGAAAAAGCATTATTTGATTTTTTCTATAATTAAAACTAATTAAATGAATTAATAAGAATAAAAATTCAATTAATTAATTAAAAATAAGAAAATAAATCCTTTTAAGCTTAATGGGTCGTGCATAGGCTTTGGGTAATGATTCAAGGAAGAATTTGAGGCCCATTAGCAATTTTGAAGTGTTTTAGGCAAAGTTGACTTTTGAAAGTTCCCAAAAATTTCCCAACTTCTCCAATGCATATCTTGCTCAATTTTGAAGCTATGAACATGTTCTTGGACATTTTGGAAAGGTCTTGAAGTCCTCTAACCAATGCCTTTGGTCCCATGTCATTTTGATTTACCAATCTCAAGTTATGGTCTTTGACTTAAAGTGCCTTTTTGTTGACTTTTGAAAATGACCTATAATGTTGAAATTGATAACTTTTTGTGAGAGAATTTCTTGGACTTGGAGTGTGAAGATGGGTTGTAGGAAATGTCATCCCCTTCAAAATGAGATTTGGATGGGATTTTTCTGATAAACCATGAGAAAGTTATGCCTTGGTCAAGTTGCAGTTGACTTTTCAACTGTCCTAAAATAGAAACTTTTGACATCTTGAGACTTTTTGAGCCATGCTTGTGGAATCATGATCAAGAATTGATCAAATTATGATTGTGGCTTCAAAATAAGATGTTGACCAAAATTTTTGACTTTTGACTGTCAAATGACCATTTTGCCCCTGCAGTTGACTGTGGAGCAATTAGGGTTTTTGACTGTGCAATTTGATGCTGTGAGTCTTGAAACTTGACATATGGATGCTGGGCAATGTTTATAGGCATATGGGACTTGATTGGACCCTTGGAAACCTCAATTTCCTTGCAAGAACCAAAACCCTAATTTTGACTGTGTTAGGAGGCAATTGGACTGTGCAACCCTTGAGAGATTTTGAATCGTCTGGAGATTGATCTTGGAAAATCTTGAAGAATATGGGAGGGAAAATTTTGGGGTACAACAGTTGCCCCTGTTCAATCTTCTTAGACCTGAGGATGTAGATTGGTTGGCGTGCCTTTCGTAATCCGAAGGTGGAAGATGATTGAACACTAGAGTGCCCAGAAATTTGCACTCACATAGTAGAATGTCAGCAGTGTGATGGCGGGAATGGGCTTACAGATGCCATTTGGAGACTGATGGGTAGGAGGATGGGCTTATAGATGCCATCTGGAGTTGTAACAGAATCTTGTCGGGAATGGACTTATGGATGCCATTTGGAGACTGTTGGTATGTGGATGGGCTTATAGATGCCATCTGGAGGTGGTCTGTTGAATTGTAATTTGTAAGTTGAAAGAGGGAACCTGTGTAGGGTTGCCTGATGATGAGCTCGTGTAAAACTGCATCTTAGAAAGATGGACACCTGTGTAGGGTTGACTGATGGCGAGCTCGTGTACAACTGCATCTTTGGAGGAAGGAAACCTGTGTAGGGTTTACTGATAATGAGTCCGTATAAGACCGCGTCTGAAATGGAGAAGGAACCTGTGTAGGGTTACTTTGATGACGAGTTCGTGTAAAACCGCATCTAGAGCTGAGAAGGAAACCTGTGTAGGGTTTACTGATGACGAGTCCGTGTAAAACTACGTCTGGAGTTTGAGACGGGAACCTGTGTGGGGTTACCTTGATGATGAGCCCGTGTAAAACTGCATCCTGGAGGAAGTAAAACCTGATTAGGGTTTCTGAAGACGAGTCCGTGTGAAACTGCATCTTTGGAAAGAGAGAACCTGTGTAGGGTTTCTTTGATGACGAGCCCGTGTAAAACTACGTATGGAGAGAGAGAACCTGTGTAGGGTTTCTTCGGGATAAGTTCATGTAAAACTTTTGGAGGAACCGGGGTAAGGTTACTTCGGGATAAGTCCGTGTAAGACTTCTGGAGGAACCGGGGTAAGGTTACTGCAGGATAAGTTCGTGTAAAACTTCTTGATGAACCGGGGTAAGGTCATCTTGAGATAAGTCCATGTAAGACTTCTGGAGGAACCGGGGTAAGGTCATCTTGAGATAAGTCCGTGTAAGACTTCTTCTGAAAATTGAGAGGGAACCGGTGTAGGGTTGCCTGATGATGAGTTCGTGTAAAACTACATCTGAGGTTGAGAAGGAAACCGGTGTAGGGTTGCCTGTTGATGATCAAGTAGATAATTGTCCTGTTTGGTTTCAGATATTAACCCCACGATCAGTCGTCCACAGAATTTTCCTGGCTTGTTACCAATGTTGATCTGGAACTGTAGAGGTAGATGGTAATCTTCTTTTGATCGACCTTTTCCTGAAAAGGAAAAATGTTAGCTGTATGCAGTGTCATGATGCATGAACTGCATGATATTAAGATGTTCTCAAGAATAAATGAGATTTGTGTTGTATGATGCGTATGCATGCTATAATGTATGAAGATGTGATGTTTATGGATGTGTTTTCCTCTAGGAACATAAATCCTTGACGGATGCCGGGAAGTTAACTCCTGGGCTGATGTTGAAGAGTAGAGCTCTTTGTTTCTGCTGGGGATGATGAGTGCAAGAATAAACCGTTAGGAGAAGATGACTCCGTTGGTGAATAAACTTGTCGAATAGATTACTCTGCGGGGAGTGAACTCTGTGGGAAGAGAGGTACTTTGCTGAGGTTGATGATAACTCCGCTGGGGATACCGCTGTTGAGCTCTGTCGGAAGACTTGATGAACTCCGCTAGGGATAGGAAGACTTTGTCGGGGACGATCTTTCCGTGGCAATTGGCTGAGGATAACCCAGTTATATCCTGGTGGGGAAATAACCTTTGAATAAAAAGTCCGGGAGACGCGTTCGTGCTATGCGGGTGATAAGCTTCCAGAATCTACTGGGGATAAGCTTCCAGAATCTACTGGGGATAAGCTTCCTACTGGGGAGATTGATTCAACTTTCCTGGGGAGACTTTTGAGATTGCACTGGGGAAGTGGCTTCACTGGATGTTCTGTATTCCGCCGGGGAACAATCTTAGATCAAGACTGCCGGGGATGCTTGTTAGGAATGTTTGTAGACTCCGTTGAGGAATGTTGAGATCTGCTAGGGACAATCCAACTTCCTTAAGGCTGACAGTAGACTAACTCTGCCTGGGGAGAGTGTTGCTGACTTGCTGGAGATACTGTGCCTTGTAGGGTTTACGGGAGACCAACTCTGCTTGGGGGAGAGTATTGCTGAACCTTGGCTCACTCTCTGGGGAATTAAGGCATCTTAGTTACATTCTTCAGCCGAACTTACCTTGGTACCTTGGTTGACAGAGCAACCAGATCGCTTAGACAATTCGTATTGCCCCAGTTTCTGCGGGAGAAGGAGGCCTATGAGGTGCTTGATAACTGTCGCGTGACAAATCTTCTTTTGGTAGGTAGGTGACGGGATGACAGGACATAGTCGTACGCTTTGATCCCTAACTTTTGCCTGGACTGCCCTTTCGGTTTTTCAGTCCACCGGGATACCCATTTTTGCCCAAGCCGCTTTTTCAGGTTTTCGACTTGCCGGGTGTACAGATTTTTTCATTTCATCCTTTATTTTTGCCCGAACCCTTTTGGTTCGCCGGGAAGCCCTTATTTTTGCCTAGGCCGGTTGACCTAGCGGGTCTTTTATTATGCGTAGTATTTTTTTCGGCTATGTCCATGCTCTCAGAGTGCAGGGAGTTGTCACTGTTATTAGTGTTGTGTTACCATAACACCAGAAGATCTTCGTTGATCATGCAAGATTCGTCGCTGGAATTCATGTCCAATGCCCCAAGTGACTCAGGTGGAGATTTGCCCCTGGTTATTTGGCCCTTGAGAGATTCTCCGAATCTTGACTTAACTGCCCCAGATGATGGACAATGATCATGCCGTGCCCCTTTGGTTGGAAGTGCTTTTGTTCACTAGATATTCTTCGTGCGAATTTCTTTGTTGTTCGAACAAAAAGTCATATGCAAACAAAGTTATGTTAAAAATTCAAAGCTTATGTCTGTCTTGAAGTTTTTTAAAAATGCATTTTTTTTTATAAAAACAAGTGAATTTTTTGTAAACTGTGATGTCAACTCGTTATTTTACCGCAAGCCTTAAGGAGTCAGGATACCTTTCGTAACAGTATGCTTTCGAACTAACCCATGCTTCAGCTAGGACTTTTAAGGGTTATAACGTGGCCTGGTTCACGGTTTAAGAAACAAAGGATAAAGGCTCAAAATTTATTTGTACCCACCCGTTCTTCGTGATGTTCTTCAAACCTAAACTCAGTTGATCGTGCGTTAGACCTTGTTTGAGTCTTTGTCCTGATATTCCAATGATGGTTCAGATATTGACAGTTTATCTTGAATAGGCAGTCATTTCTTTTTTTGTTTGAGGGTTTGTATGACCCCTTTCTCTTTTTGATTTTGTTATCCCTGTTTTTTGCCTGAACTGTTTCTTTTGTGATTACAGTCAGCGGGATGCCCCAGTTTTGTAAGTCTTCTTCATAGGTTTTGACTTAATGGGCTTTAGTTTTTTTTTTGAGAAGTAATGACTGCCTGCCTTTAATTATTTGGAACCATCACTGTCTTTTTTTTTTGGAAGGACTCATTTGATACCGTTCGTTGGGCACCTGGATCAACTGAGAGAACTACCCTGCCCCAGGTTATGATTAAGGGTTTTAATTTTCGAAAAGAAAAACTCCTACTTCTTTGGCTCGAGGGGGTTGACGAGGGATTATCTTCCTTATAACTCCAGTGTTTAAGAATTGAAACAATGCATGTACCTCATCAGCGGGTTCGTTCAAAAGCATAATGTAAATGTCGTGGTATCATTTTCGTCATCCTCCCTCAAGAGGCTTAGCACAATTAATTGAGCGTTGAACATCAAAAAATGAAAGAAATTTTAAGCATAGTAAACATAATTACTTCAAAACAGACACGTGTAATGCATTAATGAAATAACCAAGTTTGTCAAGAAATAAAATGTTTGAACAATCAAAGAAAATTACAATTTGAACATTCGAATGAACAAAAATTTTTCAATCCTAGCCATGTTTTGGCAGGGGAGCAGTGATCACATTGGGAGTCTCAGCAGGCTCGAATTCGATCTCTTTAGCATCGATCATATTTTGGATCTTGTACTTCAGCGCCCAACAATCCTCAATATCATGCCCCGGGCTATCAGAATGATAAGCACACCTCGCTTCTGGGTTGTAGTTTGGAGAGGAGGTCTTGGGATTTGCAGGAGGGTTGATCACCGCAATCAGGTTCATCTTCAACATGTGTTGCAATGCTTGTGACAATGGCATGTTGATGTCGGTGAACTGTCTTTTAGGCTCGTCTGGCCTTCGCTGATTTCCCTTTTGTGGTTGGCGGTGTGGTGCAAAACCAGAGATCATGACTGCCCCTGCATGTTGGTCACGGCGACTCTTCTGATTGTATGCAGCATTGGACTCTTTCTTCCCCGTATAAGGCTTTTTCTGAGTATCAGAAGGTGTGGCCTCTTGGATCTTCCCAGCCTTGATACCAGCTTCAATTCTTTCCCCAGTCAAGATGAGGTCTGTAAACCCAGTAGAGGAATTACCAATGAGATGATTGAAGAATGGACCAGATAGGGTCCCCAAGAACATATCGACAAGTTCCCGATCGGTCAGAGGTGGTTGTACCCTTCCAGCAAGGTCCCTCCATTTTTGAGCATATTCTTTAAAGCCTTCGCCTGCACCCATAGACATTCCCTGAAGCTGAGTGCGCGTGGGAGCAAGGTCGGCATTGTACTGGTACTGCTTGTAGAATGCAGTGGCCAAGTCCTCCCAGCTGCGGATGTTGGCTCCATTCAGTTGATAGAACCAGTCGAGTTGAGTTCCTGACAGACTATCCTGAAAGAAGTGAATCCATAAATTCTTGTCAGCCGTGTAGGGCTGGATCCTCCTTGTGTATGACCGGAGATGCAGCTTAGGACAGGAGGCCCCGTCGTATTTTGCAAAGGCAGGCGCCTTGAACTTGTGTGGGATCACTACCCCAGAAGACAGACCTAGATCTTCGTAGTCCAGGTCGGGCACCTTTTGTATTTCCATAGCACTTAACCGGTCTTCGAGCTATTTGTATTTGTCCTCAGCTGGAGGGTACTATTAATCATTGAACTCTGTCTCGTTGTCGGAGACCACTAGACTAGGAACCTCTCTTTCATGGGGACTGTCTTTCCCAACAGACGGGGTAGTCAGCTCAACTTCATTTAATGATCCATTCCCAGCTTTGCGTCTCGGGTTGAACAACACAGTCCTTTTCTTCTTCTTCTTCAAAAGCAGGGTCTTCAGATCTTGTTGCCCCTGGGCCAGACTCTTAACCAACTCCTGGAACTGGGCATTCTGGGCCTGGAGGGCCCTGATAGCTTGTTCGTTGGATGATTCAGGATTCATGACGATCGGCTGAAATAAACAGCGAAGAAGGTAAGTGACCTGTCAAAAGGGTACCTGTAATGCAATGATGTGTATATGCATGCAATGTTTTCAAAGATCCCGCGGGGTAAATAAGAAAAATTGTTAGAATTGGAATCTGGTAGCTTGATTGAAGGAACTGCATATTGTTGAGAGTCCTTCTTCAAGGGTCAAGGCTCACCATATCTAGTGCGTCATAGCCCCTGACAACCTTGGCTAGAGGAAAACAAATCCCCTTTGCCCCTTGCTAGACAGTTGGTTCATCATGACCTGCATCACAAGCCCTTGAGATCCTTGAAATGGGTTAGTCTTTATGCAGAATGCATGCAATGGTATGATGTTATGCTATGCATGGAGTGATGTAAGTAGACCCTGTTATGAGTCCAGATTCAGGACTGTAAACAAAACCTGCAAGAAACTCAGGTGTCAGAGAACAAGTATGCAAGTAGTCAAGTTTGAGGGCACACAAGTCACACAAGAGAGCCCTTAGAGTTTAGGCCAGCATGAAGTTTGGGGTACTACCCTCTTGAAGTTGGTGGGCTCAAAACCTGTCCTATCAGAAGTAACCGGGTTCTAAGGATCCCAATATCATTGGATTGTTTTCTGTGTTCATCGTTTCGATTTAGCCACTGAACTGGCGACCGAAATATTCCAAGAAAACAACCCTCCATTGAGTGTAGTATCGAGTATCAACCAACCTCGGACTGCACCAAAGTCAGTTATCTCACTACCCTAAAGAGGCCAAGATGGTTCAATTAAGGTTCCTAAGGTCAGTTGATGCTTCACGACACCACGCGGCGGCCCCGTACTCTCCTTGACTGGACTCAAGGGTTACCGGTACTCACCAAAGTGCCACATCAACATAGCAGACTGCTTCAACCATGTCGGTATACCCCGCATAGTTCCCTCACAGTCTTGTTGCTACTTTCTAAGAAGGTATCCCCCAGATCCGGGTTAGGATCTATAGAACTCCCAAGACAGTACCCACAATAATAAAGCAAACAATTCAGACAATTGAAAACACAAGTGATCTTAATCCTAAGGTACACCTCACTTTTATAAGAGTCCCCAGCAGAGTCGCCAGTTCTGTAATCGGTGGATTTAGAACTGACTGTTTTTAGCTGGTTCGCGAAATGTCGCGGAAGCAAGAGTCGCTACCGTCTTTTATGTTCTCCAACATGGACAGGACAAACGCACAGCAAAATTCCTTATGAGATAGTTTCTCGGTTCGGGAGGTAGATTTATAGAAAGGGAAGGTGTTAGCACCCTTTCTATCCATGGTTATCCATGGGCTCTTAGATACTTGCACTTTATGTTTTCAAAGTGTTTGCTTTTCAGAATGTGAGTGGGTTTGAAAAAGTTTCTTTGAAAGATTCCTGAATAACTCTTGTATCTGTCCTCAAGAGTGTTTGAAAAATTGTTTTGAAAGTTTTTTGAAAGTGTCAGTGTGAAAAGGTTTTTTTGATTTGTTTTTGAATAGAGCAAGTATCTATGAGTCATCTACCTACCCTAAGGAATTAGGCTGTGTAAATGTCCTTAAGGTAGTGCCATCCCACCATTGAGAGGTAGGTAGCACCACCGTTGGAGGTGTTCGGGTCAATTCGATTGAGGGACAGTGTGGTCACTGAAGCAACAGCAGGACACCTTAGAAGCTACCCTTATGTCCTTGATCCTTTTTTAATCCGAGGCAACCGTTTCGAGGCAACTATTCCGAGGCAACTGGATCATGGACATAAGGACTTACTAAAACGTCCTATACTTGACGACCACGTTTCGAAGGCAACAGGTGAGGCGTACCCTAGAAGTGGTGTGTGTATTTGTGTGTTGTTTTCATGTTAAGATTATCTTTGATCATGGCATTGTGAGCTACGCTTGTTTTTAATTAGCATACATTCTTTCATGCAATTTAGAATTTAAGAGTGCGGAAATTTAAATGCGGAAGGATAAAAGCTACGCTATCACAAGGCGCGGGTCTATACATCGCCAAAATACAAAGACCCGTTTGATAAAAATGCGGAAAGTAAATAAATGCGGTAAACCTAATTACTATTACATCCAGAAAGCAGTTACATGATATTCAAAAGAAAATAATGCGCGAAAAGAAATTAAAATTGAACGTCCGAGGGTTTTGACCCTTTTCTTGAAATTAAATGAAATTAGAGTCTAATTATTATTTAAAGAAAGAAAAGAAATTGTTTTTTATGTTTTTTGTATTTTATGAAATAAAGAAAATTAAAATTAAATGGGAACCCTAATTCTAGATTATTTTTAGTTATTAAAGAAAATATCCAAGTTAACCTAACTTACTAGTTAATTAAATTACATGTTTATTTACAAAATAAAAACTAGTAATAATAATAAATAATGAGGAAAAATTAATTAAGAAAAAAGATAAAAATGTCAAAACCTAATTCTATGTATTTTATTTATTAAGAAAATATTGAATTAAAACCTAATTTGAACTAAATTAATTGTTGAAATTTATTTACAAAAATATTTTAATGGTGAAATTAAATAATAATTAAACATATTTTGTATTTTTGATTTTTTCTGTTTTTTATTATGAAAATTATTTTATGATGAATTAAGAAAAACAATTAAAACAATTTAAAAAGAATTAAAAAGAAAAGAAAAGAAGATTAAAAAGAATACAAACAAAGGGGGTATCAGGCCCAGAATGGAGGTGCTTGCAGCAATTCAGGCCCATCAGCCAAAGGCCTTGTTTGACTTTCCACGCTTGTGTGTACGTCCATTGACTGAGCCCTACCATGGAATTCATTCAGTGGCCCTTGGATTGAACCTTGAAGCCACTTGGCAAGCACAGGCATGAGCGTGTATGGTGGGACGTTGAGACTACGCTGCATTGGAATACATTGAAACAAAAATTATGCAATATGTGGGGGACCTGGGAATCGAACCCAGGTCCCTGTACCTGCAAGACACGTCCTCCAACCAACTGAGCTATTGCGCGCGTTTGTTAACATAATGGAGAGTAATTATTATATAAAAAAAACAAACGTTAGTGGTATAAACAAAAAAATTACGCGCCAGATTTGAATGCTCCTATCATGCCTGGACACCTTAGCTTCTTCTTCATCTTTTTCCTGCAATTATAAAACAAGTAGCGGGGGTTTTAAACCCCCACTAAGTGGAACCTGTGAAAATAGCGATTACGCCCATGGGTTAAATAAATTGGGCGCGAGTAGTTCAATGGATCAGGCTTGCTACAACGAATTCATTCATGTATGTTTGATGGTCCAATTTTACAGTATATGGGAAACCCTATTTTGAAGCTTCTGAAACCCTAGGTTTCATCAATGGTGGATTTCGTTTCAAGCAGCTACAGAACAATTAAACTATGCCAAACGCTTCAGAAAGATGTCAGTAATGCAAATCAATGAATAAAACATGTGAATGATGCGTAAAAATTGAAATTCGATTATGGAATATTTGTGAAGAAACGTGATTCTGTTCTATCGTTTCTTTGAGTATGGAAGCTTGTTCTTGATTGCAATCGACTCCTGGAAGGTTCAGCAACGTGTTAGAATGCTTTTTATGCTTTGAAACGTGCTCCAACTATGAAATCAGTTTCAAGCTTTTTGTTGAAATTTTGCAATTTTGTTATGAACTTTCAGCAGCTGTTTCGTGTCCTGTGGAATAGGGTTAGCTTGTGTATAAGTATCTGAATAAAATTAGGTCAAGAAAGAGCCCATGAATCCATTGAATTAATGTCTTGGATATTTGATTTTCAATTATGTAAATTTCAATCTTTTGCCATTGAAACCCTTGCCAATCATGGAAAATCTTCCCTTTTTGAATGTGAAACGACTTGCCAGCTTACCCTAGTGTGATTTGCTGCACAAAAAGATTTGAAAAAGCATTATTTGATTTTTTCTATAATTAAAACTAATTAAATGAATTAATAAGAATAAAAATTCAATTAATTAATTAAAAATAAGAAAATAAATCCTTTTAAGCTTAATGGGTCGTGCATAGGCTTTGGGTAATGATTCAAGGAAGAATTTGAGGCCCATTAGCAATTTTGAAGTGTTTTAGGCAAAGTTGACTTTTGAAAGTTCCCAAAAATTTCCCAACTTCTCCAATGCATATCTTGCTCAATTTTGAAGCTATGAACATGTTCTTGGACATTTTGGAAAGGTCTTGAAGTCCTCTAACCAATGCCTTTGGTCCCGTGTCATTTTGATTTACCAATCTCAAGTTATGGTCTTTGACTTAAAGTGCCTTTTTGTTGACTTTTGAAAATGACCTATAATGTTGAAATTGATAACTTTTTGTGAGAGCATTTCTTGGACTTGGAGTGTGAAGATGGGTTGTAGGAAATGTCATCCCCTTCAAAATGAGCTTTGGATGGGATTTTTCTGATAAACCATGAGAAAGTTATGCCTTGGTCAAGTTGCAGTTGACTTTTCAACTGTCCTAAAATAGAAACTTTTGACATCTTGAGACTTTTTGAGCCATGCTTGTGGAATCATGATCAAGAATTGATCAAATTATGATTGTGGCTTCAAAATAAGATGTTGACCAAAAATTTTGACTTTTGACTGTCAAATGACCATTTTGCCCCTGCAGTTGACTGTGGAGCAATTAGGGTTTTTGACTGTGCAATTTGATGTTGTGAGTCTTGAAACTTGACATATGGATGCTGGGCAATGTTTATAGGCATATGGGACTTGATTGGACCCTTGGAAACCTTAATTTCCTTGCAAGAACCAAAACCCTAATTTTGACTGTGTTAGGAGGCAATTGGACTGTGCAACCCTTGAGAGATTTTGAATCATCTGGAGATTGATCTTTGAAAATCTTGAAGAATATGGGAGGGCAAATTTTGGGGTACAACATAATGCATGATGTCATGATAAACCACAGGTATAGCAAACACAGGTATTGCAAACACAGTCAAATCACACAAAGCCCTTAGGTTTAAGGCTTGCATGAGGTTAAAGGTAATACCCTCTTGAAGTTAAGTTGGTTTCAAACCTGTCCTAGAAAAGTAATCGGGTTCTAGAGGATCTCAATATCACTGACCATCCTTCATCGGTCATGGTTTCAGCTCACACAATCTTTTCTTGCGGCCGAAATATTCCAAAAGTATGATATCAATGAGTGTAGCGTCGAGTATCAACCAGTTCTCAGCTCTACACCGAGGCCGACTATCTCACTAATTTCTAATGGCCAAGTTGGGCAATTAAAGGTTCTAAGGTTAGTTGATGCTTCACGACACCACGCAGCGGCCCCGTATTCTCCTCGTTTCACCACAAGGGATACCGGTACCAACCAAAGTGCCACACCAACGTAGCTACTGCTTCAACCATATCGGTCTACGATGTATAGTTCCCTCACAGTCTATTGCTACTTACCTAAAAGGTATTCCCCAGATCCGGGTGTAGGATCTATAGTAACCCCAAACAAAACCCTCAAAAATAAAGCAAACAAAGCAATCAAAAGAAGCAATTTAAATGACCTAGATCCTAAGGTATACCCCACTTATATTTCCCCAGCAGAGTTTCCAGTTCTGTGATATGGTGGCAGAACCGACTGTTTAATATTGGTTTGTGTTTTGTATTTTGTGTTCGCAAAATGTTGCGGTAAGTAAGAGTCGCCACCGACTTTTATTTCATCCAACCAGAAAGGAAAAAAGTACAGAAAAAATCCTTTTTCGAGATTTTGAGTACGGGGGTGGATTATAGAAAGGGAAGGTGTTAGCACCCTTTCTATCCATGGTTTTCCATGGGCTCTTAGGTACTTGCTCATTTTTAAATTGCTTGTGTTTGCTTTGTTTTTGAAAACGTTTACTTCGTGATAACCCTTATATCAGTCCTCAAGGGTGTGACGAAGTTGTTTTGAAAATTTGTTTGAAAAGTGTAAGTGTGAAAATTTTTGGTTTGAGCAAGTACCTACTAGCATCTACTTACTCAAAAAAAGATCGTTTCTGTTCTTGTTTCCTTTAGACAGTGATATCCTACTATTGAGAAATAGGTAGCACCGTCGTTGGAACTTGTAAGGGTCAATTCAAAAGGGACGTATGGTTACTAAAGCAATATTAGGATACCTTAGTAGTAACCCTAGAGTCTTAATATCTTTTCGAGGAAACATTTCCGAGGCAACATTTCCGAGCCAACGTTTCCGAGGCGACATTCGAATGGGACAATTTGATCTTTTAGACTGGAGAGCAACCACTAAGACACCCTATGCTTAATGATCGTTTACCGAAGGCAACCGAAGTGAGAGTATACCCTAAGAGTGATATGTGCGAGTGATTTATCTTCAGTTTATTATCTTTGCACATTAGGGTTTTCTAACCATATTAATTTTGTCATGCACTCTTGCCATACAATCCTATTAGCGTACATCTAGATAGTTAAATATTTGCGGGAATTAAAAATGCGAGAGAATAAACCTACGCTATTACAAGGCTTCGTGGAGGGGGATTAATTACATAACCAAAAATCGGGGATTTAAACAGTAAATAAAAACCCTAAATTAACTATTACAAACCCTGAACAGTTTCAAAATAATGGTAAAATAATCAACAAGCGCGTGGCGAATTAAATGCGAGGCGATTAGGGTTTTGACCCTTTGACTAATCCTACTTGCGATTGATTGAAGAAAAATGCTTTTTTGTCATGTTTTGTTATTTGATAAAAATAATGGAATAATTGAATTAAAAAAGGAACCTAATTACTAATTAATTTTAATTAAGAAAAATAATTAAGTTAACCTATTTTTTGTATTTTTATTTTATTTGCAAAAGGAAAACAATTAAATCAAGAATTAAACCTAATTTTCCTAGTTGATTTTAATTGTGAAAAAACAAATTAAAGTTGCCCTAAATTAAATTAAATTAATTAAATTAAATTTGATAAAAAAAACTAATTCTAATTTTTGTAAGTTCTTGATTTTGTGATTTTATAAAAAAAAAAGGTGATTAATTGTGTTAATTAAAATAATTAAGGAAAATATTAAAAGAATTAAAAATAAGAAAAAATAAAAAGGGAAGAAATGGGCCTGTGTTGAATAGCATGCTAGGGGGTGCATATCTGATTTTTTAAGGCCCATTAAGCATTAAGCCTGGTCAGCGCTGGATCTGGTATGGGCGTTGACTTGAGGAGTATGGTGGTCTCTCATTGTTGGCATGTTGGATCTGGCTAGGGGCACATCAGATGTCTGGATGTTGGTGGAGCATGGTGGGCGCTTGAGATTGTGAAGCACTGGATTGGCCTGCAATTGTTAAGAAAATAACAAAATGCACACGCCTGGGATCGAACCCAGGACGTGCACGTCAAAGGCTAGCCTCTTTACCATCTGTGTTGGAATGTTAATTATTATTATTATGAAACAAATGAAACATAATGCAAACAACATGCCACGCCTCCAAAACGCACGAAAATTCAAACGGGCCAGCCACATGCTGCCACGTCATCGTCTCCTTCACTGGCATGTCGCTTTAGGTAAAACACTTTTACCTATGGACATTTTTGCGTAAATATAAACCTGTAACATTCAAAAATCATGTACAGGCAATATAAATGAAAGGTAATGGTACCAATCAACTCGTCTCATCCTCACAAGCATCATGGTACCTGATTCAAGGCCCAATTGTTCCTATATTGAAAACCCCTAAAACAAACCAAGAAACCCTAGTAATGGCATATTGTGATCCCTGCACTGTAAATGCAATTAAGTGGTACCAATAGCTTGCAAACACGGTGATGAACAAGAATATATAACTAAAACATGCTTATGATGAGTAAATCAGTGAAATCTAGTTTGAGTTTTTAGGTCAAACCGTGATGCCTGTAGGATACGATTCTGGGCGTTTTGATGCTTGCAAAGGATGCTGTTAGCTTCCTGAGATGTCTAGCAAGCGATTGGAAAATTCAGCACACCTAGAATTGGCCTGTGGAAGAAGATTCGTCTCACACTTTTTTTGGAAATTTTGAAGTTTTGTTCTGGTTTTTGGAGGCAGGTTGTGCACAAAAATTCTTCTGTTTAGGGTTCCACAAACTTCAGTATATGTATTGAATCCAATTAGGTTAACAATTTTGGATCCAATCTTGAGAATTCATGAATGGAATATTTGATTTTTAAGCCATATGATATCTTTCCATAATCATGCCAATCATGCTCTTTTTGTACCAATTATGCTTTATTCGATTTGATCATGTAAACTCGGCATATCTTGATTGCCAATCTGTCAAAAAAATAAATCAAATCATATCTTTGTTAATTTTCATCATTTATTTGATTTAATTCACTTTTTAATTAATGAAAAATCAAAACAATTTGAAAAATGAAGCACATAATGGGTGAGTGAACATTTGAGTCGTGGACCACATTATAATTGAGGTGCAAGCATAAAAAGTTAGGCCCATTTAGCAAAAAATGCACATTTGAGCACATTTAACTTTTCGCAATTTTACAAAAATGGTCAACTTGGCCAATGCATAAATCTCTCAATTTTGACCCTAGAGAGGTATTCTGTGACTTTTTAGAAAGCTTAGGATGTCCCCTAAGCAACTATTTTGGTCTAATCTCAATTGAGTCTTCCATGTTCATGTATTAAGCTTTGACCCAAAAGGTGTTTTTGTTGACTTTTCAAAAGGACCTATAATGTCAAAATTCATATCTTTTTATGAGTGCATATTTTGAACTTGGGAGCTGAAGATGAATTGTAGGGAATTGCATCCTCTTAAAAATAAGCTCTGGATGGGTCATTTATGATAAATTATGAGAAAGTTATGCTTGGTCAAAGTTGAGTTGACTTTTCCTATAAAATCCTAATTTAGCAACTTTTGGGTTTTGATGAATTGTGAGAAATCCTTGAGGAATCATGATAAACCCTTGATCAAATGATGGATAATACTTCAAAATGAGGATGTTGACCAAAAATCTTGAAGTTTGACTGTATATGGGCCACAATTGACTTTTTACCTAGTACAGTTGATTTTCAGGCATTTGAGCAATTGACTGAGCAAACTTCTTCTGCAAGGCTTGAAACTTGACATGGATGATCTTGAGAACATATTAGGACAATGGTGAGAATTTGAGTCCTTTTTGGTGCACACGTCTTGATTAAGATGGAAACCCTAATTTGAGGTATAATGCCTTAGGAGAGAGTTTGTCTGGTCAACTCTTGAACTTCCTTGAGCATTTTGGGGACCTCACTTGCCATATTGAGAAATATGGGAGGGAAAATTTTGGGGTACAACACAAATAAAACCTAATTTTTTCAGAAAGTTCAAACTCAAAATTCGCATCACTCAGGCAACATAAATGAAAACTAAAGGCATGGTTAGCTTCAGGGCTTTGATGTCTACATTTTTTATTCACAAAGTAACCATTAATGATGCTTGTAGAGAGAGTTCAAAGTTGAGAAAACTTACCTCTAAACTGGAAATTGTGTATGGAGTTTGAGCAACCCTCGAAGTGTGGTGATGATTTGGATAACTTCACGGGACTCCTAGGAAGCTAATGCAACTCTTACTTTGTGCTGAAAATGCCTGAATCATGCTGGAGAAGTCAAGTTGTAGAGCTGAGTTTTTAAGTTTGGAAGATGATGAAGATGGAGTTACAATTGTGAAACAGGTATGGGGATGAGTTGTATATGATGTATGGAATCTTTGTGATTGATTTAGAGAGAAAACGCACGAGTGGATTATGAGTTTGAAGTTTTTTTCCAAAAATGACAAACAATGGAGGTTTTGATGAAATTATGAGTTTGAGGGAGTTTGAGGGCTTGTAAAAATCATCTGTTAGGTTGCAAATGGCTCCTCTATTTATAGAGGAAAGGTTTTGAAGGCTCTAGTGATCAGAAACAAGGAATCACATGTTATGGTGTTGAAACTTGTTTTTGAAGCAAGCTTGACAAACATAGTTCCAATGCATGGTACAAGGACTTGTAGGGTGGTTAGGAGGATTTAGATATGTTTATTCTTGCTTTAAAATGTCTTGGAGTCAGAAGCAACAATGTATGGGCTCAAGGAGAGTTGACATTATGATTAAAGTCACTTTTCCAAAATGGAAATATGAACTTTGTTCCATTAATGGAAAGATCAATTGGACAATGGCTCAAGCTCTTGGAGCATAGCTCAATTAGTTGTGTAAACATCTGATTATGGATAGATTCTCAAGTCAAGAGGCCTGCAAAGCAATATTATGCATCATAGTTGTGGGATTTGGTTATGTGTTCTTCATGAAGATGCCTTATAATTTAAGAATGAAAGCTCGACTTCTTCTATTCGATTCTCCTAGCTCAGGCATGATCTCTTCAAGTTATTTGAAATTTTGGAAAGCTTGAAACATTGTCTACAACCTTCATGTTGACCACTTTGTCTAAATTAACTTGGAACTTGGTGAAAATTGGTCAAGTAGTTAGGACAAAAATGTGCCTAAACTTGCCAAAATTTTCACTAAGTGTTTTA
The DNA here is from genome assembly GCA_948472305.1 of Vicia faba. Classification (NCBI taxonomy): domain Eukaryota; kingdom Viridiplantae; phylum Streptophyta; class Magnoliopsida; order Fabales; family Fabaceae; genus Vicia; species Vicia faba. The sequence continues at coordinate 352,979,907 of OX451735.1, forward strand.
TGAAAAATGTCATGACTTTATGAGCTTATATCTTCAAATCTAAGCATTTTTTGGACATCAACCTTAGGGACAAAGTTGTAGAATTCATCAAGATCTACAACTTTCATGTTGAAAGTTTTCCTTGAATCATCTTGCATCTTGGTGAAAAAGTTTCACGAAGTAGTGAAATTATCAAGGTTAAAAACACTTAGAATTTTTCTAAGTATTGAAAACTTTGACTTTTTGTGGACTTTCTTGACTTTCTTGATTCTTGTTGACCAAGTTTGATATTTTTGAGTTTCTTGATGAATTTTGATTTTTGAAACTCAATGTTGACCAAAAAGTCAAAGTTTGACTTTTTATGTATTAGTTGACTTTTCATCAGTTGATCAAATTTCAACTATCAATCCATTGATCTTGAGAAATGATTTGAGCCATGAAATTAGGTCAAAATGTTTGTGTTTGAGTCCTTGATATTATACTTCAAGCCATTAGGTCATGTACTTGGTCAAAAGTCATTGATCAGTCATTCTCAATGAAAACCCTAATTTTGACAATTTCGCCCCTTTGATGATTTGAGTGATTTTCTTGAGGAATTGTGATCAACACTTGATAAATTGATGAATATGACTTCAAAATGTTTATGTGGGCAAAAAATCATGATGTTTGACTGTATATTGACCATAGTTGACTTTTTACCCAATACAGTTGATATTCAGTCATCTGAGCAATTGATTGAGCAAATTTGTGATGCAAGATTTGAAACTTGGTATGAGCAATCTTGGAGACCTATAATGAACCATTAAATTCATTTGAGGCGTCAAAAGTTCAATTTTCCTTGAGAAAACCAAAACCCTAATTTGGAGGCCCAGTGCTTAGGAGGTGAGCTTGTCTGATCAAACCCTTGAGAACCCTTGAGCATTTGAGATCTTTGGTGAGAAATGTCTTGAGAAAAGAGAGGGAAAATTTTTGGGTACAACAGAGACCTTTCAAGACCTAGAGACGAAGGTTTAGGTATGTAAAGAGACTCCTCTTAAGGGAGGCCCTTGTGCCTTTCCCTATAGTGTCATTCATGATACCCTTAAGGAAGCCACCTTATAGGGAGAGTAGAATATCCGTAGGCCAATACTAAGAACCTACCTTCTAAGGATACCCTTCACAAATACCACTACAATCTATAACTCACAAGGGTTATCCCTTCATCCACTACTATATTTAACTTGTAGGGTTTCTGTCTATATCATCATCCCTAGCCTGTAGAGATTCCTCATCAATTTTCATTAGGCCATAATCCTCAAGAAATTCCTGCATGTCTCAATATTTGAGACAATGTAGGATATCATCATATCCATGTCTATTATTATCTTCATCCTTAAAGAGTTCCTGCCTGCCTCAATTTCTGAGTCAGATTTGGATATCATCATCAAACCTGTATAAGGTACCCCTACGTCAACCATCATACTATGCTTACATCGCATTGCATATCCTTGAAACTTTTTTGCATACCTAAAAGCGAAAAATGTATTTGAATACCCAAGCATCTTCACTCATTTTCATTTTTATCCATTTACACAAAATTTATATCATTTACACTTCCACCCTGATCCAATTGTGATCCAGCTAGCAAGATTCTCGATACTCACAAGCAAACTCAAAGCATGTCTCAAAAAGTCACGGGAGAACTCAAGAGACCAAGAATTATTGAAGAAGGAGGTCCGCCAATTGAAGACTCAAATGAACTTGATCATGAAATTATTACTAAGGAGTGAAGGCAACCCTTCATCATCCCAGCCACAGGCCTATTCAGCACTGCAGATGCCGCAACCACCGGAAGCTCCCCCGCCTCAACAGCAACTACAATAACCCTATTAACAGAAGGGATATGCCCAACAAAGGAAAATACAAAATCTATCACCTAGAAGATTTGATCTACTTACTATACCGCACAGTCAATTACTGCAGCATCTACTCAAATCATCTTTGGTAGAGCAGAAGCCTCTAGCTCCTCCAATTGAGGCACTCCCGCCTAAGTATGATGCAAATGCCAGAAGCAAATATCATGCCAACTCTCTAGGGCATACCATAGAAAAATGTTGTGCTTTCAGACACAAGGTCAAATATTTTATTGACAATGTTGTACCCCAAAATTTTCCCTCCCATATTTCTCAACACATGGCAAGTGGGATCCCCAAGTTGCTCAAGGAGGTTCAAGAATTGAACAGACAAACTCTCTCCTAAGGCAGCATACCTTTAATTAGGGTTTCTTTTTTCATCAATATGTGTGAACCACAAAGGACTCAAATGCTCACCATTGTCATAATATATTCTCAAGATCATCCATGTCAAGTTTCAAGCCTTGCAAAAGAAGTTTACTCAGTCAATTGCTCAAATGCCTGAAAATCAACTGTACTAGGTCAAAAGTCAATTGTGGCCCACATACAGTCAAACTTCAAGATTTTTGGTAAACATCCTCATTTTGAATTATTATCCATCATTTGATCAAGGGTTGATCATGATTCCTCAAGGATTGCTCACAATTCATCAAAACCCAAAAGTTGCTAAATTAGGGTTTTATAGGAAAAGTCAACTCAACTTTGACCAAGCATAACTTTCTCTTAAGAGGATTCAATTCCCTACAATTCATCTTCATCTCCCAAGTTCAGAATATGCACTCACAAAAAGATATTAATTTTGACATTATAGGTCCTTTTGAAAAGTCAACAAAAACACCTTTTGGGTCAAAGCTTCATACATGAACATGGAAGACTCAATTGAGATGAGACAAAAAGGTTTGCTTAGAGTACATCCTAAGTTTTCTAAATAGTCCAAGAAAACCTCTCTAGGGTCAAAATTGAGAGAGTTATGCATTGGACAAGTTGACCATTTTTGCAAAATTGCCAAAAGTCAAATGTGCTCAAATTTGCATTTTTTGCTAAATGGGCCCAACTTTTTATGCTTGCACCTCAATTATAATGTGGTCCACGACTCAAATGTTCACTCACTCATATTTTGCTTCATTTTTCAATTTATTTTGATTTTTCATTAATTAAAAAGTGAATTAAATCAAATAAATGATGAAAATCAACAAAGATATGATTTGATTTGTTTTTTTAACAGTTTGGCAATCAAGATATGCTGAGTAAACAAGATCAATTCGAGTTAAGGCCGATTGGTACAAGAAAGGCATGATTTGGCTCAAAATAGGAACATATCATACAACTTGAAAATCAAATCAAATCTTGGATAAATGCAAAGATTCATTCCAAGTTTGTTAACCTAATTCATTCTAGGTTATATAATGAAGAATTGCATATCAAAAAACAAGGGTTAGAGGTCGTGAGAGGCATAAAACAAAACTCAAAAATCTTGACAAAAAGTGAGGTTCGGTTTTCAGGTTAGATGACCTTTAAGAGTAATTAAAGGCCAGCCATCACATCCTGGGCGTGCACTGAATCCATCTCCACCATTTGCAAGGTCTGGAGGGCTCAGAATCCGCCTCTACATCTCACGCGGTTTGCAAGCTTTTTCAAATTTGATTATTGCAATTTACGCATCATTAGCAATTTTAATTGTAATGTTTGTGATTATTATCATGTTTGCAAGCTAACAGGATGGTTTAATTTCATTTTTGAAGCTTATATACGCACCTGCCATTGTTAGGGTTTTTATGTTTGTTTTAGGGGTTTTCAGTACAAGCAAAATCAGGCCTTGAATCAAGTACCATGATGCTCGTGAGGATGAGACGAGTTGATTGGTACCATTACTTTTCATTTATCTTGATCGTGTTCAATTTTTTAGATGAACAGGGTTATACCTACAGTAAACGTCTGTAGGTAAAAGTATTGTTTTCTAAGGCGACTGTCCAAGGAAGAAGATGAGGCGTGGCAGTCCATGGATGGCTGCTTTAAATTTATCGCGCATTTTCTAATATATTGTTTGATTTGCTTATGTTATTTTGTTTCTATTATATGAATAATAAGAACGCGTAGCACAACTGGCAAGGGATTACTGGAAGCGAGCATAAGGACTTGGGTTCGATCCCCAGGTCCCAGGGTTTTCATTTGTATTATTTTCAGTTAGTTGATCCAGCGTGTTGCTCCTCTTGGTGACCATCATATGCCATCAACATCCATCCAATGGATGCCCAGCTAGCCAGATCCCAAGCCTCTCCAATGAAGGTATACCATGCTCCTCAAGTCAACACCCACATCAGATCAAGCATGGTCAAACAGGCTTGGAGTATTTGGGCTAGAAAATCCAGATTTGCACCCCCTGCATTTGCTAACACACAGGCCCATTCTCATTCTTTTACATTTTTTTATTTCCTTATTTAATTATTTTGCTTAATTTATTTTTCTCATAAAAATTAATCATTTTTTTATTTAATCATAAAAATCAACCAATCACAAAATACCAAAAAAAAAGCATTTTTAAATAAATTATTTAATTTAATTAGGAATCTAGGTTAATTTAATTTCTTTTCTTACAATTAAAATCAATTAGAAAAAACTAGGTTTAAATTCTTGATTTAATTATTTTCTTTTTAAACAAAAAAAAACAAAAATAGGTTGTTTAGAATTAATTAAGTTATTTGCAAAAATTAACATTAATTAGAACTTAGGGTTTTCTTTTAATTTAATTATTTATTATTTTCTCAAATGACCAAAACATGACAAAAACATTTTTCTTTAATCAATCGCAAATAGGATTAGTCAAAGGGTCAAAACCCTGATCGCCTCGCATTTAATTTGTCGCACGCTTGATAATTATTTTACCATTATTTTGTAAATGTTCAGGGTTTGTAATAGTTAATTTAGAGTTTTTATTTTCTGTTTAAATCCCTGTTTTTTTGGTTATGTAATTAATCCCCCTCCCTGAAGCCTTGTAATAGCTAGGTTTATTTTCTCGCATTTTTAATTCTTGCAAATATTTAATTGTCTAGATGTATGCTAATAGGATTGTATGGCAAGAATGCATGACAAAATTAATACGGTTAGAAAACCCTAATGTGCAAAGATAATAACTAAAACAAATCACTCGCGCATATTCACTCTTAGGGTATACTCTCACTTCGGTTGCCTTCGGTAAATGATCATTAAGCATAGGGTGTCTTAGTGGTTGCCCTCCCGTCTAAAAAGATCAAAATGTCCCATTCGAATGTTGCCTCGGAAATGTTGCCTCGAAAAGATCTTAAGACTATAGGGTTACTACTAAGGTATCCCAATATTGCTTTAATGATCGTATGTCCCTTTCGAATTGACCCTTACAAATTCCAACGACGGTGCTACCTATTTCTCAATAGTGGGATAGCCCTATCTAAAGGAAACAAGAATAGAAACGATCTTTTTTCGAGTAGGTATATGCTAGTAGGTACTTGCTCAAATCAAAACTTTTCACACTTACACATTTCAAAACAAAATTTCAAAACAACTTCGTCACACCCTTGAGGACTGATATAAGGGTTATCCTGAAGTAAAACATTTTCAAAGCAAGCATACAAACACAAGCAATTTAAAAAAATGAGCAAGTACCTAAGAGCCCATGGAAAACCATGGATAGAAAGGGTGTTAACACCTTCCCTTTCTATAATCTACCCCCCGTACTCAAAATCTCGAAAAAGGATTTTTTCTATACTGTTTTCCTTTCCGGTTGGATGAAATAAAAGTCGGTGGCGACACTTGCTTACCGCGACATTTTGCAAACAAAAAACACAAAACGCAAACCATTATTAAACAGTCGATTCTGACACCGTATCACAGAACTGGCGACTCTGCTGGAGAGAGCTAAGTGGGGTATACCTTAGGATCTAGGTCATTTAAATTTCTTCTCTTGATTGCTTTGCTTGCTTTATCTTTGAGGGTTTTGTTTGGGGTTACTATAGATCCTACACCCAGATCTGGGGAACACCTTTTAGGTAAGTAGCAATAGATTGTGAGGGAACTGTACGGCATAGACCGATATGGTTGAAGCATTAGCTACGTTGGTGTGGCACTTTGGTTGGTACCGGTATCCCTTGTGGTGAAATGAGGAGAATACGGGGCCGCTGCATGGTGTCGTGAAGCATCAATTGACCTTAGAACCTTTAATTGCCCAACTTGGCCATTAGAAAGTAGCGAGATAGCCGGCCTCGGTGTAGAGCTGAGAACTGGTTGATACTCGATGCTACACTCATTGAGATCATACTTTCGGAATATTTTGGCCGCAAGAAAAGATTGTGTGAGCTGAAACCATGATCAATGAAGGATGGTCAGTGATATTGAGATCCTCTAGAACCCGGTTACTTTTCTAAGACAGGTTTGAAACTAACTTAACTTCAAGAGGGTATTACCTTTGACCTCATGCAAGCCTTAAACCTAAGGGCTTTGTGTAATTTGACTGTGTTTGTAATACTTGTGTTTGCTATACCTGTGGTTTATCGTGACATCATGCATCATAACATGGCATTCATGCTCCATTACACTAACCATTTCAAAGACCAAGGGAATTTATCTTTGTTCTGTTTTGCAGATCATGGCTTCCGTGCATAGAAATATTATCCGAATCAGCTTTGTGGAGATACCTTCCTAACTCAAAGAGCTAGTATCAAGAGTTTCTAAAACTTCTATTTTCATTAAGAGACACATTCAACTTCTTATCCTGGTTACTTTAAACCCTGATGAACAGATGATGAGCGTACTTTTTCAGTTCTTCGATCCCAAGCATCACTACTTCACCTTTCTAGATTATCAGTTGGTACCCACCTTGGAAGAATTCTCTCAGCTATTGGGCATATCCATTCTTGAACAGGTACCCTTCACGGGTATAGAAGAAGTTCCTAAGCCAAAAGTCATTGCCTCAGCTTTGTATTTGAAACGGGCCGACGTGGTATCCAATTGGGAAACTCAAAGCGGAGTCGAGGGTTTTCTAGCTAAATTTCTGATAGACCAGGCTTAACTATTTTGGGATGATATGGATTTTCAGGATTTTGGGGATGTCCTGGCTCTTCTTATCTATGGTTTAGTTCTCTTCCCTAATTCAGACTCCTTCGTAGATGTGAATGCTATCAAGATTTTCCTTTCTCGCAACCCTGTGCCTACATTGCTTGGAGATATTTTGCATGCTCTCCATACTCGTACCATGAAGAGAAGAGGGACTCTTATGTGCTGCATGCCGTTTTTGTCGAGGTGGTTTATTTCTCACCTCCCTAGGTCTGTACTGAAGAACAAAGAAGGTTTGGGTTGGTCACACAGAATAATGTCACTCGCTCATACGGATATTCTTTGGTGTTCTCGAGTTATGGAAGATATTGCTATTATTGGCCGCTGTGGGGAGTACCCTAATGTCCCATTACTTGGCATCAGAGGGGGTATAACTTACAATCCTTGTCTAGATTTGCGACAATTTGGCCATGCTCGAAGGGATGGTCCCTATGAGTTGCTTATTGAGAGCATTGTATTCAACTATGAGGATGATGTTAATGAGTATCCCCAGAGGTTCATACGAGCTTGGGGCATGGTAAACAGATCTGACCCCAAAGATTTGGGACCAAAGACTTCCATTCCTATGCAGCCTTACCTCCAATGGGTACGAGCTCGTGCCCAGAAGCTTATGATGCCTTATGTGGCCGTACTACCAGTGATTGTGGAGCCCACTACTGAAGAAGGCATTCCTTACACGGTTCTCTATCCTTACATGCCCACTGATCTTGGAGAGCTACAGAGGTCTTGGATTCAGCTGAGGAATGAGCGGGATACTTACAGGGAACAGTTCCATGAGCAAGAGAGGAAGGTTTTAAAGCTCACCAGGCAGCTCGAGGAAGAAAGAGTGCTCAATGATTATATCAGCGCAAAGAGAAAGCGTCCATGGGACTTTTGATTTTTCTTTTCTAGTTTTAGATTTGTTTTATTTACTTATTTGTAACGCCTTAAAGGCATGTTGAACCTTCAAATTTAAGCTAATAAAGTTTTTGTTTATTTTGGTTTGCAAATTTAAATTTCCCGAAGTCTTTGAAATCATTACATGCGCATCCCATTATCATACACATCATTACAGGTACCACTACAGGTTTCTCATCTTCTCCGCTGTTTATTTTAGCAGAAATGTCTTCCGATCAAGTCATCAAAGATCTTCAAGCACAGAACGCCCAGTTCCAACAGATGTTCATCAGTCTGGCAAAGGGGCAAGAGGATCTGAAAACCCTCATTTTGAAAGAAAGAAGAAGAAGAAGAAGAAGAAGAAGAAGAAGACTAGTATTCTGAATATGGGCAGAAAATTTGGAGAAAGGTTGAAGCATCAAACTGATCTGACCTCTTCATCCAAGGAAGGAGAGAACCAAGAAGGGGAAAAGGACCCTAGTCCTGCAGTCTCTGACAATTATACTGATTATAACGATGAGCAATATCCTCCTATTGAAGATAGATACAAGCAGTTAGAAGACCGTCTGAGTGCCATGGAAGTTCAAAAGATACCTGGTTTGGATTTCGGAGAATTGGGACTGGTATCGGGAGTGGTCATCCCTCAGAAGTTCAAAGCTCCGGTTTTTGCCAAGTATGATGGAGTGTCCTGTCCCAAGCTCCATCTCCGCTCTTATGTCAGAAAAATTCAACCCCGCACCGCTTATAGAAATTTGTGGGTGCACTTCTTTCAAGATAGTCTGTCAGGGACTTAGCTTGAATGGTTCTACTAGTTGGAGGGAGCCAGTGTCCGAAACTAGGAAGATCTTGCTGCTGCTTTCTACAAGCAGTATCAGTACAATGCCGACCTTGCTCTCACCCGTACTCAGCTCCAAAGTATGTCCATGGGTGCAGGTGAAGGTTTTAAAGATTATGCTCAAAAATGGAGAGATTTGGCTGGGAGAGTTCAACCCCCTTTGTCTGATAGGGAGTTGGTTGATATGTTTCTGGGGACGCTATCTGGTCCATTTTTTAATCACTTAATCGGCAACTCGTCATCTGGTTTCACCGAGCTGATTTTAATTGGAGAAAGAGTAGAAGCTGGAATTCGGAGTGGTAAAATATAGAAGGATGCCTCCTCGAGTTCAACAAAGAAGCCTTTCGCTGGTAAGAAGGAAGCCAGTGAGATCTATAGCCCGAGGGGCCAAAGCAGATCTGAACACCGTCAAACGGTAAATGCTGTAGTGATACCAAGACCCGCAGTTGCTCCATAACGCAACAATCAACAAATGGTGGAAAGACCACAGCGGCAGTTTACCCACATCAGCATGACTTTGGCTGAAGTTCTACCTCATTTATTAAAATCCAACTTGGCAACCTTGAGAGAGGCTCCCAAGAATCCAAATACTACATCTCCCATATACAATCCCAAAGCGCGGTGCGCCTACCATTCTGAGAGTCCTGGCCACGATACAAATGATTGCTGGGCTCTGAGAAACAAAGTACAAGACTTGCTTGAAGCCAAGGAGATAGAGTTCGATGCTCTAGAAAAGTCGAATGTTATAACTGCTCCCATGCCCAAACATGGTCATGGAGTTAATGTTGTTGACACTGATTTGTTTGTGACTTCTGTTTAAGAAATTTCTACTCCCCTTATGACTGTTAAGAAGAATTTGTTGTTGGTCGGTTTATTTCTGGGTTGTGGTGAAAGTTGCCACATGTGTTCGATTCTACCTTCTGGTTGCCATTTGTTGAAGTCAGGTGTTAAACGCCTGATGGATAATAAAGAGATTTTGTTTGAGAAGACTATGATTCATGTTGTTCCAAATGAAGACGTTGCCATTATAACCATTTCCGCCAATCCTTCCAAGGTTTCCTCGAGAAGACCTGTTAGGATTACACCTATTCAAACAATTGCTCCGCTAATAATCACTGTTCCTGGTCCCATCCCGTACACCTCAGACAAGGCTGTCCCATGGCATTATGGTGTTGATGTGTACTATCATGGAATTAAGCAAGATCTGAAGAATGAAGAAGCTGATACTGATGTCAGTAATATTATCGGGACTAGTAAAGTTACCCGAAGTGGAAGGGTCTTCTCTCCTGAGATTTCCCCTGACTGTCAACAAGCATATTATCATTCCATTTGTTGTTCCTGCTAGTACATTAACTACTGTTCATGTGCTTACTCCAGTTATCACCCCTGCTGCTGAGCCATCTGGGACTCGGGGCAAGGAAATTATAGGTGAGCCTGCTCGGACGGAGGCGCCTAGAAAAATCATTGTGAAAGCCTTTAAACAAGAAACAGAGGAAATACTGAAAATTATTAAGAAAAGAGACTACAATATGGTCGAGCAGCTGGGGCAGACCCCATCAAAGATATCCATGTTGTCTCTGTTGTTGTGCTCTGAAGCCCATGCGAAGGCTTTGATTTCATTTCTCAAAACTGCACATGTGCCGCAGGAAACTTCAGCAGATCAGTTCAAGGATTGTGTGGCCAGCCTGACTGCTGACAATGAGCTGGGTTTTTCAGATGTGGATCTGACATCGAAAGGAAGGAATCATAATGATGCTCTGCATGTCTCGATTGAGTGCAGGGGCACCACTATGGCTCATGTGCTGGTAGATACTGGGTCTTCACTGAATGTTCTGCCGAAGAAAGCGTTGGACCGTTTGGATTGTGAGGGTTTGACTCTAAAGTTTAGTAACATTGTGGTAAGGGCTTTTGACGGATCGAAGAGAATGGTGCACGAGGAGGTGGACATCCCTGTCAAAGTGGGTACTCAGACTTTTGGGTCCACTTTCTACGTAATGGATATCAGGCCATCGTATTCTTGCTTGCTGGGTCGTCCTTGGATCCATGAGGCTGGGGCAGTTACTTCCACACTCCATCAAATGCTGAAGTATCCGGTGAAAGGAAAGATTGTCACCGTGCGAGGTGAAGAAGAATATATGGTGAGTCACCTCAATTCCTTCCACTATGTAGAGATGGATGGGGAATTCATAGAAACTCCTTGTCATAACTTCGAAGAGGTCCCTCAGACCTTGGCATCAACTGAAGTTACTACCAACAAACCTCCATTGAAGATGGCTTCTCTCAAGGACGACAGGGTTGTGGTTGAAGAAGGTGGGTGTACCAATTGGGGTCAGCTCCCTAATTTCACTCACAAAACTGAGAAATTTGGTTTGGGCTTTACTACAGGGGCTCAAAGGGCAGTTAGGCGCGCTCGGGCTGGAAGACCTCCTCTACACATCAGCAATCGAGGAATTAATGCAATTGAAGACAGTGAAGAGGATTCCGACATCGACAACTGGATCTACCCAAAAACCAATGGTGGACCGAATAACTGGACGGCTAGGGACTTCATACCTGTTTCTTTTATTCCGCAGTAATTAACTCATTTGTTTTAAGATTTTTAATAAACAGTTTGAAACTTTACGGCCCGGTGCCTTGCCCTAGGCACCTTGGCTTTGCTTGTGAGGGCTATTGTTTGTCATTTCATATATCATTAATAAATCATTGTACGTTTCTTGCATACAAATTTTGCGCTCCTTGTTTTTCTTTTCTGTCTCTCACTTTATCAAAACAACTATTTTCTTACACACACTCACGTATGACAATGCAGACCCATATCCACTCTGGATGCCATTGATAACAGCTCTGCTACTGCCAGTTATGACTTCAAAAATCTGATCAACCAAGCCGAGGACGAAGGTGAGGATGATTGTGAGGTGCCTGGAGAACTTGCTAGACTATTACAGCAGGAAGAAAGGGCTATACACCCTCATGAAGAGCCAGTTGAGTCAGTGAATTTGGGTACATAGGAAGACATGAAAGAGGTTAAAATAGGTGCGAATCTGGAGCCTAGTATCAAACAACGGTTAATTCAGATGCTACACGACTATGTGGAGATCTTCGCCTGGTCCTATGAAGATATGCCTGGTTTGGACACTGATATTATGGTACATCACCTGCCGACTAAAGAAGACTTCCCTCCATTAAAGCAGAAGGTCCGTCGTATGTGCCCCAAAATGTTAGAGAAAATCAAGGCAGAGGTCATGAAACAGTTCAACGCAGCATTCTTAGCTGTCACTTCTTATCCGCAGTGGGTTGCCAATGTCGTCTCGGTACCTAAGAAGGACGCTAAGGTACGGATGTGTGTGGACTACAGAGATCTGAACAGGGCAAGCCCCAAGGATGACTTCCCACTTCCTCACATTGATGTTCTAGTCGACAACACCGTGCAGCACAAGATGTTTTCCTTCATGGATGGTTTTTCTGGCTACAACCAGATCAAGATGGCTCCTAAGGACATGGAGAAGACAACCTTCGTTACAAATTGGGGCACCTTCTGTTACAAGGTAATGCCTTTTGGGTTAAAGAATGCTAGGGAAACTTATCAGCGCGCCATGGTCGCTTTGTTCCATGATATGATTCACCACGAGATCGAGGTTTATGTTGATGACATGATAGCCAGGTCCCAGACGGAGGAAGAGCACCTTGATCATCTCCAGAAACAGTTTGACAGGTTGAAGACGTACAAGTTGAGGTTGAATCTGAACAAGTGTACCTTTGGGGTAAGGTCTGGTAAGCTTCTGGGTTTTGTTGTCAGTGACAAAGGTATTCAGGTAGACCCTGCGAAAGTAAAATCCATACAAGAGATGTAGGTCCCCCGCACAGAAAAGGAAGTTAGAGGTTTCTTGGGACGTCTGAATTATATCTCCAGGTTCATTTCACATCTAACTACTACTTGTGAGCCAATCTTCAAGCTGCTGAAGAAAGATCAAGTGGTAAAGTGGAATGATGAATGTCAGACCACTTTCAAAAGAATCAAGGAATACCTTCAAGAACCACCAATTTTGATGCCTCCATTTGAAGGAAGACCTTTGATATTATAATTAACAGTGCTAGAAAGTTCAATGGGGTGTGTGTTGGGGCAGCCTGACGAGTCTGGTCAAAAATAGCATGCCATTTATTACCTTAGCAAAAAGTTTACCGACTATGAGACCCGATACTCATTGCTCGAGAAAAATTGTTGCGCTTTGGCATGGGGTGCTCGACGGCTGAGACAGTATATGCTGACTCACACTACCTTGTTGATATCAAAGATGGATCCGATCAAGTATATTTTCGAGAAGCCCGCCTTATCCGGAAGAATAACAAGATGGCAGATGATCCTAACCGAGTACGACATCCAATACACAACCCAAAAAGAAATCAAGGGGAGTGTATTGGCGGATCATTTGGCGCATCAGGCCATGGATGACTACCAGTCCATGAATTTCGAGTTCCCGGATGAGAATATCATGTTGGTAACCGACTGTGAAGAACCTGGACAGGATGAAGGACCTGAGGAAGGATCCCGATGGTCTATGTATTTAGATGGAGCCTCAAACGCATTGGGTAACGGCATTGGCGTTGTAATTATATCTCCTAAGGGCTGTCATACTCCGTTCACTGCCCGATTATGTTTTAACTGCACCAACAATATGGCGGAGTATGAAGCGTGTATCATGGATCTTCGAGCTGCTATTGGCCTGAGGGTTAAGTTCTTGAGTGTATTCGGAGATTCTGCTCTAGTAATAAGTCAGATCAAAGGCGAGTGGGATACGAAGCACCCGAATCTTATTCCTTACAAAGAGTATGTACTGACATTACTCCCACACTTTGACGAGGTAACCTTTGAACATTTTCCACGAGAAGAGAACCAGTTGGCGGACGGGCTAGCTACCATGTCTTCTATGTTCAAAGTTAGGTGGGACAATGAAGCTCCCCAGATTACCATTGAGAGGTTGGATGAACGCGCACATTGCTGTGACATTGAGACTTAAGAGGTAGCAGATAAACCCTGGTTTCACGAGGTAAAGAGGTATCTTGAGGCTCAAGAATACCCCGAGGGGGCATCTGTTAATGATAAGAAGTTTCTGAGAAGGTTCGCCGCAAAGTTCTTTCTTAGCAATGGAATCCTCTATAAGCGTAACCATGATTCAACCTTACTGCAGTGTGTAGACAAGAGCGAGGCAGAAAGGATCATGGCAGAGTTACATGAAGGTACCTTCGGAACTCATTCCAGTGGACATACCATGGAAAAGAAAATCCTACGGGAAGGATATTACTGGTCCACCATGGAAGCCGATTGTTATCAGCATTCTCGAACTTGTTATAAGTGCCAAGTCTATGCTGATAAGGTGCATGTGCCTCTAGTCCCTCTAAATGTCTTGACAGCTCCTGGCCTTTTGCAATGTGGGGCATCGACATGATCAAGGATTTTAACAAGAAAGTCAGACGTCAAGAGTATCAAGTTGGGGATCTAGTGATCAAAGGCATCATACTACCGCAAGGTGATCCCAGGGGCAAATGGACCCCCACATACGAAGGGCCATTTGTGGTTAAGAACATTTTCTTGGGAGGAGCTATGATTCTAACCACCATGGATGGTGACGACCTTCCTCACCCCCGTCAATGCAGACATAGTGAAAAGATACTACACATAATCAAAGACCCGCTAGGTTGACTGGTCTAAGAAAAAATAAGGGCTTCCCGGCGAACCAAAAGGGTTCGGGAAAAAGTAAGGGATGAAAATGAAAAAAAACTGTACACCCGGTAAGTCGAAAACCTGAAAAGGTGACTTGGGCAAAAAAGGGTATCCCGGTGGACTGAAAACCCGAAAGGGCGGTCCAGGCAAAAATTAGGGATTGAAGCGTAACACTATGTCTCACTGGATCATCTTGCAACCAGACTTCGATATGAACTATCAAGCTCAGACGGCGCCAATCAATCTGATCCACCTTCGACCAAGAAGCAAAGTGATGAGACGCTTAAATATATAAAGGCAATAGTGAAACCACCGGCTGAAAATCATCGAACAATGAAGTCGCCACCGAACGTCTTTTATCCCACCGAAAGGGAAAGGTAAACATCGAGAAAACCTGAAAAGGGAGAAATCACGGTCTTTCGACCAAGAGATCGGGTAAGGGAGTCTGTTACACGAGGGGAAGGTGTTAGCACCCCACGCGCCCGTAGTACTCTTCGGTATCCACTCTTGTTGACTAATCTACATAGTTGTGGTCAAATCCTATGTTTATGGCTTAAAAATGAAAAGGGAATGCATGCAAAAGAAAAATAAAATAATGTAGGGAAAATAAAAGTTGTGCTCGGTTGGGCCCTACCCCAATGCCTACGTATCCCTTTTAAGGAATCAGAGCAGCCGTAGTTCGGCTTATGTGTTTTGGTTGGTTTGTGTTTTTTAATTAAAACAAACAAAGATAGTCAAGATGGCAAAACATCAAATGAAACGACAAACAAATGAGGTGATCAAATATCTACTAAGTAATAACAAAGTAACATGTCAAAGATGGCAAGACATCGAATGATAAACTAATGACAAAACACCACACCTAGCAATGATATTGGGAATCAAAGTATGATAACAAACATGTGAGATGGCAAAACATTGACTTCAAACAAATGTGCGATGGCGAAACATCGGCTAAAAGGTAATAAGATATCATGGTAAAGATGACGAAACATCAATAAAACAGATGGCAAAACATCACACCTAACAATGATATTGAGAATCAAAGTAGGATAACAAGCATGTGCGATGGCGAAACACCGGCTTCAAACAAATGTGCGATGGCGAAACATCGGCCAAAAGATAACAAAGATATCATGGTAGAGATGGCAAAACATCACACCTAACAATGATATTGAGAATCAAAGTAGGATAACAAAATGTGTGATGGCGAAACATCGGCTTCAAACAAATGTGCGATGGCGAAACATCAGCTTCAAGATGACACAGACAAAGTAAGATTGGTTTGTATCTTTTACTTTGAAGAAGAGTTTAGGTTCATTAGAAATGTCTTATGATTTGCCAAGAAAACAGGTTTTTGTTTTAAGATGCAAAATGCAAAGAAAGGAAAAACAACTAAGGGGAACTAGCCTAGCACTATCCCTAGTGTTATCATATAATGGTTGACCCTAAGGTTGAGGATAAAGGAAAATCCTATCCTATATTTGCATACATGGATTCCTACCTTAATCAATATGCCAAAGGGAGCTTAACAAAACTATCCTATAGGGAACATGCAATGAGAGCGAAGTCGTGATCTCAATATCTAAATTGAGTGACTCATCGATCAACAATTAAAAAATGAAAAGCAGTAAACATCCTATAGGGAACATGCAATAAGAGCGAAGTCGTGATCTCAATGTCTAAATTGAGTGACTCATCGATCAACAATTAAAGAAAAAATCAATAAACATCCTATAGGGAACATGCAATGAGAGCGAAGTCGTGATCTCAATGTCTAAATTGAGTGACTCATCGATCAAAAGCAAACACAACACATATATCAGACAAAAACTAGAGGGCCTCCTGACATATATCAGCAACAGTGGTCCCATCATGCAATCATAGAATTATACAAAATGAAAATGGGAGAAGGGAGGTAGTACAATACCAAACAGATAACTATCTGTAGCAATCAAGCAAAAATAAAAGAAACCTAGAGAAACTTCAAGCAAGCTGGCATCAGTAGACAAATTGAGTCAGCAATTGCACCATCAAGATGTAAGCAAATTATCAGATATGAACAAATCCCATTAGAAATGTATGGCATTCACAATCATAGATATGTGTATCCTGCATAAACCATCAAGCATGCCAAACACAAAAATAATGCCAATATAATAAATTGTGTTCAACAAATAAAGTGGAACACAAAAGCCTCAAGCCAAAAGTGGCAACTTTCTCAGAGTACCTCGCATATTCAACAACCAAGTTAGTATTCCAAAAGGTGAAGAAGTGAGAATAACATGATGGAAATTACCAAATATTAGACATCATAAGAAAGAGGAGACAAGCATGTGCACAGATTAGGCCAAAAGAATCAAAGGAATGTTGCTCTTTCTTATCACCATGTTGAATTGACAATTGAGTGTCAATCAAGGATCATAAGAGCTTGAGAATAATATGAAAAAGAACCATGAAGGTCAGTAGCAAACATATTTCAATCATGCCTGGCTAATTCAATCACAACTTCATGAACACAATAGGAAATGAAACCTTCATAATGCATTAGATGGTTCAAAATATTCAAACATGAGGCTTCTAAGTGAAATGGCTTGAGCTAACATGGACAAGTCAGAACCAACATGATCATTAGGTTCCCAATTATAGGCCTCACTCAAGTTCATTGGCCATCAAACAAATTGCAACAAGACATGCAAACATAATTGGGTACCTTCACTTCAAAATTACACCAAAAATAGAAACAAGGATCCATAATTCAAACCAAAAAAATATTAACATCTTGGAAGTGTTTAGAAATCACAATGCAAGCCCTAAGTTCATTAATAATTTGGGAGGAGGTCAAATGAAGTGCAAAGTTTAAGACTAGTTGGCAAAACCACCAAACTAGACAAGCTTTCAAAATTATTTGTGGAAAAATATCAATCCAAGTCAAGTAATTCAAGAAAAATAGTTTTCAAATTCCCAACACATTCATGAACCAAGATAAAGACCTGAAATCCAATAAAAGTCCAAGGCACAAGGGTTTTGAACATAAAACTTGCACCATAAGCAACAAAACCCTAGATTTTGACTTTTAATCCTAAACATTAATTAAATAGGATCAAAACCCAAACAAATCAAACCAAGGTCATGCAAAATATCAAGAAACCTTAAATGTCAGTAAACACATTTTTTCATATTTCTTTGAATTAGGAAAAGTCAAGAAAGAAATTAATATTCAAATATTTATGTAATTACCAAAAATTCACATATCAAAATAGTATTTACATCAAAAAGTCAGAAGAATGGCCAACCAAAATTATATTCAAATATTAGGGCTAAAAACACACATCCCGGAATTTTTGTGAACTTTTTTGGATCAAAGGAAAATATTAAAAACAAAAAAACAAACAATTAATAGTGGAATTATTATTTAAGGGCAAGAAAATGCAAACCATAACCAAAAATCATGAAATGGTCAAAACAAAAATATGATCAGGTTCTATGATTAAAAACTAGATTACATGATTTTTTCTGGAATTTTTGAATTAATAGAAGTTTTAAAAATAAAATAAAAACAACAAATATTACAAATAACCTTTGAAATTAAATTTTTAATCAAAAATAAGAAAAATGATAAACCAAAGTCAGAATCAAATTTCACATTATTTTGGAAGTCTCAAATAATTTTTGTGGATTTTTTAGGTCAAAGGAACTATTAAAATAAAAATTATCTTTGGTCAATTAATTAATTAAACCTAACAATTTTTTAAACCAAACAAATTATTCCAAAAAATTATCAAAAAAATACACAAAGTTAGAAATATTATTTTGAAATTATGATGATTTTTTCAGAATTTTCCAATCATTTTTGAGCAAGAAATAAAATCATGGAAATCAATTTATAAAACAAAAATTCAAATAATCCAAAAATTTCAAACGGACCAATCATGATGTGCCACCACATCATCTTCAACCTCCGGATGTTCAAAAAGCGCACACATCATTCATACTTAGGGCTCACTTTTAGATCAACACAACATGCTCAATTTTGCATCATTTTTGATGAAATCAAAGGCAAATTAAAGCTAGCATGACAAGGAATCCATAGCAATTCGAATCAAATCAAATCATCAACCACATTATCCACAATCAAGTCATGAACATGAACAAAAACCTTCTGAATCGCGAGTTTCAGAACATCCAAACATGCATAATTCATCAAATTAAACGCTATAAAGCTCCAGACACATTCCATTAACATCATTGAACATGAATTCAAGCTCAAACATCTCAATAAACAAGTGCATCTCAAGAATCGAAGTTTGGAATCATTACCTCAAGGTGAAAAGCGATCTACTGTCTCCTTCACTCCAGATACAAACAAATGGTGCTGGCTTGATCTACTTGCTTTGCTGAAGCAGAATCCACAAGAATTTTGAAGAAAGCACCAAGGAATTGAGAGAATCGAATCAAAATGCAGAAGAGGAAGGAAAATTTTAGATCTGGAATTCTTGCAAATGGTGCATTCTCTCCCTCTCTCTTTGCTTGCTTTCACTTATATAGAGTTTGTAGAGAAGGATAGAAGTGGAAGTTTGTCCTTAAATCCGTTGGGGGGCAGGATTGGGAATTTTGGCCAAAAATGGAGTGCATAGTGAATCAGCCCTTTTGCCCGTGCGTTCCCTTGCTTCTTATGCATTTTTGAGCCAAATGAAGTCAGCAATGCATGCTTAAAAGGCCAGCCCCTGATCATTTGAAATGAGAGAGTGTTGGTGAATTGGCCATTTTGAGCAAGTTTTGTGTTTTTTCAATGCAACATGTGCAATACCATATGGGGCACGAAATAGTAAGCGTGATGGGCCTCAGCATGTCACAAATTACCAATGGGCTTGATTAGAAGCAAGAGGAATGGCTAAAACTTGAGTTTGCAAGAAATGGTCATTTTGCACATTGGCCAAATTTCAATAAAATGCCACGAAATTCCAAAACTCATAACTTGCTCATACTTTTGAGTTTTGACACAAATGAGCACAATTTGGAAAGGTATTGAAAATATATACAATCCCCTAGTTTTGAGTTTTTTCAAATTAATCGATTAAGGCTCCCAAAACCTAGCTTGAAATTAACTAATTTTGAAAAATGACCTATAATTTTGTAACTTCAAAAGACCATAACTCTTGATTCCTTGCCAATTTGGACATGAGACCAAAGGGAGATGAAAGACCATTCTCTTAGATTTCCAAGCATATTTCATTTACATCTTCTTGATCAAGGATGAATAAAATATTATTTTTTGAAATTAGGCCCTTATTTTCCAAAATTAGTAACTTCTAGGGTTTCTTCAAAAACAAGTTTCAACCCAAACTTCAATCTCTTTGATCCAATGACCAAAATGGACTTGAAATATGAAAAGCACATCCTTGAATTGATGGTTGGCCAAAAAAATCCCTTGGTCAACCTTGACATTGACTGATTTGGAAAAAAATGACCATTTTGCCCCTCTGAAACAATTGATCCACTTTCCTTCAAAATTGATGATTAAAACTTCAAACATATGATCTTCCAAACATATAAAGGCCATGTGCAAAGTTTCACTTCAAAATTCTCAAGAAATCTTGATGAAATCCCAAACCCTAATTTTGGTCAACACATTAGGAGACTGATGAATCATCTTCAAAACCTCAAATCCTCTGAGTATCTTGACCAATTCCTTGTACAAGGATCTTTCAAATAACAAAGAAATGTTGTAGATCCCTAAATCAAATCTTGTTCATTGGAAGGACCAATAGCCTTACTTCAAACAAAACCCTAATTTGACTGATGAATCCAAAGAGTGATTTCATTTGTGATCAAACACCAGCTCCAATCTTCTAGGGGTCCAAAGAGATGAATAAAAAAATAACTTGAGATATGCAAAAGAATTTAAGCTTGAAATATTCAGGAGTTTAGATGATAATATTCTTCTTGAGCAAATTGTTAATGCCATCAACCTTCAAAGCTTGAGGAAAACTTGGTCACCAAAGTATTTTGATCCTATCACAATGTATGAATGCAATGCACTATGATGTTCATGATGAAACATAAGGCTAAATCAAGAGGGTAAATTTTGGGGTGCAACAACTGCCCCTATTCAAATATCTTCAACATGATAAGTGAGAAAAGTGATAACTTTCGAGCGTTCAGGGTTGAAGATGTTTGAATACGAAAGAACCTGAAAATTTACACTCTTGAAAGAAACAGAAACAAAACTCCCAAGACATGCGTCAGAATGAAGCTATAACGCGGGTTGAAACAAAACAAAAACAAAAGAAGAGTAAGCGCAACTAAAATTCCAGACAAACGTGCCAGGGAAAAACTGGGCTTCAAAAGGGAGGGGTGAGGCAAAACTCAACCAACAGAGTGTAGACGAGACTAAGCTCTGTAACAGAAAACGTACGCGGGTGAGGAGATGAAACTCGGAGCTTGACCCAAGGCAAAGTGGCTAGAGTGCGTGATTCTAGGAACACTTGCTAATCTCAACTAAGATAGACAGTATGAAGGAACTGAAAGAATCTCAGAAATGAGGAACAAAAGCAACACGAAACTCGACTCAATGACCAGTTAGACGAAACTAAACCAGATGAGTACCAGGACGAAACTGGATTTCACGCACGAGTAACGAGGTGAAACTCGACCCAAAACGAAGTGATAAGAGTGCATGCTTCTCAGAGCACCTGCTGGTCTCAGATCAATGGATAAACAGTGACGAAAATTGATAGGAGAATCCAAGGAACAAAGGAGACTGATTTCAAACCAAGGACGCAGTACGAACACTACACTCGGTAAACAAACACCGTCAAAGAGCTCAGGGTAGGAAAGCAAAAACGAGACAAAACTCGACTCAAGACCTAGTTAGACGAAACTAAACTAGATTAGTACCAGGACGAAACTGGATTTCATGCACATGCGACAAGGCGAAACTTGACCCAAAGCGAGGAGATTAGGGCGTACACCTAAAAACCTGCTGAAAGCGAATATCAAGGCGAAAGTGGTATTCGAAAAGGTGCACCAATAGATATTGGAATGAACCAGAGAGAGTAGTAAAGACCAAACCTAAGAAGACCGCGTCAGGGCGAAACTGAGCAGCTATAGTCAAAAGTAGACACTCAAACAAACAAATGACTGACGTCAAAAGGATATTGGTATAGGGAGGAAACTGAGATTATGAGGACGAATACCTCACTGGGGATTAAATCCGAAGTGTTATCAAATCATCGGGGATGATAGAAATAATAATGGCTTATGTTCCGATGCATGTTGGAATTATTTTTTATAGCGCAATGCTATATATAAGGGAAATGCTAGGCGTTTTGGTAGATGCAATGTAATGATGCATGTTTAAAAAGTCTCACTAGATAATGGCCAATTGAGAAGCCAAAAACCAAGAAGTCTAAATCTAACATGACTTGCAAAAATAAATTGCAAAATCCAAAGGATAGGAGAAAATACGGGGAATCGCTAGAGAGGGAACCTCGGAGAGGTGGAGCTTCGCGAAGAAACAAGCGAGCAACCAACAGAAACGGGCCACAAACAAAGAGAGGAGTTGCAAAAATAAATTGCAAATTCCCGGGGAAGATCAGGTCGACACTGCAACTTCTGGAAAAGGACAAAAACCTTTTGATGGGGGAACAAAACTCTGCTGAAGAGGTGGGACTTCACTAGAGAGATAGAACTCTGTTGAAGATTATCTTGCTGGAGAGATATTCTCTTGGAATGCAACCAAAGGACGAATCCTGCAGATAGCCACACGCTATCAAAACCTTACTTGGGAACAAGAGGAGATCCTTAACAAAGGATGCCCCGGTCAACAGATCGGCTGGGAAGTGAGAGGTCAAAGCGAGGGATCTCTATTGGCAAAATCCGTTGGGAAGTTGAAACTTCTTCAGAATGATGGTTCCAACTTAACGACTTCGCTGGGGATAGGCGACATATCCAAACTTGAAGTCTTGGAATGAGGCTTTTGAGAGACAATCCCTGGAGTAACAAAACTTTGTTGCTGAAATGAAACTTCACCGGGGAAAGGAAACTTCACTGGGGAAACGAAACTTCACAGGGGATAAACAGAAGAAGAAAGCCGAACATTCCCTTCTTGGCCATCATTAAGCTCTTTACCGGTGTTCAACGTGTAAACTCTTTTGTTGTCAAATAGCTGTTTTGCATACAGAAAAATGTTTATTGAGAATGATAGACCTGATGCGATAATTATTTAAGCCTTGAAGTTGAAAACTTTAACAAAATGTCGCATCTCTGTTGTGAATGAATCACTGGCTAGAGTGCAAAAAGGTTTTAAAACTTTTCTTTCCCTTTTTTGAAAAACGAGTTAAAATGCGGGTGATAAGATACCAACACGGCTATGCAACACATATTTGGGGCGTTTAGGAAATGTTATCCTGTCGCAGTATGCTTTTGAGTTAAACCCTTGTTTCAGTTAGGACTTTTAGAGGTTGTAACGTAGCCTGGTTCAAGGTTCTTTTGAAAAAAGTTTTTCAAGGCTCAAGTTATTTGGTGCCCACCCCCTTCGTGATATTCTCATGTCCTAAGTTCAGCTAATTTATCACAAACATTCATCTTTCAAAAAGATTTATGATGGTTGAGTGATCACGACAAATCCTCCAATGTGATCGTCGCTTAACTTCTGCTGCTTTTGTTGTTGATATTATTGTTCCTCTTCTTTTTGATGAAAGTTTTATTGAATATATATTTTTCGGCCTTTTAGGCTCTCTTTTCCCTAACTTTTGCCTGGACAAAATCTTTTGAATCTCCATTTTGGTTGTCCAGCGGGATGCCCTAACTTTTGCCTAAGCGACTTGTTTTCAAGTTTCGACTTAGCGGGGCTTTTTGTTTCTTTCTTATTCATGCATTCCGCTTTAACCAAGTCAATGTGACTTTAGGTCTTTGAACTTTTTCTTTCTTTTTCTCTTTTCTCTTTTTGAAGAAAACAAATTCCTCATTCCTTGGTCGGCGAGGGATAGACATTATTGTATCGATTTGATCTCGACCTCAGGATTCCGTGAGGAAAATGAAAATCACGGTTCAGATAAAATGCAGTGATCCTCAGAGGGTACATTCCTTCTGAAATTTGAATGCTTGGGAAAATCAATTGAACATCTACCTTGCCCCTGGTTAAAAAAAGGTTTTTTTTTAACGAAAAGGAAACTCCTACTTCGAAGACTCAGAGGGGTTAACGAGGGTCTAACTCCCTTATATCTCCAGTGTTTGGGGATTGAAACAATGCATGTACATCATCAATAGGGTTCTACTCAAAAGCATACCACTACAGTCACCGTTTTCAGCTAAACTTCCTCCTCCAAATTCTTGGTCATGCAAAAGAATTGACACAGTTGGTATCAAAATGCCCGGAAAACAATTAAAGAGTGATTTTGTATAAAAAAAATTTTAGGCAAAAACAATCAACGCATCAAGATTTACATTCAGCTATAAACAAAATCCTATATGCAGACAATGCTTAAAACAATCAATCAAAATGACACATGAAAGCACGACAAAGAAACGTAATAAAAGCCATTATGGGGAAGAAGTATCACCAACCAGGTTCACCGATCCCACTGACTTGCCGTAACCTTGATATTACCCTGACCCATGATCGTTAACAACGGCCCGGAGCTTTGAAATAAAATCGCAAGGCAAAAAATGCCTAAAAGAGTGAAAGAGAAGTCCACCAAACAGAGAAACAAACATGCCCCTTGCACAGCGGTGGTTGTGTTTGTTATCCGCATTTCAAGCGATCGACCAACCATGACTTGTATTACCATTTTCGTGTAAGGTCCGCGAAGTTTATATGCACATGCCTATCAAAAATATTGGACGTTTTTGCAAAAAAAATGAAAAAAGAAAAGAATATGTATACTTGAAAGAAGATATTCTATTGATTTTGAGAAATTAGCCTGTGAAAAAGGCATTTACATTGGGAAACAAGAAATTGCAAAATTAAAACAAACAAGTGTTTATAGATGGCAATGTGAATATGAACATCCATCAAGTCCCGACTCTGCTATGACTCTGATGACTCTCATCTTCCTGCTTTCAGACAAATCATTCTTGGATTAGCTTCAAGCTTATGCCAGATGACGGGATGAAGGAAAGAAACAAAGGATCCCATGTTTAGCGTAGGCATTTCCTTTAAGTCCCTAACTTTTTCCTGAATCGCCCTTTCGGGTTTTCGATTCACCAGGACACCCTCTTTTTTCCTAAACCGCCCTTTCGGGTTTTCAGTTTAGCGGGGTTTTTTTTGTTTTTTTATGCAAAGTATTTTTTAACTACGTCAGCATTCACAGGGAGAGGGAACTACTCTCCATCCATAGTCGTAAGCATCATCGCTCCTCCAGAGAAAACTTTCCTGACCACGAAAGGTCCTTCATAAGTCGGAACCCACTTGCCTTTGGGATCTCCCTAGGGAAGAATTATCCTCTTTAATACAAGGTCACCTGGTTTGTAACACTGGGGTCGTACCCTCTTATCAAAAGATTTTCTCATCCTTTGCTGATATACCTGACCATGACATACGGCCATCAATCTCTTCTCATCAATAAGTTCCAACTGATCCAGCCGATTATGTACCCATTCACTTTCATCCAGCTCAACATTTCTCATGACCCTAAGAGAAGGAATCTCGACTTCTACCGGCAGCACTACTTCCATGCCATAAATCAATGAAAACGGGGTTGCCCCAGTCGAAGTACGCACAGTGGTGCGATAACCATGCAAAGCAAAAGGCAACATCTCATGCCAATCTTTATAGGTTACCACCATCTTCTGCATGATTTTCTTGATATTTTTATTGGGCGCTTTGACGGTGCCGTTCATCTTTGGTCTATATGGGGAAGAGTTATGATGCTTGATTTTGAAGGACTCACAAAGCTCCTTCATCATCTTATTGTTCAAATTAGACCCATTATCAGTAATGATCTTATCGGGCACTCCGTAGCGACAGATAATATTGTGCTTAATGAACCGAGTTACCACCTGCTTGGTGACATTGGCATAGGATGCAACTTCGACCCATTTCGTAAAATAATCGATGACAACCAGAATGAAACGGTGCCCGTTAGACGCAGTTGGTTCAATCTTGCCGATCATATCAATTCCCCACATCGCAAACGGCCAAGGGGAGGTTAAGACATTCAAAGGTACTGGCGGCACATGCACCTTATCAGCATAGACTTGACGTTTGTGGCAAACACGTGCATGATTGTAACAGTTAGTCTCCATGGTGGACCAATAATAACCTGCTCGCAAGATTTTTTTAGCCATGGTGTGCCCGTTAGAATGGGTCCCAAAATCACCTTCGTGTATCTCTTCAATGATCCTAGCTGCTTCTTTCTTGTCAACACATCTGAGCAGTAACCCGTCATGATGCCTTCTGTATAACACACCACCACTAAGAAAGAACTTGGCTGAAAATCTTCTCAAGAACTTCTTATCTGTGACGGATGCCTCCTCAGGGTACTCTTTTGTTTCAAGATACCGCTTAACATCATAAAACCAAGGGTTACCATCTGGTTCCAAACTGGCTTCAAAGCAGAAAGCTGGCTCACTCAGACTTCTGATAGTAATGGAAGGTGCCTTATTAACCCACTTAACCTTGAACATGGAGGACAAAGTTGCCAGTGCATCGGCTATATTGTTTTCTTCTCTGGGGATGTGCTCAAACGTGATCTCCTCGAAGTACGGAATCAACTTCATAACATGCTCACGATAGGGAATTAGGTTCTGATGGCGAGTCTCCCAATCTCCATTAATCTGGCTGATAACAAGATTGGAATCCCCGTAAACTTTCAAGAATTTGATGCGCAGGTTGATCGCCGCTTCAATGCCATAAATGCAAGCCTCATTTTTTGCCATGTTGTTAGTGCAATCGAAACAAATACGAGCCGTGAAAGGAATGTGGTATCCCTCAGGGGAAGTGATAATAGCTCTGATGTCGTTGCCCATGGCATTGGAGGCGCCATCAAAAACAAGCGTCCAATGTGATCTCGGCTCGGGTCCTTCATCTGGGTCTGGTATGTTACAATCCCGAATATACACAATTTCCTCATCTGGAAAATCAAACTTCATCAGTTCATAATCATTCACGGGCTGATGAGCAAGATGGTCGGCCAGTATACTACCCTTAATTGCTTTTTGAGTAGTGTATTGGATATCATATTCAGTGAGTATCATCTGCCAATGGGCTACCCTGCCTGTAAGAGCTGGTTTCTCAAAAATGTACTTGATTAGATCCATTTTGGATATCAAGTAGGTGGTGTGAGTTAACATGTATTGCCTCAGACGTTTGGCGGCCCAGGCAAGTGCGTAACAAGTTTTTTCCAGCAATGAGTACCTCGACTCGCACTCCGTAAACTTCTTACTCAAGTAGTAAATAGCCTGCTCTTTCTTCCCTGTCTCGTCATGCTGACCAAGGACATAACCCATTGAGGTCTCCAACACAGTTAGGTACATGATTAGTGGCCTTCCTTCCACTGGCGGCATGAGTATCAGAGGTTCCTGTAAATACTCCTTTATTTTGTCAAAGGCCTTTTGACAATCCTCATTCCATTTCACTGTCTGACTTTTCTTTAACAACTTGAACATAGGTTCACAGGTGGCAGTGAGATGAGAAATAAATCTGGAAATATAGTTTAATCTCCCCAGAAAGCCACATACTTCCTTCTATGTCCTTGGCTCAGGCATTTCCTGTATCGCTTTGACTTTGGCTGGGTCCACCTCGATACCCTTTTCACTTACAACAAAACCCAACAGCTTGCCAGATCTCACCCCGAAGGTGCACTTATTCGGATTCAACCTTAGCAAGAACTGCCTCAGCCTCTCGAATAATTTTTTCATATGAACAAGATGTTCCTCCTCTGTGTCAGACTTAGCAATCATATCGTCTACATATATCTCAATCTCTTTGTGAATCAAGTCATGAAAGAGAGTGACCATGGTGCGCTGATATGTTACCCCGACATTTTTCAAACCAAACGGCATCACTTTATAGCAAAAAGTTCCCCAAGGCGTGATGAATGTCGTCTTCTCCATATCCTCCGAGGCCATCTTAATTTGATTGTAACCCGAAAAGCCATCCATGAATGAGAACACCTTGGAATGAGCAGTATTATCGACCAACACATCAATATGCGGAAGAGGGAAATCATCTTTAGGGCTAGCCCTGTTTAAATCCCTATAATCCATGCACATCCTGACTTTACCATCTTTCTTGGGCACAAGCACAATATTTGCAATCCATGGCGAATAATTGACAACCTTTAAGAAATTTGCGTTCAACTGCTTCTGGACCTCCTCCTTGATCTTCTTGGACATCTCAGGATGAGTTCTTCGGAGCTTTTGCTTGACAGGAGAACAACCTTCTTTAAGTGGTAGTCGATGCACCACTATGTCTGTATCAAACCCAGGCATATCCTCATAAGACCAGGCGAAGATATCAGAATACTCACAGAGTAGCTCAATCAATCTGGCCTTTACATCTTGACCTCTCTTCTTACCTCTTCTGTACCAATATTCACCACCTCAATCGAATCCTGATTCGGATGGATAACCTTCTCTTCTTGTTTTAACAATCTTCCTAATTCCTAGGGAAGATCACAATCCTTATATGCTTCTTCTTCAGCTTGATAAATAGGAATATCAAAGTCATAATGAGCCATAGCAGAGTCGTTATCGATAGAATCGGTGGTGGAAGTGCATCTGCATGAATGACATTTTTGCGTTTTTTAGTGACAGTGTGTGGAAAGAGAAACATTACCATTTAAATAAAAAGAAAAAGAAAAGAAGCAAAAATTTGAATACAAAAACGTCCTTTATTTCATGATAAACTTGCAAAATAAACATGGTGGCCCTACACAAATGATCCACTACGCCTTGGGCAGAGCGTAGGAATTATGATATGATAATAAAAGAAATAATAAAATTACTCCTCAACACTTGAAACTTGGATAACATCCACAGAAGTCCAATTGTTCAGCATCTGGCCCGGAATACTTGGACGAGTCCAATCTTCAACATTGTAGCCATCATCCCTATCATCCCCAACTGCATTAACGTGTCCTTCTTGAGTAGCACAAGGACGGGAAAACTTCACAGGAGTAGATAAAATGGATGCTCTGGGAGCTGCACTCTGCTGACCCGGGCTAAAACCAAGACCAAATTTATCAAACTTCGGAGTAACGTCCAGCACCTGACCCCAACCTTCAGGGTTACCACCTTCCACTACAGCTTTTTCATCTTTGAGAGAAGACATAGCAGTATCTGGTTTCTTTTTCTGCTCTGGAGGAGGAAAGTTGACGGCATGAACTGTCTCAAATGCCTGAAACGGAGTCTCATGAATCTCGCCTTCAACTTCAACATAGTAGAATGATGTAAAATGACTTACAATGTAATCTTCCTCGCCACACACGGTTATCACCTTTCCCTCTGCAGGATACTTGAGTTTCTGATGAAGAGTAGAAGTGACTGCTCTTGCTCTGTGAATCCCCTCCCCAACAAGCAACAGTATGCTGGCTGTATATCCATCACAAAAAATGTATCCGTGAAGGTGCAAGGACCAACCTTGATGGGTAGCTCCACTTCCCCAAATACTGACCTTCGAGACCCATCAAACGCCTTCACTATCAAATCGCTTGGGCGCAACTCTAGTCCAGAATAATCAATATTCATCAATGCTGACTTGGGCAATACATTTAAAGACAATCCTGTATCTACCAAAACTCGGGATAAAGTAGTGCCCCTGCACTCCATTGAAATATGCAACGGTTTGTTATGGTCTGGTCCCTCTAGAGGAAGATCAAAATCGGTGAAGCCCAAACCATTCCCGGCAGATATATTAGCACAGACATTTTCAAACTGATTGACTGTTATCTCATGTGGCATGAACGCATTCTTTAACAAATTCATTAAAGCATTTCTGTGAGGTTCTGAATAAATCAATAGAGACAAGATAGACATCTTGGAAGGAGTATGGATCAAATGATCAATTATGCTATAATCACTTTTTCTGATAATTTGCATCAACTCTTCAACATCATCGGGAACCGAAGAAGCTTCTGGTATTGGAATTAGTTGAGTCACATTGGCCGGTATAACCCTTGGATTACCAATCATTACCTGTTGTTTTCCTTTTTCTCTTGCAGAAGTATCTGCCGCATCTTGCACATTAGAAGTACCAAAAACTCTCCCACTTCTAGTCATTCGACCCACACCAAAAAAGTTATGGACTTCCTCCTCATCACCTTCAGAATGTTCTTACTCAAACAAACGATCATTTACCTCCTGCTTTACCCCTTGGTAATAAACATCGGCACCGTAATGCCACGTGACAGCCTTCTCACTGGTATACGGCATAGGACCAGGTACCGTAATCATTAGAGGGGGTGCCCTTGATGGGACAGGAATGCATGCTGGGGTGTAAGGAATAGATATCACAGCAATATCTTCTTCGGTAACATTGTGGTAGCTCAGTTTTCTATCAAACTACAGGGAACCGTCATTCATCAACAACTGGATACCGGCTTTTAAATCATCACAACCCTTCGGTTGCTCTCTACACTTGACACACTCAGGAATACAACCTGGGAGAATAGAATTGTCAAGCAAATACCTCTTGACAAAGCTCAACGGAGTAGTTACTTGTTCCACATCCATGATTAAATTCAACATTTCACCATTATCATCAATCATGTTAACAACACCCCCTCCATGCCTAGGCATTGGGTTCTGAGTAACATGCGGACCAGTTATCGGGGTAAACTCAATTGCCTTAGAGTCCAACAAGTCTTGTACTTTACATTTCAACACAAAGCAATTGTCAGTAGAATGAACAACTCCTCCTGAATGGAATTCACACCTTGCATTAGCATCATAGTTAACAGGGAGTCTTGCGGGTGGTGGTGGCATATTTCTTAAACTGACCAACTTCAAATCAAGCAGGTGGTGGAGCGCTTCAGTAAGAGTTACTGGCAAGGGATCAAATTTTCTGGGTTGTCTCTGCTACTGATTATTATACTGACGGGGAGCATCTTGCTGCCTTCGTTGTTGCGGTACTGTATTTGGTCTCTGCTGTGGAGGAGCATTAACAGGAATAGAAACAGCATTGATTTGTTGGTTCTAACGATCCTCTCTTCGTCCTCTATGAGAGTAAACCGCGCTTGCGTCGCCTTCCCTTTTCTTAGGGTAATTGTTGAACAGTTTCTTACTGCCCCTGATGAGCTGCTAGAACCTCCAATCTGAATCTTTCCCAATTTCAAACCCACTTCAATTCTTTCACCAGCCATAACCAAGTCTTCAAATCCTGCCGAAGTGCTTCCTATCATGTGCTCATAGAATGGCCCTTGCATGGTACTCATAAACATATCAATGAGTTCTCTCTCCATGAGTGGATGTTGAACCCTCGCAGCCAACTCATGCCACTTCTGAGCGTATTCCTTAAAAGATTCTTTTGGTCCTTGCGACATATTCTGTAACTGAGTGCGATTAGGCGCCATATCCATATTATACTGATAATGTTTGACAAAAGCCTGAGCAAGATCATTCCAGCAGCGAATATGAGTTTTCTCCAGCTTCATGTACCATTCCAGGGATGCCCCAGACAGGCTATTCTGGAAAAAATGAATTAAAAGCCCTTGATCCTCGGTATGTACTGACATCTTCCGGAAATAAGCAGTTGCATGGTAATAGGACACGACGTTCCGTTGTACTTTTCAAAAGTAGGAGGTTTTAACTTCGGAGGAACTTTCACCCCGGACACCAACCCAAGATCATTAACATCCATACCAAGGACTCCTTGCCCTTCCACAGCCTTCAGACGCTCTTCCAATAAACGATACTTCATATCCTCAATCTGAACCCCCGGCTCTGAACGCCACACAGAAAATTGATCTTCATCTTGATCAAAGTCAAAATCCTGCTCCTGATAATTCCTGACACTGCCCTGATTAACTCTCCTGTTCCCCACAAGACGAGGTCCAAGAGATGGAGGAAACTGCCCCACGTTGCGCACAAAAGGGTTTCCCGACATCCCGTGAAAATTTCCAGCAGCCTGATCTTGTACATCCCCCAATCCTATAGAGACGTCCTGATAGAGCCCTTGATTTCCACCATCCCCTGGATGGCGGCGCTGGTTGTTGACAATAGCAGCTAGCTCCTCCTGTCGGCGATTCACATTAGTGATGACCTCCATGAACTGAGTCATCTGAGTAGCCATCTGGGCCCTCATTTTGGCGAGTTCAACTTGAACCTGTTCCATCTGTCTCGGCAAGTTATTTCTGGTGGAATACCGATGAGTAGTCGTCTTGAATTCTGGATAAGAAAAGCAGCAGAATAAGAAAACTGTCTTGAGATAACCTGCAATGTTATGAAATGCATGATGTGCATGATATGTTTGTCATTTCTAGGTATCTAAGAGTTCTTTTGTTCATCAGTCACGGCGTGCAACCATACAATCAAAAGAGAAAAGATAATAGGATGAACACCTCAATTATTTATAATCAAAGGAAACGATGTCTAAGTGACTTCGGACAATTAAGAGAAAAATGATAAACAACTAAATACATGTCTTAATAAAAAGTAAAAAGAACTGAATGATAACAATAATCAATTGGCCCCTTCCAACAATCCTGGGGGTGACCAAATACACCAAAAGCAAATAACAGAACTAAATCTCCGGAACTAAACATGCTTCAAGATGTTGACAGTACTCCTCAAGTCTGGCTTTCTCCTTTAGAAGTTGAGATGTGACCATTTTACTTTCCCGGAACCGATCTTCTGCAACATGCTTCTTGGCCACTTCCTTCTCAAGCTGAGCGTCTTTGTCTTTAAGTTGTTTTTCTAAGTTCTGAATCTTCTTCCTGTAACTATTTTTTGAGGCCTGAAGCTTCTGACACTCTTGCTGAGTCTTACTCAATTCTTCTTCCATTTCAGCATAAGACCTCTTCCTAAAACTGGTTGCATCAGAAGTTTCCCCTTGAGCTTCCTTGAGTTTGCGAGCTAAGTCGGCCCTTTCTTGATCTGCCCAATAAAGTTTCATCCCCGCCTCACGGCCTTTTGCACAAAGCTGAATGTTCTCAACATGAATCTGGGTGAACATCTCGGTTGATATCGTGTTACTCAGAACAGCAGGAGGTTGCTCGTATAAAGGAGCCGACCTTGCAAATGGTAACCGTAAGATCTTGATCCTGGCTTTAACCCATTCCAAGTAAGGAATTCTAGCAACAGGAACCTTCTCGCCTAAATTGGTTCTATCCTTCCTGTGAATGCCTTTCCAAGCACTTGTCACTCTCTTCCATATCTTAGGATCACTTCCTCTAGCGAAATACACTGATTCAGACACCTCCTCAACCTTTGGCGGTCCATCCATTGCATATCCCAATTGTCGATAAGCATGCACAGGATTATAGTTGATACACCCCTTAGTTCCTATGAGGGGAACATTAGGGAAATCTCTGCAACTAGTGACAACACTTTGCACTTCCCCCATATCATAATTCCATCGGATATCGAAAGAAGTAAGGTTGACGAGCCTTGATGACCATCGGAGAGAATGCATGGTATCCACGAAAGAACCACTTACTGGTAGGTGCAACATAAGCCATTGATACAACATCGAATGACATAAACCTACATTACCTCCTTTTCCATGCCTAGAATGGATGGTAGAGAGAGTATCTGCCAAGAGTGTCGGTATCGGGTTCCTGTTTCTAAAAACACAGATAGCCGCCAAATCTATAAAATTTCTCTTGTGAGGGAAGAGGATGATCCCGTATATCATAAGAGCAAACAGAGAACTGAAGTCACTCCAATTGCCTTTCTTTGCCCAATCTTCAGCTTTCTTCACTAAGAAATCCAAATAAAACCCTGCAATACCTTCACTGCACTTCCAATTGTCTTTCACCTCTTTCCAACCCAAATGAAGAATCTCAGCAATAACTTCGAACTTTGGCTTCTCTGGTACTTGGACAAAAGGAACTCCATCGGACAATCTGATATTAAGAAGGTACGCATACTCTTCTAGGGTAGGAACCAGTTGATAATCTTGGAAAGTAAAGCATCGTAATTCTTTGTCATAGAACTGGAAGAGAGTAATCAAAGCCATCGGGTCAACTGGAGTATTAAGGACCAGTAATAAGTTGCCATAATTCTTGTTGAAATTGTTCAGAACATCACCCTTCAAATAAGAACTCAACCTCTTCAACTCGACCACATCAATGGTAGGAATATGATAAGAGAAAGTATGACTGGTAATCTCTTTAACATGAACTGAATCGGACTCAACTGGAGGGAGATCAGCCATTTCTGACGGGAAGTAGACTCTTGAACGTCCCTGGAAAATGACATGCGCATGCTAGTTATTTTTTTACATCATTTTTTTATAAAAATAAATATGCTATGATGCAATATGACAAGATCAAAGTTCACGCTGGATCGTGGCTGGACCATTACAGAACAACACCACCCAAGATCGAAAAAGAATCTCGGAGCTTCAAAACTAACACGGGAACCTGAGTCACCTTTGCAACACAAAGTCACCAACAGTACCTATACTTGTACCTGTAAGAAAAGTTTTCCCGCCCCTCTCACGGGTGTATTCTAGGTCAAGGTAAGGTTAAAAGTCAAATCAGAGTACGGGAGTTCAAATGTCGGTATTATCATACGATAACACCTATCCAAACTACCTCCGACGTCATGGGTCTCATGGTCAGGTCTACAAAGCATCCGCCTCATAGCTGCCATGGCCACTCTATTCCTAGTTCCTAGGGATTCACTCATAGCCTGGGTACGACGCCTTTTACCTCATGGAACAACCCACCCACCAAGAAAATCCAGAAACCAAATAGTCCAGCCAAATCCAGTATGCAGAAAGTAAAGTGCACATAGGATGCAATGCAAACAGATAAATATGCAAAGTGGTAAATAAACACCCAAAAGGAAAACAAACAAGAGCTAGGATCGACTCCGGGATGGACCAGCAAAAGGTCAATCTTTCCCCAGTGAAGTCGCCAGCTGAAACCACCGGCTGAAAATCATCAAACAATGAAGTCGCCACCGAACGTCTTTTATCCCGCCGAAAGGGAAAGGTAAACATCGAGAAAACCTGAAAAGGGAGAAATCACGGTCTTTCGACTGAGAGATCGGGTAAGGGAGTCTGTTACGCGAGGGGAAGGTGTTAGCACCCCATGCACCTGTAGTACTCTACGGGATCCACTCTTGTTGTCTAATCTACATGGGTGTGGTCAAATCCTATGTCTATGGCTTAAAACTGAAAAGGGAATGCATGCAAAAGAAAAAGAAAATAATGTAGGGAAAATAAAAGTTGTGCTCGGTTGGGCCCTACCCCAATGCCTACGTATCCCTTTTAAGGAATCAGAGCAGTCGTAGTTCGGCTTATGTGTTTTGGTCGGTTGGTGTTTTTTAATTAAAACAAACAAAGATAGTCAAGATGGCAAAACATCGAATGAAACGACAAACAAATGAGGTGATCAAATATCGACTAAGTAATAACAAAGTAACATGTCAAAGATGGCAAGACATCGAATGATAAACAAATGACAAAACACCACACCTAGCAATGATATTGGGAATCAAAGTAGGATAACAAACATGTGCGATGGCGAAACATCGACTTCAAACAAATGTGCGATGGCGAAACATCGGCTAAAAGGTAATAAGATATCATGGCAAAGATGACGAAACATCAATAAAACGGATGGCAAAACATCACACCTAACAATGATATTGAGAATCAAAGTAGGATAACAAGCATGTGCGATGGCGAAACACCGGCTTCAAACAAATGTGCGATGGCGAAACATCGGCCAAAAGATAACAAAGATATCATGGTAGAGATGGCAAAACATCACACCTAACAATGATATTGAGAATCAAAGTAGGATAACAAAATGTGCGATGGAGAAACATCGGCTTCAAACAAATGTGCGATGGCGAAGCATCGGCAAAAAGATAAAAAAGATATCATAGTAGAGATGACAAAACAAATCACACCTAACAATGATATTGAGAATCAAAGTAGGATAACAAAATGTGCGATGGCGAAACATCGGCTTCAAGATGACACAGACAAAGTAAGATTGGTTTGTATCTTTTACTTTGAAGAAGAGTTTAGGTTCATTAGAAATGTCTTATGATTTGACAAGAAAACAGGTTTTTGTTTTAAGATGCAAAATGCAAAGAAAGGAAGAAAAAAACTAAGGGGAACTAGCCTAGCATTATTCCTAGTGTTATCATACAATGGTTGACCCTAAGGTTGAGGATAAAGGAAAATCCTATCCTATATTTGCATACATGGATTCCTACCTTAATCAGCATGCCAAAGGGAGCTTAACAAAACTATCCTATAGGGAACATGCAATGAGAGCGAAGTCGTGATCTCAATATTTAAATTGAGTGACTCATCGATCAACAATTAAAAAATGAAAAGCAGTAAACATCCTATAGGGAACATGCAATGAGAGCGAAGTCGTGATCTCAATGTCTAAATTGAGTGACTCATCGATCAACAATTAAAGAAAAAAGCAATAAACATCCTATAGGGAACATGCAATGAGAGTGAAGTCGTGATCTCAATGTCTAAATTGAGTGACTCATCGATCAAAAGCAAACACAACACATATATCAGACAAAAACTAGAGGGCCTCCTGACATATATCAGCAACAGAGGTCCCATCATGCAATCATAGAATTATGCAAAATGAAAATGGGAGAAAGGAGGTAGTACAATACCAAACAGATAACTATCTGTAGCAATCAAGCAAAAATAAAAGAAACCCAGAGAAACTTCAAGCAAGTTGGCATCAGTAGACAAATTGAATCAGCAATTGCACCATCAAGATGTAAGCAAATTATCAGATATGAACAAATCCCATGAGAAATGTATGGCATTAACAATCATAGATATGTGTATCCTGCATAAACCATCAAGCATGCCAAACACAAAAATAATGCCAATATAATAAACTGTGTTCCACAAATAAAGTGGAACACAAAAGCCTCAAGCCAAAAGTGGCAACTTTCTCAGAGTACCTCGCATATTCAACAACCAAGTTAGTATTCCAAAAGGTGAAGAAGTGAGAATAACATGATGGAAATTACCAAATATTAGACATCATAAGCAAGAGGAGACAAGCATATGCACAGATTAGGCCAAAAGAATCAAAGGAATGTTGCTCTTTCCTATCACCATGTTAAATTGACAATTGAGTGTCAATCAAGGATCATAAGAGCTTAAGAATAATATGAACAAGAACCATGAAGGTCAGTAGCAAACATATTTCAATCATGCATGGCTAATTCAATCACAACTTCATGAACACAATAGGAAATGAAACCTTCATAATGCATTAGATGGTTCAAAATATTCAAACATGAGGCTTCTAAGTGAAATGGCTTGAGCTAACATGGACAAGTCAGAACCAACATGATCATTAGGTTCCCAATTATAGGCCTCACTCAAGTTCATTGGCCATCAAACAAATTGCAACAAGACATGCAAACATAATTGGGTACCTTCACTTCAAAATTACACCAAAAATAGAAACAAGGATCCATAATTCAAACCAAAAAAATCTTAACATCTTGGAAGTGTTTATAAGTCATAATGCAAGCCCTAAGTTCATGAATAATTGGGGAGGAGGTCAAATGAAGTGCAAAGTTTAAGACTAGTTGGCAAAACCACTAAACTAGACAAGCTTTCAAAATTATTTGTGGAAAAATATCAAACCAAGTCAAGTAATTCAAGAAAAATAGTTTTCAAATTCCCAACACATTCATGAACCAAGATAAAGACCTGAAATCCAATAAAAGTCCAAGGCACAAGGGTTTTGAACATAAAACTTGCACCATAAGCAACAAAACCCTAGATTTTTACTTTTAATCCTAAATATTAATTAAATAGGATCAAAACCCAAACAAATCAAACCAAGGTCATGCAAAATATCAAGAAACCTTAAATGTCAGAAAATACATTTTTTCATATTTCTTTGAATTAGGAAAAGTCAAGAAAGAAATTAATATTCAAATATTTATGTAATTACCAAAAATTCATATATCAAAATAGTATTTACATCAAAAAGTTAGAAGAATGGCCAACCAAAATTATATTCAAATATTAGGGCTAAAAACACACATCCCTGAATTTTTGTGAATTTTTTGGATCAAAGGAAAATATTAAAAACAAAAAAACAAACAATTAATAGTGGAATTATTATTTAAGGGCAAGAAAATGCAAACCATAACCAAAAATCGTGAAATGGTCAAAACAAAAATATGATCAGGTTCTATGATTAAAAACTAGATTACATGATTTTTTTCTGGAATTTTTGAATTAATAGAAGTTTTAAAAATAAAATAAAAACAAACAAATATCACAAATAACCTTTGAAATTAAATTTTTAATCAAAAATAAGAAAAATGATGAACCAAAGTCATAATCAAATTTCACATTATTTTGGAAGTCTCAAATAATTTTTGTGGATTTTTTAGGTCAAAGGAACTATTAAAATAAAAATTATCTTTGGTCAATTAATTAATTAAACCTAACAATTTTTTAAACCAAACAAATTATTCCAAAAAATTATCAAAAAAATACACAAAGTCAGAAATATTATTTTGAAATTATGATAATTTTTTCAGAATTTTCCAATCATTTTTGAGCAAGAAATAAAATCATGGAAATCAACTTATAAAACAAAAATTCAAATAATCCAAAAATTTCAAACGGACCAATCATGATGTGCCACCACATCATCTTCAACCTTCGGATGTTCAAAAAGCGCACGCATCATTCATACTTAGGGCTCACTTTCAGATCAACACAACATGCTCAATTTTGCATCATTTTTGATGAAATCGAAGGCAAATTAAAGCTAGCATGGCAAGGAATCCATAGCAATTCGAATCAAATCAAATCATCAACCACATTATCCACAATCAAGTCATGAACATGAACAAAAACCTTCTGAATCGCGAGTTTCAGAACATCCAAACATGCATAATTCATCAAATTAAACGCTATAAAGCTCCAGACACATTCCATTAACATCATTGAACATAAATTCAAGCTCAAACATCTCAATAAACAAGTGCATCTCAAGAATTGAAGTTTGGAATCATTACCTCAAGGTGAAAAGCGATCTAATGTCTCCTTCACTCCATATGCAAACAAATGGTACTGGCTTGATCTACTTGCTTTGCTGAAGCAGAATCCACAAGAATTTTGAAGAAAGCACCAAGGAATTGAGAGAATCGAATCAAAATGCAGAAGAGGAAGGAAAATTTCAGATCTGGAATTCTTGCAAATGGCGCGTTCTCTCCCTCTCTCTTTGCTTGCTTTCACTTATATAGAGTTTGTAGAGAAGGATAGAAGTGGAAGTTTGTCCTTAAATCCGTTGGAGGGCAGGATTGGGAATTTTGGCCAAAAATGGAGTGCATAGTGAATCAGCCCTTTTGCCCGTGCATTCCCTTGCTTCTTATGCGTTTTTGAGCCAAATGAAGTCAGCAATGCATGCTTAAAAGGCCAGCCCCTGATCATTTGAAACTAGAGAGTGTTGGTAAATTGGCCATTTTGAGCAAGTTTTGTGTTTTTTCAATGCAACATGTGCAATACCATATGGGGCATGAAATAGTAAGCGTGATGGGCCTCAGCATGTCACAAATTACCAATGGGCTTGATTAGAAGCAAGAGGAATGGCTAAAACTTGAGTTTGCAAGAAATGGCCATTTTGCACATTGGCCAAATTTCAATAAAATGCCACGAAATTCCAAAACTCATAACTTGCTCATACTTTTGAGTTTTGACACAAATGAGCACAATTTGGGAAGGTATTGAAAATATATACAATCCCCTAGTTTTGAGTTTTTTCAAATTAATCCATTAAGACTCCCAAAATCTAGCTTGAAATTCACTAATTTTGAAAAATGACCTATAATTTTGTAACTTCAAAAGACCATAACTCTTGATTCCTTGCCAATTTGTACATGATACCAAAGGGAGATGAAAGACCATTCTATTAGATTTCCAAGCATATTTCATTTGCATCTTCTTGATCAAGGATGAATAAAATATTATTTTTTGAAATTAGGCCCTTATTTTCCAAAATTAGTAACTTCTAGGGTTTCTTCAAAAATAAGTTTCAACCCAAACTTCAATCTCTTTGATCCAATGACCAAAATGGACTTGAAATATGAAAAGCACATCCTTGAATTTATGGTTGGACAAAAAAATCCCTTGGTCAACCTTGACTTTGACTGATTTGGACCAAAATGACCATTTTGCCCCTCTGAAACAATTGATCCACTTTCCTTCAAAATTGATGATTAAAACTTCAAACATATGATCTTCCAAACATATAAAGGCCATGTGCAAAGTTTCACTTCAAAATTCTCAAGAAATCTTGATGAAATCCCAAACCCTAATTTTGGTCAACACATTAGGAGACTGATGAATCATCTTCAAAACCTAAAATCCTCTGGGTATCTTGACCAATTCCTTGTACAAGGATCTTTCAAATAACAAAGAAATGTTGTAGCTCCCTAAATCAAATCTTGTTCATTGGAAGGACCAATAGCCTTACCTCAAACAAAATCCTAATTTGACTGATGAATCCAAAGAGTGATTTCATTTGTGATTAAACACCAGCTCCAATCTTCTAGGGGTCCAAAGAGATGAATAAAAAAACAACTTGAGATATGCAAAAGCATTTAAGCTTGAAATATTCAGGAGTTTAGATGATAATATTCTTCTTGAGTAAATTGTTAATTCCATCAACCTTCAAAGCTTGAGGAAAACTTGGTCACCAAAGTATTTTGATCCTATCACAATGTATGAATGCGATGCACTATGATGTTCATGATGAAACATAAGCCTAAATCAAGAGGGTAAATTTTGGGGTGCAACAGCTGCCCCTATTCAAATATCTTCAACATGATAAGTGAGAAAAGTGATAACTTTCGATCGTTCAGGGTTGAAGATGTTTGAATACGAAAGAACCCGAAAATTTACACTCTTGAAAGAAACAAAAACAAAACTCCCAAGACATGCGTCAGAATGAAGCTATAACGCAGGTTGAAACAAAACAAAAACAAAAGAAGAGTAGGCGCAACTAAACTTCCAGACAAACGTGCCAGGGCAAAAATGGGCTTCAAAAGGGAGGGGTGAGGCAAAACTCAACCAACAGAGTGTAGACGAGACTAAGCTCTGTAACAGAAAACGTACGCGGGTGAGGAGACGAAACTCGGAGCTCGACCCAAGGCAAAGTGGCTAGAGTGCGTGATTCTAGGAACACTTGCTAATCTCAACTAAGATAGACAGTATGAAGGAACTGAAAGAATCTCATAAATGAGGAACAAAAGCAAGACGAAACTCGACTCAATGACCAGTTAGATGAAACTAAACCAGATGAGTACCAGGACAAAACTGGATTTCACGCACGAGTAACGAGGCGAAACTCGACCCAAAACGAAGTGATGAGAGTG
The DNA here is from genome assembly GCA_948472305.1 of Vicia faba. Taxonomy (NCBI): domain Eukaryota; kingdom Viridiplantae; phylum Streptophyta; class Magnoliopsida; order Fabales; family Fabaceae; genus Vicia; species Vicia faba. The sequence continues at coordinate 353,020,810 of OX451735.1, forward strand.
CATGCTTCTCAGAGCACCTGCTGGTCTCAGATCAATGGATAAACAGTGACGAAAACTGATAGGAGAATCCAAGAAACAAAGGAGATTGATTTCAAACCAAGGACGCAGTACGAACACTACACTCGGTAAACGAACACCGTCAAAGAGCCCGGGGTAGGAAAGCAAAAACGAGACAAAACTCGAATCAACAACTAGTTAGACGAAACTAAACTAGATTAGTACCAGGACGAAACTGGATTTCATGCACAGGCGACAAGGCGAAACTTGACCCAAAGCGAGGAGATTAGGGCGTACACCTAAAAACCTGTTGAAAGCGAATATCAGGGCGAAAGTGGTATTCGAAAAGGTGCACCAATAGATATTGGAATGAACTAGAGAGAGTAGTAAAGACCAAACCTAAGAAGACCGCGTCAGGGTGAAACTGAGCAGCTATAGTCAAAAGTAGACACTTAAACAAACAAATGACTGACGTCAAAAGGATATTGGTATAGGGAGGAAACTGAGATTATGAGGACGAATACCTCACTGGGGATTAAATCCGAAGTGTTAGCAAATCACCGGGGATGACAGAAATAATAATGGCTTATGTTCCGATGCATGTTAGAATTATTTTTTATAGCGCAATGCTCCATATAAGGGAAATGCTACGCGTTTTGGTAGATGCAATGTAATGATGCATGTTTAAAAAGTCTCACTAGATAATGGCCAATTGAGAAGCCAAAAACCAAGAAGTCTGAATCTGACATGACTTGCAAAAATAAATTGCAAAATCCAAAGGATAGGAGAAAATATGGGGAATCGCTAGAGAGGGAACCTCGGAGAGGTGGAGCTTCGCGAAGAAACAAGCGAGCAACCAGCAGAAACGGGCCACAAACAAAGAGAGGAGTTGCAAAAATAAATTGCAAATTCCCGGGGAAGATCAGGTCGACACTGCAACTTCCGGAAAAGGACAAAAACCTTTTGTTGGGGAACAAAACTCTGCTGAAGAGGTGGGACTTCACTAGAGAGATAGAACTATGTTGAAGATTATCTTGCTGGAGAGATATTCTCTTGGAATGCAACCAAAGGACGAATCCTGCAGATAGCCACACGGTATCAAAACCTTACTTGGGAACAAGAGGAGATCCTAAACAAAGGATGCCCCGGTCAACAGATCGGCTGGGAAGTGAGAGGTCAAAGCGAGGGATCTCTATTGGCAAAATTCGTTGGGAAGTTGAAACTTCTTCAGAATGTAGGTTCCAACTTAACGACTCCGCTGGGGATAGGCGGCATATCCAAACTTGAAGTCTTGGAACGAGGCTTTTGAGAGACAATCCCTAGAGTAACAAAACTTTGTTGCTGAAATGAAACTTCACCGGGGAAAGGAAACTTCACTGGGGAAACGAAACTTCACAGGGGATAAACAGAAGAAGAAAGTCGAGCATTCCCTTCTTGGCCATCATTAAGCTCTTTACCGGTGTTCAACGTGTAAACTCTTTTGTTGTCAAACAGATTTTTTGCATACAGAAAAATGTTTATTGAGAATGATAGACCTGATGCGATAATTATTTAAGCCTTGAAGTTGAAAACTTTAACAAAATGTCGCATCTCTGTTGTGAATGAATCACTGGCTAGAGTGCAAAAAGGTTTTAAAACTTTTCTTTCCCTTTTTTGAAAAATGAGTTAAAATGCGGGTGATAAGATACCAACACGGCTATGCAACACATATTTGGGGCGTTTAGGAAATGTTATCCTGTCGCAGTATGCTTTTGAGTTAAACCATTGTTTCAGTTAGGACTTTTAGAGGTTGTAACGTAGCCTGGTTCAAGGTTCTTTTGAAAAAAGTTTTTCAAGGCTCAAGTTATTTGGTGCCCACCCCCTTCGTGATATTCTCATGTCCTAAGTTCAGCTAATTTATCACAAACATTCATCTTTCAAAAAGATTTATGATGGTTGAGTGATCACGACAAATCCTCCAATGTGATCGTCGCTTAACTTCTGCTGCTTTTGTTGTTGATATTATTGTTCCTCTTCTTTTTGATGAAAGTTTTATTGAATATATATTTTTCGGCCTTTTAGGCTCTCTTTTCCCTAACTTTTGCCTGGACAAAATCTTTTGAATCTCCATTTTGGTTGTCCAGCGGGATGCCCTAACTTTTGCCTAAGCGACTTGTTTTCAAGTTTCGACTTAGCGGGGCTTTTTGTTTCTTTCTTATTCATGCATTCCGCTTTAACCAAGTCAATGTGACTTTAGGTCTTTGAACTTTTTCTTTCTTTTTCTCTTTTTGAAGAAAACAAATTCCTCATTCCTTGGTCGGCGAGGGATAGACATTATTGTATCGATTTGATCTCGACCTCAGGATTCCGTGAGGAAAATGAAAATCACGGTTCAGATAAAATGCAGTGATCCTCAAAGGGGACATTCCTTCTGAAATTTTAATGCTTGGGAAAATCAATTGAACATCTACCTTGCCCCTGGTTAAAAAAAGGTTTTTTTTTAACGAAAAGGAAACTCCTACTTCGAAGGCTCAGAGGGGTTAACGAGGGTCTAACTCCCTTATATCTCCAGTGTTTGGGGATTGAAACAATGCATGTATATCATCAACAGGGTTCTACTCAAAAGCATACCACTACAGTCACCGTTTTCAGCTAAACTTCCTCCTCCAAATTCTTGGTCATGCAAAAGAATTGACACAGTTGGTATCAAAATTCCCGGAAAACAATTAAAGAGTGATTTTGTATAAAAAAAAATTTAGGCAAAAACAATCAACGCATCAAGATTTACATTCAGCTATAAACAAAATCCTATATGCAGACAATGCTTAAAACAATCAATCAAGATGACACATGAAAGCACGACAAAGAAACGTAATAAAAGCCATTATGGGGAAGAAGTATCTCCAACCAGGTTCATCGATCCCACTGACTTGCCGTAACCTTGATATTACCCTGACCCATGATCGTTAACAACGGCCCGGAGCTGTGAAATAAAATCGCAAGGCAAAAAATGCCTAAAAGAGTGAAAGAGAAGTCCACCAAACAGAGAAACAAACATGCCCCTTGCACAGCGGTGGTTGTGTTTGTTATCCGCATTTCAAGCGATCGACCAACCATGACTTGTATTACCATTTTCGTGTAAGGTCCGCGAAGTTTATATGCACATGCCTATCAAAAATATTGGACGTTTTTGCAAACAAAATGAAAAGAGAAAAGCATACGTATACTTGAAAGAAGATATTCTATTGATTTTGAGAAATTAGCCTGTGAAAAAGGCATTTACATTGGGAAACAAGAAACTTAAAAATTAAAACAAACAAGTGTTTACATATGGCAATGTGAATATGAACATCCATCAAGTCCCGACTCTGCTATGACTCTGATGACTCTCATCTTCCTGCTTTCAGACAAATCATTCTTGGATTAGCTTCGATCTTATGCCAGATGACGGGATGAAGGAAAGAAACAAAGGATCCCATGTTGAGCGTAGTCATTTCCTTTAAGTCCCTAACTTTTGCCTGAATCGCCCTTTCGGGTTTTCGATTCACCAGGACACCCTCTTTTTTCCTAAACCGCCCTTTCGGGTTTTCAGTTTAGCAGGTTTTTTTTTGTTTTTTTATGCAAAGTATTTTTTAACTACGTCAGCATTCGCAGGGAGAGGGAAGTACTCTCCATCCATAGTCATAAGCATCATTGCTCCTCTAGAGAAAACTTTCCTGACCACGAAAGGTCCTTCATAAGTCGGAACCCACTTCCCTCTGGGATCTCCCTGGGGAAGAATTATCCTCTTTAATACAAGGTCACCTAGTTTGTAACACTGGGGTTGTACCCTCTTATCAAAAGATTTTCTCATCCTTTGCTGATATACCTGACCATGACATACGGCCATCAATCTCTTATCATCAATAAGTTCCAACTGATCTAGCCGATTATGTACCCATTCACTTTCATCCAGCTCAACATTTCTCATGACCCTAAGAGAAGGAATCTCGACTTCTACCGGCAGCACTACTTCCATGCCATAAATCAATAAAAACGGGGTTGCCCCAGTCGAAGTACGCACAGTGGTGCGATAACCATGCAAAGCAAAAGACAACATCTCATGCCAATCTTTATAGGTTACCACCATCTTCTGCACGATTTTCTTGAAATTTTTATTGGTCGCTTCGACGGTGCCGTTCATCTTTGGTCTATATGGGGAAGAGTTATGATGCTTGATTTTGAAGGACTCACAAAGCTCCTTCATCATCTTATTGTTCAAATTAGACCCGTTATCAGTAATGATCTTCTCGGGCACTCCGTAGCGACAGATAATATTGTGCTTAATGAATTGAGTTACCACCTGCTTGGTGACATTGGCATAGGATGCAGCTTTGACCCATTTCGTAAAATAATCGATGGCAACCAGAATGAAATGGTGCCCGTTAGACGCAGTCGGTTCAATCTTGCCAATCATATCAATTCCCCATATCGCAAACGGCCAAGGGGAGGTCAAGACATTCAAAGGTACTGGCGGCACATGCACCTTATCAGCATAGACTTGACATTTGTGGCAAACACGTGCATGATTGTAACAGTTAGTCTCCATGGTGGACCAATAATAACCTGCTCGCAAGATTTTTTTAGCCACGGTGTGCCCGTTGTAATGGGTCCCAAAATCACCTTCGTGTATCTCTTCAATGATCCTAGCTGCTTCTTTCTTGTCAACACATCTGAGCAGTAACCCGTCATGATGCCTTCTATACAACACACCACCACTAAGAAAGAACTTGGCTGAAAATCTTATCAAGAACTTCTTATCCGTGACGGATGCCTCCTCAGGGTACTATTGTGTTTCAAGATACCGCTTAACGTCATAAAACCAAGGGTTACCTTCTGGTTCCAAACTGGCCTCAAAGCAGAAAGCTGGCTCACTCAGACTTCTGATAGTAATGGAAGGTGCCTCATTAACCCACTTAACCTTGAACATAGAGGACAAAGTTGCCAGTGCATCGGCTATATTGTTTTCTTCTCTGGGGATGTGCTCAAACGTGATCTCCTCGAAGTACGGAATCAACTTCATAACATGCTCACGATAGGGAATTAGGTTCTGATGGCGAGTCTCCCAATCTCCATTAATCTGGCTGATAGCAAGATTGGAATCCCCGTAAACTTTCAAGAATTTGATGCGTAGGTCAATCGCCGCTTCAATGCCATAAATGCAAGCCTCATTTTTGGCCATGTTGTTAGTGCAATCGAAACAAATATGATCCGTGAGAGGAATGTGGTATCCCTCAGGGGAAGTGATAATAACTCTGATGTCGTTGCCCATGGCATTGGAGGCACCATCAAAAACAAGTGTCCAATGTGATCCCGGCTCGGGTCCTTCGTCTGGGTCTGGTATGTTACAATCCAGAATATACACAATTTCCTCATCTGGAAAATCAAACTTCATCGGTTCATAATCGTTCACGGGCTGATGAGCAAGATGGTCGGCCAGTATACTACCCTTAATTGCTTTTTGAGTAGTGTATTGGATATCATATTCAGTGAGTATCATCTGCCAACGGGCTACCCTGCCTGTAAGAGCTGGTTTCTCAAAAATGTACTTGATTGGATCCATTTTGGATATCAAGTAGGTGGTGTGAGTTAACATGTATTGCCTCAGACGTTTGGCGGCCCAGGCAAGTGTGCAACAGGTTTTTTCCAGCAATGAGTACCTCGACTCGCACTCCGTAAACTTCTTACTCAAGTAGTAAATAGCCTGCTCTTTCTTCCCTGTCTCGTCATGTTGACCAAGGACACGACCCATTGAGGTCTCCAACACAGTTAGGTACATGATTAATGGCCTTTCTTCCACTGGCGGCATGAGTATCAGAGGTTCCTGCAAATACTCCTTTATTTTGTCAAAGGCCTTCTGACAATCCTCATTCCATTTCACTGTCTGACTTTTCTTCAACAACTTGAACATAGGTTCACAGGTGGCAGTGAGATGAGAAATAAATCTGGAAATATAGTTTAATCTCCCCAGGAAGCCACATACTTCCTTCTATGTCCTTGGCTCAGTCATTTCCTGTATCGCTTTGACTTTGGCTGGGTCCACCTCGATACCCTTTTCACTTACAACAAAACCCAACAGCTTGCCGGATCTCACCCCGAAGGTGCACTTATTCGGATTCAACCTTAGCAAGAACTGCCTCAGCCTCTCGAATAATTTTTTCAGATGAACAAGATGTTCCTCCTCTGTGTCAGACTTAGCAATCATATCGTCTACATATACCTCAATCTCTTTGTGAATCAAGTCATAAAAGAGAGTGACCATGGTGCGCTGATATGTTACCCCGACATTTTTCAAACCAAACGGCATCACTTTATAGCAAAAAGTTCCCCAAGGCGTGATGAATGTCGTCTTCTCCATATCCTCCGAGGTCATCTTAATTTGATTGTAACCCGAAAAGCCATCCATGAATGAGAACACCTTGGAATGAGCAGTATTATCGACCAACACATCAATATGCGGAAGAGGGAAATCATCTTTAGGGCTAGCCCTGTGCAAATCCCTATAATCCACACACATCCTGACTTTACCATCTTTCTTGGGCACAGGCACAATATTTGCAATCCATGGCGAATAATTGACAACCTTTAAGAAATTTGCGTCCAACTGCTTCTGGACCTCCTCCTTGATCTTCTTGGACATCTCAGGATGAGTTCTTCAGAGCTTTTGCTTGACAGGAGAACAACCTTCTTTGAGTGGTAGTCGATGCACCACTATGTCTGTATCAAACCCAGGCATATCCTCATAAGACCAGGCGAAGATATCAGAATACTCACAGAGTAGCTCAATCAATCTGGCCTTTACATCTTGACCTCTCTTCTTACCTCTTCTGTACCAATATTCACCACCTCAATCGAATCCTGATTCGGCTGGATAACCTTCTCTTCTTGTTTTAACAATCTTCCTAATTCCTCGGGAAGATCACAATCCTTATATGCTTCTTCTTCAGCTTGATAAATAGGAGTATCAAAGTCATAATGAGCCATAGCAGAGTCGTTATCGATAGAATCGGTGGTGGAAGTGCATCTGCATGAATGACATTTTTGCATTTTTTAGTGACTGTGTGTGGAAAGAGAAACATTGCCATTTAAATAAAAAGAAAAAGAAAAGAAGCAAAATTTTGAATGCAAAAACGTCCTTTATTTCATGATAAACTTGCAAAATAAACATGGTGGCCCTACACAAATGATCCACTATGCCTTGGGCAGAGCCTAGGAATTATGATATGATAATAAAAGAAATAATAAAATTACTCCTCAGCACTTGAAACTTGGATAACATCCACAGAAGTCCAATTGTTCAGCGTCTGGCCCAGAATACTTGGACGAGTCCAATCTTCAACATTGTAGCCATCAGCCCTATCATCCCCAACTGCATTAACGTGTCCTTCTTGAGTAGCACAAGGACGGGAAAACTTCACAGGAGTAGATAAACTGGATGCTCTGGGAGCTACACTCTGCTGACCCGGGCTAAAACCAAGACCAAATTTATCAAACTTAGGAGTAACGTCCAGCACCTGACCCCAACCTTCAGGGTTACCACCTTCCACTATAGCTTTTTCATCTTTGAGAGAAGACATAGCAGTATCCGGTTTCTTTTTCTGCTCTGGAGGAGGAAAGTTGACGGCATGAACTGTCTCAAATGCCTGAAACGGAGTCTCATGAATCTCGCCTTCAACTTCAACATAGCAGAATGATGTAAAATGACTTACAATTTACTCTTCCTCGCCGCACACGGTTATCACCTTTCCCTCTGCAGGATACTTGAGTTTCTGATGAAGAGTAGAAGTGACTGCTCTTGCTCTGTGAATCCCCTCCCCAATAAGCAACAGTATGATGGCTGTATATCCATTACAAAAAATGTAGCCGTGAAGGTGCAAGGACCAACCTTGATGGGTAGCTCCACTTCCCCAAATACTGACCTTCGAGACCCATCAAACGCCTTCACTATTAAATCGCTAGGGTGCAACTCTAGTCCAGAATAATCAATCGTCATCAATGCTGACTTGGGCAATACATTTAAAGACAATCTTGTATCTACCAAAACCCGGGATAAAGTAGTGCCCCTGCACTCCATTGAAATATGCAACGGTTTGTTATGGTCTGTTCCCTCTGGAGGAAGATCAAAATCGGTGAAGCCCAAACCATTCCCGGCAGATATATTAGCACAGACATTTTCAAACTGATTGACTGTTATCTCATATGGCACGAACGCATTCTTTAACAACTTCATTAAAGCATTTGTGAGGTTCTGAATAAATCAATAGAGACAAGATAGACATCTTGGAAGGAGTATGGCTCAAATGATCAATTATGCTATAATCACTTTTTCTGATAATTCGCATCAACTCTTCAACATCATTGGGAATCGAAGAAGCTTCTGGTATCGGAGTTAGTTGAGTCACATTGGCCGGCATAACCCTTGGATTACCAATCATTACCTGTTGTTTTCCTTTTTCTCTTGCATAAGTATCTGCCGCATATTGCACATTAGAAGGACCAAATACTCTCCCACTTCTAGTCATTTGACCCACACCAAAAAAGTTATAGACTTCCTCCTCATCACCTTCAACATGTTCTTTCTCAGACAAACGATCATTTACCTCCTGCTTTACCCCGTGGTAATAAACATCGGCACCGTAATGCCACGTGACAGCCTTCTCACTGGTATACGGCATAGGACCAGGTACCGTAATCATTAGAGGGGGTGCCCTTGATGGGGCAGGAATGCGTGCAGGGGTGTAAGGAATAGATATCACAGCAATATCTTCTTCGGTAACATTGTGGTAGCTCAGTTTTCTATCAAACTACAGGGAACCGTCATTCATCAACAACTGGATACCGGCTTTTAAATCATCACAACCCTTCGGTTGCTCTCTACACTTGACACACTCAGGAATACAACCTGGGAGAATAGAATTGTCAAGCAAATACCTCTTGATAAAGCTCAACGAAGTAGTTACTTGTTCCACATCCATGATTAAATTCAACATTTCACCATTATCATCAATCATGTTAACAACACCCCCCTCCATGCCTAGGCATTGGGTTCTGAGTAACATTCGGACCAGTTATCGGGGTAAACTCAATCGCCTTAGAGTCCAACAAGTCTTGTACTTTACATTTCAACGCAAAGCAATTGTCAATAGAATGACCAACCCCGCCTGAATGGAATTCACACCTTGCATTAGCATCATAGTTAACAGGGAGTCTTGCGGGTGGTGGTGGCATATTTCTTAAACTGACCAACTTCAAATCAAGCAGGTGGTGGAGCGCTTCAGTAAGAGTCACTGGCAAGGGATCAAATTTTCTGGGTTGTCTCTGCTACTGATTATTATACTGACGGGGGGCATCTTGTTGCCTTCGTTATTGTCGTACTATATTTGGTCTCTGCTGCGAAGGAGCATTAATAGGAATAGAAACAACATTAATTTGTTAGTTCTAATGATCCTCTATTCGTCCTCTATGAGAGTAAACCGCGCTTGCGTTGCCTTCCCTTTTCTTAGGGTAATTGTTGAACAGTTTCTTACTGCCCCTGATGAGCTGCTAGAACCTCCAGTCTGAATTTTTCCCAATTTCAAACCCACTTCAATTCTTTCACCAGCCATAACCAAGTCTGCAAATCCTGCCGAATTGCTTCATATCATGTGCTCATAGAATGGAACTTGCAGGGTACTCATAAACATCAATGAGTTCTCTCTCCATGAGTGGATGTTGAACCCTCGCAGCCAACTCACGCCACTTCTGAGCGTATTCCTTGAAAGATTCTTTTGGTCCTTGCGACATATTCTGTAACTGAGTGCGATTAGGCGCCATATCCATATTGTACTGATAATATTTGACAAAAGCTCGAGCAAGATCATTCCAGCAGCGAATATGAGTTTTCTCCAGCTTCATGTACCATTCCAGGGATGCCCCAGACAGGCTATCCTGGAAAAAATGAATCAAAAGCCCTTGATCCTCAGTATGTACTGACATCTTCCGGAAATAAGCAGTTGCATGGGTAATAGGACACGACGTTCCGTTGTACTTTTCAAAAGTAGGAGGTTTGAACTTCGGAGGAACTTTCACCCCGGACACCAACCCAAGATCATTAGCATCCATACCAAGGACTCCTTGCCCTTCCACAGCCTTCAGACGCTCTTCCAATAAACGATACTTCATATCCTCAATCTGAACCCCCGACTCTGAACGCTGCACAGAAAACTGATCTTCATCTTGATCAAAGTCAAAATCCTGCTCCTGATAATTCCTGACACTGCCCTGATTAACTCTCTTGTTCCCCACAAGACGAGGTCCAAGAGACGGAGGAAACTGCCCCATGTTGCGCACAAAAGGGTTTCCCGACATCCCGTGAAAATTTCCAGCAGCCTGATCTTGTACATCCCCCAATCCTATAGAGACGTCCTGATAGAGCCCTTGATTTCCACCATCCCCTGGATGGCGGCGCTGGTTGTTGATAATAGCAGCTAGCTCTTCCTGTCGGCGATTCACATTAGTGATGACCTCCACGAACTGAGTCATCTGAGTAGCCATCTGGGCCCTCATTTTGGCGAGTTCAGCTTGAACCTGTTCCATCTGTCTCGGCAAGTTATTTCTGGTGGAATACCGATGAGTAGTCGTCTTGAATTCTGGATAAGAAAAGCAGCAGAATAAGAAAACCGTCTTGAGATAACCTGCAATGTTATGAAATGCATGATGTGCATGATATGTTTGTCATTTCTAGGTATCTAAGAGTTCTTTTGTTCATCAGTCACGGCGTGCAACCATACAATCAAAAGAGAAAAGATAATAGGATGAACACCTCGATTATTTATAATCAAAGGAAACGATGTTTAAGTGACTTCGGACAATTAAGAGAAAAATGATAAACAACTAAATATATGTCTTAATAAAAAGTAAAAAGAACTGAATGATAACAATAATCAATTGGCCCCTTCCAACAATCCTGGGGGTGACCAAATACACCAAAACAAATAACAGAACTAAATCTCCGGAACTAAACATGCTTCAAGATGTTGACAGTACTCCTCAAGTCTGGCTTTCTCCTTCAGAAGTTGAGATGTGACCATTTTACTTTCCCGGAACCGATCTTCTGCAACACGCTTCTGGGCCACTTCCTTCTCAAGCTGAGCGTCTTTGTCTTTGAGCTGTTTTTCTAAGTTTTGAATCTTCTTCCTGTAACTATTTTCTGAGGCCTGAAGCTTTCGACACTCTTGCTGAGTCTTACTCAATTCTTCTTCCATTTCAGCATAAGACCTCTTCCTAAAACTGGTTGCATCAGAAGTTTCCCCTTGAGCTTCCTTGAGTTTGTGAGCTAAGTCGGCCCTTTCTTGATCTGCCCAATAAAGTTTCATCCCCGCCTCACGGCCTTTTGCACACAGCTGAATGTTCTCAACATGAATCTGGGTGAACATCTCGGTTGATATCGTGTTACTCAGAACAGAAGGAGGTTGCTCGTATAAAGGAGCCGACCTTGCAAATGGTAACCGTAAGATCTTGATCCTGGCTTTAACCCATTCCAAGTAAGGAATTCTAGCAACAGGAACCTTCTCGCCTAAAGTGGTTTTATCCTTCCTGTGAATGCCTTTCCAAGCACTTGTCACTCTCTTCCACATCTTAGGATCACTTCCTCTAGCGAAATACACTGATTCAGACACCTCCTCAACCTTTGGCGGTCCATCCATTGCATATCCCAATTGTCGATAAGCAAGCACATGATTATAGTTGATACACCCCTTAGTTCTTATGAGGGGAACATTAGGGAAATCTCTGCAACTAGTGACAACACTTCGCACTTCCCCCATATCATAATTCCACCGGATATCGAAAGAAGTAAGGTTGACGAGCCTTGATGACCATCAGAGAGAATGCCTGGTATCCATGAAAGGACCACTTACTGGTAGGTGCAACATAAGCCATTGATACAACATTGAATGACATAAACCTACATTACCTCCTTTTCCGTGCCTAGAATGGATGGTATAGAGAGTATCTGCCAAGAGTGTCGATATCGGGTTCCTGTTTCTAAAAACACAGATAGCCGCCAAATCCATAAAATTTCTCTTGTGAGGGAAGAGGATGATCCCGTATATCATAAGAGCAAACAGAGAACTGAAGTCACTCCAATTGCCTTTATTTGCCCAATCTTCAGCTTTCTTCACTAAGAAATCCAAATAAAACCCTGCAATACCTTCACTGCACTTCCAATTGTCTTTCACCTCTTTCTAACCCAAATGAAGAATCTCAGCAATAACTTCGAACTTTGGCTTCTCTGGTACTTGGACAAAAGGAACTCCATCGGACAATCTGATATTAAGAAGGTACGCATACTCTTCTAGGGTAGGAACCAGTTGATAATCTTGGAAAGTAAAGCATCGTAATTCTTTGTCATAGAACTGGAAGAGAGTAATCAAAGCCATCGGGTCAACTGGAGTATTAAGGACCAGTAACAAGTTGCCATAATTCTTGTTGAAATTGTTCAGAACATCACCCTTCAAATAAGAACTCAACCTCTTCAACTCGACCACATCAATGGTAGGAATATGATAAGAGAAAGTATGACTGGTAAGCTCTTTAACATGAACTGAATCGGACTCAACTGGAGGGAGATCAGCCATTTCTGATGGGAAGAAGACTCTTGAACGTCCCTGGAAAATGACATGCGCATGCTAGTTATTTTTTTACATCATTTTTTTATAAAAATAAATATGCTATGATGCAATATGACAGGATCAAAGTTCACGCTGGATTGTGGTTGGACCATTACAGAACAACACCACCCAAGATCGAAAAAGAATCTCGGAGCTTCAAAACTAACACGGGAACCTGAGTCACCTTTACAACACAAAGTCACCAACAGTACCTGTACCTGTACCTGTAAGAAAAGTTTTCCCTCCCCTCTCACGGGTGTAGTCTAGGTCAAGGTAAGGTTAAAAGTCAAATCAGAGTACGAGAGTTCGAATGTCGGTATTATCATACGATAACACCTATCCAAACTACCTCCGAAGTCATGGGTCTCATGGTCAGGTCTACAAAGCATCCGCCTCATAGCTGCCATGGCCACTCTATTCCTAGTTCCTAGGGATTCACTCATAGCGTGGGTACGACGCCTTTTACCTCATGGAACAACCCGCCCACCAAGAAAATCCAGAAACCAAATAGTCCAGCCAAATCCAGTATGCAGAAAGTAAAGTGCACATAGGATGCAATGTTTGATCGGTGGGAATAGAACTGACTGTTTTTGGAATGCTGGTTCGCGTTTGCGTTTGTTTTCGCAAAATGTCGCGGTAAGCAAGAGTCGCCACCGTCTTTTATTTTATCCAACAAGGAAAGGACAAAAGCACAGAAAAATTACTTTTTGAGATATTTCTCGGGTTCGGGAGGTAGATTATAGAAAGGGAAGGTGTTAGCACCCTTTCTATCTGTGGTTATCCACGGGCTCTTAGGTACTTGCTCACTGTGTTTTCAAAAGTTTTGCTTTTCTTTGTGATTGTGGGTTTTGAAAAGAGTTTTTGTTTTGAAAGGAGTGTAAGTGCGAAAAGTTTTGTTTTTGTTTTCGAAAGAGCAAGTACTTAAGATCATCTACCTACTCAAAAAGGAATTAAATTGTACAAGTGTCCTTTAGACAATGCCATCCCACTATTGAGGAGTAGGTAGCATCATCGTTGGAGTTTTCGGGTCAATTCGATTAAGGGACGTGTGGTCACTAAAGCAATGTTAGGACGCCTTAGTGGTAACCCTAATGTCTTAGATCATTTTTTTCGAGGCAACCGTTTCGAGGCAACTTATGATCTTTGGACAAAAGGACGACCTCTAAAACTTACTATACTCAATGACCACGTTCGAGGCAACCAAGTGAGGTGTACCCTAAGAGTGGCATGTGCGAGTGTATTGTTTTTCAGTTATATTATCTTTGCATGTCATGGTGAGCTACTGTTGATTTTAAGTTAAGATAGATCTTGTCATGCATAGCCTATTATTCAAACATCTAACAGTTAATGGTTGCGGGAATTAAATTGCGGAAAATAAATCTAAGCTATTACAAGGCGTCGGGTATTTACATCGCCAAAAACAAACCCTTGAAAATTAAATTACGGAAAGTAAATAAAAGCGATAAATAAAATCCTAAGTTAAAACTATTACATCCTCGGAGCAAATACACAAATATAGATCAAAGATAACATGCGCGAGGAAAATTGAATCGGAGTGTCCTAGGGTTTTGACCCTTTTTATCAAATAAAACATATTTTTTTGTTATTTTTTAAATTAGAAATTAAGTCTAGATTAATAATTAAAAAAGAAAATATTTTTGAGTTTAATTTTAATTAAGGAAATAAAAAATGGTTAACAAATATTAAAAACCCTAATTCTATGTTGATTTTAATTTAATGCAAAATATGTTAAAATTGAACCTAATTAAAACTAAATAAGTTAATTATTGGCTTATTTACAAAAATAATAAAATTAATGATATTAAATAAAATATTTTTTTTGTTTTCTGATTTTATGAAAATAAAAGCTAATGGGTTAATTTTAATTATGATAATAATGATAATAAAATAAAAATAGTGAAAAAGAAAATAAAATATAGTGACAAACTCAGGGGGTGCTGGGCTTGAAAAAGAGGGTATGAATTGCAATTTCTGGCCCATATTCAAACATCCTGTTTGACTTTCCATTCCCATATGCGCTGGTTGACTCTAGTCCATGGTGGTCCATCAGCCTGGTTCATTGGATCTTGGCTTGCAGCCACTTGGCAATTGGGATCTGGGGGTGTTTGGTGGACCACACTTGGACCGTTGCACCTGAATACCTGAAAAGCAAAACCAAATCATGTTTTGGGGGACCTGGGATTCGAACCCAGGTCCCAGGGGGTCCTGCACTAACACGCTTACCAACCAGCCAACTTGTTCAATTGATATTGGAATAAGAAATAAATAATATATGGGTGAATCAATGAATATGCTGGAAAAAAAAGAAAATATGGCGCGCTATTCAAACGCACTAACCAGACTTCGCCATGTTATCGTCCCTGTCATGGGGACTGTGGCTAAAAGTCCCTTACCTATACCAACGGACGATTGTCCGTAGCTACACATCGTGCTATCTCAAAATCCACTACAAGTCACTAAAATGCAAACTAAAGGCATGGTTCTGCTCGCCTCTCCGCCCTGGTTTCAACCATGGTCTTTTTGTTGACCAATTTGCCCTGTAATGAAAAACCCTGAAAGAACCCTAGAACGATCTACCATGGCGTTTTGTGATATAGGGCCTAATAATGAAATTAAATAATACAGAAACTTTGCAAATGATGTCAGGAGTTCAAATATGCAATTATTTTAAAGAATGGATGCAAGATTGGAGCTTCACGATTCCATGAATATGGCGGTTCAGAGCGATACTTACAGGGCTTTTGGAGGCAGGAGAGCACGCGATAATGATTGGTATTGCTTCAGTGAGATCCAAGGAAGCGATTGGAACCTTTGTTTGATCTTGAAAAGGTCTCTAAGTGCAATTTCAGATCCAAGGTTTTCAAGCTTTTTTCTCAAAGTGGTATGGCCGTTTCTGCAGACTTTTATGCGTATTTTTGATTTGTGAGGCTTGCTTGCATATAATGGGATGACTCTAGGTTAAAACATGGGCCAATATCCTTGTGCATTGAAGAATCAAGATAGCCCTTTGATCACCATTAACATGTTTCCAAATATAGGCCATATCTAAGATTTTATGCTTGAATGAGCCTTGGCACGAGTTGGTTGGGTGTCACATGGTATATGCAAGATGTACAAATCACAAAGATACTATTTCATTAATTTTTGGATTTTATTTGAATTAATATAGATTTAAAATGAATTAACTCAATAAAAATTAAATAAAATAGAAAAATAAATGTTTGGTCATGAAATTAAAGATGGGACACGTGTGTGGCATGACAAGACCAAATCTAGTGGAAAAAAGTGGGCCCTTTTGTCAAAAATTGGAGTTTTGAGGATAGTTGACTTTTGGCAATTTTGGAAAAATGCTCAACTTCAACAATGCATAACTTCTTCAATTTTGAACTTTTGGAAGTGTTCTTGGACTTTTTAGAAACATTGAGATGTCTTATAACCAACCCTTTTGGTCTCATCACATTTTTATGTTCCATGCTCAAGTTATAAGCTTTGGCAAAAAAGGTGTTTTTGTTGACTTTCAAAAATGACCTATAATGTCCAAATTTGTAAATTTTTGTGAGAGATTTTCTTGATATTGGGGTGTGAAGATGGATTGTAGGGAATTTCATCCTCTTAAAAATGAGATTTGGATGGGTCATTTCTCATAAAGTATGAGAA
This sequence comes from Vicia faba, assembly GCA_948472305.1. NCBI lineage: Eukaryota > Viridiplantae > Streptophyta > Magnoliopsida > Fabales > Fabaceae > Vicia > Vicia faba. The sequence goes on from OX451735.1 coordinate 353,037,153, forward strand.
AGTTATGCTTAGTCAAAGTTAAGTTGACTTTTCCTACAAAACCCTAATTTAACAACTTTTGAATCTTGATGAATCTTGAGCAATCCTTGATGAATCATGATCAAACATTGATCAAATGATGAATTATCCTTCAAAATGAGAATGTTGACAAAAAATCTTGAGGTTTGACTGTATTTGGGACACAGTTGACTTTTGCTCTAGCACAGTTGATTTTTGGGTCTCTTGAGCATTTGACTGACCAAACTTCCTCTGCAAGGCTTGAAATTTGTCATGGATGAACTTAAGAACATATTAGGACATTGGGGAGAACTTTGGGCCATTTGGATATGAGGACCTTAGTGCAACACAAAACCCTAATTTTGACTTGACTGCCTTAGGAGGTGATTGGACTGTCCAACCCTTGAGCCATCTTGAGCAATTTGAAGATTATTCTTGACATATCTTGAGGAATATGGGAGGACAAATTTTGGGGTACAACAGTTTCCCCTATTCAGTTTTCTTAAACCTGAGGATATAGATGGGCTTTTGAGCCTTTCGTGATCCGAAGGTGGAAGATGATTGAACACTAGAGTGCCCAGAAATTTGTACTCGCATGGTGTAGTATCAGCATTGTGATGTCGGGAATGGGCTTACAGGTGCCATTTGGAGATTGCTGGTAGGAGTATGGGCTTACAGATGCCATCTGGAGGAGTGTTGATCGCATAAGAGATTCCTTAGCGAGAACTTGCATACTTGTTATTATAGAAGATTCCGCTGGGGAAGTCTAACTTTTGTTGAGATTTAGGAACTTTCCTGTACTTCAACTGAGAGAGTGTCTCGGCTGAGTATTAAGGACATGTCCATAATTCAACTGGGAAGTAATCTTCATCAAGATCTAGGAACTGACTCATGCTCACTGGGAGTATACCGTTGAGGTTATAGTACTCTTCCATACTATGACGTAGGAAAGCATCTTCATCAAGGTCTAGGAACTGTCTCGTGCTCACCGGGAGTATACTGTTGAGGTTATAGAACTCGTCCACACTATGACGGAGTAAAACATCAAGATCTAGGAACTGACTCGTGCTCACCGGGAGTATACCGTTGAGGATATAGTACTCGTCCACACTATGACATAGAGAAGCATCTTCATCAAGATCTAGGAACTGTCTCGTGCTCACCGGGAGTATACCATTGAGGTTATAGAACTCGTCCACACTATGACGGAGGAAAACATCAAGATCTAGGAACTGACTCGTGCTCACCGGGAGTATACCGTTGATGTTATAGTACTCGTCCACACTATGACGTAGGGAAGCATCTTCATCAAGATCTAGGAACTGTCTCGTGCTCACCGGGAGTATACCGTTGAGGTTATAGAACTCGTCCACACTATGACAGAGGAAAACATCAAGATCTAGGAACTGACTCGTGCTCACCGGGAGTATACCGTTGAGGTTATAGTACTCGTCCACACTATGACGTAGGGAAACTGTCGAGATTGAGAACCTTATCTGAAATTCAACCGAGGATAATTCAATTGAGATTTAAGAACTGGTCAGATCTTCGACTAAGCTGAGAACTTAACTGCATTTTTCCTGAAAGGTAATGGTCAGTTATATGAAATGCATGAGATGGATAAAGCAATGATGTTCTCAACATAAATGAGATTGTATGGTATGATGCGTATATGCATGTATCATGATGTATGAAAATGTGATGTTTTAGCTGGGGAAAAGAGATCCCGGAGCTGCTGGAGGATAAAGTTGAGTTCTTCGTTTCTGCTGGGGATGATGAACGAAGATGATGGTGAGAATAAACCTGCAGGAGAAAAGGACTCCGTTGGGGAATAAACTGATGAAGAGATTACTCTGAGGGGAATTACTCTGTGGGGAAGAGATGTTCTGTTGAAGATTTTAACGATAAACTCCGCTGGGGATTCTGTTGATAAGCTCTGTTGGGGATTTTAATGATGAACTCTGCTGGGAATAGAAAGAACTTCGTTGGGGATGATCTTTCCGTTGCAAGTTGCTGAGGATAACCCAGTTAGGCTCTTGTGGGGATAACCTCTGAATTTGGATGAGGAGATTTATTTGTGCTTCGCAGGGGATAAGCTTCCAGAATCTACTGGGTAAAATGATTCAACTCTGGCGGGGATAATTTTTTTTTAGACTGCGCTGGGGAAATGACTCCACTGGGGGTATCTTGTATTCTTCCGGGGAACATTCTTATATTCTGTTGAGGAATATTAAGACTGTCAGGGATGCTCTTATACTTGCTGGGGAATACCTTTATACTCCGCTGGGGAATATTAAGATCTTCTGGGGATACCAAGCCTTTTCGGGGCTGATGGTAGACTAACTCTGCTTGGGGGAGAATATTGCTTGATTCATTCATGGTTGCAAGTCTCAGTGGGGAGAGCTACCATTACTGTTTTGCTCTGCGGGGAGTGACGGTATCTTGGTCACATTCTTCAGCTGAAATCTACCTTGGTACCTTGGTGGACAGAGCAACTAGACCGCTCGGACAATTCTTAATGCCCCTACTTCTGATATCACCCGGAATTAGTCCTTTGTTTCGCATGTAAATATTTATGAGCAGCAATTAATGTCAGATGCATATATCAAAATGAACATTGGACGTTCTTTGCAAAACAAAACAGATAAGGGAAAAACAGTTTGAAATTTGTCTGAAAATGAATTTGTATTGATTTTGAAGTTTGCCTGTAAATAGGCGTTTTTGTACAAGAGGCTGACGTCCTAGTAAGAGAACACCGCCGAAAAAATAGAATTTATACAATTTGTGAAAAGAAAACAAAACAGCTATGTGAATAGTCCCACTGGGTTCCAACTCTGCTATTGCCTTTATATCTTCAAGCATCCTATCACTTTGCTGTTTAGTTGAAGATGAATCTGATTGATTAGTGTTGTCTGAGCCTGATAGTTGATACCGAAGTCTGGATGCGAGGTGATCCAAGGAGACATAGTATTATGCTTTAATCCCTAACTTTTGCCTAGACCGCCCTTTCGGGTTTTCAGTCCACCGGGATACCCATTTTTGCCCAAGCCGCCTTTTCAGGTTTTCGACTTGCCGGGTGTACAAATTTTTTTCATTTTCATCCCTTATTTTTGCCCGAACCGTTTTGGTACGCCAGGAAGCCCTTATTTTTGCCTAGGCCAGTCAACCTAGTGGGTCTTTGATTTATGCGTAGTATCTTTTCACTATGTTTGCATTGACGGGGTGAGGAAGGTCGTCACCATCCATGGTGGTTAGAATCATAGCTCCTCCTGAGAAGGTGTTCTTAACTACAAATGGCCCTTCATAAGTAGGGGTCCATTTTCCCCTGGGATCACCTTGAGGTAGAATAATGCACTTGATTACCAGATCCCCAACTTGATACCCTTGTCATCTGACTTTCTTGTTAAATGCTTTGATCATCCGTTTTTGGTACGTCTGACCATGACAAACAGCAGTAAGTCTTTTTTCGTCGATTAGATTCAGTTGATCAAGTCGGGTCTGAATCCAGTCATCTTCGCTCAAACATGCATCCTTCATGATCCGAAGAGAGGGTATCTGAACTTCAATCGGCAAGACTGCCTCCATGCCATAAACCAAGGAATAGGGTGTTGCCCCTGTTGACGTCCGTGCTGAGGTACGGTACCTGTGAAGAGCGAATGGTAACATCTCGTGCCAATCTTTGTATGTCACTGTCATCTTCTGCACAATCTTCTTAATGTTCTTATTTGCCGCTTCGACAGCCCCATTCATCTTCGGCCGGTAGGGAGAAGAGTTGTGATGTTGTATCTTAAATTGCTCACAGAGCTCAGTGATCATCTTGTTGTTGAGATTGGTACCATTGTCCGTAATGATCCTCTCTGGTACACCGTATCGACAGATTAGGTTGTGCCAAATGAACCGTGCCACGACGTTCTTGGTTACCGTAGCAAAGGAAGTTGCTTCAACCCACTTCGTAAAGTAATCAATAGCTACAAGGATGAAATGATGCCCGTTGGATGTCGTAGGTCTGATCTCGCCGATCATATCAATGCCCCACATTGCAAAAGGCCAAGATGCTATCAAAACATTCAGAGGAACTGGAGGAATATGCACCTTATCAGCATAGACCTGGCACTTGTGACATGTCCGAGAATGTTGATAACAGTCAGCTTCCATTGTGGACCAGTAATATCCTTCCCGAAGTATTTTCTTTGCCATGGTATGTCCACTGGAATGAGTTCCGAAAGTACCTTCATGCAGCTCTTCCATGATCCTTTCTGCTTCAATCTTATCCACACAACGTAGTAAGGTTGAATCATGGTTACGCTTGTAAAGAATGTCATTACTGATGAAGAACTTCGCCGTGAATCTCCTCAGAAACTTCTTGTCATTAACAGATGCACCCTCGGGGTATTCTTGAGCTTTAAGGTACCTTTTCACCTCATGATACCAGGGCTTTTCTGTTACCTCTTCCGTCTCAAGATCACAACACTGTGCAGGTTCATCCAATTTCCAAATAATGATCTGGGGGGCCTCGTTGTCCCATTTGACTTTGAACATAGAAGACATCGTAGCTAGCGCGTCCGCCAACTGGTTCTCCTCTTTGGGGAAGTGTTCAAAGGTTATCTCCTCAAAATGGGGAAGTAACGTCAATACATACTCCTTGTAAGGAATAAGATTTGGGTGTTTCGTATCCCACTCGCCTTTGATATGACTGATCACGAGAGCGGAATCTCCAAAGACACTTAGAAACTTAATCCTTAGGTCAATTACAGCTCGAAGACCCATGATGCACGCTTCATACCCCGCCATGTTATTGGTGCAGTTGAAACATAGACAGGCGGTGAACGGAGTATGAGAGCCTTTAGGAGATATGATCACAGCGCCAATGCCATTACCCAAAGTGTTCGAAGCTCCATCAAAGTACATAGACCATCGGGATCCTTCCTCAGGTCCTTCATCCGGTCCAGGTGTCTCACAATCAGTCACTACCATGATATTCTCGTCCGAGAATTCAAAGTTCATAGACTGGTAATCATCCACTGCCTGATGTGCCAAATGGTCTGTCAATACACTTCCCTTGATTGCTTTTTGAGTCGTGTACTGGATGTCATACTCAGTCAATATCATCTGCCATCTTGCTATTCTTCTGGACAAGGCAGGCTTTTCGAAGATATACTTGATTGGATCCATCTTGGAAATCAACAAAGTAGTGTGAGTCAGCATATACTGTCTCAGCCGGCGAGCAGCCCATGCCAAAGCGCAGCAAGTTTTCTCAAGCAGTGAGTATCGGGTCTCACAGTCGGTAAACTTTTTGCTAAGGTAATAAATAGCATGCTCTTTTCGTCCAGACTCATCATGCTGCCCCAGCACACACCCCATTGAGTTGTCAAGTACTGTTAAGTATAAAATCAGAGGTCTCCCTTCAACTGGTGGCATTAGGATGGGTGGCTCCTGGAGATACTCTTTGATTCTTTCGAAAGCGGCTTGGCATTCATCGTTCCAACATACCACTTGATCTTTCTTCAGTAACTTGAAGATTGGCTCACAAGTAGCAGTTAGGTGCGAGATAAATCGGGCAATATAATTCAGACGTCCTAGAAAGCCTCTGACCTCCTTCTCTGTCTTGGGAGTTGGCATCTCTTGTATGGCTTTCACTTTGGCAGGGTCCACTTGAATACCTTTGTCGCTTACGACGAAACCCAGTAGCTTACCAGACCTCACCCCGAAGGTGCACTTGTTCGGGTTCAATCTCAACTTGTACAACTTCAACCTGTCGAACAGCTTCTGTAGATGGTCAAGGTGTTCCTCCTCAGTCTGGGACCTTGCAATCATATCGTCGACGTATACTTCAATCTCATGATGGATCATATCATGAAACAAAGCAACCATGGCACGCTGATACGTTGCCCCGGCATTCTTCAGTCCAAAAGGCATGACCTTGTAACAAAAGGTGCCCCACTGAGTAACAAAGGTCGTCTTCTCCATGTCTTCGGGAGCCATCTTAATTTGATTATAACCTAAGAAACCGTCCATGAAGGAGAATACCTTGTGCTGAGCAGTATTGTCAACCAGAACATCGATGTGAGGTAGAGGGAAGTCATCCTTAGGGCTCGCCCTGTTCAAATCCTTGTAATCAACACACATTCGAACCTTACCATCCTTATTCGGTACCGGAACCACATTGGCAACCCATTGAGGGTAAGAAGTCACTGCTAGAAAACCGGCGTCAAACTGTTTCATAACCTCAGCCTTGATTTTCTCGGACATTTCTGGGTGCATATGGCGAACCTTCTGTTTTACCGGAGGATAGTCTTCCTTGGTAGGCAGGCGATGAACCACAATGTCAGTATCCAACCCAGGCATATCTTTGTAAGCCCAGGAGAAGATCTCAACATAGTCATGCAGCATCTGAATTAACCGCTGCTTCACACTAAGCTCCAGATTTGCACCAATCTTGACTTCCTTCTTGTCTGTCTCAGTACCCAGATTCACTGTTTCCACTGGCTCTTGGTGTGGCTGAATGGCCCTCTCTTCCTGGAGTAGCAGTCTTGCAAGTTCACCAGGCACTTCGCAATCATCTTCACCTTCGTCTTCGGCTAAGTTGATCGGATTCTCGAAGTCATAATTGGCAGTAGCAGAGCCGTTACCAGTGAGATCCAGAGTGGATGTGGACATGTATATGTGAGTGTGTGTAAAATAGCTGTTTTGCAATATATAATAAAGAAAAACAAGGAGCACAAAATTTGAAATGCAAGAAACGTCCAATGCTTTTATTAATGATATATGAAAATGGCACACAAAAGCCCTCACAAATGAAGCCCCGGTGCCCCGGGTAAGACACCGGGCCATAAAGTTTCAAACATTGTCTGTTACAAATTCAAAACAAAGAGTTCATTACTGGGTAACAAAAGTAATAGGGATGAAGTCCTTTGCTGTCCAGTTGCTTGGTCCACCGTTGGTCGTAGGATAGATCCAGTTGTCGAATTCAGACTCCTCCACATCATCTTCAATGGCATTTACTCCCGAGTTGTTAATGAACACGGGAGGTCTTCCAATCCTTGCACTTCGAACATCCCTTTGAGTTTCTGCAGTGAAACCCAAACCAAACTTGTTAGTCTTCTGAGTGAAATCAGGAAGTAGGCCCCAATTCGCACACTCACCCTTCTCAATAACAGCCCGGGTATCCTTTAAGGAAGCCATCTTCATAGGAGAATCTTCAATCACAGTCTCAGTTGATGCCAATGTCTGGGGAACCTCTTCGAAGTGCTGAAATGGGGTCTCAATGAACTCCCCATCCATCTCTACGTATCGGAACGAGTTAAGGTGGTTGACCATGTACTCTTCCTCTCCCTGTACTGTCACAATCTTCCCTCTGACAGGGTACTTCAGCTTCTGGTGGAGTGTGGAGGTTACGGCCCCAGCTTTGTGGATCCATGGACGACCCAACAAACAAGAATAGGACGGCCGAATGTCCATCACGTAGAATGTAGAATTGAAGACCTGAGAACCAACTTTAATTGGAATATCAACTTCACCATGTACCATCCTTTTAGACCCATCAAAGGCCCAGACAACAATGTTACTTGGCTTTAGCTCCAAACCTTCGCAATCCAACCTGTCTAGAGCTTTCTTGGGCAAGACGTTCAGTGAGGAACCCGTATCAACCAATACATGTGAAAGAGTAGTGCCCCTTGCATTCAATGGAGACATTCAGGGCATCGTTATGATTTTTCCCCTTGACAGTCAAATCAGCATCGGAGAAACCCAAACCATTATCTGCAGTTAAATTGGCCACACAATCGGTAAACTGATCAGTTGATGTCTCTTGCGGCACGTGGGCAGTTTTCAGGAAGGTAATCAGGGCCTTGGCATGGGCCTCTGAACACAACAACAAGTACAACATAGAAATCTTGGATGGGGTTTGCCCCAGCTGTTCAACTATGTTATAATCACTCTTCTTAAAAATCTTCAAAATCTCTTCCATCTCTTGTTTGGAAGCTTCAACAGTGATGGTCTTCGGTGCCTCTGTCTGGGAAGGCACATCAGTGGTGATCCCTTTGCCGTGAGCGTTAGATGACTCGGCTACAGGGGTAGGACTAAGAACTTGATCAGGAATCGTGATATGTACACTTGCAGGTGTAATGACAACAGGTCTTCGGTCAGCGGGTGGAGCAATATCCGGTGAGAAAAGTCTACCGCTGCGGGTGACTTTAGCAGGCCCAGTAATGTTGTTGACGCCGGTATCAGCATCAAAGTCTTGCTTAACTCCAAGAACATAGACATCTGCCCCATAGTGCCAGGGGACAGCTTTGTCATAGGTATAGGGGATGGGCCCCGGAACAGTGATAATTATAGGTGCAATCTTCGGAGTAGACGTAATTCTAATAGGCTTCCTCGAGGGAACCTTGGAAGAATTGTCGAAAATGGTAATAATGGCAATTTCTTCAGTAGGAGTGGGAGGAACAGCAATCTTCTCAAACAAGATCTCCTTATTATCCATCAGGTCTTGGATACCTGACTTCAGAAATGGACAACCAGTAGGTAAAACAGAACACATATGGCAACCTTCACCACAACCCAGAAATAAACCGGCTAGCAACAGGTTCTTCTTGACAGTCATCAGAGGGGTAACAATATCATCCATGGAAACTACAAACAAGTCTTCCTTTACAGCATTTACTCCATGTTTGGGCATGGGAGCAGTCACAACATTAGGCCTCTCGGGCGCCTCAAACTCAATCTCCTTTGCATCAATCAAGTCTTGGACCTTGTTCTTCAAAGCCCAACAATCATCCGTATTATGCCCCGGGCTATCAGAGTGATAAGCGCAGCGGGCGTTAGGGTTATACCTTGGTGACGTTGTATTTGAATTCTTTGGAGCTTCTTTTATAGTCACCAGATTGGTCTTCAGCAACTGTGGCAAAATCTAAGACAAAGTCATGCTGAGACGGGTGAATTGCCTTTGAGGTCTCTCGTCCCTTTGTTGGTTGTGATGCTGAGGAGCACCAGTAGGTTTTGAAATAACAACCGCATTGACAGCTTGGCGGTATTCAGGTCTACTCTGTCTTTTTGAACTGTAGACAGCACTAGACTCTTTCTTGAACGACTTCTTCTCAATGCTCGATGAGGCGCCCTTCTGTATCTTCCCGGCCTTAATACCACCTTCAATCCTCTCACCAGTCAAAATAAGATATGTAAACCCAGCTGAAGAGCTTCCAATCAGATGGTTAAATAATGGACCAGACAGGGTCCCCAAAAACATGTCAACAAGTTCACGATCAGCCAAAGGTGGTTGCACCCTTCCGGCAAGGTCTCTCCACTTCTGCGCATACTCTTTAAATCCTTCACCCGTTCCTATTGACATACCCTGGAGTTGGGTACGCGTAGGAGCGAGGTCGGAGTTGTACTGATACTGCCTATAGAATGCAGTAGCCAAATCTTCCCAGCTACGGATATTGGCTCCATCCAGCTGATAGAACCACTCAAGCTGAGTCCCTGAGAGACTGTCTTGAAAGAAATGGATCCACAAGTTCTTATCAGCAGTGTAAGGCTGGATCTTCCTCACATATGACCGGAGATGCAGCTTCGGACAGGAAACTCCGTCATACTTGGCAAAGGCAGGTGCCTTGAACTTATGGGGAATCACCACCCCAGATGATAGACCTAGATCTCCGAAGTCCAGACCGGGCACTTTCTGAATTTCCATAGCGCTTAAACGGTCTTCCAACTATTTGTACTTATCCTCAGCAGGAGGATACTGTTCTTCATCATAGTCCGTCTCGTTGTCAGAGACCATAGGGCTAGGAGCCCTCCTTTCTTGTGGACTATCTTTCCCTCCAGATGAGGTGGTCAGATCAACTTCATTCTGCAGCCCGTTTCCAAACCTGCGTCTAGTATTGAACAGGATGGTCCTCTTCTTCTTCTTCTTCTTCTCTTTCAGAATCAAAGTCTTCAGGTCCTGCTGACCCTTAGCCAGATTCATGAACAACTCTTGAAACTGGGCATTCTGGGCCTGGAGGGTCTTGATAGCTTGCTCAGTTGAAGGTTCAGCAGACATGATGATTGCTGAAATAAACAGCGAAGAAGATAAGAGACCTGTAATGGGTACCTGCTTATGAGATGCATGGGATGAAATGCGTATGATTTAGGATTTCAAAGACAATCGAGATTCAAATTTGTAAACAAGAAAGGAAACACACTTTATTAGATTTAAACTTCAAAATTTAAATTGTTCAACAAATTGCCCTTAGGCATTACAAGAAATGGAAATACTGAAAAGTAAATGAAAACTGTAAAGAAATCATCAAAGGTCCATCAATGCTACCATGGTCTCTTCTTCTCAGTGCGGACATAATCATTCAGGATCCGTTCGTTCTCCAACTTTCTGGTCAGCTTCTGGATCTTCTGCTCCTGTTCATTGAACCTTTCTCGGTAGGAATCCCGTTCATTCCTTAATTGCATCCAGGACCTCTTCAGTGTCCCAATATCAGTGGGCATATGAGGTTGGAGGATAGTTGGAGGAACCCCCTCTTCATCAGCAACCTCAAGAGTAACAGGCCTGACAGCTTCATATGGCATACCTAGCTTCTGGGCACGGATGCGGATCCATTTGAGGTATGGCTCCATTGGCAGAGAAGTCTTTGGTCCCAACTCATGTGGGTCAAATTGGTGAACTCTATCCCAAGCCCTTATGAATCTACAACGCAGCTCGTCGCTATCTCCCTGAAAATCAAAGATGATATGGGGCATCAACATCTCATGAGGCCCTTCTCTTCTGGCTCTTCCAAACTGACGGAGAGCTAAGCATGGGTTGTAAGAAATCCCTCCATGGGTTCCGATCAATGGAACATTAGGATACTCTCCACAGCGATCAATGACAGTCACCTCATCCATACCTTTGAGAGTCCAGATAATGTCATTATTAGAAAGAGACATCACCCTATAAGCCCAGCCCATTCCTTCTTTGTTCTTCAGTACGGACTTTGGGAGGTGCGAAATAAACCACCTCGACAATAAAGGAACGTAGCACATCAAAGTTCCCCTCTTTCGGGCAGTACGAGCATAGAGCTGATGAAGTATATCACCCAAGAGAGTGGGTACCGGATTCTGAGAGATGAAGATTCTTATAGCATTAATACCAACAAAAGTGTCAGGATTTGGAAACAAAACCAGACCATAAATCAAGAGAGCCAGAATGTCCTCGTACGCCTTGAAGTCTAAGCTGTCCCAGAAATGATTAGCTTTGTCAACCAAAAACTTAGTCAGAAAACCCTTAGCTCCACTTCTAGTCTCCCAGTTGGCCATTACCTCCTCCTTGGTCAGGTGAAGGGCTGCAGCAATTTCTTCGGGTTTAGGAGTCTTTTCCCAACCAGTAAACAGAGTTTATTCCCGGACGGAGATACCAAGCAGCTCAGAATTCTTCCAGGGTAGGAACCAGCTGGAAGTCTTGAAAGGTGAAGCAATGGTATAGCGGATCATAAAACTGGACCAGGACGCTCATCATTTGTTCGTCCAACTTTGAGGTGACCAAACTGAGAAGAGAGCCATGCCTTCTGATGAAGGAAGTAGTGTCCGGAATCCTGACAACCAAATCTTTAAGCAGGGTAGGTACTTGGACAAAGTTGATCCGGATAGTATTCCTACGCATGGGCATCATGATGACCTACAAAACAGAGCAAAGATGAAACCCTCTTGTCTTTGAAATAGGTTAGTCCTTATGTAAAATGTATGCAATGTTATGATGTCATGATGTCATGATAAAGGCACACCACAAGTATCCACAAAATGCAAACATGGTAAAGGCACACAAGTCACACAAAAGAGCCCTTAGATTTCAGGCTGGCATGGAGCTTAGGTACTACCCTCTTTCAGTTCAGTTGGTTAAGACCTGTCCTAAAAATAGTAACCAGGTTCTAGAGGATCTCAATATCATTGACTACCCTCAATCAGTCATAATTCCAGTTTAGCAACCTTTTCTTGCGGCCGGAATCATCGCGAGAGTTTAGTCTCAATGAGTGTAGCATACTGCTACTGTTCTATGGCCAAGTTGGTCAATTTAAGGTTCTAAGGTCAGTTGGTGCTTAATGACTCCTTAGAAGACCCATATTCTCCTCGTTCCAACACAAGGGATATCGGTACAGACCAAGGTGCCACACCAACGTAGCTATTGCTTCATCCGTGTCGGTTTACGTAGGACAGATCCCTCACAGTTTATTGCTACTTACCTAAAGGGTATCCCCAAATCCGGGTTAGGATCTATAAAACTCCGATACAAGCCCACAAAATTAAAGCATACAAAGCATACAATTGAAAACATAGTGATCTAATCCTAAGGTACACCTCACTTATACAGTATCCCCAGCAGAGTCGCCAGTTCTGTGATCGGTGGGAATAGAACTGACTGTTTTTGGAATGCTGGTTCGCGTTTGCGTTTGTTTTTGCAAAATGTCGCGGTAAGAAAGAGTCGCCACCGTCTTTTATTTTATCCAACAAGGAAAGGACAAAAGCACAGAAAAATTCCTTTTTGAGATATTTCTCGGGTTCGGGAGGTAGATTATAGAAAGGGAATGTGTTAGCACCCTTTCTATCTGTGGTTATCCACTGGCTCTTAGGTACTTGCTCACTATGTTTTCAAAAGTTTTGCTTTTCTTTGTGATTGTGGGTTTTGAAAAGAGTTTTTGTTTTGAAAGGAGTGTAAGTGCGAAAAGTTTTGTTTTTGTTTTCGAAAGAGCAAGTACTTAAGAACATCTACCTACTCAAAAAGGAATTAAACTGTACAAGTGTCCTTTAGACAATGCCATCCCACTATTGATGAGTAGGTAGCATCATCGTTGGAGTTTTCAGGTCAATTTGATTAAGGGACGTGTGGTCACTAAAGAAATGTTAGGACGCCTTAGTGGTAACCCTAATGTCTTAGATCATTTTTTTCGAGGCAACTTATGATCTTTGGACAAAAGGACGGCCTCTAAAACTTCCAATACTCAATGACCACGTTCGAGGCAACCAAGTGAGGTGTACCCTAAGAGTGGCATGTGCGAGTGTATTGTTTTTCAGTTATATTATCTTTGCATGTCATGATGAGCTACTGTTGATTTTAAGTTAAGATAGATCTTGTCATGCATAGCCTATTATTCAAACATCTAACAGTTAATGGTTGCGGGAATTAAATTGCGGAAAATAAATCTAAGCTATTACAAGGCGTCGGGTATTTACATCGCCAAAAACAAACCCTTGAAAATTAAATTACGGAAAGTAAATAAAAGCGGTAATAAAATCCTAAGTTAAAACTATTACATCCTCGGAGCAAATACACAAATATAGATCAAAGATAACACGCGCGAGGAAAATTGAATCGGAGCGTCCTAGGGTTTTGACCCTTTTTATCAAATAAAACATATTTTTTTGTTATTTTTTGAATTAGAAATTAAGTCTAGATTAATAATTAAAAAAGAAAATATTTTTGAGTTTTATTTTAATTAAGGAAATAAAAAATGGTTAACAAATATTAAAAACCCTAATTCTATGTTGATTTTAATTTAATGCAAAATATGTTAAAATTGAACCTAATTAAAACTAAATAAGTTAATTATTGGCTTATTTACAAAAATAATAAAATTAATGATATTAAATAAAATATTTTTTTTGTTTTCTGATTTTATGAAAATAAAAGTTAATGGGTTAATTTTAATTATGATAATAATGATAATAAAATAAAAATAGTGAAAAAGAAAATAAAATATAGTGACAAACTCAGGGGGTGCTGGGCTTGAAAAAGAGGGTATGAATTGCAATTTCTGGCCCATATTCAAACAGCCTGTTTGACTTTCCATTCCCATATGCGCTGGTTGACTCTAGTCCATGGTGGTCCATCAGCCTGGTTCATTGGATCTTGGCTTGCAGCCACTTGGCAATTGGGATCTGGGGGTGTTTGGTGGACCACGCTTGGACCGTTGCACCTGAATACCTGAAAAGCAAAACCAAATAATGTTTTGGGGGACCTGGGATTCGAACCCAGGTCCCAGGGGATCCTGCACTAACACGCTTACCAACCAGCCAACTTGTTCAATTGATATTGGAATAAGAAATAAATAATATATGGGCGAATCAATGAATATGCTGGAAAAAAAAAGAAAATATGGCGCGCTATTCAAACGCACCAACCAGACTTCGCCATGTTATCGTCCCTGTCATGGGGACTGTGGCTAAAAGTCCCTTACCTATACCAACGGACGATTGTCCGTAGCTACACATCGTGCTATCTCAAAATCCACTACACGCCACTAAAATGCAAACCAAAGGCATGGTTCTGCTCGCCTCTCCGCCCTGGTTTCAACCATGGTCTTTTTGTTGACCAATTTGCCCTGTAATGAAAAACCCTGAAAGAACCCTAGAACGATCTACCATGGCGTTTTGTGATATAGGGCCTAATAATGAAATTAAATAATACAGAAACTTTGCAAATGATGTCAGGAGTTCAAATATGCAATTATTTTAAAGAATGGATGCAAGATTGGAGCTTCACGATTCCATGAATATGGCGGTTCAGAGCGATACTTACAAGGCTTTTGGAGGCAGGAGAGCACGCGATAATGATTGGTATTGCTTCAGTGAGATCCAAGGAAGCGATTGGAACCTTTGTTTGATCTTGAAAAGGTCTCTAAGTGCAATTTCAGATCCAAGGTTTTTAAGCTTTTTTCTCAAAGTGGTATGGCCGTTTCTGCAGACTTCTATGCGTATTTTTTATTTGTGAGGCTTGCTTGCATATAATGGGATGACTCTAGGTTAAAACATGGGCCAATATCCTTGTGCATTGAAGAATCAAGATTGCCCTTTGATCACCATTAACATGTTTCCAAATATAGGCCATATCTAAGATTTTGTGCTTGAATGAGCCTTGGCACGAGTTGGTTGGGTGTCACATGGTATATGCAAGTTGTACAAATCACAAAGATACCATTTCATTAATTTTTGGATTTTATTTGAATTAATATAGATTTAAAATGAATTAAATCAATAAAAATTAAATAAAATAGAAAAATAAATGTTTGGTCATGAAATTAAAGATGGGACACGTGTGTGGCATGACAAGACCAAATCAAGTGGAAAAAAGTGGTCCCTTTTGTCAAAAATTGGAGTTTTGAGGATAGTTGACTTTTGGCAATTTTGGAAAAATGCCCAACTTCAACAATGCATAACTTCTTCAATTTTGAACTTTTGGAAGTGTTCTTGGACTTTTTAGAAACCTTGAGATGTCTTCTAACAAACCCTTTTGGTCTCATCTCATTTTTATGTTCCATGCTCAAGTTATAAGCTTTGGAAAAAAAAGGTGTTTTTGTTGACTTTCAAAAATGACCTATAATGTCCAAATTTTTAACTTTTTGTGAGAGCTTTTCTTGATCTTGGGGTGTGAAGATGGATTGTATTAAATTGAATCCTATTCAAAATGAGCTTTGGTTGGGTCATTTCTCATAAAGTATGAGAAAGTTATGCTTGGTCAAAGTTAAGTTGACTTTTCCTACAAAACCCTAATTTAGTAACTTTTGAATCTTGATGAATCTTGAGCAATCCTTGATGAATCATGATCAACCATTGATCAAATTATGAATTATCCTTCAAAATGAGAATGTTGACAAAAAATCTTGAGGTTTTACTGTATTTGGGACACAATTGACTTTTGCCCTAGCACAGACGATTTTTGGGTCTCTTGAGCATTTGACTGACCAAACTTCCTCTGCAAGGCTTGAAATTTGTCATGGATGAACTTAAGAACATATTAGGACATTGGGGAGAACTTGGGGCCATTTGTATATGAGGACCTTAGTGCAACACAAAACCCTAATTTTGACTTGACTGCCTTAGGAGGTGATTGGACTGTCCAACCCTTGAGACATCTTGAGCAATTTGAAGATTATTCTTGACATATCTTGAGGAATATGGGAGGGGAAATTTTGGGGTACAACAAAATGCAAACAGATAAATATGCAAAGTGGTAAATAAACACCCAAAAGGAAAACAAACAAGAGCTAGGATCGACTCTGGGATGGACCAGAAAAAGGTCAATCTTTCCCCAGTGAAGTCGCCAGCAGAAACCACCGGCTGAAAATCATCAAACAATGAAGTCGCCACCGAACGTCTTTTATCCCGCCGAAAGGGAAAGGTAAACATCTAGAAAACCTGAAAAGGGAGAAATCACGGTCTTTCGACCGAGAGATTGGGTAAGGGAGTCTGTTACGCGAGGGGAAGGTGTTAGCACCCCATGCACCCGTAGTACTCTACGGTATCCACTCTTGTTGTCTAATCTACATGGGTGTGGTCAAATCCTATGTCTATGTCTTAAAACTGAAAAGGGAATGCATGCAAAAGAAAAAGAAAATAATGTAGGGAAAATAAAAGTTGTGCTCGGTTGGGCCCTACCCGAATGCCTACGTATCCCTTTTAAGGAATCAGAGCAGTCGTAGTTCGGCTTATGTGTTTTGGTTGGTTGGTGTTTTTTAATTAAAACAAACAAAGATAGTCAAGATGGCAAAACATCAAATGAAACGACAAACAAATGAGGTGATCAAATATCGACTAAGTAATAACAAAGTAACATGTCAAAGATGGCAAGACATCGAATGATAAACGAATGACAAAACACCACACCTAGCAATGATATTGGGAATCAAATTAGGATAACAAACATGTGTGATGGCGAAACATCGACTTCAAACAAATGTGCGATGGTGAAACATCGGCTAAAAGGTAATAAGATATCATGGCAAAGATGACGAAACATCAATAAAACGGATGGCAAAACATCACACCTAACTGATATTGAGAATCAAAGTAGGATAACAAGCATGTGCGATGGCGAAACACCGGCTTCAAACAAATGTGCGATGGCGAAACATCGGCCAAAAGATAACAAAGATATCACGGTAGAGATGGCAAAACATCACACCTAACAATGATATTGAGAATCAAAGTAGGATAACAAAATGTGCGATGGCGAAACATCGGCTTCAAACAAATGTGCGATGGCGAAACATCGGCAAAAAGATAACAAAGATATCATGGTAGAGATGACAAAACAAATCACACCTAACAATGATATTGAGAATCAAAGTAGGATAACAAAATGTGCGATGGCGAAACATCGGCTTCAAGATGACACAGACAAAGTAAGATTGGTTTGTATCTTTTACTTTGAAGAAGAGTTTGGGTTCATTAGAAATGTCTTATGATTTGCCAAGAAAACAGGTTTTTGTTTTAAGATGCAAAATGCAAAGAAAGGAAGAAAAAAACTAAGGGGAACTAGCCTAGCATTATCCCTAGTGTTATCATACAATGGTTGACCCTAAGGTTGAGGATAAAGGAAAATCCTATCCTATATTTGCATACATGGATTCCTACCTTAATCAGCATGCCAAAGGGAGCTTAACAAAACTATCCTATAGGGAACATGCAATGAGAGCAAAGTCGTGATCTCAATATCTAAATTGAGTTACTCATCGATCAACAATTAAAAAATGAAAAGCAGTAAACATCCTATAGGGAACATGCAATGAGAGCGAAGTCGTGATCTCAATGTCTAAATTGAGTGACTCATCTATCAACAATTAAAGAAAAAAGCAATAAACATCCTATAGGGAACATGCAATGAGAGCAAAGTCGTGATCTCAATGTCTAAATTGAGTGACTCATCGATCAAAAGCAAACACAACACATATATCAGACAAAAACCAGAGGGCCTCCTGACATATATCAGCAACAGAGGTCCCATCATGCAATCAGATAATTCTGCAAAATGAAAATGGGAGAAAGGAGGTAGTACAATACCAAACAGATAACTATATGTAGCAATCAAGCAAAAATAAAAGAAACCCAGAGAAACTTCAAGCAAGCTGGCATCAGTAGACAAATTGAGTCATCAATTGCACCATCAAGATGTAAGAAAATTATTAGATATGAACAAATCCCATGAGAAATGTATGGCATTCACAATCATAGATATGTGTATCCTGCATAAACCATCAAGCATGCCAAACACAAAAATAATGCCAATATAATAAACTGTGTTCCACAAATAAAGTGGAACACAAAAGCCTCAAGCCAAAAGTGGCAACTTTCTCAGAGTACCTCGCATATTCAACAACCAAGTTAGTATTCTAAAAGGTGAAGAAGTGAGAATAACATGATGGAAATTACCAAATATTAGACATCATAAGCAAGAGGAGACAAGCATATGCACAGATTAGGCCAAAAGAATCAAAGGAATGTTGATCTTTCCTATCACCATGTTGAATTGACAATTGAGTGTCAATCAAGGATCATAAGAGCTTGAGAATAATATGAACAAGAACCATGAAGGTCAGTAGAAAACATATTTCAATCATGCATGGCTAATTCAATCACAACTTCATGAA
Source organism: Vicia faba (assembly GCA_948472305.1). Classification (NCBI taxonomy): domain Eukaryota; kingdom Viridiplantae; phylum Streptophyta; class Magnoliopsida; order Fabales; family Fabaceae; genus Vicia; species Vicia faba. The sequence continues at coordinate 353,055,536 of OX451735.1, forward strand.
CACAATAGGAAATGAAACCTTCATAATGCATTAGATGGTTCAAAATATTCAAACATGAGGCTTCTAAGTGAAATGGCTTGAGCTAACATGGACAAGTCAGAACCAACATGATCATTAGGTTCCCAATTATAGGCCTCAATCAAGTTCATTGGCCATAAAACAAATTGCAACAAGACATGCAAACATAATTGGGTACCTTCACTTTAAAATTACACCAAAAGTACACATGTGTTCGATTCTACCTTCTGGTTGCCATTTGTTGAAGTCAGGTGTTCAACGCCTGATGGATAATAAAGAGATTTTGCTTGAGAAGACTATGATTCATGTTGTTCCAAATGAAGACGTTTCCATTATAACCATTTATGCCAATCCTTCCAAGGTTTCCTCGAGAAGACCTGTTAGGATTACACCTGTTCAAAGAATTGCTCTGTTGATAATCACTGTTCCTGGTCCCATCCCGTACACCTCAGGCAAGGCTGTCCCATGGAATTATGGTGCTGATGTGTACTATCATGGAATTAAGCAAGATCTGAAGAATGAAGAAGCTGATACTGATGTCAGTAATATTGTCGGGACTAGTAAAGTTACCCGAAGTGGAAGGGTCTTCTCTCCTGAGATTTCCCCTGACTGTCAACAAGCATATTGTCATTCCATTTGTTGTTCCTGCTAGTACATTAACTATTGTTCCTGTGCTTACTCCAGTTATCACCCCTGCTGCTGAGCCATCTGGGACTCGGGGCAAGGAAATTATAGGTGAGCCTGCTCGGACGGAGGCGCCTAGAAAAATCGTTGTGAAAGCCTCTAAACAAGAAATAGAGGAAATACTAAAAATTATTAAGAAAAACGACTACAATATGGTCGAGCAGTTGGGGCAGACCCCATCAAAGATATCCATGTTGTCTTTGTTGTTGTGCTCTGAAGCCCATGCGAAGGCTTTGATTGCATTTCTCAAAACTGCATATGCGCCGCAGGAAACTTCAGCAGATCAATTTAAGGATTGTGTGGCCAGCCTGACTGCTGACAATGGGCTGGGTTTTTCAGATGCGGATCTGACACCGAAAGGAAGGAATCATAATGATGCTCTGCATGTTCGATTGAGTGCAGGGGCACCACTATGGCTCATGTGTTGGTAGATACCGGGTCTTCACTGAATGTTCTGCCGAAGAAAGCGTTGGACCGTTTGGATTGTGAGGGTTTGACTCTAAAGTTTAGTAACATTATGGTAAGAGCTTTTGACGGATCGAAGAGAATGGTGCACGGGGAGGTGGACATCCCTGTCAAAGTGGGTTCTCAGACTTTTGGGTCCATTTGCTACGTAATGGATATCAGGCCATCGTATTCTTACTTGTTGGGTCGTCCTTGGATCCATGAGGCTGGGGCAGTTACTTCCACACTCCATCAAATGTTGAAGTATCCGGTGAAGGGAAAGATTGTCACAGTGCGAGGTGAAGAAGAATATATGGTGAGTCACCTCAATTCCTTCCACTACGTAGAGATGGATGGGGAATTCATAGAAACTCCTTGTCATAACTTCGAAGAGGTCCCTCAGACCTTGGCATCAACTGAAGTTACTACCAACAAACCTCCGTTGAAGATGGCTTCTCTCAAGGACGACAGGGCTGTGGTTGAAGAAGGTGGGTGTACCAATTGGGGTCAGCTCCCTGATTTCACTCACAAAACTGATAAATTTGGTTTGGGCTTTACTACAGGGGCTCAAAGGGCTGTTAGGCGCGCTCGGGCTGGAAGACCTCCTCTACACATCAGCAATCGAGGAATTAATGCAATTGAAGACAGTGAAGAGGATTCCGACATCGACAACTGATCTACCCAAAAACCAACGGTGGACCGAATAACCTGACGACTAGGACTTCATACATGTTTCTTTTATTCCGCAGTAATTGACTCATTTGTTTTAAGATTTGTAATAAATAGTTTGAAACTTTACGGCCCGGTGCCTTGCCCTAGGCACCTTGGCTTTGCTTGTGAGGGCTATTGTTTGTCATTTCATATATCATTAATAAATCATTGTACGTTTCTTGCATACAAATTTTGCGCTCCTTTTTTTTCTTTTCTGTCTCTCACTTTATCAAAACAGCTATTTTCTTACACACACTCACGTATCACAATGCAGATCCATATCCACTCTGGATGCCATTGATAACATCTCTGCTACTGCCAGTTATGACTTCAAAAATCTGATCAACCAAGCCGAGGATGAAGGTGAGGATGATTGTGAGGTTCCTGGAGAACTTGTTAGACTATTACAGCAGGAAGAAAGGGCTATACACCCTCATGAAGAGCCAGTTGAGTCAGTGAATTTGGGTACAGAGGAAGACATGAAAGAGGTTAAAATAGGTGCGAATCTGGAGCCTAGTATCAAACAACGGTTAATTCATATGCTACACGACTATGTGGAGATCTTCGCCTGGTCCTATGAAGACATACCTGGTTTGGACACTGTTATTATGGTACATCGCTTGCCGACTAAAGAAGACTGCCCTCCAGTAAAGCAGAAGGTATGTCGTATGCGCCCCAAAATGTCATAGAAAATCAAGGCAGAGGTCATGAAACAGTTTGACGCAGCGTTCTTAGTTATCACTTCTTATTCGCAGTGGGTTGCCAATGTCGTCTCGGTACTTAAGAAGGACGCTAAGGTACGAATGTGTGTGGACTACAAAGATCTAAACAGGGCAAGCCCCAAGGATGACTTCCCACTTCCTCACATTGATGTTCTAGTCGACAACACCGTGCAGCACAAGATGTTTTCCTTCATGGATGGTTTTTCTGGCTACAACCAGATCAAGATGGCTCCTGAGGACATGGAGAAGACAACCTTCGTTACACATTAGGGCACCTTCTGTTACAAGGTAATTCCTTTTGGATTGAAGAATGCTGGGGAAACTTATCAACGCACCATGGTCGCTTTGTTCCATGATATGATTCACCATGAGATCGAGGTTTATGTTGATGACATGATAGCCAGGTCCCAGACGGAGGAAGAGCATCTTGATCATCTCTAGAAACTGTTTGACAGGTTGAAGACGTACAAGTTGAGGTTGAATCCGAACAAGTGTACCTTCGGGGTAAGGTCTGGTAAGCTTCTGGGTTTTGTTTTCAGTGACAAAGTTTTGTACCCCAAAATTTTCCCTCTCATTTCATCAACATTTCTCATCACAAGACTCTTGGAACTCAAGATCAAGCTAGGGTTTGCTCTGCTCAAGACACCTCCTTGCACTGTTGACCTAAATTAGGGTTTGAGTTTGCACAGGGATGTTTTGACCTACAATGCCCAAAGTTACTTTCATACTTCATGTTGGACTCACAAGTTTGTCCCTACCAAGTTTCAAGTCTTGAATCAAATTTTTGCCCAATCAATTGGACAGTTGACCTAGAAATCAGCTGTATTGGGGAAAAAGTCAATTGTGGCCAATTGACAGTCAAACCTCATGAATTTTGACCCACATCAACATTATGAACTCATATGAACCATTTGATTAAGTTTGGATCACAATTCCACAAGAAATTTGATCAGATCACCAAAAGGGCAAAATGGTCATTTCTAGGGTTTTGACTGTACAAAGGCAATTTTTGACTGTTTGACCTAGCCAATGGAAAATCAAGCTTAACCATGGACTCAATGACATTGTCTTTACCCATTCAACAAGTTTAAAAGATCTCAAATGCATAGGATTGACAAATGAATTTTTCAGTCAACTGATCAAAATTTGACTATACATTGAAAAGTCAAACTTTGACTTTTTGGTCAAAATCAAGTGCCAAGGGTCATTTTTCATCAAGACATGTAAAATTATGAAACTTGTTCATCAAGAAACCCAAAATTGCAAATTAGGGTTTGAAATTGAAAATTTTCATAACTTAGAAATTTTCTAAGTTATGAAATTTTCTTAATTTTTCCTAACTTTGCCCCACATTTTCACCAAGATGAAAGTGGATTCAAACAAAACTTACAACATGAAAGTTGTAGTACATCACAAAGTATACAACTTTTATTCACAAAGTTTTCTCAATAGAATCTTGGATCTCAAGTTATGATTTTTGGAACAAGGGTACCTAAAACTTTTAACTTAGAGAAATTTTGCCCTAGTTTAGCAGGATTTTGACCCATCTTCTTGGCCATTTTTCACATAGTTCCAATTGGATTCTTGAGTTTCATTTCAAATATGGATTATAGTACATTTTGCAAGCTTTCCAAATTGTCTAAGAACTCCTCAAACACCCTTGTGGTTAGGGAGAATCGAATGCTTGAAGTTGGCAAAAACTCACTTTGTAACCATGGCCAATACATGTTCATACCAAGTTGCAAATCTGACCAAACTAGCTTAGTACATAATTACAGGTCTCTAAACCCTTCAACACTCAAAAATTGAATGCAAATACATTGGTTAGAGGCATTGTCCTGATCAAGGGAGCATTGTACATTGAATAATTCCATTTTGGGCATAAAGATCACACTTCCATTTTCATAAAGCATAAACTTTTGCAAAGTTGTCTTTCTTGAGCTTTGAACTTCTTTCTTTGCAGCAAACAAGTTCCACAAACTTAGGCAAAGGTACAAGAAGTTGGTGCATGCTTGGAGATAGCCTGTACAGGCCTATCTCATTTCACTTCAAACTTTGCTTTCAAAACAAGTCAAATGGCCAAAAGCTCATAACTCACACATATGATATATTAAACTCAAGCAAAGTTTTCAAACAAGTTTCACACATCCTTGCAAGCCAGAAGCATGAACCCTTGACCTCTCAAATCTCCTCATACTCAAAAACCACATTTTCTTGCAAAACAGGGCCAGTTCTGCAAATCACAAGCCACAATCGAATCCCCTCGTGCGTTTTGTCCCAAATCACTTCAAACACCTTCCAAACAATATACCTAAGCTATCCAGACCATTCACAAGTTGTTGTAACTCCATTAACACACATCACCATTTTTGTTTGGAAGCTTTGCAGGTTGAGTTCTGTAGCACGATTCAGGCCACTTCAAAACAAACTAAGCATTGGGAAAGGTTCAGGGGACATCAAGCAAGCTGAAAAGAACCTCAGGCCCCATTGAAAGTTGTTGCATTGTCCAGCTCGAACTCAACTGAAACAGGTATTTCATGAACTTTTATCTCTCTATTTAGGAACATTTAGACTTAGGTTTGTGTGTGAAAGATGTTGTATTCATTGCCCTGAAACCATACATGTGCTTAGCTTTCATTTATATTAATCGTGCTAGGAGAATTTCATCCATGAACTTTCTGAAAAAACTAGGTTAGAAATTAGGGCCAGAGAAATTCTCTCTGGTCTTTGAGAGTTAGCTTAAGTTTTTTATATGGTTAGATTCGTGATTTGATGCTCTACAAGTTTCATGTTTTGAGTTTTGTCAAAAGATCACAAATATAGGAGATACGACTTTGTGTAGCAAGCGCGCGTTTTTTTCAAAATCTGGAAGAAGAAGATGAAGTTGATGGGCTGGGCTGGCTTGTTTTGCTTCTAACACTTGTTTTTTCAGTTTCACACCCCCTGGCCCATTTCTTTGTATTTTCATTATTTTTGTATTTTTATTTCATTTCTGACTTTGATATTTTATTTTTAAATATAAAAAATGCTCCAAAAATATTTTTGTAATTTTTTACATTTATTTGGTATTTATTTCAATTATTACTAGCATTAAAACATTTTATATGCTTTTATATTATTTTTGTTTAAATTTAAAAATAGTGCAAATAATACTTTTATTTCCATTTCTATTTTTATTCACACCAAAAATAACTTTCTTGAATATATGGTATTTTTGTAAATATTTTATTTTATTTTTACATACTTATTATATATATATATATATATATATATATATATATATATATATATATATATATATATATATATATATATATATATATATATATATATATATATATATATATATATATATATATATATATATATATATATATATATATATATATATATATATATATATATATATATATATATATATATATATATATATATATATATATATATATATATATATATATATACTTTTGTTTTATTAAAAACTTAGAAATAAAGCACAAAAATATTTTATTTTATTTTTATTATTATTTATACTAAAAAATACCTTTTTTGGATATATTTCATTTTTATATATGTTAATATATTTTTGTACATAAATAAAACATTATATTTATTTTCTTAAGAAATTGGGGTTTTTGCCCTAAAAACAAATAAAATTAATCTTTTATTTTATTTCTTTATACCTTTCACATTAAAAATACTTTTTACATACATGAACAAATAAAAACTTTTTTTGCATAATACATTTTATCTAATGTTTATTTATTGTATTTTATTTAAATATTGTACATTTAAATATTATGCCTTGCAAATTCAATTTGGTTGTAATAATTTAGGGTTTAATTTCTTGCAAAATAATCCCCTATTCAAATTTGTACCCCCCCTCCCTATATCATGTTGTAATAGCTTAGAGTTTAAATTCTCGCACCTTTAAGCTTTCAATTATGCCATGATTAGAGAATTAGGGTTTGTATGCAAAAATCAAATTAACAAATAGTTTGACCTAATCAAAGACAAAATACATGAAAAACAAGCACAATGCACACTTGCACCCTTAGGGTTTCAATCCACTTGTTTCCTTCAAAAATGGGCCATGGTATGCATGTCAAGTACTTTGGCAAAACAAAAATAAAACAAAAGATCATAGTCCCTCGATGACGCTATCTGAGTTGCCTAAACAAAAATGATCAAGTCCCTCAAGGAAATTGCCAAAGATACTTGACACAATTGCTATCATGGTCTATACGATGACCCGCGCTTGTCCCGTTTAACATTCTAACACAAGGTTGTTCACCAAATGCAATGGTGAAACAACACTGTTAAAAGGGTTAAAAACACAAGAAAGATCTTTGAGTAAAATAGGGTAGACAACTCTTAGTTACTTGATCAAAACTTGCACAAAAAAAACATCCTTGCTATCTTCAAAACACACTTCACAACACAATTTCAAAACCCTACTTTCAAACATTGGAAACTTTTCAAAAGACAAAAACACCTTTGTATACATTCAAACAAGAGTCATTACAAATGTTGCCACAACGATGGCCTCTTTTCAAAACATCTTTCAAAATCACATACAAAGCACCATTTCAAACAATTGAAGAGCACCATTTCAAACAATTGAAAAGCAAAGCAAATGATCTAAACAAGTAACTAAGATCCCATGGATAACCATGGATAGAAAGGGTGCTAATACCTTCCCTTTCTATAATCTACTCCCCGAACCCAAGAAAACATCTCAAAGGTCTTTCCTGTGCTTTTTGACCTTTCCTTAGGATAAAATAAAAAGTCGGTAGCGACTCTTGCTAAACCGAAACATTTGCGAACACAAACGTAAAATCCCAAGTCAGTTCTCCCACCGTATCACAAAACTGGCGACTCTGCTGGGGAAAATCTTTAAAAGTGGAGTAACCTTAGGGACTAGATCACCCTTTGCATGATTATATTGTTTGCTTTGATTGCTTTACATTTGGTTCTCTTGTTTGGGTTTGAAATCCTCCACCCGGATTTGGGAAACATTCATAGGTAAATAGCAATACATTATGGAAACTGTGTGGGGTATACCGACATGGTTGAAGTAATAGCTATATTAGTGCGACATATTTGTGAGTACCGGTAGCCTTTGAGTCAATCAAAGAGAATACGGGGCCGCTGAGTGATGTCATAAAGCACTAATGAACTCTTAGAACCTTACTTGACCATCTTGGCCTTTTATTAGGGGTAGTGAGATGACCGGCTTTGGTGCAGTCCGAAGTTGGTAGATACTCGATACTACACTCATTGAGGGTTGTTTTCTTGGAATATTTTGGTCGCTAGTTAAGTGGCTAAACCAAAACAATGAACATAGAAAACAACCCAGTGATATTGAGCTCCTTAGAACCCGGTTACTATTTATGGGACAGGTTTGAGCCAACTAAACTCAAGAGGGTATTTACCTATGAAACCTCATGCAAGCCTGAAACTAGGGTTTTGTGTGACTTGTTTGTACATTTGCTTGTGCATACATCATGAACATCATAAAGCATCATATGCATCCACTAACCATTTCAAGGGTTTGGATCTTCATCTTTGTTATTGTTTTGTAGGTCATGGAATCTCTTCGCAGGAAAACAATTCAAGTCAACCTTGTGAGAATCCCTCCTCAACTCAAGGAGCTTACTTCCAGGATTCCGGAGAATTCTCTCTTCAGTGAAATACATGGTAGGCTTCTCAACTTGGTCAACTCCAACATTGAAGAAGACATGGTGAAAGTTCTCTTCCAGTTCTTTGACCCCCTACACCACTGTTTCACATTCCCTGATTACCAACTAGTACCCACTTTGGAGGAATTTTCTCAACTCCTGAGAATTCCTATTCTTCATCAACTACCTTACAACGGTACGGAAAAAGAACCAAAGCCTGAAGATGTTGCTCAAGCATTACACTTGCAACCATCTGACATCAAAGGACATTGGGAAACCAGAAGTGGTGTCAAGGGATTCTTGGCAAAGTTTCTGTTTGAGAAGGCACAAGACTGCTGGAATTCTCTAGATCTACAAGCTTTTGAGGAGATTGTAGCACTTCTCATTTATGGGTTGGTCTTGTTCCCAAACCCTGATCAGCTTATAGATGTGAATGCTGTCAAGATTTTCATATCCCGGAATCCTGTGCCTACATTGCTTGGGGACATCCTACACTCATTTTACACACGAACAATGAGGAAAAGAGGTGTTCTCATGTGTTGTACTCCTCTCCTAGCAAGGTGGTTTATTTCTCACCTTCCACAATCAGTTCTGAAGAATGAGCAGGGTTTAAGGTGGTCACAACGATTGATGACCCTCACACATTCTGATGTACATTGGTGTTCTCGGTCCAGAGAAAATGTCATCATCATTGATCGTTGTGGGGAATTCCATAATGTCCCACTACTTGGCATTAGGGGATGCATTACCTACAACCCATGTTTAGATTTAAGACAGTTTGGATATGCTCGGAGGGATGGCCCTCATGACATGTTGATTCCTGACCTAGTTTTTGACTTCGACAACGATGCGCAAGGACTTCGACAAAGGTTCATCAGAGCTTGGAGGATGCCCAACAAAGTGGATAGTAAGACAGTGGGGCACAAGAATTCCATCCCCCTTGAGCCTTATCTCAAGTGGTTACGAACCCGCGCCCAGAATCTTATGATGCCATACGCTCACATTCTCCCCTTGATCAAAGAGCCTGTTATGGAAGGAGAGGTTCCATACACCATCCTACATCCTGACATGCCAACATCATGGGAAGAATTACAAAAGAGTTGGATCCAACTCAAGGAAGAACTGAATACTTTTGAAGCTAGCTTCTATGCCCGTGAGAAGAAGGTTTTGGAGCTTACCCGTCGACTTCATGAGGAAGAAACTCTCAACACTTACATCGCACCAAAGAGGATGCGCAATGTCTTTTTACATTAAGAACTTTGTAATATTTTTCCCATGGGGAACTTATGTACTAACAACTTCTTCTTAATATGACGTGTGTTCCTTTTTGTTTGCAACAAATTTGAATTTCTGAATCCTTGAATGCATTACATGAATAACGCATCATTCATCATATGCATAAACAGGTCTTCACACCAGGTTTCCTTATCTTTCTGCTGTTTATTTCAGCAAGATGGATTTGGAGCAGACGGTTAAGGATCTGCAAGCACAGAATTCTCAATTCCAGCAACTCCTCATGACCTTAGCAAAGGGTCAAGAGGACCTTAAAGCACTGTTGGAGAAAGATAAAGAGAAAAAGAAGAAAAGGCCCGGAGTAGCCACTATGGGGAGAAGGTTTGAAAGCAATGCTAGAAAAGTTCTCGAGTTCCCCTCAACATCTGATGAAGGGGCTGGTAAAGGAAAAGGAGTTGCGGGGCCTTCTGAATCTGAAGTTGAAGAGGAAGAAGAGGAAGAGGATGAAGACTACTCCGAACAACAATATCCCCCGGCGGATGATAAATATAAAAATCTGGAGGATAGATTGGCAGCCATGGAGTTGCAAAGGGTACCTGGTTTAGATTTCGAAGAACTAGGGCTGGTCGATGGGATCGTCATCCCTCCCAAGTTCAAAGTACCAACATTTGCTAAGTATGAGGGTTTGTCCTGCCCAAAGATGCATCTGAGATCCTATGTCAAAAAGATCCAACCCCACTCATCTGATAAAGACCTCTGGGTACACTTTTTTCAAGATAGTTTGTCAGGCACACAATTGGACTGGTTCTATCAACTTGAGAGATTAGAGGTTCATAACTGGGAAGACTTAGCTACTGCTTTTTACCGTCAATACCAATACAACGCTGATTGGGCGCCCACTCGTACTCAACTACAGAGTATGGGTATGGCTTCTAATGAAGGATTTAAAGAGTATGCCCAGAAGTGGCGTGATCTGGCTAGAAGGGTGCAGCCACCATTGTCGGATAGAGAGCTAGTTGACATGTTTCTGGGGACCCTGTCAGGCCCTTTCTTCAATCATTTAATTGTGAGTTCCTCCGCGGGATTTACCGAATTAATTTTGACCGGCGAAAGGGTCGAGGCCGGTATTAAAAGTGGTAAGATTCAGAAAGATACCTCTGCATCCACTGTTGTTAAGAAAACCTTCCCAGCTAAGAAGGAAGCCTCTGCTGTTTACTCTCAGAAAAGTCAGGGAAGAACCGAGCGCCGGCCAACTGTAGGGGCTGTGATGATTCAAAACTCTTCAATTGATCAACCTCGTAGCAATCAGCCAAGGTATAATCAACAACGGGTAGAAAAGCCACAACGGCAGTTCACCCGAATCAACATGACGCCAGCTCAAGTACTCCCTCATTTGCTAAAGCTGAATCTCACCAGTTTGAAGGAAGCGCCAAAGAACCCTAATACCTCCTCTCCATACTACCACTCCAATGCCAAGTGTGCTTACCACTCTGACGGTATCGGACATGATACCAATAATTGTTGGGCGCTTAAGAACAAAATCCAAGACCTGATAGACGCTAAGGAGGTAGAGTTTGATGCTCCTGAGAAGCCCAATGTGATTTCTGCCCCAATGCCTAAGCACGGTCATAATGTTCATGCCGTTACGGAAGACCTTCATGTTACCAACGTTGCTGGCCTTTTGACTCCCTTACCAGTGATTAAAGTGAATTTGATGAGAGTCGGGATATTCCCAGGTTGTGGAAAGGACTGTTACTTTTGTTTAAATGTACGAGCTGATTGCCCAATGTTGAAATCAGGTATCCAACGCCTGATGGATACCCAAGAGATAGTCTTCCAAAAGACCCCTGTTGATACCTTCACTCCTGTTACTCCTGCTACTTTTGCTACTTCAACCAACGATATTGCAATAATAACCATCTTCGAAAATCTTCCCAAGGCTTGCAAAAGGCCTGTCAAGATTACGCCCGACCCTATATTTGTACCATTAAAAATCACCATGCCGGGGCCTGTCCCGTATCAATCTAGCAAGACGATACCATGGAACTACGGAGGAGAAATCTTCTATCATGGCATCAAACAGATTGAATCAGTCCAAGAGAATGCTGAAGAGGAAACCCCTGATATAGGTCACATTGCGGGAACAAGCAAAATAACCCGCAGCAGACGGATTTTTTCTCCGAAGATTGCTCCCCCTCGAGCAGTCTTCGGACCCTCGAAAGCTTTTGTGCCTGTTAAACCATCTGTGCAAGGCCCGATAATTGAAGAATTGGATACTCCTGAAGTAAGACCATCTGTTGATACTACCGACAAGGGTAAGGGGATACTAGAAGCGTCTGTCAGGACGAAGGCTCATGTTGTGGTTATCCCCGAAACCACCCAGAAAGAAATGGAGGAAATCCTGAAGATAATCAGAAAGAGCGACTACGACGTCGTGGAACAGCTAGGGCAGACCCCTTCTAAAATTTCAATGTTGGCTCTTATACTCTGCTCTGAGGCCCGTGCTAAGGCCCTGATCAAATTTTTGAAGGCGGCACACGTACCCCAAGAAACTTCGGCTGACCAGTTTCAGGAGTGCGTGGCCAGCCTTACTGCTGATAATGGTCTGGGTTTTTCCGATGCTGATCTGACTCCCAAGGGAAGGAAACACAACAATGCGCTACATGTCTCAGTTGAATGCAGGGGAACCACCCTCGCCCATGTCTTAGTTGATACCAGTTCTTCTTTGAATGTGCTGCCGAAGAAAGCTTTAGACCGTTTGGACTGCGAAGGATTGACCCTCAAACCTAGTAACATCGTTGTTAGGGCCTTTGATGGGTCCAAAAGAATGGTTCACAGAGAGGTTGACATTCCTATCAAAGTAAGCACAGAGGTTTTCAACTCCACCTTTTATGTGATGGACATCCGTCCTTCATATTCGTGTTTGCTGGGAAGACCGTGGATCCATTATGCTGGGGCGGTTACCTCCTCTTTACACCAAATGCTGAAATATCCTGTTAAGGGTAAGATTATAACGGTGCACGACGAGGAAGAGTACATGATAAGTCATCTCAATTCCTTCCGCTATGTGGAGTTGGATGGAGAATTCATCGAAACGCCTTTCCAACATTTTGAGGAAGTTTCTCCTGAGATCGCAGTTGCGAAGACAATGGTTGAGGCGCCTATCGTTCCCAAACATGTATCTAGGATGGCATCTCTCAAGGACGCAGAGGCTGTAATTAAAGAAGGAAAGAGTACAGTATGGGGGCAATTGCCTGATTTTCCCCATAAGACGGACAAGTTTGGATTAGGGTTTACCGCTGCAGGACAGAAGGCTATGCGTCGCTCCAAGGCTGGAGAACCACCCGTCAAAATCACCCACCACAGAATTAATGTTGTAGAAGATAAAGATGAAGAGGACAACTTCGCAGATTGGATCTTTCCAACCGTCGAAGGGGGTTTAAGCAACTGGGAAGCAAAGGATTTTATTCCCATCACCTTCATCAACCAGTAAATTTATCTTTGAACAATTTCTTATTTTGGTCTGTAATAACTAAACAATTCGTACACTATTTTCACCTTATGCCTTGCCCTGGGCATGTAGGTCCATTTGTAAGGGCTTAATTTTCTTCATTATCATATGCCATGTTTTAATGAATCATTGGACGTCTTCATCTATAAACTGTTTTGTTCATTTTCTTTCCTTTTGCATTTTTGTTTTGTTTAAGGATGGCTATCCCTTACACACACCCACACTCACAAATGCAGGTACCCGTCCACTCCGGATTCCATGGGTGACTATTCTGCTTTAGCCTTCGATAACTCTGAAGATTTGGTCAATCATGCTGAGTACGAAGTTGACGAAGACTGTGAAGTGCTGAGAGAGTTAGCCAGACTTCTACAACAAGAAGAGAGGGTTATTCTGCCTCATGAAGAGTTGCTAGAAACCATCAACTTGGTAACAGAGAAAGACTAAAAAGAGGTAAAAGTGGGTGCCAACCTGGAACCAAGTGTCAAAGAGCGCTTAGTGCAGTTGTTGAACGAATATGTTGAGATCTTTGCCTGGTCCTATGAAGACATGCCGGGACTAGACACAGATATCGTGGCTCACCGTCTCCCTATAAGAGAAGACTGTTCACCGATCAAACAAAAGGTCCTCCGAATGAGGCTCGACATGTCTGAGAAGATCAAAGTTGAGGTAATGAAGCAATTCAACGCTGGCTTTCTGGTTGTTACTTCTTATCCATAATGGGTTGCTAACATTGTGCCCGTGCCTAAGAAGGACGGCAAAGTCAGAATGTGTGTGGACTATCGGGATTTAAACAGGGCTAGCCCCAAAGACGATTTTCCACTGCCACACATCGACATCTTGGTTGACAACACAGCTCAACACAAGGTATTTTCCTTCATGGATGGATTCTCGGGATACAACCAGATCAAAATGGCCCCCGAGGACATGGAGAAAACTACTTTTGTCATGCAATGGGGTACCTTCTGCTATAAAGTGATGCCATTTAGACTGAAGAATGCAGGGGCAACCTATCAACGCGCCATGGTAGCTTTGTTTCATGATATGATACATCATGAGATCGAAGTTTACGTAGACGACATGATAGCTCGATCACAGACAGAGGAAGAACACCTTGGTCATCTGCAAAAGCTGTTTGTCAGGTTGAAGGAGTTTAAGCTCAGACTGAACCCAAGCAAGTGCACTTTTGGAGTTAGGTCTAGTAAACTTTTGGGATTTATTGTCAGCAACAAAGGTATTGAGGTTGATCCGGCTAAAGTGAAAGCTATACAAGAAATGCCTGCCCCCCGCACTAAAAAGGAGGTTAGAGGATTCTTGGGACGCTTAAACTATATCGCAAGGTTCATCTCTCACCTAACATCTACCTGTGAGCCAATCTTCAAACTGTTGAAGAAAGATCAGGTAGTTGAATGGAACAATGATTGTCAAGTTGCTTTTGATAAGATCAAGGAGTATTTACTGGAACCTCCTATTTTGATGCCACCCGTTGAAGGAAGGTCGTTAATCATGTATCTGGCTGTGTTGGATAACTCAATGGGGTGCGTACTGGGCCAACATGACGAGTCTGGCCGAAAAGAGCATGCCATTTATTACCTTAGCAAAAAGTTTACCGACTGTGAGACTCGCTACTCATTGCTCGAGAAAACTTGTTGCGCTTTGGTATGGCTGCTCGCCGGCTAAGGCAGTATATATTGACTCATACCACTTTGCTAATTTCCAAGATGGATCCGATCAAGTATATCTTCGAGAAGCCTGCTTTATCTGGAAGAATCGCTAGATGGAAAATGATCCTGACAGAGTATGATATCCAGTATACTACCCAAAAAGCTATAAAGGGGAGTGTACTAGCTGACCATCTAGCTCATCAAGCCGTCGAAGATTACCAATCTATTAGATTCGACTTCCCTGACGAGGACATCATGACATTGGACAACATTGAAGGTAACGGACCGTATGATGGACCTGAACAAGGATCTCGATGGACCCTGTACTTTGATGGTGCTTCAAATGCACTTGGCAACGGTATCGGTGCGGTACTCATTTCTCCGGAAGGTTACCATACACCCTTCACTGCCTGACTTTGCTTCAGCTGTACCAACAACATGGCTGAATATGAAGCTTGCATCTTTGGTCTCAAGGCTGCTATAGACTTGGGAATTAAATCTTTGGTCGTATTTGGGGACTCGGCTTTAGTTATCAGTCAAGTCAAAGGAGAATGGGACACCAAACATCCTAATCTTATCCCATACAAAGAACATGTCTTGACATTATTGCCTCATTTCGAGCAGATTACCTTCGAGCATTTCCTGCGAGAAGAAAATCAGTTAGCAGATGCTCTAGCTACAATGTCTTCCATGTTTAAACTCAACTGGGATAACGAGGCTCCCCAAATCACCATTGAGTGAGGTAACCTTTGAACATTTCCCACGAGAAGAGAACCAGTTGGCGGACGCACTAGCTACCATGTCTTCTATGTTCAAAGTTAGGTGGGACAATGAAGCTCCCCAGATTACCATTGAGAGGTTGGATGAACCCGCACATTGCTGTGACATTGAGACTGAAGAGGTAGTAGATAAACCCTGGTTTCACTAGGTAAAGATGTATCTTGAGGCTCAAGAATACCCCGAGGGGGCATCTGTTAATGATAAGAAGTTTATAAGAAGGTTCGCCGCAAAGTTCTTTCTTAGCAATGGAATCCTCTATAAGCGTAACCATGATTCAACCTTACTACAGTGTGTAGACAAGAGCGAGGCAGAAAGGATCATGGCAGAGTTACATGAAGGTACCTTCGGAACTCATTCCAATGGACATACCATGGAAAAGAAAATCCTACGGGCAGGATATTACTGGTCCACCATGGAAGCCGATTGTTATCAGCATTCTCGAACTTGTCATAAGTGCCAAGTCTATGCTGATAAGGTGCATGTGCCTCCAGTCCCTCTAAATGTCTTGACAGCTCCTAGCCTTTTGCAATGTGGGGCATCAACATGATCAAGGATTTTAACAAGAAAGTCAGACGTCAAGAGTATCAAGTCGGGGATCTAGTGATCAAACGCATCATACTACCACAAGGTGATCCCAGGGGCAAATGGACCCCCACATACGAAGGGCCATTTGTGGTTAAGAACATTTTCTTGGGAGGATCTATGATTCTAACCACCATGGATGGTGATGACCTTCCTCACCCCGTCAATGCAGACATAGTGAAAAGATACTACGCATAATCAAAGACCCGCTAGGTTGACTGGTCTAAGAAAAAAATAAGGGCTTCCCAGCGAACCAAAAGGGTTCTGGAAAAAGTAAGGGATGAAAATGAAAAAAAAAACTGTACACCCGGTAAGTCAAAAACCTGAAAAGGCGACTTGGGCAAAAAAGGGTATCCCGGTGGACTGAAAACCCGAAAGGGTGGTCCAGGCAAAAATTAGGGATTGAAGCGTAACACTATGTCTCATTGGATCATCTTGCAACCAGACTTCGATATCAACTATCAAGCTCAGATGGCGCCAATCAATCTGATCCACCTTCGACCAAGCAGCAAAGTGATGAGACGCTTGAAGATATAAAGGCAATAGTGAAACCACCGGCTGAAAATCATCGAACAATGAAGTCGCCACCGAACGTCTTTTATCCCACCGAAAGGGAAAGGTAAACATCGAGAAAACCTGAAAAGGGAGAAATCACGGTCTTTCGACTGGGAGATTGGGTAAGGGAGTCTGTTACGCGAGGGGAAGGTGTTAGCACCCCACGCGCCCGTAGTACTCTACGGTATCCACTATTGTTGTCTAATCTACATGGTTGTGGTCAAATCTTATGTCTATGGCTTAAAACTGAAAAGGGAATGCATGCAAAAGAAAAAGAAAATAATGTAGGGAAAATAAAAGTTGTGCTCGGTTGGGCCCTACCCCAATGCCTGCGTATCCCTTTTAAGGAATCAGAGCAGCCGTAGTTCGGCTTATGTGTTTTGGTTGGTTGGTGTTTTTTAATTAAAACAAACAAAGATAGTCAAGATGGCAAAACATCGAATGAAATGACAAACAAATGAGGTGATCAAATATCTACTAAGTAATAACAAAGTAACATGTCAAAGATGGCAAGACATCGAATGATTAACAAATGACAAAATACCACACCTAGCAATGATATTGGGAATCAAAGTAGGATAACAAACATGTGAGATGGCGAAACATTGACTTCAAACAAATGTGCGATGGCGAAACATCGGCAAAAAGGTAATAAGATATCATGTCAAAGATGACGAAACATCAATAAAATGGATGGCAAAACATCACACCTAACAATGATATTGAGAATCAAAGTAGGATAACAAGCATGTGCGATGGCGAAACACCGGCTTCAAACAAATGTGCGATGGCGAAACATCGGCCAAAAGATAACAAAGATATCATGGTAGAGATGGCAAAAGATCACACCTAACAATGATATTGAGAATCAAAGTAGGATAACAAAATGTGCGATGGCGAAACATCGGCTTTAAACAAATGTGCGATGGCGAAACATCGGCTTCAAGATGACACAGACAAAGTAAGATTGGTTTGTATCTTTTACTTTGAAGAAGAGTTTGGGTTCATTAGAAATGTCTTATGATTTTCCAAGAAAACAGGTTTTTGTTTTAAGATGTAAAATGCAAAGAAATGAAAAACAACTAAGGGGAACTAGCCTAGCATTATCCCTAGTGTTATCATACAATGGTTGACCCTAAGGTTGAGGATAAAGGAAAATCCTATCCTCTATTTGCATACATGGATTCCTACCTTAATCAGCATGCTAAAGGGAGCTTAACAAAACTATCCTATAGGGAACATGCAATGAGAGCGAAGTCGTGATCTCAATATCTAAATTGAGTGACTCATCGATCAACAATTAAAAAATGAAAAGCAGTAAACATCCTATAGGGAACATGCAATTAGAGCGAAGTCGTGATCTCATTGTTTAAATTGAGTGACTCATCAATCAACAATTAAAGAAAAAAGCAATAAACATCCTATAGGGAACATGCAATGAGAGCGAAGTCGTGATCTCAATGTCTAAATTGAGTGACTCATCGATCAAAAGCAAACACAACACATATATCAGACAAAAACCAAAGGGCCTCCTGACATATATCAGCAACAGAGGTCCCATCATGCAATCAGAGAATTATGCAAAATGAAAATGGGAGAAATGAGGTAGTACAATACCAAACAGATAACTATCTGTAGCAATCAAGCAAATATAAAAGAAACCCGGAGAAACTTCAAGCAAGCTAGCATCAGTAGACAAATTGAGTCAGCAATTGCACCATCAAGATGTAAGCAAATTATCAGATATGAACAAATCCCATGAGAAATGTATGGCATTCATAATCATAGATATGTGTATCCTGCATAAACCATCAAGCATGCCAAACACAAAAATAATGCCAATATAATAAATTGTGTTCCACAAATAAAGTGGAACACAAAAGCCTCAAGCCAAAAGTGGCAACTTTCTCAGAGTATCTCGCATATTCAAAAACCAAGTTAGTATTCCAAAAGGTGAATAAGTGATAATAACATGATGGCAATTACCAAATATTAGACATCATAAGCAAGAGGAGACAAGCATATGCACAGATTAGGCCAAAAGAATCAAAGGAATGTTGCTCTTTCCTATCACCATGTTGAATTGACAATTGAGTGTCAATAAAGGATCATAAGAGCTTGAGAATAATATGAACAAGAACCATGAAGGTTAGTAGCAAACATATTTCAATCATGCATGGCTAATTCAATCGCAACTTCATGAACACAATAGGAAATGAAACCTTCATAATGCATTAGATGGTTCAAAATATTCAAACATGAGGCTTCTAAGTGAAATGGCTTGAGCTAACATGGACAAGTCAGAACCAACATGATCATTAGGTTCCCAATTATAGGCCTCACTCAAGTTCATTGGCCATCAAACAAATTGCAATAAGACATGCAAACATAATTGGGTACCTTCACTTCAAAATTACACCAAAAATAGAAACAAGGATCCATAATTCAAACCAAAAAAATCTTAACATCTTGGAAGTGTTTAGAAGTCATAATGCAAGCCCTAAGTTCATGAATAATTGGGGAGGAGGTCAAATGAAGTGCAAAGTTTAAGACTAGTTAGCAAAGCCACCAAACTAGACAAGCTTTCAAAATTATTTGTGGAAAAATATCAAACCAAGTCAAGCAATTAAAGAAAAATAGTTTTCAAATTCCCAACACATTCATGAACCAAGATCAAGACCTGAAATCCAATAAAAGTCCAAGGCACAAGGGTTTTGAACATAAAACTTGCACCATAAGCAACAAAACCCTAGATTTTGACTTTTAATCCTAAATATTATTTAAATAGGATCAAAACCCAAACAATTCAAACCAAGGTCATGCAAAATATCAAGAAACCTTAAATGTCAGAAAATACATTTTTTCATATTTCTTTGAATTAGGAAAAGTCAAGAAAGAAATTAATATTCAAATATTTATGTAATTACCAAAAATTCACATATCAAAATAGTATTTACATCAAAAATTCAGAAGAATGGCCAACCAAAATTATATTCAAATATTAGGGCTAAAAACATACATCCCTGAATTTTTGTGAATTTTTTGGATCAAAGGAAAATATTAAAAACAAAAAAACAAACAATTAATAGTGGAATTATTATTTAAGGGAAAGAAAATGCAAACCATAACCAAAAATCATGAAATGGTCAAAACAAAAATATGATCAGGTTCTATGACTAAAAACTAGATTACATGATTTTTTTTCTGGAATTTTTGAATTAATAGAAGTTTTAAAAATAAAAAATAAAAACAAACAAATATTACAAATAACCTTTGAAATTAAATTTTTAATCAAAAATAAGAAAAATGATGAACCAAAGTCAGAATCAAATTCACATTATTTTGGAAGTCTCAAATAATTTTTGTGGATTTTTTGGGTCAAAGGAACTATTAAAATAAAAATTATCTTTGGTCAATTAATTAATTAAACCTAACAATTTTTTAAACCAAACAAATTATTCCAAAAAATTATCAAAAAAATGCACAAAGTCTGAAATATTATTTTGAAATTATGATAATTTTTTCAGAATTTTCCAATCATTTTTGAGCAAGAAATAAAATCATTGAAATCAATTTATAAAACAAAAATTCAAATAATCCAAAAATTTCAAACGGACCAATCATGATGTGCCACCACATCATCTTCAACCTCCGGATGTTCAAAAAGCGCACGCATCATTCATACTTAGGAATCCATGGCAAATTAAAGCTAGCATGGCAAGGAATCCATACAATTCGAATCAAATCAAATCATCAACCACATTATCCACAATCAAGTCATGAACATGAACAAAAACCTTCTGAATCGCGATTTTCAGAACATCCAAACATGCATAATTCATCAAATTAAACGCTATAAAGCTCCAGACACATTCCATTAACATCATTGAACATGAATTCAAGCTCAAACATCTCAATAAACAAGTGCATCTCAAGAATCGAAGTTTGGAATCATTACCTCAAGGTGAAAAGTGATTTATTGTCTCCTTCACTCCAGATGCAAACAAATGGTGCTGGCTTGATCTACTTGCTTTGCTGAAGCAGAATCCACAAGAATTTTGAAGAAAGCACCAAGGAATTGAGAGAATCGAATCAAAATGCAGAAGAGGAAGGAAAATTTCAGATCTGGAATTCTTGCAAATGGCGCGTTCTCTCCCTATCTCTTTGCTTGCTTTCAGTTATATAGATTTTTGTAGAGAAGGATAGAAGTGGAAGTTTGTCCTTAAATCCGTTGGAGAGCAGGATTGGGAATTTTGGCCAAAAATGGAGTGCATAGTGAATCAGCCCTTTTGCCCATGCGTTCCCTTGCTTCTTATGCGTTTTGTGAGCCAAATGAAGTCAGCAATGCATGCTTAAAAGGCCAGTCCCTGATCATTTGAAATGAGAGAGTGCTGGTGAATTGGCCATTTTGAGCAAGTTTTGTGTTTTTTCAATGCAACATGTGCAATACCATATGGGGAACGAAATAGTAAGTGTGATGGGCCTCAGCATGTCACA
This sequence comes from Vicia faba, assembly GCA_948472305.1. NCBI lineage: Eukaryota > Viridiplantae > Streptophyta > Magnoliopsida > Fabales > Fabaceae > Vicia > Vicia faba. The sequence continues at coordinate 353,076,615 of OX451735.1, forward strand.
AATTACCAATGGGCTTGATTAGAAGTAAGAGGAATGGCTAAAACTTGAGTTTGCAAGAAATGGCCATTTCGCACATTGGCTAAATTTCAATAAAATGCCACGAAATTCCAAAACTCATAACTTGCTCATACTTTTCAGTTTTGACACAAATGAGCACAATTTGGAAAGGTCTTGAAAATATCTACAATCCCCTAGTTTTGAGTTTTTGCAAATTAATCCATTAAGGCTCCCAAAACCTAGCTTGAAATTCACTAATTTTGAAAAATGACCTATAATTTTGTAACTTCAAAAGACCATAACTCTTGATTCCTTGCCAATTTGGACATGAGACCAAAGGGAGATGAAATACCATTCTCTTAGATTTCCAAGCATATTTCATTTGCATCTTCTTGATCAAGGATGAATAAAATATGATTTTTTTGAAATTAGGCCCTTATTTTCCAAAATTAGTAACTTCTAGGGTTTCTTCAAAAACAAGTTTCAACCCAAACTTCGATCTCTTTGATCCAATGACCAAAATGGACTTGAAATATGAAAAGCACATCCTTGAATTGATGGTTGGCCAAAAAATCCCTTGGTCAACCTTGACTTTGACTGATTTGGACCAAAATGACCATTTTGCCCCTCTAAAACAATTGATCCACTTTCCTTCAAATTTGATGATTAAAACTTCAAACATATGATCTTCCAAACATATAAAGGCCATGTGCAAAGTTTCACTTCAAAATTATTAAGAAATATTGATGAAATCCCAAACCCTAATTTTGGTCAACACATTAGGAGACTGATGAATCATCTTCAAAACCTAAAATCCTCTGGGTATCTTGACCAATTCCTTGTACAAGGATCTTTCAAATAACAAAGAAATGTTGTAGCTCCCTAAATCAAATCTTGTTCATTGGAAGGACCAATAACCTTACTTCAAACAAAACCCTAGTTTGACTGATGAATCCAAAGAGTGATTTCATTTGTGATTAAACACCAGCTCCAATCTTCTAGGGTTCCAAAGAGATGAATAAAAAAAACAACTTGAGATATGTAAAAGCATTTAAGCTTGAAATATTCAGGAGTTTAGATGATAATATTCTTCTTGAGCAAATTGTTAATGCCATCAACCTTCAAAGCTTGAGGAAAACTTGGTCACCAAAGTATTTTGATCCTATCACAATTTATGAATGCAATGCACTATGATGTTCATGATGAAACATAAGCCTAAATCAAAAGGGTAAATTTTGGGGTGCAACAAATAGCAGAGTTGAAACCCGATGGGGTCGTTTCACATAGCTGTTTTTCTTTCTTTTACACAAATTGTATAATTTCTTTCGGCGGTCTTCTCTTACTAGGACGCCAGCCTCTTTGTATGAAAATGCCTATTACAGGCCAACTTCAAAATCAATACAATTTGTTTTCACACGAAATTTCAATTTGTTTTTCTTTTTCTGTTTTGTTTTGCAAGAACGTCCAATGATTCATTTTTGATATATGCATTTGAAAATAATGGTTGCTCATAAATATTTACACAAGAAACAAAGGACGATTACTCGTAATTCCAAAAACAGGGAAAACAAGAAGTGCCCAAACCTTACAGTTCCTCTGCCCATCAGGTACCGGGATAAAGCCAGCTTGAGAATACGAGTGGTGGTACGTACACTCCCAACAGAGTAAAAAATATCCAAAGATAGTGATGTTAGCTTTCTCGATCAGGACATGGCTCTCCCCAGCTGAGGTTCACAATCGCGAGTGAGTCAGTAAATTTTCCCCCAACCAGAGTTTATTTCTCTCACAAGCATAAATTCAATCTCCAACATAATTCATTATCACCAGCGATGGAAATTCATCCCCAACTGAGTTTATTTTTCCAAATCAGCAGATCTATCAATAGAGTATCTCCTCTCCTACAGAGTTATTCCCCATAGAGTTATCCTCAGACAGGGTCTCTTCCGACAGAATATTCACCAGCCAAATGGATGTGAATCCCTGGCTAGTCATCTTTGTTCACCATCCCCAACAAGAGTAGAAGAATTATGGTTTGTTACTGTAGTCAAGAATACCATTCCTCATACTCTCCAAACAGTAGTCAGGGATTTATTTTCCCGGAATCAAATTATTACGTCAACATTTCATGTTCATACATCATGACATGTGCATACATTACATATAACATAATCTCAATCATTTTGAGAATCTTATCACAATGCATCTCATGCATCGCACATAACTAACCATGTATTTCTTTCAGGAAAGACAATTATTATCAACAATTTCTAGCAGGTCCATAATCAACACTCGAAGCCAAACAGAGTAATCATCGGTGCGACAAATGCAACCTTACCCAGGTTCCCTCTGCAGTTTTACCCAAACTCATATCGAAGTAACCCTACTATTCAGGTTCCTTCTCACAACCCTACTATCCAGGCTTTCATGTCGAAGTAACCCTACTATCCAGGTTCCTTCTCACAGCCCTACTATCCAAGCTTTCATGTCGAAGTAACCCTACTATCCAGGTTCCTTCTCACAGCCCTACTATCCAGGCTTTCATGTCGAAGTAACCCTACTATCCAGGTTCCTTCTCACAGCCCTACTATCCAGGCTTTCATCTCGAAGTAACCCTACTATCCAGGTTCCTTCTCATAGCCCTATTATCCAGGCTTTCATCTCGAAGTAACCCTACTATCTGGGTTCCTTCTCACAACCCTACTATCCAGGCTTTCATCTCGAAGTAACCCTACTATCCAGGTTCCTTCTCACAGCCCTACTATCTAGGCTTTCATCTCGAAGTAACCCTACTATCCAGGTTCCTTCTCACAACCCTACTATCCAGGCTTTCATCTCAAAGTAACCCTACTATCCAGGTTCCTTCTCACAACCCTACTATCTAGGCTTTCATCTCGAAGTAACCCTACTATCCAGGTTCCTTCTCATAACCTTACTATCCGGGTTCTTCCTCTCTTATACCCAGACAGCAGTCCACAACACTGTAAGACCGGGACTCGATCAAATACGATTGGTTTCACATCTCTCTAATAAGTCGCGGTGCAGTATATACCCCGACCAGATGTGTAGTTCACTTCCGCTTCCCTAAACTGGAGTTATTCCCCAGTAGAGTAACGGACAACTGAAGCTCCTAAAACTCTATTTCTCCCGAGACAGAGACCATCATTCCTCAGCAAAGTTCTCCTCAACAACAGGTATACGAGTTCTCGCAAAGGAATCTCTCATGCAATCGACACTTCTTCGGATGGCATCTTTAAGCCATCCCCGATAATCTTCAATTCTCAACTTCCAAATGGCATATGTAAGCCCATTCCCGATATCACAAATCAAGTACTACTTCATGTGAGTGCAAATTTCTGGGCACTCTAGTGTTCAATCATCTTCCACCTTCAGATCACGAAAGGCAGAGCAGCTAATCTATATCCTCAGGTTTAAGAAGATTGAACAGGAGCAGCTGTTGTACTCCAAAATTTTCCCTCCCATATTTCTCAACACATGGCAAGTGGGATCCCCAAGTTGCTCAAGGAGGTTCAAGAATTGACCAGACAAACTCTCTCCTAAGGCAGCATACCTCAAATTAGGGTTTCTGTTTTCATCAAGATGTGTGAACCAAAAAGGACTCAAATGCTCACCATTGTCCTAATATATTCTCAAGATCATCCATGTCAAGTTTCAAGCCTTGCAGAAGAAGTTTGCTCAGTCAATTGCTCAAATGCCTGAAAATCAATTTTACTAGGTCAAAAGTCAATTGTGGCCCACATACAGTCAAACTTCAAGATTTTTGGTCAACATCCTAATTTTGAATTATTATCCGTCATTTTATCAAGGGTTGATCATGATTCCTCAAGGATTTCTCACAATTCATCAAAATCCAAAAGTTTCAAAATTAGGGTTTTACAGGAAAAGTTAACTCAACTTTGAACAAGCATAACTTTCTCATACTTTATTAGAAATGACCCATACAAAGCTCATTTTGAATAGGATGCAATTCCCTACAATTAATCTTCAGCTCCCAAGTTCATACAAAAAGATATGAGTTTTGACATTATAGGTCCTTTTGAAAAGTCAACAAAAACACCTTTTGGGTCAAAGCTTCATACATGAACATGGAAGACTCAATTGAGATGAAACCAAAAGGGTTGCTTAGAGTACATCCTAAGATTTCTAAAAAGTCCAAGAACACCTCTCTAGGGTCAAAATTGAGAGAGTTATGCATTGGCCAAGTTGACCATTTTTGCAAAATTGCCAAAAGTCAAATGTGCTCAAATTTGCATTTTTTGCTAAATAGGCCCAACTTTTTATGCTTGCACCTCAATTATAATGTGGTCCACGACTCAAATGTTCACTCACTCATATTGTGCTTCATTTTTCAATTTATTTTGATTTTTAATTAATTAAAAAGTGAATTAAATCAAATAAATGATGAAAATTAACAAAGATATGATTTGATTTGTTTTTTTGATAGTTTGACAATCAAGATATGCTGAGTAAACAAGATCAATTCGAGTTAAGGCCAATTGGTACAAGAAAGGCATGATTTGGCTCAAAATAGGAACATATCATACAACTTGAAAATTAAATCAAATCTTGGATAAATGCAAAGATTCATTCCAAGTTTGTTAACCTAATTCATTCTAGGTTATATAATGAAGAATTGCAGATCAAAAAACAAGGGTTAGAGGTCGTGATAGGCATAGAACAAAACTCAAAAATCTTGACAAAAAGTGAGGTTCGGTTTGCAGGTTAGATGACCTTTGAGAGCAATTCAAGGCCAGCCATCACATCCTGGGCGTTCACTGAAGCCATCTCCACCATTTGCAAGGTCTGAAGCGCTCAGAATCCGCCTCTAGATCTCACGCGGTTTGCAAGCTTTTTCAAATTTGATTATTGCAATTTACGCATCATTAACACTTTTAATTGTCACGTTTGTGATTATTATCATGTTTTCAAGCTAACAGGATGGTTTAACTTCATTTTTTAAGCTTATATACGCACCTGCCATTGTTAGGGTTTTTATGTTTGTTTTAGGGGTTTTCAGTACAGGCAAAATCAGGCCTTGAATCAGGTACCATGATGCTCGTGAGGATGAGACGAGTTGATTGGTACCATTACTTTTCATTTATCTTGCTCGTGTGCAATTTTTGAGATGAACAGGGTTATACCTACAGTAAACGTTTGTAGGTAAAAGTATTGTTTTCTAAGGCGATGGTCCAAGGAAGAAGATGAGGCGTGGCAGTCCATGGATGGCTGGTTTAAATTTAGCGTGCATTTTCTAATATATTGTTTGATTTGCTTATGTTATTTTGTTTCTATTATATGAACAATAAGAACGCGTAGTACAGCTGGCAAGGGATTATTGGAAGCGAGCATAAGGACCTGGGTTCGATCACCAGGTCCCAGCATTTTCATTTGTATTATTTTTAGTTAGTTGATCCAACGCGTTGCTCCTCTTGGTGACCACCATATGCCATCAACATCCATCCACTGGATGCCCAGCTAGCTAGATCCCACGCCTCTCCAATGAAGGTCTACCATGCTCCTCAAGTCAACACCCACATCAGATCAAGCATGGTCAAACAGGCTTGGAGTATTTGGGCCAGAAAATCCAGATTTGCACCCCCTGCATTTGCTAACACACAAGCCCATTCTCATTCTTTTACATTTTTTTATTTCCTTATTTAATTATTTTGCTTAATTTATTTTTCTCATAAAAATTAATCATTTTTTTTATTTAATCGTAAAAATCAACAAATCACAAAATACCAAAAAAAAATCATTTTTAAATAAATTATTTTATTTAATTAGGAATCTAGGTTAATTTAATTTCTTTTCTTACAATTAAAATCAATTGGAAAAAACTAGGTTTAAATTCTTGATTTAATTATTTTCTTTTTAAACAAAAAAAAATACAAAAATAGGTTGTTTAGAATTAATTAAGTTATTTGCAAAAATTAACATTAATTAGAACTTAGGGTTTTCTTTTAATTTAATTATTTATTATTTTCTCAAATGACCAAAACATGACAAAAAAACATTTTTCTTTAATCAATCGCAAATAGGATTAGTCAAAGGGTCAAAACCCTGATCGCCTCGCATTTAATTCACCGCGCGCTTGATAATTATTTTACCATTATTTTGTAACTGTTCAGGGTTTGTAATAGTTAATTTAGGGTTTTTATTTGCTGTTTAAATCCCCGTTTTTTTTTGTTATGTAATTAATCCCCCTCCCCGAAGCCTTGTATTAGCTAGGTTTATTTTCTCGCATTTTTAATTCCTGCAAATATTTAACTATCTAGATGTATGCTAATAGGATTGTATGGCAAGAATGCATGACAAAATTAATACGGTTAGAAAACCCTAATGTGAAAAGATAATAACTGAGACAAATCACTCGCACATATTCACTCTTAGGGTATACTCTCACTTCGGTTGCCTTCGGTAAACAATCATTAAGCATAGGGTGTCTTAGTGGTTGCCCTCCCGTCTAAAAAGATCAAAATGTCCCATTCGAATGTTGCCTCGGAAATGTTGCCTCGAAAATGTTGCCTCGAAAAGATCTTAAGACTCTAGGGTTACTACTAAGGTATCCCAATATTGCTTTAATGATCGTACGTCCCTTTCGAATTGACCCTTACAAATTCCAACAACGGTGCTACCTATTTATCAATAGTGGGATAGCGCTGTCTAAAGGAAACAAGAATAAAAACGATCTTTTTCGAGTAGGTAGATGCTAGTAGGTACTTTCTCAAATCAAAACTTTTCACACTTACACATTTCAAAACAAAATTTCAAAATAACTTTGTCACACCCTTGAGGACTGATACAAGGGTTATCACGAAGTAAAACATTTTCAAAGCAAGCACACAAACACAAGTAATTTAAAAAATGAGCAAGTACCTAAGAGCCCATGGAAAACCATGGATAGAAATGGTGCTAACACCTTCCCTTTCTATAATCTACCCCCCGTACTCAAAATCTCGAAAAAGGATTTTTTTCTGTACTTTTTTCCTTTCCAGTTGGATGAAATAAAAGTCGGTGGCGACTCTTGCTTACCGTGACATTTTGCAAACACAAAATGCAAAACGCAAACCAGTATTAAATAGTCGGTTCTTCCACCATATCACAAACAATAAGCAGTTGACTTTTGAAGAAGGGGTCTCATTGGCCAATGGTCATCATTGCTTTGACAAATCGAAAGACTAAGAAGAATCCCCTGAAGTAAGTGGATCAACAAGAGGGCCTATCTATAGATCATTAGACTTTTATCTTTTCAAATCGTAATTTCTTTCTTGCTAAGTGTTATTTGCTATAAACTTCGTACTCTTTGGTCAAGTAATTCTAATAAAATAAGTATGCATGTTTTTTAAATCGATCCATTCCACAAATAATCAACAACTTGCCATTTTCACTCTTCTTTTCCATTTTTAACAAACTTCGAGGGAGAATGATGAAAATACAAAATAATCGAATTTTGCTGACGTATGCTTTTTAATAGTAAGGCTTATATGACAATGTAAGGCATTGTTTCACTTCCTAAACAGTGGAGAAATAAGGAGTTAATCCATAGTTAACCCCTTGAGCCAGAAGTCGGAGTTATTTCTATTTTAAAAAAACCCTTAATCTTAACCAGGGGCAGGGTAAATTTCAATTAATTCGACGATGCATTCAAATCCCAGGAGAATTGGAACAATCTAAGCAAAAGTTCAAGCATATCTCTTCCCTCGATACACCATTGAGAGGATGGTCTAAGCAAAGGTTCAAGCACATCATCTTCCCCGCGTTCATCATCCAAGATTGAGGAATCAAAAAAGACAAAGTCTACGATGTCTTCTTCCTAAGTACATCAATCAAGATCGAGGAAATAATGAAGACGAAGCTTACAATAATCAGCATGACAGTCACAATTTTCAAAAATCAAAAGCAAAAAAAAGGAATTCAAAAAAAGCCCGTTAAGTCAAAGGAAATCATCAAAGCTTGACTTAAGCAAAAGTTAGGGCATCCCGATGGACCGAAAAACTCAAAAGAATTTATCCATGCAAAATAAGGCATTGAAAATGAAAAGTTGGAGAACAATCTTGTGACTACCACCTCAAGAATAATCAAGGCTTCTCATCAACACTTGGATCTTATCAATGCTTTTCATCGGTGTTTAAATCTTATCAACGTTTCTCATCGTCTGCGGGATTACGAAATTTCTCTTGGGGATTAAACAAATATGTTGCATTAATTAAAATTAGGACTGGAGAACATCAAGGAGAATGGGGTGGGCTAAACAAATTTTGAGCATTATATCCTTTGTTTCTTTAACCACGAACTATGGCCACGTTACAACCTTCAAAAGTCCTAATTGAAGCTAGGTTCACTATGAAAGCATACTCAGCAAGATTTGTGTTAAATTGACTCCTATGTTTGTTTAAATTATTTCTAACTACTACATCGCTTCTTCGAATATTCATCTTCTAATCTTCAATTTCTTTTCAAATAATCAATTTCGACTTCAAGAACTTGCATGTGCATCAAATGGAATTACTTTTTCAAAATGTACAATTTTATCTACGAATCAATACTTAGCATCAAAGAGATTTCAAAAATGGTCTGATCAAAGGCAGCATTTCCAAGAAGCTTCTAATAGGGGAAAAGCATCTAGAAGGACCCCTATAAACATGGATAAATATTAATGATCATAGGGGTATATCACTTGAAGATACTATTTACAAGGGGTGATCATTCCGAAATTAAATCAACTTGGATCAAATTTCAAAGCACTGTTCAACAAGGGGCATACCTTTCGAAGGAGCATTCCTTAACCAATCCATATCACAACAGGGTATGACTCAGCTTCATCGTTTCAACAAACCTCCCAAGGCCTTGATAATCAGGGGCAAACTACCAAGATTTAAATGTCGGGGCACTACGTACCAAGTTCATCCTACTGCACGTAGTCTGAATTCCCCTTCAAACAACTTCAAATACAAAATTTTCAAGCTTCGAATACTGGGGGAAATCTATGTCAAGTTCATGGTGAGGTCTAAGTTCTTTCTAAAGGTACTTCCCCCGGATCCTGAAGATTGAGGGGGCACATCTTTCAAAATTCAAATGTTGGGGCAAAATACTGCGATGCTCGAGCAAAAGGAGTTGACACAAAAGGGTCCATCAAAGCCAAGCATTTTCAAGAATATTTTAATTAGTAGAGTCATTCATATTATGATCAAAATGTTTCCAAGCTTATATCAATGAGAATCTCCTCTAAGACCCTACCAACAAATTAAGGGAAAACAGTCCACATAGGGGAAATCTCTGTGTACTCTCATAACCTCCGGTGGATCTTTCTTCTACATCAACAATCTTAAAGTTCAAATCGAGTATCAAGAAATAATGATAGCACAACATTCAACCACCATGTGACAAGCAACCTTGTTGCATAGGCAAACCTCTACGCTTTAATCATCAAAGACCCGTCACACAGGCACCATTCAAAAAAACCATTCGAGTCATAATTATAAAGCGTAAAGTTGCATAAATCATGCATTAGGGCTCTTCGATCTAGAATCAAATTATGCTTATCATCTCATCCATCTGACAAAGTCCGACAGCATGGGTTAATCATATCTCAAAAAAGCCCAATTACACATTCACATTTCAAAGTCCAACATCCGTTTGCATATATCCAAGTCATTCATCACATACATCAACCAATTATTACATTTCATTCATCAAACAATCATTACATTTCATGCATCAATCAAATTCGCACACATAGCATAAAACCTTGTTTTATTTAAGGACAGTCATCATTGGCAATCAAGCTATAAATTATACATTAAATATCGGTAGTTGATTCCCCTAGTTGATCACGACAGTTGATTTTTTAGAAGACCTCAGCAGAAGGTATACTTCAATTGAATCTCAGTAGTAGATTCCCATGGATGATCACATCATATGATTTTCACGAAGACCTCGGTAGAAGGTATATTTCAATTGAATCTCGGCAGTAGATTACCCTGGTTGATCATGACACTTGATTTTCCAGAAGACCTCGGCAGAAGGTATATTTCAATTAAATCTCAGAAGTAGATTCCTCTGGTTGATCATGGCAGTTAATTATCCAGAAGACCTTGGCAGAAGGTAGCTCATAAATGAATCTTGGCAGTAGATTCCCCTGGTTAATCATGGTAGTTGATTATCTGGAATGCCTCGACAAAAGGTATTTCTCAATCAAATCTCGGAAGAAGATTCCCTGGTTGATCTCAGCAGATGATTTTCCAAAAGACCCCGGCAAAGGGTAATTCACGATTGAATCTCGGTAGTAGATTCCCTTGGTCAATCTCGATAGATGATTATCCAGAAGATCTCGATAGAAGGTAGTTCTCAGTTAAATCTCGATAGCAGATTCCTCGGAAATCCGGCAGTAGATTTCCCATTGAAAATCCTCACATCAAACACAAAACTATACCAAAATCTCAAGTTCATTCATAAAATTTTATGCATCAAACATACAGAAACACCAAAGAACATTTGATAAAGCATCAAAGTTTATTCTGGTTAGAAGAACGTCAAAAGAAAATCTACGCCTATTTCCATGCCTGCGCTTACGTCCACGCCTATGCTTACACCCACAACTATGTCAACATCCACGCCAAAATCCATGTTTACGTCCATGCCTGCGCATGTGCCTATGATACAGACATCAAGATCTTGCTAACATCTTTCACCAAATTAAAATCCACTTGGAGATACAACAATTAGCAACAAACACCATTGGGGAGTTAGTGACTTTAAGAACCTGGTGGTTTAACAAAAGAAGTTTATCAAAAGCCTTTGCAAAACATTTGGGGCATACACATACATTTGGGGCATACACATTCTTGTGGCATACTCATACAAACATTTGGGGCATAAGCACATAAACATTTTCGCACATACACATTGTAAACATTTGGGGCATACATCACACTTAGATAGCACATCAATTTAAGGCATTATGCATGCAGCGTATCTTGCATAGCTACTTTGGTTAGAATTACAAATTTTCTCAGGGTTCATCATTAGCAAGCTTATATGTGCAAACTTTATAGTTCAAACTTTAAGCAAATTTGGTGTTATTCAAATTGATAGTTGTGGTTGAGGACGACACAACCAACTTCTTCGTGAATTTTGTGTTTATTTTTTCTCATGTTGATAGTTGTGGTTGAGGACGACACAACCGACTTCATCATGAGTTTGGGATATATTTTCTTCATGTTGATAGTTTTGGTTGAGGGCGACACAACCAACTTTGTCATGAATTTGGTGTTCTTCACGTTGATAGTTATGGTTGACAACGATGCAACCAACTTCATCGTGAATTTGGTGTTTATTTTATTCATGTTGATAGTTATGGTTGAGAACGACACAACCGACTTCATCATGAATTTGGTATTCTTCACATTGATAGTTATGGTTAAGGGCGACACAACCAACTTCATCGTGAATTTGGTATTTATTCTCTTCGTGTTTATAGCTATGGTTGAGGATGACACAACCGACTTCATCATGAATTTGGTGTTCTTCACGTTGATAATCGTGATTGAGGACGACACAACCAACATCATCATGAATTTGGTGTTCTTCATATTGATAGTTTTGGTTGAGGGAGACACAATCGATATCACCGTGAATTTGGGGTTTCTTTTCCTCCCCATTGGTAGTCGTGGTTGAGGATGACACAACCGACACCATCAGGGAATTTTTGGTTCCATTACTTTAAACCTAACATATTTCATCCGGCTATCGAGTCTCGGTAAATATGTAAAACTTTGCAATCCCTTTAGGAACTGACGGGTCATCCGCGTCATCATATCTAGATCAAAACTTTGGTGCAAACGCTAGTAGGATGATACATCATCATCTATGTCTATTCTTCATACTCATGGGAACGCTATACAATATATCCTTATTATCTCGTACAAATCTTGGGGTATTCCAATATTTAATAATCTTCCGATCAAACGTGTGAGACCTGCGTATTCTTGCACTATTTAATCGAAAGATGATTAAATAGGGACAACTGTCATACCCCAAATTTGCACGCCCTTTTATTTCTACATTCAAAAATATTTTAAACATTATTTTTATAATATTATTTGATTTTTATAAAAATTCGCTTCCAAACCTATTTAAAAATATAATGATTCATTTCAAATTATTTGTATTTTTAAAATAGAAAATATCTGCACACCCTTCATATAATTTCAAATTGAGTTTATTTACAAATCAGTAACATAGTACAATTTGTGAAGAATAATACTTGCAAACGTAAGGTCACGGGTTCGAATCTCTTGTGCCGCACTTTCAACATTTTCTTTTTTCTATATTTTGTCACTAATTTTATTTCCTTTTTGGAAATCAAACTTTTGGCTTTCTTTTGGGCTTTTAGATAACTTATTCTCTAAGTCTTTGTTAACCTAATTCACTCTATAAATAAGACTATTGTTGTCCTAAGATTTTCATTCATAATTTCCACAATATCCATAAAAAATTGCTTTTTCTTTTTCTTATAATTCTTGTTCTTAGCTTATTCAAGGGTTGTTGTCTATATCAGATAACAACTATTCTTGGCCAAGGATTTCTATATGAGGCCCCCTCCCTATTTTCTCTAACAATAATCCGATGGTTGAATTAGATCTATTGGTTCGTACAATATTTCTTATGCATATTTCACGTTTCTTTCGTCTTTGCTTCTTATCAATTCCATCATCTAACAAATATTTACTAACTTATTTTTAATAAAGAAATTATTTATTAATTTCTTTTTTATATACACATTTCAAATATTCTTGTTTCATTAATTTACGTTATTAATTTATGCTAATTTTCTTTACTCCTATTTTCACTAATTTTTTCTACAGTAACATCACTTATTTTCACTCACATGACCTGCAGAATTTTTTTCAAAACACTCACAGTCACAAAATTTAAGAGACTGAGATTCTACATTGTGTTCTCCTTGATATTCCTATTGTTCTCCAATTTAACCAATATAACACCATGGTCAAACTCATGTTCTAACTTGCGACTTTAATCATGTTCTAACAATTTAGCCATATTCTAACTTGCAATGGAAAAGTAACAACATCACAAAATATAACACAACTTCTAAAATCACAACACTTCCATACAGTTTGAGTTTTATTTTTGAAGAAGAAGAGAATAAGAAAGAGAGACAAATTGACAGCAACATAAACGAACAATCCAGCTCTGACGCGAAACCACCGTCATGTAGACAAACTCCTGTCGACACAATTTCATATGACCAAACAGACAATCTCTACACTAAACTTTACCAACAATATCGATACAATTTTGAATTTTTTTTGTCGGAAAAATACGAGCAAGCTTCGAGTCTGACAGTGGCCGTCCCTTAAGAACACACTCTCGTTGGCAACTTCATCACCACTTTTGACACAACTCTAGCCGCACAACAACACAATCGTTCAACAACCTCCAATCGACCGGTCATCAGCCACCAATGGAAACAACCTCACCATAATCACACCCAGATCCACTCGCCATCATCTTCTGACCAACGCTTGACGATCAGATCACTCCTTTACAATCTAGGTTTGTCTCAAAGTTATAACTTTTGATCTATTTGTTTTTTATGGTGCTGGGTTTTAAAAGAAGAAGAAATTTTTAGGTTTCTTAAGAAAAAACGTATATATAGAGGAAGTTTTATTTGATGTTTTGTTCTGAGTTTCTTTTGTTAACATATGGATTTGTTTTAATCTTTGTTTTTTTTATATCATACATGTGTCACTTTCTCACAGGACCTTGGTTTGAATAAAAGATATATACTAAAACCCCTTGTAACTAATGAGACACACCCCTCTTACGTTTCACACTCGCTCTCTGTTTTTGTTTTTTATAATAAGTTATTATTGTTTTTAGTTATTCATTGTTGTTAGTCTAAATTAAGTTTAGTAAGATGGGCCTAATATCCCATGAGTTTTGGTTTAATTTGATCCAACTGTCTAGTTTATTTAAACTAATTTTTCTTAGTTAATTTGGATAATCTATCTTATATAGTTATTCCATCTAATTTAGTTCATCTACTTTATTTTCTTTAGATTGTTTCATTTAGCTTTAATAAGAGGACAAAAATAAAAAATCTTTAATTTGTTCAATTAAAATGCCTACAAAAATAAATGTGCAAATAATATAAAAATATGTCATTAGATTTAGATTTGCTCTAAATAATTAATTTAGTCATATAACCATTAGATTAATTAGGTTTAATTAATACATTATATTTTGCTAACTTATAATTATAAACATTTAAAACTAAAATATTCCCTTCGCGTCCTTCATGACAAGCAACATGCAGCCAATAGCAGGACACGTAATGAGGAGACTATATAAAACTCCTCTAACTTATATCTTATCATACCCTTTAATCAAATCAAAATATTAAAACAGCTAACCAACAATCAAACCTTTTTTACTAACTTTAACAAAAACTCCAAGATATTTTCATAAAAAAGGATTAAGCAGAGTTTCTTTCAAAATTAACTGCGAACTGTGTTTACGATTACTCTTTTACAAAACCAGACAAGATTCAAGGATAAATTCAAAACAAATTCTATGCAATCCTCTAAAAAACACCAATCAAACTGCAAACTACGAAATGGGACTTTGATTCCTCCTAAGAGGATACGTAGGCACACGGTCAAAATCGTGGTGAGTCCCCCTAACTAAATTTCAAACCTTTTCCCCCCAATAATAATTAAAAACCCTATTTCCTATGAACGCGCTTCTAAACCTAGTATCCTTGTGAACAAGGTAGATAAGGGGTGCCTAACACCTTCTCCTTGTCTAGAACCGAGTCCAAATCTAGAATCTCTGACTTTTAGGGTTATTCCTTTATACTCCCTTTCTTTAGGATAAAAATTAAGGGTGACGACTCTGATTTAAAAACCAGTTGCAATAAGTCGCCACCCTTAATTTTTATCCTAGGGAAGGGAATATAAAGGTTAACCCTAAAAGGCCAGAGATTCTAGGTTTTTTTGACTCGGTTTTAGACGAAGGGAAGGTGTTAGGCACCCCTCATCTACCTTATTCACAAGGATACTAGGGTTAGAAGCGCAATTTTTAGGAAATAGGGTTTTAATGTTTTATTAGAGAAAAAGGGTTTATTTTTTAATTAGGAGGAAATGGTTTGTTTTTTAATTAGGGGGACTCGCCACGATTTTAGTCGCATGCCTACGTATCCTCTTAGGAGGAATCAGAGTCCCATTTCATAGTTCGCAGTGGGTTGATGTTTTTTAGAGGATTGAGTAGAATTGCTTTCAAGATTACCCTCGAACCTTGTTTGGGTTTGAAAGGTGGGTGATCGTAGACGCAGTTCACAGTTAATTTCAGAAGAAATTCTCCTTAATCTTTTTTTTTGAAAATAATCTTGAGTTTTTGTTATGTTAGAAAATAATGGTTTGTTGTTATTGGTTAGCTGTTTTGATTATTTAATTGATAACAAGTATGGTAAGATACAAAGCGGGGGAGTCTGATAAAGTCTCCTTATCACGTGGCCATATATTGGTCATGTGTCGCTCGCGGATGAAATATTTAGAATTGTGTGGGTTTTAATATTTTGATGTAAAATATTAAATTTATTTATTTGATTTACGTTTAGAAATATGTACACAATTATTATTATTAATCTAATAATTATGCACCTAGATAAAATTAAATCTAAAAATAAGAGGACCATTTTTGTATTTTTATAAAACTGCATTAAATAACATAATAAACTAAATATAACCTATTTTATATATTTTAAATACATAGACTAAATTGATTTGAAAACCTAATAGAACATGATTAACTAAAATCAATTAACTTAATAAATATAAATTAAATAACTAAAACTGAAACTAATTATTAGTTTAGTTATGCTAAATCGAACAACCAATATGTAATACTATCTCTTAAAATACAATTTTAATGTTAACTTGTACGGTTGTTTTTCCACTTTTGTAACCTAGATCCACACTTTTTACAAAAAAGATATATTTAACGCAATATAACTTTCATCTTACAATACATGGTTTATTTTATTTTATATTACATCTAACCTATTATGAAAACACCAACATACCATAATCACTTAATAAACCGAGAGAGAGAAAGTAAAATAACACCAACAATATATGGATAAAAGCAAAACCAAAAGACTAAAAAGAATTTGAGAAATCTAACTCTGTCCTGGTGACTTTCCTTATGATATGCTGTTGTAAATTGCTGAAACGATGATAAACAAAGGTGCACGACTGATGGTGGCAGTCGTAAAGGGTGATTCAGGCGTAGTGGAGTCCGGTGAGGAGGGCAGTGGCTCATCAGGTCAGAGCGGTTGCCGGAGATTTGTCGTGTAGAAGGATGGAGTCGGCTCCGTGAGGTGGTCGTGCGGGAAAAGGTGACGTCGTTGTTTTCTTGGCGCGTTGATTGAGAGTTGCGGTGGAATCAAAGCGGAAGTTGCAGTAGGCTGCTTCACAGTGTTTTTTTCGGGAATCTACCGGCGATTATTGCATGGCAGCAACAACTTTTTCTTTCTTCTTTACTTCTTCATGTATGTTAAAAAACAACAACAAAAAAAATACAAATCTTCTATTTAATTTGTTGTTTTGTAATAGTTTTGAATTGGATATGTGATATTGTTTATGGCTATTGTATGAAATTTTGTTAATGATTCTTTGAATAAACCTTGGTTTTTACAAGTTTTGGAATTAAAAAATATGAACAGGTTATTGACAATTTTATTGATGTTAATGAAGGTAGTGGTGAGTGTTCTTGTTACTGTAATCAAAGCGTAAAGGAAAAAAAACATGGGATATTGGCATCATGTAAAGATTGTCAGTAATTTGAAAAAAGGGTTTTATGCTGTTAGGAAAAGTGGGTGGTTGAGATTTGTTAGAATTGGTGCACAGAAAATTTGTAAGAAAAAGTAACATTAGTTAGAACAAGAATCAATAAACGTAAAAAGTGATAAAAAGTTAATGTAAAAATAAAACCATCAATTAAACAGCATATGGTAAAAATATTGAACAAATTAAAATTAAGAAAAAATAGTATAAAATTGAAAATAAAAGGGCGAGGGCCTCATATAGAAATCCTTGACCAAGAATAGTTGTTGTCTGATAGACAACAACCCTAGAATAAACAAAAAAGAAATAAAAATGTAAGAGATTTTTGATGGAGTGTGGATTTGTGTGTTTTTTGGATGAAAAAATAGAACAAACTAAGGTCTATTTATAGACTTGAATTAGGTTAAACAAAGCCTTAGAGACTAAGTTATCCAAAAGCCCAAAAGAAAGCCAAAAAATTGATCTCCAAAAAAAGGAAGAAAATTAGTAAAAATATAAGAAAAAAGTGTCACACATGAGATTCGAACCCGCAACCTCATACTTGTTAGCTCCACTCCTTACCAAATGTGATATGTTACTTATTCAAAATAAAAGGCAAATTGAAAGTACATGAAGACGAACAAGTATTTGTTTATTCAAAAATACAAATAATCTTATTATATTTGTAAATAGGTTTGGAAGCGAATATTTATAAAAATTAAGGAATATTTATAAAATCAATGTTTAAGAATATTTTTTACCGTAGAAATAAAGGGAAGATAAATTTGGGGTATGACACTATCACTTCTTTTTCACATTTTTTTCTTTTCTTTTTCTTTTCAACCTCATAGCAATCAACAAATAAATACACAATCATTTTTCTCCCTAACTTGAATTCAACCAACATCTTAGTAAACACTCCCTACTTTCTAAGGTAAAGTAAAAAATTCAAACCAAAACAATGGTTGAGGGTTCAAGAAAACAACGAATCAACATCCATGCAAAAAGGGGAACTAAAGACTCATAGACAAGCATTTAGCAAATACAACATAGATATAAAAAAAAAGCTCAAAGAGTTTACTAATGATCACACACTCACAAAGTGAATTGACTATTTGGCCAGGTAGTTGTGCTCAAAATAAAAAAAATGCCTTGATCCTTTTCTTGCATTCATATAATCAACACAAAACAAAAGATTAAGCATAATAAAATTCAGTTAAAACAAGAATTGTGATCTCCAGCATATGTGAACAATGGAAAGTTACCTCATAAAAATGGTAGGAACTAAAGTGATTCACAAATGAACAAGTATACAAAAGAATGAATAACATAAAAGTTGTAAAAAGTCTAAGTATCATGAATATGGTAAAGTATAGAAAGCGATAAACACACACCTCAAACATGTATAAAACTTTAACAAAAATCATTACCATGCATTCGCAAGTCGAAACGATCAAACTTGACAAATCACCTCAATATTCTACAAGTTACCAGACCAAAACTTGAGTCCAAATAACAACTAAATAATTAGAAAAATAATACTCCTACAAAATTTCAATGTACAAAATTTACAACGAACAAAACTCCTCAAGCTAAACACAACAAGCTTTAGGAAAACACAAATTGACATAACAAAAACAAATACAAATAACGATATGAAAATCGAGTGAAAATGAATTAACAAGTTGAAAAGTGAAGATTTAAAATTCATAATATTTCCTTGTTTCAACTTGTTAAAACACAAATCACCATACACATAAACAAATACAAACAAACATGCTTGTTTTACGTCGTAAGCTCGACACCTTTATTGTGTGAGCTAGTAAGCTCCTCTCGTTATGCCATGATATTGTCACACCGTGCAAACCTAAAGAAAGTGTCCTAAAAATCACACAACAAACGTTACGAAAACAAGACAGTTCACAACAATACGTGAAAATAAAGGAAAACACATATATATATATATATATATATATATATATATATATATATATATATATATATATATATATATATATATATATATATATATATATATATATATATATATATATATATATATATATATATATATATATATATATATATATATATATATATATATATATATATATATATATATATATATATATATATATATATATATATATATATATATATATGCACAAGTATCATATACAAGTTGATCTACAATTTCTATACAACATATACATTAAGTACAAAACTAAAAAATAAAAGAATTATCGCAATGTGAAAACAATAGAACAAATCCCCAGCAACGACGCCATTTTGTTGCAGCGGTAGGGCGGCAAGCAAAAAGTAAGGTATTATTTTACCGGGTGATATAGATTATATCGTATTGTGTCCACAGAGATTGGTTATTGAATTGTCGTTCGACAAATAATTCGTTAATGAGTTTGGGGATAAATGGGTTAAAAAGAAAAGTATCAACAGAAAATAAATGTAAACAAAAGAAAAAACTAAGGAAGAACTTATCAAGCCTGCATATAATCTACTCATCACAGACTTAAATCTACCCACCAGTTACATTCAACCTAACAATAATCATCAATGTCACTATGTATCACTTACAACCTAAGTCATTTCTAACCCAAATTGAGAGACCGACTGTATCACCAAGGAAATTATGTTTCTACCTCCTCAATAACACAAAAGACAACCATGTAATCGCACTGACGATCTCTCAGCACAGTACAACCATATAGAGGTATTAAGCTCTGATACCCAAGTAGATGTCAGCTCTAAATCTATCAATAGAGTTCAAAAACTAACAGATAATCATCCTAGATAAGAATCTAATCAATATATGTCTATAACAACTCAAATCCCTAGCACAGAGCAAAAATCTAAGACAACAATCCACAAAGATTTGTAAAGCAAGTTTAATATAACGCCATGGGCAACAAATATACATAAGTTCAAAGTAAATATACATACAAAACCAAAAAAAAAGAGAAATACATAGAGAGGAGAAGAGATAAACCACAAATCTTCCAGTTTAGCGCCGGTCGACGAGTAATCCACCTCAGATCATCCGTATGCAAGCCCTAGTGTTGTTATCTAAGCTAATCCACTACAAAAATGAGGTTGATGGAGTTGCGAGACAAAAATTCACCCCCAAAACCATCACTCTCCAAATGAAATAAAAAGGAAAATATAATAAAATTGTGATCCGCAATTGTTGCCCAGCGACACAACTCACGTCGCCCGACGACGACTTCTATACACTTGGCCCAGAATAAGCCACGTCCTCAACTGAAACAAATATATTTCATCTCCTGGAGATCACAATTTATCGCCCAACGACTCTCCTTATTTTCGCCCAGCGCCATAGAAGCGAAGCAAGGCAGAGGCAACAGGGAAATTTGGCCTACAAATTTTGCTCGGCGACAATTTCTTTCGCCCGATGATCCATGACAGTCCAACAACTTCTGTTGCTTTCCTGCATAATTTCCAATGGATCTAATATTTTGCTTTATTCCTCTATTGATCTAAAAATACATCTTAGAGCTTTATTCCTCTTGCTCCAACAATGCTAAAAATACCTACAAAACATATACAAAACTTAATCAACCGATACAATATATACACAAAACACAATTAAATGTATTTACAACAAAAAGCAAGGTTACTCATCTGATATTAACAACAAATATTTAATAAGTGCAACAAAAAGTATATACAAAATAACTACACTTTTGCACTTAACAAAATGTGAGTGGAATATCCTTTATTAGATGTTTTGAATGATGTAAAAACTAGGAAATATGTAGTATTTGTATATTGGACGGTATTTCTCTATGTCTAGGTTGCATTCTCATGATAGGAAACTTAGGGATCAAGTCAAAATCCTTTGGGCATGTTAAGATCTTCAGAAATATGCATTTTTATGAAAAATAATGTTTTAAGCCGACCCATTCGTATTAGGAGTCTACTCCTTCTGAAAGAAATGTGAAAAGGAAGTATCAAGTTAAAATGAGCCGACTCCCTAGGTCTAGGAGCTAACTTCTACTGAAAGGCATTTCAAAAATATTTTCTCTGGCTCGAAGGAGCCGACTCCCTCGCATTAGGGGTTGACTCATTACACAAAAGAGTCGACTCCCATGTGTATGGGTCGACTTCTACTGAAGTTGTCTTTTTAAGTTTTGTTTATGTCCAAAATGTATCGACCCCCAGAATGTATGGGTCAACCTACTTTGTTATTGGAGTCAACTCCCTCCTCATATGGGTCAGATCCATCTGATTCACGTGTCAAATTTTATAATTTTGCAGCCCAATTTTGTTTCTTTTCTGTTTTCTCATGTACACTCTCACACATATATACTCATTCATGTATCATTTCATCATGTGAAACCATAAATATGCAAAGTAATTACTCATCATCTTCACTCTCTCTCTCTCTCTCTCTCTCTATACACACACATAAACAAATTACACATAATCATTCTTTGTTTGGGTGCCATCTAGAGATAGCTTGATAAATTCCAATTAGGATTCATTGTAATCAATTGGGTTGAGAATTCTTTGGGGGTTTCAAATAAGAAAACCAAGGTGGGGTTTTCCTTCAGGATCAAATTGGTGATTTGAATGTTTTGGACAAGATTACACAATTTAGATTCAACTGAGTAAAAGCTTTGAAGAACGGTGGGTTCGGTCAAAGGAGTAGCGTGAGACAAAAGATCAAATTGGTAAATCTTGGGGTCACGATACGTTTGCAATTTGGATTCAGTCGAGTGAAATATTTGAAGAACGAGGGTTCTTGCAAAAGAGTAGCAAAGGATTAAATTGGAAGTGTCATGTAGAACTTGATCGAGCTCAAGATCAAGGGGAGGAAAGAAAATTGGATCAATATAATACTCAGGGTTTGGATTATTAAATCACAACTTGTTCTCTTGTAAACAACATTTTGTAAAGGTTAATTTTCATTATCTCAATTCCAAATGGAATCAGGGGCAAATATACCCATAGTGAGGCCGATTGGGGAACTGCCTAAACAAATCCTTGTGTCTCTCTCTTTCTCTCTTACTCTCTACCTTTCATTGCAAATTGTGAAAACTTTGATTGTGCAATCGATACATCGAGATAATATCTTAGGCTAATATCATAAATTGTTTTGTTGATTTGATTACAACCTTTATGATTGTAATTGGTTTTAACATCAATAAAATAAAACAAAAATCTAATTTGTATTGATTCCACTCCAAGTGTTCGACAAATTGCCTTAGTTAATTTCAATATTTTCATTGGAAATTGATTTCTATAATGTAATTTATTCAAAGTTGGTTTGCTGGAAATATATTGATTATTTTTCTCATCATACGTAAACTTGTTCCATCGGCTTAACGCATATTCGTTCTTATCGATAACGGTTCAGATAGATGATTGTCGATCTGGGTGTGTTTCTGCCATAGTTAAAACCTTTTAAAACATAATTTTAACTTGAAATATTCACTTGCAATCTATTCAACCCCCTTCTAGATCGTAGCCTATCGTCTAACAAATGGTATCAAGAGCACCGATTTATCTTGTGCCTCAAAGTTACTTTTTAGATAACGGATTCCGAACTAAAAGGGACGTATAATAGAGCGTCTATTTTCAATGGCAAAAACTGTGGTTATTGGAAAGATTGTGTGTGTATCCATCTTAATTTCGTAGAAAGGAAAGTGTGGAAAGCCGTCCAAGATGGTCCTTTTCAAATTACCATAACCAATGCAGACGACTCCATTACACCTAAACCAGAAGCACAATGGAACGCAGATGATGATAAATTATGGTTGTATGATTGGAAATCAAGGAATATTATCGTATCCTTTTTAGGTGTCGATGGATATTACCGTGTTTCTCATTGTACAATGGCTAAAGCAATTTGAGACACATTTCAAGTTTCCCATGGGGGAACCAATGAAGTCAAACAAGCTAGGATCAATACTTTGAATCAAGAGTTTGAACTCTTTCACATGAAGCATGGAGAAACCATTGCCAATATGCAAAAGAGATTATCTCATTTTGTAAACCTCTTGAATGCACTAGGTAAGTCGATTCCAATTAAATTTCTACTAACAAAGTGTTGAGATGTCTTAATAGGGAATGACAACCAAAGGTTACCGCATTCAAGGAAGTTATTGATCTATTGACATTTAATATTACTACTTTGTTTGGCAAGCTTGAAGAATATGAGCAAGAGCTCATTTTCTTAGAGAAGCACGAGAAGAAAGTTAAGAAAGAAAAGAACAAGGAAAAAGAGATAAACAAGAAGTCAATTGCTCTTGTGACTTCTAGCTCTATGTCCTTAACTAAAGAGAAAGATGATAGTTGATCGAGTGATTATGATTGTACTGATAAAGAAGATATGGGAATGTTTGTAAGGAAATACAATAAGTATCTCAAAAAGAATAGAGTAAAGCACTCGTACAAAGGTCTTATCAATTATAGAAGGCAATCAAATTATTCAAGGCAAGATGAGAATAAGAAAGAAAAACCAAGGAGTTCATGCTATAATTGTGGAAATGTCGTTCACTATAAATCAAATTGTCCATTCATTAAGAAAGATAAGGAAAAAGGTCAAAACAAGAAGTCTAGAAAGCCTAGAAGAGCTTACATTGCTTAAATTTTTTTTGTATCTCAACTCATTACAAGAAGGAGAAGTATAACAAGCCTAGAAGAAAAATCTCAAGTAATGTTGGTAAGATGACAAACCTTTGCCACATGGATCATCAAAAGAAAAAGAAAGTAAGTCACTCTAAACATGAACCTTTTGATAATATGTCTTATTCCGAATTACAAGTTTCTTTTTAAAATTTACATGGAGAAGCCATAGATGCTTTTAAAAGGTTAGCTTCAAATAATTTTTTTTTTCATACCTATAAGCTAAAGTTTTAGAAACCGAAAAGCAAATGAAAGCTCTTAAGTAATCTATGGTAGATATTTCAAAAGATAAAAATGATGATGACGAACCTTCTTGGTTTGGTTGTGAAACTTGTCATATTTAGCAAAAAGAGATTAATACTCTAATAACCAAATTAAACAAGGCATTAGAACCAAAGGTCACTTATGCTATTGATTATACAAAATTTAAAAGGTCTTTAAATGTGCCATATAAAAGGTACAAATTTGTTGAAAATGGATCAATTAGCCATAATCCCTCTTATCATCATTTAACTTGTCATTATTGTTACAAGAAAGGTCATACCATTGAAAAATGAAAATTTAGGAGATTTCTAGTCCCTAATGGTGTTTTCCAATGGTTGCCCAAATGCAACATTGTTTTCACTTACTCTTAAGGACCTAATGAAAATTGAGTACCTACCATTCTTGTTTGAAATTGTAGGATGAATGTCTTGGATCCATGGAGAGAATATGGTTTCTTGATAGTGGATGCTCAAGACATATGACAAGTGACATCTCCCTTTTCATTGGCTTTATGGTAAAGAAGAAGGGATTGTAACCTATGGAGACAATAACAAGGGTGTAATACTCAGAAAAGATAGTGTAGGTAATCCCTCGTCTACTACTATCAATAATGTTATACTTGTTGAAGGTATTAAACATAATCTACTTAGCATTAGTCAACTATGTGACAAAGGATAAAAAGTGACTTTTACAAATGAATGTTTCATAATTTAACATAATGAAAAGAAAGATTATTCATTTAATGGCTTGAGGGTAAATAATATATATATGCTTAACTTGGATGATGTATCGTTGACTAGCACTAAGTGTCTAGTAGCCATAAGTGAAGACTACTGGTTATTACACAAATGCTTAGCACATGATAATTTTGACTTACTAAACAAAGTGGTTTTTTAAGGATCTAGTGATCGGTCTACCAAAAATTAAGTTTTCAAAAGATCACATATGCGATGTATGCAAAATGGGAAAGCAAACAATAGTCTCTTTTAAAACTAAAAATATTGTTTCAACTTCGTGACCTCTTGAGCTTCTCCATATGGATCTCTCTGGTCCTTATATGACTAAAATCTTGGATGGTAATTACTATTATTTGGTTATTGTAGATGATTACGCTAGATTTTGTTGGACCATCTTTTTGCATATTAAAGATGAAACCTTTTAGGTTTTCTCTAGTTTTGCAAGGTTGTCCCAAAATAAAATGGATTTAAAAATAGTTGTTATTCGAAGCGATCATGTAGGTGAATTTGAAAACCACCTCTTTGAAGAATATTGTGATAAATATGGAATTAAACTTAATTTTTCCGCTCCTATAACTCCCCCAACAAAATGGTGTTATAGAGTGCAAAAATCGAGTTTTAGAGGAGTTGGCAAGAACTATGATCAATGAAGGTGGTCTACCTAAATATTTTTGGGCCAATGCAGTAAGCATAACTTGTTATGTTTTAAATAGGATACTTATACGTCCTATTTTAAACAAAACTCCTTATGAACTTATAAAAGATAGAAAACCAAATTTATCACATCTTCATGTCTTCGGATGCAAATGGTCTCAAACAAGCCCCTAGGGCTTGGTATGAGCGACTTAGAAAATTCTTACTTGATCAAGGATATTCTAGAGGGAAGGTAGATACAACACTTTTCATTAAACGTCAAGGAAAACATATTCTTCTCGTTCAAACTTATGTTGACGATATCATATTTGGTTCTTCTAATATGAAATTGGTCAAAGAGTTTTCGGAGATAATGCAGGGAGAGATTGAAATGAGTCTAATGGGGGAGTTAAACTACTTACTCGGACTTTAAATCAAACAACTCAAGGAAGGAACTTTTGTGTGTCAAAAAAAGTATTGCCAAGAGTTGCTTAAACGCTTCGAAATGGTTAGTGTGAATTTAATTGACACTCCAATTCCCACAAATGGAAACTTCGACAAAGATGAAAATGGTAAGGATGTTGTCATCAAAAGGTATAGAGGTATGAATGTATCACTCTTATATATTACTACTTCTAGGCCTTTGGTATCCCAAAGGATGCGACTATAGTTTAGTTGGTTACTCTGATTCTGACTTTGCCAGTTGCAAATCAGATAGGAAGAGCACTAGTGGAACTGGCCACTTATTTTCAAACTCTTTAGTCAGTTGGCATAGCAAGAAGCAAGTATCCGTTTCTTTGTCAACTGTTCAAGCGGAATATGTTGTTGCGGGTAAATTTTGTGCTCAAACTTTGTGGCTTAAACAACAATTTCTTGATTTTGACATTAAACTTCAAAGTATTCCCATAATGTGCAAAAATAATAGTGCTATTAACCTAACTAAAATAATGAGCTACACTCACATACTACACATATTTAGATATGTCACCATTTCCTATGAGACCATGTTGAAAAAATGGATGTCGTTTTTGAGCATGTTGATAACAAAAGTCAACTTGCTGATATTTTCATAAAACCTCTTGCGGCCAAACCATTTTTCAATATTCATCGGGAATTGGGCATTCTCGATATCTCAAATTTTACCTAAATAGTTTGATACATGCACTCTCTCTATAATTGTTTAACCTTCTTTTGGAAGTTCTAGTTCTTGTGAGTGCATCCTCCATTTGTCATCCTATGGGGTAATATCGTTTCGCTTATCTCTTTGTACGTAAGTGTTTATTTATTCCATTGCTTATACATGACTCTTAAAAACTTGATTACATGTTTATGTTTCAAATGTATCTGATATATTTGATGTGTAATGCAATCCCATGAATGTTCACTTCCAAAAAATTTGTTGTTAACATTGCGTGTTTTCAATCCATATGCTTATAGTGACTTCATGTTTTAATATTTTGCATTTCATAATCATTTGTATTTCATGGCATAAACTCTTCATTTGAAATATCTTATGATAACTGATCTTACTGGTTGATCAGGACCTGTAAATGGTCTGAAGGATGATATCTGGCTTGCTGGAAAGTTGAGGAGAAATAGGGCGTTGTACCTGCAAGGCACTCTGATGATCAAGAAAGAATGGGTGCAAAGAGATACAAGCAGAATATTAAGGTTTAAGGTTTGAATATTGGGTACCTGGCCCTCATAAGTGTGAGGGTTTATATAGTTCCCCTAACGCGTAGTCATTGGTCCCTATTTTTGGGCCTAGATATGCGGGTCCGTAAAAATAGGTAACTGCCAAGACTGGGTCAAAACAGACAGTCGTGCCTGTAACTAGCCGTTGCATCGAGCAAGATCGAGATGACAGGCAGAAGCGTTCATGAGCATTTCCTGGGCGTCTGCTCCTCATGTGTCGAGCAGACTGGGAGGTAGCTTCCCGCACGGGAAGGCGTGTGTTTCGGGTATTGTTGGTCACGTTATTCAAGGGCATGGCCGACCGTAATGCTAGGCCAGTAATATTGGGTTGTGCCAAAGGTGGAATCAGATTGGGCCAATTCTATTCATTGGGCCAGTCTAGAACAGGAGCCCCCTAAGTCGTTGCTTTTGGGCAGAGGAGTGATGACTTAGATGTGCTTGCAAAACGGGGGTGCTCCTTGGTCGATTTCACACGAGGAGTACAAGTGATGCTCGGCGTGTTTGCCTAGTTGAGAGAGGAACAATTGAGCAACTCCGAGGAGTTATCATGTTTCGAGGGGTAATTTCATGCGAGGAGTCTGAAAATTGCTCTGTGTGTTTGTCTCTCAGGGAGAGGAACAATTGAGCGTCTCCGAGGAGTTATCGTGTTTCAAGGGGAAATTTCGCACAAGGAGTCTGAATATTGCTCGGTGTGTTCATCTCCCTGGGAGAGGAGCAATTAGTTGGAATCTGGGGAGTTTGTGTGCCACGCTTGCCTCGAGCCACATGTTGCCATAAAGGCGTGATGATGGCTAGCCTAGGAATTAAAGCGTAATGATGATGCCTTTTAGGGTTCCCTAGGTGCGTGCTCGCTCACGTGCGAGCATGCTATTCTATAAAAGACAGGGAGGGAGCTTTATTTTTACTTTTTCGCTTTCTCTCCTTCTGCTCGACACTGCATATTTCTGCTCGACACAATTGTTCTTTGAATCATTTCGTTCGTTCCGCTATTCGCCGATGTTTGCTTTGCCAATAATTTGGTAAGGTTCTTTATTCTTCCCTATTTCAGTGGAATTTTTTTATGTTGTAGGCTAGGTTTTACGCCTCTTCTTTTAAAAATGTATGCGGTTTATGGCTTAGAGTAACTTAGTGTAAGAATTACTGGCGGAGTGTTGGTTGTGGATGGTGGTTCTGTTGCCTAAGGATGGTAGTTCCTCTGCATGTCTTGTAGGGATGCTTCAAACATAGTGTAGGTAATAGAAGTTTGTGATGAAGTCTCCGGTAATATTGGGGCCGTTTCTGGGTTCATGCTATGGTCTTCGTGAGGGACGATGAATTCCCAGGAGCGGCTTCAAGCCAACAATATTGGGGAGATAGCTGCTCGGAGGATCCCCATCCTTGCTCGGTGCAGATGCGCCCGATAAGACAGGGTCCTCGTTCCTTTGCGCCATTTCACTTGATTAGCGGTGAAATGGTGGATTTAATTCTGATGTCAAATTCACTTTTGTCCTCTGCTTCTCAGGTATAATGGCCAGTGGTACGGAAGATGAGTTTATGGCCGAACCTAGTGACTCCTTGTTAAGTCTTTCCGAGTGCTCTTCGATGGAAGAGAACCTAGTGACTCCTTGTTAAGTATTTCCTGACTCTCTTCATCCGATCTTACCGAATACAGTTGAAGTAGAAGCAAACCTATATTTTCAAGCTCAACCGAGCCATATCATGGAGTATGCAAGCAAGTCATTGCGAAACAAGGAGATACTCATGGTGAAGTTTCTTTGGGAGGAGTCGTATTCGAGCGAGGCTACTTGGGAGCTCAAGTCCAAGATGCGAGAGTTCTATCCTCATTTGTTCTTGTAAGTTTTAAAGTATAAAAGCTAATATAAATTTTATTATTTTTATTTTTATATAAAAAATATTTTATATTTTACCTTACACCAAATTTGTTGAATCGATACTGCTTATATTGATCTGAAGTGTTTCACGTTGGAGTTAAACTAATAAATACATGATAAAAAAAAAGAGCTATCCAACTCACTCTATTTTAGATATGAAGATTCTCATCTATTTTGCTTCCATTTTGTCTCTTAATTCTCAACCTCTTTCTTCATTAAATAAGAAAAATATAATCAAATAAAAAGTGAGTAAAATTAAAAGAGAAAAAAATAAAAAGATAGTCAAATATAAGAAATTTAGAGTATTTTGAAAAAAAATATATGTGAAAATGTATAACACAAGAGAGTGAGAAACTCATTTCTTTAAAATAAAAAGGATGATCTTTAAGAGATAAAGTAGACAGCTACAGTGATTTTTGTTTTGATCTGAAATTAGACATTTTCAAATTTTTTATTTTATATATTTCATCTACCAAAGAGTAAGAATTGTATAACTATCAAACTAAAACAGCTTCAACCAAATTCTGGTCTCGCACGTATTGATGAAATTACGGTAAGATTCAAGTGAGAAACAAAAGGGGATGTAGCTCAGATGGTAGAGCGCTCGCTTAGCATGCGAGAGGTACGGGGATCGATACCCCGCATCTCCATATTTACCTTTTCTTCTTCTCTTTTTTGATGACGCAATCCGTAACGCGAATGCGAAAATTTTCTTTTAATTTTATCAGTTTCAATAGGTGTTTGAAATCAACATTGCTAGGGTTTGTTCTTCAACCTTGAATGTAATTTAATTTTATCAGTTTCAATAGGTGTTTGAAATCAACATTGCTAGGGTTTGTTCTTCAACCTTGATTGTACGGGTTTGGATGGTTTGGTTGTACATTTTGTGCAGGGAGTTCATCAAACATTGCTGAGTTTGACGCCTGCTGACGGGGTGGTATAAAGTATGCTTCTCAGTAGCAACATGAAAATAATGACTTGGAAGGTAATATTATAAGTCATTTCATATATTGGTTTAGAGTTTTTTGAAATTCATGTGTCGTGGCTTGTGAAATATTACGATTATTGATTGACTATTAGATAAAAGTTGCAGTTACTTAACAGTTATTCCGCAAAATTGATCATGGGAATGTGATACTGCTATAATGCTATTAATTGTTTTATTTCATTGATGCACAAAAACTTTTCCTATTTATGTATATATATTTATTATGCAACTTTCTCCGTCATTACTGCAAAGCGGCGCTATCCTCCAAATTTATGTTGGGCGGCTAATACTTATAATAATGAGAGAGATTGAAATCCCTAGTAGGGGAAAAATGCTCCCACTGTGATGAATTTGGATGTGTTCCTGCATAAACAAGACCATGTATGTAATCTTCTTTATAACCAACTCCTTTCTAGTTCTTAATTTTTTTTTGTTTCTAACCATGTGTACTTATGTATTGGAATTTCAAGTTTATTCTAGTGATTCAATACCTTGGATAAGTTTGTGTCATTGATTGCTTTGACTTGTGTTGACTTATCACTTATCAGTAGTCAAGTTCAGAGTTTTATGCTTGATATTTTGTGGGCAGTTCTGGCAATGGCAGAGGAAGGGCTTTTGATACAATAAATGATAGAGAAAGAACAAGAGGGTGGGGTGGTGGCAGTGTGAGTGGCTCGGGAACGGATAAAATTGATGCTCTTGGTAGCCTCCTGTAAGCACTACTTGGCCCTCTAATAGTTTTTTGTTTACATTAACATTCCTTTCTTCCTTTGTAGCTAGATAATGCAAGTTTCATTTGTCTTTGTTCTTTTGTTTGAAAATAAAGTGGATATTCTCACCATGTGTACTTATGTATTGGAATTTCAAGTTTATTCTAGTGATTCAATACCTTGGATAAGTTTGTGTCATTGATTGCTTTGACTTGTGTTGACTTATCACTTATCAGTAGTCAAGTTCAGAGTTTTATGCTTGATATTTTGTGGGCAGTTCTGGCAATGGCAGAGGAAGGGCTTTTGATACAATAAATGATAGAGAAAGAACAAGAGGGTGGGGTGGTGGCAGTGTGAGTGGCTCGGGAACGGATAAAATTGATGCTCTTGGTAGCCTCCTGTAAGCACTACTTGGCCCTCTAATAGTTTTTTGTTTACATTAACATTTCTTTCTTCCTTTGTAGCTAGATAATGCAAGTTTCATTTGTCTTTGTTCTTTTGTTTGAAAATAAAGTGGATATTCTCATTCTTTTCATGTGGAGAGAAGTTTGTCAATCTGTCATGCTT
Organism: Vicia faba; assembly: GCA_948472305.1. Lineage (NCBI taxonomy): Eukaryota > Viridiplantae > Streptophyta > Magnoliopsida > Fabales > Fabaceae > Vicia > Vicia faba. The sequence continues at coordinate 353,107,611 of OX451735.1, forward strand.
TGATTAAGGAAGGAAGCAATTTTATAAGATATTTTCTGTAAATTTAGCCAATTAAAAGCAGTCTCTTTTGAAAAATAACATGTACTTTGTTTGCATGGGATTGGAGCAACATAGTAGATGTCGGATGAACTCTATGCTATGACTTAAGTAAAACTGTTTTGTGCCTAATTCTTTTACTAAGCAATTTCTCTCATTATAATTTTGTTTAATATCTGCAGGATATGGCATCTGAATTGAAATTGAATATGAGGAGTGATGGTTATTTGAATGTTAATGATTTGCTAAAGTTGAATTTGAAGACACTTGATAATATTCTTCTGCGATCCAACACCATTGATGACATTAGGGAGGTCAGTTGTCTAGTATATGTTTTTTTTTTCTTTCTGTTTCCGGCTGCACAAGCTCATCCCATTTTATATGCTTTTCCGTTTCTGTTTTAATTTGATTATCATGAATACAAAAAACAAATATATAAAATAAAGTCATATTTATGGTATTAGCCGTACTCCAATATGTTTATTTTTCTTTTATGAAACACAAGAGAATGATTACCTATGGAACTTTTATTCCTTTTGTCATCTGTTTTTTATAATGAAGCTCTTGTGCTGATTAGTAGCTTTTTATATTAGAGATTTTCTTTCCTTTTTTATTGTACTCTAACAGGACCAGGACCAGGACCAAGAATTCTAGAATTAGGATGAAATAGCTAGTATGGGTGACCGTAAATCGCAGAAGAGAAACCTTTTGGAACTGTATTAATTGAAGGAAATGCAGTACAGTGGACGGAGAAGATTCTCCCTACAATTTTAGAAAAGTAAACGCTAACCGAATGATACTCACCGAGAATATCCCCTACTGAGTTGATAATTGCTCTCTCTTCTCGGTCCCAATTTCTATTTCATAAAACTGACCCCTTTTTCACTTCTCAATTCTATTATATTCACATTCTCTTCCATGATTCTCTCAATCCCCACCACTCCTAGGCTGCCATCTGTCATGTTAGTTGCATTTCCTCTTAACCACTTGTCAAGTTTGTTAGAAGTTAGTTAGGCTAACCACTTGTCAAGTTAGTTAGAAGTTAGTTATGCTTCCGTCTCTTCTCTTTCTTTTTCTTTTCTACCCTTCCTTCTATACACATATTTTAGAGGCCTATCAACACTAACCCCCACCAGTGCTACCTTGTCCTCATGGTTAAATTCTGGGAAGACTCGAGAGATTTCCCAAGTGTTTTCATCTTCAGGCAGTCCCTCCCACAGAATCAGCACCTGTTCAGTTCCATTCAGTAGTCTCCTTACTCCCAACACTTCCTTTGGTTGAACTTGTAGCTCCCATTCTGCATTCAAACACTGGTAACCGCTGCACTGCAATTCCACTCTCTACTGCTTTCTTCAGCTGAGATAAACGGAACACCAGGTGTATTTTAGAATTGGAGGGTAATGCCAATTTATATGCTACACTGCCAATCTTGTCGATAACTTTAAATGGTCCATAAAATCGTGTACTCAGCTTCTCATTGGGTTTATTAGTTAAGGATTTGAACCCCTATAAGGTTGTGCCTTCAAGTACTCCTTATCCTTCAATTCATAGGTCACCTCTCTCCTCTTCTTATCCGCCCACTGTTTCATGCTATTATGTGCTCTGTTCAACTGCTCCTTTAAGTTTTCCAACACAACATCACGTTCCCCTAGGAGTTGATCCACCCTTCAACTCTTGCCCCTCCCGAGGGTATTTGATCACTCATGGTGCCCCCTCCCATATATTGCCTTAAATGGGTTCATGCCAATTGAAGCATTCTAATACAAGTTGAACCAAAATTTAGCCCATGCTAACCATTTTACTGTTTTGGCTGTTCATTGGCAAAACACCTCAAATATGTCTCCAACGTTCTGCTTGTTACCTCCAAGTGCCCATCCGTTAGTCGATAATAAACAGATCTGAACTTCAGTTTGGTCCCTGATAAGGTGAACAACTCACGCCAAAAAAGACTCATGAGCACCCGGTCTCGGTCAGAGATGATGGAAGTCGGAAACCTGTGTAATTTCACCACTTCATTGATGAACATCCCAGCTACTGTCCTTGTTGTATAAGGGTGACTCAAGGCCTTGAAATCAGTTCCTTTGGACAGCCTATCTACCACCACCATTATAGTGTCGTTCCCTTTGGATTTTGGTAGTCTTCCAATAAAATCCATAATGAGATCCTCCCAAATCTGAACCGGCACAGGAAATTATATACCAAAACTACACTTTTTAAAGTTCACCTGTAGAGGATGTGTCCTTAACACCTCCAACACAATCTTCAAATGGTCAACATGTAAACCAGTATGTCGTCAAAGAAAACCAACATAAACTTTCTTAAATAAGGCTTAAAAATATCGTTCATGAACACTTGGAAATTGGATTGTTAGTCCTAGATGACATTTGGATGGAGCATTAGTCAAGCCAAAAGGCATGACAACTACTCATAGTGACCCTCATGAGTTTTAAAAGCCGTCTTGGAAATGTCACTCTCTTTCATTCTTATTTGATGATAACCCAATTTCAAGTCCAGTTTTTTTGGTATCAGTGGATGGAGAAGATTCTCCTTACAATTTTAGAAAAGTAAATGCTGACCGAATGATACTCTCATTGTGAGAATATCCCCTACTGAATTGATATTTGCTCTCACTTCTCAGTGCCAATTTCTATTTCATAAAACCAACCCCTTTTTCCCTGCTCCTCAATTCTATTATATTCAATTGTCTTCCGTGATCCTGTCAATCACCAGTACTCCTAACTGCCACTTGTCCACTCGTCAAGTTGGTTAGAAGTTAGTTAGGATAACCACTTGTCAAGTTAGTTAGGCTGCCACCTCTTCTATTTCTTTTCCTTTTCTACCCTTCCTTCTATACACATATTTTGGAGGCCTATCTCCTGTATTTTCAAAGGACCTCTATAGCTTGTACATGAAAAATATGAGAAATATGGAATGCTGTTTCATTCTTCAATATTTGTTCATCTAGTTATTAATACGAACCCTTAACTCTTAATTGTAATGTTAATTTCGTATGAATTTGCTGAAGAAAAACATTTTATTCTAAAGTATCTCATGGTTATCCTCAGGCTGTTCGAAAAGATAATAAGCAACGTTTCAGCCTCATAGAAGAAAACACGGTAAAAATATTATTTGTTCATCAAATTTGCCTATTAAGTTTTTATAATTGAAGTGGTCGGTATTGTACTCTGTAATACATTAAAATGGTAATGCACCTAATTCTTTGTTCAAATTTGCTAGTCATTGTCACGTTGAGACGCAATCAGTGACATGCTCTTTAAGACTCAACTAGTCAGAGACCCATGCTCCCGCACGGGTGAATTTATTTGATACGATATAAAATATACTTAGAAGTACATAAGTTTGAACTGAGATATTTAATTGTAAAATAAACAATAATCATAAAATTCAATTGTATTAAATAATCATATAAAATGAAAAGAAAAAGGGAACCAATGAAATCTAGAAAAAAGAAAAAAGAAAATTTTGAAATTTGAAAGAAGTTTGGTCAATTGAATAATAATTATTTGATGATGATCATAAAAGCTCAATGTATTAAATAACCATATAAAAAAAAGAAGCGAGAGTTGGAAGAAAATATGAAATTTTAACAAATATAAATGTAAACAGGTAGTTGATAGTGATTTTATCTCTTAAATTAAGATAATGGTTGATTAAATTAAATTAAATATTGTGTTGATAGTGATCTGTGAGATAAATAAATTTTCCATTTTATTAAAATTAAAAAAATATATTATAGTGATAATAAAAAAATAGATTAAAATTAAAAAAATATTACAGTGACCCGTGATATTAAAATTAGAAAAATAGATTAATTTGTAATTTTAGTGATAATAAACAAATAACATAGATTAAATATGTCCTAAAATTAGTGTTTCTTTAATGATCTAGATATTTAGCCTTTATATCATACAATAAACTTCTTTTCAAGGGTTAAATGCCTTCTTGCCTTCTACTCCTGCAAAGCAATTTTTTTGTGATTCCTCCCTTATAAAATACAGACCCTTTTTGTACTATTTAGCTTACTGTGCATAAGGAGTCTTGCTTTATTCATCAAACATCCAACCACCGCGCCATCAGTTTTGTTGTTGCAAATAATTACCTCAAATTAATTAATATCAAAATTATTTTTTTCCAATTTCAAATCCCTAATTAAATCTGATAAGCAAAATAAAAAGAAATCTGCAAAATATTAAGACGAGTTACGGTTGTTGTTATTGTTTTCCTTACAGGAATCTTAAGCACACCGTCCTTGTTCATTATCGTGAAACGCAGAAGGCCGTCTTAATGATCTTATTTGTCCCTTTTCCTCTTAAAATCTTAGTTTTATTTACACACAAATGTAAACTATATCCTTGTTAACCTTCATTTGATTGTGGACCGATAGAGTCTCAAAACTCTACTTTACACTGGTAAATTCAAGTTCGAGCTCTATTTTTGATTCAACTATGTGGGTTTCATTAGAAGACTTAGATTATGGAACCAACAATGCTTATAATAATGGTGAGAAATGACATCTAGATAATTGTTGTCATAGACACTGTTGTTTTCTTTCCTTGACTGTGCCCACATATTTTCATTCTCTTTAGTGTTTTGGAGAAAATCAGAGCTAGATGGATTAACAGGTAGAAGTCTTGAACATAATCTTCATGAGATAAATACACTTGAATGAGATGATCTAGTGGCTTCTCATGCTAATACCACTTGAATGACAATGATTAGGGATTTGAAATTGGAGAAGAAGATTAAATAATATTGATATTAATTAATTTTGAAGTATTTATTTGCAACAACAAAGCCGATGATGCAGTGGTTGGATGTTTGATATAAGGGGGAATCACAAAAAATCTTAAGGGGGATAAATTTAATCTCACCACTATTGCAAGGAGTAGAAGGCATTTAACCCCTTTTCAATTATGATTTTGTTTGGCAAGAACTTTAACCCTGCATTGTTGGTTTAAGTTTTTTTAGGGTGGTTTTTTCTACCAAGTTTACATGAATCCAACTGAAAACTTTTGCCCAAACAAATAGAATAGTGCAAACCATCATCTATTTATTGTTTAATCAATTTATATTTATACTTTATACTTTTGTTGGATATGTATCTATCATTCAATTAATATCATGTTATATTGATAATTTATTTTTTAGAATTGATAGTTTAGTTGAGTTACTGTTGAAAATGTAACGATACATTCATATTTTCATGGACAATAGTGACCCGTATGAGAATTGGATGAAGAAGTTAAATGATTGTTTGTTTGATTAGTTAGAAATGAATTAGTAAGAAATTCTTGAACTAATTGGCAAGGAGATTTTTATTCAGCTCTGCTTGTAAGCCACAAGAAATATCAAGAAGCATTACTCATTTCAACGAATAGAAAAATAGCTATAATTTAAGACTTTAGTAGAGTCATGCACCCTCAGAATATTAAACATGTTGCATTGATATCTCATGCACCACAAAATGTACAATCTTAATCACATCAACAAAAGAATTCTCAGCCTAAGCATTGAATAAACCGCAACACAATTCCTGCATGAGAATTTACATCACAGAACTGAGGAGACATCTATATGCAGTGTTCCCCAAACCCTCTTAAATTCACCAACATATACTTCCATTATTTTGTCAATCAATCTACAATGCCAAGTGTATTAAGGCCTTGAACCAGACTAAGGACCATGACTTTTAATCAACTATGATTCTTATAAAATTGCCTCTGGCATCCCAAGCTTGCCACTGATATATAATTGCTTTGGGATATCGCACGGGTGAATTAATTCAAGTGCTATCAAATATCTTTTAGATATTTCATCAAACAACTTGCAGGCAGAAGTCCAATCATTGAAACCAGAATTTTCAAAAAAGATGAAGCATAAAAGAACAAAGTACAAAGAACCATATTCCAATATTCTACACACATGTTGCATCTGCACAACATCAACACACATATTCTTTTCAATTAATCTATTTTAAAAGATTACTAATGTCCATGCGTTCACGAATTACAATTAGCTAAAACACAGAAAAACCAACATAATCAGAAAAACCAACATAATCAGAAAAACAAAAGAGACTGAGTAACATGCTAAGTTCAATAACCTATAAATGAAAACAATAAACAACAATGCCAAGATAAAAATAACAAAACATTTCATTTATTAAATGTGCTTGAAGAAAGAAAAAAAATACAAAATTTGAGATAGAGGTGCCTGAGATAGAGTACTTATTATTCTAATTTAAGATATGATATCTCCACAAGTTCTCCATTCAAAAGTGGGATTTATGTTACTGCTACTATGTTAGATCATTAAAAAAATGGGATTTCCCCGCGTGAATTGCATGACTATTTAAATCATTAAAAAAATATCAGATCCATTGGTGTTCAATTTCCAAAATCGGCCACAACACAACCAACAAATTATTCAATGCTGAAATATTGAATTCAACAGCAAAATGCTCGGCCATCGCCTACAATCCATAACTCTTCTCCAGTTCTGAAACTGGTTGAGGAAGATCCATGTCATCTGGTATAAGCAATATATAACAAAGGCGAAAGAATCGTTGTGAAGAGAATAATACCATGACATGAGGAGCAATCCTAACACAAAAAACAAGGAATCCAGTGTAACACTTGAAGGGTCCTCCTGCTTTGGAGGTTATGACAACACAATCAAGAGAGAATGTGTACGGATATTTTCTTTTAGCATCAGATTGCATCTTCTGAATCTGAGTACATGCGTAAGTATTCACAAATCCTAAGTCTCTATCAAAACCATGTTCTTGCACAAACATAGTAGGTATAACTGCAAAACAATAGATAATAAATCAAAAAAATCAAATCTTAAAATCAAAATCGCAAAACAAAGATGCAGAAAACACATACTAAAATGACTTACTCAGATCTTGAGCGTCTTGGATTGCCTTATTAGAAGTCTAACTTTACCGGTAACCTTATGTTTCAAAAACTTGACAGTACCAGTCCCTCTCTCCTTCCACTGATTTCCATCCTATATTGATTAGCTAAATGTTTCACTATAAAAAATGGATGCTTTTATTGTTAGTATTGATACAATATGAGTCTATAGCCCTTAAATTATGGTATTATTACTATATAAATTAACTTATATTTGTGAGTAGGTATAGAATATGAGTTTAATTTATATGTACTGACAGTGCAAAATTATTTTATACAGTTATTCAATAGAAAATCAATAATGTGTTTTGTCGTTAAGAAAATTTTAAAATTAAAATATGATTTATTCTAATATAAAGTTGTAATTAGTTAACAGTGTAAAATTAATTTATATCGTCAATACGTTCCTTTTTTTCTCATAAAATATAGTGGAATATTTATTTGTAAGGGTGTTTAGTTTAAAGATTGAATGTAGTTCTATATGTTGGAATTTTAATTTTAATTTTTTCACTCAAAAAGGTGTTTTGAATGTTTTATAGTCGTTGCTCTAACGGTATCAACTTAATTAAAAGTTTTTGTTTTAAAGTGTCTCATCTTTTAGAAGGATCTCGTTAATTTTTTTCAACCTACTTGTATTACAGATGCTTTTTCTTATGAATATATTGACTTTCAAATTTCACATTTATGTACAGTTTTTTGTATGTATGGACTGCACTTTTTTTCATCAAGTTTTATTCTATTGAATTTTTTGCTAAATTTTTTAATGAGATTTGTCTAAAATCTTTCTCTTTAGTTTTGGCCTAGCCACCTCCTTCTCCTAGATTATATTTATTTTCTTAATTTTTAGTAATATCCGGGTGTTATATGTTATGCATTTGCACCTATTTGATTAAAAAAATAATTCTCATGAAATTAATATTATATAGGGATTTTATTGGCTAATCAGAACTTAAAAGTGGATCGAAGGTTGATGACGTCTGCTTAATTGGAAATCAGAGGAGAGGAGGGGAGTGTACCTACAAGGCAATCCGACTAGTGAGAAAGAGTGCAAAGAGATACAAGAAAGAAATTAAGGTTTTTGTATCAATATTGAATACCTGACTCTCACAAAATGAAGGTTTATATACTGCTCCCGACGCGTAGCCATTGATCCTTATTTTTGAGTTTGGATATTCAGATCCGTAAAAATAGATAACTGTCAAGACTTTGTCAAAACTAGTCGTTACACCGAACACGAAAGAGATTATGGGCAAAAGCGTTTATGAGCGTTTTTTGAATGTTTACTCTACGTCTGTCGAGCAGACTAGATGTTTGCTTTCGGACACCGATGATCTCACTCACCATATAAAATACTTGTTAAGTCGGTTAAATTCGAGTTATTAGGTCGGTTCCGCACCCGACTTAATTGCAGGCAATGTAACAAGTTTTGCCTTTTAAATCAAATCCTTGCTCCGACTTAACAAACCCTTTGTTAAATCAATTTTTTAATAACCGACCCAAGAAGTTTTTTTATTATTTTTTTTTTTTTTAGTTTAATTTTTCCTACGTATAAGCAGAATTTAGCCACCATAGAACATAATTTCATTTTACAACCACTATTCAAAACATAACAGTATACCAAATTACATATTTACTATGCAAATTTCTTGGATTACACGAATTTACATCAATGAATAAAAATAAATACAATGCTTCATAAGACAATTTTAATGCTTACAAGAGTAACATACATTCAGGAACAATTTCTTTATTAGGCACATCAATTTGAAGCAAGACACCTTTATCACACAAATAAAATTCTCCTTAAGAAACTTGCTGAATGCCAAGACTTTTTAGTGAATTCTTTTTATCATATCAAGACAATCAACATGCAACATGACCTATCCAGTTGATAATAAACACAAAGTGATACAAATCATGCACATTAGGCTAACCATGTATGACCATAATCATGCACATTAGGCTAACCATGTATGACCATAAGACACTCATTATGCATCTGTTAAAATTATAATCACATTAACAGACATTTTATCTTGTAAGACATTGCCAGAGGCACTCACATATTATCTTATAGACGTGAGACTAATAGGAAGCTCTTCAATCACTTTTTTACTGATTTCGCTTTAAAAAGTTTGATTTCGCTTACACCAAGTGATTCTCTAATTCCATGATGTGTGAAATCCAGACTTAGTTTCAAGAAAATCTACTGCATTAATAAAATATAAATTTCATTAATATATTGCCAGAGTAAGAAACATTCTTCAATTTCTAGAAGAAAGATCTGAATAAACCGAACAAACTTCAAAAACAAAACCTTTGTTCATATTACATCAAAAAAATGTTGGGCACTTTTTTCTTAAAAAAACGAACTGGACAAAAATAGTGCACTTACAATCTATGTTATCAAATGTGACATTTTAGCAAGAAACAAAGTGCGAATTGAAGCCCTTTCTACCGTGATGCAATTCTCAGGTGTACTTCCTTAATATTAGTGGTTGCAAATCGCGTCTTTTAGCGCGCTATAGGAGATGGGAAGAAAATACAAAAACCTAATACAAAGGAATGGATCTATTTTATTACGAATTTCATGCATTGTTTCAGTCACGATTAAAAGAGTTTAGAACAGAGATTAAGAATAATTTCAAATTTTCCACCGCCTCATGTTTTTAAATCAAGGGGGAGGTAATCAACTTAAACAAGTTTTTCTAAAAAGTGTTTTTTGTACTAGCAGTACTGCTCAAGGGGTGTGGTCGACCAGGGATGCCTGACAGGAAGTCCAGAGCTATTGGGCCAGCATTGTTGGACCATGCAAAAGGTAAAAGCGGATTTGGCCAATTTTAGTCATTAGACCAGTTCAAAACATATAGTTCCATCATAAATATTGTATATCCAAAATGTATCGACCCCCGGGATGTATGGGTCGACCTCCTTTGTTCTGGGAGTCGACCCCCTCCTCATATGGGTCAAATCCCTCTGATTCATGTGTCAACTTTTATAATTTTGCAGCCCAATTTTTTTCTTTTCTGTTTTCTCATGTACACTCTCACACATATATACTCATTCATGCATCATTTCATCATACGAAACCATAAATATACAAAGCAATTTCTCATCATCTTCACTCTTTCTCTATACACATACATAAACAAATTATACATAATCATTCTTTGTTTGGGTGCCATCTTGAGATAGCTTGATAACATCCAATTAGGGTTCACTATAATCGATTGGGTTGGAGAATTCTTTGGGGGTTTCAAATAAGAAAACCAAGGCGGGGTTTTCCTTAAGGATCAAATTGGTGATTTGAAGGTATTGGACAAGATTACATAATTTGGATTCAACCGAGTAAAATCTTTGAAGAACGGTGGGTTCGGTCGAAGGAGTAGCGTGAGACGGAGGATCAAATTGGTAAATCTTAGGGTCACAATACATTCACAATTTAGATTCAGTCGAGTGAAATCTTTGAAGAACGAGGGTTCTTACAAAGGAGTAGTAGAGGATCAAATTGGAAGTATCAGGTAGAACTTGATCGAGCTCAAGATCAAGGGGCGAGAAGAAAATTGGATCAATATCATACTTAGGGTTTGGATTGTTGGATCACAACTTATTCTCTTGTAAACAACATTTTGCAAAGGTTAATTTTCATTATCTCGATTCTGAATGGAATTGGGGACAAACGTACCCATAGTGAGGCCGGTTGGGGAACTGCATAAACAAATCCTTATGTCTCTCTCTTTCTCTCTTACTCTCTACTTTACCTTTCATTTCAAATTATGAAAACTTTGATTGTGCAATCGATACATCAAGATAATCTCTTAGGTTAATATCATAAATTGTTTTGTTGATTTGATTACAACCTTTGTGATTGTAATTGGTTTTAAGATCAACAAAGTCAAACAAAAATCTGATTTGTATCGATTGCACTCTAAGTGTTTGACAAATTGTCTTAGTTAATTTCAATATTTTCATTGGAAATTGATTGCTATAATGTAATGTATTCAAAGTTGGTTTGCTGGAAATATATTGGTTGTTTTTATGATCATACTAAACTTGTTCCATCAGTTTAATGCATATCCGATCTTATTGATAACAATTCAGATAGACGATTGTCGATCTGGGTGTATTTCCACCATAGTTAAAACCTTTTAAAACATAACTTTAAGTTGAAAAATTCACCTGCGATCTATTCAACCCCCCTTCTAGATCATAGCCTATCGTCTAACAAGTGGTATCAAGAGCACCGATTTATCTTATGCCTCAAAGTTACTTTTTAGATAACGGATTCCGAACTAAAAGGGGCGTATAATAGAGCACCTATTTTCAATAGAGAAAATTATGGTTATTGGAAATATTGTATGCATATACATCTTAATTCCGTAGAAAGGAAAGTGTGGAAAGTTGTTCAAGATGATCCTTTTCAAATTACCATAACCAATGCAGACGACTCCACTACACCTAAACCGAAAGCACAATGGAACGCGGATGATGAGAAATTATGATCGTATGATTGGAAAACAAGGACTATTATCGTATCATTTTTAGGTGTCGATGGATATTACTGTGTTTCTCATTGTACAACGCTAAAGCTATGTGAGACACATTGAAAGTTGCCCATGAGGGAACCAATGAAGTCAAACAAGCTAGGATCAATACTTTGAATCAAGAGTTTGGACTCTTTCACATGAAGCATGGTGAATCCATTGCCGATATGCAAAAGAGATTCTCTCATTTTGTAAATCGCTTGAATGCACTAGGTAAGCCGATTTCCAATGAAATTGTTACTAACAAAGTGTTGAGATGTCTTAATAGGGAATGACAACCAAAGGTTATCACAATCAAGGAAGCTAATGATCTATTGATATTCGATACTACTACTTTTTTTGGCAAGCTTGAAGAACACGAGCAAGATCTTATTTGCTTAGAGAAGCATGAGAAGAAAGTTAAGAAAGAAAATAACAAGGAAAAAGAGATAAACAAGAAGTCAATTGCTCTTATGACTTCTAGCTCTAAGTCCTCAACTAAAGAGCAAGATGATAGTTGATCGAGTGGTGATGATTGTTCCGATAAAGAAGATATGAGGATGTTTGTAAGGAAATACAATAAGTATTTCAAGAAGAATAGAGTAAAGAACTCCTACAAAGGTCTTATCAACTATAGAAGGCAATCAAATTCTTCAAGACAAAAGGAAAATAAGAAAGAAAAACCAAGGAGTTCATGCTATAATTATCGAAATGTCGGTCACTATAAACCAGATTGTTAATTCATTAAGAAAGATAAGGAAAAGGTCAAAACAAGAAGTCTAGCAAGCCTAGAAGAGCTTACATTGCTTAACAAATTTGTGTATATCTGCTCATTACAAGAAGGAGAAGTCTAGCAAGCCTAGAAGAAAAATATCAAGTAATATTGGTAAGATGACAAACCTTTTCCCCATGGCTCATCAAAAGAAAAAGAAAGTAAGTCACTCTAAACATGAACCTTTTGATAATATGTCTTATTCTGAATTGCAAGTTTCTTTTTAAAATTTACATGGAGAAGCCATAAATTCTTTTAAAAGGTTAACTTCAAATAAAATATCTTTTTCATACCTAGAAGATAAAGTTTTAGAAACCGAAAAGCAAATGAAAGCTCTTAAGCAATCCATGGTAGATATTTCAAAAGATAAAAATGAGGATGATGAGCATTCTTGGTTTGGTTGTGAAACTTGTCATATTTAGCAAAAAGAGATTAATACTCAAATAACCAAATTAAACAAGGCATTAGAACCAAATGTCACTTATGCTATTGATTATACAAAATTTAAAAGGTCTTTAATGTGCCATATAAAATGTACAAATTTGTTGAAAATGGATCAATTAGCCATAATCCCTCTTATCATCATTTAAAGTGTCATTATTGTTTCAAGAAAGATCATACCATTAAAAAAATGAAAATTTAGGAGATTTCTAGTCCATAATGGTGTTTTTCAATGGTTGCCCAAATGCAACATTGTTTCCACTTACTCTCAAGGACCCAATGAAAATTGAGTACCTATCATTCTTGTTTGAAATTGTAGGATGAATATCTTGTCTCCATGGAGAGAATATGGTTTATTGCTAGTGGATGCTCAAGGAATATGGTGGGTGACATCTCCCTTTTCATTGACTTTATGGAAAAAAAGAAGGGGTTTGTAACCTATGAAGACAATAACAAGGGTGCAATACTCGAAAAAGCTAGTGTAGGTAATCCATCGTCTACTACTATCAATAATGTTATACTTGTTGAAGGTATTAAACATAATCTACTTAGCATTAGTCAACTATGTGACAAAGGATACAAAGTGACTTTTACAAATGAATGTTGCATAATTGAACATAATAAAAAGAAAGATTATTCGTTTAAGGGCTTGAGGGTAAATGATATCTGTTGTACCCAAAAATTTGACCTCTCATTTTATCAAGATTTTCCTCACAAGACTTCTTGGACTCAAGACCAGATTAGGGTTTGCTCAGCTCAAGACATCTCCTTGCACTGATGACCTGAAATTAGGGTTTCAGTTTGCACAAGGATTTTTGGACTTCAAATGCATCATGTGACTTTCATACTTCATGTTGGACTCCTAAGATTGCTCATACCAAGTTTCAAGCCTTGAATCAAATTTTTGCCCAGTCAATTGGACAGTTGACCTAAAAATCAACTGTATTGGGGAAAAAGTCAACTGTGGCCAATTTGCAGTCAAACCTCATGATTTTTGATCCACATAAACATTATAGACTCATATGAACCATTTGATCAAATTTGGACCACAAATCCTCAATAAATTTGATCAGATCACCAAAAGGGCAAAATGGTCATTTTTAGGGTTTTGACTGTAGAAGGGCAATTTCTGATTTTTCACCTAGCCAATGGCAAATTGGGTTCAAGCATGGTTTCAAGGACTCAATGGCATCATCTTGACCTAATCACAAGGTTCAAAAGATCTCAAATGCATTGGATTGACAGATGAATTTTCCAGTCAACTGATAAAAAATCAACTATACATTGAAAAGTCAAACTTTGACTTTTTGGTCAAAATCAAGTGCCAAGGGTCATTTTTCATCAAGATGTGTCAAAACATAAAACTTGTTAACCAAGAAACCTAATTTTGAAAATTAGGGTTTAAGTTTGAAATTTTTCATAACTTAGAAATTTTCTAAGTTATGAAAATTTCTTATTTTTTCCCAACGTTTCCCAACTTTTTAACCATGATTCAATTGGATTCAAAGAAAACTTCCAACATGAAAGTTGTAGTCCTCCACAAAATATACAACTTTGATTCACAAAGTTTTCCCAAAAGATGCTTGGATCTCAAGTTATGATTTTGTGAATAGGGGTCAATGAAACTTTTAACTTAGTGAAATTTTGCCCTAGTTTAGGCAGATTTTTGACCTAACTTAATGGCAACTTTTCACCTAGTTCCAATTGGAATATAAAAATTCATTTCAAATATGGATTGTAGAGCATGTTACAAGCTTTCCAAAATGTCCAAGAACTCTCCAAGATCATTTATGGTTAGGGAGAATCGAAGAAAAGAAAATGGCCATTTCTCACTTTTGTCCATGGCATTTTGCATATTGATACAAGTTGCAAATATGTCCTAAGCATGATTGTACTTGATTTACAGGTCTTAAACCTTTCCACACTCCTTAATTTAATTCAAATACATTGGACAATGGCATTGTTGTGATCTTTGAAGCTTTGTACAAGGGTTTAATCCAAAAATGGCAAAAAGGCAACAATGCTACTTTGATAAAGTTAGCTTTTAGCAATTTTGTTTATCTTGAGCATTGGACCCAGTCTCTTGCAGCAAACAAAGTCCATGAATATCAGGAAAAGTTCACCAACTATGTGCAACTAAGGAACAGGCCTGTACAGGCCTTTGGCATTGTCAACTCACCTTTTGCTTCAAAAACAAGAAAGCTTGCAAAAAGTCCACAACTTGGAAATCTGATAAGAGCAAGCCTTTGTATCATTTCAAACAACTTTAACAGATTGTAACAAAGCAAAAACACGATTTGCTAAGCTCTCAAACACCCTCTAACACAGAAAACCCCATTTCTTCCCAAAACAAGGCAACTTCTACAAACACCAAGCCAAAACCAAATTGCCTCGTGCGTTTTGTCTTGAATCACTTCCAACATATTCCATACATCACACCTAAACTATCCAAGCCATTATCCAGCAACTGTAACCCCTGTTTCGTGCTTCACCATTTTCAAATTCTGAGTTTGCAGGTTGACTTCTACAGGGACATTCAAGCCATTTCAAAGCAAGCTGAGCATTGGGAAAGGTTGAGACAACTTCGGGCAAGCTCACAAGTACCTCATGCCTCACTCAAAGTTGCTACATTGCCATATTCAACTTCAACTGAACAAGGTATTTTCTAAGTTTATATCTCTCTATTTAGACATTCTTAGGCTTAGGTTTGTGAAGCAAAAATGTAGTCCTTAAGTTCCTTGAGCTGTACATATGCGTAGATTTCATTTATATTAACTGAGCTAGTATTTGATAGTTGAAGTTGCTGAAAAAACTAGGTCAAGATTTAGGGCCACTGAAATTCTCTCTGATCTTTGAGAGTTAGGTCAAGTTTTTTATATCAATGGAATCGTGACTAAAAATGCTACAAGTTTCATGTTGCAAGATTTTGTTTTTAAACACGTATGCAGGAGATACAATTTGAGCTGAACAGGGCGCGCGCGTGTTTGTTCCAAGGTCAGGGACGAAGCTAGCTGGGCCTGGCGTTTGGGCTTTGTTCTTTTGGCAGCCCTGTTTACTTTCTGCACCCCCATGGCCTATTTGTTTTATTTTTGTATATTTTTCATTTCTTTTATATTTGCTGACTTTATTTATTTTTTCTAAACATTAAAAAATCTCAAAATTATTTTCTTAATTTTTTGCATTTTATTTTATTATTTTTATTATTTTTTGGACATAAAAATAGTTTATTAATAATAATATAACTTATTTTTCTAAATAAACTTGTAAATAATACAAAAAATATTATCTATTTTTATTTTTATTATTTATGCACTTAAATTAATATTTTCATACAATATTTAATTTTTTAACATTTTTGTATATTATTATTATTTTTCTTAAAAAAAATGAATAAATAAATAATATTAGAATATATTTTCTATTAAACAAAAATTAGGGTTTTCACCCTTTCAAAAATAATCATTTTATTTTCTTATTTTTAAGACATAAATAAATTCATTTTTTGCATACATAAAAATTAATACAAAAAACATTTTTGCATATTTACATTTTATTCCATATTTAAATACTTGTTTATTTATTTATTTATTGTTGAATAAATTCAATTGTGTTGTAATAGTAAATTAGGGTTTTATTTTGTGCAAATACCCCCTGTTGCACCCCAAAATTTGCCCTCTCATGTTTTCCAAAGTCTTCCCCCTGCATGGTTGATCACAAACTCTTGCCTAAGGAAAAGGAAAATTTTTGAGTGGTGCTTTAAGTACATTTCGATTGGCATTCTGAAAAACCCTTCGATTGGCAGGAGCACTTCGATTGGCATTTTGAAGGAGCATTTCGATTGGCATTCTGAGGGAGCACTTCGATTGACATTCTGAAGGAGCATTTCGATTGGCATTCTGAAGGAGCATTTCGATTGGCACTCTGAAGAAGCATTTCGATTGGCATTCTGAGGGAGCACTTCGATTGGCATTCTGAAGGAGCATTTCGATTGGTATTCTGAAGGAGCATATCGATTGGTGTTCTGAAGGAGCCTTTCGATTGACATTCTGGACGAGTACTTTGATTGGCATTATAACAGTGTCCTTCGATTGGAATTCCAGAAGGTCCATTCGAAGAGGCATTCGAAGGGTCCATTCGAAGAAGCTTTCAAAAAGCATTCGAAGGACGCCATCAGCCCATTCGAAGGAGGTCATCAAGAGGGCGCCCAAATCAACATGTCCAGGTTCATTCAAGAGACACAAATGTTTCAAAAAAGGAAGTTATTTAATGTGTCAATTTCTTGTCTCATGGCATTTAGTGGCATGTTTAATGGCTGTCTCTTGCCATTACTGCACCCTCACACCCCTATAAATACAGAGGCCAGTGGCACATTACAGGACACGAAAATCAGATCAACAGACGAAAGACGAAAAATCACACGAAAATCACACACAAAAATTGCCTCAAAGAGCCAAAGCAGTCCTTCAGATCAAAGGTGCCCACGCCCAGAAGCTCAGATCGAAGGTGCCCACGCCCATAATCCCCCAGATTGAAAGTGCTCCCATCCAGACAGTGCCAAATCGAAGGTCCCAACTACTGCAAGAGAGGGTAAATTGTCAAAAAAACTTTTCATTCTGCATAACACATTATTACTTGTTGTTACCTTGATTTGCCATCCTAGACAGGATCGAAAGGCCTGGGTTTGACACCCAGGTCATGTTTTTCGTGTGCTAACATTTGCTGCAGATTTAGCCTGAAGAGACCCCAATAAGTGCAGGATCGAAGGGCCTGGGATTCAATACCCAGGCCCCGCATTTTATTTCGCTCACATACTTTTTCAGGTATAACAACCCAGATCGAGGGAGACACCTTCTCTGGATCGAACCCATTAGCATGCTGGATCGAAGGAGGCACTTCATTCCTGGATCGGAAGCCATGACCTCCATGATCGAAGGGCAATCCTCTTCCCTGGATCGAAGGCCACTCACGCCTTACTGTCTGGCCCAATCGAAAGGACCAGGACCCTCTCTGGATCGAAGCAATCCTCTTCCCTGGATCGAAGGCCACTCACGCCTTACTGTCTGGCCCAATCGAAAGGACCAGGACCCTCTCTGGATCGAAGCAGTCCATTCCCTCCCTGGGTCGAAGCTCCTTTTTTCCTTGGATCGAAGGATCCCTCTTGCATTTTATTTTTGTTTTCCACATACTTTTTTTTTTTTTTATCTTTTTAATTATCCTTAAAAATCAAAAAAACACAAAAACATTAGGCTAGTTCTTTTTCTATTAAATTAACTTTGTAAATTAACCTTTAATTATCTTAACATTTTTCCAAAAAAACTAAAATTAAATAGATTTAGATTATTTTCCCAAAATAAAATAAAACAACAAAAAAGATTTTATTCTTAGAATTTTAGAGTTTATCTTCAGATTCGCGCGTTTATTTTATTGTGATTTCCCACTGGGATGTAATAGCTTAAACTAAGACCCTTTACTGCTTTTGTTTCCCCAATTTTTGGACATGTAAATAATCCCCCTCCCCGAAAGCCTTGTAATAGCGTAGGATTTACAATTCTCGCACTTTAAATTCCTGTACATATATTAACTGCTTAGATGTATGCTAACTAGGATTGCATGGCAAGATCTATCTTAATTTAAAATCAACCACAGCTCACCATAACATGTACAAAGATAATATAAACTGAAAATTGACACACTAGCACATGCCACTCCTAGGGTACGCCTCACTTGGTTGCCTCAAACGTGGTCATTAAGTATAGGATGTTTTAGAGGTCGTCCTTATGTCCAAAGATCAAAGTTGCCTCGAAATGGTTGCCTCGATAAAAATGATCTAAGACATTAGAATTACCACTAAAGCGTCATAACGTTGCTTTAGTGACCACACGTCCCTAAAATCGAATTGACCTGAAAACTCCAACGACGGTGCTACCTACTCCTCAATAGTGGGATAGTGCTGTCTAAAGGACATTAGCCCAGTTTAATTCCTTTTTGAGTAGGTAGATGTTCTTAAGTACTTGCTCCTTTTAAAAACAAAACAAAACTTTTCGCACCTACACTCTCTTCAAAGACAAAACTCTTTTCAAAACCCACAAACACAAAGAAAAGCAAACTTTTGAAAACATAGTGAACAATTACCTAAGAGCCCGTGGATAACCACAGATAGAAAGGGTGCTAACACCTTCCCTTTCTATAATCTACCTCCCGAACCCGAGAAACATCTCGAAAAGGAATTTTTCTGTGCTTTTGTCCTTTCCCTTGTTGGATAAAATAAAAGACGGTGGCGACTCTTGCTTAACCGCAACATTTTGCGAAAACAAACGCAAACGCGAACCAGCATTCCAAAACAGTCAGTTCTCGTTCCCACCGATCACAGAACTGGCGACTCTGCTGGGGATACTATTAATAAGTGAGGTGTACCTTAGGATTAGATCACTTGTGTTTTCAATTGTATTGCTTTGTATGCTTTTAATTTTGTGGGCTTGTATCGGAGTTCTATAGATCCTAACCCGGATCTGGGGGTACAATTTTTAGGTAAGTAGCAATAAACTGTGAGGGATCTGTCCGGCATAGACCGACACGGATGAAGCAGTAGCTACGTTGGTGTGGCACCTTGGTCTGTACCGATATCCCTTGTGTTGAAACGAGGAGAATATGGGTCTTCTGAGGAGTCATTAAGCACCAACTGACCTTAGAACCTTAAATTGACCAACTTGGCCATAGAACAGTAGCAGTATGCTACACTCATTGAGACTAAACTCTCGCGATGGTTCTGGCCGCAAGAAAAGGTTGCTAAGCTGGAATTATGACCGATTGAGGGTAGTCAGTGATATTGAGATCCTCTAGTACCCGATTATTATTTTTAGGATAGGTTTAAACCAACTAAACTGAAAGAGGGTAATGCCTAAACTCCATGCCAGCCTAAACTTAAGGCTATATGTGTGACTTGTGTGCCTTCAAACTTGAACTACTTGTTATCTGACAACAGGGGTTCCTTGCAGGTTTTGTTTACAGTCCTTATCCAACAAATTGGATTTATTGCAGGGCTCACTTACATCACCTCACACTTGTGCTTAAACGCATAGCATATACATCATAACATCATACCTTAACATTCCCTTAACCATTTCAAGGATCTCAAGGGTCTGTGATGCAGGTTATGGTACATCAAAAGTCTAGCAAGGGGCAAAGGGGATTTATTTTTCTCTAGCCAAAGTTGTCTAGAAATCCAAGCATGATAACTTGAGTCAGGGGCTATGACCCACTCGATATGGTGAGCTTGACTCTTGAAGAAGGACTCTCAGCAACATGAAGTTCCTTCAATCCAGCTACCAGATTCAGATTCTAACAGTTTTTTGTTTACCCCGCGAGATCCTTGAAAACATTGCATACATATATCATACGTATCATTGCATAACAGGTCTTCCAATACAAGTCTCTCATGTTCTCGCTGTTTATTTCAGCAATGGCTTTCCCACAAGACAACCAGGATTTTCATACTCAAGAGACTCAGTTCAGGGAAATCTTCCTAAACCTATCCAAGGGGCAGGAAGAGTTGAGAACACTCCTCGTGGGGAATTTGGTCAAGAAAAGTCCTGAAGACAATAAGGACGAACGACTGAAACATCTGCAAGCTGAGGTAGATGTAATGAGAACCCAGATGCTGGGGCAGATGGCTCTTATCCAAGGCTTAGCTCGAGAACAAGAAGGGATGAGAACTATGATCAACCATCTTCATCAAGACAGATACAACAACATGAAGCAAACAGTCAAAGTCGGGGACCAAGTCATTGATCAGCCTCCAAGAAGACAAGAGTTTAGTATGGTGAAGAATGGACCTCTCCAAGTTGCTACTACCTCAAGAGTCCAACAACAACCTCACCAAAAACAACAGGTTGATCAGAGTAAGCCAAATATGGCCAAGAGGCAATATACTAAGATCAGCATGTCACTAGCTCAAGCGCTACAACACATGTTGAAGAAGGAGCTGATTACATTAAAAGCTCCTCATCCGAACCCTAAGACTTCTTCTCCTAACTACAACCCGGATGCAAGATGTGCTTATCATTGTGGTAGCCCAGGGCATGACACAAACAACTGTTGGGCTCTGAAGAAAAAGGTCCAAGACATGATTGATGAAGGAGCATTGGAATTCACACAAGATGGTCAGGCTGAGTTCTTCTACCATCCCTCCAAGGCTCACCATTTGAAGTGACTAGTTCAAACTAAGAGACTTTTGTTCATTTGAATTCTGAAATTGTATTTTTCTTTGCTTATTCAAACAATTGTTATCATGTCGAACTCTTTTATTTCATTAATGCATTACAAGTGTCTGTTTTGAATTAATTGTTTTCACTATGCTTAAATTGCTTCATATTTCCTTTTATGATGTTCAACTCTCGATTCTAAGCCTTTTGAGGGAGGATGACGAAAACGATACCACGATCTTTACAGTATGCTTTTGAATAGACCCCGCTGATAAGGTACATGCATTGTTTCAAATCCTAAACAGTGGAGTTATAAGGAAGATAATCCCTCGTCAACCCCTTTGAGCCAAAGAAGTTGGAGTTTTTCTTTTCACAAATTAAAAACCCTTAATTATAACCTGGGGCAGGGTAGTTTCCTCAGTTGATCCAGGTGCACAATGAATGGCATCAAAGAAGTCCTTCCAAATCAAAAGTCAATGGTGGTTCCTTATTTCATAGGCAGTCAATCTCTCAAAAGAATAAAAGCCCATTAAGTCAAAACCTATGAAGGAGACTTACAAAAACTGGGGCATCCCGCTGACTGTAAATACAAAAAGAAACAGCTCAGGCAAAAGACAGGGATAATAAAATCAAAAAGAAAGAGGTCCTAAAAAACTCTCGACAAAAATGACTGCCTATTCAAAATAAATTGTCAGTATCTGAACCATCACTGGAATATCAGAGCAAAGACTCAAACAAGGTCTAATGCACGATTAGCTGAGTTTAGGATCAAAGAACATCACGAAGAGCGGGTGGGTACAAATATACTTTGAGCCTTTATCCTTTGTTTCTTAAACCGTGAACCAAGCCACGTTACAACCCTTCAAAAGTCCTAACTGAAGCATGGGTTAGTTCGAAAGCATACTGTTACAAAAGGTATCCTGACTCCTGTAAGGCTTGCTGTAAATCCTGAGTTGACATCACATTTGACTGTTTTACTGAAAAATGCATTTTCAAAGACTTCAAGACAGACATAAGCTTTGCATTCTTAAAATAACATTGTTTGCATATGACTATTTGTTCAAATAGCAGAGAAATTCACACGACGAATATCTAGTGAACAAAAACCTTCTCAATAAAAAGGTCACCTCAAGTGGAAAAAACACTTCCAATCAAGGGGCCCGGCATGATCATTGTCCATAATCTGGGGCAGTCAAGTCAAGATTCAAGGAATCTCTCAAAATGCCAAATAGCCAGGGGCAGATCTCCATCTGAATTACTTGGGGCATTGGACATGAATTCCAGCAACAAATCTTGCATGATCAAACGAAGATCTTCTGGTAGTATGGTAACACAACACTACCGACAGGGACACATCTCTACATCCTGAGAGCGTAGACATAGTCAGAAAATACTGCGCATAATCAAAGACCCGCTAGGTTGACTGGCCTAGGAAAAAATAAGGGCTTCCCAGCGAACCAAAAGGGTTCGGGCAAAAATAAGGGATGAAAATGAAAAAAATCTGTACACCCGGCAAGTCAAAAACCTGAAAAGGCGGCTTGGGCAAAAAAAGGGTATCCCGGTGGACTGAAAACCCGAAAGGGCGGTCCAGGCAAAAATTAGGGATCAAAGCATACGACTATGTCCCGTCATCTCGTCACTTGCCTACCAGAAGAAGATTTGTCACTTCAATCGGCAATGACCAAGCACCTCATAGGTGGGGATAATACTAGATCCACAGGGCTTCCGCAGGCACCTTCTCCCGCGGAAACAGGGGCGATAAAAAATTGTCCGAACTGTACAGCTGCTCTGCTCACCAGGTACAAAGGTAGATTCAGCTGAAGAACAGGGCTAAGATACTTTCGCTCCCCGCAGAATAAGGCAGTAATGGTAGCTCTCCCAGCTGAGACTTGCAGCTATGTACAAATCAGCAATACTCTCCCCAAGCAAAGTTGGTCTACCATCAGCCCTAAAAAGGTTGGGTATCCCCAGAAGATCTTAATATTCCCCAGCGGAGTATAAGGATATTCTCCAGCAAGCGTAAGAGTATCCCCGACAGTCTTAATATTCCTCAACAGAGTATAAGAATGTTTCCCGGAGGAACACAAGATACCCCCAGTGGAGCCATTTCCCCAGCGCAGTCTAAAAAAGCTTCCCCAACAGAGTTGGATCGTCTTCCCCAACAGATTTTGGAAGCTTATCCCCTGCAGAGCACAAACAAGTCTCCCCAGCCAATTTCAGAAGGTTATCCTCAGCAAGTTGCAACTGAAAGATCATCCCCGGCGAAGTTCTTTCTTTCCCCAAACAGGACTCCTATCATCAACAAATTCAATATCACCAGCAACGGTAATCCATCCCCAGCAGAGTTCATCATCAAAATCCCCGACAGAGCTTATCAACGGAATCCCCAACGGGGTTTACTGTTAAAATCATCAGCATAACATCTCTCCCCCACAGAGTAATTCCGCGCAGAGTAATCTCTTCATCAAGTTTATTCCCCAACGGAGTCATCCTCTCCGGCAGGTTTATTCTTGCAATCATCTTCGTCCATCATCCCCAGCGGAAACGAAGAACTCGACACTATTCTCCAGAAGCTATCCAGGATTTATTTTCCCCAGCTAAAACATTATATTTCCATACATCATGATACATGCATAAACGCATCATACCACACAATCTCATTTATGTTGAGAACATCATTGCTTGGTCCATATCATGCATTGCATATGACTGACCTTTTACCTTTCAGGAAGGATGCAGTTAAATTCTCACCCATATCAAAAGGCCTTCTCTGGTCCAGTTAAATCGATTCCTAAAGATTTTTCTGATGCCGATCCAGTTGAAGATATTCCAAGACCTTGTCTGGTCCAGTCAAATCGACTCCTAAAGATTTTTCTGAGGCGAAGCCAGTTAATGGAGACAAAATCAGTTAAATCAATTCCTAAAGATTTTTCTGAGGCGAAGCCAGTTAATGGAGACAAAATCAGATAAATCGATTCCTAAAGATTTTTCTGAGGCAAAGCCAGTTAATGGAGACAAAATCAGTTAAATCGATTCCTAAAGATTTTTCTGAGGCGAAGCCAGTTAATGGAGACAAAATCAGTTAAATCGATTCCTAAAGATTTTTCTGAGGCGAAGCCAGTTAATGGAGACAAAATCAGTTAAATCGATTCCTAAAGATTTTTCTGAGGCGAAGCCAGTTAATGGAGACAAAATCAGTTAAATCGATTCCTAAAGATTTTTCTGAGGCGGAGCCAGTTAATGGAGACAAAATCAGTTAAATCGATTCCTAAAGATTTTTCTGAGGCGAAGCCAGTTAATGGAGACAAAATCAGTTAAATCGATTCCTAAAGATTTTTCTGAGGCAAAGCCAGTTAATGGAGACAAAATCAGTTAAATCGATTCCTAAAGATTTTTCTGAGGCGAAGCCAGTTAATGGAGATAAAATCAGTTAAATCGATTCCTAAAGATTTTTCTAAGGCGAAGCCAGTTAATGGAGACAAAATCAGTTAAATCGATTCCTAAAGATTTTTCTGAGGCGAAGCCAGTTAATGGAGACCAAATCAGTTAAATCGATTCCTAAAGATTTTTCTGAGGCGAAGCCAGTTAATGGAGACAAAATCAGTTAAATCGATTCCTAAAGATTTTTCTGAGGCGAAGCCAATTAATGGAGACAAAATCAGTTAAATCGATTCCTAAAGATTTTTCTGAGGTAAAGCCAGTTAATGGAGACAAAATCAGTTAAATCGATTCCTAAAGATTTTTCTGAGGCGAAGCCAGTTAATGGAGACAAAATCAGTTAAATCGATTCCTAAAGATTTTTCTGAGGCAAAGCCAGTTAATGGAGACAAAATCAGTTAAATCGATTCCTAAAGATTTTTCTGAGGCAAAGCCAGTTAATGGAGACAAAATCAGTTAAATCGATTCCTAAAGATTTTTCTGAGGCGAAACCTATCAATAGAGACAACCTGTCGATAGAGACAACCTGTCAAAAGAGACAACCCGTCAATAGAGACAACCCGTCAAAAGAGACAACTCGTCAACAGAGACAACCCGTCAACAGAGACAACCCGTCAAAAGAGACAACTCGTCAACGGAGACAACCCGTCAAAAGAGACAACCTGTCAACGAAGAAAACTCGTCAAAAGAGATAACCTGTCAAAAGAGACAACTCGTCAACAGAGACAACTCGTCAAAAGAAACAACCTGTCAAAAGAGACAACTCGTCAAAAGAGACAACCTGTCAATAGAGACAACCTGTCGATAGAGACAACTCGTCAAAAGAGACAACCTGTCAATAGAGACAACCTGTCAATAGAGACAACCTGTCAATAGAGACAACTCGTCAAAGGAGACACCCCGTCAGAAGAGACAGTCCATATACGATCCAGATTCAGATGTAATTCTGTCACTCATTCAAATACAGTCCAACAATTGCCCCTGGATGGCATCTTTAAGCCCATCTCCAATGACTATCCATTACCTCTCTTGCAGATGGCATCTATAAGCCCATCCTCCTACCAACAATCTCCAAATGGCATCTGTAAGCCCATTCCCGACATCACAATGCTGATACTACACCATGCGAGTGCAAATTTCTGGGCACTCTAGTGTTCAATTATCTTCCACCTTCGGATCACGAAAGGCTAGAAAGCCAATCTATATCCTCAGGTTTAAGAAAATTGAACAGGGGCAACTATTGCACCCCAAAATTTGCCCTCTCATGTTTTCCAAAGTCTTCCCCCTGCATGGTTGATCACAAACTCTTGCCTAAGGAAAAGGAAAATTTTTGAGTGGTGCTTTAAGTACATTTCGATTGGCATTCTGAAAAACCCTTCGATTGGCAGGAGCACTTCGATTGGCATTCTGAAGGAGCATTTCGATTGGAATTCTGAGGGAGCACTTCGATTGGCATTCTGAAGGAGCATTTCGATTGGCATTCTGAAGGAGCATTTCGATTGGCACTCTGAAGAAGCATTTCGATTGGCATTCTGAGGGAGCACTTCGATTGGCATTATGAAGGAGCATTTCGATTGGTATTCTGAAGGAGCATTTCGATTGGTGTTCTGAAGGAGCCTTTCGATTGGCATTCTGGACGAGTACTTCGATTGGCATTATAACAGTGTCCTTCGATTGGAATTCCAGAAGGTCCATTCGAAGAGGCATTCGAAGGGTCCATTCGAAGAAGCTTTCGAAAAGCATTCGAAGGACGCCATCAGCCCATTCGAAGGAGGTCATCAAGAGGGCGCCCAAATCAACATGTCCAGGTTCATTCAAGAGACACAAATGTTTCAAAAAAGGAAGTTATTTAATGTGTTCGTTTCTTGTCTCATGGAATTTAGTGGCATGTTTAATGGCTGTCTCTTGCCATTATTGCACCCTCACACCCCTATAAATATAGAGGCCAGTGGCACATTACAGGACACGGAAATCAAATCAACAGACGAAAGACGAAAAATCACACGAAAATCACACACAAAAATTGCCTCAAAGAGCCAAAGCAGTCCTTCAGATCAAAGGTGCCTACGCCCAGAAGCTCAGATCGAAGGTGCCCACGCCCAGAAGCCCCCAGATTGAAAGTGCTCCCATCCAGCCAGTGCCAAATCGAAGGTCCCAACTACTGCAAGAGAGGGTAAATTGTCAAAAAAACTTTTCATTTTGCATAACACATTATTACTTGTTGTTACCTTGATTTGCCATCCTAGACAGGATCGAAAGGCCTGGGTTTGGCACCCAGGTCATGTTTTTCGTGTGCTAACATTTGCTGCAGATTTAGCCTGAATAGACCCCAATAAGTGCAGGATCGATGTCCTGGGATTCAATACCCAGGCCCCGCATTTTATTTCGCTCACATACTTTTTCAGGTATAACAGCCCAGATCGAGGGAGACACCTTCTCTGGATCGAACCCATTAGCATGCTGGATCGAAGGAGGCACTTCATTCCTGGATCGGAAGCCATGACCTCCATGATCGAAGGGCAATCCTCTTCCCTGGATTGAAGGCCACTCACGCCTTACTGTCTGGCCCAATCGAAAGGACAAGGACCCTCTCTGGATCGAAGCAATCCTCTTCCCTTGATCGAAGGCCACTCACGCCTTACTCTGGCCCAATCGAAAGGACCAGGACCCTCTCTGGATCGAAGCAGTCCATTCCCTCCCTGGGTCGAAGCTCCTTTTTTCCTTGGATCGAAGGATCCCTCTTGCATTTTATTTTTGTTTTCCATAGACTTCTTTTTTTTTTTATCTTTTTAATTATCCTTAAAAATAAAAAAAACACAAAAACATTAGGCTAGTTCTTTTTCTATTAAATTAACTTTGTAAATTAACCTTTAATTATCTTAACATTTTTCCAAAAAAACTAAAATTAAATAGATTTAGATTATTTTCCCAAAATAAAATAAAACAACAAAAAAGATTTTATTCTTAGAATTTTAGAGTTTATCTTCAGATTCGCGCGTTTATTTTATTGTGATTTCCCACTGGGATGTAATAGCTTAAACTAAGACCCTTTACTGCTTTTGTTTCCCCAATTTTTAGACATGTAAATAATCCCCCTCCCCGAAAGCCTTGTAATAGCGTAGGATTTACAATTCTCGCACTTTAAATTCCTGTACATATATTAACTGCTTAGATGTATGCTAACTAGGATTGCATGGCAAGATCTATCTTAATTTAAAATCAACCACAGCTCACCATAACATGTACAAAGATAATATAAACTGAAAATTGACACACTAGCACATGCCACTCCTAGGGTACGCCTCACTTGGTTGCCTCAAACGTGGTCATTAAGTATAGGATGTTTTAGAGGTCGTCCTTCTATCCAAAGATCAAAGTTGCCTCGAAATGGTTGCCTCGATAAAAATGATCTAAGACATTAGGATTACCACTAAAGCGTCCTAACGTTGCTTTAGTGACCACACGTCCCTAAAATCGAATTGACCCGAAAACTCCAACAACGGTGCTACCTACTCCTCAATAGTGGGATAGTGCTGTCTAAAGGACATTAGCCCAGTTTAATTCCTTTTTGAGTAGGTAGATGTTCTTAAGTACTTGCTCCTTTTAAAAACAAAACAAAACTTTTCGCACCTACACTCTCTTCAAAGACAAAACTCTTTTCAAAACCCACAAACACAAAGAAAAGCAAACTTTTGAAAACATAGTGAGCAAGTACCTAAGAGCCCGTGGATAACCACAGATAGAAAGGGTGCTAACACCTTCCCTTTCTATAATCTACCTCCCGAACCCGAGAAACATCTCGAAAAGGAATTTTTCTGTGCTTTTGTCCTTTCCCTTGTTGGATAAAATAAAAGACGGTGGCGACTCTTGCTTAACCGCGACATTTTGCGAAAACAAACGTAAACGCGAACCAGCATTCCAAAACAGTCAGTTCTCGTTCCCACCGATCACACCCCCTATTCAAACTTGTACCCCCTTCCCATAATATTGTTGTAATAGTTAGATTTACTTTACGCAATTTACCGTATTATATGCATGCTTAGTAAAAATTAGGGTTTTGTATGCAAAGACAAAAACCACACAAAGCACCATTTCAAACAATTGGAAAAGCAAAGCAAGTGATCTAAACAAGTAACTAAGAGCCCATGGAAAACCATGGATGAAAAGGGTGCTAGCACCTTCCCTTTTCATAATCTACCCCCCGAACCCAAGAAAACATCTCAAAGGTATTTCCTGTGCTTTTTGACCTTTCCTTTGGATAAAATAAAAAGTCGGTGGCGACTCTTGCTAAACCGAAATATTTGCAAACACAAACGCAAAACTTCAAGTCTGTTCTCCCACCGTATCACAGAACTGGCGACTCTGCTGGGGAACTAATAAAAGTGGGGGTTACCTTAGGGTTTATATCACCTTTACATGCTTATCTTGCTTGACTCGTTTGCTTTACACTTTGGTTCTATTGTTTGGGTTTGAATCCTCTACCCGGATTTGGGAAATATTCATAGGTAAATAGCAATACGTTGTGGAAACTGTGCGGGGTATACCGACATG
The DNA here is from genome assembly GCA_948472305.1 of Vicia faba. Lineage (NCBI taxonomy): Eukaryota > Viridiplantae > Streptophyta > Magnoliopsida > Fabales > Fabaceae > Vicia > Vicia faba. Next base: position 353,136,511 of record OX451735.1, read on the forward strand.
GTCTAAGCAATAGCTATATTAGTGAGACATATTTGTGGGTACCGGTAGCCTTTGAGTCAATCAAAGAGAATACGGGGCCGCTGAGTGATGTCATGAAGCACTAGTGGTCTTTTAGAACCTTTACTTGACCAACTTGGCCTTTTAGGATGTAGTGAGATGACCGACTTTAGTGCAGTCCGAAGTTGGTAGATACTCGATACTACACTCATTGAGGGTTGTTTTCTTGGAATATTTCGGTCGCCAGTAAAGTGGCTAAACTGAAACATTGAACACATAAAATAATCCAGTGATATTGAGCTCCTTAAAACCCGGTTACTATTTATAGGACAGGTTGAGCCAACTAAACTTCAAGAGGGTACTTACCTATGAAACCCCATGCAAGCCTAAACTAGGAACTTGTGTGTTTTGCTTGTACATATATACTTGTGCATAACATCATGAACATCATGAAGCATCATTTGCATCCACTAACCATTTCAAGGATTTTGGATTTTCATCTTTGTTCCTGTTTTGTAGGTTATGGAATCCCTTCGCAGGAAAACTATTCAGGTCAATCTTGTGAGAATCCCTCCTCAAATAAAGGAGCTTGCTTCCAAGATTCCAGAGTATTCTCCATTCACTGAAAGACATGGTTGACTTCTCAACTTGGTCAACTCCAACACAGAGGAAGACGCGGTGAAAGTTCTTTTCCAGTTCTTTGACCCCCTACACCACTGCTTCACATTTCCTGATTACCAGCTAATGCCTATTTTGGAGGAATTTTCTCAACTCTTGAGGATTCCTATTCTCCATCAACTACCTTTCAATGGTACGGAAAGAGATCCAAAGCCTGAAGATGTTGCTCAAGCCCTGCACTTGCAACCATCAGATGTCACAAGTCATTAGGAAACCAGAAGTGGTGTCAAGGTTTTTTTTGGCAAAGTTCCTGTTTGAGAAAGCTCAAGAATGCTGGAATTCTCTAGACTTGCAAGCTTTTGAGGAGATTGTAGATCTTCTCATCTATGGGTTGGTCTTGTTCCCAAACCCTGACCAACTTATAGATGTCAATGCTGTCAAAATCTTCATGTCTCGGAATCCTGTGCCTACTTTACTTGGGGACATCCTACACTCTTTTCACACTCGAACAATGAGGAAAAAAGGTGTTCTCATGTGTTGTACTCCTCTTCTAGCAAGATGGTTTATTTCTCATCTTCCCCAATCAGTCTTGAAGAATGAGCAAGGCTTGAGGTGGTCACAACGGTTGATGACTCTTACATATTCAGATGTTCATTGGTGTTCTCGATCTAGAGAAAATGTTATCATCATTGACCATTGTGGGGAATTCCCTAATGTCCCTCTACTTGGAATTATGGGAGGCATCACCTACAACCCATGCTTGGCTCTGAGACAGTTTGGGTATGCCCGAAGGGATGGCCCACATGACATGCTGATTCCAGACTTGGTTTTTGACTTCGACAATGACGATCAAGGACTTCGACAAAGGTTCATCCGAGCTTGGAGGATGCCCAACAAGGTGGACAGTAAGACCTTGGGACACAAGAATTCCATCCACCTTGAGCCTTATCTCAAGTGGGTACGAACCCGCGCCCAAAGTCTTATGATGCCTTACCCCTACATTCTCCCTGTGATTAAAGAGCCTGTTAAGGAAGGAGAGGTTCCATACACCCTCCTACATCCTGACATGCCGACATCACTTGAAGATATGCAAAGGAGTTGGATACAGCTCAAGGAAGAATGCGATACGTTTGAAGCCCAATTCTACGCCAGTGAGAAGAAGGTTTTGGAACTTACTCGTCAACTTCACGAAGATCAGACTCTCAACACCTACATTGCACCAAAAAGGATGCACAACGTATTTTTACATTAGAATTTTATATTATTTTGCCCATGGGGCATTGATGTACTAACAAATTCTATCTTATTAATATGACGTATGTTCTTTTTGTTTAAAACAAATTTGAATTCCTGAATCCTTGAATGCATTACATGAATACATATCATTCATCATATGCATAAACAGGTCTTCACACCAAGTTTCCTCATCTCTCTGCTGTTTATTTCAGCAAGATGGATATTGAACAAACGGTCAAAGACTTACAAGCTCATAATTCACAATTCCAACAGCTACTCATGACCTTGGCTAAGGGTCAGGAGGAGCTCAAAACTCTACTGGAAAAGGAAAAGGAGAAAAAGAAGAATAAGAGAGTTGGTGTGGCTACCTTGGGCAGAAGATTTGAAGGTCAAGCCAGAAGGGTCCTGGATTTCCCATCAACATCTGAAGAGGGTGAAGGAAAGGGTAAAGGAGTTGCTGTGCCTTCTAATTCTGAAGCTGAAGAAGAGGAAGATGAGGATTACTCAGAACAACAGTATCCTCCTGTAGATGATAAATACAAGAACTTGGAGGAACGTCTGGCAGCCATGGAGGTTCAGAGAGTGCCTGGGCTGGACTTTGAAGAGTTGGGGTTGGTTTCTGGAATTGTAATCCCTCCCAAGTTTAAAGTACCTCTATTTGATAAGTACGATGGGGTGTCTTGTCCCAAGATGCACCTATGGTCTTATGTCAGGAAAATTCAACCACATTCTTCTGACAAAGACCTGTGGGTACACTTCTTCCAGGACATTTTGTCGGGGACGCAGTTAGATTGGTTCTACCAGCTAGAGAGGTCTGATGTGCACAATTAGGAGGATTTGGCTGCTGCCTTCTACAAGCAGTATCAATATAATGCGGACTTAGCACCAACCCGTACTCAATTACAGAGTATGGGCATGGTCTCCAATGAAGGTTTCAAAGAGTATGCCCAGAAATGGAGAGACTTGGCGGGAAGAGTACAACCACCTCTATCTGAGAGGGAGCTAGTAGACATGTTCTTGGGGACTCTGTCAGGACCTTTCTTTAATCACCTGATAGGAAGTTCGTCTGCGGGGTTCACTGAGTTGATTCTAACTGGTGAAGGAGTTGAAGCCGGAATCAAGAGCGGGAAAATTCAAAAAGAAACATCTGCTTCCGCTGCCATCAAAAAGCCTTTTCCAGCAAAGAAAGAAGTCTCGGTTGTCTACTCCCAGAGAGGTCAAGGAAGAGTTGACTGCCGGCCAGCGGTGGGGGCCATAATGATTCAGAAGTCTGCAGCTGATCAGCCCAGAAACAATCAACCCAGAACCAACCAAGCAAGGGTGGAAAGGCCTGTATGGCAATTCACCCAGATAGACATGACTCCTGCTCAGGTTCTACCCCATCTCTTGAAGTTAAACCTTGCCAGTCTGAAAGAGGCCCCGAAGAATCCGAATACATCTTCTCCTTTTTACCATTCGAACGCCGAGTGTGCTTATCATTCAAGGAGTATAGGGCACGACACCAATAATTGTTGGGCCCTGAAGAATAAGATTCAGGATTTGATAGATGCTAAAGAAGTTGAATTAGACACCCCTGAAAAGCCGAATGTAATCTCTGCTCCAATGCCAAGGCATGGCCATAATGACCATGCTATTGAAAAAGATCTTTTTGTTGCTACTGTTGATGATTTGATAACTCTGCTACCGATAATCAAGCTGAATTTGCTGAAGGCTGGGATTTTCCCAGGTTATGAAGAAGATTGCTGCCTTTGTTCATCCTTACCAACCGACTGTCCATTGTTGAAGTTAGGCATCCAACGCCTAATGGATAACCAAGAAATCCTTTTTGAAAAGACTCCTGTTACACCGACTCCTGTCAATGATATTTCAATAATTACCATATTCGCCAATCTTTCCAAGGTCTCCAAAAGACCTTTACATCCGATCCAAAGATTGCACCTTTGAAGATAACCATGCCGGGGCCCGTCCCGTACAAGTCCAACAAATCAATACCATGGAACTATGATGGAGAGATCTATTACCACAGTATTAAAAAAATTGAATCAACTGAAGAGAGTTCTGATGAAGAGACTTCTGACATTGGAAACATTGCTGGAACGAGTAAAATCACCCGCAACGGAAGAATTTTCTCTCTGGAGATTGCTCATCCAAAGGCAATCTTTGGACCCTCAGCTGCTCTTAAGGTTACCCCTGTACCGGTCAACATATCTGCGAGAACTCCAATTATTGAAGAAGTTGTGACTCCTGTGGTTGTCCCCTCTGCTGCTGCTGATGATAGAGGGAAAGGGATCCAAGAAGCACCCGTCAGGACGAGGGCTCAGCCATTGGTCATCCCTGAGACCTCTCAAAAATAAATGGAAGAGATTTTGAAAATAATCAAGAAAAGCGATTATGATGTTGTGGAACAACTGGGGAAAACCCCCTCAAAGATCTCTATGTTGGCCCTGCTGCTTTGGTCCGAAGCTCATGCTAAAGCTCTGATCAGATTTTTGAAGACGACCCATGTGCCACAGGAAACCTCCGCGGATCAGTTCCAGGAATGTGTAGCTAGCTTAACAGCTGACAATGGTCTAGGATTCTTCGATGCTGATTTAACATCTAAAGGGAGAAAGCATAATGACGCTTTGCATGTCTCAGTGGAATGCAGAGGGACTACTCTAGCTCACGTTCTGGTTGATACTGGGTCGTCTTTAAATGTCTTGCCGAAGAAAGCCTTAGATAGATTGGATTGTGAAGGCTTAACCCTGAAACCTAGCAATATAATTGTCAGAGCCTTTGACGGTTCTAAAAGGATGGTCCACGGGGAGGTGGACATCCCGATCAAAGTGGGAACATAAACTTTCAACTCCACATTCTATGTGATGGACATCCGTCCTTCCTATTCTTGCTTGTTGGGAAGACCCTGGATTCACAATACTAGAGCCGTCACTTCCTCTCTGCATCAAATGCTCAAGTACCCTGTCCAGGGGAAAATCATAACTGTTCATGGCGAAGACGAATACATGATAAGCCATCTAAATTCTTTCCGCTATGTAGAATTGGATGGTGAATTCATCGAAACCCCTTTTCATCATTTTGAAGAGGTAGCTCAGGAGATTGCGGCAACCAAAACACTGGCTTCTGTACTCATGATTACCAAACCTGCGCCTCGGATGTCGTCCCTCAAAGATGCAAAGGCTGTGATTGAAGAAGGAGGAAGACAATCTGGGGGAAACTCCCAGACTTTCCTTTCAAATCAGATAAATTCGGCTTGGGATTCACTGCTTTTGCTCAAAAGGATGTACGCCGCACCCGGGCTGGAGGACCACCAGTGAAGATCACCCATCATGGAGTCAATGCTTTGGAGGATGGTGAAGAGGAGAGCAACTTGGAAGACTGGATTTTCCCTACTGTTAGCGGAGGACTGTGCAACTGGGAGGAAAAAGACTTTGTTCTGATTACTTTCATACCGCAATAATTTATCTTTCAAACATTTCTGTTGGTTTGTAATAATTCTCAAATAATTCGTACACTTTTAACCTTGTTCCTTACCCGAGGCATATAGGTCCATTTGTAAGGGTTTGATTTTTCATCTTCATATGCCATTTTAATGAATCATAGACGTTTTCACATATAAAATTTTATGTTCATTGTCTTTCTTTTTACGTTTTATTTGTTTAAAGGTGGCTATCCCTTACACACACCCACACTCACAAATGCAGGTACCCTTCCATTCCGGATTCCATGGGTAACAATTCTGCTATGGCCTTCAGTGACTATGAAGATCTGGTCTACCATGCCGAATACGAAGGTGATGAAGATTGTGAAGTGCCGGGAGAGTTGGCTAGGCTGCTACAACAGGAAGAAAGGGCAATTCTACCTCATGAGGAGCTGTTAGAGACAATCAACTTGGGTACTGATGAAGACATAAAAGAAGTCAGAGTGGGTGCCAACCTAGAGCCAAGTGTCAAGGAGCGCTTAGTTCAGCTGTTGAATGAATATGTTGAGATCTTCTCCTGGTCCTACGAAGACATGCCGGGACTCGATACAGATATTGTGGTGCACCGTCTGCCCACAAGAGAAGACTGTCCACCAGTTAAACAGAAAGTTTGCCGCATGAGGCCCGACATGTCTGAAAAGATCAAAGCCGAAGTTATGAAGCAGTTCAATGCTGGATTTCTTGCTGTTACCTCCTATCCATAATGGGTTGCTAACATTATGCCCGTGCCTAAGAAGGATGGCAAAGTCAGAATGTGCGTGGATTACAGAGACTTAAACAGGGCTAACCCTAAAGATGACTTTCCACTACCGCACATTGACATCTTGGTTGACAATACAACTCAGCACAAGGTATTTTCTTTCATGGACGGATTTTCAGGTTACAACCAGATCAAAATGGCACTTGAAGACATGGAGAAAACTACTTTTGTTACACAGTGGGGTACGTTCTGCTACAAAGTGATTCCATTCGGACTGAAGAATGCCGGGGAAACCTATCAGCGCGCCATGGTAGCTTTGTTTCATGATATGATACATCATGAGATGGAGGTCTACGTAGATGACATGATAGCCCGATCATAAACAGAAGAAGAACACCTCGACCATTTGCAAAAGCTGTTTGTCAGGTTGAAGGAGTACAAGCTCAGATTAAACCCTAACAAGTGCACTTTCGGAGTTAGGTCCGGTAAACTCTTGGGTTTCATTGTCAGCAACAAAGGTTTCGAGGTTGATCATGCCAAAGTCAAAGCTATACAAGAAATGCCTGCTCCTCGCACTGAGAAGGAGGTCAGAGGTTTCTTGGGACGCCTAAACTACATTGCTAGGTTCATCTCTCACCTAACATCTACCTGTGAGCCAATCTTCAAGCTGTTGAAGAAAGATCAGGTGGTTAAATGGAATGATGACTGTCAAGTTGCTTTCGATAAAATCAAGGAGTATTTGCTAGAACCTCCCATCTTGATGCCACCCGTCGAAGGAAGACCGCTAATCATGTATCTGACCGTCCTAGAGAATTCAATGGGGTGCGTACTGGGCCAACATGACGAGTCTGGCCGAAAAGAGCATGCCATTTATTACCTTAGCAAAAAGTTTACCGACTGTGAGACCCGATACTCACTGCTCGAGAAAACTTGCTGCGCTTTGGTATGGGCTGCTCGCCAGCTAAGGCAGTATATGTTGACTCATACCACTCTGCTGATATCTAAGATGGATCCGATCAAGTACATCTTTGAGAAGCCTGCTTTGTCTGGAAGAATAGCTAGATGGCAGATGATCCTCACGGAATACGACATACAGTACACGACCCAAAAATCTATAAAGGGGAGTGTACTAGCTGACCATCTGGCTCATCAAGCTGTCGAAGATTACCAATCCATGAAGTTCGACTTCCCCGACGAAGACATTATGACATTGGACAATATTGAAGATTTCAGACCGTATGACAGACCTGAACAAGGATCCCGATGGACCCTGTACTTTGATGGTGCCTCCAATGCACTTGGCAACGGTATCGGCGCGGTACTCATCTCTCCATAAGGTTGCCATACACCTTTCACCGCCAGACTTTGCTTTAACTGTACCAACAACATGGCCGAATATGAAGCTTGCACCTTTGGTCTCAAGGCTGCAATAGACTTGGGAATCAAACCTTTGGTTGTGTTTGGAGACTCAGATTTGGTCATCAGTCAGATCAAAGGAGAGTGGGACACTAAACATCCCAACCTCATCCCTTACAAAGAACATGTCTTGACATTGCTACCTCATTTCGAGCAGATTACCTTCGAACACTTCCCGCGAGAAGAAAATCAGCTAGCAGATGCTCTAGCTACAATGTAATCCATGTTTAAACTTAACTGGGATAATGAGGCTCCCCAAATCACCATCGAGCGAATGGATGAACCTGCACATTGTCACGAGATTAATACCGAAGAAGTAGTGGACCGCCCGTGGTTTCACAAAGTCAAAAGGTATCTCGAGGCTCAAGAATACCCTGAAGGAGCTTCAGTCAACAACAAAAAGTTCTTGAGGAGATTATCTGCTAAGTTCTTCCTGAGCAATGGTATCCTCTACAAGCGCAATCATGATTGCATTCTGCTCCGTTGTGTGGACAAGGTTGAAGATGAGTAGATCATGGCTGAACTACACAATGGTACCTTCGACACCCACTCTAGCGGGCATATGATGGCTAAGAAGATTCTACGGGCAGGCTATTACTGGTCTACCATGGAAGCTGACTACTATCAACATTCCCGTACTTGTCACAAATGCCAAATCTATGCGGACAAGGTACATATACCTCCAGTTCCTCTCAATGTCAAAAGTTAGGGCGGTTCAGGCAAAAGTTAGGGATAAATAAAAAAATCTGTACACCCGGCAAGTTGAAAACCCGAAAGGGCGACTTGGGCAAAAAAGGGTTTCCCGGTGGATCGAAAACCCGAAAGGGCGGTCCAGGAAAAAGTTAGGGAATTAAAGCGTTTGACTATGTCTCGTCGGATCGCTTTAAGGACAATCTCTTCACAGACAAGCTCCGAGCTTATGATCAACTCAATCATCTTCGGACGAAGCAACGAATGGACAAGATATTCAGAGTTACGAAGGCTATAGCAGAATGGGAACCCCATGGAATTTTCACACATAGCCATCTTTCTTTGTATAAATTTTTCTCATTTTTATGACAACGTTCTCTTACTAGGATGTCTGTCTCCTTTGTACAAAATACTTACACAAAGTTAATACAAAGATACTTCAAAGTGCAGAAAACTATTTGCCTTTTCTTCTTCTTTACACTTGTATTTTATTTGAAAACGTCCAATGATTTATTAATGAGCATATGCATTTGAATATAATCAATGTTTACAAATAAACAAAATGGGAAAGAATAATTACTGACAGGTTGAAAGTATAGGAAAACGTCTTTAGGCTATTCCAAGAGAAATCCCCTGCAATACATCATCCAGGTCCCCAGCGGAGCTAAAACCTTGAAATGCATATCCCCAGCGGAGTTATAATTTCAATCCTTAATTCCCACTAGAGTTAAAACTTCAAACTCCCAATCCTCAGCGGAGCCAAAACTTTGAACTACAGACCCTCAACGGAGATGAAACCTTCTTCCCCAACGGAGTCAAATTTCCAACTACCAATCCCCAGCGAAAACCATTCAGTTTTCCCCAATTTCCCCAACAAGTTGTATTGAAACCTGGAAGTCAACCAGATAACAGTTAACTTTTGTCTTATCCCCAAACTAGGATAATTCCCCAGTAGATTGGCATACAACCCAAACTCCTGAACTTTTTCCAAACAGGAATAAGCTTTTCCCCCAGAATCCTGAACTTACTCTCCAGCAAGATAGCTACTCCCCAGTAGTATAGCTACTCCCCAGAGTTTTTCATCCCCTAGGAGATTGAATATTCTCATTCTCATTTCCCCAGTAAAGTTGCCAGAGCCTTCTTTACTCCCCAGCATGAAGTTGCCAAAGGCTTCATCACTCCCCAGCATGAATTTGTCAGAATTTTTAATCCCCTGCAGATCGAAGATTCTCTTTCTTGACTCCTCAGCATGAAGTCCCCAAGGATTCAAATTCCCCAGGAGATTGAAGATTCTCATTCTTAGTTCCTCGCAGAAATCATCAGAGTTTTCCCTATTCCCCAGCCGAGTAAGGATTCCCGTTATTTAACCCCCAGTGGAAGTCTTCAAAATTCTCTGGATTTCCCAAGCAGATTTCTCAAGCAGTACATGGCATTACTTCCCCTAACAGAATGTTTATCATCCTCCAACTCCAAGGACTTGAAGGATCCCTATATCCCCAGGAAAGCCGTGAAGGATTCTCACATCCCCGCAGAAGTTGTCAAGGATCTTTAATCCCCAAGCAGTCAGCAAGGATTTCTCATCCTCAACAATCGAAGATTTTGAATCTCCAGCAGCGGTCAAGGATTTATTTTCCCCGGCAGCAGTCAAGGATTTCATTATCCTTAGCTATCAAGGATTTATTTTCCTCAATAATACAACAAATCAGCTTACATGCGCATACACTACATTCATATATCATAAACATTGATAAAACACATTTATTGTATCATACATTACATGCAACATAACTTTGTGTTTCAGTTAACATTTTACCCTTTTCAGGATAAGATTAAAAGCTATCTTCAACAAATACTCAAAGATTTCAGATACAGTTCAGATACGCTCCTGACACGGATGCCATCCTGATACTCATTCAGACTTCAACAATCATGATACAGTTCAGATACGCTCCAGACATGGATGCCATCCTGATACTTATTCAGATTTCAACAATCAGATACATATTATATACGCTCCAGACACGGAAGCCATTCTATTTCTCATTCAGATTCAACTATCAATTTCAAGTTCAGATACACTCCAGACACGGAAGTCATTCTGTCACTTATTCAGATCCCAGTTACAATTCAGATACACTCCAGACACGGAAGTCATTCTGCTACACATACAGATCTCAACTTCAGATACAGTCCAGATACGCTCCAGACACGGTTGCCATTCTGTCACTCGTTCAAAAGTTTCCCCAGCTCAGATACACTCCAGACATGGAAGTCATTTTGTCGCCTATTCAAGATACAATCCAGATACGCTCCATACACGGTTGCCATTCTGTCACTTATTCTGACTTTTTCCCCAGCCCAGAGATGCTCCAGACATGGACACCATTTTGTCACTTATTCAGATTTCAGATTCAGATACAATACAGATACACTCCAGACACGGTAGTCATTCTGTTATTCATTCAGAGTCAAGTACAGTTACAGCTCGAATACGCTCCAGACACGGACGCCATTCTCTTGCTCATACAAACTCAGTCTCCAGATACAGTTCAGATACGTTCCAGACGCGGATACCATTATGATACCCATTCTTCTGACTTACAACATACAATTCAACAAACATTCTTGATGGCATCTACAAGCCCATCTCCGAAAAGATTCTGTCACCTCTCCAAATGTCATCTTTAAGCCCATTCCCTCAACTACATTTTGACGACTGCAAATTTACGGGCACTCTAGTGTCCAATCATCTTTTACCTTCGAGTCACGAACGACAAAACTCGCCAATCTAACTCTTCAGGTTCAAGATGATTGAACAGGGGCAGCTGTTGTGCCCTAAAATTTGCCCTCTCATTTTATCAAGATTTTCCTCACAAGACTTCTTGGACTCAAGACCAGATTAGGGTTTGCTCAGCTCAAGACATCTCCTTGCACTGATGACCTGAAATTAGGGTTTGAGTTTGCACAAGGATTTTTTGACTTCCAATGCATCATGTGACTTTCATACTTCATGTTGGACTCCTAAGATTTCTCATACCAAGTTTCAAGCCTTGAATCAAATTTTTGCCCAGTCAATTGGACAGTTGACCTAAAAATCAACTGTAATGGGGAAAAAGTCAACGGTGGCCAATTTACAGTAAAACCTCATGATTTTTGATCCACATCAACATTATAGACTCATATGAACCATTTTATCAAGTTTAGACCACAACTCCTCAAGAAATTTGATCAGATCACCAAAAGGGCAAAATGGTCATTTTTAGGGTTTTGACTGTAGAAGGGCAATTTCTGATTTTTCACCTAGCCAATGGCAAATTGGGTTCAAGCATGGTTTCAAGGACTCAATGGAATCATATTGACATAATCAAAAGGTTCAAAAGATCTCAAATGCATTAAATTGACAAATGAATTTTCCAGTCAACTGATCGAAAATCAACTGTACATTGAAAAGTCAAACTTTGACTTTTTGGTCAAAATCAAGTGCCAAGGGTCATTTTTCATCAAGATGTGTCAAAACATGAAATTTGTTGACCAAGAAACCTAATTTTGAAAATTAGGGTTTAAGTTTGAAAATTTTCATAACTTAGAAATTTTCTAAGTTATGAAAATTTCTTATTTTTTCCCAACCTTTCCCAACTTTTTCACCATGATGCAATTGGATTAAAAGAAAACTTCCAACATGAAAGTTGTAGTACTCCACAAAATATACAACTTTGATTTACAAAGTTTTCCCAAAAGATGCTTGGATATCAAGTTATGATTTTGTGAATAGGGGTCCATGAAACTTTTAACTTAGTGAAATTTTGCCCTAGTTTAGGCAGATTTTTGACCTAACTTCATGGCAACTTTTCACCTAGTTCAAATTTGAATCTCAAAATTCATTTCAAAGATGGATTGTATATCATGTTACAAGCTTTCCAAAATGTCCAAGAACTCTCCAAGATCATTTATGGTTAGGGAGAATCGAAGAAAAGAAAATGACCATTTCTCACTTTTGTCCATGGCATTTTGCACATTGATACAAGTTGCAAATCTGTCCTAAGCATGCTTGTACTTGTTTTAAAGGTCTTAAACCTTTCCAAACTCCTTAATTTAATGCAAATACATTGGACAATGGAATTGTTTTGATCTTTGAAGCTTTGTACAAGGGTTTAATCCAAAAATGGCAAAAAGGCAACAATGCTACTTTGATAAAGTTAGCTTTTAGCAATTTTGTTTATCTTGAGCATTGGACCCAGTATCTTGCAGCAAACAAAGTCCATGAATATCAGGCAAATTTCACCAACTATGTGCAGCTAAGGAACATGCCTGTACAGGCCTTTGGCATTGTCAACTCACCTTTTGCTTCAAAAACAAGAAAGCTTGCAAAAAGTCCACAACTTGGAAATCTGATAAGAGAAAGCCTTTGTATCATTTCAAACAACTTCAATAGATTGTAACAAAGCAAAAACACGATTTGCTAACCTCTCAAACTCCCTCTAAGACAGAAAACTCCATTTCTGCCCAAAACAGGGCAACTTCTGCAAACACCAAGCCAAAACCAAATTGCCTTGTGCGTTTTGTCTTGAATCACTTCCAACATATTCCATACATCACACCTAAAATATCCAAGCCATTATCCAGCAACTGTAACCCCTGTTTCGTGCTTCACCATTTTCAAATTCTGAGTTTGCAGGTTGACTTCTACAGGGACATTCGAGCCATTTCAAAGCAAGCTGAGCATTGGGAAAGGTTGAGACAACTTCAGGCAAGCTCACAAGTACCTCAGGCCTCACTCAAAGTTGCTACATTGCCATATTCAACTTCAACTGAACAAGGTATTTTCTAAGTTTCTATCTCTCTATTTAGACATCCTTAGGCTTAGGTTTGTGACGCAAAAATGCAGTCTTTAAGTTCCTTGAGCTGTACATATGCGTAGATTTCATTTATATTAACTGAGCTAGGAGTATTTGTTAGTTGAAGTTGCTGAAAAAACTAGGTCAAGATTTAGGGCCACTGAAATTCTCTCTGATCTTTGAGAGTTAGGTCAAGTTTTTTATATCAATGGTATCGTGACTAAAAATGCTACAAGTTTCATGTTGCAAGATTTTGTTTTTAAGCACGTATGCAGGAGATATAATTTGAGCTGAACAGGGCGCGCGCGTGTTTGTTCCAAGGTCAGGGACGAAGCTAGCTGGGCCTGGCATTTGGGCTTTGTTCTTTTGGCACCCCCTGTTTACTTTATGCACCCCCATGGCCCATTTGTTTTATTTTTGTATATTTTTCATTTCTTTTATATTTTCTGACTTTATTTATTTTTTCTAAACATTAAAAAATCTCAAAATTATTTTCTTAATTTTTTGAATTTTATTTTATTATTTTTATTATTTTTTGGACATAAAAATAGTTTATTAATAATAATATAACTTATTTTTCTAAATAAACTTGTAAATAATACAAAAAATATTATCTATTTTTATTTTTATTATTTATGCACTTAAATTAATATTTTCATACAATATTTAATTTTTTAACATTTTGGTATATTATTATTATTTTTCTTAAACAAAAAATGAATAAATAAATAATATTAGAATATATTTTCTATTAAACAAAAATTAGGGTTTTCACCCTTTCAAAAATAATCTTTTTATTTTCTTATTTTTAAGACATAAATAAATTCATTTTTTGCATACATATAAATTAATACAAAAAACATTTTTGCATATTTACATTTTATTCCATATTTAAATACTTGTTTATTTATTTATTGTTGAATAAATTCAATTGGGTTGTAATAGTAAATTAGGGTTTTATTTTGTGCAAATACCCCCTATTCAAACTTGTACCCCCTTCCCATAATATTGTTGTAATAGTTAGATTTACTTTACGCAATTTACCGTATTATATGCATGCTTAGTAAAAATTAGGGTTTTGTATGCAAAGACAAAAACTACACAAAACACCATTTCAAACAATTGGAAAAGCAAAGCAAGTGATCTAAACAAGTAACTAAGAGCCCATGGAAAACCATGGATGAAAAGGGTGCTAGCACCTTCCCTTTTCATAATCTACCCCCCGAACCCAAGAAAACATCTCAAAGGTCTTCCTGTGCTTTTTGACCTTTCCTTTAGATAAAATAAAAAGTCGGTGGTGACTCTTACTAAACCGAAACATTTGCAAACACAAACGCAAAACCTCAAGTCAGTTCTCCCACCGTATCACAATATCTATATGCTTAACTTGGATGATGTATCATTGACTAGCACTAAGTGTCTAGTAACCATAAGTGAAGACTCTTGGTTATTGCATAGACGCTTAGCACATGTTAATTTTGACTTACTAAACAAAGTGGTTTTTTAAGGATCTAGTGAGCGGTCTACCAAAAATTAAGTTTTCAAAAGATCACATATGCGATGTATGCCAAATGGGAAAGCAAACAAGAGTCTCTTTTAAAACTAAAAATATTGTTTCAACTTCGAGACCTCTTGAGCTTCTCCATATGGATCTCTTTGGTACTTATAGGACTAAAAGCTTGGGTGATAATTACTATTATTTGGTTATTATAGACGATTACTCTAGATTTTGTTGGACAATCTTTTTGCGTATTAAAGATGAAACCTTTTAGGCTTTCTCTAGTTTTGCAAGGTTGTCCCAAAATAAAATGGATTTAAAAATAGTTGTTATTAAAAGAGATCGTGTAGGTGAATTTGAAAACCACCTCATTGAAGATTATTGTGATAAATATGGCATTTAACATAATTTTTCTGCTCCTAGAACTCCCCAACAAAATGATGTTGTGGAGCACAAAAATTGAGTTTTAGAGGAGTTGGCAAGAATTATGATCAATGAAGGTGGTCTACCTAAATATTTTTGGGCCAATGCAGTAAAAACAACTTGTTATGTTTTAAATAGGATACATATACGTCATATTTTAAACAAAACTCCTTATGAACTTCTAAAAGGTAGAAAACCAAATTTATCACATCTTCATGTCTTCGGATGCAAATGTTTTGATTTAAACAATGGTAAGGACTACCTTGGGAAATTTGATTCGAAAGCGGATGAAGGTATCTTCCTTGGATACTCCCAATCAAGTAAAGCTTATAGAGTTTATAATAAGAGGTTACTTATTGTTGAAGAGTCCGTACACGTTACTTTTGATGAGTCTTGTTAGACGAGTGTGGGAAAAGGAATCTCTTTTCATGATGCATGTTTATCTTCAGAAGACATACTCAAAGACATCGAAGATGGAATTGATCAACCCGAAACGGTGAAACCTGATGAGGAGGAAGATGATGATCTTGAAAAGAAGGAGGATGGGAATCCAAATAAAGTGTATGATCTACGCTTGGCATGTATGTCTTTAAAGGACCATCTAATGGATAACATTCGCGGAGACATCACCAAAGGCATAACTACACGCTCAAAGATAAGTAATTTTTGTTATCACTTTGCATTTGTGTCACAAATTGAACCTAAAAACGCAAAAAAGGCCCTACTCGATGAGCATTGGCTTATGGCCATGCAGGATGAGTTAAATAAATCTAAAAGAAATGAAGTATGGGACCTCGTCGCCTCTCCGTGAGATCATCAAGTAATTGGCACTAAGTGGGTTTTTAGAAACAAATTGGATGAAAATGGAGTGATAAAAAGGAACAAAGCCCGACTAGTGGCTCAAGAATATAGCCAAGAGGATGGAATAAACTATGAGGAAACTTATGCTTCAATTTCCCACCTCGAGGCTATACGTCTTTTACTAGCATTTGCATGTTCCAAAAATTTCAAATGGATGTGCAAAGTGCTTTCCTTAATGGTTACATAAATGAAGAGGTGTATGTTTCATAACCTCCCAGTTTTGAAAATCATGAATATCCTAATCATGTATTTAAATTAAAACATGATTTATATGGTCTCAAATAAGCCCCTAGGGCTTGGTATGAGCGACTTAGCAAATTCTTACTTGATCAAGGATATTTTAGAGGGAAGGTAGATATAACACTTTTAATTAAACGTCAAGGAAAACATATTCTTCTCGTTCAAATTTATGTTAATGATATTATATTTGGTTCTTCTAATATGAAATTGGTCAAAGAGTTTTCTGAGATAATGCAGGGAGAAATTGAAATGAGTCTAATAGGGGAGTTAAACTACTTTCTCGGACTTCAAATCAAACAAATCAAGGAAGGAACTTTTGCGTGTCAAACAAAGTATTGCCAAGAGTTGCTTAAACGCTTCAAAATGGTTGATGTGAAGTTAGTTGACACTCCAATGCCCACAAATGGAAACTTGGACAAAGATGAAAACGGTAAGGATGTTGTCATCAAAAGGTATAGAGGTATGATTGGATCACTCTTATATCTTACTTCTTCTAGGCCTTTGGTATCCCAAAGGATGCGACTGTAATTTAGTTGGTTACTCTGATTTTGACTTTGTCGGTTGCAAATCAAATAGGAAGAGCACTAGTGGAACTGACCACTTATTTTCAAACTCTTTAGTCAGTTGGCATAGTAATAAGCAAGTCTCTGTTTCTTTGTCAACTGTTGAAGCAGAATACGTTGCTGCGGGTAAATGTTATGGTCAAATTTTGTGGCTTAAACAATAATTTCTTGATTTTGACATTAAACTTCAACGTATTCCCATAATATGCGACAATAATAGCGCTATTAACCTAACTAAAAATCATGTGCTACACTCACATACTAAAAATATTAAGATACATTACCATTTCCTACGCGACCATGTTGAAAAAATGGATTTCATTTTTGAGCATGTTGATAGCAAAAGTCAACTTGCTGATATTTTCATAAAACCTCTTGCGGCCAAACCATTTTTCAATATTCATCAGAAATTGGGCATTCTCGATATCTCAAATTTTTCCTAAATCGTTTGATACATTCACTCTCTCTATAATTGTTTAACCTTTTTTTGAAAGTTCTAGTTCTTGTGAGTACATCCTCCATTTGTCATCCTATGGGGTAATATCGTTTCACTTATCTCTTTGTACGTAAGTGTTTATTTCTTCCATTGCTTATACACGAATCTTAAAAACTTGATTACGTGTTTATGTTTCAAATTTATCCGATATATTTGATGTATAATGAAGTCCCATGAATTCTCACTTCCAAAAAAATTGTTGTTAACATTGTGTGTTTTTAATCCATATGCTTATAGTGACTTCATGTTTTAATCTTTTGCATTTCATGATTATTTTTATTTCATGGCATAAACTCTTCATTCGAAATATCTTATCATAACTGATCTTACTGGTTGATCAGAACCTGTAAATGGGTTGAAGGATGATATTTGGCTTATTGGAAAGTTGAGGAGAAAGGGGGTTGTACCTGCAAGACAGTCCGACGATCAAGTAAGAATGGGTGTAAAGAGATACAAATAGAATATTAGGGTTTAAGGTTTGAATATTGGATACCTGGCCCTTAATTTAATTTTGAGTTCCATGCTTGTACCTAGGCATGCATGTGTGGTTGGTCATAGGTGTGTTCATTGTGTTGACGAGATACATAAACTATTCAGTGATTTAACTGTAATATTGCCTTAGTTTTTCAATGTTCCAAGGTCGAGCAAGTTGTTCCCCCTGTAGGTTTTCCAAGTAGTAGGCTTCGTTCCCCGTTTTTGCATGGACGTGGTAAGGGCCTTCCCAGTTTGCAGCGAGCTTGTCTTCGCGAGTTTGTGATTTATCTTTAGGACTAGGCTGTCGACTTCAAATTCACGCCGTATGACTTTGGCGTCATATCTTATGGAGATTTTTTTTGAGACATGCTTCTCATAAGGCCGCTCCTGTTCGGATTTTCTCGACAAGGTTGAGCTCCTCCCTCAATTCCATGTTATTCATCTCCTCGTCGAGAGGGGCTTCGGTCCTTCTGGAGAGCTCCTTGATTTCTACAGGGATGACGACCTCAATTTTGTATACTATTCGGAAAGGGGTCTCGCTGGTTGACAAGTGAGTTGTTGTTCGGTAGGCCCAGAGCATGCTGTGTAGTTCCTCGACCCATTGTTTCTTGGTTTTTTCCAGTCTTCGTCTGAGACCTCCTAAGATCACCTTGTTTGTGAACTCGGCTTGTACGTTTGTCTGGGGGTGTTCGACAGAGGTGAAGTGTTGGGTGGTGCCCAACTTGGAAATGAATTCCTATAAGTTTTTGTCCGTGAATTGCATACCGTTGTCAGTGACAATCTCTTGTTGGATGTCGAAACAAGCAAGGATGTTTCTTTTGTAGAAACAGAGAATGTTTTGTGCGGTGATTATGGCTAGTGCTTCTGCCTATATCTACTTGGTGAAGTAGTCGACGTCCACTATAAGATATTTGTTCTGGTTTGTTCGTACCACGAATGGTCCGAGGAGGTCCAAGCCCCACCAGGAGAAGGTCCATGGGGAATAGAGAGATCTAAGCTCTCTTGGAGGTGCTAGGTGCATGTCTCTATGGTGTTGGCATCTGTCACATTTCTTCACGTGTTCTTTAGCGTCGTGCTGCATAGTGGGCCAGTAGTATTCTGCTCGTAACACTTTCCTAGTAAGGGATCTCCCGCCCAAATGTTGGTTGTTGATTCCTTCGCGGATTTCACATAAGACGTAGGCTTCTTTATGATGATCGATAAATTTGAGGAGAGGGATGGAAAAGCCTCTCCTGTACAACATGCCTTCGAATAGAATGTAGGAGTAGGCTCTCCTCTTGACTATGCTAGCTTCTTTCTAATCGGTTGGTAACTCTTCTTTTGTGAGGTAGTTGTACATTGGGGTCATCCAACAGTCACTATCCCCTATGGCGTATACGTCGAGAGTCGAGGAGGGTTTTCAATGCTCGAACGAGGAAGGATTTCTTATATAACCGATTTATTTCCCCCTTTTTTCTTCGTGCTCGCCAGCTTTGACAAGATGTATGCCCGGGTGTTATGTTCACGGGGAACATGTTGTACGTCTACAAACTTGAATTTCTTCATTATTTCTTGGACCAGAGTCTAATACTCAACGAGATGGTCGTTTTTAACCTGATACTTTCCTCGTACCTGAGATGCCACAAGCTGTGAGTCTGTGAAGATTCTCACCTCCTCGGCTCTTAGGTCTTCGGCCAGGCGCATCCCTGCTAAAAATGCTTCGTATTCGACTTGGTTGTTTGAGATCGGGAATGACAACGTGAGGGAGATTTCGATCAGAACTCCCTCATCATTCTCCAAGATGATACCTACGCTGCTACCTGTCAAACTAGAGGCTCTGTCGACGAAGATGGTCCACCTGCGCGTCTCGTCCGAGGGTACGGGTGAAGTCATTTCGGCCACAGAGGCAGATAGTACTTGGTCCTTGAGGGCTTTCCTGCTTTTGTACTTTATGTAGAACTCAAAGAGTTCTAACGACCACTTGAGCTTCTGCCCGCCATGTCCGATCATCCGAGCAACTACCTTATTAGTTGTTCTATCCAAACGATAATTGTATGGGCCAAGAAATAGTGTCTCAACCTCCTCGCCATGTTGATAAGCGCTAAGGCTACTTTATCGATCTGTTGGTATCTCACTTTGGGGCCTTGTAAGGCCTTGCTCGTGAAGTACATGGGCTTTTTCCCTTCAGGGGTTTCTCGAATTAGGGCAGCGCTCACTCCTTCAGACATAATGGCCAGATAGAGATAAAGGTCTTCTTCCTTTTCAGGTCGAGAAAGGACCGATGGCTGTGACAGTGCCTGTTTCAGGTGGACGAGGGTGTGCTGTCACTCTTCTGTCCATTCGAAGGCAACCTTTTTACGGAGAAGTTTGAAGATGGGGAGTGCGTGTGGGGAAGATTTTGCCACGAAACAAGAAAGTGAGGTGAGCATGTCATTTAGGATCTAAATGGATTTCTTCAATTCGGGTGTTGGAAACTCAGAAAACACCCGACGTTTATTGATGTTGGCTTCTATTCCTCATTTTGTTAGGTAGAAACCGAGGAATTTTCCTGCCCGTATATCGAAGGTGCATTTTTTTGGGTTGAACCGCATTATATATCTCCTTATTGTTTCGAAAACTTTTATGAGGTGGAGGGCATGGTTAGTTTCCTCCTGGGATTTTACGATCATGTCGTCCATATATACTTTGAGCATGTCTTTGATTTCTCCTCGGAAAACTTTTTTCATCATGCGCTGATAGGTAGCGCTCGCATTTTTCAGGACGAAGGGCATTAAGTTGAAGTAATAGTTGTCTCATTCGATCATGAATGTTGTATAATTTATGTCCGCTTTTTCCATGGGGATCTGGTTATATCCAGAGTACATGTCCCTGAAAGACAATAATTTAAAACCTATAGAATTATCGACCAATTTGTCGATGTTGGGGAGGGGCAAGCGTCTTTCGGGTAAGCCTGGTTGAGATCGGTATAATCAATATACATACGCCACTTTCCATTAGATTTTTTAACAAGGACTACATTCGAGAGCCAAGTTGTGCACTGGGCTTCAGAAATAAAATGTGCCTTTAAGAGGTCTTTTATAGCCTGCTCGACAACCTTTGATTTTTCTGGAGACTGCTTTCGCCTACGCTGAGCAACTTCCTTAAGGGAAGGTTCTACTGTCAAATGATTATAAGCTATTTCTGGATCCAGCTCGGGCATTTCAGCTGCACTCTAAGCAAACAAATTAACATTCTCCTTCAGGAATGCTTCCAGTTTCCGCTTTTGTAATACAGTGGGAGAACTGACTTTTTTTGGTTTTATCCAAATGTATGGATAGCAAGAGTCGCCACTGACTTTTCTTTTATCCAATATTTAGGAAAGGGTGAAAAGAACAGGAAAGACATTGATAGATTTTGAGTTTGGGGGGTAAGTTATGAAAAGGTAAGGTGTTAACACCCTTTTCATCCGTAGTTATCTACGGGCTATTAATCGCTAGCTCACTTTGAAAATCTGCTTTGTGTATGTGATTTGTTTGAAAATATTTTTGAAAAGCCAAAGTACGACCAACTTTGTAATGATTCTTGTATCAGTCCTCAAGAATGCGTACAAAGTATTTGAAAATATTTTGTTTGAAAAGTGTGGTGTGTAATAATGTTTATTTTAGAAAAGAGTTGTGAGCAAGCGATTAAAATTTCCTTACCCATTAAAATTCGTTCTTATTCTTATCATTCTCTTTAAGAGATAGTGCTATCCATACCATTAGTTGGTAGGTAGCCCCATCTATTGGATGTGAAGGGATATGCGAAGGATCATCGTATGGTTATCGAAGGCAACATATAGAGATATTTTAGAAATTGTATCAGAGGGACTAGATCATTTTTCATAGGCAACATCGAAGGGTCATCGAGGAACTATGATCTTTGTTCGAGGATCTTTTGCTAAAGTATCCCTATTTTCGAGGGACATGACCATTGTTTCCGAAGGCAATAAAGATTGATTACCCTAGAGGTGTGAGTGTGAAAAGTGTGTTCAATTCAGTTATATTTATCTTTTTAATTAGAGTTTTCTAACGTCTTGTTTTAGATCTTGCCATACATGCCCTAATTACTAGCAGTTAAATATATATAGAAAATAAAGTGCGGAAAGTCAAGACCTAAGCTATTTACGAGGCTTTGGGACACTTACATAAGAAAATACGAGAAGGTAAAGTACGAAATTTAAACTTAAGCTATTACATCATGTGAGCAGTTACATAATAGGTAAAAATGCGGAAAGTAAATCTACGCTATTACATTTGAGAATGTGACCTATATACTTGATCTATGAATGTAAAATAAAGGAATAAAAATAAATAAGAAAATAGAAGAAAGGAAGTTTGAATATTTTTTTGTGATTTTTGTAGAAAAATAATTCAAGTAATAATAATTAATCAAACCTAAATTCTAATTGATTTTAATGTTTAAGAAAAAACCAATTGAATAAATAAATTAATTATATCAAGAAAATTAAATACTAGTTATAAAAAAAAAACCTAATGCTAATTTATTAGTAAAAAAGATTAGGTTAATTTGATTAATTAAAAGAAATTAGGGTTAGAAAAAGAAATAAAAGGAAAATTAGGTTAGAAAAAATACAAGAAAAAAGATTGTATGGGGTGGGTGTTGAACCCACGCCCTCCTAGCCTTTTTACTGCATCGTTTGCCACCAGGCCAAGCACTTGTTTGTGTTCAAAAAATAGGCACTACATAATATATTTGATACCTGCGTGTTAATTGAAAAAATAGCAAAAAAAACATTGTGAAGCGCAGGATCAAACCCACACCCTTACGTTCATAACCTAACACCCTGTCCAGTGGTGCTACACTCTCATCCGTTTATCAAATGAAACAAGTTAAATATAATATAAAATGAGTGGATCGGAGAGACGCCGGAGCCCTAGCTCTGATCGTCTTCTCTGGTGAGATGACTTTTGTACCTGCAAAAATAGCATGAGTTAGAGATAAAAAAGACCTTATCCCCCTAAATTGACCCTTGCGAATGCAATGGTGGCATTAGTTTTTGCTAAAACATCCTACATAATGAGATACAAACAAGATAAGGAAAATCAGTTCAACAATGGTTCTAAGATATCCTGGCAACATAGACTTCATGCAAGGGGTCAGACCTGTATTATTTCATCTCAGAAACATATTAGAATAGTTAGTTTCAATCGAAACATCATGAAAATTAAAATACAAATTTAAACAAAAACATGAAACCGACAACGCATGGAATGTAGGTTTCAGACACTTTTGATCATCAAGAATGATCCCAGCTTACTCTGTGGTACCCCAAGAGTTGATTTGAGTGGATGGTTGGCCTTTAGAATGACTGAAAATAGGATTTTGAGTTTGCCCTATTGACAAAATTTGAGATTTCGAGAGAGTGTTCTTGAGCATTTTTTTTCGTTTTCTCTTGTCTGAATATGCAATGTATATATAGTGGAAGAGATTAGGTTAAAAGATGGGCTTAGATATCATGTAAAACATATATTTGATTTTGTTTGAAAAATAGATTAGAATATGACAAAACCATGAGGATTTGTTTCAAGAATAATTCCACACGATCTCTAATGTAATCTTGGGCCTCCAAAGTATTTGAATCAAAATCCTTTTAAGCCTTATACATTCACTTAATATTTATTTGATTAATTTTGATCTTAAATGAATAAAAATCAAAATAAATGAAATAAAGATTAAAATGGTGTATGGATGGATTTAGAGGTTCATTATGAGGTCAAGAACATGTTTGGACCTTAAAAGATATGCCCATTAACCTAAAAATTCAAATTTGCTCACATTGATCTTCATGCATTTCTCAAAAATTGCTCAACTTGCACAAATCATATCTCACTCAATTCTTATTATATGAAGGTGATCTTGGACTTTTTTGAAACCTCGAGATGTCCCCTACAATCTTTCTATTAGTCATTTTCCATTTGAATATTTTAACTTGATGTAAATTGCTTTGACAAAAATTGTCTTTTTGTTGACTTTTAAAATGACATGTAATATTTTGGCTCATATCTCTCAAATGAAGAATTTTTAGCTTTGAGATTAGAGGGACAAAGTTGTAGAGAATCGAAATTCCATCAAAATGGGCTTTGGTTGAGATTTTTCTGATGAAGCATGTGAAAGTTATGTTGGTCAAAGTTCAGTTGACTTCTCCTAAAGAAAACCCTAATTTAGCAACTTTTGACTTTTGATGAATCTTGAGTTTTCTTGATGAATCATGATCAACCATTGATCAAATTATAAATTTGATATCAAAATATTGATGTTGACCAAAAATCTTGAAGTTTGACTGTATGTTGGTCAAAGTTGACTTTTTATCCAATATAGTTAATTTTTAATCATCTGAGTAGTTGACTGAGCAAACTTGTGTTGTAAGGCTTGAAAATTGACATGAGGATACTTTGAATCATATGAGGCACCATGAGTTACATTTGAGGCATTAGAAGCTTAATTTTCCTGAAGAAAACCAAAACCTAGTTGTAGGCCATTGCTTAGGATAAAGGTTTGTCTGGTAAACTCTTGAGTAGTCTTGTGTGTTTAAGAATTTCATATGAACATGATGAAGTATGTTGAATTAATTTGTCTTGAAAAGGGGAGGGAAAATTTTGGGGTACAATAGCTTCGCTAGGTCGGGTAAGTCGGCGCCAATCTTCACTCCTCTAGAGGGGTCGCTCTTGAGGGGGACGATCTCGATATCCCCGTATAGAATTGGTCACATGGGATGTGAGGGATCCTTGCTGTTTTCTGCTAGGAATGAACTCTCTTCGTCAATCATGGGCTTTTTCCCCTTTCTCTTTTGCTCTGTGAGGTCTTCTTTTGAGAAGCAGTTGTCTAGGTCGATGGTGTCGACCCGTGGCATTGATCTGGGTTCCTCAGAGCTGGAGGGAAGAGCCGATCCGCTGGCCATTCGGGGTTGTGCATTGATGGAACTCAGGCCCTTAGATGATGCTTCGAAACACCTTTTTGCGGCATGGACATCCCCGTGGAGGGTGGAGACCAAGCCTTCAGTGGTCTAGTACTTCATCTTTAGATGTACGGTGGGGGAACCACAACCAGCTCGGCTAAAGTGGGTCTTCTGAAGATGCATTGGTAGAGTGACAGGAAGTCCACCACCAGAAATTGGGTCAAGATGGCCCTGGTCGTTACACCCCTCCCGAAGGTAAAAATTAGCTTGATGTATCCCTAGGGTTTGGTGACTAATCCATTGAATCCTTGGAGATCTGAGCCTACGTATGGGGTCAGATGAGTTTCATTCAATTGCAGAGTGCTGAATAGCTGGGTGTATATTATGTCCGTCGAGCTTCCCTGGTCGACCAAGATGCGTCGGACGCCAAAGTTTGCCATGCATGCCCGTACAAGGAGTGAGATGCTTGAGTTAGGGGCCCCGCCCAACATTTCTTCTCGGTAGAATGCAAGGGGATGGGAACCTCCCATGAATTTGTTGAGGGTGGCGTCCATGTTAGAGTTGGCCTTTATCAGCTGGTCAAACCTCCTCTTTATTTAACCCATCGTGTGTTTGTTGAATCCCCCGCCGATGATGACCATTGTTGCTGGGAAAGATTCCCAAGGACTATACGAAGAGAAGTAAAGTGGGACCTCTTCCATGTCGAGAAAATATAAATCCTCCAATCTTGTGATGCTCATAGTGATCGGGATGATACTGGTGTCGAGGGACTCCTTCCTCTCATCAACACTCTTGGACTCTTGATTCTCTTCACGAGCATTCTCCTTCTTCTTGTATTGCTTGAGATGCTCGTCCATGATAAGTATCTCAATTGCATCTTTGAGGTAGATGTAGTCGTCAGTGTTATGCCAATGGATCTCGTGGAACCTACAATATTTTCTCTTATCCGTCCCGGGCTTGGATAGTGTTTGGCGGGGAAAGCATACCCCAACTTGCTTGAAGGGTGTGTAGTCGTGAAATTGACCAGCTGGGCCCCGGTAGTCTTTGGAGTCTCGGGACTTGTCCTCCCATTTCTTCTCTCCTCATCGACGGGATGTCGAGGGCTCATCATTCTTCAACACCTTGGCATTCTCCCTATTTTATGAGTCCCTTGCGTTGTTCGTTGTCTCCTTCTCTTTGTACTGGATGTACGCTTGGGCTTTAAGTAGGAGGGAGTCGAGCATGGTCGAAGTCTCGATGCCAACTGCTTTGGCAAAGTCACTACAGGGATGGAGCTCGCGCTCGGGGAGATATTTTTTCACACCGTCGGCCGTCGAGACCTGTAGGCTTCCTTGTTGAAACACTCGATGTAAGCCCGAAGAGACTCATCTCTTCCTTGGATGATTGCTTCCAGTGATGCTTCCGACTTAGGATGTCGACGAGAGGCTGTGAAATGCCTTGAGAACATATTCCCCAACTGCTTCCATGAGGTAATAAACTCGTTTGTAAGGCTTTTATACCAAGGCATGGCACCTTTCCTCAGGGTAGTTGGGAATAGCCCACACTTGATGCTGCCCCTTACTCCTCGGTAGTCGAGGAGGGCACCAATATTCTCTAAGTGTTTATTTCTTCTATTGCTTATACATGACTCTTAAAAACTTGATGTTTATGTTTCAAATGTATCCGATATATTTGATGTGTAATGCAATACCATGAATGTTCACTTCCAAAATTTTGTTGTTAACATTGTGTGTTTTCAATCCATATGCTTATAGTGACTTCATGTTTTAATCTTTTGCATTTCATGATCATTTGTATTTCATGGCATAAACTCTTCATTTGAAATATCTTAAGATACCATAGTTGGACATGTTATTCACCTCTATTGCATTTTAATGCTTTGGTTGGCTATTTATGTTTAGGCATTTTCACCTTAACTTTATTCTATGTGAGTGATGTTTTTGTTGATTAAAATTATCTTTGCAATGCCTCAGAGTGGTTTATATATCATTGTATGTTTTGGTTACTTGATGCTTCTTACATTTTTTTTATGGATTTTGTCTCTTTTTTATGTTTCCAAATGGGGATAAGTTACACAACGCAAGAACAAAGTTTAAAGTTTGGTTGCTAATATTAAAATAAAAGGTGCACATATTCAGGGGAGATATGATCAGAGACTAAAAATGTGTCGTATGTTTTGCCATCATAAAAAAGGGGGAGTATATGAGTGCATTATCCTCTATTAGATGTTTTGAATGGTGTCAAAACAAAGAAATATGTAGTATTTGTAAATTGGATGGTATCTCTCTATGTCTACTTTGTAATCTCATAATAGGACACTTAGGGATCGAGTAAAAAGTCTTTTGACATGTTAAGATCTCCAAAAATAAGCATTTTTATGAAAAATTATGTTTGAGTCGATCCATTTGTATTAGGAGCCGACTCCTTCTAAAAGAAATGTAAAAAGGAAGTCTCGGGATTCAAAGGAGCCAACTCCCTGGGTCTAGGAGCCGACTCCTACTAAAAGTCATTTCAAAAATCATTTCTCTGGCTCAAAGGAGCCGACTCCGTCGCACTAGGGGTCGACTCATTACACGAAGGAGCCAACTCCCAAGTGTATGGTAAAGGTGCGAGAAACACAAGAAATGGGGGTTTGAATTGGGTTTCTAGAAATAAAATATTTTCGAAACCAAACACCAAAGCTAACACAAGAATAAAAATAAATGAACAGAATTATTTTTATCTTGGTTCACTGTTAACTAAGTTAACCCAGTCCACCCGCCATGTGATTTTGCTTCTCAATAAGGACTTAATCCACTATAGAAAAATCGATTACATACACAAATAAAGACTACCCGTCAATGTTTACAACCAAAAAGACTACCCGTCAATATCTTCTTGAGAATCCTGACTAAATCCCTAGTCTCTCAAGGAACTACCAACACAAGTTTGAAATACAAGTTTGTGCGTTTACAAGATGCTTCTATGAAGGAATATTTACACAGGTTGAAATACACAGAAATAACAGAGTTGTGTTAGAAGCAAGTTTACAAAAAATAGTTCCTTGCTAGCAAGTTAACAAATAAAAGTTCTTTGCTTTACAAAACTTTACATAAGATTTACAATGAAAGTTCAGCAGCGTTTCAGCATAATGATCCAGCTTAAAGTTATGATTCCAATTCTTCCAAGTCTTCTTTTTATAGCCAAAAATAAATACATTGAAGGGTAGAATAGGAATACCATAATTTCAGTTGTCTTCTTACATAACGGTCAGTGTGAGTGGTAGATAACATCGTACCAATAGTATAGTCTTTGCGCCATAAAATTAGAATAGTGGGATCTTGTACTATTTCTCATGCAAATAATTTTGACATTATCTTCTAATATTCAGAGGCTTCAGAATGAGTATGTGTTTAAGCATGTTTAGAAGTGTAGCGGTGAAGAAATTGAGATTAAGCTATTAATTAACTCAATAAGTGAAAGTCGTCACCGCACTTTATTGTTTCCAAGAGAATGGGAAAAAGCGAATAAAACCCACATAAGTTTTAAAACAAAACTAATAAAAATAGAGAGAACTAGGTACGAGGGTTGATTATGTAAAGGGAAGGTATTAACACCCTAAACATCTACGTACTCCCCATGAATCTCTTTGAAAATATGTGTATTTGGCTAAAAAGAGTTGTTTGCAAAATGACTGGAGAGATGAGAAAATAAATGGTTTTTAAAATTTTGATTCCGAAAACTTCAATGAGCTTCATGCCTACATACCACCAATATGCAATGGTGAAATCAGAACCACATATTTCTTCTATTTCTTCTAAAAAGGTCTAAAAACTTTTTTGTTGATTGATTTTTAAAAGAAGAGACAAGTCATCATCTTAAGGAGAATATCAACTAATCCACCACACAAATGGGAAAGATGGATCTTTGCATCACAATGAAAGAAGGGCTCCAACTTGGATATAGAATTAACAAGTATGCCACTAACTCTCTCAAGTGGAAAAGAATCAACACCATTTCAATCAATACAATGGGGATAGGAGAATTGCATCTCAACTATGGAGATGACTCATGTCTATTCTCTTTGAATAAATATTTTTAAAAGAAGAAGCTAAAGTGGCTAAATGATTGAATGACTTTTGTATTTTTTAGTCTTATGAAAAGAGTTTGAGATGCTTAAGGTGTCTTAGCATTTATTAAGAAATAAAGTTTGAAAGTGCAATGATCTAAGTCGAGGTTTTTTATGAAAGAGGTGTAAGATTGAAAATTATGGTTTTAGGGACTAAAATGAAAACAAAGAAAAGACGGGTAAGAGAAATAACAAGCACACAAGAGGCAAGAACATGACGAGGAGTCAACATACACAATCCTTTTCCCTTGGATTCAATCACAAGCGTAACCAAAATTGCATTCATCAACACATAGCAAGGTGATCAAACATCAATCATTAAAAACAAGATCTAATCATGTATTATGAGAAAATCTAGCACAATTATCATTGGCTTGATATTACCCACATGAGAATCATCAAACAATTAAGTCAAGATCTAACAAAAGTATGATATCCAAAGATCAATCATCAAGAAGATCAAAAACAAGATAAATCTCAAACACAAGTAGAAAAACAAGTAAAGAGAAGCAACGTGTCATATCATAAGTCAAGATCAAGGCATGGGAGAAACAAGTTTCATGGCAAAAGACTACTTAAGAAAGCATCAATATGTGAATCATAGTAAGTACATAGACATGTCTCTAGAAAAAATCAAGCCTAAACATATCAAGTATCAAGCCAAAGTTTTCAAATCAAGACATGTATCAAAAGGTAAGGTATAAGAAGTGATCTAAGAATCAACAACAAAAGTCCATAAGGAAAACACCAAAGCATGTCAAGATTGAATACATTTCAAGTCTAAAATAAAGTAACACACATTTATCAAGGCATTTAAGCATGAGTCAACAATCAATTAAAACCTCAAAAGAATGTGTCCCTAATAACTTCAAGTTGAAACCCTAATCAAGAATCAAGGTTGAACATCTCAAAACATCATATAAAAAAGGTAAAGAGGTTCATTCCTTAAGAAACAAAAGTTCAAAAGCGTTTACCCAAGTATCAAGACAAGGTTTCAAGAATAACTCATGAGAGTTCATGATGTCATGTGTATAATATTAAGATTCAAGTCATAAAGAAAGATGTAAACAATAAACACAAAGTTTCAAATATCAAAATAGAAAGCCTAACTCATGCTTCTAAACCAACACATCAAGACATCAAAATATCACATTGAGCGTCAAAATAAAGCATCAAAATATCATCAAAGGTCAACAAGAGAAAACCTCAAAGAAAATATTCAAGGACATGGCATGAAAGTATCAAAATAAAAACATGGCATTCACATCATTATGAAATCAACTAGGCATGACATGGTATGTGATCACGAGATTTATTCAAGAGATAGCACAAAACAAACGAAAACCTCAACAAGACATAGCCACAAATTAGGTCATGGTTCACATATTTTTAATTAATCTTTATAATATAAAGAAAATGATAAACAAACAAAAAACAAAATACCAAAAATAAATACTAAGAATAAAAACCAAACCAAAAATATTTTTGTATCATTTTAAATATTAAAAAAAACATTAAAATTAAGTAAAAAGAAAAAATGGAAATATAAGAGAAAACAAAATAAACGAAACAAAGAAAAAAAATAAGAAAAATGATAAAATAAAACAAGTAGTAAAAAGAATGGTCCACATAGGTGATGAACCAAGGGCATTCTGCTTGCAAACCTCATACCTCTACCACTGCACCAATGCACTTAATTCGTTCATAACATCATTCAAGTAAAATAAAAAGTGAATCCAAATGCGTTGATCAATCAAAATCAAACAACACAAATATTTGAACAAGAATAACACGTGCGGTTACTTCATCTCCTACCTCTGGACGTCCGTTCTCAACATTATTCACGGTGGAGTTTTTTAAATAACAAATGGAAAGTAGATATACCATTTCACTCAGAATTCAACGAGAAATATGAAAACAACAATCAATTTGATTGAAATAAACAAGATATTACGCTAACAAAGAAAAATCAGTAAACTCTAGAAAACTCAAACCAAAATTAAATGTCATACACACTCAATCAATGCCCTTTTTCATGGGGCTTCAGACCATGGAATTTCAAACAACATCATTGTATCAAGAATGGCTTAAAATGATACTTGAAAAATAGGATTCTAAGTGGGAGAAAAGGTACCTATCAGAGAGAGCCTGATGCCCCTTCTAAAGCCCTTTCAGAAGTTTGAAAACTATTCCCTTAGCTTCCTTGAGTTCCCAAGAGTGCAATGGTATGCTTACTATGGTTTGGGATGGCCTGAAACTCTCTACCCAAGTCAAGTTTCATGTCGTAAAAAATGGAGTTGGGTGGGGTGTTTTGATGGTTACAGTGGTTCAATGATGCATTCAGAAGTTCATATGATGTTTGTGGATGGTGAATGTGAAGGAAACTTGGAAAAATATTGAGATAAGAGTGAGTTTCAAAAATTTGAGCTTTGAAGTTGATAATGGAGTTTCAATGGTGATTTTCTATGTGTAGTAGCAACAATGGAATGAAGTTGGCTTTTATAGAGGCTCCATTTAGGTTAGGGAATAAGTTTGTGTCAAAGCCAAAGCTTGAATGCCTCTCATTGGTTTGATTCAAATAAAAATGGCAAAGAGGGTACAAAGTGCCTTTGGTTCAATTTTGGCTCCAATGGACACTTTGAGCATTCATTTTTAGGGTTGAATAGGTTATGCTTGGTGTCTGAATCCCTCTGCAAAAAACCACAACTTGTTGAACAAGTTTTTCAAAAGAGTCAAAATTTTTCACAATATACCAAAATGATTTCCAGGTTGGCAGTTTTGCAACATGTTTTTGTCCTCATGTAGTTGTCCAACTTGCACAAATATGGTGTATTTTTAAAGCTAGTATATAAAGGTACAATTTTGGTGTTGACAACAAAATGGAAAGAGGCTTGGAAATCACCCAAAATTGACCTCAAAGTTGTGCCAATAATTTGAGTTCAAAACACTTAGACAAAATTTTGGTCATTATGCCATCCTCAACAACCATGAAACCTCAACTTTAGCCTTCAATTCTTCTCAACTAGCAAAGGCTTTTGGTTCAAATTTTCCACCATTATGAAGTATGAAACACCCTCTTCAATTTAATCCATCGAGCATGAAGAATGGTTGCTTGAATTTTTCACAAATTGGCATAAAGTCAGGCACTTGGAAAGAATTCAACACTTAGAAAAAAATTCTAAGTGTTTTGATTTTGTAACAACTTGAAACCTCAACTTTCACCATAAACTTCTCCCTCTTGAAGAAAGCTTTTGACAACAATTTATCACCATATTTTAGTATCAAACAACATATTTGGATTCATCCCCCAAGTGTTTAAATTGGATTCTTTAATTAACCATAATTGCCTTGGAAAGTTGGTTACTTGAATATGGATTTTTTATACTTAGAAAAATTTCAAAAACCCTAAATTTGATAACTTTGGATATTTTCTTGACTTTCTTGATTAACTTGATCCAATTCATCCACTTTCCAAATTTTCTTGATTTTTGTTTTGAGAAGTCCATAGTTGACCAAAAAACCTTAAAGTCAAAGATTGACTTTTAGGCATTTATTGACTTTTTAGCAATTGGACCAAAATTCTTCAACTATCAATAGATCAAACTTCTTAGACCAAATGATCCAAATGAATGGACCACAAGGAAGAATTTGGAACCTTTGAATCATGTCTCAAGCTATGAGATCATGTTTTGGTTAAAAAGTCAACATCAAACTGACTTTGACCAAAACCTAATTTGAGGTACATGATGAATTGTAGCTTGATGAAATTGAATGATGGAAACTTAAAATTGATTATTTATGAGAGGAAATATCTTGATCATCATGAATTAATGGGGAGTTTCAGGTATTGAGGAACACACAAAACCCTGAATAATCAACCATTTGAACTTCTTGATTCAACACTCTGCCTTGTAAAAGAAACAAAACAAACAAGCATATCTTGGTAATTTCATGAGGTTAATGATGCATAAAAGTAAGATGAAAATAAAAAGGTGCTTGATGATCTCTGCATAGGCAAACCCAAAGATGAGAGGGTTAGGAGCCAACCACAACTTGTGATCTTGATGTTATACAAATGATTTAAATAAAGGTGGGATCTTGGGGGTAAAAATTAGGGTATAACAAGAAGGATCAAAACCTGTCTTCAGAACCTTTGTATTCAGAGTCTTAAGAACTTGTTCAACAAAACATTATCTTCAGAATATTAAAAATGTTGGTCTTTAGAGTCGTTGGTCTTCAGAGTCTTTGAAACTTGTTCACCAGAACCTTGTCTTAAGAATCTTCAGAACTTGTTCATCAGAACCTTGTCTTCAGAGACTTTAGAACCTTGGAGAAAAAGAGCTTTGAATCTTTATAGCTTGAGAAGCCTTCAGAAGCTCTACCATCAGAGTCATAGTCAGAAGCTTTAAAAGCAAACCTTCCTTAGAATCGTTGTTTTAGAAGCTGAATTTCTGGTATCAAATATGTGATGTCGAATGAGATGTCACGACACAAATATCTATTTATAAGTAAAGAGCAGTAATAACAAAAGCAGTAAAAACACAAGAGATTGTTCACCCAGTTTAGTATACAACAATACCTACTCTGGGGGCTACCAAGCCAGGGATAAGTCCACTAAATAGTATCAATTCATAGACCCTCAGTAAACAACCAGTTTACGATCTAATCACTTAATTACTACACGTGATATACTTCTACCTAAGACTCACCTAGGTATGAGGGCCTCCTCAAATCCCTTCAATCACTTACAATGAAGAAACAACAGAAATAATAAGTTTAAAAACTTCAATCATTCAATGCTTAAAAGCTTATGAATGATACACAATTAACAACCCAAATAATGACACAAGTATTCAATCAATACTAGAGTGTTTGACAATTAAAAGACTTAGACTTTTTAAAACAGAAAGAAAGTATTCTTCTTTAAAAGTTGCAGTAGTTTGAATAAGCAAGCAAGTCCTTATATATGTGTAGCTGTGGGCTTGGGCTTTAAAACCCAATATTCAATTCTTTTAAATATTTCCATAAAAATAGGTCAAGATAAAATCCATGCATTTTGAAAAATATTCCTCCATATTTTTCGCTGCCTGTGAGTTACAAATCTTGAATTATGGAGCGCTGAAAATCAGGAAACAGAAAAACATATACTGATGTTGGCTGAGATCAGTTCAGGAGGCAGATGTCAAGATATCTACTTTGACATCATTCAAAACAGTTTGCTACAAATGTCAAGATATTTAGCAAAACATTAACAACACATTATTTTACCAAAATTGCTGCTAACAAACACTTATAAACTCCCCCTTTGGCAAATTTTCGCTAAAACATTATCAGAGCATATTATCAGAGCGAAAACAGATTAGTAGCATAAGCAAAGCAAGCATAAACTCAGTTAGAAGTTAGTTGTTAGCAAAGGAAGATGTCAAAACATCTTCTACGACATGAGGCTCCCCTCAAGTATTAAGCTCCCCCTCAATCAGATGTTAGTCAGTGGTCAGTCAGTCACTCTCTCTCTCCCTTTTTAGTTATAATATGCCAAATAAACGGATGCATTCAAGAGTGTATCAGTAATTTAGGTACAGACCATAGAAATAAAATGTCAAGCACATGCAAGTGCTAAAAGGAAACAAAAGGATCATATAAAGAAACATCAATTAGTCTAACTGTCATCAGGATCAGTTGACTTGTCTGAGCCAAAACTTTCTTCCTCACTAGAGTGTCCACCTTCAGAGTTCATTGTATCATCAAGGTTGTTGTCCTTTTGCAGGTCCTTGATCATATTTTCAAAGGTTAGGTTCCTTCCTGAGCTAACTCTGATCACATCATCCAATTCCTTTCATGCTTCTCTTAATTCTTTGATCATATCATCCTTGGTGGAGGTCTTTTTAGCTGGTGCAGATGTCAAAACAATGTCTGGGACATGTTTTTCTGAAAAGAGCTTAAAATGAAGGGTCAAGGCAGACTCCCTCTTGTACACTACATCATTTCCACTTAGGATTCTAGGATGCTGATTAAGGATAATTCCACAGAGGAGGGAAGGAAAAGCAATTGACATCTTAATGGCACAAGTTCTTGCATGTTTAATGGTCTGATCAAAGATGTAAGTCCCATAATCAAAATGTTTCTGGTTTCCAATAGCATAAATGAAATTTCCTAATCCAATGGAGATGTTTGAAGTGTGATTAGTGGGAAACCAGTTTGCATCTCCAATATTGATTAGCAGTGATGGCTCTGCACACTTGATTATCTGTAACTTCCAGCCCACAGCAGACATCTTCAGACCTGTCAAGAAATCTATTTATGATGGCAGGAGAAAATTCTACACGCTTTCCTCTAACAAAAACCTTCCTATACTCCTTACTTTTATGGTTAGCATAGTCAACAAGAATATTAACAATAAACTCCTTAACAAGAGTTTCATAGCAATTAGCAAACCCGGTAACTGTTTTCATCAATCCAGCATAAGATATCGGCTCCATGATTTCTTTACATTCCAAAGCACCAGCTCCCAGTTCTCTCTCCAAGGAAATCCTTCTTTGATACACATACTTTCACTTTTCAGCATTCCCAACAGAATGGAAGGAGATGTTGTCAAGTGGGGCATCAGGAACCCTAACAGAAATATTCTTGCTTGCATAATTTTTGATAGGAGAGATGTCCTGGACATCTTGCTCGACATCATAGTCTGAGTCAACTTTTTCAACAACCACAACTTTCTTCTTACTCTTGGATCTTTTTATAACATCCTCATCATCATCTGTGGAACTAACAGATCTAGCTTTTCTTTTGCTAGAGGAAGGAACCACTTTACTTCCTGGATTTGGGGGTCCATGCATGATTTTATTCTTGGTTGTTTTGGTAGGGGGTATGACACTTGCATCCTTCACTTTCCTGGATTTGAGTCTTCTTGCAATACCAGGCACAACATTAGTAATGAGCTCATTGTTAAAAAGCTCTTCTACATTGACTATATTTTCAGCATTTTGAAATTTTGCATCCTTGGAGGCAGTAGAATCTTGTTCAACATTTTTCTCAGCATCTTGTTCAACATTTTCTTCTTCCACTTCTTTTAGAGCATATATAGCAAGCTTCTCAAGTTTACTTTCAGCAACATCTTTCTTGAAGGTGGGTGGTTCACAACAGCACTTTTAGGATCATTTCTTTTGTCAGCAGGAGGAGGCATACGAGCAAGAGGGGTAGAAATCCCAGGAACAATAAAGCCTTCATTTAACACTCTGTCTACTAGCCTTTTAATGCTTATATCAACATTAACAATTTCTTCTTCTGTCCAATTGTCAGTAGTAGTAGAAGAGTTACCTTTATCTTTTTTGGATTTCTTAGCAGGTGATGATCTAGGTTTCTTGACCTTCTTATCAAGAGGTGGGATGGTTGTTAGAGGAGTAGCATTAAGTACTCTGTCAAGGGAGATATTCTCATTGGCAGATTTTGAGGAAGACGATGTATGATGTTGAGACATCTTTGAAGATTTTTGAGCAAGAGGATGAAGAATGACTAGGGTTCTTTTTCTGTAGAGGAGAATGAAAAGTTTGTGAAAGTATAAGGATGTTATTTCATAGCGTGTGGGAAACACTTTGAGGCAGTCTTGCAATGATTGCTTTTGATATTTTATTTGTTGGAAACACAAATAATATAATATCACTTTAATGATATTCCTACACGCCTTTAATTGCTAAAAACCCTCATATAGGAAAATTCCTAATTTTCCTCTTAAGATCTCAAATTTATTAGCATCCAAAGCCTTAGTGAAAATGTCAACCAGTTGCAATTCAGTGGCTACATGTTCTAAGACAACAATCTTTTCTTCAACAAGCTCTCTTATGAAGTGATGAAAGATATCAATATGTTTGGTCCTGCTGTGTTGAATGGGATTATTTGATATGTTAATGGCACTTAAATTGTCACAGAATAATGTCATGACATTTTGTTTGACATTGTATTATGTTAACATTTGTTTTATCCAAACCAATTGAGAACAATTGCTTCCTGCAGCAATATACTCAACCTCTGAAGTGGACAGAGACACACAATTTTGCTTCTTACTGAACCAAGATATGAGATTATTTCCCAGAAAGAAGCATCCTCCTGATGTACTTTTTCTATCATCAGCACTTCCTGCCCAATCAGCATCACAAAAACTAGTTAAGGCAGAATTAGATCCATGAGAGTATAGCATACCATAGTCACTTGTCCCATTCACATGTTTAAGAATTCTCTTCACATGGTTGGCATGGCTAACTTTAGGACCAACTTGATATCTTGCACACACTCCTACAGCAAAGGCAATGTCTGGTCTGCTAGCTATGAGATATAGAAGGTTGCCTATCATACTTCTGTAAAGACTTTGATCTACACTTACTCCCTTTTCATCTGTAGCCAACTTCAGATGTGTGGGAGCAGGGGTTCTTTTGTGGTTGGCCTTTTCCATCCCAAATTTCTTAACTATATTTTTGGCATACTTGCTCTGAGATAAAAACATGGAATCTTCCATTTGTTTAACTTGCAGACCAAGAAAATAGGTTAATTCACCAACAAGCCTCATCTCAAATTCTGACTGTATTTGCTTGACAAAATGTTGAACCATCTCATTTGACATCCCACCAAACACAATATCATCAACATAAATCCGTGCAATCATGACCTTCCCTTCTTCTTCCTTGACAAAAGAGTTTTGTCTATGCCACCTTTCCTGTATCCCTTCTCAACAAGAAATTTTGTCAATCTCTCATACCAAGCTCTTGGAGCTTACTTTAATCCATACAGAGCTTTCTTCAGTTTGTAGACATGTTTAGGAAAACTTGGATTAACAAATCCCTTTATTTGTTCCATATAAACTTCTTCATTCAGATAGCCATTTAAGAAGGCACTTTTTACATCCATTTGAAACAATTTAAATTTTAGTATGCATGCAACTCCCAAGAGTAGTCTGATTGATTCAAGTCTGGCCACAGGGGAAAAAGTTTCATCAAAGTCAACTCCTTCAATTTGAGTATACCCTTGTGCTACTAACCTTTCCTTATTTCTAGTGACCACTCCTGTTTCATCAGATTTATTCTTGTACGCCTATTTTGTGCCAATTACATTTGTGCCTTCAGGTCTTGGAACCAGATCCCAAACTTTATTTCTACTGAACTGTTCTAGCTCTTCCTGCATAGCATTAATCCAGAACTCATCAATTAGGTCCTCTTTGACATTCTTAGGATTAACCTTTGAGACAAAGCAAGAGTTTGATATCCCATCTCTTGATCTGGTAGTAACTCATTTATTTAGATCTCCTATGATAAGTTCTTTAGGATGATCTCTCTGGGTTCTAATTGAAGGTCCTTTATTGAGATGACTAGGCTCATGATCTTTTTGAGGTGGATTAGAATCAACACTTCTGTCATTTGATTCTGTTGGAATATCAGACATAGATGTTCCAACATCTTCTGAGACATCTTCTTCAACACTCCATCCTCTATCACAATAATAACATTTATTGACTCGATCATAACTTTAGTTTTGGAGTTAAACAATCGGTAAGCTCTACTATTTGTAGAGTAACCCATGAATGTTCCTTCATCATTCTTGGGATCCATCTTCCTCCTTTGTTCACGATCAGCTAAGATGTAGCAATTACTTCCAAAAACATAAAAGTATCTAACAATTGGTTTTTTCCCTTCCATATTTCATACAAAGTTGCTGAAGTGCCTTTCCTTAGAGTGACTCTGTTATGGACATAATATGCAATATTCATAGCTTCAGCCTAAAATGGTAGGGTAACTTCTTAGCATGAATCATGGCTCTGGCAGATTCTTGGAGAGTTCTATTCTTGCGTTCCACAATCCCATTTTGTTGAGGAGTAATGGGAGAAGAGAATTCATGGATGATTCCTCCAGAGGAGAAAAAATCATCAAATTTATTGTTCACAAATTCCTTTCCATGATCACTTCTGATTCTTATGACATGACTTTTCTTTTCCCTTTGAAGTTTTCGACAGAGATCTGTAAACACTTCAAAATTTTCTGATTTTTCTCTAATAAATATTATCCATGTGTATTTAGAAAAATCATCTACAACAACATAGGCATACTTCTTACCACCAAGACTTTCAACCTGCATAGGTCCCATTAGGTCCATGTGAAGAAGTTCCAAAACTTTTGATGTGGTGAGATGTTGGATCTTCTGATGTGACATCTTACATATCTTTCCAATCTGGCAGTCACCACATATTCTACCTTCTTCTATCTTGAGCTTAGGAATCCCTCTCACTGCTTCTTCAGATATAATTCTTTTCATACCTTTCAGATGCAAGTGCCCCAATTTTTGATGCCATAGTTTAACTTCATTCTCTTTGGCAAAAACACATGTTGAGGAGAGATTCAACTCTTGAGGAACCCATAAATAACAATTGTATTTAGATCTGATTCCTTTCATAACAAATTCATTCTTTTCATTGCACACAAGACATTCTTCCTTGGTGAAGTTAACTTTGAATCCTTGATCACACAATTGGCTTATACTTATCAGGTTAGCTGTTAACCCTTTAACAAGTAACACATCATCAAGATTAGGGACTCCTGAACAATCGAGCTTGCCAACACCTTTGATTTCACCTTTTTCTCCATCACCAAAAGTCACATAACGGGTGGAATGAGATTTGACATCCACCAGGAGATTCTTGACACCTGTCATGTGTTTAGAGCAGCCACTGTCAAAATACCAGTCATCTTTGGTTGATACTCTGAGGGAGGTGTGAGTTATGAAACTAGCAACATTAGACTTGGGAATCCACTGTTTCTTCTTTTTTCTATTTTATGGAATCTTATCAGTCTTGGGAGAAGGAGTAGTCTTAGGATACCCGTACAACTTGGAACGAAGGGCCTTATATGACCAAGCCTTCCACAGTGATGACATCTCCAGGGCTGGGGATTCTCCTTGGTGTATTTAAACTTCTTCTTACCCTGATGTTTTCCATGATTTCCTTTCTTGCTATGATGTTTAGACATTTGATTCGACATCTTAGGTTTAGGTTTGGCCTGAGTGGAATGTGATGAAGTTTCTTCTGAGTTAGGTTTCTCTTTCTCATTAAACCCTAGACCACTCTTGTCTCCAGTCACTCTCCCCACTTGAAGATTTTCATCTAGTTTGTCAGATCCATTATTTAGCATCTTGAGAGATTTGACCATTCTATCAAGGTTTGAATTCAAGGAAGTCACTTCACTTTCCAAATTAGAAATAGTTTTTAAATGTTCTTCCCTTTCTGCCTATAGCTGAGTTATGATGACTTTCTGTTTCTCCCCTTCAAGGCACACTTCTACACTTCTGAGACATAATTTTTTGTATGAAGAAGCTAACTCATCAAACGTTAGTTCCCCATCACTAGACTCTTCATTAGATACATATTTGCCTGTCAATGCTTTAACATATTTGGCAGATTCTTCAAGATCACTCTCCGAGTCCTCTTCAGACCAAGTAACAAATAGATTCTTCTTTTGTTTCTTAAGATATATAGGACATTCAGCTCTAATATGACCAAATCCTTCACATTCATGACATTGTACTCCCTTCCCTTTAGTGGATTTTTCTTCAGCCCTTTTTCTTCCAAACTCATTTGACTTATGGATGTCAGATGAGATGTTCTTGACATTTGGTCTTTGGTTCCTATCCATTCTTTTTATCACTTTGTTAAACTGTCTTCCAAGCATAGTTAAGGCATTTGATATTCCTCCATCTGTATCTAAATCACAATCTTCCTCTTCATATTCAATATTTGATACAAAGGCTATGTTTTTGTTCTTCTTATCAGATCTTTCATTGATGCTTAATTCAAATGTTATAAGGGATCCAACAAGTTCATCCACTTTCATTTTGTCAATGTCTTAAGCTTCTTCTATAGCAATCACTTTCATATCAAATCTCTTTGGAAGAGACCTTAACATCTTTCTCACCAATTTGTCTTCAGGTATTTTCTCTCCTAAAGCACATGAGGCATTAGCAACTTCAAGAATGTTCACATGGAAGTCATTTATACTTTCATCATCCTTCATTCTCAAATTCTCAAATTTTGTGGTGAGCAACTGAAGTCTTGACATATTAACTTTGGATGTGCCTTCATGAGTAGATTGAAGAATTCCCCATGCATCCTTAGCTACTTCACATGTGTTCACTAATCTGAAAATGTTCTTGTTAATTCTATTAAATATAACATTCAAGGCTTTAGAATTTCCAAGAGCAATTTCATCTTCTTCTTTAGACCAATCTTCTTATGGTTTTAACTAAGAAGTAGGTTCTCCATTTTCTTCCAATTTGACAGGGTGTTTCCATCCTTTTAAAAGATCTTTCCAAGCCCTGCTGCCCAAAGACTTTAAAAAGACAACCATACGTGGTTTCTAGTAGTCATAATTACTTCCATCCAGAATGGGTGGTCTGTTTACAAATCCTTCTTCCTTGTCCATAGTACCAGAAAGTATCTTCCCTGGATCTCACCCAGATAAAGAGTAGGATGCCTGCTCTAATACCAATTGAAATTCTGGTATCAGATATGTGATGTCGAATGAGATGTCATGACACAAATATCTGTTTACAGGTAAAGAGCAGTAATAACAAAAGCAGTAAAAACACAAGAGATTGTTCACCCAGTTCAGTGTACAACAACACCTACTTTGGGGGCTACCAAGCCAGGGACAAGTACACTAAATAGTATCAATTCATAGACCCTCAGTAAACAACCAGTTTACGATCTAATCACTTAATCACTACCCAAGCTATACTTCTACCTAAGACTCACCTAGGTATGAGGCCCTCCTCAAATCCCTTCAATCACTTACAGTGAAGAAACAACAGAAATAATAAGTTTAAAAACTTCAATCATTCAATGCTTAAAAGCTTATGAATGATACACAATTAAAAACCCAAATGACAACACAAGTATTCAATCAATACTAGAGTGTTTGACAATTAAAAGACTTGGACTTTTTAAAACAGAAAGAAAGTATTCTTCTTCAAAAGTTGCAGTAGTTTGAATAAGGAAGAAAGTCCTTATATATGCGCAGCTGTAGGCTTGGGCTTTAAAACCCAATATTCAATTCTTTTGAACATTTCCATAAATACATATCAAGATAAAATCCATGCATTTTGAAAAATATTCCTCCATATTTTTCGCTGTGAGTTACAAATCTTGAATTATGAAGCGCTGGAAATCAAGAAATAGAAAAACATATATTGATGTTGGCTGAGATCAGTTCAGGAGACAGATGTCAAGATATCTGATTTGACACCATTCAAAACAGTTTTCTACAAATGTCAAGATATTTAGCAAAACATTAACAACATATTATTTTACCAAAATTGCTGCCAACAAACAATTACAGAAGCATTTTGAACCTTGTAACACACACTTGTATTACTCAGTGTATTGAGTCCAGAGTCTGATGATATCAAACACCATATCCTTAGAATCAGAACCTGTTAGCAGAAGCTACACACTAGATAAAACATTAGAGTACTAAATTTTTATCTAATCACCCATGTATTATTATCATCGAAACTAAAGGTCAAATGCAAAACTAAATCTTGTTCTTACATTTGGGTCGACTCTTACTGAAGTTGTCTTTTTAAATTTCGTTTATGTCCAAAATGTATCGACCCCCAGGATGTATGGTTCGACCTCCTTTGCCATGGGAGTCAACTCCCTCCTCGTATAGGTCGGCTCCCTCTAATTCATGTGTCAAATTTTATAATTTTGCAGCCCAATTTTTTCTCTTCTGTTTTCTCATGTGTACTTTCACTCATATATATATATATATATATATATATATATATATATATATATATATATATATATATATATATATATATATATATATATATATATATATATATATATATATATATATATATATATATATATATATATATATATATATATATATATATATATATATATATACATGCATAATTTCATCATATGAAACCACAAATATACAAAGCAATTGCTCATCATCTTCATCCTCTCTCTATGCATACACTCAAACAAATTACACATAATCATTTTTTGTTTGGGTGCCATATAGAGATAGCTTGATAACATCTAAATAGGGTTCATTGTAATCCATTGGGTTGGGAATTCTTTGGGGGGTTTTAAATAAGAAAACCAAGGTGTTGCACCCCAAAATTTACCCTCTTGTTTTTTTCATATCTTTTAGCCGTATGCTTCATCATCATACATACCATTTGCATTGCATTATTTCATGGTTATAGGATCAAGGTGTTCTTGTTCTATTTGTCTTTATCAAGCAAAAGAGAAATTTGACAACTAAGATAAAGAGGAGGAGTTATCCTCAATTTTGTGTTCATTTAAGCTACAAAGTCTCTCCATGCCTCAAGACATCTCAATATATCTATCAATTCATCAGATGATTAAAGAGTGCCAAAGTTTTGAAGAGAATCACACTCTCCTATCTTTTGGCTCTTGAGCCAGGGTTTTGAATATTTGAGTGTGTGACATCCTCATGAGTAATATTTTTGAAGCATTATCTTCATCATATTTTACAAGGCATCTTTGTTCAAGAGTTTCTCCAAGTTCCCCATGGGAATTAGGGTTTTAAACATTGAAAATCATCTCCTATCTTTCTGATACATTTAGGGTTTTGATCCAAGGTTGTTGTGGATTTCTTCTTTATCAAGCTACAAGGATATCCTTTTCTTATCAACATCAAGTTGCAAGGCTTTATTCATCAAGGCTAAGGATTGGGGTTTATTTCCCTATGAATGATCAAAGTTAGGGTTTTTTCAGTTATGGTACTCCAATTGAGGCTTCTTCTTATTCAAGGATTATTGAATTAGGGTTTCTCATCTGCCATACTTGAGTTTGTTAGCATTTCATCAAAGGATGTTTCACTTGCTTAGTATTTCATGTCAAGAACATCCTGGTAACAAGTTGTTATTCTATGCTTCTATTCATGTTTGAGTTTAATATTATGAGAATAAACATTATCAAAATAATTTTACTTTCTCCCTCTTTGTCAGAAATCAAAAAGGTGCAAAAGAGACAGAGAAATAAACTTTGAAGAAAACAGTTTCCATAAGATGGATAGTTGATGTATTCAAAGAAAGATTTGTAGATGTATGATGAAAGAAGGTGGAAGATGGTTTTTAGATTATAAGAGATGATGGTGAGACAGCGAGATGGGTGAGAGGTAAATGAAATGAAACATATGATTAACCTGACAACTGCCATATGCCAAAGGACGTATCACACAATGACATGACATGACAAAAAGCAATTAATGACATAGGGTAAAGCATAACGATTTTTGTATACTCCCAAGAATATTATGTATCTCAAGATGTCACAAAAAGTGCAAGGTGATTCGGAGCAACAACAGTCTTAAATCTGAACAAGAATCCTTTTACTTTTTAGTAACTTGTTTGATAAAGTAGGTTCTTCAGTATTCATAGATATTATCCATTTGAATAATATATGATTCATGAGTACAATTGATTCATTAAGACTTCACTTAATCAAAAGTCACATGTTTCAGAAACCTACACCTTAAATCTTAGAAGCATATATTACATTTAGTGCTTCATCAAATTGAAATAACACCTTTTTCATTCTGGATATGGAACCATGTTCAAATGTTTTAGAATGAAAATAAGTCTACCTTCAGCAAGGGGTTTTGTAAATATGTCAACCCAATGATGATCAGTGTGTACAAATTTTAAAGAAAGGACACCCTTCTGGACATAGTCTCTAATGAAATAGTGTTTAATTTCAATGTTTTGCCCTGGAATGTAAGATAGGATTCTTGGATAAACAAATGGCATAAGTATTATCACAAAATATAGTAATATTATTTTCATATAAATGATAATCCTCTAACTGAATTTTCATCCAGAGAATTTGAGTGC
This sequence comes from Vicia faba, assembly GCA_948472305.1. Classification (NCBI taxonomy): domain Eukaryota; kingdom Viridiplantae; phylum Streptophyta; class Magnoliopsida; order Fabales; family Fabaceae; genus Vicia; species Vicia faba. Next base: position 353,180,972 of record OX451735.1, read on the forward strand.
TACACTTTTCCGCAGAAATATATTCAAATTTTGTAGTTGAGAGAGCAATTGTTGATTGTCTCTTGCTGGACCATGATATAATGTTTCCTCCCAGAAATTGACAACTTCTAGAGGTACTTTTCCTTTCAAGTCTATCACCAGCATATTCAGTGTCACAATAACCTACTAACTTGTACTCTATTGATTTTTTATAACAAACCAAGGTTAGCAGTATTTTTCAAGTATCTAAAAATTTGTTTGACAACAGTCAAGTGAGATTTTCTAGGATCTGATTAAAATCTAGCACATAAAAATACACTAAATAATATATCAAGCCTAAAGGTAGTTAGATAAAATAAAGAACCTATCATACCTCTGTACAACTTTTGATCAACCTTGCCACTTACCTCATCCTTATTTAGAACACAAGTAGGGTGCATAAGAGTCTTTGTTGTCTTGCATTCGGTAAGTCAAACTTCTTCAAAAGTTCTTTGTTATATTAGCTCTGGTGAATGAAGGTTTGATTCATTCCTTGATTGATTTGAATTTCCAGAAAGAACTTGGATTCTCCCATTAAGCTCATTTCAAACTCATCCTGCATAGACTTGGAAAAATTCTCGCACAAAATGGCATTAGCAGAACTAAATATAATATCAACAACATATGTTTGAACTACTAAGATATCATTTTTGAAAGTTTTATAGAACATAATAGTGTCAACCTTCCCTCCGTTGAAGTCATTTTCTAAAATAAAGTGGCTTAGTCTTTCATACCAAGCCCTTGGAGCTTGTTTTAGACCATACACGGATTTTTTAAGTTTGAAAACAAAATCAGGATTTGTATTGACTTCAAAACCAGGAGGTTGGTTCACATGAACTTCCTCAATTATGTAACCATTCAAAAATGCATTTTTAACATCCATTGGATATAAGATGATGTTGTGATTAATAACAAAGGAAATTAAAAGACGACTAGATTCGAACCATGCAACTGGTGCAAAGGTTTATGTATAGTCTATTCCTTTTTGCTGACTGTGATACGGTGGCAGAACCGACTGTTTAATACTGGTTTATGTTTTGCGTTTTTTGTTCGCAAAATGTCGTGGTAAGCAAGAGTCGCCACCGACTTTTATTTCATCCAATCATGGAAAAGGAAAAAGAACAGAAAAAACCTTTTTCGAGATATTTTGAGTACGGGGGGTAGATTATAGAAAGGGAAAATGTTAGCACCCTTTCCATCCATGGGTTTCCATGGGCTCTTAGGTACTTGATCATCTTTTTAAGTTGCTTGTGTGTGTGCTTGCTTTGAAAATATTTTACTTCGTGATAACCCTTGTATCAGTCCTCAAGGGTGTGATGAAGTTGTTTTGAAAACTGTTTTTGAAAAGTGTTTGTGTGAAAAGTTTTATTTTGAGCAAGTATCTACTAGCATCTACCTACTCGAAAAAGATCGTTTTTGTTCTATTTCCTTTAGACAGCGCTATCCCACTATTGAGGAGTAGGTAGCACCGTCGTTGGAGTTTGTAAGGGACGTTCGAAAGGGACAAATACAACCACTAAAGCAATAGTTAGAAAACCTTAGTAGTAACCCTAGAGTCTTAAGATCTTTCCGAGGCAACATTTCCGAGGCAACATTCAAATGGGACACTTTGATCTCTTTAGACTGGAGGGCAACCACAAAAATATCCTATGCTTAATGTTTGTTTACCGAAGGCAACCGAAGTGAGGTAAACCCTAGGAGTGAACATGTGCGAGTGATTCGTTTCAGTTATTTTAATCTTTGCATATTAGGGTTTTCTAACTATTTTAATTTTTCATGCATTCTTACCATACAATCCTATTAGCCATACATCTAGACAGTTAAAAGCTTGCGGAAAGTAAAAACGGAAATAAACCTAGCTATTACATGGCTTTTGGGGAGGGGGATTAATTACATAACCAAAATCGGGGATTTAAAGCAAGAAATAAAAAAAACCTAGTTTTAACTATTACAAACCAGTGAGCAGTTACAAAATAATGACAAAATAATTAACAAGCACGCGACGAATTAAATACGAGGACAACTGAAATAACCTAAAACCCTAATTGAAAGAAAAAGTGTTTTTTGTGGATTTTTATTTGAGAAAATATTTAATTGCAAATTAATTAAACCTAATTTCTAATTGTTTTTAATTATGAAAGAAATTAAATTACCCTAATCTTCTAATTAACCTAATTAATTAAAGGAGTAAATATTTATGAGAAAAATGATTTTTGATGCATTTTTTAGAGAAAATTAATTAAATTATGTACAAATAAAATCCTAAGTCTAATTATTTTTAAATTATGAAGGAAATTAAAGTGGCCCTAAATTAATTAAACTAATTAATTTAAAAAATATTTTTTCAGAAAATAAATCTTTTTGTGATTTTTGATTTGTTAATTTAATAAAAATAATTTTTGTATTAATTAAAAAAAGAAAAGAAATAAAGAAAAGAAATAAAAATAACCAAATGGGCCTGTGTTGTTAGCTGAAAAGGGGGGTATGAGTCTGAATTCCTTGGCCCATTAAGCATCAAGGCCAGTCAACCACACTGGATCTTGTGCACTGTTCACCTGGAGGGGTACCATGAACCTTCATTGCTGGCACGTTGGATCTGACTAGCTGGGCATCCAGTGGCTAGGCGCTGAGGATGTATGAAAGGCGTGTGAGGGAGTATTGTATTGGATCTGCAAGGGTAAAACAAGAAAATGCATTTTGTTGGGACCTGGGATCGAACCCAGGTCCTTGTACTCCCTACCAATGATGCGTTGCCAAATGAGCTGGGTTGTTAACTTGCTAACATAATAAAAACAAAACATAATATAAGGAAAATAAAAGAAGCTGATTCCAAACGTGCGAAATTCAAACGGAAGAATGGTTGGCTGACACACATTGTCTTCTTCCCTGGAACCGTCGTCTTAGATTTCTGAACCTTTACCTACAGACGCAAGTCTGTTGCTAAAAACCTGTGTCATTCAAAAATTCCATACAAGCATGATAAATCAATTGTGATGGTACCAATCAACTCGTCTTGGCCTCACGAGCATCATGGTACTTGATTCATGGTCCAATTTTTCCTGTACACAAAGACCCTAAATTGCAAGCATAAACCCTAACAATGGCAACAGCGTGTAGAGGCTTCAAAAACACAATTGAATAATACAGTTAGCTTGCAAACACGATGATAATTACAAATATGAAAATTAAAATGGCTAATGATGCAAGAATTGGGATAATCGATTTTGAAAAAAAACGCAAACCGTGTGAGTTACAATTGGTGTTTCTGGGTGCTTCAAGCCTTGCAACTGATCCAGTTGGCTTCTGGGAAGGTCTAAGAATCGATTAGCAGCGTTGGAATGGTCTGAATTGATCTCTAAATGCAAAAAAGATCCAACACTTTTTGTCAATTTTTTTGGAACTTGGTTTAGTGTTTTCACGACTACTCAACCCTTATTCCTGATCTGCAATTGTTGTATACATATAGTAGACTGAATTAGGTCAATAAAATTGCACCATATCTTTGAGAATTATGAAAATATGATGATTTGATTCACGTATGGTATCTTTCTAAAACAAGCTCAATCCAATCTTTTTCAACCCTAATGAACCTTGCACGAATTGGCTGGCATGCTAGCTGTACATGGACTCAAAATATGCACAAAAATCTCAAGATTTGATTTGTTTTCATTTTTTTACCATTTAATTTGATTTATTTTGATTTAAATGAATAAAAAATCAAAATAAATGATAAAATTAATAAAATAATAGATGGAAAATCTCAAGGGTCGTGGGTCCTATTAGAAACATGTTTCAAGTAAGAAAACATGGGCCCTTTTGGAAAAAATGCAAGTTTGATCAATGTTGACATTTGACAATTCTCCAAAAATTGCCAACTTTGACAATGCACAACTCTCTCAATTTTGACCCTAGGAATGTGTTCTTGGACTTTTTAGAAAGCTTAGGATGTCTCCTAACCAACCCTTTTGGTCTCATCTCAATTGGATCTTTCATGTTCATGTATGAAGCTTTGACCCAAAAGGTGTTTTTGTTGACTTTTCAAAATGACCTATAATGTCAAAATTCATATCTTTTTGTGAATTAATATTTTGAACTTTTGGGATGAAGATTTATTGTAGGGAATTGTATCCTCTTCAAAATGAGCTTTGGATGGAAAATTTCTGATAAAGCATGTTGAAGTTATGCTTGGTCAAAGTTGGGTTGACTTTTCCTAAGAAACCCTAATTTAGCAACTTTTGGGTTTTGATGAATTTGGAGCATTCCTTGAGGAATCATGATCAACACTTGATAAAATTATGGATAACACTTCAAAATGATGATGTTGACCAAAAATCTTGAAGTTTGACTGTATGTGGGCAACAGTTGACTTTTGACCTAGTACAATCGATTCTCAAGCATCTGAGCAGTTGGCTGGGCAAACTTCTTGTGCAAGGCATGAAACTTGACATGTAGGGTCTTAAGAACATATTAAGACCATGGACAGCATAGGATACCTTTTTGATCCTCTCATCTTGATTAAAAATGAAACCCTAATTTGAGGTATACTACCTTAGGAGAGAGTTGGTCTAGTCAACTCTTGGACTTCCTTGAGCAACTTGGGGACCTTAATTGACATGTATTGAGTAAAATAAGAGGGAAAATTTTGGGGTACAACATCTGCCACTGTTCAATCTTCTTAAACCTGAGGATTTAGATTGGCTGCTCTGTCTTTCGTGATCTGAAGGTGGAAGATGATTGAACACTAGAGTGCCCAGAAATTTGCACTCGCATGAAGTGGCACTTGATTTGTGATATCGGGAATGGGCTTATAGATTCCATTTGTAAGTTTCTAGGGAATCTTCGGAGATGGGCTTAAAGATGCCATCCAAAATGTGACGGAGAATTGTCGGAGATGGGATTAAAGATACCATCTAGAGAATGTGGATTTCCTGAGATATTCCTTCGACGAGAATACCTGTTGCTGTTGTTGATGAGGAATCTGCTGAGAAACATTGGTATCTGTCTTGGGAGAAATAGAATTTTAGGAGCTTCAGTTGTCCGTTACTCTACTGGGGAAATGCGAAACCAATCGTGTTTGATCAGGTTCTAGTCTTACAGTGTTATGGACCGCTGTTTGGGGATAAGAGAGGAGGAGCCTAAATAGTAAGGTTATGAGAAGGAACCTGGATAGTAGGGTTGCTTCGATATGAAAGCCTGGATAGTAGGGCTGTGAGAAGGAACCTCGATAGTAGGGTTACTTCGATATGAAAACCTGGATAGTAGGGCTATGAGAAGAAACCTGGATAGTAGGGTTACTTCAATATGAAAGCCTGGATAGTTGGGCTATGAGAAGGAACCTGGATAGTAGGGTTACTTCAATGTGAAAGCCTGGATAGTAGGGCTATGAGAAGGAACCTAGATAGTAGGGTTACTTCGACACGATAACGTAGATTAGTTGACCTGTTTGATTTCGAGAATTGAGCTTCCATTAGTCGTCTGTAAATATGATCTATGTGACTGCTGGATTCGTTGAAGCTACTCGTCTTTTCCTGAAAGGATATCAGGGTTAGTTATATACGATGCATGAAATGCAGGGTGAGATGATGTTCACAAAATAAATGAGATTATGCTGTATATGTCATGTATGCGTATGTCATGATGTATGTTCATGAAATGCTATCGGGGTATGCTCGCGTCTGGGAAAATAAATCCCTGATTATTGATGGAGAGTTGTAAATATTCTGTCGAGAAGAAGATGCTTGAGAATAAACTTTGTGGGGACCAAACTTTGGGGAAGAGATACTCTGTTGGTAGGACTGCCGATCTGGATGACCAAACTTAACCGGGGATGTAATTAAGTTGCTGGAAGTGATGAGCTCTGTTAGAGATGGAGCTTCTATATCTGTGGAAATACACTCCGCTTGGGGGATAAAATTTATGGACTCGCCTACGATTACGAACTTTGACTGGGAATAGTTGTGTCCTATTTTGGGAAATCTAGCATCAATGTCTTTGGATACTTTTACTCTGTGGGGAGTGTATGTACAAATAATCATGTTCCAAAGCTGACTCTATCCCGATACCTGCTGGGTAGAGGAACCGTTGGGTTTGGTACTTCTTATTTTCCTGTTTCTGGAATTACGAGTAATCGTCTTTTGTTTCTCATGTAAATATTTATGAGCAGCAATCATTTTCAAATGCATATGTCAAAAATAAACCATTGGACGTTCTTGCAAAACAAAACAGAAAAAGAGAAAAAAATTGATGTTTCTTGTGAAAATGATTTGTATTGATTTTTGAAGTTGGCCTGTAATAGGCGTTTTGTACAAGGAGGTTGACGTCCTAGTAAGAGAACGCCGCCGAAAGATAAAAATTACAATTTGTGTAAAAAGAAATAAAAACAGCTCTGTGAAACGACCCTATTGGGTTCCAACTATGCTATTGTCTTTATATCTTCAAGCGTCTCATCACTTTGCTGCTTGGTTGAAGGTGGATCAGATTGATTGACGCCGTCTGAGCTTGATAGTCGATACCGAAGTCTGGTCGTAAGATGATCCAATGAGACATAGTAATACTCTTCAATCCCTAACTTTTGTCTGGACCGCCCTTTTGGGTTTTCAATCCACCGGGATACCCTTTTTTGCCCAAGTCGCCCTTTCGGGTTTTCGACTTACCGGGTGTACATATTTTTTTATTTTCATCCCTTACTTTTGCCTGAACCCTTTTGATTCGTCGGGAAGCCCTTATTTTTGCCTAGGTCAGTCGACCTAGCGGATCTTTGATTATGCATAATATCTTTTCACTATGTCTGCATTGACGGGGTGAGGAAGGTCGTCACCATCCATGTTGGTTAGAATCATAGCTCCTCCCGAGAAAATATTCTTAACCACAAATGGCCCTTCGTACGTGGGAGTCCATTTGCCCCTGGGATCACCTTGCGGCAGTATGTGTGTTTGATCACCAGATCCCCAACTTGATATTCTTGACGCCTAACTTTCTTGTTAAAAGCCTTGATCATTCGTTTTTGATACTCCTGACCATGGCAGATAGCATTAAGCCTCTTTTCGTCGATTAGATTTAACTGATCAAGTCGGGTTTGGATCCAGTCGTCTTTGTTCAAACCCGCATCCTTCATAATTCTGAGAGAAGGTATTCAGACTTCTATGGGTAGGAATGCTTCCATACCATATACCAGAGAGTAGGGTGTTGCCCCTGTCGACGTCCGTGCGGAGGTACGGTACCCATGAAGAGCGAATGGTAACATCTCATGCTAGTCTTTGTATGTCACCGTCATCTTCTGTATAATCTTCTTGATATTCTTGTTAGCAGCTTCAACAACCCCATTCATCTTCGGCCGGTAAGGAGAAGAGTTATGATGCTGTATCTTGAATTGTCTACAGAGCTCGGTGATCATTGTGTTATTGAGATTTGTACCATTGTCAGTGATAATCCTCTCTGGTACACCATATCGACAGATCAGATTATGTCGGATAAACCGCGCCACGACATTCTTGGTTATTGTAGCGAAGGAAGCTGCCTCAACCCACTTCGTGAAGTAATCAATGGCTGCTAAGATGAAACGATGCCCGTTAGACGCAGTAGGTCTGATCTCGCCGATCATGTCGATGCCCCACATTGCATAGGGCCAAGGAGCTGTCAGGATGTTCAGAGGAACTAGAGGTACATGCACCTTATCAGCATAAATCTGGCATTTATGACAAGTTCGAGAGTGCTGATAACAATCGGCTTCCATAGTGGACCATGTTGTACCCCAAAATTTGCCCTCTCATTTCTCAAGGAATCACCCTGGATCCTCAGGTTTGCTTCCATCCAATTCCAAGCCTTGAATTACAAATTTTTCAAGAAAGTCGCCTACAAGGGCAAAATGGTCATTTTCATACTAAAAAGTCAAACTTTGGATTTTGGACCAAAACCAAGTTTCAAGAATCATATTTCATCAAGACATGTTGAAATATGAAGTTTGTTTCATGAAGAAAATCAAAAGTCAATTTACTTTGGGAAAAGTCAAAATTTTAAATACTTAGAACTTTTCTAAGTGTTTAAGAAGCATGACAAAACTCAGAACTTCTGGAAAGATTTTCACCTTGATGCAAGTTGATTCTGGATCAGCCTCTGACACAAGAGTTATAGACCCCCACAAGATCTAGAACGTTGCTGAACAAAGCTTCTCCTAGAAATGCTGGGATTTCAAGTTATAACTCCTCAGAGACACGTCCTTGAAACTGAAACACTCAGCAAATTCTGGACTTTTTCAAAACAGAGTTTGGTCAGAACTTCTGGGCAAGTTTTCACAAAGCTTCAGTCATAGTTTGCAAGGGTAAATCAAATAAGGTTATAAAGCGTGATACAAAGCTTCCTGGAAAGTATGAAAGCTCCTTCAGAACATGCTGGAGCCAGAAGATAAGAGGATCAGAAGATTGGATGCTACGCTGAAGCAGAACTTCTAATTCAGAGTTTGTAAAGGTAAATCAAAGAAGGTTACAAAGCGTACTGCAAGCTTACGTGAAAGTCTGAGGGATCCTTCAGAGCATGCTGAGGCAACAAGATACAAAGATCATAAGTTGGATGTTTGTTCTAGGTTACGCTGAAGTGGATCTTCTGATCCAGAATTAAGCAATGATGCAAAATCTCACATTACAGGATTTCTGATTTGACAAATCTCATCATCATTTAATGCTCATTTAATGCTCACAACCACTTTTGAGTCTTTATCTAAAGGATCTCCCCACGTGTGGCATAGAAAGTATCTTTGCTATCCTTAAAAGCAACTTTTGTACAGAAATATGTGAGGGCCCATGCGTGCTTTTGTTTTTTGGGTTTACTTTTCCTTAATCCCTGCTTGTTAATCCAGTCTAGGCTAAAAAACTGCCAACTATCACACCTTTTTGAACTTGCTTCAAGAACAAGTCAGCATCTAGCGTATGATGTTGGCGCCACTTGACCTCTCCAAACTACAAAACCTTTGCCTATAAATAGAACACCTTTGGCCATTGAAAAGTCGTCGGAATTTTGAGAAAGAAAAGCCTTGAACCCCTGCAAAAATTCCAAGAGTCCAAAAATTGTAAACACAACATACAAAACCTGTTAACTCTTGATTCCTTGCATTCAAACTCCATTTGTTCTCAATTGTTTCTTGACTAAAACCATCCACACAGTTTCTGATTCACATATTAGAAACTGCCCTAACTTCTGTATTCATACTATCCTACACTCTCTGTCCATCTACTCAAAGGAATCATAACATCACCACTTTGGTGTTCCAGAAGTTGAAAACTTCCAGCCTACTGAGTACGTGAAGAAGCTGCTCAGAACATCATCAGAGTTGAGGTTAACTCCGGATCACAGAACCTCTTCCAGCTGCAAGGTAAGCTTCTGCTGACTCTCACCATATTACTTAAGCATTACCAGATTTGCATGCTGAAAAATACAATGTAGATATCATGTTTCTGATGTTGTACATATTCTGAGATTTCATGCATCTGCCTGCCTGAGTAGGGAATAAATCAGTTCAGAACTTCTTGAAGAAATTAGAACTCAGAATTAGGATTAGCAAATTCATACTTGCCTCTGATTTATAGTTCTGATATTTCTTATTTTTGAAACACTATGACACCTGCTATAACTGTCCTATGCACATCTTCTGTTTTGTGGAGAAAAGACCAAGTTGCAGATGTTCTGACTAGCATAGAGAGAGAGACCAAGTTTTGCCAGTGGTATTAGAACTTCTGAAGTCTACTTTGATGCCAGTGGTATCAGAACTTCCGAAAACTACTGTGTTCCCAGTGGACTCAGAACTTCTGACTTTACCTATTTTTGACTAACAAGATTTCTATTTTGCAGTATGCCAGAGTAAGAACTTCTGACCCCCTTTAATCAACAATACGCTGATTCTATTTTTCCTTTTTCTCACTATTTTTTCTATCACTTTCTGTTCCATTAATCAACAAACACAAAAAATATTTCTTTCATGCTTTATTTTATTTCTTAAAAACAAAAGATCAAAAATATTTTCTTAAAACAAAACAAGTCCATTTCACATTTTCTTGTACATTCTTATTCATTCAATGTGGTTGTAATAGTAACTTAGGATTTAATTTTACTTGAAACCCCCATTCATAAATATGTACCCCCATCCCCCTAATGATTGTAATATCATAGGACTTCACATTTCTGCACTTTTATTGCTTTCATATATTGCTAGTAATTAGGGTGTGTATGGCAAGATATAAAACCAATAAGTAGACCACCAAAAATCAAAGACAAATGCATGCAATCAAACACACTTGCACACAAGCACCCCTAGGGTAATATCACTTGTTGCCTATCGGAAAATAGTCATGTCCCTCGAACATGGGCGTTTTAGCAAAAGACCCTCGATAAAAGATCATAGTCCCTCGATGACCCTCGATGTTGCCTTTGGTAAACGATCTAGTCCCTAAAACGACATTGCTAAAACGTCCCATATGTTGCCTTCTATGACTATACAAATGTACCAACGCCCGTCCCTTCACATCCAATGATGGGGCTTCTTACCAAATCAATGGTAAGATAGTCATATCTAAAGGAGAAGGAAAATCACACTTAAGACCTTTCGAGTAGGTAGGTTCGCTCTCAGTTACTCGCTTGCTCACAACAAAAACATTTTATATACCCACACTCTCATCTTTGAACTATTTTCGAAACAAACACTTTGTATGCGTTCTTATAGAAACGAGAATCATTACAAAGTTACATTTTCAAAATACTTTCAAAAACACACACCACAAGCACATTCAAACAAAAGCAAGTGATCTAGCGAGTAACTAAGAGCCCATGGAAAACCATGGATGAAAAGGGTGCTAATACCTTCCCTTTTCATAATCTACCCCCCGAACTCAAAAACACCTCTAAAGGTCTTTCCTGTGCTTTTTCACCTTTCCTTTTGGATAAAAGAAAAGTCGGTGGCGACTCTTGCTAAACCGCAACATTTGCGAACACAAACACAAAACCTCAAGTCCGTTCTCCCACCGTATCACAGAACTGGAGACTCTGCTGGGGATTATTCTTAAAGTGGGGTTACCTTAGGGTTAGAAAACATTTATTTGCTTACATTGTTTGATTTGTATGCTTTACATTATGGTTCTTTGTTTGGGTTTGAATCCTCTACCCGGATTTGGGATACATTATAGGTAAGTAGCAATACGTTGTGGAAATTGTGTGGGGTATACCGACATGGTCTAAGTAATAGCTACGTTAGTGCGACATATTTGTGGGTACCGGTAGCCTTTGAGTTAATCAAAGAGAATACGGGGCTGCTGAGTGATGTCATGAAGCACTAATGAACTTCTAGAACCTTTACTTGACCAACTTGGCCTTTAGGATGTAGTGAGATGACCGGCTTTGGTGCAGTCTGAAGTTGGTAGATACTCGATACTACACTCATTGAGGTTTGGTTTCTTGGGATATTTCGGTCGCTATTAAAGAGGCTTGAGCTGAAACAATGACCAAGGAAACAATCCAGTGATATTGAGCTCCTTAGAACCCGGTTACTATTACTAGGACAGGTTTAAGCCAACTAGCTTCAAGAGGGTACTTACCTATAAAACTCCATACAAGCCTAAACTAAGGACTTGTTTGCTTTGTTTTGTATATGCATATTTGTACATAACATCATGGACATCATGAACATCACATACATCCACTAACCATTTCAAGGATTTTGAGATTCATCTTTGTTCTTGTTTTGTGGGATATGGATTCACTCCGCAGGAAAACTATTCAAGTCAACCTTGTGAAAATTCCTCCACAATTGAAGGAGCTAGCTTCAAGGATCCCTGAGAACTCTCCATTCACCGAGAGATATGGTCGTCTACTCAACTTGGTCACCTCCAACACAGATGAGGATATGATGAAGGTGCTCTTTCAGTTCTTTGATCCTTTGCACCATTGCTTCACATTTCCCGACTATCAACTTGTGCCTACTTTGGAAGAATTCTCCTAACTCTTGAGAATTCCCATTCTCAATCAACTACCTTTCAACGGTACGGAAAGAGACCCATAGCCAGAAGAGATTGCTCAAGTTCTACACTTGCACTCATCTGATGTCACAACTCATTGGGAAACTAGGAGTGGTGTCAAAGGCTTCTTAGCAAAGTTCCTGTTTGAGAAAGCCCAAAGCTGTTGGAATTCCCTAGACTTGCAAGCCTTTGAGAAAATTGTGGTTCTCCTCATCTATGGGATGGTTTTGTTTCCAAACCCCGACCAACTCATAGATGTGAACACCGTCAAAATCTTCATGTCACGCAACCCGGTGCCTACATTGCTAGGGGATATCCTACACTCTTTTCACACTCGCACAATGAGGAAAATAGCTGTCCTTATGTGTTGCACTCCTCTCTTGGCAAGATGGTTTATTTCTCATCTTCCCCAACCAGTCTTAAAGAATGAGCAAGGTTCAAGGTGGTCACAAAGGTTAATGACGCTCAAACATTCAGACATTCATTGGTGCTCCCGATCCAAAGAGAATGTTATCATTGTTGACCGTTGTGGAGAATTCTCTAATGTCCCTCTACTTGGCATTAGGGGAGGCATCACCTACAACCCTTGCTTAGCCTTAAGACAATTTGGTTACGCCCGAAGGGATGGCCCGCACGAGATGCTGATTCAAGGTTTGGTATTCGACTACGACAATGATGATCAAGGTCTTCGCCAGATATTTATCCGAGCTTGGAGGATGCTAAACAAGGTGGATAGCAAGACTTTGGGGAATAAGAATTCCATCCCTCTTGAGCCTTACCTCAAATGGGTACGAACCCGTGCTCAAAGTCTTATGATGCCTTACCCCTCTATTCTCCCGGTAATCATTGAGCCTGCCAAGGAGGGAGATGTTCCATACACTATCCTACATCTTGACATGCCCACATCTATTGAAGACCTACAAATGGATTGGATACAACTCAAAGGAGAGCGGGATGCTTTCGAAGCCCAATTCTACGCAAGCGAGAAGAAGGTTTTGGAACTCACTAGGCTACTTCATGAGGAGCGAACTCTAAATTCCTACATTGCACCAAAGAGGATGCACACTACTTTTTTATCTTAGAGTTTTGTATTATTTTGTCCAAGGGGCATTGATGTACTCAAACTTTATCTTATATAACGTGTGTTTCTTTTTGTCTAAAACAAACTTGAATCTTCGAAATCCATGAAAACATTGCATATGCACATATCATTCATCATAACATAAACAGGTCTTTTGCAACAAATTTCCTCATCTCTCTACTGTTTATTTCAGTAAGATGGATCTCGAACAGACATTGAAAGATCTCCAAACTCAGAACATGCAGTTTCAACAGTTGCTCATGACCCTGGCCAAGGGGCAAGAAGAATTGAAGACTCTGCTAGATGAAGAGAGGAAAAAGAAAACAAAGAAGACAACCAGAGTCTTAAACATCGGGAGAAGATTTCATGAGCAGACGAGAAGGACTTTGAATTTTGCAACAACATCCAGTGAAGGAGAAGGGAAGGGTAAGGAAACAGCGGTCTCGTCAGAATCAGAAGAAGAGGAGGAAGAAGAGGAAGACTACTCTAAGGAACAATATCCTCCAGCAGATGACAAGTACAGACATCTTGATGAGCGGTTGAGCGCGATGGAAGTACAAAAGGTGCCAGGCTTAGACTTTGAGGAATTGGGACTAGTGTCGGGTATTGTGATTCCTCCGAAATTCAAAGCGCCTACATTTGCCAAATATGATGGAGTGTCATGCCCTAAAATGCATCTCCGGTCATATGTGATAAAAATCCAACCCCATACCGCTAATAAAGACTTATGGGTTCACTTTTTCCAGGACACTCTGTCTGGAACACAACTCGACTGGTTTTACCAACTAGAAAGAGCAAACATCCATAATTGGGAAGATCTTGCCTCAGCTTTCTACAAGAAATATCAATACAATGTCGATTTGGCGCCTACCCGTACTCAACTCCAGAGTATGGCCATGGCTTACAATGATGGTTTCAAGGATTACGCACAAAAATAGAGAGATTTAGCTGGAAGAGTTCAACCCCCTCTGTCTGAAAGGGAATTGGTAGACATGTTCTTAGGTACCTTGTCTGGTCCCTTTTTCAACCATCTAATCGGAAGTTCATCTGCATGCTTTACTGAACTAATATTAACCGGAGAGAGGGTGGAAGCCGGCATAAAAAGTGGAAAGATTCAGAAGGATTCATCTTCTTCTACAGCTGGAAGGAAACCTTTTGTTGGGAAGAAAGAGATAGTTGCTATATATCCGCAAAGAAACCGAGAGAGGGCCGAACACCGACCAATGGTGGGGGCTGTTATGATTCCAAAGCCTACGTCTGATCAACAAAGAAATAATCAACCAAGGATGGAAAGTCCAGTCAGGCAATTCACTAGAATTGACATAACTCCGTCTCAAGTATTACTGCATCTTCTGAGATCCAACTTGGCAACCTTGAAAGAAGCTCCGAAAAACCCCAATACAACATCTCCTCATTATCACCCCAATGCCCGTTGCGCATATCACTCTGAAAGTCCTGGTCACGATACTAATAACTGTTGGGCATTAAAGAACAAAATACAAGACCTCATTGAAGCAAAAGAAATTGAGTTTGATGCGCCCGAGAAGCCAAATGTCATTTCTTCTCCTATGCCCAGACATGGTCACAATACCAATGCTATTGAAGAAGATTTGTTCGTTTCTACAGTTGATAAACTCATGACTCCACTTCCGACCATTAAAATAAACTTGTTGAAAGCCGGTGTGTTCCCGGGCTGTAATGAAGGTTGTCATCTCTGCTTGTCCTCACCAACTGATTGCCCTTTGTTGAAAGCAGGCATTCAGCGCCTGATAGATAACAAAGAGATTTTGTTTGAAAGTACTCCTGTCTCACCTATTCCTGTTGAAGATGTTTCAATCATTACCATTTCCGCCAATTCTTCCAGGGTCTCCACTAAAAGACCCGTTAGAATTACATCGGTTCCGAAAACAGCTCCTCTAATAATCACAATGCCTGGGCCAGTCCCATATGAATCAGACAAAACCATGCCATAGAATTACAGAGGGGACATTTACTACCATGGCATCAAACAAGACCGTCCGGCCGCCGAAGAGATAAACTCCGAAGAAGAAGATTCTGACATCAGCAATATTGCTTGAACTAGTAAAATTACCCGAAGCGGTAGGATCTTTTCTCCAGAAATTGCTCCCCCAAAAGCAGTTTTTGGACCCGTGATCATCCCTGTGGCAGCTCCAAAGGTTGCTTCCGTACCCATAATCATCTCTGCAAGTGCTCTTATTGACGAAGACGTTACAACCCCTGTTGTCATCCCTATCAACACTCCTGCTACTGAAACTCGAGGAAAAAGTATTTTGGTCGAGCCTGTCCGGATGAAGGCCCAGCCATTGACTATCCTCAAAACTTCCAAGAAAGAAATGGAGGAGATCCTAAAAATTATAAAGAGGAGCGACTACGATGTAGTTGAACAATTGGGGAAAACTCCCTCCAAGATCTCCATGCTGACATTACTATTGTGTTCTGAAGCTCATGCGAAAGCCTTGGTGAAGTTCCTAAAAACAACCCATGTGCCTCAAGAGACGTCTGCTGATCAATTTCAAGACTGCATGGCCAGCTTGACAGCGGATAAAGGCCTAGGCTTCTCGGATGCTGATCTGACACCAAGGGGAAGAAAGCACAATGAGGCGTTGCACGTCTCAGTGGAGTGTAGGGGCACAACTCTGGCCCATGTATTAGGGGACACTGGCTCATCCTTGAATGTATTATCGAAAAAAGCTCTTGACAGACATGACTGCGAAGGAATGACGTTAAATCCAAGCAACATAGTAGTAAGGGCATTTGATGGCTCGAAGAGAATGGTGCACGGGGAAGTGGATATCCCCATAAAGGTTGGGAATCAAACTTTCAATTCAACCTTTTATGTAATGGACATCCGCCCTTCATACTCTTGCCTGCTAGGTCGGCCATGGATCCACAATGCTGGCGCTGTCACCTCTACGTTGCACCAGATGCTGAAGTATCCAGTTCAAGGAAAGATTATTACTGTCCATGGAGAGGAAGAATACATGATAAACCATCTCAATTCCTTTAGATATGTGGAATTGGATGGCGAATTCATTGAAACTGCATTTCAATACTTCAAAGAGGTACCCCAAGAGGTAGTAGTGACCAAGACCGTGTCCCAGATTCCCAAGATTACAAGACCGCCGCTCCGAATGTCATCTCTGAAGGACGCCAAAGCAGTGGTAGAGGAAGGTGGATGCACCATATGGGGGCAACTTCCGGATATCCCGTATAAGTTTGACAAGTTTGGCTTAGGTTTCACTTCAATTGCTCAAAAGGCTGTACGCCGTGCCCGTGCTGGAGGACCACCCTTGAAGATTAGCAACCGTGAGGTCAACGCGGTAGAAGATGGTGAAGATGATTGCAAATTGGAGGATTGGATCTTTCCTACCGTCAATGGAGGGCTCATCAATTGGCAAGCTAGAGACTTCGTCCCAATAACCTTTATCCCGCAGTAATTTATCTTTACATTTTTGTTGGATCTGTAATATTCAAAAAAAATTCGTACTCTTAAAACCTTGTGTCTTTCCCGAGGCACAATGGTCCATTTGTAAGGGTTATTATGTCATCTTCATATGACATCAATAAATCACGGACGTTTTTCGCATACAAACTTTTGTGCTTATTGTTTTTCTTTTACATTTTACTTTCTTTCAAAGATAGCTATACCCTTACACACACCCACAATGCAGGTATCCATCCATTCTGGATCCCATGGGTAACGATACTGCTATGGCCTTTTGTGACTCTGAGAATCTGATCCACCAAGCTGAAGACCAAGGTGAGGAAGATTGTGAAGTACATGGGGAGCTTGCCAGACTGTTACAACAAGAGGAAAGAACCATTCAGCCTCACGAGGAACTCGCGGATACAATCAACCTGGGTACCGAAGAAGACAAAAAAGAGGTCAAGGTGGGTGCCAATCTGGAGCCCAATCTCAAGGAGCTTTTGATTCAGTTGCTACACGACTATGTTGAAATCTTCGCCTGGTCATATGAAGACATGCCGGGGCTTGATACAGACATTGTGGTACATCATTTGCCTACAAGAGAAGATTATCCGCTAGTAAAACAAAAAGTTCGTCGCATGAGGCATGATATGTCGGAAAAGATTAAAGCGGAGGTTATGAAACAATTCAACGCTGGATTCTTGGCTGTCACTTCCTACCCTCAATGGGTTTCTAACATTGTCCCCGTACCTAAAAAAGACGGCAAAGTACGAATGTGTGTGGACTACAAAGATTTGAATAGGGCGAGTCCTAAAGATGATTTTCCACTCCCCCACGTTGATATCCTAGTTGAAAATATGGCACAACACAAAGTGTTTTCCTTCATGGACAGATTCTCAGGTTACAACCAAATCAAAATGGCACCTGAGGACATGGAGAAAACAACATTTGTCACACAGTGGGGCACATTCTGCGACAAGGTGATGCCACTCGGACTAAAGAATGTTGGGGCAACCTACCAGCACGCCATGGTAGCTTTATTTCATGACATCATACATCATGAAATAGAGGTCTACGTAGACGATATTATAGCCAGATTGCAAACAGAAGAAGGGCATCTTGACCACTTACAAAAGCTGTTTGAGAGACTGAAGAAGTACAAGCTGAGGTTGAACCCAAACAAGTGTACATTTGGGGTACGATCTGGTAAACTCTTAGGCTTTGTCGTCAATAACAAAGGTATTGAGGTCGATCTTGCCAAAGTTAAAGCCATACAAGGGATGTCTGCTCCTCGTACTGAGAAGGAAGTCAGAGGATTCTTAGGACGTTTGAACTATATTTCCAGATTCATTTCTCACCTGACAACTACTTGTGAGCCAATCTTCAAACTATTGAAGAAAGATAAAGTAGTCAAATGGAATGATGAATGCCAAGTTGCTTTTGAAAAAATCAAAGAATACTTACAAGAGCCTCTTGTATTGATGCCACCAGTCGAGGGAAGACCAGTGATCATGTATCTGACTATTTTAGAAAACTCAATGGGGGTGTGTATTGGGGCAGCATGACGAGTCTGGCCGAAAAGAGCACGCTATTTACTACCCGAGCAAAAAGTTTACCGATTGTGAAACCAGATATTCACTGCTCCAGAAAACTTGTTGCGCTCTGGCTTGGGCTGCTCGCCGGCTAAGACAGTATATGCTGACTCATACTACCTTGTTGATATCTAAAATGGATCCGATAAAATACATCTTCGAGAAGCCTGCTCTTTCTGGGAGACTAGCGAGATGGCAGATGATCCTAACATAATACGACATACAGTATACTACCCAGAAAGCTATAAAGGGCAGTGTATTAGTGGGTCACCTTGGCACCAAGCTGTAGAAGACTATCAGTCCATGAAGTTTGAATTCCCGGATGAAGATATCATGACATTAGACAATTGTGAAGAATTCAGGCCATATGACGGACCTAAACAAGGATCCCGATGGACCTTATTCTTTGATGGAGCCTACAATGCACTCGACAATGGTATCAGTGTTGTACTCATATCTCCAGAAGGGTGTCATACTGTTGTTACTGCCAGACTTTGCTTTAATTGTACGAACAACATGGCGGAATACGAAGCGTGCATCTTTGGTCTTAAAACTGCCATAAACTTGGGGATCAAATCATTAGATGTATTCGGAGAATCAGCCTTGGTCATCAGTCAGATCAAAGGGGAATGGGACACCAAACACCCTAACCTTATCCCTTACAAAGAACATGTTTTGACATTTCTACCACATTTTGAGAAGATTACCTTCGAGCATTTCCTGCGAGAAGAAAATCAGCTAGCGGACGCTCTAGCCACAATGTCATCTATGTTTAAACTTCATTGGGATAACGAGGCTCCCCAGATCACCATCGAACGAATGGATGAACCAGCACACTGTCACAATATTAATACTGAAGAAGTAGCGGACCAACCTTGGTTTTATGAAGTCAAGAGGTATCTCGAGGCTCAAGAATATCCAGAAGGAGCTTCAATCAATGATAAGAAGTTCTTAAGGAGATTCTCTGCTAAATTCTTCCTTAGTAATGGCATCCTGTACAAACGCAATTTTGACTCTGTATTGCTTCGGTGCATAGATAAGGTTGAAGCTGAAAGGATCATGGCTGAATTACATGAAGGTACTTTTGGCACCCGTTCCAGTGGGCATACGATGGCAAAGAAGATCCTACGGGCAGGCTATTATTGGTCCACCATGGAAGCAGATTGCTATCAACACTCTCGAACCTGCCATAAGTGTCAAATTTATGCTGACAAGGTGTACATACCTTCGGTTCCTCTGAACGTGTTGACATCTACTTGGCCCTTTGCTATATGGGGAATTTATATGATTGGGGAAATCAAGCCAACAGCTTCCAACAGACACCGCTTCATCCTAGTGGCCATTGATTATTTTACAAAGTGGGTTGAAGCAGCCTCCTTCGCCTCCATTACCAAGAATGTTGTTTCCCGCTTCATCAAGCAAAACCTTATTTTCTGACACGGTATCCCGGAAAGGATCATCACTGACAATGGTACAAATCTCAACAACACTATGATTACCATATTATGCGAGCAATTCAAGATTCAACATCACAATTCTTCTCCCTATCGGCCAAAGATGAATGGTGCTGTCGAAGCGGCAAATAAAAACATTAAAAAGATCATACAAAAGATGAAAGTCACATACAAAGACTGGCATGAGATGTTACCATTCGCTCTCCACGGGTATCGTACCACAACTTGCATATCAACCGAGGCAACACCCTTTTCTTTGGTTTATGGCATGGAGGCTGTCTTGCCTATTGAATTTCAGATCCCCTCTTTGAGGATTATGAAAGATATAGGCTTGAATGAAGATGATTGGATCTAGACTCGACTTGATCAATTAAATCTGATTGACGAAAAGAGACTCACTGCTGTTTTCCATGGTCAAATGTATCAAAAACGGATGATCAAGGCTTTCAACAAGAAAGTAAAACACCAAGTATATCAAGTTTGGGATCTAGTGATCAAACGTATCATCTTGCCACAAAGTGATCCCAGGGGAAAATAGACTCCTACCTATGAAGGACCATTTGTAATAAAAAACATCTTCTCTGGTGGAGCAATGATCTTGACCATCATGGATGGCGACGACTTGCCACACCCTGCGAACACAGACATAGTCAAAAGATACTACGCATAAGAGACCCGCTAGGTTGACATACCTAGGCAAAACAAGGGCATCCCGGCGAACCAAAAGGTTCGGGCAAAAATTAGGGATAAAACAAAAAATCTGTACGCCCGACAAGTTGAAAACTTGAAAGGGCGACTTGGGCAAAAAAGGGTTTCCCGGTGGACTGAAAACCCGAAAGGGCGGTCCAGGCAAAAGTTAGGGAATTAAAGCGTATGACTATGTCCCGTCGGATCACTTCGTGGACAATCTTTGGCTTCCACTGACAAACTCAAAGGTTTTGATCAATTCAGTCATCTTCGGACAAGGCAAAAATGGACAAAATGCTCAGAGATACGAAGGCTATAGCAGAATGGAAACCCCGTGAGATTTTTATACACATAGCTATCTTTTCTTTGTATCAAAATTTTCTTTTTTTTACGACAACATTCTCTTACTAGAATGTTTGTCCCCTTGTACAAAAAATACTTATTCAAAGTCAATACAAAGATATCCCTTTGAAAGTGCAAAAACTATTAGTCTTTTTCTTTACGCTTGTGTTTTGTTTGCAAAAACGTCCAATGATTCATTGTTGAACATATGCATTTGAACATAATTACTGTTTACAAATAAACAAAATGAGAAAGGCAATTATTGATAGGTTGAAAGGATATGAAAATATCTCTAGACCATTCCATAATTATTCCCCACAGAGTTTTCAATACTCCCCAGCGGAACAAAACTCCCAGTTATCAGTCCCCAGCAAAAGTTTTCAAATTTCTTGGGACTCCTCAACAGATCTTACAAGCAGTACATGGCATTGCCCTTACAACAAAATTTACTTCTCTCAACAAAAGTTCATCAGTATTTCAACTTTAAAACATGAAGACTCACATATCCTCAACAACATTCAGGGATTTGTTTTCCTCAATCCGACAACAATACAGTAAATCAGCTCACATACGCATACATTGCATCCGTATATCATAAACATTGATAAAGCAAATACATTGCATCATACATTCCATACAACATAACTTTGTATTTTAGCTAACATTTTACCCTTTTCAGGATAAGATTAACATCTACCATTAACTAAATGCAATGTCAGATACAGTTCAGATACGCTCCAGATACGGATGCCATCCTGATACTCATTCAGATTCAATCTTTTGATACAATTCAGATACGCTCCAGATACAGATGCCATCCTGATACTCATTCAGATTCAACCTTTTGATACAGTTCAGATACACTCCAGATATGGATGCCATCCTGATATTCATCCAGATTCAACGTTTGATACAGTTCAGATACGCTCCAGATACGGATGCCATCCTGATACTCATTCAGATTCAACCTTTTGATACAGTTCAGATAAGCACCAGATACGGATGCCATCCTGATACTCATTCAGATTCAACATTTGATATAGTTCAGATACGCTCCAGATACGAATGCCATCTTGATACTCATTCAGATTCAACCTTTTGATACAGTTCAGATACACACCAGATATAGATGCCATCCTGATACTCATTCAGATTCAACATTTGATACAATTCAGATACGCTCCAGATACGGATGCCATCCTGATACTCATCCCAAGACAACTTTCAGATACAATTCAGATACGCTCCAGACACGGACGCCATTCTGATACTCATTCAGACTCAACTTTTGATACAGTACAAATACGCTCCAGACACAAACACTATTCTGATGCTCAACTTACCAATTACAATTCAACAATCATTCTTGGATGGCATCTACAAGCCCACCTCCAACAAGATTCTATCACCTCTCCAAATGGCATCTTTAAGCCCATTCCTCCTATCATCGCATCGCCGGTTGCAAATTTCTGGGCACTCTAGTATCCAATCATCTTCCACCTTCGAGTAACGAGTGGCAAAACTCGCCAATCTAACTCTTCAGGTTTAAGAAGAATGAACAAGGGAAGCTGTTGTACCCCAAAATTTTCCCTCTCATTTCTCAAGGAATCATCCTGGATCCTCAGGTTTGCTTCCATCCAATTCCAAGCCTTGAATTACAAATTTTTCAAGAAAGTCACCTACAAGGGCAAAATGGTCATTTTCACGCTAAAAAGTCAAACTTTGGCTTTTTGACCTAAACCAAGTTTCAAGAATCATATTTCATCAAGACATGTTGAAATATGAAGTTTGTTTCATCAAGAAAATCAAAAGTCAATTTACTTTTGGGAAAAGTCAAAATTTTAAATACTTAGAACTTTTCTAAGTGTTTAAGAAGCATGACAAAACTCAGAACTTCTGGCCAAATTTTCACCTTGATGCAAGTTGATTCTGGATCAGCCTCTGACACAAGAGTTATAGACCCCCACAAGATCTAGAACGTTTATGAACAAAGCTTCTCCTAGAAATGTTGGGATTTCAAGTTATAACTCCTCAGAGACACGTACTTGAAACTGAAACACTCAGCAAATTCTGGACACTTTCAAAACAGAGTTTGGTCAGAACTTCTGGGCAAGTTTTCACAAAGCTTCATCCAGAGTTTGCAAGGGTAAATCAAAGAAGGTTATAAAGCGTGATACAAAGCTTCCTGGAAAGTCTGAAAGCTCCTTCAGAACATGCTGGAGCCAGAAGATAAGAGGATCAGGAGATTGGATGCTATGCTGAAGTAGAACTTCTAATCCATAGTTTGTAACGGTAAATCAAAGAAGGTTACAAAGCGTACTGCAAGCTTACTGGAAAGTCTGAGGGATCCTTCAGAGCATGCTGATACAACAAGATACAAAGATCAGAAGTTGGATGTTTATTCTAGGTTACGCTGAAGTGGAACTTTTGATCCAGAATTAAGCAATGATGCAAAATCTCACATTACAGGATTTTTGATTTGACAAATCTCATCATCATTTAATGCTAATTTAATGCTCATTTAATGCTCACAACCACTTTTGAGTATTTATCTAAAGGATCTCCCCACGTGTGGCATAGAAAGTATCTTTGCTATCCTTAAAAGCAACTTTTGTACAGAAATATGTGAGGGCCCATGCGTGCTTTTGTTTTTTGGGTTTACTTTTCCTTAATCCATGCTTGCTAATCCAGTCTAGGCTAAAAAACTGCCAACTATCACACCTTTTCGAACTTGCTTCAAGAACAATGTAGATTTGCATGCTCAAAAATACAATGTAGATATCATGTTTCTGATGTTGTACATATTCTGAGATTTCATGCATCTGCCTGCCTGAGTAGGGAATAAATCAGTTCATAACTTCTTGAAGAAATTAGAACTCAGAATTAGGATTAGCAAATTCATACTTGCCTCTGATTTATAGTTCTGATATTTCTTATTTCTGAAACACTATGACACCTGCTATAACTGTCCTATGCACATATTCTGTTTTGCCGAGAAATGACCAAGTTACAGATGTTCTGACTAGCATAGAGAGAGAGAGACTAAGTTCTGCCAGTGGTATCAGAACTTCTGAAGTCTGATTTGATGCCAGTGGTATGAGAACTTCTGAAAACTACTGTGTTCCCAATGGACTCAGAACTTCTGATTTTACCTATTTTTCACTAACAAGATTTCTGTTTTGCAGTACGCCAGAGTCAGAATTTCTGACCCCCTTTAATCAGCAATATGCTGATTATATTTTTCATTGTTCTCACTATTTTTGCTATCACATTCTGTTCCATTAATTAACAAACACCAAAAACATTTCTTTCATGCTTTATTTTATTTCTTAAAAACAAAAGATCAAAAATATTTTCTTAAAACAAAACAAGTTCATTTCACATTTTCTTGTACATTCTTATTCATTCAATGTGGTTGTAATAGTAACTTAGGATTTAATTTTACTTGCAACCCCCATTCATAAATATGTACCCCCATCCCCCTAATGATTGTAATAGCGTAGGACTTCACATTTCTGCACTTTTATTGCTTTCATATATTGCTAGTAATTAGGGTCTGTATGGCAAGATATAAAACCAACAAGTAGACCACCAAAAATCAAAGATAAATGCATGCAATCAAACACACTTGCACACAATAACCCCTATGGTAATCTTACTTGTTGCCTATAGGAAAATAGTCATGTCCCTCGAACATGGACGTTTTAGCAAAAGACCCTCGATAAAAGATCGTAGTCCCTCGATGACCCTCGATGTTGCCTTCGGTAAACGATTTAGTCCCTAAAACGACATTGCTAAAACGTCCCATATGTTGCCTTATATGACTATAGAAATGTCCCAACGCCCGTCCCTTCACATCCAATGACGGGGCTTGTGATCGGTGGGAACGAGAACTGACTGTTTTTTAATATGCTGGTTCGCGTTTGCGTTTGTTTTCGCAAAGTGTCGCGGTAAGCAAGAGTCACCACCGTATTTTATTTTATCCAACAAGGGAAAGGACAAAAGCACAGAAAAATTCCTTTTCGAGATGTTTCTCCGGTTCGGGAGGTAGATTATAGAAAGGGAAGGTGTTAGCACCCTTTCTATCCATGGTTATCCACGTGCTCTTAGGTACTTGCTCACTATGTTTTCAAAAGGTTTGCTTTTCTTTGTGATTGTGGGTTTTGAAAAAGAATTTTGTTTTTGAAGAAAGTGTAAGTGCGAAAAGTTTTTGTTTTGTTTTTAAAAGAGAGCAAGTACTTAAGAACATCTACCTACTCGAAAAGGAATTAAACTGTGCAACCGTCCTTTAGACAGTGCTATCCCACTATTGAGGAGTAGGTAGCACCGTCGTTGGAGTTTTTCGGGTCAATTCAATTTAAGGGACTTGTGGTCACTAAAGCAACGTTAGGACACTTTAGTGGTAATCCTAATGTCTTAGATCATTTTTATAGAGGCAACCATTTCGAGGCAACTTATGATCTTGGGACAAAAAGGACGACCTCTAAAACATCCTATACTTAATGACCACTTTTGAGGCAACCAAATGAGGTGTACCCTAGGAGTGACATGTGCAAGTGTGTCAATTTTCAGTTTATATTATCTTTGTATTTTTAGGTGTTCTACCATTTATTTTTAGATCTTGTCATACAATCCTAATTAGCATACATCTAAGCAGTTAATATACGTACAGGAATTTAAAGTGCAGAAACTGTAAATACTACACTATTACAAGGCTTCGGGGAGGGGATTATTTACATGTCCAAAATTGGGGGAATAATAAGCAGTTACGATAAAATAAACGTGCATGAAACTTAAAAAACCTAGCATATAATCTTTTTGTTGTTTTATTTTATTTTTTTTGAGAAAATGCTAAATATTCAGTTAAGTCAAATTTAATTAATTAAAAAAAATACTGATTAAAATTTATTCTAAAACAAACCTAATATTTTTTTTGTTTTTTTGTTTATGAAAAAAGATTGAATTTGAATAAAACCTAAGTCTACCGATTTTAAAATTGGAGAAAATAAGTTAAAATGATTAATTAAATTCTAAGTTGTTTATTTTTTATGATTTTTAATTAGAACTAAAACTAAAAGGAATAAACGGAAACAAAATAAACAGAGTACAAATGGGCCAGGCAGCAAAATAAGAAAAAAAAGTAATTCTGGAGGCCTGGGTCGAAAGAGAGGCAGGCTGTCGTTCGACCCTGTGAATAGGCTGGATCGAAGGTGCATGAGGGGCTGCGCTCTGAGGGGGTTCGATCTGGACATGTCATCCTTCGAACTAGAAGTCCTGGGTCCAGTTCGAAGCTAAACTGTTGAGCTTCGAAGCTCTGAACAAGAAGCTGAGCATGAGGTTCCTGCAAAACGAAACACGTATTAAAAGTCCAGGGGGGACTTAACCCCCCCTGGTTCGAATCTCCTCTTATTCGCACCTGCTGAACCTGGGTATGGGTTTGTTTTATCCTAGGATTCGAAGGATAAACTCAGATTGTGCCCAAGCAATGGCACAAACTCAACTCTGCACTGTAGCTCACATGAAGCACATTAGATCATTCACAAACAGAAAAAATATGAATATGCAATCGAAATGAATTTGAGAGTGAGCTTGAGATTAGATTTTTCTTTTACCAAACAGAGGTGCTTCGACCTGTAGTTCTGAGGGGGGAGGCGTTCGTTGGGTGGCAGCTTTGGCTTGGAAAATTCTGGGCAGCGTCTCTCCAAGTTCTCTATTTTTCTGTATCTTCTTCGTCTCCCCTCCTTTTGTCAGCATTTGTGAATTCTTTATATAGAGGGGGTGAAGGGGACAGGAAGATAAAGGTTTAAATGACCTTGATTATGTGTTTTGACAACCATGACGGAGGATTCGTAACGTTAATTATGTGTTTGAAAGCCATGAATGAGAGTTTGTAACGTTGGCTAAACACATGGGATTCTGTCCCTTTTTGAATTTTGAATGACAAGCAGCTGGCCTTCGAATGCTCCCCTTCAAATGGGCTGATGGCTTCTTTCGAATGCTCCCTTTTGAATGGGCTGATAACCTCCTTCGAATGCTCCTTCAAAAGCTTCTTCGAATGGACCCTTTGAATGCTTCTTCGAATGGACCTTTTTGGAATTCCAATCGAAGTACTTGTCCTTAATTCCAATCGAAATGCTTCTTCAGCGTGCCAATCGAAATGCTCCTTCAGAATGCCAATCGAAGGGTTTTTCAGAATGCCAATCAAAGTGTTCCTTCAGAATGCCAATCGAAATGCTTCTTCAGAGTGCTAATCGAAATGCTCCTTTAGAATGCCAATCAAAGGGTCTTTCAGAATGCCAATCGAAGTGTTCCTTCAGAATGCCAATCGAAGGATCTTTCAGAATGCCAATCGAAGTGCTTCTTCAGAATGCCAATCGAAGGATCTTTCAGAATGCTAATCGAAATGCTTCTTCAGAGTGCCAATCGAAATGCTTCTTCAGAATGCAAATCGAAGCATCACTCAAAAATTTTCCTTTTCCTTAGGCAAGAGTTTGTGATCAACCATGCAAGGGGAAGGCTTTGGGAAACATGAGAGGGAAAATTTTGGGGTGCAACAGTTGCCCCTGTTCAATTTTCTTAAACCTGAGGATATAGATTGGCTTTCGAGCCTTTCGTGATCCGAGGGTGGAAGATAATTGAACACTAGAGTGCCCAGAAATTTGCACTCACATGGTGAAGTATCAGCATTGTGATGTCAGGAATGGGCTTACAGATGCCATTTGGAGATATTTGGTAGGAGATGGGCTTAAAGATGCCATCCAGAAGTGATTGCTGGACTGTATCTATAAGCTGGAACTGGATGATTGCCAGAATTGCGCCTGCATCTGGAGCGTATATGAAATGTATTTGAATGAGTGACAGAATGACATCCGAATCTGGATCGTATCTGGACTGTATTTTAAATGAATCTGGAATCAGAATGTCAGCCATATCTGGATCGCATCTAAACTGTCTCTTCTGACAGGGTGTCTCCTTTGACGAGTTGTCTCTATTGACAGGTTGTCTCTATTGACAGGTTGTCTCTATTGACAGGTTGTCTCTATTGACAGGTTGTCTCTATTGACAAGTTGTCTCTTTTGACGAGTTGTCTCTATTGACAGGTTGTCTCTATTGACAGGTTGCCTCTATTGATAGGTTGTCTCTTTTGACGCGTTGTCTCTATTGACAGGTTGTCTCTATTGACAGGTTGTCTCTATTGACAGGTTGTCTCTTTTGACGAGTTGTCTCTATTGACAGGTTGTCTCTATTGACAGGGTGTCTCTTTTGACAGGTTTCGCCTCAGAAAAATCTTTAGGAATCGAATTAACTGATTTTGTCTCCATTAACTGGCTTTGCCTCAGAAAAATCTTTAGGAATCGATTTAACTGATTTTGTCTCCATTAACTGGCTTCGCCTCAGAAAAATCTTTAGGAATCGATTTAACTGATTTTGTCTCCATTAACTGGCTTTGCCTCAGAAAAATCTTTAGGAATCGATTTAACTGATTTTGTCTCCATTAACTGGCTTTGCCTCAGAAAAATCTTTAGGAATCGATTTAACTGATTTTGTCTCCATTAACTGGCTTCGCCTCAGAAAAATCTTTAGGAATCGATTTAACTGATTTTGTCTCCATTAACTGGCTTCGCCTCAGAAAAATCTTTAGGAATCGATTTAACTGCTTTTGTCTCTATTAACTGGCTTTGCCTTAGAAAAATCTTTAGGAATCGATTTAACTGATTTTGTCTCCATTAACTGGCTTTGCCTCAGAAAAATCTTTAGGAATCGATTTAACTGATTTTGTCTCCATTAACTGGCTTTGCCTTAGAAAAATCTTTAGGAATCAATTTAACTGATTTTGTCTCTATTAACTGGCTTTGCCTCAGAAAAATCTTTAGGAATCGATTTAACTGATTTTGCCTCTATTAACTGGCTTTGCCTCAGAAAAATCTTTAGGAATCGATTTAATTGATTTTGTCTCCATTAACTGGCTTTGCCTCAGAAAAATCTTTAGGAATCGATTTAACTGATTTTGTCTCCATTAACTGGCTTTGCCTCAGAAAAATCTTTAGGAATCGATTTAACTGATTTTTTCTCCATTAACTGGCTTTGCCTCAGAAAAATCTTTAGGAATCTATTTAACTGATTTTGTCTCCATTAACTGGCTTCGCCTCAGAAAAATCTTTAGGGATCG
Organism: Vicia faba; assembly: GCA_948472305.1. Lineage (NCBI taxonomy): Eukaryota > Viridiplantae > Streptophyta > Magnoliopsida > Fabales > Fabaceae > Vicia > Vicia faba. The sequence goes on from OX451735.1 coordinate 353,209,760, forward strand.
ATTTAACTGGACCAGAGAAGGCCTTTTGATATGGCTGAGAATTTAACTGCATCTTTCCTGAAAGGTAAAGGTCAGTCATATGCAATGCATGATATGGATCAAGCAATGATGTTCTCAACATAAATGAGATTGTGTGGTATGATGCGTTTATGCATGTATCATGATGTATGGAAATGTAATGTTTTAGCTGGGGAAAATAAATCCCGGAGAGCTTGCTGGAGAATAGAGTTGAATTCTTCGTTTCCGCTGGGGATGACGAACGAAGATGATTGCAAGAATAAACCTGCAGGAGAGGATGACTCAGTTGGGGAATAAATTGATGAGGAGATTAATCCGAGGGGAATTACTCTGTGGGGAAGAGATACTCTGCTGAGGATTATAAACTCCGTCGGGGACTCCGCTGATAAGCTCTGTTGGGGATTTTGACGATAAATTCCGCTGGGGATTGAATCTGTTGAGGATAGAAGTCCTGCTTGGGGAAAGAAATAACTTCACTGGGGATGATCTTTCAGTTGCAACTTGCTGAGGATAACCTTCTGAAATTGGCTGGGGAGACTTATTTGTACTCTGCAGGGGATAAGCTTCCAGAATCTGCTGGGGAAGACGATTCAACTCTGTCGGGGAAGCTTTTTAGACTGCGCTGGGGAAATGGCTCCACTGGGGGTACCTTGTATTCCTCCGGGGAACATTCTTATATTCCGTTGAGGAATATTAAGACTGCCAGGGATACTCTTATGTTTGCTGGGGAATATCCTTATACTCTGCTGGGGAATATTAAGACCTTCCGGGGATACCCAACTTTTTTAGGGCTGATGGTAGACCAAGTATTGCTGATTTGTACATAGCTGCAAGTCTCAGCCGGGAGAGAGCTATCATTACTATCTTATGCTGCGGGGAGTGAAGGTATCTTAGCCATATTCTTCAGCTGAATATACCTTGGTACCTGGTGGACAGAGCAATTTGTACAGTTTGGACAATTTTTATTGCCCCTGTTTCTGTGGGAGAAGGTGCATGCGGAGGCCCTGTGGATCGAGTATTATCCCAACCTATGAGGTGCTTGGTCATTGCCGATTGAAGTGACAAATCTTCTTCTGGTAGGCAAGTGACGAGATGATGGGACATAGTCGTACGCTTTGATCCCTAATTTTTGCCTGGACCGCCCTTTCGGGTTTTCAGTCCATCGGGATACCCTTTTTTGCCCAAGCCGCCTTTTCAGGTTTTCGACTTGCCGGGTGTACAGATTTTTATTTTCATCCCTTATTTTTTCCTGAACCCTTTTGGTTCACCGGGAAGCCCTTATTTTTGCTTAGGCCTGTCAACCTAGCGGGTCTTTGTTCATGCGCAGTATTTTCTGACTATGTCCATGCTCTCAGGATGTAAGGGGATGTCACTGTCTGTAGTGTTGCCATACTACCAGAAAATCTTCGTTTGATCATGCAAGATTCGTTGCTAGAATTCATGTCCAATGCCCCAAGTGACTCAGATGGAGGTCTGCCCCTAGTTATTTGGCCTTTTTTCCTGGAATCTTGACTGGACTTCCCCAGGTGTGGAAGATGATCATGTCTGCCCCTTGGTTGGAAGTGTTTCTTCCACTTGAGATGACCCTTTTTATTGAGAAGGTTTTTTGTTCACTAGATATTCGTCGTGTGAATTTCTCTGCTATTTGAACAAATAGTCATATGCAAACAATGTTATTTTAAGGATGCAGAGCTTATGTCTGTCTTGAAGTTTTTGAAAAATGCATTTTTTCAGTAAGATAGGAAATTTTTGTAAAATGTGATGTCAACTCAGGATTTACAGCAAGCCCTACAGGAGTCAGGATACCTTTCGTAACAGTATGCTTTCAGACTAACCCATGCTTCAGCTAGGACTTTTAAGGGTTATAACGTGGCCTGGTTCACGGTTTAAGAAACAAAGGATAAAGGCTCAAAATTTATTTGTACCCACCCGCTCTTCGTGATGTTCTTCGATCCCAAACTCAGATAATCGTGCATTAGACCTTCTTTGAGTCTTTGCTCTGATATTCTAGTGATGGTTCGGATACTGACAATTTATTTTTGAATAGGCAGTCATTTTTGTTGAGAGTTTTTAGGACCTCTTTCTTTTTTATTATCCCTGTCTTTTGCCTGAGCTGTTTCTTTATGTATTTACAGTCAGCGGGATGCCCCAGTTTTTGTAAGTCTCCTTCATAGGTTTTGACTTAATGGGCTTTTATTCTTTTGAGAGATTGACTGCCTATGAAATAAGGAACCACCATTGACTTTTGATTTAGAAGGACTTCTTTGATGCCATTCATTGTGCACCTGGATCAACTGAGGAAACTATCCTGCCCCAAGTTATAATTAAGGGTTTTTAATTTGTGAAAAGAAAAACTCCAACTTCTTTGGCTCAAAGGGGTTGACGAGGGATTATCTTCCTTATAACTCCACTGTTTAGGATTTGAAACAATGCCTGTACCTCATCAGCGGGGTCTATTCAAAAGCATACTGTAAAGATCGTGGTATCGTTTTCGTCATCCTCCCTCAAAAGGCTTAGAATCGAGAGTTGAACATCACAAAAGGAAATATGAAGCAATTTAAGCATAGTGAAAACAATTAATTCAAAACAGACACTTGTAATGCATTAATGAAATAAAAAAGTTCGACATGATAACAATTGTTTGAATAAGCAAAGAAAAATACAATTTCGGAATTCAAATGAACAAAAGTGTTTTTAATCCTAGTCATGTTTTGGCAAGGGAGCAGTGATCACATTGGGAGTCTCAGGCGCCTCAAACTCAATCTCCTTTGCATCAATTAGGTCTTGAACCTTGTCCTTCAAAGTCCAACAATCATCCGTATTATGTCCCGGGCTCTCAGAGTGATAGGCGCAATGGGCGTTAGGGTTATACCTTGATAACGCTGTATTTGGATTCTTTGGAGCTTCTTTTAGAGTCACCAGATTGGTCTTCAACAACTGTGGCAGAATCTGAGACAAAGTCATGTTGAGACGGGTGAATTGCCTTCGAGGTCTCTCGTCCCTTTGTTGGTTGTGATGCTGAGGAGCACCAGCAGGTTTTAAAATAACAACCGCATTGACAGCTTGGTGGTGTTTAGGTCTATTCTGTCTTCTTGAACTGTAGACAGCACTGGACTCTTTCTTAAATGGGTTCTTCTCGGTGCTCGACGAGGCACCCTCTTGTATTTTTCCAGCCTTAATACCAGCTTCAATCCTTTCACCAGTCAAAATAAGATCGGTAAACTCGACAGAAGAGCTTCCAATCAGATGGTTAAAGAAAGGACCTGACAGGGTCCCCAGAAACATGTCGACAAGCTCACGATCAGCCAAAGGTGGTTGCACCCTTCCAGCAAGGTCTCTCCATTTTTGAGCATACTCTTTAAATCCTTCACCCGTCCCTATTGACATACCCTGGAGTTGGGTACGCGTAGGAGCGAGGTCGGAATTATACTGATAATGCCTAAAGAATGCCGCAGCCAAATCCTCCCAGCTGCGAATACTGGCTCCGTCCAACTGATAGAACCACTCAAGCTGAGTCCCTGAGAGACTGTCCTGAAAGAAATGGATCCATAAATTCTTATCAGCAGTGTAAGGTTGGATTTTCCTCACATATGACCAGAGGTGCAGCTTTGGACAGGAAGCTCCGTCATACTTGGCAAAGGCAGGTGCCTTGAACTTATGGGGAATCACCACCCCAGACGATAGACCTAGATCTCCAAAGTCCAGACCGGGTACCTTATGCGTTTCCATAGCGCTCAAACGGTCTTCCAGCTGTTTGTACTTATCCTCAGCAGGAGGATACTGTTCTTCATCATATTCCGTATCGTTGTCGGAGGCCAAAGGGCTAGGAGCCCTCCTTTCTTGTGGAATATCTTTCTCTTCAGATGGGGTGGTCAGATCAACCTCATTCTGCAGTTCGTTTCCGAACCGGCGTCCAGTATTGAACAGGATGGTCCTCTTTTTCTTCTTCTTCCTCTCTTTCAGAATCAGGGTTTTCAGGTCCTGCTGACCCTTAGCTAGGCTCATGACCAACTCTTGAAATTGGGCATTCTGGGCCAGGAGGGCCTTGATAGCTTGCTCAGTGGAAGGTTCAATAGACATGATGATTGCTGAAATAAACAGCGAAGAAGATAAAAGACCTGTACTGGGAGACCTGTTATGCAATGATATGTATGATATATGTATGCAATGTTTTCAAGGATCTCGCGGGGTAAACAAGAAACTGTTAGAATCTGAATCTGGTAGTTTTGATTGAAGGAACTTCATGTTGCCGAGAGTCCTTCTTCAAGAGTCAAGCTCACCATATCGAGTGGGTCATAGCCCTTGACTCAAGTTATCATGCTGGGATTTCTAGACACCCTTGGCTAGAGGAAAATAAATCCCCTTTGCCCCTTGCTAGACTTTTGATTTACCATAACCTGCATCACAGACCCTTGAGATCCTTGAAATGGTTAAGGAAATGTTAAGGTATGATGTTATGATGTATATGCTATGCGTTTAAGCAAAAATGTGAGGTGCTGTATGTAAGCCCTGCAATAAATCCAATTTGTCAGATAAGGACTGTAAACAAAACCTGCAAGGAACCCCTGTTGTCAGATAACAAGAATGTGCAAGTAGTTCAAGTTTGAAGGCACACAAGTCACACATAAGAGCCCTTAGATTTCAGGCTGACATGGAGTTTCATAGGTAAGTACCCTCTTGAGTTTAGTTGGCTCAAAACCTGTCCTATAAATAGTAACCGGGTTCTAAGGAGCTCAATATCATTGGATTGTTTTCTATGTTCATCGTTTCGGTTTAGCCACTGAACTAGCGACCAAAATATTCCAAGAAAACAATCCTCAATGAGTGTAGTATCGAGTATCTACCAACTTCGGACTGCACCAAAGTCGGTCATCTCACTACCCCTAATAAAGGCCAAGATGGTCAAGTAAGGTTCTAGGTCATTAGTGCTTAGTGACACCACTCAGCGGCCCCGTACTCTCCTTGACTTGACTCAAGGGTTACCGGTACTCACAAATATGTCGCACTAATATAGCTATTGCTTCAACCGTGTCGGTATACCCCGCACAGTTTCCACAACGTATTTCTATCTATGAATGTTTCCCAAATCCGGGTTAGGATTTATAGAACTCCGATACAAGCCCACAATTAAAATCATACAAAGCAATACAAATGAAAACACAAGTGATCTAGTCCTAAGGTATACCTCACTTATAACTGTCCCCAGCAGAGTCGCCAGTTCTGTGATCGGTGGGAACGAGAACTGACTGTTTTTTAACATGTTGGTTCGCGTTTGCGTTTGTTTTCGCAAAGTGTCGCGGTAAGCAAGAGTCGCCACCGTCTTTTATTTTATCCAACAAGGGAAAGGACAAAAGCACAGAAAAATTCCTTTTCGAGATGTTTCTCGGGTTCGGGAGGTAGATTATAGAAAGGGAAGGTGTTAGCACCCTTTCTATCCGTGGTTATCCACGGGCTCTTAGGTACTTGCTCATTATGTTTTCAAAAGGTTTGCTTTTCTTTGTGATTGTGGGTTTTGAAAAAGAATTTTGTTTTTGAAGAAAGTGTAAGTGCGAAAAGTTTTTGTTTTGTTTTTAAAAGAGAGCAAGTACTTAAGAACATCTACCTACTCGAAAAGGAATTAAACTGTGCAACCGTCCTTTAGACAGTGCTATCCCACTATTGAGGAGTAGGTAGCACCGTCGTTGGAGTTTTTCGGGTCAATTCGATTTAAGGGACTTGTGGTCACTAAAGCAACGTTAGGACACTTTAGTGGTAATCCTAATGTCTTAGATCATTTTTATCGAGGCAACCATTTCGAGGCAACTTATGATCTTGGGACAAAAAGGACGACCTCTAAAACATCCTATACTTAATGACCACTTTTGAGGCAACCAAATGAGGTGTACCCTAGGAGTGGCATGTGCAAGTGTGTCAATTTTCAGTTTATATTATCTTTGTATTTTTAGGTGTTCTACCATTTGTTTTTAGATCTTGTCATACAATCCTAATTAGCATACATCTAAGCAGTTAATATACGTACATGAATTTAAAGTGCAGAAACTGTAAATACTACACTATTACAAGGCTTCTGGGAGGGGATTATTTACATGTCCAAAATTGGGGGAATAATAAGCAGTTACGATAAAATAAACGCGCATGAAACTTAAAAAACCTAGCATATAATCTTTTTGTTGTTTTATTTTATTTTTTTGAGAAAATGCTAAATATTCAGTTAAGTCAAATTTAATTAATTAAAAAAAATACTGATTAAAATTTATTCTAAAACAAACCTAATATTTTTTTGTTTTTTTGTTTATGAAAAAAGATTGAATTTGAATAAAACCTAAGTCTACCGATTTTAAAATTGGAGAAAATAAGTTAAAATGATTAATTAAATTCTAAGTTGTTTATTTTTTATGATTTTTAATTAGAACTAAAACTAAAAGGAATAAACGGAAACAAAATAAACAGAGTACAAATGGGCCAGGCAGCAAAATAAGAAAAAAAAGTAATTCTGGAGGCCTGGGTCGAAAGAGAGGCAGGCTGTCTTTCGACCCAGTGAATAGGCTGGATCGAAGGTGCATGAGGGGCTGCGCTCTGAGGGGGTTCGATCTGGACATGTCATCCTTCGAACTGGAAGTCCTGGGTCCAGTTCGAAGCTAAACTGTTGAGCTTCGAAGCTCTGAACAAGAAGCTGAGCATGAGGTTCCTGCAAAACGAAACACGTATTAAAAGTCCAGGGGGGACTTAACCCCCCCTGGTTCGAATCTCCTCTTATTCGCACCTGCTGAACCTGGGTATGGGTTTGTTTTATCCTAGGATTCGAAGGATAAACTCATATTGTGCCCAAGCAATGGCACAAACTCAACTCTGCACTGTAGCTCACATGAAGCACATTAAATCATTCACAAACAGAAAAAATATGAATATGCAATCGAAATGAATTTGAGAGTGAGCTTGAGATTAGATTTTTCTTTTACCAAACAGAGGTGCTTCGACCTGTAGTTCTGAGGGGGGAGGCGTTCGCTGGGTGGTAGATTTGGCTTGGAAAATTCTGGGCAGCGTCTCTCCAAGTTCTCTATTTTTCTGTATCTTCTTCGTCTCCCCTCCTTTTGTCAGCATTTGTGAATTCTTTATATAAAGGGGGTGAAAGGGACAAGAAGACAAAGGTTTAAATGACCTTGATTATGTGTTTTGACAGCCATGAAGGAGGATTCGTAACGTTAATTGTGTGTTTGAAAGCCATGAATGAGAGTTTGTAACGTTGGCTAAACACATGGGATTCTGTCCCTTTTTGATTTTGAATGACAAGCAGCTGGCCTTCGAATGCTCCCCTTCGAATGGGCTGATGGCTTCTTTCGAATGCTCCCTTTTGAATGGGTTGATAACCTCCTTCGAATGCTCCTTCGAAAGCTTCTTCGAATGGACCCTTTGAATGCTTCTTCGAATGGACCTTTTTGGAATTCCAATCGAAGTACTTGTCCTTAATGCCAATCGAAATGCTTCTTCAGCATGCCAATCGAAATGCTCCTTCAGAATGCCAGTCGAAGGGTTTTTCAGAATGCCAATCGAAGTGTTCCTTCAGAATTCCAATCGAAATGCTTCTTCAGAGTGCTAATCGAAATGCTCCTTTAGAATGCCAATCGAAGGGTCTTTCAGAATGCCAATCGAAGTGTTCCTTCAGAATGCCAATCGAAGGATCTTTCATAATGCCAATCGAAGTGCTTCTTCAGAATGCCAATCGAAGGATCTTTCAGAATGCTAATCGAAATGCTTCTTCAGAGTGCCAATCGAAATGCTTCTTCAGAATGCAAATCGAAGCATCACTCAAAAATTTTCCTTTTCCTTAGGCAAGAGTTTGTGATCAACCATGCAAGGGGAAGGATTTGGGAAACATGAGAGGGCAAATTTTGGGGTGCAACAGGGCTTCTTACCAAATTAATGGCAAGATAGTCACATCTAAAGAAGAAGGAAAAGCACACTTAAGACCTTTCTAGTAGGTAGGTTCGCTCTTAGTTACTCGCTTTCTCACAACAAAAACATTTTATACACCCACACTCTCATCTTTGAACTATTTTCGAAACAAACACTTTGTATGCGTTCTTATAGAAACGAGAATCATTACAAAGTTACATTTTCAAAATACTTTAAAAAACACACACCACAAGCACATTCAAACAAAAGCAAGTGATCTAGCGAGTAACTAAGAGCCCATGGAAAACCATGGATGAGAAGGTTGCTAATACCTTCCCTTTTCATAATCTACCCCCCGAACTCAAAAACATCTCTAAAGGTCTTTCCTGTGCTTCTTCAGCTTTCCTTTTGGATAAAAGAAAAGTCGGTTGCGACTCTTGCTAAACCGCAGCATTTGCAAACACAAACGCAAAACCTCAAGTCAGTTCTCCCACCGTATCACATAACAGTAGTATCCTGCCCGTATGATCTTCTTAGCCATGGTGTGTCCACTAGAATGGGTTCAGAAAGTGCCTTCATGTAGATCCGTCATGATCCTTTCCACTTCGCTCTTGTCTACACACCATAGTAGTGTGGAGTCATGGTTGCGTTTATAGAGGATCCCATTGCTAAGAAAGAACTTCGCAGCGAACCTCCTCAAAAACTTCTTATCATTGACAGATGCCCCTTCAGGATACTCCTGAACCTCAAGATACCTTTTGACTTCGTGAAACCAGGGTTTGTCTGCCACTTCTTCAGTGTCGATCTCACAGCAGTGTGCTGGTTCATCCAACCTCTCAATGGTAATTTGGGGAGCTTCATTGTCCCACCTAACTATAGAAGACATGGTAGCTAGCGCGTCCGCTAACTGGTTCTCTTCTCGTGGGAAATGTTCAAAGGTTACCTCCTCAAAGTGTGGGAGCAATGTCAGTACATACTCTCTGTAAGGAATGAGATTCGAGTGTTTTGTATCCCACTCGCCTTTGATCTGACTTATCACCAGAGCGGAATCCCCAAACACACTTAAGAACTTAATCCTCAGGTCAATAGCAACTCGAAGACCCATAATACATGCTTCATACTCCGCCATGTTATTGGTGCAGTTGAAACATAATCGGGCAGTGAACGGAGTATGACAGCCATCAGGAGATATGATTATAGCGCCAATACCGTTACCTAGGGCGTTTGAGGCTCCATCAAAATACATAGACCATCGGGATCCTTCCTCAGGTCCTTCATCTGGTCCAGGTTCTTCATAGTCAATCACCAACATAATATTCTCATCCGTGAACTCGAAATTCATGGTCTGGTAGTCATCCATGGCCTGATGAGCCAAATGATCAGCCAATACACTCCCCTTGATTGCTTTTTGGGTTTTATATTGTATTTCATACTCAGCTAAGATCATTTTCCACCTTGCTATCCTTCCAGAGAGAGCGGGCTTCTCGAAAATATACTTGATTAGATCCATCTTTGATATCAACAAAGTAGTGTGAGTCAACATATACTGTCTCAGTCGGCGAGCAACCCATGCCAAAGCGCAACAAGTTTTCTCGAGCAATGAGTATCGTGTCTCATAGTCGGTAAACTTTTTGCTAAGGTAACAAATGGCGTTCTCTTTTCGACCAGACTCGTCATGCTGCCCCAACACACACCCCCATTGAATTTTCTAGCACTGTCAAGTATAATATCAAAGGTCTTCCTTCAACCGGAGGCATCAGAATTGGTGGTTCTTAAATGTATTCCTTGATCCTTTCGAAAGAAGTCTGGCATTCATCAATCCACCTTACCACTTGATCTTTCTTCAGCAGCTTGAAGATTGGCTCACAAGTAGAAGTCAGATGTGAAATGAACCTGGCGATGTAATTCAGACGTCCCAAGAAACCTCTAACCTCTTTCTCTGTAGGGGGAACCGGCATCTCTTGTATGGCCTTTACCTTTGCAAGGTCTACCTGAATACCCTTATCACTGACGACAAAACCCAGAAGCTTTCCAGACCTTACCCTGAAGGTGCACTTGTTCGGATTCAACCTCAGCTTGTATGTATTCAATCTGCCGAACAAATTTTGGAGAAGATCAAGGTGCTCTTCTTCAGTCTGAGACCTGGCTATCATGTCATAAACATACACTTCGATCTCATGGTGAATCATATCGTGAAACAAAGCGACCATGGCGCACTGATAGGTTGCCCCAACATTCTTAAACCTAAAAGGCATCACTTTGTAGCAGAAAGTGCCCCACTGTGTGACGAAGGTTGTCTTCTCCATGTCTTCAGGAGCCATCTTGATCTGATTATAGCCAGAGAAACCATCCATGAAGGAGAAGATTTTATGCTGTGCGGTATTGTCGACCAGAACATCGATGTGAGGAAGTGGGAAGTCATCCTTGGGGCTTGCCCTATTCAGGTCTCTGTAATCTATGCACATCTGTACCTTACCGTCCTTCTTAGGTACCGGAACAACGTTAGAAACCCACTGTGGATATGAAGTGACAACTAAGAATCTTGCGTCGAACTGTTTCATGACCTCTGCCTTGATTTTCTCCGACATTTTAGGGCACATACGACGAACCTTCTGTTTAACCGGAGGACAATCCTCTTTAGTCGGCAGGCGATGTACCACAATATTAGTGTCTAAACCAGGCATGTCTTCATAAGACCAGGAGAATATCTCAACATAGTCGTGCAACATCTGTATCAACCTCTGTTTGACGCTAAGCTCCAGATTTTCACCTACTTTAACCTCTTTTATGTCTTCCTCGGTACCCAAGTTCACTATCTCAACCGAATCTTCATGAGGCTGTATGGCCCTTTCTTCCTGCTGTAGTAGTCGAGCAAGTTCTCCAGGCACCTCACAATCATCCTCACCTTCGTCATCGACTTGGTTGATCGGATTTTTGAAGTCAATTGGAAATAATAGAGCTGTTATCAATGGGATCCAGAGTGGATATGGATCTGCATAGTGATACGTGAGTGTGTGTAAGAGAATAACTGTTTTGATAAAGTGAAAAACAGAAAAGAAACACAAGGAGCGCAAGATTTGTATGCAAGAAACGTCCAATGCCTTATTAATGATTATGAAATGACAAATAATAGTCCTCACAAGCAAAGCCAAGGTGCCTCAGGCAAGGCACCAGGCCGTAAAGTTTCAAATTTTTTATTACAAATCTTAAAACAAATAAGTCAATTATTGCGGAATAAAAGAAACAAGTATGAAGTCCCTAGCCGTCCAGTTACTCGGTCCATCGTTGGTAGTCGGGTAGATCCAGCAATCAATGTCTGATTCCTCTTCACTGTCTTCAATGGCGTTAATCCCACGATTGCTGATGCGTAAGGGAGGTCCTCCAGCTCGAGCGCATCTAATAGCCCTTTGAGCCCCTGTAGTAAATCCCAAACCAAATTTGTCAATTTTATGAGTGAAATTAGGGAGCTGACCCCAATTGGCACACCCACCTTCTTCAACCACAACCCTGACATCCTTGAGAGAAGCCATCTTCAAAGGAGGTTTGTTGCTAGTAGTTTCAGTCGATGCCAAGATCTGAGGAACCTCTTCAAAATTCTGACAATGGGTTTCGATGAATTCCCCGTCCATCTCTACGTAGCGGAAGGAGTTGAGGTGACTCACCATATATTCTTCTTCACCCCGCACTGTGACAATCTTTCCTTTCACCGGATATTTCAACATTTGGTGGAGTGTGGAGGTGACTGCCCCAACCTCGTGGATCCAAGGACGACCCAGCAAACATGAATACGACGACCTGATATCCATCACATAGAAAGTGGACCCAAAAGTCTGAGAAACCATTTTGACAGGGATGTCCACCTCCCCGTGCACCATTCTCTTCGATCTGTTAAAAGCCCTTACCACAATGTTACTAGGCTTTAGAGTTAAACCCTTGCAATCCAAACGGTCCAACGCCTTCTTCGGAAGAACATTCAGTGAAGACCCAGTATCTACCAGCACATGAGCCATAGTGGTGCCCCTACATTCAATCGAGACATGCTGAGCATCATTATGCTTTCTTCCTTTTGGTGTCAAATATGCATCTGAAAAACCTAGCCCATTATCAGCAGTCAGGCTGGCCACATAATCTTTGAACTGATCGGCTGAAGTTTCCTGCGGCACATGCACAGTCTTGAGAAATGCAATTAAAGCCTTTGCATGGGCCTCAGAGCACAATAACAAAGACAACATGGATATATTTGAAGGGGTCTTCCGCAGCTGCTCGACCACGTTGTAGTCGCTTTTCTTGATGATTTTCAGTATCTCTTCCATTTCTTGCTTAGAGGCTTCCACAACAATTTTTCTAGGCGCCTCCATTCGGGCAGGCTCACCTACAACTTCTTTGCCACAGGTATCAGACGATTCGCTGATAGGGGTAACAACTGGAGTAAGAATATGAACAGTAGCAGATGTACTAGAAGGAACAGCAAATGGGATACTAATAGGCTTGTTGACAGTCTTAGGGGAAGTCTCGGGAGAGAAAACCCTTCCACTTCGGGTAATTTTGTTGGTTCCGACAATGTTACCAATATCAGGATCAACCTCTTCATCTTTCAAGTCTTGTTTGATGCCATGATAGTACACATCAGCACCATAATTCCACGGGACAGCTTTATCTGAGACATACAGGACCAAGAACAGTAATTATTAGTGGAGCAATTCTTGGAGTGGATGTAATCCTAACAGGTATTCTCGAGGAAACCTTGGAAGGATTGGCGGAAATGGTTATAATGGAAACGTCTTCATTTGGAACAACAAGAATCATAGTCTTCTCAAACAAAATCTCTTTGCTATCTATCAGGCGTTGAACACCTAACTTCAGCAAACGGGAACCAGACGGTAGAAGCGAACACATGTGGCAACCTTCACCACAACCCGAAATAAACCAGCCAATAGCAAATTCTTCTTGACAATCATGAGAGGAGTAGAAACTTCATCGACAGAGGTAACAAACAAATCAGTATCAATAGCATTAACCCCACGGCCGTGCTTAGGCATGGGAGCAATTATGACATTCGGCTTCTCCGGAGCATCAAAATCTATCTCCTTAGCTTCAATCAAGTCTTGTATTTTGTTTCTCAGAGCCCAACAATCATTTGTATCATGGCCAAGACTCTCGGAATGATATGCAAACTGGGCCTTCGGATTATATCAGGGAGATGCAATATTTGGATTCTTGGGAGCCTCTCTCAAGGTTTCCAAGTTAGATATCAGCAGATGAGGTAGAACTTCGGCCAATGTCATGTTGATGCGGGTAAACTGTCGTTGTGGTCTTTCCGCCCTTTGTTGATTACTGGATTATGGAGTAGCTGCAGGTCTAGGTATCATCACGATACTTACTGTCTGACATTGTTCAACCCTATTTTGGCCCCTCGGGCTGTAGATGGCACTGGATTCCTTCTTACCAGCAAAAGGATTCTTTATTGAACTTGAAGAGGCATCTTTCTGTATTTTTCCGCTTCGAATCCCAGCTTGTACTCTTTCCCCAGTTAGGATCAGCTTAGTGAAACCAGCTAATGAGCTGCCAATCAAATGATTGAAAAATGGACCAGATAGCGTCCCTAGAAACATATAACCTAACTCCCTATCAGACAATGGGGGTTGAACTCTCCCAGCCAAGTCTCTCCATTTTCGTGCATAATCTTTAAAACCTTCACCTGCACCCATGGACATACTCTAGAGTTGAGTACGAGTGGGAGCAAGGTCGGCATTGTACTGATACTGCTTGTAGAAAGCAGCAGCCAGATCTTCCCAGTTTCGAATATTTACTCCCTCTAGCTGGTAGAACCATTCAAGTTGAGTCCCTGACAGACTATCTTGAAAGAAATGAACCCACAAATTTCTATCAGCTGTGTGGGGCTGGATCTTTTTGACATAAGATCAGAGGTGGAGCTTTGGGCAAGACACCCCATCATACTTGGAAAAAACTGGAGCTTTGAACTTTTACGGGATGACCACCCCGACACCAAATCCAATTCTTCAAAATCTAATCCAGGTATCCTCTGAACTTCCATGGCACTCAGACGATCTTCCAACTGTTTGTATCTATCCTCAGCAGGAGGATATTGCTCATCGTTATAATCAGTATCATTGTCAGAGACTGCAGGACTAGGGTTCCTCTCTCCTTCTTGGTTCTCCCCTTCCTTGGATGAAGAGGTCATATCAGTTTGCCGCTTCAAATTTTCTCCAAACCTTCGGCCCATATTCAGAATACCGACAACCTTCTTCTTCTTCTTCTTCTCTTTCAGAATGAGGGCTTTCAGATCCCCTTGCCCTTTTGCCGGACTGATGAACATTTGTTGGAACTGGGCGTTCTGTGCCTGAAGATCCTTGATGCTTTGTTCAGAAGACATTTATGCTAAAATAAACAGCGAAGAAGATGAGAAACCTGTAATGGTACCTATAATGATGTGCAATGGATGGGATGCGAATGCAATGATTTCAAAGACCTCGAGAAATTTAAATTTGCAAACCATAATAAACAAAAACTTTATTAGCTAAATTTGAAGTTCAAATGCCTTTTAGGCGTTACAATTTAAAAAATAAATTTAAAACTATAAAAGACAATAAAAATTCCTATGGATGCTTCCTCTTTGTGCCGGAATAGTCATCGAGTCCTCTTTCTTCATGCAACTGCTTTGTGAGCTCTAAAACCTTCCTCTTCTGAGCATGGAACTGATCCTTGTAAGTATCCCGCTCCTCCATCAACTAAATCCAAGACCTCTGTAATTCCCCAAGATCAGTGGGCATATAAGGATAGAGAAATCTGTAAGGAATACCCTCTTCCGTAGTGGGTTCCACAATCACTGGCAAAACAGACACATAGGGCATCATAAACTGCTGGGCACGATCTCGTACCCATTGTAGGTAAGGTTCCATAGGAATGGAATCCTTTGGTCCCAAAGCCCTGGCGCCAGATCTGTTTACCATGCCCCAGGCTCGTATGAATCTCCGGCGATACTCCTTGACATCATCCTCATAGTTGAATATAATACCCTCGATATGTAACTCATGGGGACCATCCCTTCGAGCATAACCAAATTGTCGCTGGGCTAAACAAGGGTTATGGGTTATACCCCCTCTGATTCCAGGTAGCGGGACATTAGGGTACTCTTCGCAGCGATCAATAATGGCAGTATTTTCCATAGCTCGAGAACACCAGAGAATATCCGTATGGGCGAGCGACATTATTCTTTGTGACCAACCCAAACCTTCTTCATTCTTCAATGTGGACTTAGGGAGGTGAGAAATAAACCACCTTGACAACAATGGCATACAACATATAAGGATCCCTATTCTCTTCATGGTACGAGTATGGAGAGTATGCAAAATATCTCCGAGCAAAGTAGGCATCGGGTTGCGAGAGAGAAAGATCTTGATAACATTCACGTCTATGAATGAGCCCGAGTTATGGAATAGGACTAACCCATAGATTAGAATAGCCAAGACCTCCTCGGAAGCCTGAAAATCCGCATCATCCCAAAACAGATGTGCTTTGTTTATCAGAAACTTAGATAGAAAACCCTTGACTCCGCTTCTTGTTTCCCAATTGGATACCACGTCATCCCGTTTCAGGTGCAAAGCCGAGGCAATGACTTCTGGCTTAGGAGCTTCTTCTAAACCTGTGAAGGGTAACTGCTTAAGAATGGGTATATCCAACAACTGAGAGAATTCTTCCAAGGTAGGTACCAACTGATAGTCTGGAAAGGTGAAGCAGTGGTGCTTGGGATCAAAGAACTGAAAAAGTACACTCATCATATTTTCATTAAAGTTTGAAGTAACTAGGTCGAGAAGTCGACCATGTCTCTTGGTGAACGCAGAAGTTTCAGAAACCCTTGATACTAGCTCTTTGAGTTGGGAAGGTATCTTCACAAAGCTAATTCAGATAGTGTTTCTACGTACATAAGCCATGATCTGCAAAACAGGGAAAAGATAAATTCCCTTGGTCTTTGAAATGGTTAGTGCAATAAGAATGGATTCTATGTTATGATGCATGATGTCATGATAAAACATAGGTATAGCAAACATAGGTATAGCAAGCACAATCAAATCACACAATGGCCTTAAGTTTAAGGCTTGCATGAGGTCAAAGGTAATAACCTCTTGAAGTTAGTTGGTTTCAACCTGTCTTAGAAATAGTAACCAGGTTCTATAGGATCTCAATATCACTGACCATCCTTTATCGGCATTGTCTCAACTCACGCAATTTTTTCTTGCGACTGAAATATCCCGAAAGTCTGATCTTAATAAGTGTAGCATCGAGTATCAACCAGTTCTCATCTCTACACCGAGGCCGGCTATCTCACTACTTTCTAATGGCCAAGTTGGGAAATTAAAGGTTCTAAGGTCAGTTGATGCTTCATGATAACTGTTGAGCAAGTATTTGCTTGCTTGCTTTGCTTGCTTTGAAAATATTTTACTTCGTGATAACCCTTGTATCAGTCCTCAAGGGTGTGACGAAGTTGTTTTGAAAACTATTTTTGAAAAGTGTTTGTGTGAAAAGTTTTATTTTGAGCAAGTATCTACTAGCATCTACTTACTCGAAAAAGATCGTTTTTGTTCTATTTCCTTTATACAACGCTATCCCACTATTAAGGAGTAGGTAGCACCGTCGTTGGAGTTTGTAAGGGACGTTCAAAAGGGAGAAATACAACCACTAAACCAATAGTTAGAAAACCTTAGTAGTAACCCTAGAGTCTTAAGATCTTTCCGAGGCAACATTTCTGAGGCAACATTCGAATGGGACACTTTGATCTCTTTAGACTAGAGAGCAACCACTAAAATCTCCTATGCTTAATGATTGTTTACCGAAGGCAACCGAAGTGAGGTAAACCCTAGGAGTGAACATGTGCGAGTGATTCATTTCAGTTATTTTAATCTTTGCACTTTAGGGTTTTCTAACTGTTTTAATTTTTCATGCATTCTTGCCATACAATCCTATTAGCCATACATCTAGACAGTTAAAAGCTTGCGGAAAGTAAAAGCGGAAATAAACCTAGCTATTACATGGCTTTTGGGGAGGGGGATTAATTACATAACCAAAATCGGGGATTTAAAGCAAGAAATAAAAAAAACCTAGTTTTAACTATTACAAACCAGTGAGCAGTTACAAAATAATGACAAAATAATGACAAAATAATGAACAAGCGTGCGGCGAATTAAATACGAGGACGATTGAAATAACCTAAAACCCTAATTGAAAAAAAAAACTGTTTTTTGTGGATTTTTATTTGAGAAAATATTTAATTGCAAATTAATTAAACTTAATTTCTATTTGTTTTTAATTATGAAATAAATTAAATTACCTTAATCTTCTAATTAACCTAATTAATTAAAGGAATAAATATTAATGAGAACAATTATTTTTGATGCATTTTTTAGAGAAAATTAATTAAATTATGTACAAATAAAATCCTAAGTCTAATTTTTTTTTTTAAATTATGAAGGAAATTAAAGTGGCCCTAAATTAATTAAACTAATTAATTTAAAAAATATTTATTAAGAAAATAAATCTTTTTGTGATTTTTGATTTGTTAATTTAATAAAAATAATTTTTGTATTAATTTAAAAAAGAAAAGAAATAAAGAAAAGAAATAAAAATAACCAAATGGGCCTGTGTTGTTAGCTGAAAAGGGGGGTATGAGTCTGAATTCCTTGGCCCATTAAGCATCAAGCCCAGTCAACCACACTGGATCTTGTGCAGCGTTGACCTGGAGGAGTACCATGGACCTTCATTGCTGGTACGTTGGATCTGACTAGCTGGGCATCCAGTGGCCAGGCGCTGAGGGTGTATGGAAGGCGTGTGAGGGAGTATTATATTGGATCTGCAAGGGTAAAACAAGAAAATGCATTTTGTTGGGACCTGGGATCGAACCCAGGTCCTTGTACTCCCTACCAATGATGCGTTGCCAACTGAGCTGCGTTGTTAACTTGTTAACATAATAAAAACAAAACATAATATAAAGAAAATAAAAGAAGCTGATTCCAAACGCGCGAAATTCAAACGGACGAATGGTTGGCTGACACACATTGTCTTCTTCCCTGGAACCGTCATCTTAGATTTCTGAACCTTTACCTACAGACGCAAGTTTGTTGCTAAAAACCTGTGTCATTCAAAAATTCCATACAAGCATGATAAATCAATTATGATGGTACCAATCAACTCGTCTTGGCCTCACGAGCATCATGGTACTTGATTCATGGCCCAATTTTTCATGTACACAAAGACCTTAAATTGCAAGCATAAACCCTAACAATGGCATCAGCGTGTAGAGGCTTCAAAAACGCAATTGAATAATACAGTTAGCTTGCAAACACGATGATAATCATAAATATGACAATTAAAATGGCTAATGATGCAAGAATTGGGATAATCGATTCTGAAAAAAAACTTAAACCGTGTGAGTTACAATTGGTGTTTCTGGGTGCTTCAAGCCTTGCAACTGATCCAATTGGCTTCTGGGAAGGTCCGAGAATCGATTAGCAGCGTTGGAATGGTCTGAATTGATCTCTAAATGCAAAAACGATCCAACACTTTTTGTCAATTTTTTTGGAACTTGGTTTGGTGTTTTCACGACTGCTCAACCCTTATTCCCGATCTGCAATTGTTGTATACACATAGTAGACTGAATTAGGTCAATAAAATTGCATCATATCTTTGAGAATTATGAAAATATGATTTGATTTGATTCATGTATGGTATCTTTCTAAAACAAACTCAATTCAATCTTTTTTAACCCTAATGAACCTTGCACGAATTGGCTGGCATGCTATCTATACATGGACTCAAAATGTGCATAAAAATCTCAAGATTTGATTTTTTTTTCATTTTTTACCCTTTAATTTGATTTATTTTGATTTAAATGAATAAAAAATCAAAATAAATGATAAAAGTAATAAAATAATAGGTGGAAAATCTCAAGGGTCGTGGGTCCTATTAGAAACATGTTTCAAGCAAGAAAACATGGACCCCTTTGGAAAAAATGCAAGTTTGATCAATGTTGACTTTTGACAATTCTCCAAAAATTGCCAACTTTGACAATGTACAAATCTCTCAATTTTGACCCTAGGAAGGTGTTCTTGGACTTTTTATAAAGCTTAGGATGTCCCCTAACCAACCCTTTTGGTCTCATCTCAATTGGATCTTCCATGTTCATGTATGAAGCTTTGACCCAAAAGGTGTTTTTGTTGACTTTTCAAAATGACATATAATGTCAAAATTCATATCTTTTTGTGAGTGCATATTTTGAACTTGTGGGCTGAAGATGGATTGTAGGGAATTTTATCCTCTTCAAAATTAGCTTTGTATGGAAAATTTCTAATAAAGCATGTGGAAGTTATGCTTGGTCAAAGTTGGGTTGACTTTTCCTAAGAAACCCTAATTTAGCAACTTTTGGGTTTTGATGAATTTAGAGCATTCCTTGAGGAATCATGATCAACCCTTTATCAAATGATGGATAAAACTTCAAAATGATGATGTTGACCAAAAATATTGAAGTTTGACTGTATGTGGGCCACAGTTGACTTTTGACCTAGTATAGTCGATTCTCAAGCATCTGAGCAGTCGGCTGGGAAAACTTCTTGTGCAAGGCATGAAACTTGACATGTAGGGTCTTGAGAACATATTAAGACCATGGAGAGAATAGGAGACCTTTTTGATCCTCTCATCTTGATGAAAAATGAAATCCTAATTTGAGGTATACTACCTTAGGAGAGAGTTGGTCTAGTCAACTCTTGGACTTCCTTGAGCAACTTTGGGACCTCAATTGACATGTATTGAGTAAATTGAGAGGGAAAATTTTGGGGTACAACATTGACTATATCCTTGTGCAACCAGTCGGGCCTTGTTTCTTACCACTTCACATTTTTCATTTAGCTTGTTCTGAAAATCCCATTTGGTTCCAATTACATGATTCCTTTGGGTCTTGGTACATGATCCCAAACATCATTGATTGAGAATTTCCTGAGTTCTTCTTCTATGGCTTAAATCCATGATTGATTAAGAAGAGCTTCATTAGTAGAGATAAGTTTTACCATCGATACCAGACTTATATGAATTTCCTCAGAAGGATTAAAGTGAGATATGGTTCGAACAAGTTCTGTCTTATCTCCTAGAATCAGTTCCTCAGAATGTGATAGAGTTTGTCTTAGCCTTTTCGGAGGAGTCTGAACATTAGAGACTCCTGGTTGATCATTTTCTGATTCTTTCACTTCTTGAATTTCAACAGTAGTTCCTTTAGATTCTGAGTAGGTGATTTCCATATTTGCAAGCTTATCAACTAGATTTGAATTTTAAAAGTCAAGCTTATAATCAAATCTAACATTAATTGATTCCTCAACAATGAGTGTTTTAGTGCTATATACCCTGTATCCTTTTGAGAATTCAGAGTATCCTAACATGATACAACTTTGAGCTTTTGAATCAAACTTGTTTAGACTTTCTTTAGTGTTCAGAATAAAACAAGAGCATCTAAACGAATGAAAATATAAGATGTTGGTTTTCTTGTTCTTCCATAATTAATAAGGAGTCATTCAAAGAATAGGTCTAATGGTGACTCTGTTCTTGATATAACACGTTGTGTTTACAGCCTCTTCCCAGAAGTACTTTGCCATGTTGGTTTCATTGATCATGGTCCTAGTCATTTCTTGCAAAGTCCTATTATTCCTCTCAACAAATCCAGTTTGATGTGGAGTTCTTGGACAGGAGAAATCATGGGAAATGCCATTTTCATCAAATAGCTTTTCAAAATATTTGTTTTTAAAGTCTCCAACATGATCACTTCTAACCTTGACAATTTTTAGATTCATCTCATTTTGAACTTGAGTACAGAAGGTAATGAAAACAGAGTGTGACTCGTCCTTGTGTCTGAGAAACTTTATCCATGTCCAACTGCTATAGTCATCTACAATGACTAATCCATACTTCTTTCCACTGATTAACACAGTTTTTACTGGCCCAAACAAATCAACATGAAGAAGTTCCAATGGTTTGGAGGTGAAAACAATATTTTTTATTTTGAAAGATGTTTTTGAAAACTTGCCTTTCTGACATGCTTCACAGAGAACATCTGAAGTAAACTTCAGTTTTGGTAGGCTTCTAACTAGGTCAAGTTTGTTCAGCTGAGAAATTCTTCTCAAACTAACATGACCTAAACGTTTGTGCCACATCCATTGCTCTTCATTAATAGACATGAAATATTTTACATTTTGTTCTTTAAGGTCAGAAAGTTTGATCTTATAGGCGTTATTTCTTCTCTTTCTATTGAAAAGGACAAAGCCATCTTTTTGACTCACATCTTTACAAGAATCTTGATTAAATATTATATCATACTGTAATACGGTGAGATAATTGACTTGGTTTTGTGTTTGATCGCAAATGTTGCTGATAGCAAGAGTCGCCACCGACTTTTCTTTTATCCAATAAGGAAAGGGTGAAAAGAACAAGAAAGACCTTCAAGAATTTTCTGAAAAGGGAAGGTGTTAGCACCCTTTCCATCCGTAGTTATCTACAGGCTCTTAATCACTAGCTCATTTTGTTTGAAAGTTCTTTTGTGTGTATGTTTGAAAATATTTTGAAAAAATGCCTAAGTTCGGAAAACATTGTAATGGTTATCGTATCAGTTGAGAACGCATACAAAGTGTTTGTTTTGAAAATATTTTCGAGAAAAGTGTTTATGTGAAAAGATGTTTTTTGGGTGAGCAAGCGATTAATAGTATTCTACCCTTACTCAAAAGTATTTTGTGTTATTTTCCTCCTCCTTGGATAGTGCTATCCTACAATTAGTTAGTAGGGAGCCCTACCGTTGGATGTGAAGGGACAAACGGGGGTCATCGTACAATTATAAAGGCAACTCACAGGGCAATTTAGCAATTTTATCGTAAGGGACTAAGATAGTTTATCGAAGGCAGCATCAAAGGGTCATCGAGGGACTACGATCTTTTTAATCAAAGGGACTTTGCTAAAGCGCCCCCATGTTCGAGGGACATGACTGTTTTTCGAGGCAATGAGTGGGGTTACCCTAGAGGTGCGTATGTGAAGAGTGTATTGAATTCAGTTATTTAATCTTGTGATTAGGTTTTTCTACGTTTCATTTTAGATCTTACCATACAATCCTATTAAACTAGATAATTATAAGGAAAGCAGTAAATTGTAGAAATTAAAAGTCCTACGCTATTACAGAGCTTCGGGAAAGGGGGTACAAAGCCACAAAAAATTGGGGAAAGAAAAGAAAAACCCTAATTTAAGCTATTACATTCCGTAGCAATTACATAATAGGAAAAAATAATGAGAAAATAATAAAGCGCGTGAAACAGTAAAAAGGAAAAGAAACAGAGAAATTGTTTGATGTAAAATGATTGATGATTTAACCTAAACCTAATTGAGTTTAATTGAAAAAAACTGATTGAGTGATTAAATTAAACAAATCCTAAAGTCTAGGTTTATTTTAATTAATCAAAAAAGTTAAGTAATTAAATTAATCAAAACTAATTATTCTAATTAATAAAAAAATCAAAATTAATTAATGAGAAAGAAAGCTAAACCTAATTTATTTTAATGTTGATTAAAAATAATTAGGGTTTATTAAGAAATTAGGGTTAAGAAAATGAAAAAAAACGAAAATAAATAAAGTTAGTAAAGAAAATAGAGAAAAAGAATGTTGGGGGTGGGTGTTGAACCCATACCCCCTACATCTCCAGCGTACACTCCTACCAATTGAGCCAAGCGCTCGTTTGCATTTAGAAACAAGAACAAAACAAGATATATTAAACTTGCATGTCAGTTTGGAAAAATTAAATAAAAGAATGTCAAAAGGCTGGATCGAACCCAGGCCCTTCAGTACCAATGCCTTATCTTGCGCGCTCTTGCCACTGGGGTGGTTGTTCCATATGTGCATATAATCAATCAAAACAAATATAATATAAAACAACTTATAGGGACCAGAGAAGGGTCAGAGCCCTAGCTCCGGTCGTCTTCTCCAGTGAGCATATTTCCATATCCTGCAAAACAAGGCACATTAATGATTAAAGAAGACCCTACCCCCTAATTTGAGGGTCCTGAATCCAAATATAGGCTCAGTTTTGACTGAAAACGCTTAGATCATGCGCTTCAAAGGAAAAATTCTAATTTCGTCCCTCAATGGTAATTCATGATTTAGACATCATGGATCCCATGTAATGGTTGTAATTTGTACTAAACACCTTTATAAACACACATGAACACACATAATCAGTAAACAAATGCAACAAGTAAAAATTCAAGGTTTTGAAATACTACCCAACCGGTGCTCTTGAGGAGTGCTTTCTGGGATGCTTCAGGCTTCAAGAACGATTGGAATGGGTTCATGGGAGTCTCAAGAGGCTAATGGGAGGCTCGACACTAATTGAAACTCGTTGGAGAATAGGGTTTGAGAACTTGGATTCTTGGAAAATTTTGATGTTTTTTTGACAATTTTGTGGTGCAAGGATTTCGTGTCCTTTGTTCTTGTCTTGAAGTCTGAATATATGAGAATTTTTATGGAAAAAACAAATGGGCTTAGACCCTTGTGTAACAAGATATACTTTTATCTTATATTATTTTATATTATTAATGAATTAAATAAAAAATAATTAAAATAATTAAAATAAAATAAGGGCAAAAGGTGTGTGAATGAATTCTGAGGTGTATGAAAGGTATAAACACGTTTGGACCTTAAAATCGTGGCCCAATAGTCCAAAATATCAAGCTTGCTCAATTTGGTCTTCATGCATTTGCTCAAAATTTCCCAACTTGCAATGGCCATAACTCACTCAATGTTTATCTTTTGAAGGTGATATTGAACTTTTTGAAAACTCAAGATGTCCTCTACAACCTTTATGTTGATCATTTTTTCTTTTGAAGAATTTGTCTTGATGTAAGTTTCCTTGACAAAAAGTGTCTTTTGTTGACTTTTGAAATGACCTATAATGTATTGGCTTATATCTCTCAAATGATGCATTTTTTGGACTTGAGCATAGAGATACCAAGTTGTAGAGAATTGAATTCCCTTAAAAATTAGCTTCGGTTGGGGAAAAGATGATGAAGCATGTGAAAATTATGCTTGGTCAAAGTTCAGTTGACTTCTCCTAAGGAAACCCTAATTTGGTAACTTTTGACTTTTGATGATTTGAGGGCTTTTCTTGATGAATCATGATCGACCCTTGATCAAATAATGGATATGACTTAAAAATGTTGGTGTTAACCAGGAAACTTGAAGTTTAATTATATGTTGACCATAATTGACTCTTTACCCAATACAGTTGACTTTCAGTCATCTGAGCCATTGACTGAGCAAACTTGTAATGCAAGACTTGAAACTTGACATGAGCATTCTTGAAGACATGTGGATAACCATGAACCACTTGAGGCCTTGAGAACCCAATCTTCCTTTTGAAACACAAAACCCTAGTTGTGGACCCATTGCTTAGGAGGAGAATTTGTCTGATCAATTCTTGAGCCACCTTGAGCAAATGAGGATCTCATGAGAATGTCTTGAAGGAAAATGGGAAGTTAAATTTTAGGGTACAACAACTACCTCTGTTCAATCTTCTTAAACCTGAGGAGTTAGATTGGAACGTTCGCCATTTGTGACTTGAAGGTAGAAGATGATTGAACACTTAAATGCCCAGAAATTTGCACTTGTATGCACAAAGTAACATTGTTGGTTGATTATAACGGGAATGGGCTTAAAGATTCCATTTGGAGAGGTGACGGAGAATCGTCAGAGATGGGCTTATAGATGCCATCCAGAGTAATTGTTGATAAGAAAATTAGAATAAGTCTACGCTTGAACTTGTCTTGAAAGATGTATTTGGAACGAGACTACGTCTGACTTTGTCCAAAAGAGTACCAGAATAAATCTACACTTGATTTTATCTGAATGATATACTAGAATGAGTCTACACTTGACTTTTTCTAGAAGATATGTTGGAATGAGTCTACGCCCGACTTTGTCCAAAAGAATTTCAGAAGGAATCTACACTTGATTTCATCCGAATTGGAAGATGTCTACGCTCGATTTCAACTAGAAGAGGTACTGGAAAGAGTCTATGCCCGACTTTTTCCAAAAAGAGTATCAGAAGGAAATCTACGCTTGATTTCATCTGAACTAGAAGATGTCTACGCCCGACTTCAACTAGAAGAGGTATCGGAAAGAGTCTACGCCCGACTTCATCTGAAAAATGCACTAGAGGATGTCTACGCCCGACTTCATCTAGAATAGATATATTTCAGAATGACCTTCTAAGGAAAATGCTTAAGTAGCTACTTGCCAGATTTAGTCTCTAGGAGAAATACTTGTCTTTTTGCAAACTTAACCTGAAAAGACAAAGTTAGTTTTATGCAACGCCATGATGTATGTAATGCATTGCATAATGATGTTCTCGAAATAAATGTGAATGTATTAATGCATTTTGCATGCATATGCTATGATAAATGATGTACGAATATGAGATGTCATTGAAGTGTATTAGTAGATTTGTATAACATTCTTGATCGGGAAAATAAATCTCAGACTACTGTTGGGGATGAAAATATGTGTGATCTTCAGTCTGTTGGGGATTCCTTCTTGCTATTTTAGGAAACTTTGTTAAGGAATGTTGATTTCTGTTTGGGGAGAAGAGCTCAAGAACATTGGATTTTCATCGCTCTTACCGGGGAGCTTAATTCTTATATACCCTGACTGGGGATAAAAGAGATATATAACCTTCCAAAGTGCTGTCTGACCGAGTTCTTCGACATGGATGCCGACTCGTCTGGGGAGGATAAGATTAACTGATACCTAGTCCAGTTTTCTGATTTCGTAGCAGCTATCTGGGGATAGTGGTATATACCGCCCTTTGCTGGAGAGATAAGTTTTACCAATGATTTACAGTAGAGGGATAGACTTAAGTTGGGAGACTGAATTTTGCTGGGGAAATAAACCTTGTTGGGGAAATAAACCATGTTGGGGAAATAAACCCTGCTGGAGAAACACTCTGGTGGAGAATATGTTCTGCTGAGGGATTTGAACCCGGATGGAGAAGAGAATTTTGTAGGGGATTTTACAGTGTTGCTGAAATAAACTCGGATGGGGAAGAGGATTCATGTGAACTGTGCTGCTATCATAATCTACTAAAGACTGAAACTCTGTAGGTTGGTGATATTGCCAGGTAAAAGATCATACTCCTTTATCCACTAGGGGGATTTGCTGATGAGTACGGCTTGCAGGGAATATATCTTTGTTGAAGATGAGCTTGTGAAGGTGACTCCCTGGGGGATAATCTTATGGAAACTGTTATGTGGGGTAACTTTTCTGGAAATTACTCTATGGGGATTTATGGACGACTTGAACATTATCCCGACTCTTAAAGTTTTGAGTAAATACTTATTCCTGTTTTGCGTGCATATTTTGTTAACAGTAGTCATGTTCATATGCATATGCTCATTCTATTGAGTCATTGGAAGTTTTTGCAAACAAAACAAAAAAATTAAAATTTGAATTTTGAAATTGTTATTTGTATTGACAGTTTGGCTATAAATAGACGATTATTGTACAAGGATACAAAAATCCTAGTAAGAGGAAATCGTCGTGACAAATGAAGAGAGTACAAAGTATATAGCTATGTGTAAATGATCTCGTCAGGTTTCAGCTCTGCTATTGCCTCTATATCTTCGAGTATCTCATCCCTCGCTTGTCAAAATAAGTTGATTGAATTGATTATACCATTTGAACTTGAAGTTGGTAATAAAGCTTACTGCAAGTGATCCAACGGGACATAGTTGTACGCTTTAATCCCTAACTTTTTCCTGGAGGGTCATTTTTATGCGTAGTATCTTTTAACTATGTATGCGTTCACAGGGTGTGGAAGATCTTCATTGTCCATGGTGGTAAGTATCATGGCACCGCCAAAAAAATCTTCTTTATTACAAATGGACCTTCGTAGGTAGGAATTAATTTGCCCCTGGGGTTACCTTGCGGTAGGATGATGCGCTTTATTACTAAGTCACCAACCTGATATATCTGATGCTTGATTTTCTTATTGAATGCTTTGGTCATACATTTCTGATACATCTGACCGTGACAGACAGCTGCAAGCCTTTTCTCATAAATTAAATTCAACTGGTCCAGCATAGTCTGAATCCATTCGTCTTCGTCTAAATTTTTATCTTTCATAATTCTCAAGGAAGGAATCTAAACTTCGACAGGTAGGACAACCTCCATACATAGACTAGAGAGAACGAGTTTGACCCAGTTGATGTCTAAACTGAAGTGCGATAACCGTGAAGAGAAAATGGTAACATCTCGTGCCAGTATTTATAGGTCACAACCATTTTCTGCACAATCTTCTTAATGTTCTTATTTGCGGCTTCCACTGCGCCATTTATCGTTGGTCGACACATAGAAGAGTTATGGTGCTTGATCTTGAACTGTGTGCAAAGTTCCGTGATCATAGTGTTGTTGAGATTGGTACCATTGTGTGTGATGATTCTCTCGGGGATGCCATATTAACAGATAAGGTTATGCTTAATGAACCAGAATACCACATTCTTAGTAACAAAGGAAAATAAGGCTGCTTCAACCCACTTTGTGAAATACTCAATAACGACGAGGACGAAGCAATGTTCGTTGGAAGTAGTAGGTTTGATCTCTCCGATCATATCGATTCCCCAGTTTGCAAATGACCAAGGAGCAGTAAGGACATTTAATGGAACTGGAGGCACATGTACTTTGTCAACATATATCTGGCACTTGTGACAAGTTCTTGAGTGGTGATGACAGTCAGTTTCCATAGTCAACCAATAGTATCCTTCTCTCAAAATTTTCTTAGCCATAGTATGTCCACTGGAATGAGTGCCAAAGATACCTTCGTGCATATCTTCCATAATTTTCTCTGCCTCTTTCTTGTCCATACATTGAAGCAGAGTCGAATCATGGTTGTGTTTGTATAGAATTATGTTGCTCAGGAAGAACTTAGTCGAGAACCTTCGTAGGAATTTCTTTTCGTTGATAGATGATCCTTTAGTATATTCTTGAGCCTCAAGATATCTTTTCACTTCATGAAACCAAGGCTTCTCTTCTACCCCGTCAGTGTCAATCTCATAGCAATATGCCATTTCTTATAGCCTCTCGATGGTAATTCTGGGAGCCTTGTTGTCCCATATGACTTTAAACATAGACGACATGGTAGCTAACCGTCTGCCAACTAATTCTCTTCTCTTGGGATGTGCTCAAAGGTGATCTCCTCGAAGTATGGGATTAAGGTCAACACATGCTCTCTATAAAGAATGAGATTCAGATGTTTAGTATCCCATTCTCCCTTAATCTGACTGATTACCAGGGACGAGTCCTCGTATACATTCAAGAACTTGATTCTTAGGTCAATAGCAACTTTAATACCCATGATGCATGCTTCGTATTCAGCCATGTTGTTGGTACAGTTAAAGCATAATCTGGCGGTGAAGGGTGTACGACAACCATGAGGAGAGATAATTACAACACCAATTTTGTTGTCAAGTGCGTTAGAAGCTCCATCGAAAACCATAATCCATCGGGATCCTGGCTCAAGTCCGTCATACGGTCCAGGTTCTTTATAATCTATAACTATTATGATGTTCTCATCCGGGAACTCAAAATTCATAGATTGGTAATCGTCTATAGCTTGATGAGTCAAATGATCTGCCAATACACTTCCTTTGATTGCTTTTTGAGTGGTGTACTGAATGTCGTATTCTATCAAGACCATTTTCCATCGGGCTATCCTTCCAGATAGAGCTGGCTTTTTGAATATGTACTTGATGGGATCCATTTTAGAGATTAATAGAGTAGTATGAGTCAATATATACTGTCTTAGTCGGTGAGCAGCCCATGCCAAAGCACAACAAGTTTTCTCGAGCAATGAATATCTTGTTTCATAGTCGGTAAACTTTTTGCTAAGGTAGTATATTGCATGCTCTTTTCGACCAGACTCATCATGCTGGCCCAATACGCACCCATTGAATTCTCTAACACTGTTAAATACATGATCAGAGGTCTTTCTTCAACTGGTGGCATCAGAATTGGAGGTTCTTGTAGGTACTCCTTGATTTTGTCAAAGGCTATCTGTAAATAGTCGTTCCATTTCACTACCTGATCCTTCTTCAATAACTTAAAGATCGGCTCACAAGTAACGGTTAAATGAGAAATGAATCTGGCAATATAATCCAGTCGTCCCAAGAAACCTCTGACCTTTTCAGTATAGGGAGTGGTAATTTCTTGAATAGCTTTGAATTTAGCGGGATCAACCTCAATTCCTTTACAGCTGACAATGAAACCCAGGAGTTTACCGGATCTCACCCCAAAGGCGCACTTGTTTGGATTCAACCTCAGCTTATACTTCTTCAATCTCTTAAACAACTTATGTAGATGGTCCAGATGATCTTCTTAAGTTTATGACCTGGCTATCATATCTTTGACATAGACCTCTATCTTGTGATGTATCATGTTATGGAACAAAGCTACCATAGCACGTTGATACGTTGTGCCGATGTTCTTCAACCCAAAAGGCATAACCTTGTAGCAAAAAGTGCCCCACTGTGTAACAAAAGTAGTATTTTCCATGCCTTCAGGTGTCATCTTGATCTGATTATACCCCGAGAAACTATCCATGAAGGAGAATACCTTATGCTGAGTGGTGTTGTCGACCAAAACGTCAATATGTGGAAGCGGGAATTCATATTTGGGGCTGGCTCTGTTTAGATCCCTGTAGTCTACACACATGCATACTTTTTCGTCTTTCTTTGGTACATGAACCACATTTGCAACCCATTGATGATGTAATGTCACTTCTAAGAACCATGCGTTGAATTGTTTCATAACCTCAACCTTGATCTTCTCTGACATCTCGGGACGCATACGACGAACCTTCTATTTTATCGGAGCACAACCCTCTTTCATCAATAGACGATGAACCACAGTATCAGTATCAAGCTCTGGCATGTCTTCGTATGACCAAGCAAAGATCTCAACATATTCATGCAACATTTGTATAAACCTGTTCTTGACACTGTCCTCTAAGTTGACACCTATCTTGACCTCTTTTATGTCTGTTTCAGAACCCAAGTTTACCACTTCAATTGCCTCTTCATGTGGTAGAATAACCCTTTTTTTCTTGTATTAATAGTCAGGAAAGTTCTCCTGGTATCTCACAATCTTCCTCACCTTCGTCCTCGGCTTGGTAGATCGGGTTTTCAAAGTCATAAGTGGCGATAGTAGAGTCGTTATCAACGGGATCCAGAGTGGACGTGGATCTGTAATTTATTGTGTGGGTGTGTGTAAGAACACATAACTATTTGAAAGTGATAAAAGTGAAAAGAAAGAAAGAGAGCACAAAATTTGAATGCAAAACGTCCAATGTTTTAATAAATGAAAATATGTTTATGAAATGACAACCGTTAACAAAAGAACCGTTGTGCCTCGGGTAAAGCACAAGGTTTAAAGTCATTGTTCAAATATTACAAATCCAAAACTTGAAAGCAATAAAAATAGGAATGTAGGTATTACTCCTGACTAAAGGAGATAGAGACAATGTCTTCTGCCTTCCAATTACTGAGCCCATTGCCAGCGGTAGGAAAGATCCTGCTGTCAAAGTCATAATCACTATCAGTGTCTTCTATAACATTAACTATGTTGTTGCTGATGTAGAATAGTGGTCTTCCAGCTTGAGCGTGACGAATAACCCTTTTACTTTCTGCAGTGAAACCCAAACTAAACTTGTCATATTTATAGGGGATGTCAGAGAGCTGACCCCAAATAGTACAACCACCTTATTCTACAGTAGATTTAGCATCTTTCAATGAAGCCATCCTGGGCGGAACCCTCGTAAACATTTCTACCGCTACAACATTTCTAAAGCATAAAAATAAAAGCATAAAGTAAAAATAATTTAATAATTAGTGGTTAGTTGGATGACGATCTTGAAACTTGCATTTGGAACTCATTAGAAGATTGGTAGAATCAAAGCCCTTACACAACAAGTTGCATTTGCTTTTTGTCAAGTATATTATCCATTTGGAATCCTCAAAAGTACCATTTAATGATCCATGATGTTTAAGTGATCCGCGTTGACCAAAAGTGTTGTAGATCCATTAGAGGATTGGTAGAACCAAAGCCTCCACACAAGGAATCTCAAGGTTATTGGATCAAAGAGATCAAATCAACATACCTGGGCTTGCAAACATAGGTTTGGGCCATGAATGATCATTTATTCAAATCAGGACAAAATTTAGCGCTATGTTAAGCAATCGTAAGTAGACTTATATAGAAGTCGCACCTATTTTAAGACCGATCAATAGCAATCTATGCACCATTTGTTTTGAGACATGATATAGAGATCATGCTCCAATAACACTTAGTGCAATAAGAAAGGGAGAAGATGAAGAGGGGTGAGAATGAATATACAAACCACATTTGAATTAAAATTTAATCAAACTATTATTAAAATCATTCATCCATTTTTGTGGAGTTAGACTCAACACCATGGATCCAATGATGTTAATAAAGTTCATGATCAAAAATTCAACCCAAGATCAGCCAGAAAATAAACAAAAATTAAATTGTATTTAAAAATAAAAGAAAAAGGGTTTAAAAATGGTTAAAAATGAAAATAATAGAGAAAAAAGGAAACTATGTTCAAATTAATTAAGAAAAAATAAGTAAGACCGTAGAAAAATCAGAAATAGACTCAAATATTTTTATAAAATTTTTGGTAATTTTTTTAAAGTTAGAAACTATTTTTAAAATTAAAAGAAATGAGTAAAATAAACCAAAAATGATAAAAAAATAACAAAGTCAGAAATAAAAAATAAATGAGGTCACCAATATTTGTCACAATATCATTGGATCATTCCATAATTTTTTCAGAATTTAAAAATGCATAAAAATATTTTTAAACGTTTAAAACAATTCAAATAAAGTGAAAATTTATAAAAAATACCAAAACACAAAATAAAATTGTGAAAAAATAAAAATCAGAAAGAGAAAAATAAAAAAATATTTTTCATAATTTTTTTCAGATTTTTTTGGACTAAAAATGAATTTTCTATGATTTTTTGAAATTTAAATCAATTAAAATAAAAATCAGAAAATAAAATATCAAACCAAAAAAATATGGGCCATCTGATCATTGTCAAAACGCGTTAGTAAACAGATCAAGTGGACCTGGCGCGCTGTGCATGTTATGGACTTTAGTGAATAAAGCACTGAATTATTAATTAAATCAGATTTAAAAAAAAAACAGATGGCGCGCCATCATTGGTTGGAAGATGACACGTTGGTCATCTTCAACCTCCAGTCAGTCTCAAAACCAGGTTGCTCAATCTGTAAAATTAGAGCACGAGACCTATGCCATTCGCTTCGTCTCTTCAAGACGAAGACAACCACACCTTCGCGACAAATTTATATAAACTGTAGCTCAAGCAATTTGGTATAGCAGTTTTGAAAAGGGATTTGAAATTTCATGGTCAAAACGTGTTTCTAGATAAAAGCAAGTGTTGCGACTAGAACCAGGGCAATGGGAGCTTCACAATGATATCAAAGTTTTGAAGAATTAATGGAGAAATCTACCTATTAAAGTTGAGTTGCAGAGCTCTGAAACTGGACTTCTATGGATCAATATAGGTCACGATTCTTGAAGGTAAATTGTATGGTTAGCTTCAGGGAAGATCAAGGAAGGTGAATTGAGAGAAAAATTGGATTGAAAAAGGCTTGAACACTAATTTTGAAGTTGCAGAAAAATGAGTTATGGAGCAAGTTTGGCAGGGTGATTTTGGTTATTCAAGCTTGAGGAAATGAATGAGGGATGACCCTCTATTTATAGGGAATCAAATGGAATGTTCAAGCGTGTGAAATGATGAAGTTTGGAGGGAAATCGTGTGAAGTTGCAAACAAGAAAAGTGTGACTTCTATATTGATCAAAACTCATCCAAAACACGCGTTTTTCTATGCTAATCACTTCTGGAAGTTCACTAAACATGTTTAGAATCAAAAACGCACAGGAACAATGTGTTTAGAAGCTAAATCAAGGATTTCAAATTCTGACTTTTGAAAAACTTTAGTTTCAAGTTACCAATTTCAAAACAATGGCATTCCCAGCTCAAGGGGTCTTAGGGCATGATTCTTGATGCTTTAGAAAGATGAGATTACAAGATTTGCAATGGAAAAAGAATGGACTCAAATGGATGTTTGAGCTGAAAGTTGCAATGAGTCAAAGTTGGGAAAAAGAAGTTGACTTGCCACACTTCGAAATATTTCAATTTTTCTTCAAAAGTGACCTATAATGTTTTGCATCCAAACATGGCCTTCCTCTTGGAATTTGCTCTTGAACAAAAAAGATGGCATGAAATATACCTCTTGAATGACATTTTGAGACTGGAACCATTCAAAATCTCAAAAAATTGAGAGAGTTATGAATTGTTGAAGTTGGAAAAATATCATGGAATGACCTATAATATTTTGTATCCTTAGGGCTTCCTCCATCCACTTTCTTACTTTGCAAATAAAAGAAGGAATAAAGTTCACATCCTCAAGATAATTGTGGAAAAGATTTGGATCAAGGTGATAAAAATTTACCAAGTTATGATCATTTGAAGTCACATATGAGAAATTGGGGGTTCATCTGGAAGACTTGTAATCTTTCTTCATCATCAAGCTTATTCCTCTTGAAAACTCCTTGAAACTTTGAAGTGATTTGTTAATAACCCTTTGAAGAGAAGGATGTATTTAGAATCACTCAAAAATAACAAAAGATGAGCAAGATATACTTCTTTGAAGTTTAAAACCCTAGCTCCTAGATCAAGAAAATGCTTTGAGGAACTTTGACAATTTTGAACAACCTTCTTGTACCAACACTTTGCTTTGAAAATAGAAGTTTTTGAGGATGATAATGAGAACTCATAGCCACCCAAACCACTTCCATATCTTGAGAATTGAGAGGAATATGCACTTGTGACCAATGGGAATAAAGCCTTGTCCAAACATGACAACTTCTTCAATCAACCCCTTGTACCTTTGAATCAATCTTGATAACTTTGAAATGTGGTGAACCAAGATAAACCTTGTCATGCAATTTCTTCCAAAATAACTTCAATGGTGAGGTTTGAACTTCTCAAGATTTATTGACTAGGGCATGGAAATAAACTCATGAACCCATGGATCAACTTGCTAAGCCACACTGCCTTTACCTACATTATTATCAAGTAAGACAAACCAACACTGCTTTTTATTAATTAAAAGGAAAGTTAAAACAAAACATGTATGATCACAAAAATAAAAACAAGTCAGGGTGCTTGGTGATTCCTCAAAGAGCAAAGCTAAATATAGGGAGGAGAACCAAAAGCCCTATTGTGATCTTGTTGTGATTGAATCAATATGGTATGATGAAGGGATCTTAGGGGCAGAAATTGGGGTACAATAGCTGCCCTTATTTAAGTTTCTTATATCCGAAGATATGGAGGTTAAAAATATCCGTGTTGACGCGATCGAAGATACTTAAATATAAAACAAACCCTATTTTTGGCCCTAAGATGCCATGCAATGCTTGTGAGTATGAATGCATATGAACAACTTCAAAGGGACGCAAAACACCACTGGGGATGTAGAAAAGGAAATAAGGATCAAAGGAGAAACCCAACCAGGAAAATAAATCACTGGTGAACCAAAAAGACATGACTCATAGAGGATGGTAAAAAGTCAAAGGATACACCAACTTTTACTGAAGGCAAAACTACCAACGTTCATTGAAGGTAGAAAGAGAAAAGAAATAACAACACCGACGTTCACTAACGGTGAGCTACCAACGTTTACTGAAGGTAGAGAGAAAAAATCATCGACGTTCACTGATGATGAACTACCAACTTTCACTGATGGTAGAAAGGTAAGAAATATCATAGCACCGCCGTTCACTGACAATGAACTACCAATGTTCACTGAGGGTAGCAAAAAGATAACAATCACCAACTTTCACTGATGGTGATCAACCAACTTTCACTGAAGGTAGAAGGAAAAATATATCATAGCACCGCCGTTCACTGACGATGAACTACCAACATTCACCGAGGGTAGCAAAAAGATAACAATCACCAACTTTCGCTGATGGTGATTGTTGTACCCTAAAATTTGCCCTCCCATATTTCTCAACAAATGTCATGTGAGGTGCCCAAATTGCTCAAGGAAGTTCAAGAGTTGACCAGACAAACTCTCTCATAAGGCAGTCTACCTCAAATTAGGGTTTCTATTTTCATCAATATGTGTGAACCCCAAAGGACTCAAATGCTCACCATTGTCCTAATATGTTCTCAATATCATCCATGTCAAGTTTCAAGCCTTACAGAAGAAGTTTGCTCAGTCAATTGCTCAAATGCCTGAAAATCAACTGTGCTAGGTCAAAAGTCAACTGTGGCCCACATACAATCAAACTTCAAGATTTTTGGTCAACATCCTCATTTTGAAGTATCATTCATAATTTGATCAAGGGTTGATCATGATTCATCAAGGATTGCTCACAATTCATCAAAAACCAAAAGTTGCTAAATTAGGGTTTTGTAGGAAAAGTCAACTCAATTTTGACCAAGCATAACTTTCTCATACTTTATCAGAAATGACCCATCCAAAGCTCATTTTGAAGAGGATTTAATTACGTATAATTCATATTCTGCTCCTAAGTTCAGAATATGCACTCACAAAAAGATAGGAATTTTGACATTATAGGTCATTTTGAAAAGTCAACAAAAATACCTTTTGGTCAAAGCTTCATACATGAATATGGAAGACTAAATTGAGATGAGACCAAAAGGGTTGCTTAGGGGACATCCTAAGCTTTCTAAAAAGTCCAAGAACACCTCTCTAGGGTCAGAATTGAGAGAGTTATGCATTGGCCAAGTTGACCTTTTTTGCAAAATTGCCAAAAGTCAAATGTGCTCAAATTTGCATTTTTTGCTAAATGGGCCCAACTTTTTATGCTTGCACCTCAATTATAATGTGCTCCATGACTCAAATGCTTATCCACCAATTTTTTTCTCCATTTTTCAATTTATTTTGATTTTTCATTAATTAAAAAGTGAATTAAATCAAATAAATGATGAAAATTATCAAAGATTTGATTTGATTGGTTTTTTGACAGGTTAGCAACCAAGATTTGATGAGCTTGCAAGATCAATTCGAATCAATGGTAATTGGAACAAAAAGAGCATGATTTGTCCAAATTTGGAAGGATATCATATGCCATGAAATACCAAATCAAACCTTCATAATGGGCAAGATTCAGTTCGTTTTTGTTGACCTAGTTTGTTGCATTACATATACAGAAGGTATCCAAGGCAAGAGAAGGAGGTTTGCAGGCGTAAAAAGGCAGAACAAAATTCCAATTTTTCAAAGAAAATTGTGGATCCCTACAGGCCATCTCAAGCCATCCCAGCTATCCCAATCAATTGTTGGAAGTTTCAGGAAGCTGTCCCAAGCGTTTGCAGGTCATAACACACACAAAAACGCCTTTTAAGGGTGTCACGGTTTGCCATGTTTTTGAAATTTGATTATCATGATTCGTGCATTATGAGCATGTTTTAATAGCATATATATGTTTGTCATCGTGTTTGTAACATGTTGGTTATGTTCAATTGAGTTTTTGATGCGTATACTGACAATTGCCATTACTAGGGTTTGAGGAGCCGTTTTAGGGCTTCTCTGTACGAATAAAATTAGGCCAAAAAAGGGGGACTATGGTGTTCAGGGGATCAAGGCAAAATGATCCATGTGCTCACCTTAAATTTATCATGCGTTTTCTTGATTTTGGAAGTTTTCAGGGTTTTAGCCATAGAACCATGTCCGTAGGTAAAGGTTTGCAGTCTAATACGATGGCCAAGGAAGAAGAAGGCAACGTGTCTGGGCATCATTGGCTGTTTTGAAATTTCGCGCGTTTTTCCAATGAACCATCATGTTTTATATTTTAAGCATTATTATTATTATATGTACAAATAAACAAAGCAGCGCAAATGGCAAGCATGTATTGGGAATTAGCATGAGGACCTGGGTTCGATCCCCAGGTCCCAACCTTTGTTCATATTATTTTTCAATAGGTGATCAGACATGCTGCTTATCAGGGGGTCCACCGTATGCCATCAACATCTGGCCATCAAACACCTCTCTAGCCCAGATCCAACGTGCCATACTTGGAGGCCTACCATGCTCCTCAAGTCAACCTACACACCAGATCCAGCAAAGTTAAGCAGGCCTAGCTATCTGGGCCCAGAAAATTCAGATCCCAACCCCCATGATTGCTAATACACAGGACCATCTCATCTTCCTTTATTTATTTATTTTTAATTCTTTTAATACTTTCTTTAATTATTTTTAATTCACTAATTAATCTTTTTTTTTCATAAAATCATAAAATCAAGAAATCAACAAATTAGAATTAGACCTTTTTATCAAAATTAATTTTGTTAATTTAATTTAATTTAGTCTAATTTAGGGAAATTTTAATTTACTTTCATAAATAAAATCAAATAGAAATTAGGTTAAAACGCTTGATTTAATTTAATTTTCTCTTTTTCTCAAATAAACAAAAATACAAAAAAATAGGTTTTGAGATCGAATTAATTTATTTTCCTTAATTTAGAATTAATTAGAAAGTAGGATTTTCTTTTTTATTATTTTATTATTTTCTTAAAACATGACAAAACAAAAACATTTTTTTAATCAATCACCAATAGGTTTAGTCAAGGGTCAAAACCCTAGTTGTCTCGTACATGATTCATCGCGCGCGTGTTAATTATTTTTGCCAATATTTTTTGTAATTGTTCATGGTTTGTAATAGTTTAATCTAGGGCTTTTTACTTATCGCTTTTTCCCCGGGTTTTTGGCTATGTAATTAATCCCCCTCCCCGAAGCCTTGTAATAGCGTAGATTTACTTTCTCGCGTTTTTAATTCCCGCAAATATTTAACTGTTTAGATGTATGCTAATAGGATTGTATGACAAGAATGCATGACAAATTAATACAGTTAGAAAACACTAATGTGCAAAGATAAATAACTGAAAACAAATCACTCGCACATATCACTCTTAGGGTATACTCTCACTTCGGTTGCCTTCGGTAAATGATCATTAAGTATAGGGTGTCTTAGTGAATGCCATCCTGTCTAAAAAGATCAAATGTCCCATTCAAATCTCGGAAATGTTGCCTCAAATATGATCTTAAGACTCTAGGGTTATTACTAAGGTATCCTAACGTTGCTTTAGTGATCGTACGTCCCTTTCGAATTAACCTTTACAACTCCAACAACGGTGCTACGTATTTCTCAATAGTAGGATAGCGCTGTCTAAAGGAAACAAGAATAGAAACGATCCTTTTTTGAGTAGGTATATGCTAGTAGGTACTTGCTCAAATCAAAGCTTTTCACACTTACACTTTTCAAACAAATTTTCAAAAAAACTGCGTCACACCTTTGAGGACTGATACAAGGGTTATCACGAAGTCAAACTTTTCAAAAGCAAAGCACATACAGAAGCAATTTTAAAAAATATGAGAAAGTACCTAAGAGCCCATGGAAAACCATGGATAGAAAGGGTGCTAACACCTTCCCTTTCTATAATCTACCGTACTCAAAATATCTTGAAAAATGATTTTTTCTGTACTTTTTTCCTTTCCGATTGGATGAAATAAAAGTTGGTGGCGACTCTTTCTTACCGCGACATTTTGCAAACACAAAACGTAAACCAGCGTCAAACAGTCGATTCTGCCACCGTATCACAGAATTGGCGACTCTGCTGGGGATGGATAAGTGGGGTATACCTTAGGATCTAGTTCATCATAATTTCTTCTCTTGATTGCTTTGTTTGCTTTACTTTTAAGGGTTTTGTTTGGGGTTACTATAGATCCTACACCCGGATATGGGGATACCTTTTAGGTAAGTAGAAATAGACTGTGAGGGAACTGTACAACATAGACCGATACGGTTGAAGCAGTAGCTATGTTGGTGTGGAACATTGGTTGGTACCTGTATCCCTTGTGGAGAAACAAGGAGAATACGGGGCCACTGCGTTGTGTCATTAAGCATCAACTGACCTTAGAACCTTTAATCGCCCAACTTGGCCATTAGAAAGTAGTGAGATAGCCGGCCTCGGTGTAGAGCTGAGAACTGGTTGATACTCGATGCTACACTCATTGAGACCATACTCTCGGAATAGTTACAGCCACAAGAAAAGATTGCGTGAGCTGAAACCATGACCGATGGAGGATGGTAAGTGATATTGAGATCCTCTAGAACCCGGTTAATTTTTCTAGGACACGTTGAAACCAACTTAACTTCAAGAGGGTATTACCTTTGACCTCATGCAAGCCTTAAACCTAAGGGTTTTATGTGATTTGAATGTGTTTGCAATATTTGTGTTTGCTATACCTGTGGTTTATCATGACATCATGCATCATAACATGGAATTCATGCTTCATTACACTAACCATTTCAAAGACCAAGGGAATTTATCTTTGTTCTTTTTGCAGATCATGGCTTCCGTGCGTAGAAATACCATCCATGTCAATTTTGTGCAAATACCTGCCAAAATTAAAGAGCTAGCCTCAAGAGTTTCTGAGACTTCTATGTTCATTAAGAGACACGGTCAACTTCTCAGCCTGGTTACTTCAAACCTTGATGAACAGATGATGAGCGTACTATTTCAGTTCTTCGATCCCAAGCATCATTGCTTCACTTTTCCAGATTACCAACTGGTACCCACCTTGGAAGAGTTCTCTCATCTATTGGGCATATCCATTCTTGAACAGGTACCCTTCACCGATATGGAAGAGGTTCCTAAGCCAGAAGATATTGCCTCAGCTTTGCATTTAAAACAGGCCGATATGGTATCCAATTGGGAAACTCGAAGCGGGGTCGAAGGATTTCTAGCCAAATTTCTGATGGACCAGGCTCAGCTATTCTGGG
Source organism: Vicia faba (assembly GCA_948472305.1). Lineage (NCBI taxonomy): Eukaryota > Viridiplantae > Streptophyta > Magnoliopsida > Fabales > Fabaceae > Vicia > Vicia faba. The sequence continues at coordinate 353,249,674 of OX451735.1, forward strand.
ATGATTTGGATTTTTAGGCTTTTGAAGATGTCTTGGCTCTTCTTATCTATGGTTTGGTTCTCTTCCCTAATCCGGATTCCTTTGTAGATGTGAATGCTGTCAAGATTTTCCTTTCTCGCAACCCTGTGCCTACCTTGCTGGGAGATATCTTGCATGCTCTCTATACTCGTACTATGAGGAGAAGAGGGACTCTTATATGTTGCATGACGTTGCTGTCGAGGTGGTTTATTTCTCACCTCCCTAAGTCTGTACTGAAGAACGAAGAAGGTTTGGGTTGGTCGTACAGAATAATGTCACTTTCTCATACAGATATTCTTTGGTGTTCCTGGGCTATCAAAGACACTGTTGTTATTGACCGCTATGGGGGATACCCTAATGTCCCATTACTTGGTATCAGAGGGGGTATAACTTACAATCCTTGTCTAGCTTTGCGAAAATTTGGTCGTGCTCGAAGAGATGGTCCCCATGAGCTACTTCTTGAGGACATTGTATTTGACTATAAGGATGACGTTAAGGAGCATCGCCGAAGGTTCATACGAGCTTGGGGCATGGTAAACAGATCTGACCTCGAAGAATTGGGACCGAAGACTTCCCTTCCTATGCAGCCTTATCTCTAATGGGTCTGAGCTCGTGCCCAGAAGCTTATGATGCCTTATGAGGCCGTGTTACCAGTGATTATGGATCCCACTAATGAAGAAGGCATTCCTTATACGGTTCTCTATCCTTACATGCCCAATGATCCTGAGGAGTTGTAGAGGTCTTGGATTCAGCTGAAGAATGAGCGAGATACTTACCGGGAGCAGTTCCATGAGCAAGAAAGGAAGGTTTTAAAGCTCACCAGGCAGCTCGAGGAAGAAAGAGTGATCAATGACTACATCAGCACAAAGAGGAAGCGTCCATGGGACTTTTGATTTTGCTTTTTTCTAGTTTTAGATTTGTTTTATTTACTTCTTTGTAAATGCCTTAAAGGCATTGTTGAACCTTTCAAAGTTTAAGCTAATAAAGTTTTATTTATTTTTGGTTTGCAAATTTAAATCTCCCAAAGTCTTTGAAATCATTACATACGCATCCCATTATCATGCACACCATTATAGTTGCCATTACAGGTTTCTCATCTTCTTCGCTGTTTATTTCAGCATAAATGTCTTCCGATCAAGCCATCAAAGATCTTCAGGCACAGAACGCCCAGTTCCATCAGATGTTGATAAGTCTTGCTAAAGGACAAGAGGATCTGAAGACCCTTATTCTGAAAGAGAAAAAGAAGAAGAAGAAGAAGGTCGGAATTCTGAACATGGGTAGATGGTTCGGAGAAAGGTTGAAGCATCAAACTGATCTGACCTCTTCATCCAAGGACGGGGAAAACCAAGAAAGGGAAAAGGACCCTAGTCCTGCTGTTTCTGACAACGATACTGATTACGATGATGAGCAATATTCTCCTGCCGAGGATAGGTACAAGCAGCTAGAAGACCATCTGAGTGCTATGGAGATTCAGAAAATCCCTGGTTTGGATTTCAGGGAATTGGGACTGGTATCGGGAGTGGTCATCCCTCATAAGTTCAAAGCTCTGGTTTTTGCCAAGTATGATGGAGTGTCCTGTCCAAAATTCCATCTCCGCTCGTATGTCAGGAAAATCCAACCCCACACTGCTAATAGAAATTTGTGGGTGCATTTCTTTCAAGATAGTCTGTCAGGGACTCAACTTGAATGGTTCTACCAGTTGGAAGGAGCCAGTGTCCAAAACTAGGAGGACCTTGTTGCTTCTTTCTACAAGCAGTATCAGTATAATGCCGACCTTGCTCCCACTTGTACTCAGCTCCAGGGTATGTCCATGGGTGTAGGTGAATGTTTTAACGACTATGCTCAAAAGTGGAGAGACTTGGCTGGAAGAGTCCAACCCCCGTTGTCTGATAGGGAGTTGGTTGACATGTTTCTAGGGATGCTATATGGTCCATTTTTCAATCACTTGATCAGCAGCTCGTCATCTTGTTTTACTGAGTTGATTTTGACTGGAGAAAGAGTAGAAGCTAGAATTCAATGTGGAAAAATACAGAAGGATGCCTCTTCGAGTTTGGTAAAGAAGCCTTTTGCTGGTAAGAAGGAAGCTAGTGCAGTCTATAGCCCGAGGGGCCAAAACAGATCTAAACACCATCAAACGGTAAATGCTGTAGTGATACCAAGACCCGCAGTTTCTCCACAATGCAACAATCAACAAAGGGTGGAAAGACCACAATGGAAGTTTACCCGCATCAACATGATATTGGCTGAAGTGTTACCTCACCTGCTGAAATCCAACTTGGAAACCTTGAGAGAGGCTCCCAAGAATCCAAACACTACTTCTCCCAGATACAATCCCAACGCACGATGTGCCTACCATTCTGAGAGTCCTGGCCATGATACAAATGATTTTTGGGCTCTAAGAAACAAAGTACAAGATCTGATCGAAGCCAAGGAGATAGAGTTCGATGCTCTAGAAAAGCCGAATGTTATAACTGCTCCCATGCCCAAACATGGTCGTGGAGTCAATGTTGTTGACACTGATTTGTTTGTGACCTCTGTTGAAGAAATTTCTACTCCTCTCATGACTGTTAAGAAGAATTTGCTGTTGGCCGGTTTATTTCTGGGTTATGGTGAAGGTTGCCACATGTGTTCGATTATACCTTCTGGTTTCCGTTTGTTGAAGTCAGGTGTTCAGCGCCTGATGGATAATAAAGAAATTTTGTTTGAGAAGACTATGACTCTTGTTGTTCCAAATGAAGATGTTGCCATTATAACCATTTCCGCCAATCCTTCCAAGGTTTCCTCGAGAAGACCTGTTAGGATTACACCTGTTTAAAGAATTGCTCCGCTAATAATCACTGTTCCTGGTCCCATCCTGTACACCTCAGATAAGGCTGTCCCTTGGCATTACGGTGCTGACGTGTATTATCATGGTATTAAGAAAGATCTGAAGATTGAAGAAGCTGATACTGATGTCAGTAATATTGTCGGGACTAGTAAGGTTACCCGAAGTAGAAGGGTCTTCTCTCTCGAGATTTCCCCAAAGACTATAATCAAGCCTACTGTTATTCCAACTGCTGCTCCAACCAGCACTCCTGACATTTCTCCTGTTCCTACTCCAGTTAGTACACCTGCTACTATTCCTATTCTTACTCCAGTTATCACCCCTGTTGCTGGGCCATCTGGGACTCGGGGCACGGAAATTATAGGTGAGCCTGCCCGGACGGAGGCACGTAAGAAAATAGTTGTGGAAGCCTCTAAACAAGAAATAGAGGAAATACTGAAAATTATCAAGAAGAGCGACTACAAGGTGGTCGAGAAGCTGGGGAAGACCCCATCAAAGATCTCCATGTTGTCTCTATTGTTATGTTTCGAAGCCCATGATTGCATTTCTCAATACAGTGCATGTGCCGCAAGAAACTTCAGCAGATCAGTCCAAAGATTGTGTGGCAAGCCTGACTGCTGACAATGGGGTGGGTTTTTCAGATGCGGATCTGACCCCGAAGGGAAGGAATCATAATGATTCTCTGCATGTCTCGATTGAGTGCAGGGGCACCACTATGGCCCATGTGCTGGTGGATACCGGGTCCTCACTGAATGTTCTACCAAAGAAAGCGTTAGACCGTCTAGATTGTGAAGGTTTGATTCTAAAGCCAAGTAACATTTTGGTAAGGGCTTTTGACGGATCAAAGAGAATGGTGCACGGGGAGGTGGATATCCCTGTCAAAGTGGGTTCTCATACTTTTGGGTCCACCTTCTACGTAATGGACATCAAGCCATCGTATTCTTGCTTTCTAGGTCGTCCTTTGATCCGTAGGGCTGGGGCAGTTACTTCCACACTCCATCAAATGCTGAAGTATCCGGTGAAGGGGAATATTGTTACAGTGCGAGGTGAAGAAGAGTATATGGTGAGTCATCTCAATTCCTTCCGCTACGTGGATATGGACGGGGAATTTATAGAAACTCCTTGTCAGAATTTCGAAGAGGTCCGTCAGTTCTCGGCATCAACTGAAATTACTACCAACAAACCTCCACTGAAGATGGCTTCTCTCAAGGATGCCAGGGCTGTAATTGAAGAAGGTGGGTGTACCAATTGGGGTCAGCTCCCTTATTTCACTCACAAAACAGAGAAATTTGGTTTGGGCTTTACTACAGGGGCTCAAAGGGATGTTAGGGCGCGCGCGAGCAGGAAGACCTCCTCTAGACGTTAAAATCAGGGAGTTAATGCAATTGAGGATAGTGAATAAGATTCATACATCGACAGCTGGATCTACCCAACAACCAACGGTGGACTGAATAACTGGACGGCGAAGGACTTCATACCTGTTTCTTTTATTCCGCAGTAATTGACTTTTGTTTTAAGATTTGTAATAAATAGTTTGAAACTTTACGGCCCGATGCCTTGCCCAAGGCACCTTGGCTTTGTTTGTGAGGGCTATTATTTGTCATTTCATATATCATTAATAAAGCATTGGACGTTTCTTGCATACAAATTTTGCGCTTTGTTTTTCTTTTCTGTCTCTCACTTTATCAAAACAACTATTCTCTTACACACACTCACATATCATACTGCAGATCCATATCCACTCTGGATCCCATTGATAACAGCTCTTCTACTGCCAGTTATGACTTCAAAAATCCGATCAACCAAGCCGAGGACGAAGGCGAGGATGATTGTGAGGTGCCTGGAGAACTTGCTAGACTGTTACAGTAGGAATAAAGGGCCATACAGCCCCATGAAGAGCCAGTTGAGTCAGTGAATTTGGGTACAGAGGAAGACAGGAAAGAGGTTAAAATAGGTGCGAATCAGGGGCCTAGTGTCAAACAACAGTTAATACAGATGCTACATGACTATGTTGAGATCTTCGCCTGGTCCTATGAAGACATGCCTGGTTTGGACACTGATATTATGGTGCATCGCCTGCCGACCAAAGAAGACTGCCCTCTGGTAAAGCAGAAGGTTCGCCGTATGCATCCTGAAATGTCAGAGAAAATCAAGGCAGAGGTCATGAAACGGTTTGACGCATGATTCTTAGCTGTCACTTCTTATCCGCAGTGGGTTGCCAACGTTGTTATAGTACCTAAGAAGGACTGTAAGGTACGGATGTGTGTGGAATACAGAGATCTTAACAGGGCGAGCCCCAAGGATGACTTCCCACTCCCTCACATTGATGTCCTAGTCGACAACATCGCGCAGCACAAGATCTTCTCCTTCATGGATGGTTTTTCTGGCTACAACCAGATCAAGATGGCTCCCGAGGACATGGAGAAGACAACCTTCGTTACACAGTGGGGCAACTTTTGTTACAAGGTATTTCCTTTTGGGTTGAAGAATGCTGGGGCAACTTATCAGCGTGCCATGGTCGCTTTATTCCATGATATGATTCACCATGAGATCGAGGTTTATGTTGATGATATGATAGCCAGGTCCCGGACTGAGGAATAACACCTTGATCATCTCCAGAAACTTTCTGACAGGTTGAAGACATACAAGCTGTGGTTGAACCCGAACAAGTGTACCTTCGGGGTAAGGTCTGGTAAGCTTCTGGGTTTTGTTGTCAGTGACAAAGGTATTCGGGTAGACCCTGAAAAGGTAAAAGCCATACAAGAGATGCTGGCTCCCCGCACAGAAAAAGAAGTTAGAGGTTTCTTGGGACGTCTGAATTACATTTCCAGGTTCATTTCACATCTGACTGCTACTTGTGAGCCAATCTTCAAGCTGCTGAAGAAAGATCAAGTGTTAAAATGGAATAATGAATAGCAGAATGCCTTCGAAAGAATCAAGGAATACCTTCAAGAACCACCGATTTTGATGCCTCCAGTTGAAGGAAGACCTTTGATATTATACTTGACCGTGCTAGACAATTCAATGGGGTGTGTGTTGGGGCAGCATGACGAGTCTGGTCGAAAAGAGCACGCCTTTTATTACCTTAGCAAAAAGTTTACCGACTGTGAGACCCGATACTCACTGCTCGAGAAAACTTGCTGCGATTTGGCATGGGCTGCTCGCTGACTGAGACAATATATGCTGACTCACACTACCTTATTGATATCAAAGATGGATCCGATCAAGTATATTTTCGAGAAGCCCGCTCTCTCCGGAATGATAGCAAGATGGCAGATGATCTTAACCGAGTATGACATTCAATACACAACCCAAAAGGCAATCAAGGGGAGTGTATTGGCGGATCATTTGGCACACCAGGCCGTGGATGACTACCAGTCCATGAATTTCGAGTTCCCGGATGAGAATATCATGTTAGTAACCGACTGTGAAGAACCTAGACCGGATGAAGGACCCGAGGAGGGATCCCGATGGTCTATGTATTTTGATGGAGCCTTGAACGCATTGGGCAATGGCATTGGCACTGTAATTATATCTCCTGAGGGTTGTCATACTCCGTTCATCGCCCGATTATGTTTTAATTTCACCAACAATATGGAGGAGTATGAGGCGTGTATCATGGGTCTTCGAGCTGCTATTGACCTGAGGATTAAGTTCTTGAGGGTATTTGGAGATTCTACTCTGGTAATAAGTCACATCAAAGGCGAGTGGGATCGAAGCATCCGAATCTTATTCCTTACAAAGAATATGTACTGACATTGCTCCCATACTTAGAGGATATAACCTTTAAACATTTCCCAAGAGGGGATAATCAATTAGCAGGCGCGCTAGCTACCATGTCTTCTATGTTTAAAGTTAGGTGGGACAATGAAGCTCCCCAGATTACCATTGAGAGGTTGGACGAACCCGCACATTGCTGTGATATTGAGACTAAAGAGGTAGCAGATAAACCCTGGTTTCATGAGGTAAAAAGGTACCTTGAGGCTCAAGAATACCCCGAGGGGGCATCTGTTAACAATAAGAAGTTTCTGAGAAGGTTCGTTGCAAAGTTATTCATCAGTAATGGAATCCTTTATAAGCATAACCATGATTCATCCTTACTACGGTGCGTAGATAAGAGCGAGGCAGAAAGGATCATGGCGAAGAACTCATTCCAGTGGACATACCATGGCGAAGAAAATCCTACCTGCAGGATATTACTGGTCCACTATGGAAGCCGATTGTTATCAGCACTCTCGAACCTGTCATAAGTGCCAAGTCTATGCTGATAAGGTGCATGAACCTCCAGTTCCCCTGAATGTTTTGACAGCTCCTTGGCCCTTCACAATGTGGGGCATCAACATGATCGGCGAGATCAGACCTACTGCGTCTAACGGGCATCGTTTCATTCAGGTAGCAATAAATTATTTCACGAAGTGGGTTGAGGCAGCTTCCTTTGCTACAGTAACCAAGAACGTCGTGGCGCGATTTATCCGACACAATCTGATCTGTCGATATGGCGTACCAGAAAGGATTATTATTGACAATGGTATAAATCTCAATAACACAATGATCACCGAGCTCTGTAAGCAGTTCAAGATTCAACATCATAACTCTTCTCCCTATCGGCCGAAGATGAATGGGGCTGTTGAAGCAGCTAATAAGAATATCCAAAAGATTGTGCAGAAGATGATGGTGACATACAAAGACTGGCACGAGATGTTACCATTCTCCCTTCATGGGTACCGTACCTCAGCACGAACATCGACAAGGACAACACCCTACTCTATGGTATATGGCATGGAGGCAGTCCTATCTATCGAAGTCCAGATACCCTCTCTCAGGATTATGAAGGATACAGGTTTGAACAAAGACGACTGGATCCAAACCCGACTTGATCAACTGAATCTAATCGATGAAAAGAGACTTATTGCTATCTGTCATGGTCAGACGTATCAAAAGCGGATGATCAAGTCTTTTAACAAGAAAGTCAGACGTCAAGAGTATTAAGTCAGGAATCTAGTGATCAAACGCATCATACTACCGTAAGGTGATCCCAGGGGCAAATGGACCCCTACATATGAAGGGACATTTGTGGTTAAGAACATTTTCTCGGGAGGATCTATGATTCTAACCACCATGGATGGTGACGACCTTCCTCACCCCGTCAATGCAGACATAGTGAAAAGATACTACGCATAATCAAAGACCCGCTAGGTTGACTGGCCTAGGCAAAAATAAGGGCTTCCCGGCGAACCAAAAGGGTTCGGGAAAAAGTAAGGGATGAAAATGGAAAAATCTGTACACCCGACAAGTTGAAAACCTGAAAAGGCGGCTTGGACAAAAAAGGGTATCCCGGTGGACTGAAAACCTGAAAGGGCGGTCCAGGCAAAAATTAGGGATTGAAGCGTAACACTATGTCTCATGGGACCATCTCGCAACCAGACTTCGGTATCAACTTTCAAGCTCGGAAAACGCCAATCAATCTGATCAACCTTCGGCCAAGTAGCAAAGTGATGAGACGCTTGAAGATATAAAGGCAATAGCAGAGTTGGAACCCAATGGGATTGTTTTACATTGCTGTTTTTCTTTCTTTTACACAAATTATACAATTTTTGTCTTTCGGCGGCGTTCTCTTACTAGGACGTTAGCCTCTTTGTACAAAACGCCTATTACAGGCCAACTTCAAAAATCAATACAATTCATTTTACAAGAAATTCCAAATTGTTTTTCTTTTTCTGTTTTGTTTTGAAAGAATGTCCAATGGTTCATTTTTGATATATGCATTTGAAAATAATTGCTGCTCATAAATACTTACACAAGAAACAAAAAACGATTACTCGTAATTCCAGGAACAGGGCCAAACAAGAAGTACCCAAACCTTACAGTTATTCTGCCCATCAGGTACAGGGATAGATCCAGCTTGAGAACATGAGTTGTGGTACATACATTCCCCATAGAGTAAAAAGTATCCAAAGATAGTGATGTTAGCTTTCCCGAACAGGATATAACTCTCCCCAGCCGAGGTTCACAATCGCGAGTGAGTCGGTAAATTTTCCCCCAAGCAGAGTTTATTTCTCTCATAAGCAGAAATTTAATCTCCGACAGAAGTCATTATCACCAGCAACGGAAGTTCATCCCCAGCTGAGTTTATTTCTCCAAATCAGCAGATCTATCAACAGAGAATTTTCTCTCCAACAGAGTTATTCCCTGCAGAGTTATCCTCAGACAGGTCTCTTTCGACAGAGTATTCGCCAGCCAAGTGGCAAATCCCCATCATAGTAATTATTGTTCACCATACCTAACAGAAGCAGAGGAACTATGGTTTGTTACAGCAGTCAAGAATACCATTTCTCACACTCTCCAAACAGTAGTCAGGGATTTATTTTCCCGGACTCAGATTATTATGTCAGCATTTCATGTTCATACAATGCATCTCATACATCATATATAACATAGTCTCATTTATTTTGAGAATGTAATCATACAATGTGTTGTACCCAAAAATTTTCCCTCCCATATTTCTCAAGACATTGCAAGAAGAATCCCCAAGTGGCTCAAGATTGCTCAAGAGTTAGACAATCAAATCATCTCCTAAGGCAGTCAATCTCAAATTAGGGTTTTGTGTTGCATCAAGGTACTTACATCCAAATGACCTCAAGTTCTTCCTAATGTCCTAATATGTTCTCCAGTTCATCCATGTCAAATTTCAAGCCTTGCAGAGGAAGTTTGGTCAGTCAATTGCTCAAGAGACCCAAAAATCGACTGTGCTAAGGCAAAAGTCAACTGTGACCTACAAATAGTCAAAATTCAATATTTTTGTCAACATTCTCATTTTGAAGTATAATTCATCATTTGATCAAGGGTTGATCATGATTCATCAAGGATTGCTCAAAATTCATCAAGATTCAAAAGTTGCTAAATTAGGGTTTTTGCAAGAAAAGTCAACTCAACTTTGACCAAGCATAACTTTCTCATACTTTATGGGAAATGACCCATCCAAAGCTCATTTTTAAGAGGATGCAATTTCCTACAATCCATCTTCACACCCCAAGATCAAGAAATGCACTCACAAATAGTTACGAATTTGGACATTATAGGTCATTTTTGAAAGTCAACAAAAACACCTTTTTTTCCAAAGCTTATAAATTGAGCATGGAATATGAAAATGAGATGGGACCAAAAGGGTATGTTAGAGGACATCTCAAGGTTTCTAAAAAGTCCAAGAACACTTCCAAAAGTTCAAAATTGAAGGAGTTATTCATTGTTGAAGTTGGGCATTTTTCCAAAATTGCCAAAAGTCAATTATCCCCAAAACTTCAAATTTTGTCAAAAAGACCCACTTTTTTCCACTTGACTTTATCTTGTCACACCACACACGTGTCCTATCTTCAGATTTATGTCCATTCATTAATTTTTCTATTTTATTTGATTTTTATTAAATTAATTCATTTTAAATCAATTTAAATCTAAATAAAATCTAAAAATTGATAACTTGATATCTTTTTGATCATTACAGGTCTTAATTGTCATGATATACACAATCAAACTCGTATCAAGCCTTATTGTGCACAAAATATTGGATTGTTGATCAAATTGGAAAGGCTTTCATGGAGGATCATATCAAATCTTAATACATCAATGCTCATGGATTCAAGGCCCAAAATTAAACCTAATTGCTTCCCTTATACTTGTACAATGCAAAGGCAAAAAGGACACGACCTGGAGGCTGCAAAATTCACAATACCAAAACTTGAAAAAGCTTGAAAAGTTGGAAATCGAAATCAGCCTTAGAGTCCAATTCAAGGCAAAATCTCAACATAGACCTCTTGCTGGAGATCCACTGAAGCTAAAGCAATCAGAATCAAGCCCTCTCATCTCTTGAATCGCACTGTAAGTCGTCCTGAACATAGCCCTGTACATGAAATTACAACCTCCGATTCTTGCATCTTTTTGACAAAACGTTGGTATATTCATGACTCTTGCATAATTTCTAAGCATTCTGCAATATTCAATTGAGTTTTGGTAGCCTGTAAAGCCATACCCGAAACTAGGGTTTGGTTTTCTTGTTTTTAGGCGTTTCAATTTCAGGAAAAATCAGGGCCAACCATGGGCATGGATGAACTCAGGAGGAAGAGACGATCACGTCCATGTTCTTGGATTGTATTTTTATGGCTTAGGATGAATTTTAGAAGCAAGCCACAGATTTTGCTGCGGATAAAAATCCGCAGGTAAGAAAACCAGTTTTTACACGAAGAAGACGAAGGCGTGTCTTCTTCCTATTGGCTAATTTAAATTACGCACTTTTTATTTTTTTTAATTCAGGCATATGACTTGTTTCCAATATATTGATTATTGTTTATTCCACTAACAATAAAATGCAGTGGTTGAGATGGTAAGCGCCTTTGTACAAAATCCATTGGGACCTGGGTTCGAATCACAGGTCCCCCATATTGCCTATTATTATTTTACTTCAGCAGATCCAGCGTGCTTCAGCAATTATGGTACACCATGCATCATCACTTGATCACCTGCCAGATGGCCTTCAGGCCAAATCTGATGGCCCATATGGAAGGCCTATCATACAACCAAGTCAACAGGCGTGCATGGGATGGCAAAAGTCAATCAGGCCAACGTGAATGGGCCTCTCAAAATGCTGATTTCACCTCAATTTGGGCCCAACACCCCCTTGGTTTATTTTCTTTTCATTATATTTATTTATTTGTTTTATTGTTTTAATTAATTATTTTCATTATTACTAACCAATTAAAATTTTTCTCATAAAATCAGAAAACACAAAAAAATATTATTTTATTTATTAAAATTAAATTTGACTTTATTTTTGTAAATAAATATTAACCTAACTAATTTAGTTTTAAATAGATATAACTTTTAACATTTTTTTTGCAATACTTAAAATTAATTTATAAAATTAGGTTTTTAATGATTTTGACCGATTTTATTTTATTTCCTTAAATACTCAAAAATAACAAAAATGCTTTCTTCAATAAAAAAGGGTCAAAACCCTAAAAAATGTGCCGATTTAATTTCTCGCACGCGATCCATATTTCCAATATTGTAATTGCTTCCGGTATGTAATAGCTTTTAATTAGGACTTTAATTATTTATCGCTTTATTTTACTTTCCGCATTTTAATTTCAAGGGTTTGTTTTTGGCAATGTAAATACCCGACGCCTTGTAATAGTTTAGATTTAATTTCCGCAATTTAAATTCCGCAACTATACACTGTTAGATGTTTGATAATAGGGAATGCATGAAAAGATCGAATGTATGAACTTAAAATCAACATAGCTCACCCATGACATGTACAAAGATAAAATTAACCGAAATAAAACACTCGCACATGTGCACTCTTGGGGTACACCTCACTTGGTTGCCTTCGAACGTGGTCATTGAGTATAGGATGTTTTAGAGGTTGCCCTCTTGTCCAAAGATCATAAGTTGCCTCGAAATGGTTGCCTCGGATAAAATGATCTAAGACATTAGGGTTACCGCTAAGGCATCCTAACATTGCTTTGGTGACCACACGTCCCTTAATCTAATTGACCCTTAAACTCCAACGACGACGCTACCTACTCATCAATAATGGGATAGCATTGTCTAAAGGAAGATAGCATAGAACGATTCTTTTTTTCGAATAGGTAGATGGTTCTTAAGTACTTGCTCCTTTTAAAACAAAACAAAACTTTTCGCACTCACACTCCTTTCAAACAAAAACTATTTTCAAACCCACGAACACAAAGAAAAGCAATTTTGAAAACACAATGAGCAAGTTCCTAAGAGCCCGTGGATAACCACAGATAGAAAGGGTGCTAACACCTTCCCTTTCTATAATCTACCTCCCGAACCCGAGAAACATCTCGAAAAAGGAATTTTTCTGTGCTTTTTTTCCTTTCCTTGTTGGATAAAAATAAAAGACGGTGGCGACTCTTGCTTACCGTGACATTTTGCGAAAACAAACACAAAACGCGAACCAACATTCCAAAACAGTCAGTTCTCTTCCCACCGCATCACAGAACTGGCAACTCTACTGGGGACTTAATAAGTGAGGTGTACCTTAGGATTAGGTCATTGTGTTTTCAATTGTATGCTTTATATGATTTATATTTGTGGGCTTGTATCGGAGTTCTATAGATCCTAACCCGGATCTGGGGGATACCCTTTAGGTAAGTAGCAATAATGTGTGAGGGAACTGTACGGCGTAGACCGATACGGTTGAAGCAGTAACTACATTGGTGTGGCACTTTAGATTGTACCGATATCCCTTGTTTTGGAACGAGGATAATATGGGTCATCTAAGGGGTCATTAAGCACCAACTGACCTTAGAACCTTTAAATTGACCAACTTGGCCATAGAACAGTAGCAGTATGCTACACTCATTGATACTAAACTCTCGCGATGATTTTGACCACAAGAAAAGGTTGCTAAACTGGAATTATGACCGATTGAGGGTAGTCAGTGATATTGAGATCCTCTAGAACCCGGTTACTATTTTTAGGACAGGTTTAAACCAACTGAACTGAAAGAGGGTAGTACCTAAGCTCCTTGCCAGCCTGAAGTCTAAGGGCTCTCTGTGTGACTTGTGTGCCTTTACCATGTTTGCTGTTTGTAGATACTTGTGGTGTGCTTACCATCATGACATCATGACATCATAACATTGCATACCTCTTGCATTGGACTAACCTATTTCAAAGACAGGAAGGATTCATCTTTGCTTTGTTTTGTAGGTCATCATGATGCCTATGCGTAGGAATACCATCCGGATTAACTTTGTCCAGGTTCCCACTATGCTTAGAGATTTGGTTGTAAGGATGCCAGATACTACTTCCTTCATCAGAAGACATGGTTATCTTCTCAGTTTGGTCACCTCCAAATTGGACGAGCAGATGATGAGTGTTTTGGTTCAGTTCTATGATCCGCTATATCACTGCTTTACTTTCCAAGACTACCAGCTGGTTCCCACCCTAGAAGAATTCTCTGAGTTGCTCGATATCTTTGTTCTGGAACAGACCCCGTTTACTGGTTGGGAAAAGGTTCTTAGGCCCGAAGAGATTGCTACAGCCCTTCATATGACAAAAGAGGAGGTAATGGCTAATTGGGAGACTAGAAGTGGAGCAAAGGGCTTTCTGACTAAGTTCTTGGTTGATAAAGCTAACTATTTCTGGGATAGCCTAGATTTCAAGGCATTCGAGGAAATTCTGGCTCTTCTGATATATGGCTTGGTATTGTTTCCGAACTCTGACTCCTTTGTTGATGTGAATGCGATAAAGATATTCATCTCTCGGAATCCGGTACCCACTCTCTTGGGTGACATTCTTCATCAGCTCTATGCTCGTACCGCCCAAAAGCATGGAACCTTGATGTGCTGTGCTCCGTTATTGGCAAGGTGGTTTATTTCACACCTTCCCAAGTCAGTGCTGAAGAATAAAGAAGGCATGGGTTGGGTCTATAGGGTCATGTCTCTCTCACACAGTGATATCATTTGGACTCTTAAGGGTATGGACGAGGTGACCGTCATTGATCATTGTGGGGAGTACCCCAATGTTCCACTGTTAGGAACCCATGGAGGAATTTCTTACAACTCGTGCTTAGACTTACGTCAGTTTGGGAGAGCTAGAAGAGAAGGACCTCATGAGATGCTAATGCCTAGTATCATCTTTGACTTTCAAGGAGATAGCGACGAACAACGTCGCTGTTGTACCCCAAAATTTGCCCTCCCATATTCTTCAAAGTTTTGACAAGCATCATCTCAATTTGCTCAAGTCTACTCAAGGGTTGCACAGTTCAAACACCCTCCTAAGCCAGTCAAATTAGGGTTTTGGTTCTTGCAAGGAAGTTGAGGTTTTCAAGGGCTCAATCAAGTCCCATATGCTCATATACATTGTCAAGCACCTACATGTCAAGTTTCAAGGCTCGTAAGGTCAAGTTGCACAGTCAAAAACCCTAATTGCTTCACAATCAACTGTAGGGGTAAAATGGTCATTTGGCAGTCAAAAGTAAAAAATTTTGGTCAACATCTTATTTTGAAGCCACAATCATCATTGGATCAAATCTTGATCATGATTCCACAAGAATGGCTCAAAAATCATCAAGATGCAAAAGTTTCCATTTTTGGACAGCTGAAAAGTCAACTGTAACTTGACCAAGGCATAACTTTTTCACGGTTCATCAGAAAAATCCCATCCAATGCTCATTTTGAAGGGGATGACATTTCCTACAACTCATCTTCACATTCCAAGTCCAAGAAATTCTCTCACAAAAAGTTATCAATTTCAACATTATAGGTCATTTTCAAAAGTCAACAAAAAGGCATTTTAAGTCAAAGACCATAACTTGAGATTGGTAACTCAAAATGACATGGGACCAAAGGCATTGGTTAGAGGACTTCAAGACCTTTCCAAAATGTCCAAGAACATGTTCATATGATCAAAATTGAGCAAGATATGCATTGGAGAAGTTGGGAAATTTTTGTGAAATGGCAATAGTCAACTATCCTTGAAACTTCAATTTTTGACAAAAGGGCCCACTTGTTTCCACTTGATTCAGCCTTGTCATGCCACCCACGTGTCCCATGATCAATTTCAAGACCAAATAATTATTTTTCTATTTTTATTTAATTTTTATGGATTTAATTCATTTTAATCCATAATAATTCAAGTAAATCTAAAAAAATTAATTAAATGGTATCTTATGGTTTGAATAGCCTTCATGAAGCATTTGCAACCTACCAATTTCGTGCTAAGCTCATTTAGGCATGAAAATTCAAATTTTGGACAAGCTTTGAAAGGCCTTTAATGGTGGTTAAGACAAAATCCAAAGCTTAATTGCAATGGTTAAAGGCTCCTAAATGTGACTTATTCTCACTCATTACTACATATGCAAGCCTTGCAAGCCTCATTCACAACCTAGAGTGTGCACAAACGGCCAGAGCAAAATCCAAAAAGTATCAAAAAAAAGTGTGAGATCAAAAGGAGTGTTGCAAGCATTTTCAGGCCAAAAGGAGAACGTGACTCTCTTCTTTGCCATACTCTGAAGCTAAAGCAACCCTTGCCACGTCCTAAGGTCCATCATACCGCGCTGTAAGTTTTCCCAGGTCCCCCAAGTCTCAATATTATTTTTTCTAACAAATTCCCATGCAGCTTCCTAGACGCGTTCCACCATAGGCCTCATACAGATGCGCGCCAAGTGCCTCAAAGATCAATCCAAAGGCCAGAAAATGATGAGCACCATGCTCATGAGTCAACGCATCTCCAGGCAATTTCAAAAGTCAATACAGGCCTGAGCTTAGTGGGCCAAAAAACTGCAATTCACACCTCCATTGGGCCATCAACACCCCCTTGGTTTTGTTATTTCTTTTATTTTTCTTTTCTCTTATATTCCTTTTTTAATTATTAGTTTTATTATTATTTAATTAACATAACTAATATTTTTTTATAAAAATTCAAAAAAAAACAAAAAAAGAACATTTTATTATTTATTAACTTATTTTGTAAATAAAATACTAATAAATTAATTAGTTTAATTAGTTTAATTTTAACATTTTTAATAAGTAAAATTAATTTAGAATTAGGACTTTCAACTTTCAACTTTTAATTTCTTTTTATTTTATTTTATTAAAAACATAAAAAACACAAAAAATATTTTTCTTTTAATAATTAATTAATTAGTTCTTAGTTTTAATTCAAAAAAGGACAAAATTCAATTTAATTCTAAAAAGGGTCAACACCCTAAAGACGTTCCCGATTCAATTTCTATTCGCGCGTATTTATTTATTTTGATTCATTATTTTGTATCCGTACAGGGTATGTAATAGTTAATTAGGATTTTATCGCCTTATTTAAAATTCTCGCACTTTATTTTCCAAAACGAGTTTTTTTGTTTTTGGCGATGTATAGACCCGCGCCTTGTAATAGCTAGATTTACATTTCTGCAATTTATTTTCCGCACTCCTAACTGTTAAAAAATGCCTGCAAGAATGTATGTAAATAAAATCAATCCGTAGCTCACAAATAACATGTACAAAACAAACATTAACTGAAAAACAACACACAAAGCACATGCCACTTCTAGGGTACGCCTCACTGGTTGCCTCGAACGTGGTCATAAAGTATAAGGTGCTTTAGAGGTCGCCCTCCTGTCTAAGATCCAGTTGCCTTGAAACGGTTGCCTCAGATAAAAGGATCTAGGACATTAGGGTTACTTCTAAGGTGTCCTACCATTGCTTCGGTGACCACACATGTCCCCTAATCGAATTGACCCGAATACTTCCAACGACGGTGCTACCTACCTCTCAATGATGGGATAGCACTATCTAAAGGACTCTTACACAGCTTAATTTCTTAGAGTAGGTAGATTTCTCTTAAGTACTTGCTCTTTCTCAAAACAGACAAAAATACTTTTCACACCTCACACTTTCTAAAAGTTTTCAAACAAATTTTTCATACACTCTTGAGGACTGATACAAGAGTTACTTAGAAATTTTTCAAACGAAACTTTTTTTCAAAACCCACACACACTTGAAAAGCAAACATTTTTGAAAACATAAGAGCAAGTACCTAAGAGCCCGTGGATAACCACAGATAGAAAGGGTGCTAACACCTTCCCTTTCTATAAATCTACCTCCCGAACCGAGAAACATTCTCAAAGAAGGAATTTTGCTGTGCTTTTGTCCTTTCCATGTTGGAGAACATAAAAGACGGTGGCGACTCTTGCTTTACCGCGACATACGCGAAACCAGCTAAAAACAGTCAGTTCTATTCCCACCGATCACAGAACTGGCGACTCTGCTGGGGACATATAAAAGTGAGGTGTACCTTAGGATTAGATCATACTTATGTTTTCAATTGCTTTGCTTTGATTGCTTTATATTTGTGGGCTTTGCATCGGAGTTTCATAGATCCTAACCTGGATCTGGGGATACCCTTTTAGGTAGCATAAGCTGTGAGGGACCTGTCCGGCGTAGACCGACACGGGTGAAGCAGTGGCTACGTTGGTGTGGCACCTTGGTCTGTACCGATATCCCTTGTGTTGCAACGAGGAGAATATGGGTCTTCTGAGGAGTCATTAAGCACCAACCGACCTTAGAACCCTAATGTGACCCAACTTGGCCATAGAACAGTAGCAGTATGCTACACCCATTGAGGCTAAACTCTCGCGATGGTTCTGGCCGCAAGAAAAGATTGCGACGCTGGAGTTATGACCGATTGAGGGTAGTCAGTGATATTGGGATCCTCTAGAACCCGGTTACTTTTGATAGGACAGGTCTTAACCAACGAAACTGAAAGAGGGTAGTACCCAAACTTCATGCTGGCCTGAACTCTAAGGGCTGACTTGTGTGACTTGTGTGCCTTCAAACTTGACTACTTGCATGCTTGTTATCTAACACTTGAGTTTCTTGCAGGTTTTTGTTTACAGTCCTTAATCGGGACTTATAACAGGGTTCACTTACATCACTCCATGCATAGCATAACATCATACCATTGCATGCATCTTGCATAAAAACTAATCCATTTCAAGGATCTCAAGGGCTTGTGATGCAGGTCATGATGAATCAAAGTGTCTAGCAAAGGGTAAAGGGGATTTATTTTCCTCTAGCCGAGGTTGTCAGGGGCTATGACCCACTCGATATGGTGAGCCTTGACTCTTGAAGAATGACTCTCAACAAAATGAAGTTCCTTCAAGCAAGCTACAAAATTCAAGTTCTAGCAATCTTTTTTGTTTATCCCGCGAGATCCTTGAAAACATCGCATGCATGCATACATATCAGTGCATAACAGGTACCCTTTTTCTACAGGTTGCTTAATCTTCTTCGCTGTTTATTTCAGCACTCAATCATCATGAATCCTGAACCTACTATCGAGCAAGCTATCAAGGCCCACCAGGCCCAGAACGCCCAGTTTCAAGAGATGGTCATGAACTTAGCCCAGGGACAACAGGAGTTGAAGGCTTTTCTCCTGAAGAAGAAGAAGAAGAAGAGGATTGTGCTGTTCAACACTGGACGCAGACTCGGGAATACACTGCAGAATGAAGCTGAGCTGACTACTCCATCTGTTGGGGAAGGCAGTCACCAAGGGAGAGAGGTTCCTAGTCCTATGGTCTCCGACACCGAGACAGACTTCAATGATGAACAGTACCCTCCTGCTGAGGATAGGTACAAACAGCTGGAGGACCGGTTAAATGCTATGGAAATTCAACGTGTGCCTGGGTTGGACTTTGGGGACCTAGGTTTATCTTCTGGGGTGGTGATCCCTCACAAGTTCAAGGCACCTGCCTTTGTAAAGTACGACGGGGCTTCCTGTCCTAAGCTGCACCTCCGTTCTTACGTAAGGAAGATCCAGCCTTACACTGCAGATAAGAACTTATGGATCCATTTCTTCCAGGAGAGTCTTTCAGGGACTCACCTCGAATGGTTCTATCAGCTGGATGGAACCAATATTCGTAACTGGGAGGACTTGGCAACTGCTTTTTATAAGCAGTATCAGTATAATGCCGACCTCGCTCCTACGCGTACCCAACTCCAGGGTATGTCACTGGGGACGGGTGAAGGTTTTAAGGAGTACGCGCAAAAGTGGAGAGACCTGGCTGGCAGGGTGCAGCCACCGTTGACTGATCGTGAGCTCATTGACATGTTCTTGGGGACCCTGTCTGGTCCATTATTTAATCATCTGATTGGGAATTCTTCTGCTGGGTTCACAGATCTGATCTTGACTGGTGAGAGGATAGAAGCTGGTATCAAGTCCGGGAAGATACAAAAGGGTGACTCCTGGAACGCTAAGAAGAAACCATTCAAGAAAGAGTCCAATGCTGCGTACAGTCAGAAGGATCATCGTGACCAACACGTAGGGGCAGTCATGATCTCAGGTTCTGCGTCACGCCGACAACCGCCAAAGGGAAATCAGCGAAGGCCGGACGAGCCTAAAAGACAGTTCACCGACATCAATATGCCATTGTCACAAGCATTGCAGCACATGTTGAAGATGAACCTGATTGTAGTGATCAACCCTCCTGCGAATCCTAAGACTTCTTCTCCAAGCTACAACCCAGATGCGAGGTGTGCTTATCATTCTGGTAGCCCGGGGCATGATACTGAGGATTGTTGGGCGCTGAAATACAAGATTCAGAATATGATCGACGCTAAAGAGATCAAATTCGAGCCTGCCGAGACTCCCAACGTGATCACTGCTCCCTTGCCAAAACATGGCTAGGATTGAGAGACTCTTGTTTCATTTAAATTCTGATATTGTATTTTTCTATGCTTATTCAAACAATTATCATGTCAAACTCTATTATTTCATTAATGCATTACACGTGTCTGTTTTGAAGTAATTGTGTTTACTATGCTTAAAATTGCTTTTATTTTTTGATGTTCAACTCTCAATTTAAAATTCTAAGCCTCTTGAGGGAGGATGACGAAAACGATACCACAATCTACAGTATGCTTTTGAACAGACCCCGCTGATGAGGTACAAGAATTGTTTCAATTCCTAAACACTGGAGTTATAAGGATGATAATCCCTCGTCAACCCCTTTGAGCCAAAGAAGTAGGAGTTTTCTTTTCAAAAATTAAAACCCTTAATCATAACCTGGGGCAGGGTAGTTCTCTCAGTTGGTCCAGGTGCACAATGAACAGAATCAAAGGAATCCTTCCAAAACAAAAGACAGTGATGGTTCCGAATAATTAAAGACAGGCAGTCATTATCTCTCAAAATAAACGCCCAATAAGTCAAAACCTATGAAGGAGACTTACAAAACTGGGGCATCCCGCTGACTGTAATCACAAAAGAAACAGTTCAGGCAAAAAACAGGGATAACGAAATCAAAAAAGAAAGAGGTCCTACAAACCCTCAACCAAAAAAGGAATGACTGCCTATTCCAAATAAATCGTCAATATCCGAACCATCACCGGAATATCAGAGCAAAGACTCAAACAAGGTCTAACGCACGATCAGATGAGTTTAGGTTTGAAGAACATCACGAAGAGAGGGTGGGTACAAATAAAGTTTGAGCCTTTTCCTTTGTTTCTTAAACCGTGAACCAGGCCACGTTACAACCCTTAAAAGTCCTAGCTGAAGCATGGGTTAGTTCGAAAGCATACTGATACGAAAGGTATCCTGACTCCTTAAGGCTTGCGGTAAAATAACGAGTTGACATCACATTTTACAAAACTTGCTTGTTTTACTAAAAAAATACATTTTCAAAAAAAAAACTTCAAGACAGACATAAGCTTTGCATTTTTAATAACATTGTTTGCATATGACTATTTGTTTGAACAGCATAGAAATTCGCACGACGAATGTCTAATGAACAAAAGCACCTCCAATCAAGGGGCGTGGCATGATCATTATCTATCATCTGGGGCAGTTAAGTCAAGATTCGGAGAATCTCTCAAAAGGCCAACCAACTTGGGGCAAATCTCCATCCGGATCACTTGGGGCATTGGATGATCAAACGAAGATCTTCTGGTAGTAGGGCAACGCAACACTACTGACAGGGGCACCTCCCTACATCCTGAGAGCACGGACATAGTCGAAAAAGTACTGCGCATAATCAAAGACTCGCTAGGTTGACACACCTAGGCAAAAATAAGGGCTTCCCGGTGAATCAAAAGGGTTCGGGCAAAAATAAGGAATGAAATAGAAAAATATGTACACCCGGCAAGTCGAAAACCTGAAAAGGCGGCTTGGGCAAAAATGGGTATCCCAATGGACTGAAAACCCGAAAGGGCGGTCCGGGAAAAAGTTAGGGATCAAAGCGTACGACTATGCCCCGTCAGCTCGTCACTTGCCTACCAGGAGAAGATTTGTCAATCGGCAGTTATCAAGCACCTCCACAAGGTATCTTCTTCTCCCACATCAGAAACAGGGGCAATAATGAGTTGTCCAAGCGATCTAGTTGCTCTGTCCACTAAGGTACTAAGGTAAGTTTAGCTGAAGAACGTAACCAAGATACCTTCACTCCCCGCAGAGTAAGACTAGATTTAGCAATACTCTCTCCAAGCAGAGTTGATCTCCCAGCAACCCCAAAAAGGCACAATATCTCCAGCAAGTCAGCAACACTCTCCCCAAGCAGAGTTAGCCTACTGTCAGCCTTAAGGAAGTTGGGTACCCCCAGAAAATCTCAATATTCCTAATCGGAGTATACAGATGTTCCTAAGCAAGCATCCCCAGCATTCTTAATATAAGATTGTTCCCCGGCGGAATACAGACACCCCAGTGGAGCCACTTCCCCAGTACAGTCTCAAAAGTTTCCCCAGGAGAGTTGAATCAATCTCCCCAGTAGATTCTGGAAGCTTATCCCCTGCAGAGTATGAACGCATCTCCCTGGCTCTATTCAAAGGTTATTCCCCACCAGGGTCTAACTGGGTTATCCTCAGCTAATTACCACAGAAAGATCGTCCTCAGCGAAGCTCTTCCTATCCCCAGCGGAGTTCATCAAATCTTCCAACAGAGCTTATCAACGGAATCCCCAGCAGAGTTATCATCAAAACCTCAGCAAGGTATCTCTTCCCACAGAGTAATTCCGCGCAGAGTAATCTCCTCAACAAGTTTATTCCCCAATGGAGTCATCTTCTCCTACCGGTTTATTCTTACAACCATCATCCCCAGCGGAAACAAAGAACTCTACTCTTCAACATCAGCCCAAGATTCAACAAACTCCCGGCATTCGTCAAGGATTTATTTTCCCAGACGAGAATACATTCATAGACATCACATCTTCATACATTATAGCATGCATACGCATCATACAACACAAATCTCATTTATTTTTGAGAACATCTTAAAATCATGCAGTTCATGCATCATGACATTGCATACGACTAATACTTTGTCTTTTCAGGAAAAGTCAATCAAAAGATGATTACCATCTACCTTTACAGTTCCAGATCAACACCGGTAACAAGCCAGGAAAATTCTGTGGACGACTGATCGTGGGTTAATATCCGAAACCAAACAGGACAATTATCCACTTGATCATCCTCAGGCAACCCTACACCGGTTCCTTTTCTTTCAAAAGAAGTCTTACACGGGCTCATCAACAGGCAACCCTACACCGGTTCCTTCTCAACCTCAGGTGTAGTTTTACACGAACTCATCATCAGGAAACCCTACACCGGTTCCTTCTCAATTTTCAGACGAAGTCTTACACGGACTTATCATCAAAGTAACCCTACACCGGTTCCTTTTCTTTCAGAAGAAGTCTTACACGGACTTATCTCAAGATGACCTTACCCCGGTTCATCAAGAAGTTTTACACGAACTTATCCTGCAGTAACCTTACCCCGGTTCCTCCAGAAGTCTTACACGGACTTATCTCAAGATGACCTTACCCCGGTTCATCCATAAGTTTTACACGAACTTATCCTGCGGTAACCTTACCCCGGTTCCTCCAGAAGTCTTACACGGACTTATCTTAAGATGACCTTACCCCGGTTCCTCCAGAAGTCTTACACGGACTTATCTCAAAGAAACCCTACACATGTTCTCTCTTCCCAAAGACGCAGTTTTACACGGACTCGTCATCAGAAACCCTACCCAGGTTTTACTCCTTCCAGGATGAAGTTTTACACGGGCTCATCATCAAAGTAACCCCACACAGGTTCCCTTCTCAAACTCCAAACGTAGTTTTACACGAGCTCGTCATCAGTAAACACTACACAGGTTTCCTTCTCAGCTCTAGATGTGGTTTTACACGGACTCGTCATCAAAGTCAACCCTACACAGGTTCCTTCTCCATTTCAGATGCAGTCTTATACGGACTCATTATCAGTGAACCCTACACGGGTTTCCTTCCTTCAAAGATGCAGTTTTACACGGACTCATCATCAATCAACCCTACACAGGTGTCCTTCTTTCCAAGATGCAGTTTTACACGAGTTCATCAGCAGGCAACCCTACACAGGTTCCCTCTTTCAACTTACAAAAATTACAATTCAACAGACAACCTCCAGATGGCATCTATAAGCCCATCCACCTACCAACAGTCTCCAAATGGCATCTATAAGCCCATTCCTGACAAGGTTCTATCACATCTCCAGATGGCATCTATAAGCCCATCCTCCCATACCATCTTTCCAAATGGCATCTATAAGCCCATTCCCGACAAGGTTCTGTCACATCTCCGGATGGCATCTATAAGCCCATCCTCCTATCCACCATCTCTCCAAATGGCATCTGTAAGCCCATTCCCGACATCACATTGCTGATATTCTACTATGTGAGTGCAAATTTCTGGGCACTCTAGTGTTCAATCATCTTCCACCTTCGGATCACGAAAGGCACGCTAGCCAATCTACATCCTCAGGTCTAAGAAGATTGAACATGGGCAACTGTTGTACCCCAAAATTTGCCCTCCCATATTCTTCAAAGTTTTGACAAGCATCATCTCAATTTGCTCAAGTCTACTCAAGGGTTGCACAGTTCAAACACCCTCCTAAGCCAGTCAAATTAGGGTTTTGGTTCTTGCAAGGAAGTTGAGGTTTTCAAGGGCTCAATCAAGTCCCATATGCTCATATACATTGTCAAGCACCTACATGTCAAGTTTCAAGGCTCACAAGGTCAAGTTGCATAGTCAAAAACCCTAATTGCTTCACAATCAACTGTAGGGGTAAAATGGTCATTTGGCAGTCAAAAGTCAAAATTTTTGGTCAACATCTTATTTTGAAGCCACAATCATCATTGGATCAAATATTGATCAAGATTCCACAAGAATGGCTCAAAAATCATCAAGATGCAAAAGTTTCCATTTTTGGACAGCTGAAAAGTCAACTGTAACTTGACCAAGGCATAACTTTTTCATGGTTCATCAGAAAAATCCCATCCAATTCTCATTTTGAAGGGGATGACATTTCCTACAACTCATCTTCACATTCCAAGTCCAAGAAATGCTCTCACAAAAAGTTATCAATTTCAACATTATAGGTCATTTTCAAAAGTCAACAAAAAGGCATTTTAAGTCAAAGACCATAACTTGAGATTGGTAACTCAAAATGACATGGGACCAAAGGCATTGGTTATAAGACTTTAAGACCTTTCCAAAATGTCCAAGAACATGTTCATATGATCAAAATTGAGCAAGATATGCATTGGAGAAGTTGGGAAATTTTTGTGAAATGGCAAAAGACAACTATCCTTGAAACTTCAATTTTTGACAAAAGGGCCCACTTTTTTCCAGTTGATTCAGCCTTGTCATGCCACCCACGTGTCCCATGATCAATTTCAAGACCAAATAATTATTTTTCTATTTTTATTTAATTTTTATGGATTTAATTCATTTTAATCCATAATAATTCAAGTAAATCTAAAAAAATTAATTAAATGGTATCTTATGGTTTGAATAGCCTTCATGAAGCATTTGCAACCTACCAATTTCGTGCTAAGCTCATTTAGGCATGAAAATTCAAATTTTGAACAAGCTTTGAAAGGCCTTTAATGGTGGTTAAGACAAAATCCAAAGCTTAATTGCAATGGTTAAAGGCTCCTAAATGTGACTTATTCTCACTCATTACTACATATGCAAGCCTTGCAAGCCTCATTCACAACCTAGAGTGTGCACAAACGGCCAGAGCAAAATCCAAAAAGTGTCAAAAAAAAGTGTGAGATCAAAAGGAGTGTTGCAAGCATTTTCAGGCCAAAAGGAGAACGTGACTCTCTTCTTTTCCATACTCTGAAGCTAAAGCAACCCTTTCCACGTCCTAAGGTCCATCATACCGCGCTGTAAGTTTTCCCAGGTCCCCCCAAGTCTCAATATTATTTTTTCTAACAAATTCCCATGCAGCTTCCTAGACGCGTTCCACCATAGGCCTCATACAGATGCGCGCCAAGTGCCTCAAAGATCAATCCAAAGGCCATAAAATGATGAGCACCATGCTCATGAGTCAACGCATCTCCAGGAAATTTCAAAAGTCAATACATGCCTGAGCTTAGTGGGCCAAAAAACTGCAATTCACACCTCCATTGGGCCATCAACACCCCCTTGGTTTTGTTATTTCTTTTATTTTTCTTTTCTCTTATATTCCTTTTTTAATTATTAGTTTTATTATTATTTAATTAACATAACTAATATTTTTTTTATAAAAATTCAAAATAAAAACAAAAAAAGAACATTTTATTATTTATTAACTTATTTTGTAAATAAAATACTAATAAATTAATTAGTTTAATTAGTTTAATTTTAACATTTTTAATAAGTAAAATTAATTTAGAATTAGGACTTTCAACTTTTAATTTCTTTTTTTTTATTTTATTAAAAACATAAAAAACACAAAAAATATTTTTCTTTTAATAATTAATTAATTAGTTCTTAGTTTTAATTCAAAAAAGGACAAAATTCAATTTAATTCTAAAAAGGGTCAACACCCTAAAGACGTTCCCGATTCAATTTCTATTCGCGCGTATTTATTTATTTTGATTCATTATTTTGTATCTGTACAGGGTATGTAATAGTTAATTAGGATTTTATCGCCTTATTTAAAATTCTCGCACTTTATTTTCCAAAACGGGTTTTTTTGTTTTTGGCGATGTATAGACCCGCGCCTTGTAATAGCTAGATTTACATTTCTGCAATTTATTTTCCGCGCCTTGTAATGCCTGCAAGAATGTATGTAAATAAAATCAATCCGTAGCTCACAAATAACATGTACAAAACAAACATTAACTGAAAAAAAACACACAAAGCACATGCCACTTCTAGGGTACGCCTCACTGGTTGCCTCGAACGTGGTCATCAAGTATAGGGTGCTTTAGAGGTCGCCCTCCTGTCTAAGATCCAGTTGCCTTGAAACGGTTGCCTCAGATAAAAGGATCTAGGACATTAGGGTTACTTCTAAGGTGTCCTACCATTGCTTCGATGACCACACATGTCCCCTAATCGAATTGACCCGAATACTTCCAACGACGGTGCTACCTACCTCTCAATGATGGGATAGCACTATCTAAAGGACTCTTACACAGCTTAATTTCTTAGAGTAGGTAGATTTCTCTTAAGTACTTGCTCTTTCTCAAAACAGACAAAAATACTTTTCACACCTCACACTTTCTAAAAGTTTTCAAACAAATTTTTCATACACTCTTGAGGACTGATACAAGAGTTACTTAGAAATTTTTCAAACGAAACTTTTTTTCAAAACCCACACACACTTGAAAAGCAAACATTTTTGAAAACATAAGAGCAAGTACCTAAGAGCCCGTGGATAACCACGGATAGAAAGGGTGCTAACACCTTCCCTTTCTATAAATCTACCTCCCGAACCGAGAAACATTCTCAAAGAAGGAATTTTGCTGTGCTTTTGTCCTTTCCATGTTGGAGAACATAAAAGACGGTGGCGACTCTTGCTTTACCGCGACATACGCGAAACCAGCTAAAAACAGTCAGTTCTATTCCCACCGATCACAGTCGCAGATTCATAAAGGCTTGGGATAGAGTTCACCAATCTGATCCACATGAGCTGGGACCAAAGACTTCTCTGCCAATGGAGCCATATCTCAGATGGGTCCGCATCCGTGCCCAAAAGCTAGGTATGCCATTTGAAGCTGTCCGGCCTGTCACTCTTGAAGTTGCTAATGAAGAAGGGGTTCTTCCAACCATTCTCCATCCTTATATGCCCACTGACATTGGGGCACTGAAAAGGTCTTGGATGCAACTGAGGGAAGAACGAGATTCTTACCGAGAGAAGTTCAACGAGCAAGAGCAAAAGATCCAGAGGTTGACTAGGCAGTTGGAGAACGAACGGATTCTCAACGACTATGTCCACACTGAGAAGAAGAGACCATGGGAGAGTTGATTGGCCTTTGATGATTTCCTTTCCAGTTTTATTTACTTTTCAGTATTTCCATTCTTGTAACGCCTTAATGGCATCAGTTGAACAATTTGAATTTTGAAGTTTAAATCTAATAAAGTGTGTTTCCTTTCTTGTTTACAAATTTGAATCTTCCAATTGTCTTTGAAATCATAATCATACGCATTTCATTCCATGCACTTCATAAACAGGTACCTATTACAGGTCTCTTATCTTCTTCGCTGTTTATTTCAGCACTCATCATGTCTGCTGAACCTTCAACTGAGCAAGCCATCAAGGCCCTCCAGGCCCAGAATGCCCAATTTCAAGAGTTGTTCATGAACCTAGCTAAGGGTCAGCAAGACTTGAAGACCTTGATTCTGAAAGAGAAGAAGAGGACAATCCTGTTTAACATAGGGCACAGGTTTGGAAACAGGCTACATAATGAAGTTGATCTGACCACCTCATCTAGAGGGAAAGGTAGTCAAGAGGAAAGGAGGGCTCCTAGCCTTGTGGTCTCCGATAACGAGACATACTACGATGAAGAACAGTGTCCTCCTACCGAGGATAGATACAAGCAACTGGAAGACCGGTTGAATGCTATGGAAATTCAGAAAGTGCCTGGTCTGGACTTTGGTGATCTAGGTCTATCATCTGGGGTAGTGATTCCCCACAAATTCAAGGCACCAACCTTTGCTAAGTATGACAGAGTTTCTTGTCCGAAGTTGCACCTCCGGTCATATGTAAGGAAGATTCAGCCTTACACTGCTGATAAGAACTTATGGATCCATTTCTTTCAAGACAGTCTCTCAGGGACTCAGCTTGAATGGTTCTACCAGTTGGTCCACAATGGAAGCCGACTGTTATCAGCATTCTCGGACATGTCACAAGTGTCAAGTCTATGCTGATAAGGTGCACATACCTCCAGTTCCTCTGAACATCTTGACGGCACCTTGGCCTTTTGCAATGTGGGGTATTGATATGATCGGCGAGATCAGACCCACAACATCCAATGGGCATCGTTTCATCTTGGTAGCTATTGATTACTTTACGAAGTGGGTTGAAGCAGCTTCCTTTGCTACTGTAACCAAGAACGTCGTGGCACGGTTCATTCAGCACAATCTGATTTGTCGATACGGTGTACCAGAGAGGATCATTACAGACAATGGTACCAATCTTAACAACAAGATGATCACTGAGCTCTGCGAGTAATTCAAAATACAGCATCACAACTCTTCTCCCTACCGGCCGAAGATGAATGGGGCTGTCGAAGCGGCTAATAAGAACATTAAGAAGATTGTGCAGAAGATGACAGTGACCTACAAAGATTGGCACGAGATGTTACCATTTGCTCTTCATGGGTACCGTACCTCAGCACGGACGTCAACAGGGGAAACACCCTATTCCTTGGTATATGGTATGGAGGCAGTCTTGCCCATTGAAGTTCAGATACCCTCTCTTCGGATCATGAAGGATGCAGGTTTGAGCGAAGATGACTGGATTCATACCCGGCTTGATCAGCTGAACTTAATCGACGAAAAGAGATGTACTGCTATTTGTCATGGTCAGACGTACCAAAAGCGGATGATCAAGGCATTTAACAAGAAAGTCAGACGACAAGAGTATCAAGTTGGGGACCTGGTAATCAAGCGCATTATCCTACCTCAAAGTGATCCCAGGGGCAAATGGACCCCTATTTACGAAGGGCCATTTGTGGTTAAGAACATTTTCTCAGGCGGAGCTATGATTCTAACCACCATGTATGGTGACGACCTTCCTCACCCCGTCAATGCGGACATAGTGAAAAGATACTACGCATAATCAAAGACCCGCTAGGTCGAATGGCCTAGGCAAAAATAAGGGATTCCCCGCGAACCAAAAGGGTTCGGGCAAAAATAAGGGATGAAAATGAAAAAAAATCTGTACACCCGCAAGTCGAAAACCTGAAAAGGCGGCTTGGGCAAAAATGGGTATCCCGGTGGACTGAAAACCCGAGAGGGCGGTCCAGGAAAAAATTAGGGATCAAAGCGTAACACTATGTCTCATTGGATCACCTTGCATCCAGACTTCGGTATCGACTATCAGGCTCAGACGACACTAATCAATCTGATTCATCTTCAACCAGTAGCAAAGTGATGAGATGCTCGAAGATATAAGGGCAATAGCAGAGTTGGAACCCAGTGGGATTATTCACATAGCTGTTTTCTTTTCTTTTCATAAATTGTGTAAATTCTATCTGCTCGGTGGCGTTCTCTTACTAGGACGTCAGCCTCTTGTACAAAAACGCCTGTTTATAGGCCAAATTTCAAAATCAATACAAATTCATTTTCAGACAAACTTCAAACTGTTTTTTCCTTTATCTGTTTTGTTTTGCAAAGAACGTCCAATGTTCATTTTTGATATATGCATTTGACATTAATTGTTGATCATAAATATTTACATGCGAAACAAAAGATGAATTACGGGTAACATCAGAAACTGGGGCAATAAGAATTGTCCGAACTGTACAGTTGCTCTGTCCACCAGGTACCAAGGTATACTCAGCTGAAGAATATGGCTAAGATACTTTCACTCCCCCACCAAGTAAGGCAGTAGTGGTAGCTCTCCCAGCTGAAACTTGCAACTATGAACGAATCAGCAATGCTCTCCCCAAGCAGAGTTAGTCTACCATCGGCACTAAAAGATCTTAATATTCCCCAGCGGAGTGTAAGAATATTCCCCAACAAGTATAAGAGTATCCCCGGCAGTCTTAATATTCCTCAACGGAGTATAAGAAGGTTCCCCGGCAGAATACAAGATACCCCCAGTGGAGTCATTTCCCTAGCGCAGTCTAAAAAAGCTTCCCCAACGAAGTTAAGGCATCATCCCCAGTGGACTCTAGAAGTTTATCCCCAGCGGAGTACAAAATAATTCTCCTCAGCCAAATTCAGAGGGTTATCCCCACAAGAGTCTAACAGGGTTATCCCTAGCAAGTCGCGACTGAAAGATCATCCCCAACGAAGTTCTTTCTTCTCACCAAGCAGGGATGCAATCCTCAACAGATTCAATATCACCAGCAACGGTAATCCATCCCCAGCGGAGCTTATCAGCGGAATCCCCAGTGGAGTTTATCGTTAAAATCCTCAGCAGAACATCTCTTCCCCACAGAGTAATTCCCCTCAGTAATTTCCTCCTCAGTTTATTCCCCAACGGAGTCATCCTCTTCTGCAAGTTTATCACCTTCGTTCATCATCCCCAGCAGAAACGAAGAATCCAACTCTATTCTCCAGCAACTCCGGGATTTATTTTCCCCAGCTAAAGCATTACATTTCCATACATCATAATACATGCATAGACGCATCATACCATACAATCTCATTTATGTTGAGAACATCATTGCTTGATCCATATCATGCATTGCATATGACTGACCTTTACCTTTCAGGAAAGATGTAGTTAAATTCTCAACTATGTCAAAGGAGACAAAATCAGTTAAATCGATTCCTAAATATTTTTCTGAGGCCAACCCGTCAATAGAGACAAAACCAATTAAATCGATTCCTAAAGATTTTTCTGGGGCCAGTCAATGGAGACAAAATCAGTTAAAATTGATTCCTAAAGATTTTTCTGAGGCCAACCCGTCAATGGAGACAACCCGTCAATGGAGACAACCCGTTAATAGAGACAACACGTCAATAGAGACAACCTGTCAATGGAGACAAAAACAGTTAAATCGATTCCTAAAGATTTTTCTGAGGCCAGTCAATGGAGACAAAATCAGTTAAATCGATTCCTAAATATTTTTCTGAGGCCACCCGTCAATGGAGACAAAATCAGTCAAATCGATTCCTAAATATTTTTCTGAGGCCAGTCAATGGAGACAAAATTAGTTAAGTAGATTCCTAAAGATTTTTCTGAGGCCAACCCGTCCATGGAGACAACCCGTCAATGGAGACAACCCGTCAATGGAGACAACCCATCAATAGAGACAACCCGTCAATGGAGACAACCCGTCAATAGAGACAACCCGTCAATGGAGACAACCCATTAATAGAGATAACCCGTCAATGGAGACAGCCCGTCAATAGAGACAACCCGTCAATGGAGACAACCCGTCAATGGAGACAACCCGTCAATAGAGACAACCCGTCAATGGAGACAACCCGTCAATAGAGACAACCCGTCAATGGAGACAACTCGTCAATAGAGACAACCCGTCAATGGAGACAACCCGTAAATGGAGACAACCCGTCAAGGGAGACAACCCGTCAATGGAGACAACCCGTCAGAAGAGACAACCCGTCAATGAAGACAATCCATCAATGGAGACAACCCGTCAAAGAAGACAATCCAGTCAAAGAAGACAAAACCACCTACCGACAATCACCAAATGGCATCTGTAAGCCCATTCCCGACATCACAATGCTGATACTACACCATGCGAGTGCAAATTTCTGGGCACTCTAGTGTTCAATCATCTTCCACCTTCGGATCACGAAAGGCCCGAAAGCCAATCTACATCCTCAGGTATAAGAAGATTGAACAGGGGAAACTGTTGTACCCCAAAATTTGCCCTCCCATATTTCTCAAGACATTGCAAGAAGAATCCCCAAGTGGCTCAAGATTGCTCAAGAGTTGGATAGTCAAATCATCTCCTAAGGCAGTCAATCTCAAATTAGGGTTTTGTGTTGCATCAAGGTCCTTACATACAAATGACCTCAAGTGCTTCCCAATGTCCTAATATGTTCTCAAGTTCATCCATGTCAAATTTCAAGCCTTGCAGAGGAAGTTTGGTCAGTCAATTGCTCAAGAGACCCAAAAATCGACTGTGCTAAGGCAAAAGTCAACTGTGACCTACAAATAGTCAAACTTCAAGATTTTTGTAAACATTCTCATTTTGAAGGATAATTCATCATTTGATCAAGGGTTGATCATGATTCATCAAGGATTGCTCAAAATTCATCAAGATTCAAAAGTTTCTAAATTAGGGGTTTTGCAGGAAAAATCAACTCAACTTTGACCAAGCATAACTTTATCATACTTTATGAGAAATGAGCCATCCAAAGCTCATTTTTAAGAGGATGCAGTTTCCTACAATCCATATTCACACCCCAAGATCAATAAATGCACTCACAAAAACTTACAAATTTGGACATTATAGGTCATTTTTGAAAGTAAACAAAAACACCTTTTTTGCCAAAGCTTATAACTTGAGAATGAAATATCAAAATGTGATGAGACAAAAAGGGTTGGTTAGAGGACATCTCACGTCTTATAAAAAGTCCAAGAGCACTTCCAAAAGTTCAAAATTGAAGGAGTTATGCATTGTTGAAGTTGGGCATTTTTCCAAAATTGCCAAAAGTCAACTATCCCCAAAACTTCAAATTTTGTCAAAAAGACCCACCTTTTTCCACTTGGTTTGATCTTGTCACACCACACACGTGTCCTATCTTCAGTTTTATGTCCATTTATTAATTTTTCTATTTTATTTGATTTTTATTGAATTAATTCATTTTAAATCAATTTAAATCTAAATAAAATCTAAAAATTGATAACTTGATTTCTTTTTGATCATTACAGGTCTTAATTGTCATGATATACACAATCAAACTCGTATCAAGCCTTATTGTGCACAAAATATTGGATTGTTGATCAAATTGGAAAGGCTTTCATGGAGGATCATATCAAATCTTAATACATCAATGCTCATGGATTCAAGGCCCAAAATTAAACCTAATTGCTTCCCTTATACTTGTACAATGCAAAGGCAAAAAGGACACGACCTGGAGGCTGCAAAATTCACAATACCAAAACTTGAAAAAGCTTGAAAAGTTGGAAATCAAAATCAGCCTTAGAGTCCAATTCAAGGCAAAATCTCAGCATAGACCTCTTGCTGGAGATCCACTGAAGCTAAAGAAATCAGAATCAAGCCCTCTCATCTCTTGAATCGCACTGTAAGTCGTCCTGAACATAGCCCTGTACACAAAATTACAACCTCCGATTCTTGCATCTTTTTGAGAAAACGTTGGTATATTCATGACTCTTGCATAATTTCTAAGCATTCTGCAATATTCAATTGAGTTTTGGTAGCCTGTAAAGCCATACCCGAAATTAGGGTTTGGTTTTATTGTTTTTAGGCGTTTTAATTTCAGGAAAAATCAGGGCCAACCATGGGCATGGATGAACTCAGGAGGAAGAGACGATCACGTCCATGTTCTTGGATTGTATTTTCATGGCTTAGGATGAATTTTAGAAGCAAGCCACGAATCTTGCTGCGGATAAAAATCCGCAGGTAAGAAAACCAGTTTTTACACGAAGAAGACGAAGGCGTGTCTTCTTCCTATTGGCTAATTCAAATTACGCGCTTTTTATTTTTTTTAATTCAGGCATATGACTTGTTTCCAATATATTGATTATTGTGTATTCCACTAACAATAAAATGCAGGGGTTGAGATGGTAAGCGCGTTTGTAAAAAATCCATTGGGACCTGGGTTTGAATCCCAGGTCCCCCATATTGCCTATTACTATTTTTCTTCAGCAGATCCAGCGCACTTCAGCAATTATGGTACACCATGCATCATCACTTGATCACCTGCCAGATGGCCTTCAGGCCAAATCTGATGGCCCATATGGAAGGCCTATCATACACCCAAGTCAACAGGCGTGCATGGGATGGCAAAAGTCAATCAGGCCAACGTGAATGGGCCTCTCAAAATGCTGATTTCACCTCAATCTGGGCCCAACACCCCCTTGGTTTATTTTCTTTTCATTATATTTATTTATTTGTTTTATTGTTTTAATTAATTATTTTCATTATTACTAACCAATTAAAATTTTTCTCATTAAATCAGAAAACACAAAAAAAATATTATTTTATTTATTAAAATTAAATTTGACTTTATTTTTGTAAATAAATATTAACCTAACTAATTTAGTTTTAAATAGATATAACTTTTAACATTTTTTTTGCAATACTTAAAATTAATTTAGAAAATTAGGTTTTTAATGATTTTGGCCGATTTTATTTTATTTCCTTAAATACTCAAAAATAAAAAAAATGCTTTCTTCAATAAAAAGGGTCAAAACCCTAAAAAATGCGCCGATTTAATTTCTCGCACGCGATCCATATTTCCAATATTGTAATTGCTTCCGGTATGTAATAGCTTTTAATTAGGACTTTAATTATTTGTCGCTTTATTTTACTTTCCGCATTTTAATTTCAAGGGTTTGTTTTTGGCGATGTAAATACCCGACGCCTTGTAATAGTTTAGATTTAATTTCCGCAATTTAAATTCCGCAACTATACACTGTTAGATGTTTGATAATAGGGAATGCATGAAAATATCGAATGTATGAACTTAAAATCAACATAGCTCACCCATGACATGTACAAAGATAAAATTAACCGAAATAAAACACTCGCACATGCGCACTCTTAGGGTACACCTCACTTGGTTGCCTTCGAACGTGGTCATTGAGTATAGGAAGTTTTAGAGGTCGCCCTCTTGTCCAAAGATCATAAGTTGCCTCGAAACGGTTGCCTCAGATAAAATGATCTAAGATATTAGGGTTACCGCTAAGGCATCCTAACATTGCTTTGGTGACCACACATCCCTTAATCGAATTGACCCTTAAACTCCAACGACGACGCTACCTACTCATCAATAGTGGGATAGCATTGTCTAAAGGAAGATAACATAGAACGATTCTTTTTTTCGAGTAGGTAGATGGTTCTTAAGTACTTGCTCCTTTTAAAACAAAACAAAACTTTTCGCACTCACACTCCTTTCAAACAAAATCTCTTTTCAAACCCACGAACACAAAGAAAAGCAATTTTGAAAACACAATGAGCAAGTACCTAAGAGCCCATGGATAACCACAGATAGAAAGGGTGCTAACACCTTCCCTTTCTATAATCTACCTCCCAAACCCGAGAAACATCTCGAAAAAGGAATTTTTCTGTGCTTTTTTTCCTTTCCTTGTTGGATAAAAATAAAAGACGGTGGCGACTCTTTCTTATCGCGACATTTTACGAAAACAAATGCAAAACGAGAACCAGCATTCCAAAACAGTCAGTTCTCTTCCCACCGCATCACACAATGCA
Source organism: Vicia faba (assembly GCA_948472305.1). Taxonomy (NCBI): domain Eukaryota; kingdom Viridiplantae; phylum Streptophyta; class Magnoliopsida; order Fabales; family Fabaceae; genus Vicia; species Vicia faba. The sequence goes on from OX451735.1 coordinate 353,285,372, forward strand.
TCTCATCCATCGCACATAACTAACCCTGTATTTCTTTCAGGAAAGACATTTATTATCAACAATTTCCAGCAGGTCCATGATCAACACTCGAAGCTAAACAAAGAAATCATCAGTGCGACAAAAGCAACCTTACCCAAGTTCCCTTTGCAGTTTTACCCAAACTCATATTGAAGTAACCCTACTATCCAGGTTCCTTATCACAACCCTACTATCCAGGCTTTCATATCGAAGTAACCCTACTATCCAGGTTCCTTCTCACAGCCCTACTATCCAGGCTCTCATACCGAAGTAACCCTACTATCCAGGTTCCTTCTCACAGCCCTAATATCCAGGCTCTCATATCGAAGTAACCCTACTATCCAGGTTCCTTCTCACAGCCCTACTATCCAGGTTCCTTCTCACAGCCCTACTATCCAGGCTTTCATATCGAAGTAACCCTACTATCCGGGTTCCTTCTCACATCCCTACTATCCAAGCTTTCATATCGAAGTAACCCTACTATCCAGGTTCCTTCTCACAACCCTACTATCCAGGCTTTCATATCGAAGTAACCCTACTATCCAGGTTCCTTCTCACAGCCATACTATCCAGGCTTTCATGTCGAAGTAACCCTACTATCCAGGTTCCTTCTTACAGCCCTACTATCCAGGCTTTCATATCGAAGTAACCCTACTATCTAGGTTCCTTCTCATAACCTTACTATCTGGGTTCTGCCTCTCTTATCCTCAGACAGCAGCCTACAACACTGTAAGACCAGGACCTGATCAAACATAATTGATTTCACACTTCCCCAGAAAGTCGCGGTGCAACACATACCCTGACCAAGCACGCAGTTCACTTCCGCTTCCCAAACCAGAATTATTCCCCAGTAAAGTAACAGACAATTGAAGCTCCTAAAACTCTATTTCTCTCAAGATAGAGACCAGCATTCCCCAACGAAGTCCTCCTCAACAACAGGTATACATGATCTCGCAAAGGAATCTCTTATGCGATTGAAACCTCTTCAGATGGCATCTTTAACCCCATCCTCCATCACCGACTTCCAAATGGTATCCATGAGCCCATTCCCGATATCACAAATCAAGTGCTACTTCATGCAAGTGCAAATTTCTGGGAACTCTAGTGTTCAATCGTCTTCCACCTTCAGATCACGAAAGGCAGACCAGCCAATCTACATCTTCAGGTTTAAGAAGATTGAACAAGGGCAGCTGTTGTACCCAAAATGTCATGTGAGGTCCCCAAATTGCTCAAGGAAGTTCAAGAGTTGACCAGACAAACTCTCTCCTAAGGCAGTCTACCTCAAATTAGGGTTTCTATTTTCATCAAGATGTGTGAACCCCAAAGGACTCAAATTCTCACCATTGTCCTAATAAGTTCTCAAGATCATCCATGTCAAGTTTCAAGCTTTATAGAAGAAGTTTGCTCAATCAATTGCTCAAATGCCTGAAAATCAACCATGCTAGGTCAAAAGTCAATTGTGGCCCACATACAGTCAAACTTCAAGATTTTTGGTCAACATCCTCATTTTGAAGTATCATTCATCATTTGATCAAGGGTTGATCATGATTCGTCAAGGATTGCTCACAATTCATCAAAACCCAAAAGTTGCTAAATTAGGGTTTTATAGGAAAAGTCAACTCAACTTTGACCAAGCATAACTTTCTCATACTTTATCATAAATGACCCATACAAATATCATTTTGAAGAGGATGCAATTACCTACAATTCATCTTTAGCTCCCAAGTTCAGAATATTCACTCACAAAAAGATAGGAATTTTGACATTATAGGTCATTTTGAAAAGTCAACAAAAACACCTTTTGGGTCAAAGCTTCATACATGAACATGGAAGACCCAATTGAGATGGGACCAAAAGGGTTGCTTAGGGGACATCCTAAGCTTTCTAAAAATTAAAGGAAAACCTCTCTAGGGTCAAAATTGAGAGAGTTATGCATTGGCCAAGTTGACCTTTTTTGCAAAATTCCCAAAAGTAAAATGTGCTCAAATTTGCATGTTTTGCTAAATGGGCCCAACTTTTTATGCTTGCACCTCAATTATAATGTGGTCCACGACTCAAATGCTTATCCACCAATTGTTTGCTCCATTTTTCAATTTATTTTAATTTTTCATTAATTAAAAAGTGAATTAAATCAAATAAATGATAAAAATTATCAAAGATTTGATTTGATTGGTTTTTTGACAGGTTAGCAACCAAGATTTGATGAGCTTGAAAGATCAATTAGAATCAATGGTAATTGGAACAAAAAGAGCATTATTAGGCCAAATTTGGAAGGATATCAATGCCATGAAAGACCAAATCAAATCTTCATAATGGGCAAGATTCAGTTTGTTTTTGTTGACCTAGTGTGTTGCATTACATATACAGAAGGTATCCAAGGCAAGAGAAGGAGGTTTGCAGGCTTAAAAAGGCAGAACAAAATTCCAATTTTTCAAAGAAATGTGTGGATCCAATCTTGCTCTACAGGCCATCTCAAGTCATCCCAGTTATCCCAATCAATTGCTGGAAGTTTCAGGAAGCTGTCCCAAGCGTTTGCAGGTCATAACAGCACATAAACGCCTTGTAAGGGTGTCACGGTTTTCCATGTTTTTGAAATTTGATTATCATGATTCTTGCATTATGAGCATGTTTTAATAGCATATATATGTTTGTCATCGTGTTTGTAACGTGTTGGTTATGTTCAATTGAGTTTTTGATGCGTATACTGACAATTGCCATTACTAGGGTTTGAGGAGCCATTTTAGGGATTCTCTGTACGAATTAAATTAGGGCAAAAAAGGGGGACTATGGTGTTCAGGGGATCAAGGCGAAACGATCCATGTGCTCACCTTAAATTTATCATGCATTTTCTTGATTTTGGAAGTTTGCAGGGTTTTAGCCATGGAACCATGTTCGTAGGTAAAGGTTTGCAGTCTAATACGACGACCAAGGAAGAAGAAGGCAACGTGTCTGGGCACCATTGGCTATTTTGAAATTCCGCGCGTTTTTCCAATGAACCATCGTGTTTTATATATTATGCATTATTATTATTATATGTACAAATAAACAAGCAGCGCATATGGCAAGCAGGTATTGGGAATTAGCATGAGGACCTGGGTTTGATCCCTAGGTCCCAACCTTTGTTCATATTATTTTTCAATAGGTGATCAGGCACGCTACTTATCAGGGGGTCCACCGTATGCCATCAACATCTGGCCATCAAACACATCTCTAGCCCACATCCAACGTGCCATCCTTGGAGGCCTACCATGCTCCTATAGTCAACCTACACACCAGATCCAGCAAAGTCAAGCAGGCCTTAACTATCTTGGCCCAGAAAATTCAGATTCCAACCCCCATGATTGCTAATACACAGGCCCATCTCATCTTCCTTTATTTATCTATTTTTAATTATTTTAATACTTTCTTTAATTATTTTTAATTTACTAATTAATGTTTTTTTTTATAAAATCAAGAAATCAACAAATTAGAATTAGACCTTTTTTTTATCAAAATTAATTGTTAATTTAATTTAATTTAGTCTAATTTAGGGAAATTGTAATTTACTTTCATAAATAAAATCAAATAGAAATTAGGTTAAAACGCTTGATTTAATTTTATTTTCTCTTTTTCTCAAATAAACAAAAATACAAAAAATAGGTTTTGAGATCGAATTAATTTATTTTCCTTAATTTAGAATTAATTAGAAAGTAGGATTTTCTTTTTAATTATTTTATTATTTTCTTAAAACATGACAAAACAAAAACATTTTTTAAATCAATCGCCAATAGGTTTAGTCAAGGGTCAAAACCCTAGTTGAGTCGTACTTGATTCATCGCGCGCGTGTTAATTATTTTTGCCAATATTTTTTGTAACTGTTCATGGTTTGTAATAGTTTAATCTAGGGCTTTTTACTTATCGCTTTTTCCCCGGGTTTTTGGCTATGTAATTAATCCCCCTCCCCAAAGCCTTGTAATAGCGTAGATTTACTTTCTCGCATTTTTAATTCCCGCAAATATTTAACTGTTTAGATGTATGCTAATATGATTGTATGACAAGAATGCATGACAAATTAATACAGTTAGAAAACCCTAATGTGCAAAGATAAATAAATGAAAACAAATCACTCGCACATATCACTCTTAGGGTATACTCTCACTTCGGTTACCTTCGGTAAACGATCATTAAGTATAGGGTGTCTTAGTGGTTGTCCTCCTTTCTAAAAAGATCAAATGTCCCGTTCAAATGTTGCCTCGGAAATGTTGCCTCGAATATGATCTTAAGACTCTAGGGTTATTACTAAGGTATGCTAACGTTGCTTTAGTGATCGTACGCCCCTTTCGAATTAACCCTTACAACTCCAACAACGGTGCTACCTATTTCTCAATAGTGGGATAGCGTTGTCTAAAGGAAACAAGAATAGAAACGATCCTTTTTCGAGTAGGTAGATGCTAGTAGGTACTTGCTCAAATCAAAGCTTTTCACACTTACACTTTTCAAACAAATTTTCAAAACAACTTCGTCACACCTTTGAGGACTGATACAAGGGTTATCACGAAGTCAAACTTTTCAAAAGCAAAGCACATACAAAAGCAATTTTAAAAAAGATGAGCAAGTACCTAAGAGCCCATGGAAAACCATGGATAGAAAGGGTGCTAACACCTTCCCTTTCTATAATCTACCCCCCGTACTCTGAATATCTCGAAAAAGGATTTTTTCTATACTTTTTTCCTTTCTGATTGGATGAAATAAAAGTCAGTGGCGAATCTTGCTTACCGCGACATTTTGCAAACACAAAATGAAAAATGCAAACCAGCGTCAAACAGTCGATTCTTCCACTGTATCACGGTGATCTAACAACTTTCACTGAAGGTAGAGAGAAAATATATCATAGCACCACCATTCACTGATGATGAACTACCAACATTCACTAAGGATAGCAAAAAGATAACAATCACCAACTTCCACTGATGGTGATCTACCAACTTTCATTGAAGGTAGAAGGAAAAATATCATATCATCGTTGTTCACTGACGATGAACTACCAATGTTCACTGAGGGTAGAAAAAAGATAACAATCACCAACTTTCACTGATGGTGATCTACCAATTTTCACTGAAGGTAGAGAGAAAATATATCATAGCACTGCTGTTCACTGATGATGAACTACCAACGTTCACTGATGGTAGAAAAAAGATAACAATCACCAACTTTCACAGATGGTGATCTACCAACTTTCACTGAAGGTAGAAGGAAAAATAACATAGCATCACCGTTCACTGACAATGAACTACCAATGTTCACTGAGGGTAGAAAAAAGATAACAATCACCAACATTCTTTGATGGTGATCTACCAACTTTCACTGAAGGTAGAGAGAAAATATATCATAGCACCTTCATTCACTGACGATGAACTACTAATGTTCACTGAGGGTAGCAAAAAGATAGCAATCACCAACTTTCACTGATGGTGATCTACCCACTTTTACTGAAGGTAGAGAGAAAATATATCATAGCACCATCGTTCACTGATGATGAACTACCAACTTTCACTGAGGGTAGCAAAAAGATAACAATCACCAACTTTCACTGATGGTGATCTACCAACTTTCACTGAAGATGGAGAGAAAATATCATAGCATCGCCATTCACTGATGATAAACTACCAACATTCACTGAGGGTAGCAAAAAGATAACAACCACCAACTTTCACTGATGGTGATCTACCAACTTTCACTGAAGGTAGAGAGAAAATATTATAGCATCGCCGTTCACTGACGATGAACTACCAACATTCACTAAGGGTAGCAAAAAGATAACAATCACCAACTTTCACTGATGGTGATCTACCAACTTTCACTAAAGGTAGAAGGAAAAATATATCATAGCATCACTGTTCACTGATGATGAACTACCAACGTTCACTGAGGGTAGAAAAAAGATAACAATCACCAACTTTCACTGATGGTGATCTACTAAATTTTACAGAAGGTAGAAGGAAAAACATTATAGCACCACCGTTCACTGACGATGAACTACCAACATTCACTGAGGGTAGAAAAAAAGATAACAATCACCAACTTTCACTGTTGGTGATCTACCAACTTTCATTGAAGGTAGAGAGAAAATATATCACAGCACCACCATTCACTGACGATGAACTACCAACGTTCACTGAGGGTAGCAAAAAGATAACAATCACCAACTTTCACTGATGGTGATCTACCAACTTTCACTGAAGGTAGAGAGAAAATACATCATAGCACCGTCGTTCATTGACGATGAACTACCAACATTCACGGAGGGTAGCAAAAAGATAATAAGTTTTCCCAGAATTCTGGAGTTTCACTTAGAATGGGTCTCAACTTCTCCTTTAACCAAGGAATTCCTCCTAGAAAGGCTAATATATAAGTTGTCTCAAATAAAGAGACTACCACTTGCAAAGATTTCACAATGAACTGTCTCTGTGATATTGAAATACTTGCCATCCATGGAGTAATTTGACAACGAACTGCAAACTATCCACTCATAAAGAAGATAGCAAAAAAGTAACTTCGACTTTCACGGGGAAGTACAAGTTGCTCAAATAAAGAGACTTGCTACTTGCTGTTATGGAGGACTGTAAAAATGACTTTCTGGGGAGAATAATATGGCTTCCTGGGGAAAGAAATATGACTTCCTTGGGAATGAAATATGACTTCCTGGGGAAAGAAATATGACTTCCTGGGGAGATGCCAATATATTTTTGCTGAGGAGATAAAGTCTTGTGCAAAATAAATGCACATTCTCAAACCAAGGCTCGAAGCCTACAAATATCATAAGTAATAATATTGCTGAGGATCAAAGATTCAAACCAGAAATAAACTGGGATGGAATAGTCAACCATAATACATCCTTTGAGAAATAAACTCAAGAGAGGGAAACCCAATCTATCCAGACAAAGAGATGTGCAAGAAGGCTAAAGCAAAAATCTTCCACGAGGGATAACTCAGTGGGGAAATTCAAAGAATATAGACTTTCTGCTTAAGACCGACACTCTATTGGAGAGAGGAAAACACAAATCTGTAAAACAGGGTGATATGTCAACAAGATATTAACAAATGTTAATGAACAATGATTTTCTAAATGTAAATATGCATGATGTTTGTATGAATCTATGAGTGTTATCATGTATGTGCTGACAAAACAGACATATAACACTGGGAGTAACTAGGAAAAACCAACTCAGGCACAAACAAAACTCGGCTAAATCGCCTCCAAGATGAAAATTCCATAAGAAAAATAAGCACCAACTGAAGAAGCAAAATCCTATTTCGCGGATTAACTTCACTGGGGAGGAACATAACCCGAAAGTAAACAAATCATAACGACAAAACGATATAGATACAAGGATACAACATCATTCTCCAGGCTTCACCAGGGAATAACACTCAGACTTCAATGGGGAAACAAATGTTTTCACGGTCTGCACTTCTATTGGGGATTGCAATACTGATTTCAAATAAGGCAGATAGACACCATATCGGCAAAACATCAACTGAGGACTTGGAGCTGACTTCAATGGAGAAATATCATACAGACTTCACTAGGGGAGATAGTGCCTCATCATCGAGATATCATCGGGGGACCTCGTGCTGACTTTATTGGGGAGATACCAACATCACATCGAAGAGGGGAAATCCAGATACGTTCTTCACTGGGGAAAATAGAGGTACGTTCTTCAATATTGAGAGTAAGTATTGCACCAACCTCTCTGGGGAAAAAGTATGAAATCTCATGGGGACAATAACTTGAAGAGTTAAGAATTTAAACATTATAGCAAGGAATCAATCTTACGGGGATTTTAAATAAAAAATGACACTCGGCGAGTGAAAACCCAAAAAGTTGATAACCAATTCAACACTTCTTAAATAGAACACTGCCATTGCCTGATTATCGGGCAATCAAACGAACTGCAAGTACTACCGAGAGGGAAATGCTTCATAAATGAGTCAAAACTTAGCATGCACAGGGAGAAAAAACTTCTATCAAATAGCGAGGCCTTCACTGGGGAATCCTGGATTGAACCTTCATATCATGCAAACTTATTTCAACAAAAAAAAGCCCTGGGATAGCCTTCTTGGGGAATCAAGAAGTCAACATTATAGAAAAAGGTCAAACTCATGGGGATTTTAAATCAAACCCAGCACTTGGCGGGTGAAAACCCAAAGGGTTGACAACTGTCTTAACACTTCTTAGAAAACATACTGCCCTAATTTAGCGTCCTGAGAAATAAATACCAACAATAATGTGAATACTGTAGAAAGAGCGACATTTTTGCAAATAGTTCCATCTTAGCACATCAAGGGGAAAAGACATTTCGTCATATGAGGGAAGACTTCGCCGGGGAATCTGGAATAGAGACCTCAGACCATGCAAACCCAAAAATCAGAAAATGAGCCAACACTTGAATGGGGACATTGGGATTACAAACCCAACACTGCACCTTACATTAATTGGTATCGTCTTCAATATACGAAAATCACGCAAACCAGAGAAAACAAACTGAGAAAACCTTCCCGCAGAAACAACACTTCCCAAAATTTACTGGAGTTCGTCCATTCCTGGGATCACCACTTTTGTTTTCCTCTTGAATCACAAAATATAAAATAAAAGTAGGTTGTAAATTATTTTTGAAAAACAATTTTGTTATTTAATCTTTTTGCTTTGAAAATTATTATCAATAATAAATGGAGTCTTTGTAAGCTAAATAAAAATAAGAAATACAAAGAATTGGATAAAAGCTCAAATTTTATGGATAGAATGGTAGTCTGCGAATGGCGAGACTCCATGGATAATTACAAAGTTTGGAAAATGGTAATATATATAATGGAAAAGATACATTGAGATACAATGACCACTATTCCCTTTAACAACTTTGAAATCTTGAGCAGAAGCTTCTGTTAAAGTATGGTGAGGATCCAAGAAGATTGTTGGTTCAACGATCAAGTCTTGTCTGATGCAGTTACTTGCCAAGAAAGTCCCTAACTTTTTCCTAAGCTGCCCTTGCGGGTTTTCAAATTAGCGGGAAATTTTATTCTGTTTATGTCTCTAATTTTTGCCTATACCGCCCTTTCGGGTTTTCGGCCTACCGAGACGCTCCTTTTTGCCTAAGCCACCCTTTCGGGTTTTCAACTTAGCGAGTTGTTCTTTTATTTCTTTAGGCGAAGTATTTCTTGACTGCATCAGCATTCATGGGATGTGGGAACTTCTCACCATCCATAGTTTCAAGAATTAATGCACCGCCAGAGAAGGCTTTCTTGACAACATATGGGCCTTCAAAATTGGGAGTCCACTTGCCCCTAGAATCAATGTTAAAAGACATGATCTTCCTGAGCACGAGGTCTCCTTCTCTGAATTCACGAGGTTTGACCTTCTTATCAAAAGCTTTCTTCATTCTCTTATGATATAACGGCCCATGTCACAAATTCGTCATTCTCTTCTCTTCGATCAAATTCAATTGGTCAAACCTGTTCTGGACCCATTCAACCTCTGACAACTTGGTTTCCATTATCACACGCAAAGAGGGAATCTCAACCTCGATTGGGAGCAAAAATTCCATTCCATACACAAGGGAGAATGGGGTTTCTCCTGTTGAAGTGCGGACAAATGTCCGATATCCATGTAAAGCAAAAGGAACATTTCATGCCAATATTTATAAGTAACAACCATCTTCTAGATGATCTTCTTGATATTCTTATTAGCAGCTTCAACAACCCCATTCATCTCCGGCTTGTACGGAGATGAATTGTGATGGACAATCTTGAATTCTTCACAAAGTTCTGTCATCATCTTGTTGTTCAGATTCGAGCCATTATCGGTGATTATTCAGCTCGGCAGACCATATCGACATATGAGATTATTCTTAATGAAGCGTACAAACACCTGCTTAGTAACATTAGCATATGAAGCAACTTCCACCCATTTGGTGAAGTAATCAATTGCTACCAAGATAAAACAGTGTCCATTCGAAGCTTTGGGTTCTATCATCCTAATCATGTCAATACCCCACATAGAGAAAGGCCACGGGGAAGAAATAACATTTAGAAGTGTAGGAGGCACATGAGTTTTGTCTGCATAAATCTGGCATTTATGGCACTTCTTTGCAAATATGTAACAGTCATATTCCATTGTCAGTCAATAGTAACTTGCCCTTAGCATCCTTTTAGCCACCGAATGTCCATTGGCATGGATGCCAAATGAACCTTCATGAATCTCATGCATCAACATGTATTCTTCGTATCTATCCATGCATTTGAGCAAGACCATATCATAATTTCTCTTATACAACACATTTTCACTGAGGAAGAAGCTGCCAACCAATCTTCTCAATGTCTTTCTATCTTTATTCAATGCACCAATCGGGTATTCCTGAGTCTGGAGAAAATGCTTGATATCATAATACCAAGGTTTCTCATCTACTGCCTCTTTTGTTGTAAACACATGAGCGGGCCTATCCAGTCTCCGAACTATAATTCGAGGTATATCATTCCAAGTATTCACTTGATACATAGAAGCCAGAGTTGCCAGAGCATCCGCCATTTGATTTTCTTCTCTGGGGATGTGATGGAATTCAACTTTATTAAAGAAGGGTAACAATCTTCTAACATAATATTTGTAAGGGAGCAAGTCGGGGTGACGAGTATCCCACTCTCCTTTAATCTGATTTATTACCAAGCTGAATTGCCATACACATCTAGAATTTTAATTCTGAGATCAATAGCTTCCTCGAGACCCATGATGCAAGCCTCATATTCTACCATATTATTAGTATAATTAAATGTCAACCTTGCAGTAAAAGGGATGTGTGATCCATGTGGAGTGACAATCACAACACTAATTCCTTTACCATAAGCATTCATAGCTCCATTAAATATCATACTCCAGCGAAATTCAGGATCAGGACCTTCCTCAGGCAATGGTTAATCACAATCTTTCACTTTAAAAAACATCACATCCTCATCAGGGAAATCATACTTCACAAACTGATAATCATCAACTGGTTGGTGAGCAAGATAATCTTCCAACACGTTGCTTTTAATATCTTTTTGAGTGAGGTATTCAATGTCATATTCAGATAACAGCATTTTCCAGCGAGTAATTCTCCCAGTAAGAGCAGGCTTTTAAAAAATGTACTTGATTGTATCCATTTTAGAGATCAACCAAGTAGTGTGATTCAACATATACTGCCGCAAACATTTTTCCGCCCAGGCCAGAGCACAACATGTCTTTTCCAGCATGAAATACCGCTACTCACAATCAGTAAACTTTTTACTGAGATGATAAATGGCATACTCTTTCTTCCCCGTTTCATCTTGTTGTCCCAGAATACAACCCATTGAATTATCTAATACTGTCAGATACATAATGAACGGTCTTCCTTCAACAGGAGGGAGCAAGATAGGAGGTTCAAGCAGATATTCTTTAATACTTTCAAATGCCCTTTGGCAGTCATCTGTCCATACACAAACTTGATCTTTCTTTAACAACTTAAAGATCGGTTCACATGTTGTAGTCATATGGGAAATGAATCTTGAAATATAATTCAAACGCCCAAGGAACCCTCTGACTTGCTTTTCAGTTCTTGGTGCTGGAATTTCTTGAATTGCTTTGATTTTATCAGGGTCAACTTCAATCCCTCTCTGGCTAATAATGAAACTCAACAATTTCCCTGACCAAACACCGAAAGTACATTTATTTGGATTCAAGCGAAGATGATACTTCCTCGAACGCTGAAACAACTTCAATAAGTCTTCTACATGCCCTTCTTCAGTCTGGGATTTAGCAGTCATATCATCAACATATACCTCAATTTCCTTGTGCATCAGATCATGGAATAGGGTTGTCATAGCCCTCTGGTACATTTCACCAGCGTTCTTCAACCCGAAGGGCATCACTCTGTAACAGAATGTTCCCCAGGGTGTGATAAACGTTGTTTTTTCCATGTCCTCAAGCGCCATCCTTATTTGATTATACCCGGAAAATCCGTCCATGAACGAGAAAACTTTGAATTTTGTCGTTCTATCCACTAACATATCAATGTGTGGCAATGGAAAATCATCTTTTGGACTAGATTTATTTAGATCTCTATGATCTATGCACATGCGAACCTTTTCGTCTTTCTTCAGTACTGGGACAATATTCGCAATCCACTGAGGGTACACTGATGTCACAAGAAAACCAACAATAATCTGCTTTAGAACTTCCTCTTTGATCTTCACTACCATATCAGGGTGAGTTCTTCGCAACTTCTGTTTGATTGGCAGACACTCTGGCTTCAACGACAAACGTTGCTCTACAATATCTATATCTAGACCAGGCATATCTTGGTAAGACCAAGCAAAAATATCCACATACTCTTTCAACATCTTAATCAACCTACTCTTCACATCAGGATGTAACAATGCTCCAATCTTGACTTCCTTCGGGTCTTCTTCTAAACCCAAATTGATTACTTCCAATGGCTCTTTATATGGCTGAATGGCATTTTCCTCGCTCTCAAGCAAATGTGAGACCTCTTCTGGAATCTCATCATAGTCTTCTTCTTCATCCCCATACACAGGACATTCAAAGTTGGGAGAGGGTGCAGGGTCATTGTATTCAACGGGTTTTCTAATTAATCTGCACATATGATTTAAGATTGATTTTAGAAACTGACACATATAACAAGTGATCATGCAGATTGAATTTCAGTTATCATTTATTTTGAAATGTTTTTTTTCTTCTGATTACCATTTTCCAAGAAAAAGCAAAAAATAAAGACACAATTTGAGAAACAAAGACACCTTTTATTATTGATTTTAAAAATCAAAGCAAACGATGAGCTCATACAATATCAATACTTTCACCTTGAGCATAGTGAAAGCTTTTAAAAAAGATTAACAAAAAAAATTACTTTGAAACATGTATGCAAGAGGGAACATAATTGGTGATCCAGTTATGAACCCTAACTCCGTGCATCACATAATTTGGCATTTCTGGCTCTGCTTCATCTTCCATAATGGCATTAATCCCGGAAACAGTTGGATAAAGATAACCCCCGCTACGAAAGATGTCTTGATACTTGCCTGCAGCAGACTTCAGCTTCATGCTCTTACCTTTATCATTCTTCACAGAGAACCCCAAGCCAGCTCTATTCTTGTTCACAGGTGGATCAACAATCTGTCCCTATACGTCTCTATGGCCATTATGCACAACCTGCTGCACATCCTTAAATGAAGCCATAAAGTTCTCATTTCCTCTTATATTATCAATGGATAAAGCTTGGAACTGGGTTCCAATGGCAGCTTCATCCGCCTCCACAATACTGAAAGAGGACAAATGAGATATCAATAATGCTTGTTCTCCATTTATAATTACCAATTTTCCTTCGCATACAAACTTCAGCTTCTGGTGTAAAGTCGAAGTGACAACCCCTGCCTCATGTATCCACGGCCGTCCCAGCAAGCAGCTATAAGCGGGTACAATATCCATGACCTGGAAAGTAATCTGAAACAAATGTGGGCCTATATGAATAGACAAGTCCACTTCACCAATATTAGATTTCCTTGATCCATCAAACACTTTCACAATAATGCCACTTGGGCACATGGGTGTTCCTTGATATTTCAACTTCATAAGTGTGCTCCTCGATATAACGTTCAATGTAGATCCATTATCATTCAACATATTGGATAATGAATCATTCTTGTAGTTCATAGATATGTGGAGGTAGAGGTTGTGATTCCTTCCTTCATCGGGCAATTCATCATCGCAGAAACTCGGGTTATTACATGATGTAATGTTCCCTACTACACTGCTGAATTGGTCTACAGGCATGTCACTCTCCACGAAATCTTGGTCCAATACCCTCATCAAAGATTCTCTGTGAGCAGAGGAGTTCATCAATAAAGCCAAGATAGATATTTTTGAAGGAGTCTGTAGTAGCTGATCTACAATTCTGTAGTCGCTCATCTTAATCATCTTCAAAATATCATCCACCTCTTTCTCTAGTGTGGCTCTACTAGATTCACCCACCGCCTTCTTGGGTTCAACATTTTCAACAATTTTCTTTCGAGTACTAACATCTCCACAAACAACTGGTGCAAATACACGACCACTACAGATCACTCTGCTAGTCTCAGCAATATTTCCAACATTAGGCATTGGCTGGATGGGAACTTCCACACCATCCTCTAAGATTGTAGCATTATATTTGTAGGGTACAACCTTATCTGACTTGTAGGGGACAAGACCCGACAAACTAATAACCAATGGAGTAATAGCTGGCTTGCTATGATATTCAACTTCAAAATAAATGGGTGCACCAAAACAACGCACAATAACATTTACTCCATCTTCAACCCAATCAGTCATTACAAAGTCATCTCTGGAAAACAAATCTTTATCTTAAGAGAAGTACTCATCTGCAGAGGCATGCTCATCATCTGACTCTTCTTCAACCAAACAATCCTCAATCACATTAACCTCATGGTAGTCATCCATTTGATCTGTAACCTTGATAGTTCCATTATCCAACAATAATTGAACACATTTCCTAACAATTGAACATCCTCGGGAGTCCCGACAGCAAATTTGGCAAGATCTATACTGATGTTCTACCTGACCAGTCATGTGGCAGAAAGTAGCATGCAATTGTACAAGATCCTCATTCATATATTCCATATCAAATATTCTGAACTCCCCGGGACATCCAGAAACCATGTTTACTTCCTCTTCATACTCTGCCCTAGGCCTGATTATATGGATGAGGCCCTCATCCACCATCTTCTACAAATCAACCTTTATCTTGTCACAACCCTGTATATCTGTACTGCAAATAGCACAACCAGCATGATCATGCTTATAGTAGATAAATTCACAGAGGTTTGCATGCATTTTCACCAAATCTCCTCTAACTAAATTAATATCAAAAATCCGGAAGTCACCTGGACAACCGGCCACCATGTTCACAACATTTTCTCCTCCGTGCTTTGGCAGAGGATTATCTTTCACATTAGGGCCAACATCCTTGAAAGACAAGATACCAGACTTCACCAAATTTTGTACTTCAGTTTTCAAAGGATAGAAATTCTCAACATTGTGCCCTGGTGCTCCCTAATGAAAAGCACATGTTTGGTCTGTCTTGTAATACCAAGGCAATGGTGATAGTACAGCGGGAGGTGGTCTGGTCTGAACCAACTTCTTCTGAATTAACGCCGGGAGTAATTCTGTATAGCTCATAGGGATAGGATCATAACTCTCCCTTCTCTGATTATACCCTTGATTCCCCTGATGTGATGGTCTCTGATAATCAATGGCGGTTGGAGCTACACAAATAACTAGAGTAACTGAGGTGACTTACTGATGACGCTGATAATTTCTTCTAGGAGGATTAACCCTCCTTTCTTGCATGACAACGTTTGTATCTCCTTCCCTTTTTTTGGCAAACCCATAAGATGGCTTCTTCGTACTTCCGGAACTTTCACTTTTTGTTAAAGGGCCCTCTCTTAAAGGGCCCTCGCTACCATCCTTTCATAGTAGAAAGCACCCAGAGTCTTCAAGAAAATCTTAGTCATCTCATTCTCTTCCATGGGAGGAATTACTTGGGCGGCTACCTCACGCCATCTCTATGCATATTCTTTGAACGATTCCCCATCCTTCTGGACCATGGCCCTGAGTTGATCATGGTCAGGCGCCATGCCCATGTTGTATTTGTATTGTCTAATAAATGCTTCTCCTAAGTCATTGAAAGTATGGATATTAACACTGTCCAAACTCATGTACCACTTCAGCACAACACCGGTCAAACTATCCTGAAAAAGTGAATTAGCAGACGCTGATCATCAATATGGGTAGACATTCTTCTTACATACATCACAAGATGAGCACAAGGACAAGTGTTGCCCTTGTACTTCTCAAATTTTGGGATTTTAAACGTTGCAGGTATCTTGACATTCGGGACCAAGCACATATCATTCAAATTCTTCCTGAACAATTCCTTTCCCCTGAGGGACTTCATCTCCCTCTGCATCTTGTCAAACTGCTCTTGAAAATCATCTATTATATCATAGAGACCCAAGTCTTCACTTGGTGAAGGAAAAGGACGACACATGTCATCATTAGAAAATGGAACCATCTTCACCGAATGAGGTGCAGCAGGAGCAACATGCACCACAGGAGGTGCAAGAGTAACATTAGTCTCA
This sequence comes from Vicia faba, assembly GCA_948472305.1. Lineage (NCBI taxonomy): Eukaryota > Viridiplantae > Streptophyta > Magnoliopsida > Fabales > Fabaceae > Vicia > Vicia faba. The sequence continues at coordinate 353,301,593 of OX451735.1, forward strand.
ATAACTGGATTATATTGAGGTCCAAGATTGAAACCTTCAGGCACACAGTTCTCTGGCATTCCCCATGGATAACCTTGAGGCATGCGATTCTGAACAACAGCTGAAGTAGCAGACACAGGAACAATCAGAGCTTCAGTAGTAACCCTTATTGGTTGAGGTTGAACACTCGGTGGCTGATTCTGAGCAGCCACCAGAGTTTCCATCAGAGCAGTAAGATTGGCCATGCCGGCCTTCAAAGCACAAACTTCCTCGCGCAACTCACGATTCTCTTGTTCTAAGTTGTCTATCTTCCTTATGAAATTAGCTCGAGTGTTATAGTTGTGAGACATCTTGCTGAACGAAGTAAAGAAGCTTGGTAAGACACCTAGATATGCATAATAAATTCAAGAAATATGTGCAAATATTATGCATGATATGCAATGCACATGATTTATTTTATTATTAATATCTCAATGGACTTAAAGATTTATAGACATATTGCAAATATAAAAGTAATAATACATTTGAAATACTGAAATTTTTTATTACAATAACTTCAAAATGGATTACAAGTTTCAATAATCCCAAGTACAAGATGAAAATAAAGTCTAAAACCCTAAGAAGTAAACCTGACGGAGATCACTCTATACGCTGACGCTTTCCTGTAAGCATGGAAATCTGAGCCTTCAACCTCTGGTTTTCTTTGGCATATCTGGTGGCAACCTCCTTCCAATCTCCTGAATCATGAAGTGAGCAATTAACACCTGACTGAGGCTTATGAGAAAATAAATCCCCTTTCCCCTCCATGGTCTCTTCTGCCCGACTCTCAAGAATCTCAATCATGTCATCTTTCTCCTTCAAGTCTGCTCTATAGGAAATCTCTAAAGTTTGGCACTTATTCTTCCAAGCGTCCTTTTCCTGCTACATCCTGACCAAAGCAAGCTGTAGCTCTTCTATGTCATCCAATAAGGAAGGAGTGGTCTTCACAAACAAGTCGGGCATAAATGCTTCTCGGGAATACGGCATCTTCAACTGAGTAGCTCTTTTTTGGACCCATTGATGATAAGGCTCCAAAGAAACATCCCCTAGGTCCCAAGTCTTTCCTACTCTTCCTATGAATGTGACGCCAGGCCTTCACAATCTGCTCCCTAACTTCCTTATGGTCTTCTCCCTCCTCCAGAAAGAAACTACTCAAATGAATACTATTTGGTTTATCCCTCATCGGATAACCAAGTTATCATCGTGCAAGAACAGGGTTGTAGTTAATTCCTCCCTTTGTACAAAGAAGAGGTATATTGGGGAAACTACCACAACTGTCAACAATCTCTACATCATGGTAAGCCCGGTGATACCAATCAATATCCAAGTGAGTAAGTGCCATGATCTTAGGATCCCAACGGGGTTCCTTTCTAACATCCCAGAAAGCATCAGGCTGAGGCATATGAGAAATAAACCACCGGTACAACAGAGACGTGCAACAGATAATTATCCCCCATGATAAGAATTCCGAAGATGAATAGAGTAATAAGAATCACATAACAATATAGGAACTGGGTTTCCAGTCATGAATATCCTGATAGCATTAATGTCAACAAACTTGTCCACATTAGGAAATAAAAACAACCCATAAGCAAGTAGCGCAAAGATGGCCTCAAAAGCGACTGTACTCTTCATCCTGGCAAAGTAACGAGCTTTATCCAATAAGAACTGAGTTGGTAATCCTCTAATCCCTCCTTTAGTACTCATATGGGCTTCAACCTCAGACTTCCACTGATGGATCAAAGCAGCAATCTCGTGTGGTTTTGGCTCACCCTTCAAACCAGTAAAAGGAACACGATCGCTAACAGGTAAATCTAACAGATAAGAATACTCCTCTAGTATAGGCATCAACTGATAGTTAGGTAAAGTAAAGCAATGATACATCGGATCATAGAACTGGATCAAGGTCAAGAGAATACCCTCCTTCATCCTAATCTTCATGAGAGGAATGGTGGATCCACACTTCTTCCGAAAATCTGCAAAACACTCAATCTCGGGAATTAGACTGATCAACTCATCTATCTTGGGATCTTTGAAACTGTATTTTCTGGTCTTTCTTTTTCCAGAATCCATGATCAAAAGGTACCTGAGATATTCACAAAAGGAACTTGAGATATTCACAAATGGTCAACTTTTAAGTCCCTTGAAATAAAATTTCTTCAAAAGATGCTTATGAGTGCATGGATGCACGATGCAACAATCACACACAAGATCACAAACATAGGGTTCATAGGTTCAACGTCACGAGCATGAAGTCGAAGGTACTACCCATAAGGTATGGTCTAAAAGTTATCACCTACCGAGCAAGGTTCTAGAGGTTCCTAGAGTCTACATCTTTCCTTCGGATATTACCAAATTCCCGATTAACTTATTAACTAGTAATATTCTCAGGTAAAACTCGTCCGAGCGTAGTATCGCGTGACAACTATTTCCGGATTACTCCGTCATAGCTTCTGCACTACACCTAAAAGGCCAAGATGTGTTAGGTATTATATGGTTCTTAGCTTTAGCAGGCTCCCAGGTCGAAAGTAGCACGTCTTCCCGATTACTCGGTAAAAGACACTACAGTCAAAGGGGCCTCCACTGAGTGCGGAATCTCATACCTCCTTTTTTTGGGATTACTCCCTAAAAGTTAACATGACTATACTTCCCGTCCTATCTTAAAGTTTTCCCAAGTCTGGGTATAGGACTTATTAGTAATCACGAAGCACCCTGAAAACCAGGAAAATCCAGGCAAGCATATATATAATATATAACATATAAACAACAATAGCACACACACACACACACACAGATATATATATATATATATATATATATATATATAAACAAAGATAGGTTTAACCCACTTAGGGATGGACCAGCAAGAGGTCAATCTTTCCCCAGTGAAGTCGCTATTTTTTTTCTGTAGCGGTAGAAATGTTTAAGACTAAGCCATTGGATTGACTAGACTTATACAGAGAAAAATAAAAATCACCACCGCGCTTTATTGTTTCCAAAGGAATGGGAAAAGAGAGAATAACCCAAAAAAGAGGGGGAAAGATTCAAGGTAAGGGGGTTGGTTATGCAAAGGGAAGGTATTAGCACCCTAAACATCTATGGTACTCTGCAGGAACCTCTTTGTTAAATCTGTATATTTTGGCTATAAAATGTTGTATGTAAAATAGATGGTAGAGGTGAGAAAAGAAGTATTTTTTTAATGATTTTTGCACCCGCCGCGGTTGTGAACCTTTAGTGCCTACGTACCACCTTTCGTGCAATAGGGGATCAAGGTACACATAGTTCACCTTTTAAAATTTTAAAACACAAGTGTGTTGGTTGATTTTAAGAGATAAGATAGCATCGCCATTGTCCGTGTGGAAAACATACTTACTACTCACAATCATGAGAAAGGAGAATTTGCATCATCTCAAAGTGGAGGATATGGCTTGGATTTTAAAATCAACAATGCCTCACTTAACACCAAAGTGGAAAATATCTCACTTCACTATATATTTTATAAGTATAGTTGTTTGCATCACTACAAGGATTGACAAGAGTCTAATCTTCTGAGAAAAATTTTAAAGTAAAAAGCCAAAGTGGCAAAATGGTTTGAAATTAGATTAGTTGACTTTTAGTCTTCTCACAAAAAATGTCAAGGTATTATTAAGTTGATTGAAGTTTATTTATGATTTTTTTTTGAAAATGCATGGACATAAGTCCAAGTTTATTATGAAAGTGGTTCAAGTTTAAAGACAAGAAGAGTTTTCAAAAGGAGGAAGAAGATTTTTTGAAATTAAAGAAGATGGGAGGAGAAGAAGAGACTATCCTAAAGCATAAGGTAAAAGCTAGGGATAAGAACCATCTAACCAACAAGAAGCCAATACTTGACATTATGAGTCAATATAGAATTTCCATTATTTGGATTGAAATCAAACAAGCAAAGATACTAGATCTCTTGAGAGAACCAAACTTCAAATGTATTAAGTCTTCACAAAAATTGGGCAGAGTAACGACTGTATACGGGTGAATTCCAGATTACAAACAAAATATGTAATCACAATAACCCGCACACAAAACAAACAAATAACCCAATGTCTTGAGGTAAACCTCAAGAACTCCAGAAAAAATATCAATTAAGATCACAAGGTCTCCAACATAGGCCAAGGTTTCTAATCCTAAGTCCAAGAAGTCCAATACTCCCTAATGCTAAGGATAATAACCAAATATTCCAAATATCATTAAAGGTTTTTATGGTTCATGTTGATTATTAGGTGCCTTAAAAAAAGAAAAGAAAAGCTCAATTGAGCAAAATAAAAATAATAAGAATTGAATATGAAATCCCCAACTTCGGTCACGTAACAGGGGGAAGTCACATTTGCAATTCTGAAGGGGATGCTGAAGTTGAATAAGAAACCCCAACTCGGAACACCTATTATGCATGACATGTATGAAGCGCATGGTATGCATGCTGTGATACGGTGGCAATATCGACTGTTTGATGCTGGTTTACGTTTTGAGTTTTATGTTCGCAAAATGTCGCAGTAAGCAAGAGTCGCCGTCGACTTTTATTTCATCCAATCAGAAAGGAAAAAAGTACAGAAAAAAAAAATCCTTTTTCGAGATATTCTGAGTACACCATAGCAAAAAAATCCTTATAGAAAGGGAAGGTGTTAGTACCCTTTCTATCCATGGTTTTCCATGGGCTCTTAGGTACTTGCTCATCTTTTTTAAAATTGCTTGTGTATGTGCTTTTCTTTTGAAAAGTTTGACTTCGTGATAACCCTTGTAACAGTCCTCAAAGGTGTGACGAAGTTGTTTTGAAAATTTGTTTGTAAAGTGTAAGTGTGAAAAGCTTTGATTTGAGCAAGTACCTACTAGCATCTACCTACTCGAAAAAATATTGTTTCTATTCTTGTTTCCTTTAGACAGCACTATCCCACTATTGAGAAATAGGTAGCACCGTTGTTTGAGTTGTAAGGGTTAATTCGAAAGGGACGTACAATCACTAAAGCAACGTTAGGATACCTTAGTAATGACCCTAGAGTCTTAAGATCATATTCGAGGCAACATTTTCGAGGAAACATTTTCGAGGCAACATTTGAACGGGACATTTGATCTTTTTAGACAGGAGAGCAACCACTAAGACACCCTATACTTAATAATCGTTTACCGAAGGCAACCGAAGTGAGATTATACCCTAAGAGTGATATGTGCGAGTGATTTGTTTTCAGTTATTTATCTTTGCACATTAGGGTTTTTTAACTGTATTAATTTGTCATGCATTCTTGTCATACAATCCTATTAGCATACATCTAAACAATTAAATATTTGTGGGAATTAAAAATGCGAGAAAGTAAATCTACGCTATTACAAGGCTTCAGGGAGGGGGATTAATTACATAGCCAAAACCCGGGGAAAAAGAGATAAGTAAAAAGCCCTAGATTAAACTATTACAAACCATGAACAGTTACAAAAAATATTGGCAAAAATAATTAACACGCGCGCGATGAATCATGTACGAGACAACTAGGGTTTTGACCCTTGACTAAACCTATTGGCGATTGATTAAAAAAATGTTTTTGTTTTGTCATGTTTTAAGAAAATAATAAAATAATTAAAAAGAAAATCCTACTTTCTAATTAATTCTAAATTAAGGAAAATAAATTAATTCGATCTCAAAACCTTTTTTTTTTGTATTTTTGTTTATTTGAGAAAAAGAGAAAATAAAATTAAATCAAGCGTTTTAACCTAATTTCTATTTGATTTTATTTATGAAAGTAAATTAAAATTTCCCTAAATTAGACTAAATTAAATTAAATTAAACAAAATTAATTTTAAAAAAGGTCTAATTCTAATTTGTTGATTTCTTGATTTTACGATTTTATGAAAAAAAAGATTAATTAGTGAATTAAAAATAATTAAAGAAAGTATTAAAAGAATTAAAATAAATAAATAAAGGAAGATGAGATGGGCCTGTGTATTAGCAATCATGGGGGTTGGAATCTGAATTTTCTGGGCCCAGATAGCTAAGGCCTGCTTGACTTTGCTGGATCTGGTGTGTAGGTTGACTTGAGGAGCATGGTAGGCCTCCAAGGATGGCACGTTGGATCTGGGCTAGAGAGGTGTTTGATGGCCAAATGTTGATGGCATACGGTGGACCCCCTGATAAGCAGCGTGCCTGATCACCTATTGAAAAATAATATGAACAAAAGTTGGGACCTAGGGATCAAACCCAGGTCCTCATGCTAATTCCCAGTACCTGCTTGCCATCTACGCTGCTTTGTTTATTTGTACATATAATAATAATAATGCATAATATATAAAACACGATGGTTCATTGGAAAAACGCGCGGAATTTCAAAACAGCCAATGGTGCCCAGACACGTTGCCTTCTTCTTCCTTGGCCGTCATATTAGACTGCAAACCTTTACCTACGGACATGGTTCCATGGCTAAAACCCTGCAAACTTCCAAAATCAAGAAAACACATGATAAATATAAGGTGAGCACATGGATCGTTTCCCCTTGATCCCCTGAACACCATAGTCCGCCTTTTTTGCCCTTAATTTTATTCGTACAGAGAAGCCCTAAAATGGATCCTCAAACCCTAGTAATGGCAATTGTCAGTATACGCATCAAAAACTCAATTGAACATAACCAACACGTTACAAACACGATGACAAACATATATATGCTATTAAAACATGCTCATAATACACGAATCATGATAATCAAATTTCAAAAACATGGCAAACCGTGACACCCTTACAAGGCGTTTCTGTGCGTGTTATGACCTGCAAACGCTTGGGACCGTTTCCTGAAACTTCCAGCAATTGATTGGGAAAGCTCGGATGGCTTAAGATGGCCTGTAGAGCAAGATTGGATCCACACTTTTCTTTGAAAAATTGGAATTTTGTTCTGCCTTTTTACGCCTGCAAACTTCCTTCTCTTGCCTTGGATACCTTCTGTATATGTAATGCAACACACTAGGTCAACAAAAATGAACTGAATCTTGCCCATTATGAAGATTTGATTTGGTCTTTCATGGCATATGATATCCTTCCAAAATTGGCCTAATCATGCTCTTTTTGTTCCAATTACCATTGATTCAAATTGATCTTGCAAGCTCACCAAATCTTGGTTGCAAACCTGTCAAAAAACCAATCAAATCAAATCTTTTATAATTTTCATCATTTATTTGATTTAATTCACTTTTTAATTAATGAAAAATCAAAATAAATCGAAAAATGGAGAAAACAATTGGTGGATAAGCATTTGAGTCGTGGACCACATTATAATTGAGGTGCAAGCATAAAAAATTGGGCCCATTTAGCAAAAAATGCAAATTTAAGCACATTTGACTTTTGGCAATTTTGCAAAAAAGGTCAACTTGGCCAATGCATAACTCTCTCAATTTTGACCCTAGAGAGGTGTTATTGGACTTTTTAGAAATATTAGGATGTCCCCTAAGCAACCCTTTTGGTATCATCTCAATTGAGTCTTCCATGTTCATGTATGAAGCTTTGTTCCAAAAGGTGTTTTTGTTGACTTTTCAAAATGACCTATAATGTCAAAATTCCTATCTTTTTGTGAGTTCATATTATGAACTTGGGAGATGAATATGAATTGTAGGTAATTGCATCCTCTTCAAAATGAGCTTTGGATGGGTCATTTATGATAAAGTATGAGAAAGTTATGCTTGGTCAAAGTTGAGTTGACTTTTCTTGCAAAACCCTAATTTAGCAACTTTTGGGTTTTGATGAATTGTGAGCAATCCTTGATGAATCATGATCAAACCTTTATCAAATGATGAACTATACTTCAAAATGAGGATGTTGACCAAAAATCTTGAAGTTTGACTGTATGTGGGCCACATTTGACTTTTGACCTAGCACAGATGATTTTCAGGCATTTGAGCAATTGACTGGGCAAACTTTTTCTGTAAGGCTTGAAACTTGACATGGATGATCTTGAGAACATATTAGGACAATTGTGAGCATTTGAGTCCTTTGTGGTTCACACATCTTGATGAAAATAGAAACCCTAATTCGAGGTAGACTTCTTAGGAGAGAGTTTGTTTGGTCAACTCTTGAACTTCCTTGAGCAATTTGAGGACCTCACATGACATTTGATGAGAAATATGGGAGGGAAAATTTTGGGGTATAACAACTGCCCCTGTTCAATCTTCTTAAACCTGAAGATGTAGATTGGCTGGTCTGCCTTTCGTGATCTGAAGGTGGAAGATGATTGAACACTAGAGTGCCCAGAAATTTGCACTCGCATGAAGTAACACTTGATTTGCGATATCGAGAATGGGCTTATGGATTACATTTGGAAGTCGATGATGGAGGATGGGCTTAAAGATTCCATCTGAAGAGGTGTCAATCACATAAGAGATTCCTTTGCGAGATCCTATATACCTGTTGTTGAGGAGGACTTCGTTAGGGAATGCTGGTCTCAGTCTTGAGAGAAATAGAGTTTTAGGAGCTTCAGTTGTCCATTACTTTACTGGGGAATAATTCCGGTTTAGGAAGCGGAAGTGAACTGCGTGCTTGGTCAGGGTATGTGCTGCACCACGACTTTCTGGGGAAATGTGAAATCAATTGTGTTTGATCGGGTCTCGGTCTTACAGTGTTGTGGACTGCTGTCTAAGGATAAGAGAGGCAGAACCCGGATAGTAAGGTTATGAGAAGGAACCTGGATAGTAGGGTTACTTCGATATGAAAGCCTGGATAGTAGGGTTGTGAGAAGGAACCTGGATAGTAGGGTTACTTCGATATGAAAGCCTGGATAGTAGGGCTATGATAAGGAACCTGGATAGTAGGGTTACTTCGACATGAAAGCCTGGATAGTAGGGCTGTGAGAAGGAACCTAGATAGTAGGGTTACTTCGATATGAAAGCCTGGATAATAGGGCTGTGAGAAGGAACCTGGATAGTAGGGTTACTTCGATATGAAAGCCTGGATAGTAGGGTTGTGAGAAGGAACCTGGATAGTAGGGTTACTTCAATATGAAAGCCTAGATAATAGGGCTATGAGAAGGAACCTGGATAGTAGGGTTACTTCGATATGAAAGCTTGGATAGTAGGGCTGTAAGAAGGAACCTGGATAGTAGGGTTACTTCGGTATGAGAGCCTGGATAGTAGGGCTGTGAGAAGGATCCTGGATAGTAGGGTTACTTCGGTATGAAAGCCTGGATAGTAGGGTTGTGAGAAGGAATCTGGATAGTAGGGTTACTTCGATATGAGTTTGGGTAAAACTGCAGAGGGAACTTGGGTAAGGTTGCTTTTTTCGCACCGATGATTTCTCTGTTTAGCTTCGAGTGTTGATCACGGACCTGCTGGAAATTGTTGATAATAAATGTCTTTCCTGAAAGAAATACATGGTTAGTTATGTGCGATGCATGAGATGCATTGTATGATGACGTTATCAAAATAAATGAGACTATGTTATATGTGATTTATGAGATGCATTGTATGAACATGAAATGCTGACATAATAATCTGAGTCTGGGAAAATAAATCCCTGACTTCTATTTGGAGAGTGTGAGAAATGGTATTCTTGACTGCTGTAACAAACCATAGTTCCTCTGCTTCTGTTAGGGATGGTGAACAACGATGACTATGCTGAGGATTTGCCACTTGGCTGGCGAATATTCTGCCGAAAGAGACCCTGGCTGAGGATAACTCTGCGGGGAATAACTCTGTTAGAGATAAAATGCTCTATTGATAGATCTGCTGATTTGGAGAAATAAACTCAGCTGGGGATGAACTTCCGTTGCGGGTGATAATGACTTCTGTCGGAGATTGAATTTCTGCTTATGAGAGAAATAAACTCTTCTTAGGGTAAAATTTACCAACTCACTCGCGATTGTGAACCTCGGCTGGGGATAGTTATATCCTGTTCAGGAAAGCTAACATCACTGTCTTTGGATACTTTTTACTCTGTGGGGAATGTATGTACCACAACTCATGTTCTCAAGCTGGCTCTATCCCTGTACCTGATGGGAAGAATAACTGTAAGGTTTGGGCACTTCTTGTTTGGCCCTATTCCTGGAATTACGAGTAATCGGTTTTTGTTTCTTATGTAAATATTTATGAGCATCAATTATTTTCAAATGCATATATCAAAAATGAATCATTGGACATTCTTGTAAAACAAAACAGGAAAAAGAAAAACAATTTGGAATTTCTTGTAAAATGAATTGTATTGATTTTTGAAGTTGGCCTGTAATAGGCGTTTTGTACAAAGAGGCTGACGTCCTAGTAAGAGAATGCCGCCGAAAGACAGAAATTGTACAATTTGTGTAAAAGAAAGAAAAACAGCTATGTAAAACAATCCCATTGGGTTCCAACTCTGCTATTGCCTTTATATCTTTAAGCGTCTCATCACTTTGCTACTTGGCCGAAGGTTGATCAGATTGATTGGCGTTTTCCGAGCTTGATAGTTGATACCGAAGTCTGGTTGCGAGATGGTCCCATGAGACATAGTGTTACACTTCAATCCCTAATTTTTGCCTGGACCTCCCTTTCAGGTTTTCAGTCCACCGGGATACCCTTTTTTGCCCAAGCCTCCTTTTCAGGTTTTCGACTTGTCGGGTGTACAAATTTTTCAATTTTCATCCTTACTTTTGCCCGAACCCTTTTGGTTCGCCGGGAAGCCCTTATTTTTTCCTAGGCCAGTCAACCTAGCGGGTCTTTGATTATGCATAGTATCTTTTCACTATGTCTGCATTGACGGGGTGAGGAAGATCGTCACCATCCATGGTTGTTAGAATCATAGCTCCTCCCGAGAAAATGTTCTTAACCACAAATGGCCCTTCATATGTAGGGGTCCATTTGCCCCTTGGATCACCTTGCGGTAGTATGATACGTTTGATCACTAGATTCCCGACTTGATACTCTTGACGTCTGACTTTCTTGTTAAAAGCCTTGATCATCCGCTTTTGATACGTCTGACCATGACAGATAGCAGTAAGTCTCTTTTCATCAATTAGATTCAGTTGATCAAGTTGGGTTTGGATCCAATCGTCTTCGTTCAAACCCGCATCCTTCATAATCCTGAGAGGGTATCTGGACTTTGATGGGTAGGACTGCCTCCATGCCATATACCATAGGGTAAGGTGTTTCCCCTGTCGACGTCCGTGCTGAGGTACGGTACCCACGAAGGGCGAATGGTAACATCTCGTGCCAGTCTTTGTATGTCTCTGTCATCTTCTGCATAATCTTTTTGATATTCTTATTAGCTGCTTCAACAACCCCATTCATCTTCAGCCGATAGGGAGAAGAGTTATGATGTTGAATCTTGAACTGCTTACAGAGCTCGGTGATCATTATGTTATTAATATTTGTACCATTGTTAGTAATAATCCTTTCTGGTATGCCATATCGACATATCAGATTGTGTCAGATAAACCGCGCCACGACATTCTTGGTTACTGTAGCAAAGGAAGCCGCCTCAACCCACTTCTTGAAATAATCGATTGCTACCAGAATGAAACGATGCCCGTTAGATGCAGTAGGTCTGATCTCGCCGATCATGTCGATGCCCCACATTGCAAAGTGCCAAGGAGCTATTAAAACATTCAGGGGAGCTGGAGGTACATGCACCTTATCAGCATAGACTTGGCACTTATGACAGGTTCGAGAGTGCTGATAACAATCGGCTTCCATAGTGGACCAGTAATATCCTGCCCGTAGGATTTTCTTTGCTATGGTATGTCCACTGGAATGAGTTCCGAAGGTACCTTCATGTAACTCTGCCATGATCCTTTCTGCCTCGCTCTTATCTACGCACCGTAGTAAGGTTGAATCATGGTTACGCTTATAAAGGATTCCATTACTGATGAAGAACTTCACAGCGAACCTTCGTAGAAACTTCTTATCGTTAACAGATTCCCCCTCTGGGTATTCTTGAGCCTCAAGGTACCTTTTTTCCTCATGAAACTAAGTTTTATCTACTACCTCTTCAGTCTCAATGTCACAGCAATGTGCGGGTTCGTCCAACCTCTCAATGGTAATCCGGGGAGCTTCATTGTCCCACCTGACTTTAAACATAGAAGACATGGTAGCTAGCACGCCCGCTAACTAATTCTCCTCTCTTGGGAAATGTTCAAAGGTTATCTCCTCAAAGTGTGGGAGAAATGTCAATACATATTCTTTGTAAGGAATAAGATTCGGATGCTTCATATCCCACTCGCCTTTGATCTGACTTATTACCAGAGCGGAATCTCCGAATACCCTCAAGAACTTAATCCTTGGGTCAATAGCAGCTCGAAGATCCATGATACACGCCTCATACTCCTCCATATTGTTGGTGCAATTAAAACATAATCGGGTGGTGAACAGAGTATGACAGCCCTCAGGAGATATAATTACAGCGCCAATGCCATTTCCCAATGAGTTCGAGGCTCCATCAAAATACATAGACCATCGGGATCCCTCCTCGAGTCCTTCATCTGGTCCAGGTTCTTCACAGTCGGTTACTAACATGATATTCTCATCCAGGAACTCGAAATTCATGGACTGGTAGTCATCCACGGCCTGGTGTGCCAAATGATCTGCCAATACACTCCCCTTGATTGCCTTTTGGGTTGTGTATTGGATTTCATACTCGGTTAAGATCATCTGCCATCTTGCTATCATTCCGGAGAGAGCGAGCTTCTCGAAAATATACTTGATCGAATCCATCTTTGATATCAATAAGGTAATGTGAGTCAGCATATACTGTCTCAGTCGGTGAGAAGCCCATGCCAAAGCGCAACAAGTTTTCTCGAGAAGTGAGTATCGGGTCTCACAGTTGGTAAACTTTTTGCTAAGGTAATAAATGGCGTGCTCTTTTCGACCAGGCTCGTCATGCTGCCCCAACACACACCCCATTGAATTATCTAGCACTGTCAAGTATAATATCAAAGGTCTTCCTTCAACTAGAGGCATCAAAATTGGTGGTTCTTGAAGGTATTCCTTGATTCTTTCGAAGGTGGTCTGGCATTTATCATTCCATTTTACCACTTGATATTTCTTCAGCAGCTTGAAGATTGGCTCACAAGTAGAAGTCAGATGTAAAATGAACCTTGCAATGTAATTCAGACGTCCCAAGAAACCTCTAATTCTTTTTCTGTGCAGGGAGCCGACATCTCTTGTATGGCTTTTACCTTTGCAGGGTCTACCTGAATACCTTTGTCACTGACAACAAAACCCAGAAGCTTACCAGACCTTACCCCGAAGGTACACTTGTTCGGGTTCAACCTCAGCTTGTATGTCTTCAACCTGTCAAAAAGTTTCTGGAGATGATCAAGGTGCTCTTCCTCAGTCTGGGACCTGGCTATCATATCATCAACATAAACCTCGATCTCATGGTGAATCATATCGTGGAACAAAGAGACCGTGGCGCGCTGATAAGTTGCCCCAGCATTCTTCAACCCAAAAGGCATTACCTTGTAACAAAAGGTGCCCCACTGTGTAATGAAGGTTGTATTCTCCATGTCTTCGGGAGCCATCTTGATCTGGTTGTAGCCAGAAAAACCATCCATGAAGGAGAAGATCTTGTGCTGCACGGTGTTGTCGACTAGAACATCAATGTGAGGGAGTGGGAAGTCATCCTTGGGGCTCGCCCTGTTCAGATCTCTGTAGTCCACACACATCCGTACCTTACCGTCCTTCTTAGGTACTGGAACGACATTGGCAACCCACTGCGGATAAGAAGTGATAGCTAAGAATACTTCATCGAATTGTTTCATGACCTCTGCCTTGATTTTCTCTGACATTTCAGGACGCATACGTCGAGCCTTCTGCTTTACCGAAGGGCAGTCTTCTTTGGTCGGCAGGCGATGCACCATAATATCAGTGTCCAAACCAGGCATGTCTTCATAGGACCAGGCGAAGATCTCAACATAGTCGTGTAGCATCTGTATTAACCGTTGTTTGACATTAGGCCCCAGATTCACACCTATTTTAACCTCTTTCCTGTCTTCCTCTGTACCCAAATTCACTGACTCAACTGGCTCTTCATGGGGCTGTATGGACCTTTCTTCCTGCTGTAACAGTCTAGAAAGTTCTCCAGGCACCTCACAATCATCCTTTCCTTCGTCCTCGGCTTGGTTGATCAGATTTTTGAAGTCATAACTGGCAGTAGCATAGCTGTTATCAATGTGATCCAGAGTGGATATGGATCTGCAGCATGATATGTGAGTGTGTGTAAGAGAATAACTATTTTGATAAAGTGAGAGACAGAAAAGAAAAACAAAGAGCGCAAAATTTGTATGCAAGAAACGTCCAATGCTTTATTATTGATATATGAAATTACAAATAATAGCCCTCACAAACAAAGCCAAGGTGCCTTGGGCAAGGCATCGGGCTGTAAAGTTTCAAACTGTTTATTACAAATCTTAAAACAAAAGTCAATTACTGCGGAATAAAAGAAACAGGTATGAAGTCCTTCGCCGTCCAGTTATTCATTCCACCGTTGGTTGTTTGGTAGATCCAGCTGTCAATGTATGAATCTTCTTCATTGTCCTCAATTGCATTAACTCCCCGATTACTAATGTGTAGAGGAGGTCTTCCAGCCCGCGTGCGCCTAACAGCCCTTTGAGCCCCTGTAGTAAAGCCCAAACCAAATTTTTCAGTTTTGTGAGTGAAATCAGGGAGCTGACCCCAATTGGTACACCCACCTTCTTCAATTATAGCCCTGGAATCCTTGAGAGAAGCCATCTTCAGCGGAGGTTTGTTGGTAGTAATTTCAGTTGATGCCGAGAACTGAGGGACCTCTTCGAAATTCTAACAAGGAGTTTCTATGAATTCCCCGTCCATCTCCACGTAGCGGAAGGAATTGAGATGACTCACCATATACTCTTCTTCACCTCGCACTGTAACAATCTTCCCCTTCACCAGATACTTCAGCATTTGATGGAGTGTGGAAGTAACTGCCCCAACCCTATGGATCTAAGGACGACCCAACAAGCAAGAATACGATGGCTTGATGTCCATTACATAGAAGGTGGACCCAAAAGTCTGAGAACCCACTTTGACATGGATGTCCACCTCCCTGTGCACCATTCTCTTTGATCCGTCAAAAGCCCTTACCACAATGTTACTCGGCTTTAGAATCAAACCTTCACAATCCAGACGGTCTAACGCTTTCTTTGGTAGAACATTCAGTGAGGACCCGGTATCCACCAGCACATGGGCCATAGTGGTGCCCCTACACTCAATCGAGACATGCATAGCATCATTATGATTCCTTCCCTTCGGGGTCAGATCCGCATCTGAAAAACCCAGCCCATTGTCAGCAGTCAGGCTGGCCACACAATCTTTGAACTGATCTGCTAAAGTTTCCTGCGGCACATGTGCAGTCTTGAGAAACGCAATCAAAGCCTTCGCATGGGCTTCAAAACATAACAGCAGAGACAACATGGAGATCTTTGATGGGGTCTGCCCCAGCTGCTCGACCATATTGTAGTCGCTCTTCTTGATAATTTTCAGTATTTCCTCTATTTCTTGTTTAGAGGCTTCCACAATGATTTTCTTAGGTGCCTCCGTCCGAGCAGGCTCACCTATAATTTCCTTACCCTGAGTCCCAGATGGCTCGACAACAGGGGTGATAACTGGAGTAAGAATAGGAATAGTAGCAGGTGTACTAACTGGAGTAGGAACAGGAGAAATGTCAAGAGTGCTGGTTGGAGCAACAGTTGGAATAACAGTAGGCTTGATGATAGTCTTCGGGGAAATCTCGGGAGAGAAGATCCTTCCACTTCGGGTAACCTTACTAGTCCCGAAAATATTAATGACATCAGTATCAGCTTCTTCAATCTTCAGATCTTGCTTAATACCATGATAATACACGTCATCACCGTAATGCCAAGGGACAACCTTATCTGTGGTTTACGGGATGGGACCGGGAACAGTGATTATTAGCGGAGAAATTCTTTGAACAAGTGTAATCCTAACATGTCTTCTCGAGGAAACCTTGGAAGGATTGGAGGAAATGGTTATAATGGCAGCATCTTCATTTGGAACAACAGGAGTCATAGTCTTCTCAAACAAAATTTCTTTATTATCCATCAGGCACTGAACACCTGACTTCAACAAACGGTAACCAAAAGGTATAATCGAACACATGTGGCAACCTTCACCACAACCCGGAAATAAACCGGCCAACAACAAATTCTTCTTAACAGTCATGAGAGGAGTAGAAATTTCTTCAACAAAGGTCACAAAAAAATCAGTGTCAACATCATTGACTCCACGACCATGTTTGGGCATGGGAGCAGTTATAACATTCGGCTTTTCTGGAGCATCAAACTCTATTTCCTTGGCTTCGAGCAGATCTTGTACTTTCTTTCTCATAGCCCATCAATCATTTGTATCATGGCCAGGACTCTCAGAATGGTAGGCGCAACGCGCGTTGGGATTGTATCTGGGAGAAGTAGTGTTTGGATTCTTGAGAGCCTCTCTCAAGGTCGCCAAGTTGGATTTCAGCAGGTGAGGTAACACTTCAGCAAATGTCATGTTGATGCGGGTAAACTGTCGTTGTGGTCTTTCCACCCTTTGTTGATTGTTGCATTGTGGAGCAACTCGGGTCTTGGTATCACTACAGCATTTACCGTTTGACGGTGTTCAGATCTGTTTTGGCCCCTTGGGCTATAGACTGCACTAGCTTCCTTCTTACTAGAAAAAGGCTTCTTTACCGAACTCGAAGAGGCATCCTTCTATATTTTTCCACTTCGAATGCCAGCTTCTACTCTTTCTCCAGTCAAAATCAACTCAGTAAAACCAGATGATGAGCTGCCGATCAAGTGATTGAAAAATGGACCAGATAGCGTCCCTAGAAACATGTCAACCAACTCCCTATCAGACAACGGGGGTTGGACTCTTCCAGCCAAGTCTCTCCACTTTTGAGCATAGTCCTTAAAACCTTCACCTGAACTCATGGACATACCCTAGAGCTGAGTACGAGTGAGAGCAAGGTCGACATTATACTGATACTGCTTATAGAAAGCAGCAGCAAAGTCCTCCCAGTTTCGGACACTGGCTCCTTCCAACTGGTAGAACCATTCAAGTTGAGTCCCTGACAGACTATCTTGAACGAAATGCACCCACAAATTTCTATCAGCAGTGTGGGGTTGGATTTTCCTGACATACGAGCGAAGATGGAGTTTTGGGCAGGACGCCCTATCATACTTGGCAAAAACCAGAGCTTTGAACTTATGAGGGATGACCACTCCCGATACCAGTCCCAATTCCCCGAAATCCAAACCAGGGATTTTCTGAATCTCCATAGCGCTCAGACGGTCTTCTAGCTGCTTGTACCTATCCTCAGCAGGAGGATATTGCTCATTGTCGTAATCAGTATCATTGTCAGAAACTGCAGGACTAGGGTCCTTTTACCTTTCTTGGTTCTCCCCGTCCTTGGATGAAGAGGTCAGATCAGTTTGATGCTTCAACCTTTCTCCGAACCTTCTACCCATGTTCAGAATTCCGACCTTCTTCTTCTTCTTCTTTTTCTCTTTCAGAATAAGGGTCTTCAGATCCTCTTGTTCTTTAGCCAAACTTATAAACATCTGATGGAACTGGGCGTTCTGTGCCTGAAGATCTTTGATGCCTTGATCGGAAGACATTTCTGCTGAAATAAATAGCGAAGAAGATGAGAAACCTGTAATGGTACCTGTAATGGTGTGCATGATAATGGGATGCGTATGTAATGATTTCAAAGACTTTGGGAGATTTAAATTTGCAAACCAAAAATAAACAAAACTTTATTAGCTTAAACTTTGAAATGTTCAACAATGCCTTTAAGGCGTTTACAAAGAAGTAAATAAAACAAATCTAAAACTAGAAAAAAGCAAAACCAAAAGTCCCATGGACGCTTCCTCTTTGTGTTGATGTAGTCATTGATCACTCTTTCTTCCTCGAGCTGCCTGGTGAGCTTCAAAACCTTCCTTTCTTGTTCATGGAAATGCTCCCGGTAAGTATCCCGCTCTTTCTTCAGCTGAATCAAAGACCTCTGCAACTCTCCAAGATCAGTGGGCATGTAAGGATAGAGAACCGTATAAGGAATGCCTTCTTCATTAGTGGGCTCCACAATCACTGGTAACACGGCCTCATAAGGCATCATAAGCTTCTGGGCACGAGCTCGGACCCATTGGAGATAAGGCTGCATAGGAAGGGAAGTCTTCGGTCCCAATTCTTCGGGGTCAGATCTGTTTACCATGCCCCAAGCTCGTATGAACCTTCGGCGATGCTCCTTAAAGTCATCCTTATAGTCAAATACAATGTCCTCAAGAAGTAGCTCATGGGGACCATCTCTTTGAGCATGACCAAATTGTCGCAAAGCTAGACAAGGATTGTAAGTTATACCCCCTTTGGTACCAAGTAATTGGACATTAGGGTATCCCCACAACGGTCAATAACAGCAGTGTTTTCCATAGCCCGAGAACACCAAAGAATAGCTGTATGAGCAAGTGACATTATTCTGTACGACCAACCCAAACCTTCTACGTTCTTCAGCACAGACTTAGGGAGGTGAGAAATAAACCACCTCGACAGCAATGACATGCAACACATAAGAGTCCCTTTTCTCCTCATAGTACGAGTATAGAGAGCATGCAAGATATCTCCCATCAAGGTAGGCACAGGGTTGTGAGAAAGGAAAATCTTGACAGCATTCACATCTACAAAGGAATCTGGATTAGGGAAGAGAACCAAACCATAGATAAGAAGAGCCAAGACATCTTCAAAAGCCTGAAAATCCAAATCATCCCAGAATAGCTTAGCCTGGTCCATCAGAAATTTGGCTAGAACTCCTTCGACCCCGCTTCGAGTTTCCCAATTAGATACCACATCGGCCCATTTTAAATGCAAAGTTGAGGCAATATCTTTTGGCTTAGGAACCTCTTCCATACCGGTGAAGGGTACTTGTTTAAGAATGGATATGCCCAATAGATGAGAGAACTCTTCCAAGGTGGGTACCAGCTGGTAATCTGGAAAAGTGAAGCAATGATGCTTGGGATCGAATAACTGAAATAGTACGCTCATCATTTATTCATCAAGGTTTGAAGTAACCAGACTGAGAAGTTGACCGTGTCTCTTAATGAACATAGAAGTCTCAGAAACTCTTGAGGCTAGCTCTTTAAGTTGGGCAGGTATTTGCACAAAATTGACACGAATGGTATTTCTACGCACGGAAGCCATGATCTGCAAAATAGAACAAAGATAAATTCCCTTGGTCTCTGAAATGGTTAGTGTAATGAAGCATGAATGCCATGTTATGATGCAAGATGTCATGATAAACCACAGGTATAGCAAACACAAATATTGCAAACACAATTAAATCACACAAAACCCTTAGGTTTAAGGCTTGCATGGGGTCAAAGGTAATACCCTCTTGAAGTTAAGTTGGTTTTAACCTGTCCTAGAAAAAGTAACCGGGTTCTAGAGGATCTCAATATCACTGACCATCCTCCATCGGTCATGGTTTCAGCTCACGCAATCTTTTCTTGCAGCCGGAACTATTCCGAAAGTATGGTCTCAATGAGTATAGCATCGAGTATCAACCGGTTCTCAGCTTTACACCGAGGCTGGCTATCTCACTACTTTCTAATGACCAAGTTGGGCGATTAAAGGTTCTAAGGTCAGTTGATACCTAATGACACCACGCAGCGGCCCCGTATTCTCCTCATTTCTCCATAAGGGATACCGGTACCAACCAATGTGCCACACTAACGTAGCTACTGCTTTAACCGTATCGGTCTACACTGTACAATTCCCTTACAGTGTATTGCTACTTACCTAAAAGGTATCCTCAGATCCGGATGTAGGATCTATAGTAACCCCAAACAAAACCCTTAAAAGTAAAGCAAACAAAGAAATCAAGAGAAGCAATTATGATGAACTAGATCCTAAGGTATACCCCACTTATTCATCTCCAGCAGAGTCGCCAGTTCTGTGATACGGTGGCAGAATTGACTGTTTGACGCTGGTTTGCATTTTGCATTTTGTGTTTGCAAAATGTCGCGGTAAGCAAGAGTCGCCACCGACTTTTATTTCATCCAATCGGAAAGGAAAAAAGTACAGAAAAAATCCTTTATCGAGATATTCTGAGTACGGGGGGTAGATTATAGAAAGGGAAGGTGTTAACACCCTTTCTATCCATGGTTTTTCATGGGATCTTAGGTACTTGCTCATCTTTTTTAAAATTTTTTGTGTATGTGTTTTGCTTTTGAAAAGTTTGACTTCGTGATAACCCTTGTATCAGTCCTCAAAGGTGTGACGAAGTTGTTTTGAATTTTTTTTTGAAAAGTGTAAGTGTGAAAAGCTTTGACTTGAGCAAGTACCTACTAGCATCTACCTACTAAAAAAAAAAGATCATTTATATTCTTGTTTCCTTTAGAAAGCGCTATCCCACTATTGAGAAATAGGTAGCACCGTTGTTGGAGTTGTAAGGGTTAATTCGAAAGGGACGTACGATCACTAAAGCAACGTTAGGATACCTTAGTAATAACCCTAGAGTCTTAAGATCATATTCGAGGCAACATTTTCGAGGCAACACTTGAACGGGACATTTGATCTTTTTAGACAAGAGGGAAACCACTAAGACACCCTATAATTAATGATCGTTTACCGAAGGCAACCAAAGTGAGAGTATACCATAAGAGTGATATGCGCGAGTGATTTGTTTTCAGTTATTTATCTTTGCACATTAGGGTTTTCTAACTGTATTAATTTGTTATGCATTCTTGTCATACAATCCTATTAGCATACATCTAAACTGTTAAATATTTACGGGAATTAAAAAAGCGAGAAAGTAAATCTACGCTATTACAAGGCTTCAGGGAGGGGGATTAATTACATAGCCAAAAACCCGGGGAAAAACGATAAGTAAAAAGCCCTAGATTAAACTATTACAAACCATGAATAGTTACAAAAAATATTGGCAAAAATAATTAACCTGTGCGCGATGAAACAAGTACGAGACAACTAGGGTTTTGACCCTTGACTAAACCTATTGGCGATTGATTAAAAAAATGTTTTTGTTTTGTCATGTTTTAAGAAAATAATAAAATAATTAAAAAGAAAATCCTACTTTCTAATTAATTCTAAATTAAGGAAAATAAATTAATTCGATCTCAAAACCTATTTTTTTGTATTTTTGTTTATTTGGAAAAAAAGAGAAAATAAAATTAAATCAAGCGTTTTAACCTAATTTCTATTCGATTTTATTTATGAAAGTAAATTACAATTTCCCTAAATTAGACTAAATTAAATTAAATTAACAAAATTAATTTTGATAAAAAATGTCTAATTCTAATTTGTTGATTTCTTGATTTTATGATTTTATGAAAAAAAAAGATTAATTAGTGAATTAAAAATAATTAAAGAAAGTATTAAAAGAATTAAAAAAAAATAAAGTTAGATGAGATGGGCATGTGTATTAGCAATCATGGGGGTTGGAATCTGAATTTTCTGGGCCCAGATAGCTAAGGCCTGCTTGACTTTGCTGGATTTAGTGTGTAGGTTGACTTGAGGAGCATGGTAGGCCTCAAAGGATGGCACATTGGATCTGGGCTAAAGAGGTGTTTGATGGCCAGATGTTGATGGCATACGGTGGACCCCCTGATAAGCAGCGTGCCTGATCACCTTTTGAAAAATAATATGAACAAAGGTTGGGACCTGGGGATCGAACCCAGGTCCCCATGCTAATTCCCAGTACCTGCTTGCCATCTGTGCTTCTTTGTTTATTTGTACATATAACAATAATAATGCATAATATATAAAACACGATGGTTCATTGGAAAAACGCGCGGAATTTCAAAACAGCCAATGGTGCCCAGACACGTTGCCTTCTTCTTCCTTGGCCGTCGTATTAGACTGCAAACCTTTACCTACAGACATGGTTCCATGGCTAAAACCCTGCAAACTTCCAAAATCAATAAAACGCATGATAAATTTAAGGTGAGCACATGGATCGTTTCGCCTTGATCCCCTGAACACCATAGTCCCCCTTTTTTTCCCTAATTTTATGAGAAGCCCTAAAACGGCTCCTCAAACCCTAGTAATGGCAATTGTCAGTATACGCATCAAAAACTCAATTGAACATAACCAACACGTTACAAACACGATGACAAACATATATATGCTATTAAAACATGCTCATAATGCACGAATCATGATAATCAAATTTCAAAAACATGGAAAACTGTGACACCCTTACAAGGCGTTTCTGTGTGTGTTATGACCTGAAAACGCTTGGGACAACTTCCTGAAACTTCCATCAATTGATTGGGATAGATGGGATGGCTTGAGATGGCCTGTAGAGCAAGATTGGATCCACACTTTTCTTTGAAAAAATGGAATTTTGTTCTGCCTTTTTACGCCTGCAAACCTCCTTCTCTTGCCTTGTATACCTTCTGTATATGTAATGCAACACACTAGGTCAACAAAAACGAACTGAATCTTACCCATTATGAAGATTTGATTTGTTCTTTCATGGCATATGATATCCTTCCAAATTTGGCCTAGTCATGCTCTTTTTGTTCCAATTACCATTGATTCGAATTGATCTTGCAAGCTCATCAAATCTTGGTTGCTAACCTGTCAAAAAACCAATCAAATCAAATCTTTGATAATTTTCATCATTTATTTGATTTAATTCACTTTTTAATTAATTAAAAATCAAAATAAATTGAAAAATGGAGAAAACAATTGGTGGATAAGAATTTGAGTCATGGACCACATTATAATTGAGGTGAAAGCATAAAAAGTTGGGCCCATTTAACAAAAAATGCAAATTTGAGCACATTTGACTTTTGGCAATTTTGCAAAAAAGGTCAACTTGGCCAATGCATAACTCTCTCAATTTTGACCCTAGATAGGTGTTCTTGGTCTTTTTAGAAAGCTTAGGATGTCCCCTAAGCAACCCTTTTGGTATCATCTCAATTGAGTCTTCCATGTTCATGTATGAAGCTTTGACCCAAAAGGTGTTTTTGTTGACTTTTCAAAATGACCTATAATGTCAAAATTTCTATCTTTTTGTGAGTGCATATTCTGAACTTTGAAGCTGAAGATGAATTTTATGGAATTGCATGATCTTCAAAATGATCTTTGGATGGGTCATTTCTGATAAAGTATGAGAAAGTTATGCTTGGTCAAAGTGGAGTTGACTTTTCCTACAAAACCCTAATTTAGCAACTTTTTGCTTTTGATGAATTGTGAGCAATCCTTGATTAATCATGATCAAACCTTGATCAAATGATGAATGATACTTCAAAATGAGGATGTTGACCAAAAATATTGAAGTTTGACTGTATGTGGGCCACAGTTGACTTTTGACCTAGCACAGTTGATTTTCAGGCATTTGAGCAACTGACTGAGCAAACTTCTTCTGTAAGGCTAGAAACTTGACATAGATGATCTTGAGAACATATTAGGACAATGGTGAGAATTTGAGTCTATTGGGGTTCACACATCTTGATGAAAATAGAAACCCTAATTTGAGATAGACTGCCTTAGGAGAGAGTTTGTCTGGTCAACTCTTGAACTTCCTTGAGCAATTTGGGGACCTCACATGACATTGGTTGAGAAATATGGGAGGGAAAATTTTGGGGTACAACACATGCAAAGACATGTTAATTCATTTCCAAGGAAACCTCATGCTTTGATTTTTTAAACAAGTAAGGGGTGGAAAGCTTGGCACGAGGCTCAAAGGTATGATTCCTTGGAAAATGAATGAACATGTATGCTAAAATAAATTTAACAGTGCTAATGAACATAGAGATGTGGGATCATGGTTTCCATCATGATAGATAACCACTACACTGTCTCTGAACTAGGTAAATATCACCAGATCAAAGGTTCAGAACCAAACTAGAAACACAAGAGAACCAAGTACAATGAAGATCGGCAACAATATCAGATAAAAATATTTCTATCATAATAGATAACTACTGAACTTGCTTCTAAATAACCGGATGGAACATGATCAAAGGTCCGAAAAATACACCAAAAGAACAATAGTTACCATCAGAACCATAATCACCATCAGAAACAAAGTCACCAATGGTACCTGTACCTATAAGAATCAATATTCCCTCCCCACTCACGGGTGTAATCTAGGTCAAGGTAAAGTTAAGGGCAACACAAAATCTCGGATCCACATAGAGAGTCCCATCACCGTATACCTACGTGATAATGATGGCATCATGGGACTTCATCTGAGCACGGACGACATATCTGAATAGGGAGATATACATCCCCTACCGGTCATGTTCCACTCTATTCCTAGTGTTCCTGTTGTTTGTCACTTGGCCTGGATACTGGGCCTTTTACCTCTTGTAACACCCACCCATCATGAAACAGAGACGACACAACAGTAGTATATGGGAAATAGTAAAATGCAATGCACATATATGCTCACGTAAACAAGAATGAATGAATAAACTGAAAGCATAAAAATAAACACCCAAAGAAAAGAAAACAAGAGCTAGGAGCGACTCCGGGATGGACCACCATTTGGTCAACCAGTCCCCAGTGAAGTAGCCAGTTAAAACGACCGACTTAACATCATCAAACAATGAAATCAATGAAGTCTCCATCGAACGTTTTTATCCCATGTAAAGGGAAAGGCAAACATCGAGTAAACCTGAGAAGGAAGAAATCACGGTCAAATGACCGAGAGATTAGGTAAGGAAGTCTGTTACATGAGGGGAAGGTATTAGCACCCCACACGACCATAGTAATCTACAATATCCACTCTTGTTATTCTTAATCTAATGGGTGTGGTTAAAATCTATGTACAAGGCTTACAGCTAAAAAAGAAAGATGCAAAGGGAGAATGCATGCAAAAGATAAAACACAGGGTAAAGAAGGAAATAATTACAAAGTTCTCTTGGTTGAGCCCTGTGACCAGATGCCTACATATCCATTTTAAGGAATTAGAGTGCCGTAGTTCGGCTCACATGTTTTGGTTGGTTTGTGTTTTTTAATTAAGAAGACAAAAGCAATAATCAAGATAGCAGAACATCAACAACGACGACAAAACATCAACAATGATAGAAACATATCAAGTATAGATGAAAAAACATTGGATAAGATGGTAAAACATCAGATAAGATGGCAAAACATCAACAACAATGACAAAACATCAACAATGATAGCAACATATCAAGTATAGATGACAAAACATCAGATGAGATGGAAAAATATCACAACAAAGATGATAAAACATAAAAAATTAGATGATAAACATCACACTTAACAATGATATCAAAAATCAAAGGAGAATATCAAACATACGCGATGGCGAAACATCGACACAAAGATAGCAAAGTATCATGGCAAGGAATGATAAAACATTACAATTTAAATGATAAAACATTACAATTTAAATGATAAAACATCACACCTAGCAATGATATTGAAAATCAAAGTAGGATAACAAACATTCATGATGGCAAAACATCGACACTAAGATAGAAAAATATCATGGTAAAGGCGATAAGATGTCAACTTAACAAGGTTTAAAATAAAGCCAAAAGGCGCACAAAAAATTAAGATTGATTTGTATTTTTTACCTTGAAGAAGGATTTAAGTTCATTAGAGATGTTTTATGATTTTCCAAGAAAAAGAATTTTTTTTGCTTTAAGATGCAATATGCAAAGAAAAGAAAAAAACCTAAGAGAGACTATCATAATCTCTAGCCCTAGTGTAATCATATAATGATGGCCCTACGTCTAGGAAGAAAGGGAAATATTTACCTAAGTCAACATACATGGATAAATATCCTAGTGTTTAGCTCGAGGACTAATCCTACACAAGCAATCCTAATGGAGCATGGCATATCAAACAAGTGCTTTGGCAAAAGCACACAATCAGGGTATACTGAATCAGGGGATGGGGGTATGAAGAGAAAATGCTTTAGCTAAGGGGAGCGGATCGCCCGAAGAAAACAAGCGGGAGACTGGGATGAAATAAAAAAGAAAAGCATTACTTTAGCTAAGGGGTGTGTATCATCCGAAGCAAACAAGTGGGTAGCAAAGTGTCAGCAATGGCCATTGTGAACTCCTGACAAATGGTGGGGGGTTAAGACCAAACCCTTTTCCACATGAATGAGTCAATACACATGATCTTCACAAATCCAAAGCATCGATGTACAACGTGAGCTAAGGATGACATAAGCGAAATGCGGGGGTTAATTGCGAACCCTTTCTGTTCGCCTCCTTTTGAGGAATTATTGGGGTAGAGGGATATGCGAGCACAAATGTAAACACACCTGCATAATACCTACTTCAAAGGTAGGATGTAACACCCTAATTCTACCCCAAACAATTATGCAAAATAAACCAGAGTTATAAAATTTCAATCATACAAATGAATCGGGACGTCACAAATTCTTCTAACAAATTCATTGCATTCATCGTGGATATATAACACTTTTTCAAACATCGGATGAACCATCAACATATCATCTTTAATCAAATAAATCAACATCTACGCAATGGAATTCTTAATAACATCTCTAACAGAACAACAACTTCGAAAACAACTCATATTTAATAATAATCAATTTAAAATTCAACAATTGAAAATCAACGATCAAAAATCAGCAAACGTTCATCCCCCGAGTGTTACATATCAGAGCAATGACACCGACTCGAACTATTGAAGGTATACAGCCTTCACTCTCGATTACATGCATGTTACCAACATAGGGACAACATTCAAACAGAAGGAGTGAGATATCTAACAATATAATAAAGCGCATGATAATTAATATATTAAATTAGATCAATAACATCACCACTTCTCATCTCATAATCTACAATAATTACAACGCATATACGCATTCATCAACATCAAAATACACTTCTCTAAACAATCATATAATGCGACTCAATACTATGCAAATGCATATGGTACCATTGGAGCAGAACTCCTATCTCAAAAATTTACCAATTAATAGAGGCATTAACAAGGCATAGCCTTCATCTCAAAATTTGCCAATCCAGACTATCTCAATGAGCATAAGCTCCATCTCAAAAATGCAATGTATGCGACACAACCATGAATTTAATAACAACACCCAAGTTAACAACATCTCAAATCATCTCAAAAACATCTCAATTAACATCTCAAAAGTATCTCAAAATAACAACATCTCAAATGCATCTCAACGTCTCGTCATCAACATCTCATATCATCAAAATAATTTATTAAACATCATTTATTTATTATAAATCATCAAACATCATTTATTTATTATAAATCATCAAACATCATTTATTTATTATAAATCATCAAACATCATTTATTTATTATAAATCATCAAACATGATTTATTTACTATAAATCATCAAACATCATTTATTTATTATAAATCATCAAACATCATTTATTTATTATAAATCATCAACAGAACATCATGAATAAATTCTCACTAACAACTCAGTTGTACATTAATTCCACAGTAAATTAATACTGCTATTCTGTAACTCAAACGTCATCACCGTCACTATTCCTATTGTTATAGTTCAAACAGCAACTTCTAAGCATCTAACTTCCATATTCTGTACGAAAGCAACGTAAAGGCCAACACAACTTCTGGCCAGCATAACCTCTAACATCACAACTTCTAACAACACAACTTCTAACAACACAACTTCTGACAACACAACTTCTGACAGCATAACTTCTGACAGCACAACTTCTGACAGCACAACTTCTGACAGCACAACTTCTGATAGCACAACTTCTGACAACACAACTTCTGACAGCACAACTCCTGACAGCACAACTTCTGACAGCATACAACACAACTTCTGACAGCACAACTTCTAATAACACAACTTCTACTTTCTAATAATCCAACACAACTTCTAACAACATAATTCTAACAACAGAACTGCTACTTTTTGCTAATCCTACTATTTTAATTTTTAGGCTGATATCAACGTAACTGAGAACAGTATGACAAATTCTATTCTCCAAATTAATTTATTAATTCTAATACAGTAGAACCTGACATCATTCTAGCATAATTCTACGTTTTCATTACTGATATATTCAACGTTTTCCATTACTGCAATATTCCACTTTTCTTCCCTGCATCTCACTATGGGATTCACGCTTAAAGCCCTAAAACTTAATATATTCATGACAATTCATCACCCATAATTACCCTATAATCTTACTGCAATTAAACAACATCAAGACATCATTATTCATCCAAAAATTCATCGATTCTCATCACACAACAATCATATATTTTCAATTCAAGAACAAGACAACAATCACCACTAACCCCACATACCAATCATCATAAACCCAATTATAGAGTCAGAACCCCACCCTTAGCTTGGATTGAAGGTCGCTCTATAATTTCCGGTTGGATTCACGTTCTTGCCGTTTTCCACTTTCTCTAGCAGTTTGCACGTTCTTTCTCAATCCTTATTCTTCTACTGCTTCTTTCTTTCTATTCCAACAACAAATAATAAAATAACTCTATTATTCTATTATCTCCTTATTGGGCTTAAAACCAACACACCCCCTTATTACTTCTATTCTCCCAAAATAAGCCCACATTAAATAATATTATTTCACCATATAATATTATATCTCTAATATTATTTCTCCACTTAATAAAATAAATCCAATTAATCATAACACAACTTCATAAATATTCCAAAAACAATTTAATTAAATAATTAATTAAATTACAGGTGTTACATAGGATTTTAAACAAGCACAAGTAGCATACAAAATGCACATAATGCGAAATTGCCTTAAACTTGTCTTTAAATAAATCAGAGGGATTCCTTACATGATCAATAACGAAGATCCCTGTCATACATCTCTATTCCTACTTCTCATGGCAAGGAAAGTGATCAAAGCCCTACTTGACATGACCTCTAGAAAGCAATAAGATGCGGAAAGAAAAATAGAAGGGAAATGTACCAAACGGATAACAATCTGTAAATGCTAAGCAATAACAAAGAAACCTAAAGAACTTCGCGAGCTGCTATCATTAACAAAGAAAATACTATCATCATAGGCGTCAAAGCATCAACAAATCAAGATCGGAATATGTAGGGGACACATCCGAATATCAAGATACACCTATACAAAACACAGTTCATACAGTATACGCAAATAAAAATCACACGGTGGAATATGTCGCAGACACATCCATGTGATGCCAGGGTCCTTGCATAAAAACAAGGTTTATACAAGAATAATATCGTCTTGTGCATCGTATCTCCAACAAATAAGTGATCGTATAAAGCGTATTTCAACCAATTATCATGTGCTAATTAAAGGTTGAAGGCCTAACAATGTATCTTGAAAAGCATTCATAAAAGGAGTTAGAATTAACAAAGCAATATGTGCAAACATGCATTAAAACAAAGAAAAAATAGATGTTTCTGTCTGGGCAACCGGCTACCATAATATGGTAACCGGTTACCATAATATGGTAACCGGTTTCCATAACTCAAAAATTTGAGAAAATAGGTACTGACTTGAGGTAAACGGGTACCATAACTGGGTAACCGGTTACCCAAGCCAAGCTGGGAAACGCCACTGTAAGTCGGGTAATCGGTTACCATAACTGGGTAACCGGTTACCGTATGCAGATTTTCAAATTTTAGTTACTGGAAAGGGTGGTAACCGGTTACCATAATTGGGTAGTCGATTACCCACGTGAAGAAATTAATTTTTTCAAGTTTTTGAGGTTTGGCTCATGGCTTGGGCAATTGATCAAACACAAAATCCCCACACATTCAACATATGGTTTTTCATTATTCAAGGTATAGATTCAAACTTCACATGATTGATTAAGATCAACGATTAAACTTCATGCAACATTATCAATTTGTTTCATCAATTAAGCACTTTCATGAGAATCAAATCGAACTACAATTATAATATTAGATCAGAATTCTTAATTGAAAATTCAACCTAGATTCATTTCATGCTTGATTAAAAAATGCTTCTCAAATAATCACTTATTTCAAAAGTGCTTAATTCAAGAGAACTCACCGATAGAAGTGAAGTGGAGGCTTAGGTATTAGAAATTGCAACACACAAAGAAGAATTATTCTTGATATTGACTTTGGATCTTGATGAAGTTGTTGTTGTGTTCTTGATCAAAAAAGTGTAGAACCTTGATTTGATCTTTGAGAAAATTGAGAGACAAGTTTAGAGTGTTTGTAGGAATTTAGTGAATTGTGAGAGCCTCTTCCTAAACAAAAATCAGATTTCAGATTATAAGGTGTGAGAAAATTGGGCCTTTGATGTGCAATTGGATTGGGCTTTGACTTGAAAGCGTATGCCCGACACGAGAAAAAGTTTAACATCATCATCCGTACGGAAATTCAAAAAGTTTTGACACGAAAAATGAAGATAATAAAATTTGTGACGCATTACCAAAAGAACAGGCTCAATCGAATAAACGACGAGGAAGTTATGAATTTTTGAAGTTTCACTGACGTTGTGTCAGGTAAAAATAATTTCCTGTGCATAATTCTATTGCGTCATGCACGAAGTTGATTAAAAACGAGAATCCTCGGGTCACTATTTGCTTTTAGTATCTGAAGATAAGTTGTAGTAGACAAAATTTATGAACCAACGCCACCAGACCTAGCTTAATATGATAACAATCGAGTGATATATGAGTTTTACCGTATCAAACATTAATACAAAATGAATTTT
This sequence comes from Vicia faba, assembly GCA_948472305.1. Classification (NCBI taxonomy): domain Eukaryota; kingdom Viridiplantae; phylum Streptophyta; class Magnoliopsida; order Fabales; family Fabaceae; genus Vicia; species Vicia faba. The sequence continues at coordinate 353,332,289 of OX451735.1, forward strand.
GTTCAACACAAACATGTCTTCAGAAACTCAAAATTCACGAGTCCTTCCTTCCTTAATCAGCTTTTAGCCTCCAAAGACGACACCAAGATGACCTCGAGATAGAATTTTGGCAATCAGAAACGCTCGCATACGATATTCCATCTGAAATTTACGAATTTTTTAGTGAATACAAAATAACGGTTCAACCGACTTTTCTTTTGTATTTTTTCACTGTATAACTTCCAAAAGAATGGTGTATTCGGAGACCTTCCTTCAAGATTTAGCTTTTGGTTCGAACATGAAAGTTGCAGAGAATGTCGAGACGTTTTCAAAACCTCAAGAATCAATCCAAAACATTGTTCCAAACAGAACATATGAATTTCCAAACTCAAATCAGTTGAAAAACTATTTCCTATTTGCATGCTTAAAATTCACCGAAAACACCCAAATTTTTGGCAACTCGACACGCGTTGAACAAATACGAGAGCTTTGTTGTGTTGACAAAAATAATTTGATCCTGTGATCACGGATCCAATGATATGAATATATGTGCATGTTAACAAAGTATAAGCCAATTAGAGATAGAAAATGAAGAGGGTAGATTTTGGGGTACAACAGACACACCTAGTATTCTCGACAGTTTTCGAATGGGAAGTCGAAGCTTCCTTTACAACCCTTTTGTTCCTCTGATAACGCCTCCAATGTGTATTTGTCATTGGATTTTCCCCTTATAATTAGTAGAAACTTGACAACCCTTCGACTTAGCCTTTTTTTTCTCGGTCCTCAGCTTCATGCACAATTACCATCCACTTTGGCATTTTGCCCCCCTTTTATACCACTAGTTCCATTCAATTTTCTTGTGGGGTGTCCAACGGAGGGTGAAAGGTTTTAGGATGAGGTTGTTGGAATAATCTTTTGTACTCCTTGTTGCGTCGAGGGATTCCTTCCTTGTCGAAAACAAACCTTGGGACTGAAGGCATCTCTTGTTTAAGAGCCTCTTTTTTGACAACTTCATACTTCTCAGTTGATTATTCATCGTACACAGCATTGCATCTTGGGCATAATTTATCCTTCGACCCTTTCACTCTCCACTTTTCCTGAAAGTCAGCCAAACTCTCTTCAGGTTGAGGATACAATGTCTGCAATCCCTCTTCCATCTTCCATCTTTAGGCCAGAACTATCATTAGTTCCAACCATCATAATTTCTATGTCACCAAACATTATGAAATTTCTGTCAAGTCCCTAACTAGCTTCGACCATCATGCAACCTAGACACTCTGAATATAAAGCCTCATCCACCTTTAAAACATCAGTGTCGACTTGTATCTTTGGCTTTTCACCAAACTGAAGCCTGTCATCTTTTAAAGCTTTTAGAAGTCTAAACCTGTTCAGGTATTGATCTCTTGACTCAGTGCTCTTTTGTTTAACGCTGGAAAATTCTATTAAGCTTATTTTGGACTATCCCATATGGAATTGTTCATGGAACAATTTCTCTAACTGAATCCACGTTTGGACCGACTGTGGGGGAAGCCTTGTAACCCAAGTGAATGCATTTTGTGAGGGAATTGAGAAAATACTTCATCCGTAAATCCTTATTCACTACTAAGTCGCCAAGCTCAGTTTGGTATCTGGCGACATGTTCAACAGTTGATCCTTCGACATCCCCTGCGAACTTAGTTAATTTTGGGAGTTTCCAACCTCTTGATAACTCCGTTTGTAACACGAAGTCTGGCAATGGCGAGACATACGTGATCCTCTGACAGCCAGTATTCATTCCCTTCCTAACCATAATTCTTTCGACAATGGCTTCTAGGTTTTGTTCCCCAACCACTGCTTCTCGTCAAACCTACCTGACCATTTGGTCAAAATTCTGGTTTCGGTTTTCTATCACTACTGGGGGTTGTTGTATTATCCTAAGTATGTGGTCGACTCGCTGGGGAATTGGTGGTTCTTATTCGACTACTTCATCAACCACCTCCCTGTACTACATCGGTTCCTTACGTGGGGGAGGCACAGCTTGTCGAACTGGCACCCTTGGGGCACCAAGGAAATCCCCTATGCGAGTCATTTGAGTTACTAAAGTCTGATAACTCTACACCGAATTCTCAATCAAAGGTCTTAATATGAGACTCATTTGTTGAGTAAGCATATTGACCATCTCAGGGTTACTTTCATTCATGTGCTGTCTCATGATAGCAACAATACTTGGGGTGGAAGTAGGCATAACTTTTTGGGGAAATCCCAATCAAGTTGAATGACCAAATTGATTTCCCAATAGCTTCGATGCATGATATGGTGAAAATTCCGACGCAGAATTCTCACCAAATGTCAGACTGCTGTTATGCAATCCTTCCATCATCGTTGTTGGAATTCCATATTCATGTATATTTATTGCAAATCTAGGCACATATTTCCCTGAAGTTGGGATCACACCATTGTGTGTCTCTCTTGCAAAACTAGGCACATATCAAGTAGTCGGAACCACACCATCGTGTGTCTCCCTTGCAAAACTAGGCACATACTAACCAGAAGTTGTGACCATTAGTGGTCTTGCAGTTACTGGTTGTGTTGTGGTAACTATGTTTGGTGTCGTCGAAGACACGATGTCCAAACTAGAACCCACACTCACCACCATGTTGGTCTTCCTCCCAGGTTTGGATCCCTTTCAGGGGTTCTAGGATCTACCATTTTTGTATCACTTCTTAATTTCATGCACGAAACAAGAAGACTCAAACACAAACGTTTCCCCATAAGGTTTGCCAATTTGTTTCTCCGTGAAATAATCTCTAGCCTCTTATTAAAGGTTACTTGTAGGATCGACTACAATAATCCTAAACTTAGTGTGTTGAGTGTTTTTGGGTTGAAACTGGTTGATATTAGATAAAAGGGAAAAAGTGAAAGACAATTTCAAAGTAGAGAAATTAAAGACAAGACATGTAATTTAAAGTGAAATCTGGAAATTGCTATGAATTTAAATGTGGATGCATTCATACATTGATAAGCCTGAACTCATTTCTCTCTTAGATGTGGGTACTTTGAGTGTAATGCTTTAAATGTGAAGAAATACGACCTCTGACACAAATACAAAAATTTCTTAAATAGAAATCCTAAGTATGTAACCATCAACAGTTACTAGCCCATGTTGGGACTTTATGGAAAAATGCCCTAAACTGCTTTGAACACCCCCCACATCTTACTGGCTTGCATGTGGATAACCGTTTCTGGAACCATAAATGCTTGCTCGTCGACCCCTATTCTTGTCGATGACTACCTCTAAATCCCATGTATTTCATCGACTATCTCTTCTGGTAGATACCCTTCGACCTGGTCGACACCTCCTATTGTTTTCCACAAACTCATCCCTTTTCAGCCAAAGATACCTTACAACTTAAGGCTTATTTCCCTGGTCAAAAATTGCTTTTCAACACTAGAAACCTCCTAGATATGATAACCCCCTCTCTCTTCCCACAATCACCTGACTGACAATAATAATGACCAAAACAGAAGAACATACTTTCAATTAAACAGATTACACTATTTGCTTAAAAGCTCATGATTGAATCACAATGATTAATGAACAATTAGTCAAACTTAATGCATCAAACAAGATACATGAGTGACATACAAAAACAAAGAACAATATAAAAACTCTCAAAACCCTAAAGACTCTTGAATAACAAAGCTTCCCCTTATTTTTCACTATTTACATTAGGCTTAAGTTCTTTTTTCTTTTAAACTCCTCATCTATCCATAGGCTTTGGATTCTCCACTCAATTTGTTGTAGATCCACAAACTGATGGTTGCACGAATTATGCAGAATAATCTCCTTGAATTATGAAACAAAAACATCACAAATTTCCTAAATTGTCTCAACATCTAATTTTAGAAACTATTGCATTGTTGGAGATAAAATCACTTGTTCCAAAAATATTCGTCTTGGCCTACGAAAATATGTGAGATATATCCATAGGGAGTATCACAGAATCAAATCAAATCCTTCCAAGAAGAGCAACATCGCCAGCTATATCAGTTGGTCAAGATGTTATGACATCTTGCTTAACATTTGGTTGTGATACATTGTTTTACCAAAATTGTTGCCAATCATAAAATCACAGACCTAATATGAAGTATATCACGAGTCAATTAGCATGAAAGGAATACTTCCCTATTTAGTTATCATCAAAATCTGACTAGTGATGCCGAAATATTTATCTCAGATTTTGTTTGCTATCAGAACATGACGAGGTGTTCAAACTTGGTTGAACTGGTTTACCATCAGAGTCTGACTAGTAGTGCCAAAATATTCATCTCATATTTTAGCTTACTATCATAACAAAATGATGTATGAGATCCGAGTTTGGTGAAGTTTCAGGGCATGGTTATGAAAAACCAAAGCTAGATCATTAAGTAGAATAACTTGATCAATCTTGTCACTATATCAAAGTCTAGTCAATTTCCTTTGATCAAAGGTATGATTACGCATGACTTCTGAGTCTTTGGATTCTAGATCTCCTTTAAAGCTTCAGAATATGCATGTTAAGAGAAATTCAGTGAACTTTCTCATTCATGAGTCAAATAGGGTTAGAGGCAATAATAGCAAAATAATGTTTGGGAAAAGTTGAGATAAGATATATCAAAATCATCTATTTTCTCCCCCTTTGACAGAAATAAAAAATATTTAAAACATACAAAATAAAACTTCATTTATAAAATACCAAGATAAGATACCGATGTTTTAGAAACAAAAGAAACACTTAAGTTCTAAAAGGTAAAATAATGGTCTAGGGTTTTGGTGGATGAGGAGGAAGCATTGGAATGATGTCCTGGAGCATGCTGGTGATTGCAGAGTTTGTTGCATTGTTCTCTTCAATCTGCTTGTCTTGCATATCCAGACGCTCTCTGATAATATCCTTTTTCCCTAATTCTCATCTAGAGTTTCCTTCTAACTTAAAGGCATGTCTGCAACCACAATAGTCTTCACAATCCCAGAAAGGGAACCATCTTCAGTAAGATCCTTCTCATTAGGAACATTCTGACCAACAGTAACTTCAACAAGTTGGTTAGGCATCTCATATGCAGCTTCTTCTTCTGGTAGAACCACTTCAGGAAAAGGAAGCTGGAGAATCAGAGGAGGTGTTACACGTGCAGCAAGAATTGCATTATGCTTCCTCATGGATTACTTGGAGCAGAAGAACTGAATTTTAGTGGAGTGGGAAAACATCCACTATCTGAAATCAGGCTAAATGGCATCCATCTATTCAGGATTCATGCCTTCTAAATAACTATCCACCACAAAGTGAAGTCTGTCTTGAGCATCTTTTCCAAAAAGATATACTAAATCATCTAGGGGTGTTGGAAGGACTCCAATTCAAAGTAAACGAGGGTTAGAAGGGGTAGAGTATGGTTCGGAATTTCTGTCTGGTAGGGTTATGACTTTAATAGGTTTGGGTGAATTCAAGTTAGGAGAAATAGGTGAAGGAAGGAATATGACACTATCCATATCAATATCAGGATCATCTGACCCATACATAGGAACATCATAGTCATATAACTCGGAATGATAGGTTAATACAAGTTCTTCTTCAGAATCAGGTGACATAACATGAACTCGATCTAAACTGGAGGAGGTGTTGGCTTCAAGTTGTTTAAGAAAAGCAGCAGTTTGGTTAATGAGAGATAAAATGGACTCGGAAATGGTAGGGGTGTTTGTTTGAAGAACAAGAGGTTGAGAAGTGGAAACAAGAGAGGGTGAGGGTGAAGAATATATGGGAGTAGATGAAATTATATCCTTCTGACGAGATACAGTGGCACGAGACTTGCTTGAAGAACCATCTCCAACTTATGAACGAAATAAACTATAAATCTCAACATCATCATAAATGCTTCTGAGAACATAATTAGGAAAAATTTCTGGATGGTTAACTATTAGCTTCACAACAGGTTGTGGAGACACTCTGGGTGATTCCTTTTTCATTAAGTAATCCTCTAGATATAGAACTATGACTTCTAAAGAATCACTAGAATCAATTAAGTAACCTTCTTCCATAAAAGTTGGATGGAGTGTTGCTTCTAAATCTCGAGCTTCTGGAGGGATGATAACAGAAGATATCAAGGACATAAACTACAAATTCCTCCCATCAAAAAATCTTCCAAAACTTGTGACCAAATGATATTTCAGATTTTTCTGAGAAAGAAATTCCACCAGATTACTTTTGATTAGAAAGACTAAGATAAGTCTTCCCAAGGGTATCTACTTCTTGACATTAGAGGCACCATATGTAGAACTTATAATCATATCCCTTAGATATTTAAACAGTATAGAAGGAAGATTAATCTTGCTATTAGAAGCTAGAAAGAACATGTACTTCTCATCATTATAGATGCAATCAAGAGCATTTGTTGAGGATCTTTGACGAATGCATCCCATAATGATCTTAGCCCATACTCTGAGACATGGACGTAGATCTTTGAAAAACTTAGAATTCTTCTTGTTCATGATTTTTTTTGAAGTAACCAGTTTCCATATTTTCCTACTAATACTTCCATCATCAAGATTGCAACATCTTTTACCTTCTCCATCGTGATTCAGTATCTGGGAAATGGATCTCTCAGTGACGCAAATATTCATACCTACAACACTTGCTGGGATTTTCTCTTTAGTTTCCTGAGCCATAATCCAACACCGCTTCACTAGTTCATTGAGCACTGGTCCTTTAAGAAGATCGAAATAGGTTCTCCATTTGCTTTGATATTGTCGAAATCCACATGTAACTCATTAAGAACGATTAATTAAGAAATAGGAAAGAAACATTGAAGATCAGGAATTCCATCTTTCACTTGTTGAGGTTGTTGAGACGATGAAGAAACTTGAACCAATTGTCGAGCAGTTGAACCTTGTTGTTATTGATCAGCCATTGCAAACACAAACACGAACCAAAAAGGGGTTTTTGGGTTTTAGAACTTTTAGGGATTGAAAGAGAAAGTGTGGGATAGCAGTTGCGAAAGTGTGTGAAGCGAGAGTGAGTGGGTTTTAAATAGAGTTTTTTCAATGATTAAATTTTTTTGAATAATGCAAGAATTCTGACAAGAGTTAAAGCATAGAGATTTTCATCTAATCCAAAAAAATAACTTCTCTCAATGTGTTACCTCAAACGATTAGTGTGTTTCGATAAAAGACATTTGTAATTTATTAACCACAAACCTTTCACGTGCATGACAACAATTAATGAAGGAAACTCTTAAGTTTCCAAGGGACATAAGCTTTAAAAAATAAAAGATTTTGACTTAGGACACTTCTGATACATGCGAACTTCACTCATTAGAATCCTCGCATTCCATAAGCGAATGAAATAAAATACCCCAGAGTCTCATTTTATCATTCTCGAGATAACATTCTGAGATATCGTCTTTATCATTCTGGACATAAAACCATTTTTAAACTCTTAACCTATCATCAGCAAGGGGTTTTGTAAATATATCATCCCATTGATGGTTTGTATCTACGAATTTTAAAGATAAAATTCCCTTCTGAATATAGTCTATTATAAAATGATGTTTAATCTCAACATGTTTAGCTCTAGAATGTAAAATGGGGTTCTTAGATAAACAGATTACAGAAGTATTATCATAGAGGATGGGAATGTTACTCTCATATATCTGGTAGTCTTCTAACTAATTTTTCATCCATAGGATCTGAGTGTTGCATCTAGAAGATGAAAATACTCGGATTCTGCAGTTGAGAGTGCTATTGTTAATTGCCTCTTATTGGACCATGAGATCAGATTGTCTCCCAGAAACTGGAAACTTCCAGAAGTGTTTGTTCTCTCTAGTCTGTCTCCAGTATAATCAGCATCATAATAACCTACTAACTTGTATTCACTTGATTTTCTATAGCTCAAACCAAGGTTAGTAGTACCTTTCATATACCTAAAAATCCTCTTAATAATTGTTAAGTGTGATTCTCTAGGATATGATTGGAAGCAAGCACACAAGCAGGAACTGAATAAAATATCAAGTATAGAAGCAATCAAATATAATAGAGAACCTATCATACCTCTATATAGATTTCATTCTACCTTACCACTTACCTCATCCTTCTCCAGAATGCAAGTAGGATGCATATGCGTCTTTGCTGTCTTGCAATCTGACTAGTCAAACTTCTTCAGAAGTTATTTGGTGTACATGCTCTCATGAATGAAAGTTTATTCTAGGCCTTGGTTGATTTGGATTCCAAGAAAGAACTTGAGTTCTCCCATCAGGCTCATCTCGAATTTAGCCTGTATAAACTTGGAAAATTCCCCGCACGTGGTGCCATTAGCAGAACCAAATATAATATCATCAACATATATTTGAACTACCATAATGTCATTTTTTAAAGACTTATAGAACAAGGTAGTCAACCTTTCCTCTGGTGAAATAATTTTCTAAAAGAAAATTGCTCAATCTTTCATACCAAGCTATGGGAGCTTGTTTCAGACCATACAATGATTTCTCAAGTTTGAAAAAAACTGGGTTTTTATGATTTTCAAAACCAGGAGGTTGGTGTACATACACTTCCTCAATTATGTTGCCATTCAGAAATGTACTCTTAACATCCATCTGATATAATATGATGTTATGATTAATAGAAAACAAAATTAAGAGACGAATAGACTCTAACCTAGCAATAGGTGCAAAATTTTGTGTATAGTTAATTCCTTCTTGCTGACTATAGCCTTTTGTAGCCAGTCGAGCCTTGTTTCTTACCACTTATCCTTTTTCGTTGAGCTTGTTTATGAAGGTCCACTTGGATCCAATCACTTGGGTTCCTTTGGGTCTAAGCACAAGATCCCACACATCATTAATGGACAATTGATTCAACTCTTCTTGCATTTCCATAATTCATTATGTGTCCAAAAGCGTTTCATCAACATATGTAGGTTCTATGAGGGACACTGAACCCATAAGAGTCTCTTCGGAAGGTTTGAAAGAGGATCTGGTTCTAACTGGTTCAGTGTTGTCATCCAAAATCACTACAGAATGTGAAGACCTTTTCCTATGCTTCCTCAGAGGAGTCTGAGCTTCAACAATTTGTGGTTAAACATCTTCTGACTCCTTTTCTCTGGTTCCTTTGTAGCAGCTTTATTACCTTCAGAGCCTGAATACGTAATCTATAAATCTGTAAACAATTGATCCAGAGCCTATGATCTTCCCTTTCTGATCACCTCTAAAACCCATGAAGCCTCCAGATTTAGGTTCCAGTCTTTGGAACATATGCCTTCTTCTCATCATGTGTCACGAGCAACCAGAATCCAGGTACCACGACTGGTGTCTTAACTTTGTTGTTAAGGATATTTACAACATAGATTATCTTCTTCTTAAGTACCCCTAACTTCCTGGGTCCTTTCTTGTTAGTCTTCTCAGAGTTGTTAACAACCTTTGGTTTTGATGCAGGATAATCATATCAAATTACATGATTAAAACAGGATTTTGCTTTTGGTTTTGCCTTAGGTTTTAAAATAGGTTTTTCTTTTTCTTTAGGCATAAAACCAGAAGAATTAAATAAAGAGTTTTTGGTTTATCTTCTTTTTTAGAATCATATTCTTCACCAGAATCATAACCAATGCCTCTTGTACCTTTTATGCTAACACAATAGATCATTGAAGCCATTACGCTTCTACCTAGACTTCTAGCAATAAATTTATGGAAATATTTGTCACATTTCTTTATGACATCATCAGTACTTACATAAGCTTCAGAAATAATTTCCTTATCAAGTTTAGAAGTCTTGCTTTTGAGAGCAGAGTTATCATTCTTAAGATTTTTTTTCATTAATAGTGGAGAATTGTTTCTTAAGTTTACTGTGTTCTTCAGAGACAAATTCATGGCCCTTTTTAAGTTCATTTTATTTTCTCTGAAGCTCCTGGTGTTTTTCCATAATCCCAAATAAAGAAAATGTTAATTCAGAATGAGATAAGTCATAAAATACTTCTTCAATGTCTGAATCAGATTATGCTTCTGCTTCTGATTGGATCTTCTCATCAGAAGCCTTAATTCTCGCCATCAGCGCCACATTAGCTTGATCTTCCAGAGAATCATCTTCTGAAGAATCATAATCATCCCAGGTTGCCATTAGCCCTTTCTTCTTTCCTCTGAAATCTTTTTTTTATTTCTCTATTTATTGTGATTGGCATTATGTTTGGTAAAACTAAGTTAGCTTAGACATGTTGAATGAAGATGTTCTATCAACTAGAGCAACATATCGAATGCGATGTCCTATGTTGGTTCTTTTGACATCGTGAATTTTTACAGCTGGAATGTTGGATTTTTTAGTTTGTTACAGATGTAGAATATTCAGTAATATATTATCTATCCAATGTGGCACTTTGCTTGAAGATTTAAAAAGATTCAAGCTGATTTCAAGGAGATTTGTTAGTTTCTAATTATAGAGGTAATTGAGGAAACTAATGATTGATGTCCTATTTTTGAGGAGATAATTCTGTAAAGCATCTATCATATCCAATCGCATATGTGAAGCCCAAATCCAGTCCATTGAAGATTATAAATAGAAGGCTTCAACCCTAGTGCATGTTGTCGAACTTACTTTTCATTGTGTTAGGGTTTATATGTTTATTGTGAGCCTATCGGTTATCATATTGATGAACGAGTATGATTGTTTTTTAGTTGTAAGTTATATCATTTACTCTAAAGCTTTTAAGCAGTGAATGATTGTGTGTCTTTGAAGTGTGACTTATGTATTGTTTTTTCTAAGTGTTTAGAATTGGCCAATCATTGTGCTGTGATTGTAAGGGATTTGAGAAGGGTCTCATACATATGGGAGTCTTAGGTAGAAGTTAAGAAAGGGTAGTGATTAAGTGAGAATTTGTAAACGAGGGGAGTTTAGCTTAGAATTGATACTATTAGTAGTTAACTTGATCCCTGGCTTGGTAGCCCCCAAAGTAGGTGTTGGTGTACACCGAACTGGGTTAACAATCCCGTGTGTTCTTTACTTCTCTGCACTTTGTTTATCATATATCTTGTCATTGTGTGTTTGTTCAGAGAAAGGTGTCTCGACATCTTTTAGGACATCTGAAATCTGAATACCAGAATTTCAATTGGTATCAGAGCAAGCATCATGCTCTGACTCTGGGTGAGGTTCAGGGAAGATACTTTCTGGTACAATGGACAAGGAAAGATGATTTTTAATAGACCACCCATTCTTAATGGAACCAACTATGACTATTGGAAAGTTTGTATGGTGGCCTTTATCAAAAATGTGTACAATAAGGCTTGGAAAGTTGTGGTCAAAGGTTAGGATCCACCAAAGACTGTAGGTCTTGATGGGAAAGCTACTAATGTGTTGAAGGCTAAAGAAGATTGGGATGATAAAGATGAAAAAGCATCATAGGGAAACTCAAAAGATTTGAATGCCATATTCAATGGAGTGGACAAGAATATATTCACGCTAATAAAAAATTGTACTATTACTAAAGGAGCTCGGGAGATCCCGAAGACTGCTTATGAAGGTACCTCTAAGGTGAAGATGTTAAGGCTCTAACTTCTTACCACTCAGTTTGAAAATTTAAGAATGAAGGAGGATGAAAGTGTTCATGATTTTTACATGAATATCATTGAGATAGCCAATGCTTCAGGTGCTCTAGGGGAGAAAATGTCAGAAGCCAAGCTGGTAAGGAAGATTCTCATATCTCTTCCAAAGAGGTTTGGCATGAAGGTGACTGCTATTAAAGAAGCTCAAGACATAAAAAAACATGAAAGTTGATGATCTCATGGGATCCCTTCAAACCTTTGAGTTAGGGATAAATGAAAAAGCTGAAAAAGAAGAAGAGCATAGTCTTTGTCTCCAACACTGATGACCCATGTGATGAGCGTGACTTGGATACTGGAGAAGGGATGTCTAATTCCATTGTGTTACTTGGAAAAAAATTCAACAAAGTGTTGAAGAAAGTTAACTGGAAATCAAGATCAAATGTCAAGAACAAGTCTTTTGATAAGTCATTTGACATCAACAAGAATCGAGATTTTGGATGAAGAGATGAAACTAGTGACAAATCCAGCCAAGGAAGAGGAGTTTAGTGTTTTGAATGTGAATGGTTTGATCACATAAAGTTTGAGTGTACCACCTATCTCAAGAAGTAGAGAAAGGTCCGTATGTGTCTTGGTCAGAAGAAGATTATGACAGTGATAGTGTTTAGGAATCAACCAAACAAGTGATTGCCTTGTCCAGATTTTGTGATTCAGATAATGGAACAATTGTTGGAGACTTGACTTTGGAAGATCTCACTACTTTTTATAGGGAGTTATTCCTTGAAAGTCAAGAAAGGAGTCAATTGATCAAAAGGAAAAAAGATCATTATTGCTCAACTAGAGGCTGAAAAAGAAGAACAATTGTCTATTATCTTTGGTCTAGAAACTGAAAAAGTATAGCACCTATCTGCCATCACTGTATTGAAGGATGAAGCTACTTTTCTCAAGTCACAACTTGATAATATGACCAAGTCTGTTAGAATGCTCAACAATAGTTCTGACATACTTGATAATATTATTAAGTCTGGAAAGAATGCTGGAAATGTTCGAGGGATTGGATATGTCAACCTATTTACCGCTCTGGATGAAACATTTATTCTAATTGGGAAGAATGTTTTCAAGATTAAGGATCTTGGTTATGTTAATCAAGGAAAAAGGGTTGATGTGAAGAGTGTACCTCCAAAGAAGAAACAAAAGTAGAAGATGTTGAACCACATGTCTCAACATCAACAGAGACATCAGAAGAAGTGCAACGGAGGCAGGAATCAACAATGGAGATGTGATTATTGTGGAAGGTTTGGGAATTTAAAATCCTTCTGCTACAAATTATTTGGGTATCTTAATTCTATTACACAGTGTAGTAGAACTTTGGATATTATTAAAGCCAAGTCTAAAAGTCTTCCCAAGAGCGACACTCTTGGACTCGTAGTTCATACGACACTCAGAGCTTCTACGAGAGAGGATTAGTTTTTTGATAGTGGCTGCTCTAGACACATGATTGGCGTTAAGAAATTCCTTGTAGACATTAAAACACTTTCCTCTAGTTATGTCACCTTTGGAGATGGGTCAAAAGGTGAAATAAAGGGTGCTGGAAAGATGAGTTGCTCTGGTTTGCCAAATCTCAATAAAGTTTTGTTTGTTAAAGGGATAACTGCTAACTTGATAAGCATTAGTCAACTGTGAAACCAAGGTATCAAAGTCAACTTTACTGCATTTAAATGTCTAGTAACAAATAAGAAGAATGAAGTTATCATGAAGGGGGTCAGATCAAAAGACAATTGTTACTTGCTGATTCCTCAAGAAACAACCCACTCCTCCACATGTTTGATGCCAAAATAGGTTTAGATGAAGTTACTTCAGAAGAAAGTTGACCGGTTACTCCTAAAAGGCACGGAGAAAGTCCAACCAAAGGAAGAAGACATATGTACTTCTAAGCTGAACATGGAGAAGAGAAAATTTTGTGGAGAATATGAAGTAAGAAAGCAAACCAAGATGTCACTCACAAAGTTGCATCATCAATTTACTTTCAAGAGGTCAGAAATTCTTCATATGGCGCTAATGAAATCTAAGCAGGTTAACAGTACTAGTAGAGAGAAATATATTGGTTTAATTGCTGATGAAATTTCAAAACCTGCATGGATGAACACTATCAAAGGAAAACATAAAGATGCTGAGGAATTATAGCAATTACTGATGGGGAAGAATACATTCTCTATCCTTCCTCCATGTTATTGTGGTTACAATGGTTAAAGAGTGGGACAAAGACTCTTTGCAAAGGATTGACCTGAAGAAGAATTAAATGGCGGGAAAGGTCAGTAGTGACACTCCTAAAATTGGTGATAGAGTCAAGGAGTGAAAAAGGAACTTTGATAGAGGAAAAAGGTGGATGATCATTATAATATGATCAAAATTATCTTGTTCCCTTAGCTATAATATACTCTTACTACTATTGCTGAAGGTGGTGCGTTTGAATGATGTCCTATCAAATGTTACGACATCTATTTTGATGTGTGATTATGAAAGGTTCATATTGGTGTTTTTCTTTTAAATTATATCTTGAGGGGGGGAAATAATAATCTAGAATAACATGGGAGAATGGAATATCACTATTGTGAAGAAGACATCTGCTATATGTGGATTCATCATGAATCGCCTTGGTCATCCATGAGTATAGGGCGGTTCATATATGGAACTCTTTAGAGTGTGTGAAGTGGTGTGATCATACCATTGTTCACGTTGGTGTTGGGAAATCATGTCAAGCTTAGTATGTCTCTAGGAATCAGGAGGATATATGTCTAAAAAATATATAGTTCTCTTTCCTGTGTTCAGATAGTTATTACCTTGGTGGCAGTTTCTTTGGTTAAATGCTAAAAGCAACACTCTTGGTCAAGTCTGATGAAGCCAGAGAGTTTAAATAACTATTTTGTGTGGCTTCTAGTTCATGCTTTGTGGATAGTATGACAAGGGGTTTGAAGGGCAGGTATGCAGGATGTTGTGAATAGCATGTCCACATTGCTCCTTAATTTAGAGACATGTGAGATAACAATGTTGGAATTGTTCAATAGTCAAAGAGAGAGGTAGATCAGTCTTTTTTCTCTCTCCTGAATTGAGTGGTTCACTGATAACAAGAAGTATCTTATCCTTCTTGGAAATTGCTTGCGCTAACCGGTTATTTCTTTACATCAAGGAAATGATACAATCTCTAATAAATTCACTGGTGTTTAAATGCCTCTTACTAGTTTTTATTGGTTCCCCTCCGTTTTGTTCAGCTGTGTGTTCTTTCATACTCAAGCTCAGTTTGTGTCAATTTTAGCTAAAAAGGGGGAGAGTATTCTTGTTTTTATTGTCGATTCTTATTTTTCTTGTTAAGGGTTATTTCTTCTGGTGTGCAACAACTAAGGGGGAGTATGACTTTCTGGGATAAGGGTTTTTAGTTCCTTCATCTGATGAGTCTCATGTCTTGGATATATACATGATGTTTTTCAAGATGTTCTAACATCTTGTCTGGTCTAGTGTTTTTTCAGTCACATGGTCTTCTAACTTGGGTCATTTAGGTTAGAATTTTTTGGTATCTTGAGGCTGCAGGGAAATTCTATTGGGTTTTTGTGACAAGAATTGGTTTGGAGTTTGAGGGGGAGTAAGTTGGTTGTTCTTGAAGATGTAGTTTATCTTCTTCCTTGTGTACACCAAATGTCTTCATCATGGGTGTATTGTATAAAAATGAAAGCAGTAATGAAAGTGTTATTCTCTGAAGTGGTACTTAGCAGATTTTGTATTTTGGGTTGTACTACTTTGAAGACTTATCAGACGTGATGTTCTTATATGTTAAGAATTTGGTATTCACTTATTGTGTAGCTTCCACTAGCTATTGCTCTGATATTTGTGTTATGACTTCTGTTGTTGTTGCGTCTCTAATCGTGTGTGTGTTTGCGTGCTTCCTAAACCTGAGCTATTTCTATTTAGGTGGAAGATGTGTGTTGTACCCCAAAATTTGCCCTCCTAGTTCAAAAGACTTCTTCATACTCTTAAGGTTTCTCAAGTGTTTAAAACTACTCAAGGATTGATCAGACAAACCCCTCTCCTAAGCAATGGCCTACAACTAGGGTTTTGGTATTCTAAAGGAAAATGGGACTTCTAATTCCTCAAGTGAGTTTCATGGTTCCTCATATGCTTCAAAGAATCCTCATGTCAAGTTTCAAGCCTCACATCATAAATTTGCTCAGTCAATTGCTCAGATAAGTGAAAATCAACTATATTAGGCAAAAAGTCAATTATGGTGAACATACAGTCAAACTTCAAGATTTTTGGTTAACATGAAGATTTTGAGGTAAAATACATCATTTGATCAAGGTTTGATCATGATTCATCAAGAAAACTCAAAGATTCATCAAAAGTCAAAAGTTGCTAAATTAGGGTTTTCTTTATGAGAAGTCAACTAAACTTTGACCAAGCATAACTTTCACATACTTCATCAGATTTTTCTCAACAAAAGCTCATTTTTAAGGAAATTCAATTCTCTACAACTTTGTCTCTCTAAGCTCAAGTCCAAAAAAATGCTTCATTTGGGAGATATGGGCCAAAACATTATAGGTCATTTTAAAAGTTAACAAAAAGACACTTTTTGTAAAAGCAATTTACATCAAGATAAAATCTTCAAATGGAAAAATGACCAACATAGAGATTGTAGGGGACATCCTGAGGTTCTAAAAAGTCTAAGATCACATTCATATGATAAAATTGAGAGAGTTATGATTGGTACAAGTTGGGCAATTTTGAGAAAATGCATGAAATCCAATTTGAGCAAACTTGAATTTTTGGGCTAATGGGCTTATCTTTTAGAGTCCAAACGTGTTCTTAACCTCATAATGGACCTCTAAATATATTCATACAACCTTTTAATTTTTTATTTCATTTATTTTGATTTTATTTATTTAAATTCAAAATTAAATCAAATAAATATTAAATGGAGGTGCAAGGCATAAAAGGCTTTTGTTTCAAATATTTTGGAGGCCCAAAGACATGTTGTAAATTGTGTGAATTCATTTGTGGAGCAAATCTTCATGTTTGGGAAGATTTACACTTTTTTTCAAACAAAATAAAAGATATAATTATAAGAGATCCAAACCCATTTTTCTTGACCTAATCTCTTCCTATATATATGCTCATTATCTTCAAACAAAGGACACAAAAAACAACCCTGCAAGAACACTCTCTCAAAATATTAAATTTTGTCAAACTAAGGCAAACTTGAAACCTCTCATACAACCAATTTCAAAGCAAAGTAACCATCCAAATCGACTCCTGGGATATCATAGGGTGAGTTGGGATCATTCTTGATGATCAAAGAGGCTTTAAACACGCATCTCATGCATCACCGATTTCCATACTTTTGTTAATTTCATATTTTTATTTTTTACCATGCTTTGATTCATACTAATGACTCTAATGTGTTCCTGAGATGTAATAGCACAGGTCTGAACCTTCACATGAGTCTCATAATGCCAGAATCGTGTATCACCATGTTTGCACCAATTCGCTCTATTTTCCTTGTATCTCATTATGCAGAATGATTCAGCTAAAACTAAGGCCACCAATGTATTCACAAGGTTCAAATTAGGGGTAGGGTCTCTTTTGATCATTAACGGTCGTTATTTTACAGGTTGACAAAAAGAAGCTCGTCGAAGAAGATGACCATAGCTAGGGCTCCAGCGCCTCTCTGGTCCATCTATTTTGGATTATTTTATATTTATTTGTTTCAGTTATACAACCGGATGTAACAGCCACCCCAGTGGCAGGACGCGCGCGTACTAAGGCTTTGTTCTCTAAGGGTGTGGGTTTGATCCCTGTCTTTTGCAACTTTTTTGCTATTTTTCCAATTCATGCAGGTTTACAATATAATGTGTAACGCCTATTCTTCAGACACAAACTAACGCCTGGTGCAGTGGAAAGCAAGGCATTGAAAGGATATGAGGGCATGGGTTGAACACCCACCCCATGCATTTTGCCTTTTTCTTAGTTTCTAATTTTTTCCTTAATTTTTCTTCCCCTAACCCTAATTTCTCTTTTTAACTAACCATTAACCTAATATTTTCTTAACACTCACAAATTAGGTTTAGGTTTATTTCTAATTAACATTTAATTAATTAATTAACTTTTTTTAATATTAAAATTAATAAGAATTTTAGGTTTTAATTAATTATCAACTTAAATTATTTTCTACAAAAATCACAATAACATTTTCTTTTCTATTTTCTAATTTTTCTTTTTCTTATTTCTATTTAATTTTCCTAGATCAAGTGTATAGGTGTTGGCTCCTAAATTCGACACCTTTGTTTTGATTGATATCAGCCATTAAAGCTGAAAGATGCTTTCGACTGGCTAAGTCATCGAAGTGACCGTCGAAAGATGGTAAAAGTACTTAGAAGATTTCTTCCAAGGAAGAAGGCTGATTGCCTTCGACGTCGAAGGAGTTTTTCGTCGAAGATGTCTCTTGACGAAAGTGTTCGATGGTTCAGAATGGAGCAGTTTGAAATTCAAGCGTTTGGAGGGAAAACGGTTTCCAGCAGTTACCACGTGCAAACGTGCAAGGATCTGGAGCGTCGAGCATGGAGAACGTGCCAAGTGGATTGATCTCGAAGCAGTGTAACTGCCCGACGGTTACTTGGGATGTTTTAGTATAAGTAGGAGTAGACATGTAGTTTCTCGCGTGTGTTCACAATTCTATACAAAGTCACTCATTTAGATTCGAGTACCCAGCGTGTGAGAAAGAATTGTTGAGAAATGTATGTGTGAAACACCAATTTTATCAATTAAAGTCATTTACTTTGCCAGAATTTTACTTGCTTTTCTCTTTACATTTCCTGTCGAACCCTTTACTTTAAAGCCTTGTTTATTTTACCAAGTCTTTCCTTTATGCAATTTACTTGAAACCTTTTTATTTAAAGCCTTATCCACCTTAATCAAACTTCAAAATCAACCTATGTCCTAGGATCAATCTGATCGATCCTGCGAGTAACCAAATAAGTAACCATTTGGAGGATCAGCGGTTGTTTACCAAAACCCAACGTAAACAAATTGGCACACCCGGTGGGACTGTGTGTTGATTGTTGAAAATAATCTCATCTTTTCGAGTTGTATGTTATTGAGAAGTGGTAGAATATACACTAACGATAACAATACTGCAAGAAGAAGGGAAGAGATGGCGACTCCGCCAAACAATAACGAAATCCCACAAACGACTGTGGGAGCAACGGTTAGTATGACCGTAAGTGAAGCGACGAATGTTGGTTCGACACCAGCAGTGTCGGTCACAACCACGAGGCCAATACCTTCGTTAACAGGCCCTAGGATACCTTTGGGAACTCCCCCACCAAGGGGAAATATAGGCACAAGGCCTGTGGTTCCCCCAGGATTTATTCCATTCTATGGCATGCCAACTTCTGAAATGGCAAGCCTGACGAATGCTGCGTCCACTTTTTCAGACCCTTTCGTGAGTGCCTCTTCGCCACTCCAAGGCTCTGGAGTAGGCATGGCGAATAGAAATAGGACCCAACTCTTAGGAGGAACGTCCCAAGTAGCCCATGGCCTTACAAATGCCTCGACAGCAGTCTTGAGGCAACAGATGGACGAAAGCAACCATGATATGGTGCAAATGTTGGCACAAACTTTGAGTACAGTGTTAAACCCTCTAATACAAAACACTACTCAATCGAATCAGCAAATGACAGCGCAAATGGGGCGTTTAGCTGATTTCTTTGGAGTACCCCAACCTATTCGACAGCCCCAAAGGGCGCAAACAAGGGGAAACCAGGGGATATTTGTAGAGGAAGAAACCACCATTAACCAGGCTCAACAGCCTGTCGAAGAAAACCTTAGGGAACGATTGGAACAACCTGTCGAAGAACCTAGGGTAATAACCCCAGAGGTAAGGTTAGTTAACAGAAACCAAAATGCTGACGAAGTGGTTCAGCATATCCAACACCAAAACATGGGTTTGGAAAACAATCTGGCAACCATGATTGAAAGGATCATGACTCAGAATGGGATGAACATGGGCTTTCGACGGCCCAACTTTACATCTCCATTGTCAGAATATGTGTTACAAACGGACTTACCTCCTAGATGCAAAGTCCCCAAATTTACCAAGTTCTCTGGGGACACGACAGAATCTACTGTCGAGCATGTGGCAAGATACTTAATCGAAGCAGGAGACATTTCGAATAACGAAAACCTAAGGATCAAGTACTTCCCAAGTTCTTTAACCAAGAACGCTTTTACTTGGTTTACAACTCTCCCCCCCAATTCGATCCATCATTGGACCCAGTTGGAAAGATTGTTCCATGAACAATTCTACATGGGGCAAACCAAGATAAGCCTGAAAGAACTGGCCAGTGTGAAGAGACGTTTCACTGAACCTATAGACGAATATTTGAATAGGTTTAGGTTGCTCAAGGCGAGATGTTTTACACAAGTGCCAGAACATGAGTTGGTCGAAATAGCCGCAGGCGGTTTAGATTATTCCATTAGGAAGAAGCTAGACACTCAGTACCTAAGAGACATGGCCCAACTGGCCGATAGAGTTCGACAGGTCGAACGCCTCAAAGCTGAAAAAGCTAAGGCAACGAAAACTCACAAGAGAGAAAGAATAGCGTACGTTGAGATGGATGACGAAGATCTAGAATCCTTCGACGATACTTTAACTGTCGAAGAAGGAGAAGTCGATTTAGCAGAACTAAAACAAGGGCCACCATACTCTTGTAAACAGTTAGTCCCCTCAAATGGGAAAAATCCCATTGGTCCAGATAGGACCAACGATAGGTTCCCAAAAAAGACTTATAGTTTCGACATCACAAAATGTGATGAAATATTCGACTTACTGGTTAAAGATGGCCAAATGATAGTACCCCCAGGGGTAAAAGTACCTCCTCTTGATCAAAGAAAGAAGAGAGGTTTTTGCAAATATCATAATTTTTTGGGCCATAAAACTTCTCAATGTTTTCTTTTCAGGAATCTTGTGCAAGACGCTATTGAGGAAGGGAGATTAAAGTTTGCAGACAAATCCCCCATGGCTGTCGACTCCAATCCACTGAAGGCTGAAGCCCACTATGCAGAACCCTCTGAGGTGAACATGATAGAGGCAACCAGGATCCAGTCGAAGAAGCCAGGAATTACTATGGTCGAAGTCTCAAAGGACCATATCAACATGCCAATCTTTGGCAGTTTTTCTGGAAATTTATCCAGGAAGACAATTGAAGCTGTCCAGAAAGCGGTCGAGAACCCGAAGACGAAGACTGCTGAAGCACAAAAAACTGGATCAAAAGCCAGTTCCCACTTGGCCAATGTTCAGGGCCAGACGGAGAATCTGGAAATACAAATGAAGCAGTTAACTCTTGCTAACAAGGATACAATGAATATCAACATGGTCGAGCTTTCTGATCCAAAAACATCAGAAGAGGCCATAAGGCAAGAGCAGGCTAATAAGACGGCTTTCCCTCGGGAAAACGAAAACTTGGCAGATTTTTTACAAAGATGCCAGAAAAAGAAATCAGAGGTGATGCTGTGTCCAAGATGCAGTTCGATCTTTGATAAAAAAGCTGCTGAGCACATTCAAGGCGTGAGAGCAGCGAACAAGAGAAGGGAGAATGCTGACCTTCGACATGATCCCAGAAGGGGTTCTAACCAAGACAAGAGGCCATTGACCTTTAGGCCTCCAACAAATGTGCCAGTAGACACTTGGTACAAAACCTCTGGCCGGAAAAGGCCAAGTGAGGAGAAATGGCACTCTTTCGACGTGCCAAGAGGTTCCTCTTTGACTCAAAAGAAAGAGCCTCAAGTTGCTGCACCTAAGGTTGCTCAAGTGTCCAGCAACTACAAGGGTAAAAATCCTATGTCTCGATCCCAATGGAGGAGATATCAAAGGAGACGAAAAGCTGAAAGGGAGGCTGCCAACGAACCTAAGGCAGAAACTAGCTCGAATGTTCCTCAAAGGAAACAAAGGAAGCCTCTTGAGAGAGAGCCAGTTACCAACAGGCTAGTTTGGCCTAACCAAAGTGAAGTCGAAGACGAAGACGATGCTGAGTCCGACGATACTTTGGACATAATGGTGAATATTGTTTCAGTGCTGCCCAGGGAATTCAATCGACAGGTAGAAGTCGAAGCAAATGACTGGGAGGTGGAACAAGAAATGGCCAAACATAGGCCAGTGTGCTATTTTGTCATGGACAATGGCACTACTGAGGAACAAAATGGCTTCTTCGAGCCACCTACAGAGGCGATGAAGAATCACCTCAAGCCTTTGTTCATAAGGGCTAAGCTCGAAGAGACTACTGTGAATAAAATATTGGTCGACTGTGGGGCAACTATCAATATTATCCCTCACTCTATGCTAAGGAAGATTGGCAAAAGAGATGAGGAAATTAAACCTCACAATATGGTCCTGTCGAACTATGAGGGCGGCATTGGGACCACCATGGGAGTGATCCAGCTAGATATCAAAGTTGGGTCCATCCTTCGACCAACGATGTTCATGGTCATATCGGCCAAACCTAACTACAACCTTTTGTTAGGCCGTGAGTGGATCCATGGTGTAGGCGCTGTGCCTTCATCGATGCACCAAAGACTGCTGCTATGGCGTCCAGATGGGATGGTCGAAAACATAGAGGCGGATCAAAGCTACTACCTTGGCGAAGTGAATCACTTGGGTGTGGCAGATTTCGACAAAAACTTGGCTCACATAGGGCCATGTCCGACACCTGACTTCGACATGGCGCCAGCGCCAAACACCTTTTGTTCCCTATACCTGCATCCTGAGCATGGTTTCCAATGGGACAGAGAAGACTTGTCCCACATAGACTTCAGTGGGCTAACTGATATCCAACCAACTGGTTGGGGAAGTGAATTCAGTGATAATGACAGAGTCACAATCTTTGAAGCGAATTTCGGCTTATGTGGCCGAAACCAAGATGATAACGGCTCTCGAAGCCGAAGTAAAGTACATGGCCACACAGGCCAATGATCAACAATTATCTGCTGTTGGCCCAGGAAAGGATTTCGATCCAAAACCTCCTGATATCATGCCAGAAGAAATGCAGGAACAGAGGCTCGACGCCATCTATGACGATGAGCCTTTGGGCTTCGAAAAGGATCCCTTGGCGAACAACATTAAAATGTTAGCACAAGACCCTTTAGAAGAAATCAATTTAGGCGAAGGATCAGAGAAAAGGCCAACTTACATCAGCGCCAAAATTGATCCAGAACTTAGGTTGGAAGTAATCCAATTGCTGAAAGAGTTTAAAGACTGTTTTGCATGGGATTATGACGAAATGCCTGGTCTCGACAGAGGATTGGTAGAACTTCAGTTGCCAATCAAACCTGGGAAGAAGCCTATCAAGCAAAATCCAAGGCGCTTCGCTCCTGAAATACTGTCGAAGATCAAAACGGAGGTCGAAAGACTTCTGAAATGTAAATTCATCCGTGTTACAAGGTATGTCGAATGGATTGCAAATATTGTGCCAGTAATTAAGAAAAATGGCACATTAAGGGTGTGCATAGATTTCAGAGATTTGAATGCTGCCACCCCCAAAGATGAATATCCTATGCCTGTGGCGGAAATGCTAGTCGATTCTGCCGCTGGTTATGAATACATGAGTATGCTCGATGGTTATTCAGGATATAATCAAATATTCATTGCTGAAGAGGACGTGTCGAAAACAACTTTTCGATGCCCTGGGGCCTTAGGCACTTACGAATGGGTAGTGATGCCTTTTGGCCTAAAGAACGCTGGGGCAACGTACCAGCGAGCAATGAATACTATCTTCCATGATTTTATTAACACTTTTATGCAAGTGTATATTGATGATATTGTTATAAAATCTGTTTCCAGGAAGAATCACATTGACCACCTTCGACAATCATTCGAAAGAATGAGAGAACATGGTCTGAAGATGAACCCTTTGAAGTGTGCGTTCTGTGTGAAAGCTGGAGATTTCTTGGGCTTCGTTGTCCACAAGAAAGGAATCGAAATCAATCAGAACAAGACGAAGGCAATTCTGGAAGCGAAAGCGCCATCGAATAAGAAGGAATTGCAATCTCTCTTAGGCAAGATAAATTTCTTAAGGAGGTTTATATCTAATCTAAGTGGGAAAGCTCAGGCCTTTTCACCCTTACTTCGACTGAATAAAGAGGGGTTCGAATGGGGGCAGGAGCAACAAGAAGCCTTCGACAAAATCAAAGGGTACCTCACTAAGCCACCTATTTTGGTGCCTCCTTGTAGCAATAGGAGTATGAGATTGTACATAGCTGCATCTGACAAAACTCTGGGAAGTATGTTAGCCCAAGAGGATGAGAATGGAGTCGAAAGACCCATTTACTATCTCAGTCGAGTTTTGAATGATGCAGAAACTAGATATAGCGAAGTTGAAAAATTGTGTCTATGTCTGTATTTTTCTTGTACAAAACTCAAGCAATATATAAAACCAGTTGATGTTTATGTTTCGTCTCATTTTGATGTTTTCAAATATATGTTGTCGAAACCTATCTTGCATAGTCGAATTGGCAAATGGGCATTAGCATTAACTGAATACTCCTTGACCTTTATGCCTCTTAAGGCAGTAAAAGGACAAGTGGTTGCAGATTTCATAGTCGATCACTCAATTCAAGTCGAGGATATTAATTATGTGGAGATAGAACCTTGGAAATTCTACTTCGATGGTTCCAGCCATAAAGATGGAACAGGAGTAGGAGTCTTGATTATTTCTCCAGATAAAATTCCAACAACATTCAAGTACAAAATAGCAGGTTCTTGTTCGAACAATGAGGCTGAGTATGAAGCTCTAATTACTGGCCTTGAGATATTGTTGGAATTGGGGGCAACTCGAGTCGAAATAATGGGAGACTCAGAGTTAGTCATCAAGCAAGTCACAAAGGAGTATAAATGCATAAGAGAGAATCTCATTATGTACTTTGTGATAGCAAATCGTTTGTTGAAAAAATTTGAAAGTGTCAATATTCGACACATACCCAGAGTCGAAAATCAAATAGCCAATGACTTGGCACAAATCGCATCTGGGTATAAGATTTCAAAAACGAGATTACAAAGAGCAATCGAAGTTCGAGAGAAGATAAAAGCAACTTGTCTATCCCCAACAGACTTGGAATCGACGAGACTAGGATATGCTGATCACAGTAACTTCGAGATTTCGTTCATTGATAATTTGTCAGAGCAAGATTGGAGGAAACCTATTGTGGACTATCTTCAAAATCCAGGAGCTTCGACAGAACGAAAAACAAAATACAGGGCGTTGAGTTTTGTACTCATGGGTAATGAGTTATTCAAGAAGACGCCTGAAGGGGTGTTGCTGAAATGTTTGAGTGAAACTGAAGCATACATAGCCCTTTCGACGACGCATGCTGGGGCATGTGGGGCTCACCAAGAAGGCCATAAGATGAAATGGTTGTTGTTTCGACAAGGACTATATTGGCCCACTATGCTGAAAGATTGTGTTGAGTTCGCCAAAGGTTGCCAAGAGTGTCAAGTTCATACAGGCATCCAACACGTACCAGCAAGCGAACTTCACTCGATAGTGAAGCCTTGGCCCTTTAGAGGATGGGCGTTGGATCTTATTGGAGAGATTCGACCAGCATCATCAAAGAGTCAGAAATACATATTGGTAGGCATTGATTATTTTACTAAGTGGATCGAAGCTATCCCTTTAGTCAATGTGGACCAAGAAAATGTCATTGAATTTATTCAAAAGAACATTATCTTTAGATATGGAATTCCCGAGACAATAACAACTGATCAAGGGTCAGTTTTCACTGGTCGAAAGATGCAGGAATTTGCTCAGGAAACAGGTTTCAAACTCCTAACATCCACGCCTTATTATGCACAGGCGAATGGTCAAGTCGAAGCAGCTAACAAAGTGGTGATTGGCTTGATAAAGAAACATGTTGGGAAGAAGCCAAAGAATTGGCATAAGACGTTAGACCAGATTTTATGGGCTTGTCGAACGTCCCCAAAAGAAGCCATTGGTACAACACCATATAGGCTAACTTTTGGCCATGATGCAGTGTTGCCAGCAGAAATTTGTCTTCAATCTGCAAGGGTTCAGAAGCATTATGATATTCCTTCTGAGGTTTATTGGAACATGATGTTAGATGAACTGGTGGATTTAGACGAAGAGAGATTACGCGCTCTCGACTTACTCAGGCTTCAGAAGAAAAGAGTAGAAGACTCTTATAATAAAAAGGTAAAATCTAAGGTATTTTTACCTGAAGAACTAGTTTGGAAGGTAATTCTTCCCATGGATCGAAGGGATCGAAGCATGGGGAAATGGTCACCCAAATGGGAAGGACCCTTCAGAGTTATCCAAACTTTTTCTGGTGGAGCCTATGAAGTCGAAGAGTTAAGTGGAGATAAAAGGCTCTTGAGAGTAAATGGTAAATATTTGAAAAAATACAAACCTATACTTCAAGAGATAAAAATAAAATAATAAAAGAGCAAGTCTAAATTAACCATAAAAATGCCAAAATGGAAATTTTATTAATTTCAGCCAAGATGGCAATTGTTGTCGAATAACGATTACAGAAGATGGTTACAAAAGAGAATCAATCAAAAGGTAAGAGAGTTCCTGAGTCGAAGATACTTGGCGTGCTGCAGCTCCAACCTCTTCTTGCACCAGGAGTTTTCCTGCACTAGTTTGGCAATTTGAGCGTCGAGGCTTTGGGCCTTCTCAGCAAATTCCAGGCCTTGTTTGATCTCAGTCTGGCTCTCGGTGTCTGAGATGGTCGAAAGAATTTCCTCCTTGAGTACAGTGTTGGCGTTTATCTTCGCCTCTATCTCTGCGATTTGTGCCTGGAAGGAAACATTCTCTCGATCAATGGCATCAACTCTTTCCTGCGCAGACGTTTTTTGTTTAGACAACTCAGCAATTCGAGAAGTCGAATCTGAGACAGCAGTCCACGCAGATGAGCTTTTGCCATACAACACTTCGAGCTGACTGTTAAACCCTCTTTGGCGCCTGTAATCCGCTGAGACTTGATCAATCATAGAGTGTAACTCCATGATCAAATCTGAGATTTCTGGGGCTACAGCTTCAAAGTCGACAGCATTCAAGACCTCCTTTAAGCATGATGGAGCAGTGGGGTCTCCCTCTAAAGTCTTCATCAAGTCCCTCTTGAAGAACTGGGCCTTAACCTTCGCCAATGCATCATCAAGAGGAGAAGTTTCAGTAGACTTCCCCGACAGGGTAGGAATTTCCTGACTAGTGTCAGATGAACTCTTACTCTCGATGATGGCATTGAGGTAGCTAACAGGGTCAGTTTCTTTCAAGAGTTCCAAGTCCTCTTTTGACCTGTGCTTCGAGGAGGTGACCCTTGCAACAGCATTATCTTGGGTTTGAGGTTCTTGAGTGCTAAGTACCTCGACTGGTTGCTCTTCGACTCGGACTGAGGCATTACCAGGGTCGACTTGTAGTTCTTCGTTGGCATCACCCTGGGGTCCTTCGCCAGCGTCATTTTGTGGCTCTTCGCTAGCGTCACCCTGGTGTCCTTCGCCAGTGCCACCTTTGTTCTCTTCGTCGGCAGCATTTTGATTCTCTTCGCCGTCATTGCCTTGGTCCCTTTCTTCATGATTCTCTTCTGACAAATCCACCACCTGAACCGTTTCTGGCTGTTGTTCCTCCACCAGAGGTTCCTCTGTGGTTTTCTCCACTGTTTCAGCATTGGCCTCATTCTCAGTATGGGCTTCGTCATTGCCCAAGTCTTTTTCCTGAGGCCTGCTAAGTTCAGCAGATTCCAGCGTTTCTGAGGTCCTTGGTGGAGAACTTTCAGTAGTATCCTGAAAAGGGAAAGAAGACAAATTGTCAGATGTCGAAAGAGACACAATCGAATACGGGTATTTATGCCTGAGTTATAAAAAAGGTCTAAGGGATTACCTGTGGATTAACTTCAGCCCCAGGGCTGGAATTGTCACTTTCGACAGGCTTGTTAAGAAGAACGTTCAGTTCCTCCTCAGTTGGCTCCTCGATGATCACTGGAGGTGGCCTAGGCTTTCTCACAGCAACCTTTATTCTGACGGTTCGACCTTCAGGAGCAGGAGCAGGAACAGAAGCATCCTTCGTTAACTTTCGCCTTTTCAAGGGGGCAGGAGGGGAATCACTCTCTTCATCACTCCCAGATTCGACCACTAGTGTTGGCCGTTTCTTGGGCGAAGGTGCCTAGAAAACCAATAGGAATTCGATTGAATAATTGCATCGAAAATGAAAAAATCGAAAGCCAGAGGAAAAATGAAGAAAATCTGGTTACCGATACAGGAGGCTTCCTCGAAGAGCCTTCCCCCTGTTGGTTGCTTATG
The DNA here is from genome assembly GCA_948472305.1 of Vicia faba. Classification (NCBI taxonomy): domain Eukaryota; kingdom Viridiplantae; phylum Streptophyta; class Magnoliopsida; order Fabales; family Fabaceae; genus Vicia; species Vicia faba. The sequence goes on from OX451735.1 coordinate 353,360,142, forward strand.
GTCTTCGCCGGCGCCGTAGTCTTCGCCGGCGGTGGAGGTTTTGTTGAAGGGCCTCCTCCTTGTTGGCCTTCTGTAGCCTTCTTGGCTACAGGCTTTCGAACAACTGAAAGCAAAGAAAAAATTAACAGGCTAGCAGTCGAAGAGAAAGACAAAAAGTAATGTGAGAGCATGAACTTACATTTCTTTACTTTGTCCAACACAAGGACAAAAGACTTCTGCAACTCAGCCATGAAGTCCTTCTCGTCGAAGAAGTACTCAGCATAATAGCTTCTCCACCACTCCTCGAAGGATGGTGAACAAAGAAAATTAAGCTGGTAGTTAAACAGCGAGAGGATTGTTCGACCAGCATATCTTCCTATATGCTTGATGGCAGCTTCTTCTGTATAATCGTTGCAGAAGTACAACATTGACTTCTCTCTTTGAAAAATCGGAGAAGGTAGGGTTTGGATAATACCAAACTGGCGAGATACCAGGTTTGGTTGGTAGGCGATCAGACTCAGATGAGTCTTAGAACTCTTGAATCGAAGAGGCATGATCCTTGGTGTAAGGAACGCCTCCCAAAGTACTGTGTGTTCATCAACATTGGGACCACTCGACTCCTTTGGATGTGGCCTAGTAAACCATGCTGGCCCCACCCGCCGTTGAGCAAATGGAGCCATAGTTGAAACAAATTCCTTCCTTCGAGCGAACATCAGAACGAAGTTGGTGAAGGTTTGTTGAAACTCCAGTCCATCTTCTACAGGTGTCAGCAGAGCCAGCCTGATTCCTTCGATGCGTCTATTTGCTATCGCTGGAGCTTGTTCATTTATCTGAACCTTCTTGGGCAAGAAAGATTCGAAAGTGGCGTTGAGCCACAGTTGAAGTAGCCAAAAAGGCCCAGCGAGTAGCAAACTGGCCATGTCCTCGATATGTTTCAGAAGAGTGGCCCCATTGCTGATCGAGTCATAAAGACTGGCCAGAATCAGTTCTGCCAAACAGATGTTTTGGCGGTGATGCAGTTGGGTAGCGAGAGTGACCATCTTTTTGGTCACCTGCAGAGACTTCGAGCAAAACACAAAGCGAGTTAGCCATAAGGCTAGAAACGCTATGTGTTCGACATCCGACACCGCATCTGTCGACCTGTCGTGATAATGGTTGATAAAAGTGGTGTATGTTGGCTTGGTCTCAGAGAAGCCAATTTGGTCCTCCGACATCTCCTCCGGATCGAAGTAATCCCCGGTTGGTCGAAGGCCAGTAATAGCGGCCACGTCGAAGAGTGTGGGGGTTAACATCCCACATGGAAGATGAAAAGTGAAGTGGGAGTAATCCCAGAACAACAGTGAAGCTATCAGCATCTCTGGGGAGTAGTTCAAACCCGTCTTCGACAGCATCACTAAGTCGAAGATTCCCATATCCTTCCAGATCGAGGTTTGATGTTTCTCCAACTTTGTTAGCCAAGCAACATAATCGGAGGTCAGATTAGGGCAAGACCTGAAGACCCTAACCCCTCTGTTGAAGAAGCGGAGGTCGATTTTTTCGCGTGTAGGGTCTTCATTGTCTTCCGCGTCTTTCTTGGCGCATGCTACTGGCTTGAGTTTCTCGACTATTGGGAAATAGCTCTTGATCTTCAGAGCATCAGAGATACTTGGATTCATGGGGCCAGACATTGCGAAGATCTGGTTGGAGTATCCAACCGGGATCATCAAGTGGCGCGAGTAAGCATCGCGAACGGAGATGTCAGAAGGTTCAGGAACCCTTCGTTTGCCTGTAGAGTTTACTACCGGAGCAGTGACGAAGACCTTGGGTTTAACATGTTCAGTTGGTACGTTAGCACTAGGAGCAGTGGAAGCAGAGGCCATTTTTTGAACTGAGGTTAGAGATGAAGTGAAAGAGGAAGAGTTTTCTGCAAAGAGAACAAGCTTGTACGAAAGCAAGGAAGTTTGAAGGCTAGTTGGCGTAAAAAGTCCCACAATGGGATATTCACTGCTATTTATAGTAGTGGGAAAAATCTCCAATAACGAGGACATTAAATGCCATTTAATGCTGCAGGAGTTAGTGGGACGCGTGGCATCCCCCTGATGTTTTAGCCGTTCTGCAGAAATAGAGGGACGCAGCGTGCGTCCTCGTTTTTGGGATTTGTCATAATGACAAATTCTGAAGTGACGTTTGGTACTGCACGCCGTACTGAAAGTGACGTCCTAGGATCAAATCAATGATGGTTTCTTGGGATTGTCAATAGTTGGTAAAAAGCAACAAAAAGTGCACAAGTTAACTTGTGACTAAGCGTGGTAAGACAGGTGTCGAATGGCGTTTCAAAGAATGCCTTTTTCTTTCAGAGTCGAAATAAGGCATTCTTGGGGGGCAATTTGTTGGCTCCTAAATTCGACACCTTTGTTTTGATTGATATCAGCCATTAAAGCTGAAAGATGCTTTCGACTGGCTAAGTCATCGAAGTGACCGTCGAAAGATGGTAAAAGTACTTAGAAGATTTCTTCCAAGGAAGAAGGTTGATTGCCTTCGACGTCGAAGGAGTTTTTCGTCGAAGATGTCTCTTGACGAAAGTGTTCGATGGTTCAGAATGGAGCAGTTTGAAATTCAAGCGTTTGGAGGGAAAACGGTTTCCAGCAGTTACCACGTGCAAACGTGCAAGGATCTGGAGCGTCGAGCATGGAGAACGTGCCAAGTGGATTGATCTCGAAGCAGTGTAACTGCCCGACGGTTACTTGGGATGTTTTAGTATAAGTAGGAGTAGACATGTAGTTTCTCGCGTGTGTTCACAATTCTATACAAAGTCACTCATTTAGATTCGAGTACCCAGCGTGTGAGAAAGAATTGTTGAGAAATGTATGTGTGAAACACCAATTTTATCAATTAAAGTCATTTACTTTCCCAGAATTTTACTTGCTTTTCTCTTTACATTTCCTGTCGAACCCTTTACTTTAAAGCCTTGTTTATTTTACCAAGTCTTTCCTTTATGCAATTTACTTGAAACCTTTTTATTTAAAGCCTTATCCACCTTAATCAAACTTCAAAATCAACCTATGTCCTAGGATCAATCTGATCGATCCTGCGAGTAACCAAATAAGTAACCATTTGGAGGATCAGCGGTTGTTTACCAAAACCCAACGTAAACAATAGGACGCTTCCCTCAATTGTAAATAGCTTAGGTTTACTTTTCTCGTGCTTTTTCCTATTTTTGTAACTGCTCATGGTATTTAATAGCGTAGGTTTTATTTCCCGCATTTTTCTACTTATGTAACTGCCCCAAAGCCCAGTAATAGCTTAGGATTTACTTTCCGCACCTTTACTTTTTCTGTATATATTCAACTGCTAGTAACTAGGCATGTATAGCAAAATCTAAAAACAATCGTTAGAAAACCCTAATTCAAGATAAATAAATGAACTAAACACACTATTCACACCTCTAGGGTAACCTATCTTTGTTGCCTTCGGAATAATGTTCATGTCCCTCGAAAGTGGGGATACTTTAGCAAAGTCCCTTCGAATAAAGACCATAGTCCCCCGATGACCCTTTGATGTTGCCTACGAAAGATGATCCAGTCCCTCTGATAAATTGCTAAAGTATCTCTATGTGTTGCCTTCAATGACCATACGATGAATCTACGCTTGTCCCTTCACATCCAATAGATAGGGATACCTATCAACTAATGGTATGGATATCACTATCTCTAAAAGAGAAAGAAAAGAATAAGAACGACCTTTAGTGGGTAAGAACTGTTAATCGCTTGCTCACAATCTTTCTAAAAAACATTTTTACACGTCACACTTTCAAAATATTTTCAAAAGACACTTTGTACGCGTTCTTAAGGACTGATACAAGAACCATTACAAAGTTATCCGTACTTGGGCTTTTCAAAATATTTTCAAATCACATACACAAAGCAAGTTTTCAAAGTGAGTTAGTGATTAAGATCCCGTAGATAACTACGGATGAAAAGGGTGCTAACACCTTCCCTTTTCATAACTTACCCCGCGAACTCAAAATCTATCAAAGGTCTTTTCTGTTCTTTTCACCTTTTCTAAATATTGGATAAAAGAAAATTTGATGGCGACTCTAGCTATCCGCATATTTTGGATAAAAACCAAAAAGTCAATTCTCCCACCGTATTACAATTTGCTAAGTTGTTTTAGCCAAAATAAGCTAAAGGGTGAGATTGTTATTTCCCTGTTTATTATGATTGGAATTATGTTTGGTAAAATAAACTTAGCTTAGATATGTTGAACAAACATGTTTTATCAATTGGAGCAACATGTCGAGTGTGATGTCCTATGCTGGTTCTTTCGACATCGTGAATTTGTACAACTGGAATGTTGGATTTTTTTAGTTTATTACAGGTGCAAAATATTCATTAATATATTATTTATCCTATGTGGTGCTTTTCTTAAAGATTTAAAAAGATTCAAGTTGATTTCAAGGATATTTTTTAGTTTCTAATTATGGATATAATTGAGGAAACTAATGATTGATGTCCTATCTATGCAAAGATAATTCTACAACGCCTCTGTCATATCCAGCTGTATGTGTGAAGCCCAAATCTAGTTCATTGAAGATTATAAAAAGAAGGCTTCAACCCAAGGGCATGTTGTCGAACTTACTTTGTATTGTGTTAGGGTTTGCGTGTTTATTGTGAGCCTCTCGGTTATCATATTGATAAACGAGTTGGACTATTTTTGAGTTGTAAGTTCTGTCAGTCATTCCAACGCTTTTAAGCAGTGAATGATTGTGTGTCTTTGAAGTGTGACTTATGTATTTTTTTTCTAAGTGTTTAGAATTGGTCGATCATTATGTTGTGATTGTAAGGGATTTGAGACAGGTCTCATACCTAGGGGATTCTTAGGTAGAAGTTAACAAGGGTAGTGATTAAGTGAGAAGTTTTAAATGGGGTTGTTTAGCTTCGAATTTATACTATTAGTAGTTAAGTTGATCCTTGGCTTGGTAGCCCTCAGAGTAGGTGTTGGTGTACACCAAAATGGGTTAACAATCCCGTGTGTTCTTTATTTTTCTACACTTTATTTATCATATATCTTGTCATTATGTGTTTTTTTAGAGAAAGGTGTCTCGACATCTTTTAGGACATCTGAGATCTAAATACCAAAATTTCAGATTTCCTCTTGGGCTTGTCATTTTTTAGATTAGGACACTCGTTCTTGTAGTGGCCTGGCTCTTTGCACTCATAGCACATGATGTCTTTGCTTCCACCAAACTTCTTTAGTCCAGAAGTAGACTCGAAGCGACCACTTGTCCTTCTAGCTCCTCTGAACTTGTTGCCTTGCTTCCTCTTCTAGAGTTGGTTAATCCTTCTGGACACAAGTTACAACTCATCTTCGTCTTCTTCATAATCATCTTCAAATTCCTCTTCCTCTTCAGTTTGAAGAGCTATAATCTTCTCAGATCTCCCCATGGATCTTAGAGCTATATATGTTATTTTTCTATGAGGCTCATCCTCATTAAGCTTTATTTTACGGCTTCTCAAAGAACTAACAAGTTCTTCATATCTTTAGCAAGTTTGAGCATAATTACCATAGGCCTCAATTTCTTTGGCAAGCTTCTGATAATCTTCTTCACATGATCTAAAGTATAATAATAACCTTTGTCCAAAACCTTCAGTCCTGTAACAAGAGTTTGAAACCTTGAGAACATCTTCTTAACAGTTTCATCATCTTCTATCTTGAATGCCTCATACTTTTGAATCAAGGCAAGCACTTTGGTTTTTTTGACTTGGGCATTTCCTTCGTGACTCATTCTCAAAGAATAAAAAATAGACTTTGCAGTATCACTATTTGTGATATTTTCATACTCAGTATAAGAGATAGCATTCAGCAAGATAGTTCTAGCCTTGTGACGATTCTTATAAACTTTCTTTTATTGTTCTATTATCACTCTTCTTTCCACTTTGTTACCACTATCTCACATGATCTTTGTCGTGACCAAGAAAGAAGATTTCAGTTATATCCTTCTAATAGTCAAACACTTCTCCATCAAGGATTGGAGGTTTACCATTATAGTTATCTTTTTCAATAAACTATGCAGTTGGTGGAGGGATTTCTGCCATTGTGTTTCTAAAAACTATGGATCTTTATCTGACACGGTGAAGTGTTTGGTAACAATAAATACCAGAATTGGAGCTCTAATGCTAATGAAGTTATGAGAAACACAAGGGGGGTTTGAATTGAGTTTCTAGAAATGAAAATTTTTCCGAAACCAAACACCAAAGCTAACATAAGAATAAATATAAATAAACACAATTATTTATATCCTGGTTCTCTGTTAACTAAGTTAGTCTAGTCCACCTGCCAAGGTGATTTTTCCTTCTCAACAAGGACTTAATCCACTATAACCAAACTAACTACAGATACAAGCAAATACTACCTGTTAATGTTCACAACCACCAAGACTACCCGTCAATTTCTTCTTGAGAATCTCTTACTAAACCTTAGTCTTTCAAGTAACTATCAACTCATCTGACATGCTGCACTAAACTGCTTTTCACTGATCTACTTTGAGTCTACTACTTATTCTTCCTTTAACTACGTAAACCAAAATCCATTATTACCACATCTTACTCTGATTAGATAGTCCATAATCACTAAAAAATTCATGAGATAATTGATTGATTCCTTACCTATACTTAATACAAGTGATTCTTCTCTTATAATTCCTTCAACAAATCATCCTTGGTTTAAGTCATGGTTTTCATCACCATGCAATACCTTATTGAACTATTTTTCCAGTGTTTTAAGTCTCATAAAAATCATATTCTCGGTTCTTGAATTATGGTGGAAACAAGAACCTCTTATTTTAACATATGAAGAAATGGAAATAACAAGAATCATGCATAGACTAGCAAAATAAAACCCTATCAGTGTCACTTGACTTGATACCACATACTACACTTGGTGTTCTACTTCTCTTGTACTAGTCCCACAAGATAAAACACTTTGCATGAGATTATTACTTCCATTTCTATGTGTAGTTACCTTTCTAATCCTCCTCAAGACTTCACCATTCCTTTCCATCAAAACTCTTTATTTGCAAGTTCTAATTGAACACCATGAAACACCCTGAATTCACAAGTACTATGGACTAGCTTACACAACTTCTTAGAAAATCCACACTTCCTATGAACACTAACTTCTTAAAACCATACTAGAACCTTACCAATCGTTATCACGCAGAATAACCTTCATTCCTACACAAGGATAAAGAATACAACCACACTTCCACAATTAGGTACATATGAACCACACTACCCCGACCATGCAGATACAACATATTTAGAATCTTCCACACTGGGTACCATTAATCTAACTTAGTATGAAAAATATATGGGTCTTAATGTTACAATCCATTATAAGTCCTTCATAGGATTCTGACCAACTCACTAGTTATGCTGACCGGGAATCCAACCAACCAATAATTCACATCACATTAAGCTTACACTATCACGATAATTCACATGGTTTACACCCAAGTTTCCAAGAAATAAGAATATGATTCACAATCAATAGTATAATACCGTCTCAAAGTTCCAAGCCATCAATAATACAATGCTCCCAAAGGGTCCTTACTCAACAAGAATGCAAATTGAGTTTCCAATACTTCTCACAGAGCTACACAATTGGTCACACATATAAGGATATATTACACTTCATATACAAAACCATTCATCTTGGTTCCTTGCTTCATATCAGGGAAAATTATTCTGACTCGGTTCATACTCATAGACATTCTGAGTTACATTCTTAATGATCCAAATTTTCTTAATTCTCAATCTTTCCTGGAATAACATTCACAATTCATATCAATAAGATATAGTAGTATGTATACATCTGTTGTACCCCAACTTTTTCCCCTAAGATCCCTTCATCATACCATGTTGATTCATTCACAACAAGATCACACTAGGATACTTGGTTCCCCTCCCTATATTTAGCTTTTCCCTTTTGAGGAATCACCAAGCACCTTGACTTATGTTCTTTTGTGATCATGAATATTGTTTTTGTCTTGATTTCTTCTTTTAAACTAAATAAAATGCAATGTTGGTTTGTCTTGCCTGTATCCATGTAGGTAAAGGCAATGGGATTTAACAAGTTACCCCATGGGTTTATGGGTTTATTTCCATGCCCTAGTCAATAAAGCTTGAGAAGTTCAAACCTCACCATTGGATTTGTTTTTGGATAATTGGAATTGCAAGGTTGTTTTGGTTCATCACATTTCAAGGTTATTAGATTTGACTCAAAAGTACAAGGGGTTGATTGAATAAATAGTCATGTTTGGACAAGACTTTGCTCCATTGGTCACAAATGCATATTTCTCTCAATTCTAAAGATATGGAAGTGGTTGTGGTTGCTATGAGTTCTCATTATCATCCTCAACAACATATGTTTACAAAGCATTTGTTTTGGTACAAGAAGTTTTTTCAAGCTTGTCAAAGTTCCTCAAAGCATTCTCTTGATCTAAGGAGCTAGGGTTTTGAAATTCAAAGGAATATATCTTGCTCATCTTTTGTTATTTTTGAGTGATTCCAAAGGAATCCTTCTCTTTAAAGGGTTATCAACAAATCACTTCAAAAGTTCCAAGAAGTTTTCATGAGGAAGAGACTTGATGAGGAAGAAATATTACAAGTACTCCAGATGAATCCCCAATTTTCCATGTGTGACTTCAAATGATCATAACTTGGTCAATTTGTATCACCTTGAGTCCATTATTTTTTCATAATGATCTTATAGATGTGAACTTTATTCCTTCTTTTATGTGCAAAGTGAGAAAATGGAAGGAAGTTGCCTTAAAGATGCAAAATATTATAGGTCATTTCATAATTTATTTCCAACCCTAACAATTCATAACTCTATAAAATTTTGGAGATTTTGAATTATTCAAGTTTCAAAATGTCATTCAAGAGATCTGCTTCATGCCATCTTTTTTGGTCAAGAGCAAATTCCAAGTGGAAAGCCATGTTTGGATGCAAGACATTATAGGTCATTTTTGAAGAAGAATTTGGAATATTTCTAAGTATGGAAAGTCAATCCTTTTTCTTCAACTTTGACTCAATACAACTTTCAGCTCAAGCATCCATTTAACTCCATTCTTTTTCCATTGTAAAGCTTGTAACCTCATCTTTCTAAAGCATCAAGAATAATGCTTTAAGACCCCTTGAATTGAGAATGCCATTGTTTCAAAAGTGGTAACTTGGAATTGAAGTTTCATTGCAAGTCAGAATTTGAATTTCATGTTACAACCTCTAAACCTCAAATTAGCACGCTTTTTGGGTCTAAACATGATTAGCCAACTTTCCCAAGTGGATTAGCGCATCAAAATGCAAGAATTGGATGAGTTTTGGTGAAGTTTAGATCACACTTCACTTGTGCATCAGGTTTGCACGAATTCCCTCCAAAATGTATCATTCACTCTTCCTTTTGATCCCATTCGCTTCTCCTATAAATACATGAACTATCCCATTCATTTTCTATAGCATGGATATCCAGAATCACCCTGCCAAACTTGTTTCATAACTCATAATTCAGTAACTTCAAAATCCATTCTCGAGCCTTTTTCAATCCAATTTTTACATCAATTCTCCTCCCTTAATCTTCCCATAATCTAACCACATAATTACATTCAAGAATCGTGCCCTATAATGCTCCATAGAAGTCCAGTTTCAGAGCTCTGCAACTCAACTTCAATAGGTAGATTTCTTCATCAATTCTTCAAAACTATGATATCATTGTGTTTCTCTCATTGCCCTGGTTCTAGTCGAAACACTTACCTTTTACTAGAAACACGTTTTGACCATGAAATTTCAAATCCCTTTTCAAAACTTTCCTTCCAAATTGCTTGAGCTACAGTTTATATAAATTTGGCGCGAGGGTGTGGTTGTCTTTGTCTTGAAGAGACGAAGCAAATGGAATAGGTCCGTGCTTTTGATTTTACAGTTTGAGAGACCTGCAATTCGTGTTGGCTGGAGGTTAAAGATGACCAACGTGTCATCTTCCAACCAATGAAGGCGCGCCATCTGTTTTTTTTTTCAAAATCTGATTTAATTAATGATTTTGTACATTATTCACTAATGACCATGATATGCACAGCGCGCCAGATCCCTTGGATTTGATTACTAACGCGTTTTGACTCTCATCCAATGGTCCACATATTTTACTTTTATTTTCTTTTTCTGATTTTTATATTTTAATTGTTTTAAATTTCAAAAAATCATAGAAAATTCATTTTCAGTCCAAAAAATCTTAAAAAATTATGAAAAATGTTTTTGATTATTCTCTTTCTAATTTTTATTTTTTCACAATTTAATTTTGTGTTTTGGTATTTTTTATAAATTTATACTTTATTTGATTTGTTTTAAATGTTTAAAAATACTTTTATACATTTTTAAATTCTGAAAAAATTATGGAATGATCCAATGATATTGTGACAAATATTGGTGACCTTATTTTATTTTTGTTTTGGAATTTACTATTTTTTATCATTTTATTTTATTTTACCCATTTATTTTAATTTTAAAAAATAGTTCCTGACTTTAAAAAATTACCAAAAAAATTGTAAAATTATTTGAGCCCTTTTCTGATGTTTCTGTGGTCTTAGTTTTTATTTCTTGATTAATTTGAACATAGTTGATATTTTTCTATTTATTTTCTATTTTAAAATTATTTTTAAAGCCTTTTGTGTATATTAAAATGTGATATTATTTTGTGACTATTTTCTGGCTAATCTTGGGTTAGATTTTGGATCATGAACTTTATTAACATCATTGGATCCAGGGTGTTGAGTTTAACTCCACAAAAATGGATGAATGATTTTAATAATAGTTTGATTAAAATTTAATTCAAATGTGGTTTGTATATTTTTTTTCCTATCCTTCTTAATCTCCTCCCTTTCTTATTGCACTAAATGTTGTTGGAGCATGATCTCTATATCATGTCTCAAAACAAATGGTGTATATATTGCTATTGACCGGCCTCAAAATAGGTGCAACTTCTATATAAGTCCACTTACGATTTCTTAACATATCGCTAAATTTTGTCCTGATTCGAATAAATAATCATTCGTGGCCCAAATTTATGATTGCAAGCCCAAGTGTGTTAATTTGATCTCTTTTATCCAATAACCTTGAGATTCATTGTGTGGAGGCTTTGGTTCTACCAATCCTCTAATGGATCTACAACACCTTTGGTCAACGCGGATCACTTAAACACCGTTGATCATTAAATGATATTTGTGAGAATTCCAAATGGATGATATACTTGACAAAAAGAAAATGCAACTTGTTGTGTGGAGGCTTTGGTTCTACCAATACTCTAATGAGTTCTAAATGCAAGTTTCAAGATGGTCATCCAGCTAACCACTAATTATTGGCTTGTCTTACTTTATGCTTTTATTCTTTTTTATGCTTTATGTACCATTTACTTTTAGCGTTTACATTTCATGCCATTTTCATCTTTGCTCATTTGAGCATTTACTTTCTTGCCATTTTTAATTTTCTCACTTGAGATTTTATTTTCCTTTCTTAAGATACTTAATAATCAACATAAACCTTAAAAATCTTTAATGGTACTTGGACTATTTGGTTACTATCCTTGGTATTATGGAGCATGGGACTTTTCTTGGATTTAGGATTAGAAACCTTGGCCTATCTTGGAAACCTTGTGACCTTATCTGATTATTTTGACTGGAGTTCTTAAGGTTTACCTCAAGACATTGGGTTGCTTGTTTGTTTTTGTGTGCAGGTTTTTGTGATTACACCTTTTGTTGGTAACTGGAATTCACCCATATACAGACGTTACTCTGCCCAATTTTTATGAAGACTTAATACACTTGAAGTTTGGTTCTCTCAAGAGGTCTAGTATTTTTTTTGCTTGATTGGTTTCAATCCAAGGAATGGGAATTCTATCTTGGCTCATAATGTCAAGTATTGGCTTCTTGTTGGTTAGATAGTTCTCATCCCTAGCTTTTACCTTATGCTTTAGGATAGTCCCTTATTCTCCTTCCATCTTCTTTAATTTCAAAAATCTTCTTCCCCCTTTTGAAAACTTTTCTTGTTTTTATACTTGAACCACTTTCATAATAAACTTGGACTTATGTCCATGCATTTTCAAAGAATTTTCATAAATAAACTCCAATCAACTTAATAATACCTTGACATTTTTTTGTGAGAAGACTAAAAGTCAATCAATCTCATTTCAAAACATTTTGCCAATTTGGCTCTTTATCTTTAAAGTTTTCTAAAAAAGATTGAACTCTTGTCAATCCTTGTAGTGATGCAAACAACTATACTTCTACATTATATAGTGAAGAGAGATATTTTCCACTTGGGTGTTGAGTGATGCATTGTTGATTTTAAAATCCAAGCCATATCCTCCACTTTGAGATGATGCAAATTCTCCTTTCTCATAATTGTGGGTAGTAGGTATGTTTTCCACACGGAAAATAACGATGATGTTTTATCTCATAAATTAACTAACACATTTGTGTCTTAAAAATTTTTAAAAAGAGGAACTACGTGTACCCTGATCCCCTATTGCACGAAAAGGTGGTACGTAGGCACTAAAGGTTCGCAACCACGGCGAGTGCAAAAATTATAAAATAAATATATTTCTTTTCTCACCTCCACCATCCATTTTTTATATACAACATTTTTCATATCCAAAATATACAGATTTTACAAAGAGGCTCTTGTGGAGTACCGTAGATGTTTAGGGTGCTAATACCTTCCCTTTGCATAACCAACCCCCTTACCTTGAATCTTTCCCCATCTTTTTGGATTATTCGTTCTTTTCCCATTCCTTTGGAAACAATAAAGCGTGGTGGCGATTTTCATTTTGATTTGTATAAAGTCTAGTCAATCCAATGGCTTAGTCTTAAACATTTCTACTGCTACAGAAAAATGGCGACTTCACTGGGGAAAGATTGACCTCTTGCTGGTCCATCCCTAAGTGGGTTAAGCCTATCTTTGTTTATAGATGTATATGTGTTATTAATGTTTTTTGTGTTATATGTTGTATATATGTTTGTCTGGATTTTCCTTGTTTTCAGGGTGCTTGGTGATTACTCATAATTCCTATACCCAGACTTGGGAAAACTTTAAGATAGGACGGGCGGTATAGTTATGTTAACTTTGATGGAGTAATCCCAAAAAAGAAGGCATGAGATCCCCCACTCAGTGGAGGCCCCTTTGACTGTAGTGTTGTTTACCGAATAATCAGGAAGAAGTACCGCTTTCGACCTGGGAGCCTGCTGAAACTGAGGACCGTAGAATACCAAACCCATCTTGGCCTTTTAGGTGTAGTGCGGAAGCTATGACGGAGTAATCCGGAAATGGTTGTCATGCGATACTATGCTCAGACGAGTCTTTCTTGAGAATATTACTAATTACCGAGTTAATCGGGAAGTTGGTAATATCTGAAGGAAGGATGTAGACTCCGGGAACCTCTAGAACCTTGTTAGGCAGGTGATAACTTTTAGACTAATACCTTATGGGTAGTACCTTCGACCTCATGCTCGTGACGTTGAACCTATGAACCCTATATGTGTGATCTTGTGTGTGATTGCTGCATCATGCATCCATGCACTCATAAGCATCTTTTGAAGAAACCATATTTCAAGGGATTTAATGGTTGACCATTTGTGAATATCTCAGGTACTTTCTAACCATGGATTCTGGAAAGAGAAAGACCGAGAAATACAGTTTCAAGGATCCCAATATAGATGAGTTGATCAGTCTAATTCCCGAGATCGAGTGTTCTGCATACTTTCGGAAGAAGTATGGATCCATTATTCCTCTCATGAAGCTGAAGATGAAGGAGGATATTCTCTCGACCTTGGTCCAGTTCTATGATATGATGTATCATTTCTTTACTTTTTCTGACTATCATTTGATTCCTACACTGGAGGAGTATTCTTATCTATTGGATTTACCTGTTACCGATCATGTTCCTTTTACCAGTTTGGAGGGTGAGCCAAAACCACATGAGAATGCTGCTTTGATTCATCTGGGGAAATCTGAGGTGGAAGCCCGTATGACTGCTAAAGGAGGAACTAGAGGATTACCAGCTCAGTTCTAATTGAAGAAATCTCGTTACTTTGCCATAATGAAGAGTATAGTTGCTTTTGAGGCCATCTTTGCTCTGCTTGCTTACGGGTTGTTCTTATTTCCTAATGTGGATAAGTTTGTTAACATTAACGCTATCAGGATCTTCATGATTGGAAACCCAGTCCCTACATTGTTGGGTGATGCTTTTTACTCTATTCATCTTCAGAATTCTTATCATGGGGGGATGATTATCTGTTGCACGCCTCTGTTGTACCAGTGGTTTATCTCCCATATGCCTCAGTCTGATGCTTTTTGGGATGTCAAGAAGGAACCCCGTTGGGCTCCTAAGGTCATGGCACTTACTCACTCGGATATTGATTGGTATCATCGAGCTTACCAGGATATAGAGATTATTGACAGTTGTGGTAGTTTCCCCAATGTACCTCTTCTTGGTACAAAGGGAGGAATTAACTATAACTTTGTTCTTGCACGGAGACAGCTTGGTTATCCGATGAGGGATAAACCGAATAGTATTCATTTGAGTAGTTTCTTTCTAAAGGAAGCTAGGGATCAGATTGTGAATGCCTGGAGTCACATTCCTAAGAAGAGTAGGAAGGATTTGGGACCTAGGGGTGCTGTCTCTTTGGAGCCATATCTTCAGTGGGTCCGATCGAGAGCTATTCAGTTAAAGATGCCGTATACCCGGGAGACACCCATGCCTGATCTATTTGTGAAGACCACTCCCCCCTTATTAGATGATCTAGAAGAGTTGCGACTTGCTTTGGTCAGGATGCAACAGGAAAATGATGCTTGGAAGAACAAGTTCCAAACTTTAGAGAGTTCATATAGAGCAGACTTAAAGGAGAAAGACGACTTGATTGAGATCCTTGAGAGTCGAGCAATAGATTCTATGGAGAGGCAAGGGGATTTATTTTCTCCTAAGCCTCAATCAGGTGCTGATTACTCATTTCCTGATTCAGGTGATTGGAAGGAGGTTGCCATCAGACATGCGGAAGAAAACCAGAGGTTGAAGGCTCAGATTTCCAGGCTCACGGGGAAGCGCCAGCATACAGAGTGATCTCCATCAGTTCTATTTCTCAGGGTTTTAGATTTTATTTTCATCTTGTACTTGGGATCATTGAAACTTGTAATCCATTTTGGAGTTATTATAATAAAAAAATTTCAGTATTTCAAATGCGTTATTACTTTGATGTTTGCAATATGTCTATAAAACTTTAAATCCCTTGAAATATTAAAAAAAACAAAAAATTAAAAATAATCATGTGCATTGCATATCATGCATCATATTGCACATATTTCTTGCATTTGTTATGCATATCCAAGTGACTTACCAATCTGATTACTCTGATGGAAGCTCTGGTGGCTGCTCAGAATCAGCCACCGAGTGTTTAACCTCAACCAACAAGGGAAACTACTGAAGCTCCGACTGTTCCCGTCTCTGCTACTCTAGCTATTGTTTAGAATGGCATGCCTCAAGGTTATCCATGGGGAATGCCAGAGAATTTTGCACCTGAAGGTTTCAATCTTGGCCCTCAAGATGCTCTAGTGGTTTAGACTATTGTTACTCCGGCACCTCCTGTGGTGCATGTTCCTGCTGCACCTCCTTCGGTGAATATGGCTCCTGTTGTAACCCAAAATTTTCCCTCTCATTTTCAAGAATTTTCTCACAAGATCTCATTGGGTTCGAGACTGCACTAGGGTTTGATCAGCTCAAGACACCTTCTTGTGCACTGATGACCAAAATTAGGGTTTGAGTTTGCATAAGGATTTTTGGACTGTAAATGCTTCATATGACTTTCATGGACCATTATGGACCTCCAAGATTACTCATGTCAAGTTTCAAGTCTTGGATCACACTTTTGATCAGTCAATTGAACAGTTGACCTAAAAATCAGTTGTATTGGTGAAAAGTCAACCATGGCCAATTTACAGTCAAACTTCATAATTTTTTATTCACATCAACATTTTAGACACATATGTATCATTTGATCAAGTTTGGATCACAATTCCTCAAGAAATTTGATCAAATCTCCAAAAGGGCAAAATGGTCAAAATTAGGGTTTTGACTGGGAAGGGGCAATTTCTGATTTTTGACCTAGAAAATGATCAATTGGTTTAAAGCATGATCTCAAGAGTCCAATTACATAATTTTGACCTAATGACATGATTCAAAACATTGCAAGCCCATTGGATTGACAAATGAATTTTGCAGTCAACTGACCAAAAGTCAACTGTATACTAAAAAGTCAAACTTTGACTTTTTGGTTAAATTCAAGTGCCAAGGATCATGATTCATCAAAACATGTCAAAATATGAAACTTGTTCATCAAGAAATCAAGGATTCAAGATTTTGTTTTGAAAAGATGAAATTTCTTAACTTAGAAATTTTTCTAAGTATAGAAAATTTCTTATTTTTTCACAACTTTGAGCCATATTTTCACCATGATGCAAGATGATTCAAAGGAAACTTCGAACATGAAAGTTGTAGATCTCCATGAAATCTAAAACTGTGCTTCACACAATTTCTCCTAAAAATTCTTGTATCTCAAGATATAATTTTATGAATACATGCTCATGAACTAAAAATAACTTAGTGAAATTTTTTCCCTAATTTGGCAGATTTTTTACCTAACTTCATGGAAATTTTTCACATGGTTCCAAGGGGAATATTTAAAATCAATTCAAAGATGAGTTGTAGAGCATATTCCAAGCTTTCCAAAATGTCAAATAACTCCTTGAGATCATTCTTGAGTAGGGAGAATCGAAGAGATGAAGTTGGTGTTTTGTCATTTGAATTATAGGTCATTTGCATGATGAAAACAAATCCAAATCAATGTTAGGCTGCATGATCTTTTCTTTGCAGGCCTCAAAATTGTTTGTCACTCCATAATTAATAGATTACACAAACTTTTAAGCTATAATCGAAGTGATTTAAGCTTTATCCAATCCACATTGCCATTTTGGGAAGAAAGCTAACAATACCATTCTTGTAAAGCAAGCTTTTTGCAAAAAGTCCACTCTTGAGCCTCTAACTTGTTCCCTCTGATCACACTTCACCTACAAAGTCAGAAGCAAGAGTTTTTAAAGCTTAAACACTCTATCCTAGCAAGTACACAAACATTGAAACTTGTTTTTATCAAGAAATCACATGTTTGGCTTAAGGATGCAAATTCAAATTCTGAGTTGATACAAGCCTCAAAACCTCTTGCTTATAAGTATACACACTATTTGCAAGTGGATACACGAAAAAGAAGCCCCTAAAGCTCACTCAAACTCCCCCTAGCCAGAAATTGTTCCAAAACACCATTGTTGTGCAAGTTCTGACTTTACATACCAAACTCACATTTCCCTCGTGCGTTTCTTGGCCTTTTAGTTTCTAAAGCTTCTTTGCATCAAGAGTAACTCATCCTTGTGCCTGTTTCATTTTTGTAACACCATTTTCCCTGTCTTCCATAACTAAAAAACAGAGCATCACAATTGAACTTCTCCAGACCATTCCAGCCATCCTCAGCTCAAGCCAGCCATTGCATTAGCTTCCTAGAGGTCCAAGGAAGCTAACCTGATCATCAGCACTACTTGAAACAAGCTCATTTGCATTTCACGATTTCCAGTTTTGAGGTATTTTTCTTGAAATTCTATCTCATTACTTAGGCATTGTTAGGCTTGCATTTGTGAAGATAAGATGTAGACCTCATTGCCATGAAGCTGTACATATCCATAGTTTGCATTTATATGGCCTGAGCTTAGAGAATTTTAGAGTTGAAGTTTCTGAAAATTTTAGGGTTTAAATTAGGGCCATAGAAATTTTCATATCTTTGCCTGGTCATATGAAGACATTCCAGGACTTGATACAGACATTGTGGTACATCGTCTTCCTACAAGAGAAGATTGTCCGCCAGTAAAACAAAAGGTTCGCCGCATGAGACCTAATATGTCAGAAAAGATTAAAGCGAAGGTCATGAAGCAATTCAATGCTGGATTCTTAGCTGTCACTTCCTACCCTCAATGGGTTGCCAACATTGTTCCCGTACCTAAAAAAGATGGCAAAGTACGAATGTGTGTGGATTACTGAGATTTGAATAAGGCAAGCCCTAAAGATGATTTTCCACTCCCCCACATTGATATCATGGTTGACAATACAGTACAACACAAAGTGTTTTCCTTCATGGACGGATTCTCAGGTTATAACCAAATCAAAATTGCACCTGAGGACATGGAGAAAACAACATTTGTCACACAGTGGGGCACATTCTGCTACAAGGTGATGCCATTTGGACTGAAGAATGTTGGGGAAACCTATCAGCGCGCCATGGTAGATTTATTTCACGACATGATACATCATGAAATAGAGGTCTACGTAGATGATATGATAGCCAGATCACAAACAGAAGAAGAGCATCTTGATCACTTACAAAAGTTGTTTGAAAGACTGAAGAAGTACAAGCTGAGGTTGAATCCAAACAAGTACACATTCGGAGTACGGTCCGGTAAACTCCTAGGCTTTATCGTCAGTAACAAAGGTATTGAGGTCGATCCTGCCAAAGTTAAAGCAATACAAGAGATGCCTGCTCCTCGTACTGAGAAGGAAGTCAGAGGATTCTTGGGACGCTTGAGCTATATTTCCAGATTCATTTCTCACCTAACAGCTACTTGTGAGCCAATCTTCAAACTATTGAAGAAAGATCAAGTAGTCAGATGGAATGATGAATGCCAAGTTTCTTTTGACAAAATCAAAGAATACCTGCAAGAACCTCCTGTATTGATCCCACCAGTCGAGGGTAGACCATTGATCATATATCTGACTGTCTTAGAAAACTCAATGGGGTATGTATTGGGGCAGCATGACGAGTCTGGCCGAAAAGAGCACGCTATTTATTACCTGAGCAAAAAGTTTACCGACTGTGAAACCAGATATTCACTGCTCGAGAAAACTTGCTGCGCTCTGGCATGGGCTGCTTGCCGGTTGACAGTATATGCTGACTCATACTACCTTACTGATATCTAAAATGGATCCGATAAAATACATCTTCGAGAAGCCTGCTCTTTCTGGGAGAATAGCAAGATGGCAGATGATCCTAACAGAGTACGACATATAGTACACTACCCAGAAATCTATAAAGGGCAGTGTGCTAGCTGATCACCTTGCTCACCAAGCTGTAGAAGACTATCAGTCCATGAAGTTTGAATTCCCGGATGAAGACATCATGACATTAGACAACTGTGAAGAATTCAGGCCATATGACGGACCTGAACAAGGATCCCGATGGACCCTGTTCTTTGATGGAGCATCCAATGCACTTGGTAATGGAATCAGCGTTGTACTCATATCTGCAGAAGGGTGTCAGACTCCCTTTACTGTCAGACTTTGCTTCAACTGTACAAACAACATGGTGGAATACGAAGCATGCATATTCGGTCTCAGAGCTGCCATAGACTTGGGGATCAAATCTTTAGATGTATTCGGAGACTCAGCTTTGGCCATCAGTCAGATCAAAGGGGAATGGGACACTAAGCACCCAAACCTTATCCCTTACAAAGAACATGTTTTGACATTGTTACCACATTTTGAGAAGATTACCTTAGAGCATTTCTCGCGAGAAGAAAATCAGCTAGCAGACGCTCTAGCCACAATGTCATCTATGTTTAAACTTAATTGGGATAACTAGGCTCCCCAGATCACAATCGAATGAATGGACGAACCATCACACTGTCACAAGATTAATACTAAAGAGGTAGTGGACCAACCTTGGTTTCATGAAGTCAAGAGGTATCTCGAGGCTCAAGAATATCCAGAAGGAGCTTCAATCAATAATAAGAAGTTCTTAAGGAGATTCTCTGCTAAATTCTTCCTTAGTAATGGCGTCCTGTACAAACGCAATCATGACTCCATTTTGCTTCAGTGTGTGGATAAGTTTGAAGTGAAAAGATCATGGCTGAATTACATGAAGGTACTTTTGGAACCCACTCCAGTGGGTATACGATGGCAAAGAAAATCCTACGGGTAGACTATTATTGGTCTACCGTGGAAGAAGATTGCTATCAACACTCCCGAACCTGTCATAAGTGTCAAATTTATGATGACAAGGTGCATGTATCTCCGGTTCCTATGAATATCTTGACGGCTCCTCGGCCCTTTGCTATGTGGGGAATTGATATGATTGGGGAAATTAAGCCGACAACCTCCAATGGACACCACTTCATCCTAGTGGCCATTGAATATTTTACATAGTGGGTCGAAGCAGCTTCCTTAGCCTCCATTACCAAGAATGTTGTTGCCCGCTTTATCAAGAAAAACCTTATTTTCCGGTATGGTATCCCGGAAAGGATCATCACGGACAATGGTACAAATCTCAATAACACTATGATCACCGCTTTATGTGAGCAATTCAAGATCCAGCATCACAATTCTTCTCCCTATCGGCCCAAGATAAATAATGTTGTCGAAGCTTCAAATAAAAACATTAAGAAGATCATACAGAAAATGACAGTCACATACAAAGACTGGTATGATATGTTACCATTCGCTCTCCACGGTTATCGTACGACGGCTCACACATTAACCGGGGCAACACCCTATTCTTTGGTTGACGACATGGAGGTTGTCTTGCCTATTGAGGTTCAGATCCCCTCTCTGAGGATTGTGAAAGATGCAGGCTTGAACGAAGACGATTGGATCCAGACTCTACTTGATCAACTGAACTTAATTGATGAAAAGAGACTTACTGCTGTCTGCCATGGTCAGATGTATCAAAAGCAGATGATCAAGGCTTTCAACAAGAAAGTCAGACGCCAAGTATATCAAGTTGGGGATTTAGTGATCAAACATATCATCTTACCACAAAGTGATCCCAGGGGCAAATGGACTCCTACTTATGAAGGACCATTTGTAATCAAAAACATATTCTCTGGTGGAGCAATGATATTAACCACCATGGATGGCGACGATCTGCCATACCATGCGAACACGAACATAGTCAAAAGATATTACGCATAAGAGACCCGCTAGGTTGACACACTTACGCAAAAAAAGGGCATCCCGGCGAACCAAAAGGTTCAGGCAAAAGTTAGGGATAAAATAAAAAAATTTGTACACCTGGCAAGTTGAAAACCCGAAAAGGAGACTTGGGCAAAAAAGGGTTTCCCGGTGGATTGAAAACCCGAAAGGGCGGTCCAGACAAAAGTTAGGGAATTAAAGCGTATGACTATGTCCCATCAGATCACTTTACGGACAACCTTTGACTTCCACTGACAAACTCAGAGTTTCTGATCAATTCAATCATCTTCGGACGAAGCAACAAATAGACAAGATGCTCAGAGATACGAAGGCTATAGCAGAATGGGAACCCCATGGGATTATTACACGTAGCTATCTTTCTTTGTATAAATTTTTTTCTTGTTTTACGACAGCATTCTCTTACTATAATGTTTGTCCCCTTTGTACAAAATATTTATTCAAAGTCAATACAAAGATATCCCTTTGAAAGTGCAAAAAACTATTTTTCTTTTTCTTTACGCTTGTGTTTTGTTTACAAAAACGTCCAATGATTCATTGATGAACATATGCATTTGAACATGATTACTGTTTACAAATAAACAAAATGAGAAAAACAATTACTAATAGGTTGAAAGAATAGGAAAATGTCTCTAGGCTATTCCATAAGTAATACCCTACAGTACGTCATTTAAATCCCCAGCGGAACGAAGCTCCCAATTTACCAATCCCCGGTAGAAATCATCCAATTTCTCCAGACTCCCCAAGCAGATCGTGCAAGCAGTACATGGCATTGCCCTCACAATAGACCTTATTTCTCTCAACAAAAGTTCATCAGTACTTCTACTTCAAGACATGAAAATTCACATATCCCTAGCGGCATTCAAGGATTTATTTTCCTCTATCAAACAGCAATGCAGCAAATTAGCTCACATACATGTACATTACATCCATATATCATAAACATTAATAAAGCAAATACATTGCATCATACATTTCATGCAACATAAATTTGTACTTTAGCTAACATTTTACCCTTTTCAGGATATGATTAAGAGTTACCATTGACAATATGCAATCATGATACAGTTCATATACACTCCAGACACAGATGCCATTCTGATACTCATTCAGATACAACATTCAGATATAGTACAGATACGCTCCAGACACGGATGCCATTCTGATACTCATTCAGATACAACATTCAGATACAGTTCAGATACGCTCTATAAACGGATGCCATTCTGATACTCATTCAGATACAACTTTCAGATACAGTTCAGATACGCTACAAACACGGATGCCATTCTAATACTCATTCAAATACAACTTACAGATACAGTACAGATACGCTCCAGACACGTATGCCATTTTGATACTCATTCAGATACAACTTACAGATACGATACAATTCAGATACGCTCTAGACACGGATGCCATTCTGATACTTAGTCAAAATTATCTCCCAGATACAGTTCAGATACGCTCCAAACACGAACGCCATTCTAATACTCATTTGTTCAGCTTACAAATTACAATTCAACAATCACTTTTGGATGGCATCTACAAGCCAATCTCCAACAAGGTTCTATCACCTCTCTAAATGGCATCTTTAAGCCCATTCCCTCAACCACACATCGTCAGGTGCAAATTTCTGGGCACTCTAGTGTCCAATCATCTTTCACCTTCGAGTCACGAATGGCAAAGCTCGCCAATCTAACTCTTAAGGTATAAGAAGATTGAACAGGGGCAGATGTTGTACCCCAAAATTTACCCTCTCATTTATCAAGATTTTTCTCACATGATCTCTTTGACTCAAGACTGAATTAGGGTTTGACCAGCTCAAGGCATCTCATCATGCACTGATAAAATTAGGGTTTGGGATTGCACAAGGATTTTTGGACTATCAATGCTTCATATGACTTTCAAGTATCATTATGGATCCCTAAGATTACTCATGTCAAGTTTCAAGCCTTGGATCACACTTTTGATCAGTCAATTGGACAGTTGTCCTAAAAATCAGTTGTATTGAGAAAAAAGTCAACCGTGGCCAATTTACAGTCAAACTTCATAATTTTTTATCCATGTCAATATTTTAGACTCACATGTACCATTTGATCAAGTTTGGACCATAATTTCTCAAGAAATTTGATCAAATCATCAAAAGGGCAAAATGGTCAAAATTAGGGTTTTGACTGAGAAAGGGCAATTTCTGATTTTTAACCTAGCAAATGATCAGTTGGTTTGAAGCATGATTTCAAGAGTTCAATTGCATCATCTTGACCTAATGACATGGTTCAAAACATTGCAAGTCCATCGGATTGACAGATAAATTTTGCAGTCAACTGATCAAAAGTCAACTGTATACTGAAAAGTCAAACTTTGACTTTTTGGTCAAAATCAAATGCCAAGGATCACAATTCATCAAAACATGTCAAAATGTGAAACTTGTTCATCAAGAAATCAAAGATTGAAGATTTTGTTTTGAAATTTTGTTAACTTAGAAATTTTTCTAAGTATAGTAAATTTCTTATTTTTTCTCAACTTTAAGCCAAATTCTCACCATGATACAAGATGATTCAAAGAAAGTCCCCAACATGAAAGTTGTAGATCTCCATGAAATCTACAACTTTTCTTCACACATTTTTTTCTAAAGTTGCTTGGATCTCAAGATATAATTTTGTGAATACATGCTCATGAACTAAATAACTTAGTGAAATTTTGCCCTAATTTAGGCTGGTTTTTTACCTAACTTCATGGCAATTTTTCACCTAGTTCCAAGAGGAATATTGGAAAGAAATTAAAATATGAGTTATAGATCACATTGCAAGATTTCCAAAATGTTCCAGAACTCCTTGAGATCATTCTTGAGTAGAGAGAATCGAAGAGAAGAAGTTGGCAATTTCTCACTTTAATTTCAAGCCATTTCATGAAGAACAAAATTCAAATCCAAACCTAGGCTGCATAATCCTTGCTTTACAGGTCTCTAACTTGTTTCTCAATCCATAATTTAATGCTTACACGGTTGATAAAGCTTTAATCCAAGCATAAAAGCCTTTGTTCAAGCTTTAATTCCATAAATGGCACAAAGTTGCCATTTCCATTTTAGAAAAGCACCACTTTTGAATTTGTCAACTCCTTGAGCTTTGCACATGTTCTCTCTGCACACACAAGCCCTATAAAACCAAAAGCAAAGTGTCTAAAACTTGTACCAACTCAAATAAGGTTTGTACAAGCATGTAGAGAGTTGTCTCCTCACTTTTCTTAAAAGGCAAACAATAGAGCAAAAAGTATATAACTCAGAAGCCTGGTGTGTAATTAATTTGAAACCTTTTCTATACTTATACACAAAGATATTACAACCTAACACACGATTGCTAAAGGCCAAAAACTCTCCCAAACTCTCTATCACTAAAAACCTGCCATTACTTGCAGTTTTGCATCAAGCATAGCAATCCAAAAATATACTCGTGCGTTTCAAGTTCTAATCACCTAATCACTTAACCTACATCATATCTAAGTGTTCCAGACCATCATCCCTTCACTGTAACTCCTCCTTCTCCATCTTCCATTTTTGTATTTCAAGCTTGAATGTTGACTTGGATAGGGAGATTCAGGCACTTTCAAGGCAAGGTAAGGATTGGAACACACTCAGGGAGGTCCAGGCAAGCTAAATGGATCCTCAGGCCTTCTCAAAACTCACTCAAACTCCATTCACGATCTCAGCTGAAAGAGGTAAGAACTCTAACTTCTATCTCTTCATACAGGTATCCTTTGGTTTCGATTTGTGAAGATAAAATGTAGATATTCTTATGCTAAAACCAACCATGTTCATAGATTTCATTTATATTCATTGTGTATAGAGAATTTTAGATTTCAAATTTCTGTAAAAATTAGGTTTGAAATTAGGGCCATTGAAATTAGCTTCGATCTTTGACTGATAGTTTACATGAGTTACATGGTTGAAATCATGGGAAAGAGTACTATCATTTTCATGTTTTAAGTTTCCATTTTTATGGAGAAATGAGAGAGATACAGGGGGTCCGGCTGGCTAGAGGAAGAAGACGAAGTACAAGGCAAGGAAGCACTTTGTGTTATCTATTTTTAGTTTCATTTGAACTAACGGATGTACAGCCACCCTAGTGGCAAGGCAGCCCGCAGAAATTGCATAGCTCTTGGGTTCGAACCTTGGCGCTGCCTTTTGCATTTTCCATATTTTTTCAGCTTTGTTTTTGGTCACTTGGCAACGTGGGCTCAACAACTGGGCCTCATATTTTTTTCTAACATACTACCTCCTGATTACTCAGGACACCCCTAGCCCAATTTATTTTCATTTATTTTTTTTATTTTTGTTTACTTCATTAAATATTCTTCTTAAATATTATAAAATCGTAAAAAATATCAAAATGTTAAATATTTCATTTTTTGTTTATTTTATCTTATTTCCTCATAAAAAAATAATTTTTTTATTTAGTTATATATTAATTATTTTCCTTAATAAACTTATAAAATAAAATAGATTTAGGTTAATATTTATTTATTTTCTCTCACACTTGTAAATATTTATTCTAATGTATAAAAAAGACTAAATATTTCATAAAATACTATTTATTATTTTCAAGACAAAAATAATACTTAAAGAACTTTATTTTCTTTTACAAATTAGAATTAGGGTTAACCAATTTATAAAAATAATTTCCTTTTTCTTAAATTATTAGATTTAGTTCAAAAACTCTTTTTCATATAAAAAACAAAACAAAATCTTTTTCTTTCATACACATATATTTATTTTATATTGTATATTATTTATTCAAATATTCGTACAAATTCGATTTAGTTGTAATAGATTAAATTAGGTTTAGATTATTGCAAATCCCCATTCATAATTTGTATACCCCCTCCCATAAAATGTTGTAATAGCGTAGTAATCTTTAAATTACGCAATTTACCGCTTTTATATAACATGCTAGTAATTAGGGTTTGTATGGCCAGATAAAAGCAAATCAAATAGAAAACCCTAATCCAAGACAAAACCAAGCATCAAAATAACACACTTGCACACAAGCACCCTTAGGGTTACTCCATTTGGTGGCCTTATACAAAAATGGCCATATTACGAATGCGAAGTATCTTAGCAAAACAAACAAGTATGAGATCATAGTCCCTCGATGACGCTATCCAAAGTTGCCTTACAAAATGATCTTATTCCCTCAAAAAAATGCTAATATACTTTGCAACATTGCTAATCATGGTTATACAATGACCCACGCCCGTCCCATTTACATCCAAAGATAGGGTTGCTTACCAAATCAATGGTAAGACAACAATATCAAAGGAAAAGGAAATGAACAAGAAAGACATTTGAGTAGGTAGATTACTTCTAGTTACTTGCTCCATTTCAAAATAACTATCCTTGCTATTTTCAAATCAAACACACACATTTCCAAACATCTTACAAAAATTGAAAACATTTTCAAAAAGACAAACATCTTTGTATACATTCTTACGAACAAGAATCATTACAAAGATTGCCTAAACAATGGCCTCTTTTACAAAATACATTCAAAACCATACAAAGCACAATTTCAAAACAAAAGCAAGTGATCTAGCAAGTAACTAAGAGCCCATGGAAAACCATGGATGAAAAGGATGCTAATACCTTCCCTTTTCATAATCTACCCCCCGAACTCAAGAAACAATTTCAAAGGTCTTTCCTGTGCTTTTTCACCTTTCCTTTTGGATAAAAGTCGGTGGCGACTCTTGGTAAATCGCAACATTTGCGATAAAACGCAAAACCCTCAAGTCAATTCTCCCACCGTATCACGCAATCCCCATTGAAAAATTGTATACCCCCCTCCCACAAGTATTGTAATAGCGTAGTAACTTTAAATTTCGCAATTTATCGCTTTTACATAACATGCTAGTAATTAGGGTTTGTATGGCAAGATAAAACCAATCAAATAGAAAACCTTAATTCAAGACAAAATGAAGCATGAAATAACACACATGCACACAAACACCCCTAGGGTTATCCCACTTGGTTTCCTTATACAAAATGGCCATATTACGCATGTAAGGTGTCTTAGAAAAAACAAACAAATACAAGATCATAGTCCCTCAATGACTCTATTCAGAGTTGCCTTACAAAATGATCTTAGTCCCTCAAAAGAATGCTAAGATATCTTCTGACATTGCTAATCATAGTTATAAGATGACCCACGCCCGTACCGTTTACATCCAAAGATAAGGTTGCTTACCAAATCAATGGTAAGACAACAATATCAAAGGAAAAGAAAATGAGCAAGAAAGACATTTGAGTAGGTAGATTGCTCCTAATTACCTTCTCCATTTCAAACAAAACATCCTTTCTATTTTCAAAAGAAACACCTACACATTTCAAAACATCTTACGAAATTGAAAACATTTTCAAAAGATCAACATCTTTGTATACATTCTTACGAACGAGAATCATTACAAAGATTGCCTAAAACAATGGCCTCTTTACAAAAATAGTTTCAAAAACCACACAAAGCACAATTTCAAACAAAAGCGAGTGATCTAGAAAGTAACTAAGAGCCCATGGAAAACCATGGATGAAAAGGGTGTTAATACCTTCCCTTTTAATAATCTACCCCCCGAACTCAAGGAACAATCTCAAAGGTCTTTCCTGTGCTTTTTCACCTTTCCTTTTGGATAAAAGAAAAGTCGGTGGCGACTCTTGCTAACCGCAACATTTGCAATCAAACGCAAAACCCTCAAGTCAGTTCTCCCACCATATCACAGTTCTGTTTGTTAATGATGATGTGTGTCGGCCTTTCCCTCCACCGAGTGAAGACTTGGGTATTTATGACAGAATGGATGATTTTCAAGAGCAGTTTGACAAGATGCAAAGAGAGATGAAAGCCCTCAGCGGAAAAGATCTATTTGGGCAGAATGTGAATGAGTTATGCTTGGTCCCAAATGTTAAGATACCGGCTAAGTTTAAAGTCCCGGAGTTTGATAAGTACAAGGGAAACACTTGCCCTCGTGCTTATCTAGTGATGTACGTAAGGAGAATGTCTACCCATACTGATGATCAGCGTCTGCTGATTCACTTTTTTCAGGATAGTTTGACTGGTGCTGCACTGAAGTGGTATATAAGTTTGGACATCGCCAACATCCATACCTTCAATGATTTGGGAGAAGAATTCATCAAAAAATACAAGTACAACATGGACATGGCACCTGACCATGATCGACTCAGGGCCATGGTTCAGAAATACAGGGAATCATTCAAAAAGTATGCGTAAAGATGGCGTGAGGTAGTCGCCCAGGTGATTCCTCCCATGGAAGAGAAGGAGATGACTAAGATTTTCTTGAAGACGCTGGGTGCTTTCTGCTACAAGAGGATGGTAGCAAGTGCGCCAAGTGACTTTACTGAAATGGTAGGAATGGGTATCCGCTTAGAGGAGGTTGTAAGAGAAGGTCATTTGACTAAGAGTGAAGGATCTGGAGGCGTGAAGAAGCCGTCTTATGGGTTTACCAAGAAGAAAGAAGGAGATGCAAATGCTGTTATACAAGAGAGGAGGGTAAACACTCCTAGAAGGAATTATCAGCGTCATCAGCAAGTCGCGTCAGTTATTCCCGTTATGAATTTCGCTTCAACTACCATTGCTTATCAGAGACCTTCCCAACAGGGGAATCAAGGGTATAATTAGAGAAGGGAGAGTTATGACCATATTCCCATGAGTTATACAGAGTTACTACCGGCATTGATTCAGAAGAAGTTGGTTCAAACCCGACCACCTCCTGCCATACCGTCACCATTGCCTTGGTATTACAAGGCAGACCAAACGTGTGCTTTTCATCAGGGAGCACCAGGGCATAATGTTGAGAATTGTTATCCTTTGAATACCGAGGTACAAAAATTGGTAAAATATGGCGTTCTATCTTTCAAGAATGTGGGACCTAATGTGAAAGATAATCCTCTACCCAAGCAAGGGGGAGTAAATGTTGTGAATATGGTGGCCGGTTGTCCAGGCGACTTCCGGATTTTTGATGCTAATCAGGTTAGAGGAGATTTGGTGAAAATGCATGTAGACCTCTGTGAATTTAGCTATTATACGCATGACCATTTCGGTTGTGCTACTTGCAGTACAGACATACAGGGTTGCGATAAGATAAAGGCTGATTTGCAGGAGATGGTGGATGAGGGCCTCATCCACATAATCAGGCCTAGGGCAGAGTATGAAGAGGAAGTGAATATGCTTTCTGGATGTCCTGGAGAATTCAGAATTTTTTATGTAGAGTATATGAATGAGGACCTCGTGCAGTTGCATGCTACTTTCTTCTACTTGGCTGGTCAGGTGGAACACCGGTATGGATCTTGCCTAGTTTGCTGTCGAGACTCCCGAGGATGTTCTATTGTAAGGAAAGGTGTTAAGTTGTTGTTGGACAATGGAACCTTCAAGATTACAGGTCAGAGGGATGATTACCATGAAGTTGACGTGGTTGAGGTTTGTTTGACTGAAGAAGAGTCGGATGAAGAGTATGCCTCTGTGGATGAGTATTTCTCTTCAGGCAAAGATTTGTTTCCCAGAAATGACTTATTAATGACTTATTATGTTGAAGAAGGGGTAAACGTCATTGTGCCTTGTTTTGGTGCACCCGCCCATTTTGAAGTTGAGTATCATAGCAAGCCAGCCGTTACCCCATTGGTGATTGGTTTGCCGGGTCATATCCCCTACAAGTCAGATAAGGATGTGGCTTACAAATACAACGCTACAATCTTAGAGAATGGTGTGGAAGTTCCCATCCAGCCAATGCCTGATGTTGGAAATATAGCTGAAAATAGCAGGGTGACCCGCAGCGGTTGTGTGTTTGCACCAGTTGTTCGAAGAGATGTTGGTGCTGGAAAGAAAATTGCTGAGAATGATGAACCTAAGAAGGCTACAGGTGAGACTAGTGGAGCTACGTTAGAGAAAGAAGTGGATGATATTTTGAAGATAATTAAGCTGAGCGACTACAGAATTATAGATCAGCTACTGCAGACTCCTTCAAAAATATCTATCTTAGCTTTATTGATGAACTCCTCTGCTCATAGAGAATCCTTGATGAGGTTACTGGACCAAGCTTCTGTGGAGAGTGATATGCCAATAAACCAATTCAGCAGCGTAATAGGAAACATTACTTCATGTAATAACTTGAGTTTCTGCGATGATGAATTACCAGATGAAGGGAGGAATCACAACCTGGCCCTCCACATCTCTATGAACTACAAGAATGATTCACTATCCAATGTGCTGATTGATAATGGGTCTGCGTTGAATGTTATACCGAGGAGTACTCTTATGAAGTTGAAATATCAAGGAATGCCTATGCGCCCTAGTGGCATCATTGTGAAAGCGTTTGATGGGTCAAGGAAATATGTCATCAGTGAAGTAGACTTGCCTATTCATATAGGACCACATTTGTTTTAGATAACTTTCCAGGACATGGACATTGTTCCCGCTTATAGTTGTTTGCTAGGACGGTCGTGGATTCATGATGCAGGGGTTGTCACTTCAACTTTACACCAGAAGCTAAAGTTTGTACATGAAGGGAAAGTAGTGATCATAAATGGGGAACAGGATTTGTTGATATCTCATTTGTCCTCTTTCAGCATTATAGAGGCAGACGAAGCTGCTGTTGGAACCCAGTTCCAAGCCTTATCCATTGACAACATAAGAGGAAATGAGAATTCCATGGTTTCGCTGAAGGATGTGCATCAGGTTGTGTGTAATGGTTATAATGAAGTATAGGGACGAATTGTGGATCCACCTGTGAGCAAGAACAGAACTGGCTTGGGGTTCTCTTCGAAGAATGACAAAGGTAAGGGCATGAAGCCGAAGTCTGTTGCAGGAAGGTATCAAGACATTTTCCGTAGCGGGGGTTATCTTCATTCGACTGTTTCCAGGATTAACGCTATTGTGGAAGATGAAGCTGAGCAGGAAATACCGAGTTATGTGACGCACGGAGTTAGGGTTCGGAATTGGATCACCATTGATGTTCCCTCTTGCATACATGTTTCAAAGTAATTTGATTTGTTAATATTTTTTAAAAAGCTTTCACTTTGCCCAAGGTGGAAGTATTAATGTTGTAGGGTTTATCTGTTTGTTGTGACTTTTAAAATTAATAATAAAAGTTGTCTTTGCTTCCAGAATTATGTCTTTATTTTCTGCTTTTTCTTGGAAAATGGTAATCAGAAAAAAAACTTTCAAAATAAATAATAATTGAAATTCAATTTGCATGATCACTTGTTATATGTGTCAGTTTCTAAATGCAATCATAAATCATATGTGCAGATTAGTTAAAAAAAACCCGTTGAACACAATGACCCTGCACCCTCTCCCAACTTTGAATGTCCTGTGTATGGGGCTGAAGAAGAAGATTATGATGAGATTCCAGAAGAGGTCTCACGGTTGCTTAAGCACGAGGAAAATACCATTCAGCCATATAAAGAGACATTGGAAATGATCAATTTGGGTTCAGAAGAAGATCCGAAGGAAGTCAAGATTGGAGCATTGTTGCATCCTGATGTGAAGAGAAAGTTGATTGAGCTGTTGAAAGAATATGTGGATATTTTTGCTTGGTCTTACCAAGATATGCCTGGTCTAGATACAGATATCATAGAGCACCATTTGCCATTGAAGCCAGAGTGTCCACCAATTAAACAGAAGTGGAGAAGAACTCACCCAGATATGGCAGTAAAAATCAAAGAGAAGGTTCTAAAGCAGATTAATGCTGGTTTTCTTGTGACATCAGTGTATCCTCAATGGATTTCCAATATTGTCCCAGTACCGAAAAAAGACGGAAAAGTCCGCATGTGCGTAGATTACAGAGATATAAATAAATCTAGTCCAAAAGATGATTTTCCATTGCCACACATTGATATGTTAGTGGATAGCACAGCAAAATTCAAAGTATTCTCTTTCATGGACGGATTTTCTGGGTATAATCAAATAAGAATGGCTCCAGAGGACATGGAAAAAACAACGTTTATCACACCCTGGGGAACATTCTATTACAGAGTGATGCCCTTCGGGTTAAAGAACGCTGGTGTAACGTACCAGAGGGCTATGATAACCCTATTCCATGATCTGACGCACAAGGAAATTGAAGTATATGTTGATGATATGATCGCCAAATCCCAGACAGAAGAAGGGCATATAGAAGATTTGTTGAAGTTGTTTCAGCGTTTGAGGAAGTATTGTCTCCGCTTGAATCCAAATAAGTGTACCTTCGGTGTCCGGTCAGGGAAATTGTTGTGTTTCATTTTTAGCCGGAAAGGAATTGAAGTTGACCCTGATAAAGTCAAAGCAATTCAAGAAATTCCAGTGCCAAGAACTAAAAATCAAGTCAGAGGTTTCCTCGAGCGTTTGAATTATATCTCCAGATTCATTTCCCACATGACTGCAACATGTGAACCAATCTTTAAGTTGTTAAATAAAGATCAAGGTTGTGTGTGGACGGATAACGGCCAAAGGGAATTTAAAAGTATTAAAGAATATCTGCTTGAACCTCCTATCCCGCTCCCTCCTGTTGAAGGAAGACCGTTGATTATGTATCTGACAGTGTTAGATAAATCCATGGGTTGTATTCTGGAACAACGGGATGAAACGGGGAAGAAGGAGTTCACCATTTATTATCTTAGTAAAAAATTCACTGATTGTGAGCCGCGGTATTCCATGCTGGAAAAAACATGTTGTGCTTTGGCCTGGGCAGCAAAGCGTTTGCGGAAGTATATGTTGAATCACACTACTTGGTTGATCTCCAAAATGGATCCAATCAAGTACATTTTTGAAAAGCCTGCTCTTACTGGGAGAATTTCCCGCCGGCAGATGTTGTTATCTGAATATGATATCAAATACCACACTCAAAAGGCTATTAAAAGTAGTGTGTTGGGAGATTATCTTGCTCACCAACCAATAGAGGATCACCAATCTATAGAATATGAATTCCCCGATGAGGATGTGATGTTCCTGAAAGTGAAGGATTGTGATGAACCATTGCCTGAGGAAGGTCCTGACCCTGAATCTCGTTGGAGTATGATATTTGATAGAGCTATTGTAACTCCTCATGGATCGCACATTCCTTTTACTGCAAGGTTAACATTCGATTGTACTAACAATATGGCAGAATATGAGGCCTGCATCATGGGTCTCGAAGAAGCTATTGATCTCAGAATTAAAATTCTAGATGTGTATAGTGATTCAGCTTTGGTAATAAATCGGATTAAAGGACAATGGGATACTCGTCACCTCGGCTTGATCCCTTACAAAGATTATGCTAGAATATTGTTACCCTTCTTTAATAAAGTCGAACTCCATCACATTCCTAGAGATGAAAATAAAATGGCGGATGTTATGGCGACTTTGGCTTCTATATACCAAGTGAATACTTGGAATGATATACCCCGAATTATGGTTCGACGACTGGATAGGCCCGCTCATGTGTTTACAGCAGAGGAGGTAGCAGATGAAAAACCTTGGTATTATGATATCAAGCATTTTCTTCAGACTCGGGAATACCCGATTGGTGCATCGAAGAAAGATAGAAAGACATTGAGAAGATTGGCAGACAGTTTCTTTCTCAGTGAAAATGTGTTATACAAGAGAAATTATGACATGGTCTTGCTCAGATGCGTGGATAGACACGAAGCAGACATGTTGACGCATGAGATTCATGAAGGTTCATTTGGCACTCATGCCAATGGACATTCGATGGCTAAAAAGATGCTAAGGGTAGGTTATTATTGGCTGACAATGGAATCTGACTGTTACAAATTTGCAAAGAAGTGCCGTAAATGCCAAATTTATGCAGACAAGGTCCATGTGCCTCCGACGCTTCTCAATGTGATTTCCTCCCTGTGGCCTTTCTCTATGTGGGGTATTGACATGATTGGGATGATAGAACCCAAAGCTTCGAATGGACACTGTTTTATCTTGGTAGCAATTGACTACTTAACCAAATGGGTGGAGGCTGCTTCATATGCCAATGTTACTAAGCAGGTGGTTGTGCGCTTCATTAAAATAACCTTATATGTCGATATGGTGTGCCGAACAGAATTATCATTGACAATGGCTCGAATTTGAACAACAAGATGATGACTGAACTGTGTGAAGAATTCAAGATTGTCCATCACAATTCATCTCCATACAGGCCAAAGATGAATGGTTCTGTTGAAGCTGCTAATAAGAATATCAAGAGAATTATCCAGAAAATGGTTGTTACTTATAAGGATTGGCATGAAATTCTCCCTTTTGCTCTGCATGGATATCGAACATCTATCTGCACTTCAACAGGAGCAACCCCGTTCTCCCTGGTGTATGGAATGGAAGTTGTACTCCCTGTCGAGGTAGAGATTCCCTCATTGCGTGTGATAATGGAAACCAAATTGACAGAGGCTGAATGGGTCCATAACAGGTTTGACCAATTGAATTTGATTGAGGAGAAGAGGATGACAGCTTTATGTCATGGGCAGTTGTATCAGAAAAGAATGAAGAAAGCTTTTGATAAAAAGGTTAAACCTCGTGAGTTCAGAGAAGGCGACCTCGTGCTCAGGAAGATCATGTCTTTCAACACTGATTCTAGGGGCAAGTGGACTCCCAATTTTGAAGGCCCATATTTTGTCAAGAAAGCCTTCTCTGGCGGTGCATTAATTCTTGAAACTATGGATGGCGAGGAGTTCCCACGTCCCATGAATGCTGATGCAGTCAAAAAATACTTTTCCTAAAGAAATAAAAGAACAGCTCGCTAAGTTGAAAACCCGAAAGGGAGACTTAGGCAAAAAAGGAGCGTCTCCATAGGCCAAAAACCCGAAAGGGCGGTCTAGGCAAAAATTAGAGACCTAAACAGAATAAATTTCCCGCTAAGTTGAAAACCCGGAAGGGCAGCTTAGGCAAAAGTTATGGATTTTCTTGGCAAGTAACTACGTCAGACAAGACTTGATCGTTTAAGCAACAATCTTCTCGGATCCTCACCATACTTCAACAGAAGCTGCTGCTCAGGGTTTCAAAAGTTGTTAGAGGGGATAGTGGTCATTGCATCTCAATGTATCTTTCCCATTATATATATATTACCATTTTTCAAACTTTGTAATCATCTATGGAGTCTCACCATTCGCAGACTACCATTCTATTAATGAAATTTGAGCTTTTACCCAATTCTTTGTATCTCTTATTTTATTTATCTTGCAAAGACTCCATTTATTATTGATAATAACTTTCAAAGCAAAAAAGATTAAATAACAAAATTGATTTTTCAAAAAAAGATTTTACAATCTGATTTTACTTTGAGATTTGTGATGAAACAATGACAACAAAAACGGTGGTCCCAGGAATGGACAAACTCCAGTTGTTTTGAGAAGTTTTTGTTCCCCTCAGGAAGGTTTACTAGGGATGTTTTCGTCGTGTTAGGTCTATGATTCTGGTATCCTCGGTCAAGTTTGGATTCATTTCTCCTCTTTTCTTATTTTTTTCATGATGTGAAGTTTCAATCCGCATTTTCTCCAGTGAAGTTTTCGTTTGGCCTAATATAAGTTCTTGTTCCAGAGAAGTTGGTATCATAACCACTCTTGAATAACGCAGGTCCCTGGTTTCTCTAAGTGAATGACGTATTGTGGTTTTCCCTTTGTGGGTGTGGTGTTAACCTCTCCAATGAAGTAGGCCTGAATTCCCCAGTGAATGTTTTGATGTTTTGGTGTCAGTCTGCTTTACTTGAGACTGGTCTTGCAATCTCTAGTAGGAATGTTACTTTTGAAAAACACTTATTTCCCCGGTGAAGCCTGAAGAAGGATGCTTTATCCCTGTATCTGTACTATTTTATCACTTTGATTTGTTTACCTCCAGATTATGTTTCTCCCCAGTAAATTTAAAGCAGGCAGTAGGTTTTGCTTCCTCAGTTGGCATTTACTTTTCTTGGAATGATCATCTTGGATTAAGTTTAGCCAAGTGTTGTTAGTTCCCGAGGCGGTTCTGCCTGGTTGTTCCGAATGTTGTATATCTGTTTTGTCAACATACGCACGATAACACTCATGCATTCATACATACATCATGCATAGATAAAAATTGGCAAATCATTATTCATTAACATTTGTTAATATTTTTGTTGACATATTACCCTGTTTTGCAGAGTTATGTTGTCCACTTTTCAATAGAGTGTTGGCCTTAAGAAGAAAGCGTATATTATTTCAATTTCCCCACTGAGTTGTCTCTCATGTAAGATTTTTTCTTTAGCCTTCCGGTACAGCTCCTTGTTTGGATGGATTTAGTTTTCCCTCTTAAGTTTATTTCTCAAAGGATGTATTCAGGTTGACTGTTTCATTCCAGTTTATTTCTGGTTTGAATATGTGGTTTCACGATAATATTATTTACTTTGGATCTCTGAAAACTCCAAGCTTTGGTTGGTGCATTTATTTTTCACGAGAAGACTTTATCTCTTCAGAAAGAATATCATGGAATCTCCCTAGGAAGTCATACCTCTTTCCCTAAGAAGCCATATTTCTATCCCCAGAAAGTCGTTTCTTTTTTTGCAATCCTCCATGATAACAAGAAGTAGCAGGACTCTTTATTTGAGCAACTTGAGATTCCCTGTAAAAGTCAACGTAACTTTTTGCTATCTATCCTATAAGTGAATAGTTTGTAGTTTTTTGTCAGATCACGCCAACGGATGGCAAGAATTTCAATATCACAGAAACAGCGCGTTGCAAAATCTTTGCAAGTGGAAGTCTCTTTATTTGAGACAGCTTATGTATTATCCTTTCCAGGCTGAGTGCCTTGGTTAAAGAAGAAGTTGAGACCTGTTCTAGGTGAAACACCAGAATCTTGCGGAAACTTGTTATCTTATTGCTACCCTCAGTGAAAGTTGGTAGTTCATTGTCAGTGAACGGCAATGATATGATATATTCTCTTTCTACCTTCAGTGAAAGTTGGTAGGACATCAGCAGTGAACGTCGATGTTTGTTATCTTTTTGCTACTCTCAGTGAACGTTGGTAGTTCATCATCAGTGAACGGCGGTGATATGATATATTCTATTTCTACCTTCAGTGAAAGTTGGTAGGACATCGGCAGTGAACGTTAATGTTTGTTATCTTTTTTCTATCCTCAGTGAATGTTGGTAGTTCATCATCAGTGAACGGTGCTGATATGATATATTCTCTTTCTACCTTTAGTGAAAGTTGGTAGGACATCGGCAGTGAACGTCGATGTTTGTTATCTTTTTGCTACCCTCAGTGAATGTTGGTAGTTCATCGTCAGTGAACGGTGGTGATATGATATATTCTCTTTCTACCTTCAGTGAAAGTTGGTAGGACATCGACAGTGAACATCGATGTTTGTTATCTTTTTGCTACCCTCAGTGAACATTGGTAGTTCATCGTCAGGGAACGGCGGTGATATGATATATTCTCTTTCTACCTTCAGTGAAAGTTGGTAGGACATCAGTAGTGAAGGTCGATGTTTGTTATCTTTTTGCTAGCCTCAGTGAACGTTGGTAGTTCATCGTCAGTGAATGGTGATGATATGATATTTTCTCTTTCTACCTTCAGTGAAAGTTGGTAGATCTACCTTCAGTGAAAGTTGGTAGGAAATCGGTAGTGAACATCAATGTTTGTTATCTTTCTCTCTGCCTTCAGTAAACGTCGGTAGCTTCGCCTTCGGTAGAAGTTGGTGTATCCTTTGACCATTCTACCATCCTCTTTGATTCAGGTCTTTTGATCCATCAGTGACTTATTTTCCTGGTGGGGTTGCTCCCTTGTTTCTTTATTATTGTTACATCCCTAGTGGTGTTTTGCGTCTCTTTGGTCCTGTTCATATGCATTCATGATCATAAACATTTGCATAGCATCTTAGGGCCAAAAATAGGGTTTGTTTTATATTTAAGTATCTTCGATTGCGTCTACACGAAGATTTTTAACCTTCGTATCTCCGGATAGAAGAAACTTAAATAAGGGCAGTTGTTGTACCCCAATTTTTGCCCCTAATATCCCTTCATCATACCATTTTGATTCATTCACAACAAGATCACACTAGGATACTTGGTTCCCATCCCTATATTTAGCTTTTCCCTTTTGAGGAATCACCAAGCACCTTGACTTATGTTCTTTTGTGATCATGAATATTGTTTTTGTCTTGATTTCTTCTTTTAAACTAAATAAAATGCAATGTTGGTTTGTCTTTCCTGTATCCATGTAGGTAAAGGCAATGGGATTTAACAAGTTACCCCATGGGCTCATGGGTTTATTTACATGCCCTAGTCAATAAAGCTTGAGAATTTCAAACCTCACCATTGGATTGGTTTTGGGATAATTGGAATGGCAAGGTTATTTTG
The DNA here is from genome assembly GCA_948472305.1 of Vicia faba. Taxonomy (NCBI): domain Eukaryota; kingdom Viridiplantae; phylum Streptophyta; class Magnoliopsida; order Fabales; family Fabaceae; genus Vicia; species Vicia faba. The sequence continues at coordinate 353,398,543 of OX451735.1, forward strand.
GTTCATCACATTTCAAGGTTATTAGATTTGACTCAAAAGTACAAGGGGTTGATTGAAGAAATAGTCATGTTTGGACAAGACTTTGTTCCATTTGTCATAAATGCATATTTCTCTTAATTCTCAAGATATGGAAGTGGTTGTGGTTGCTATGAGTTCTCATTATCATCCTCAACAACTTATATTTACAAAGCATTTGTTTTGGTACAAAAAGTTTGTTCAAGCTTGTCAAAGTTCCTCAAAGCATTCTCTTGATCTAATGAGCTAGGGTTTTGAACTTCAAAGGAATATATCTTGCTCATCTTCTGTTATTTTTGAGTTATTCCAAAGGCATCCTTCTCTTCAAAGGGTTATCAACAAATAACTTCAAAAGTTCCAAGAAGTTTTCATGAGGAAGAGACTTGATGAGGAAGAAAGATTACAAGTCCTCCAGATGAATCCCCAACTTTCCAAGTGTGACTTCAAATGATCATAACTTGGTTAATTTTTATCACCTTGAGTCCATTCTTTTTCCAAAATGATCTTAAAGATGTGAACTTTATGCCTTCTTTTATGTGCAAAGTTAGAAAATGGATGGAAGTTGCCTTAAAGATGCAAAAGATTATACGTCATTTCATGATTTTTTGCCAACCTCAACAATTCATAACTCTCTCAAATTATGGATATTTTGAATGATTCAAGTTTCAAAATGTCATTCAAGAGATCTACTTCATGCCATATTTTTTGGTCAAGAGCAAATTCCAAGTGGAAAGTCATGTTTGGATGCAAGATATTATAGGTCATTTTTGAAGAAGAATTTGGAATATTTCTAAGTATGGAAAGTCAACACTTTTTCTTCAACTTTGACTCAATACAACTTTCATCTCAAGCATACATTTAACTCCATTAATTTTCCATTGCAAAGCTTGTAACCTCATCTTTCTAAAGCATCAAGAATCATGCCTTAAGACCCCTTGAGCTGAGAATGCCATTGTTTCAAAAGTGGTAACTTGGAATTGAAGTTTCATTGCCAGTCAGAATTTGAATTTCATGTTACAACCTTTAAACCTCAAATTAGCACGCGTTTTGGGTCTAAACATGATTAGCCAACTTTCCAAAGTGGATTAGCGCATCAAAACGCGAGAATTGGATGAGTTTTGGTGAAGTTTAGATCACACTTCACTCGTGCATCAGGTTTGCACAAATTCCCTCCAAAATGCATCATTCACTCTTCCTTTTGATTTCATTTGCTTCTCCTATAAATACATGACCTATTCCATTCATTTTCTCAAGCTTGGATAGCCAGAATCACCCTGCCAAACTTGTTTCATAACTCAGAATTCAGTAACTTCAAAATCCATTCCCGTGCCTTTTTCAATCCAATTTTTCCATCAATTCTCCTTCCTTGATCTTCCCTAAAGCTAACCACATAATTACATTCAAGAATCGTGCCTTATACTGCTCCATAGAAGTCCAGTTTTAGAGCTCTGCAACTCAACTTCAATAGGTAGATTCCTTCATCAATTCTTCAAAACTATGATATCATTATGTTGCTTTCATTGCCCTGGTTCTAGTCGCAACACTTGCCTTTTACTGGAAACACGATTTGACCAAGAAATTTCAAATCCCTTTTCAAAACTTTCCTTCCAAATTGCTTGAGCTACAGTTTATATAAATTTGGCGCGAGGGTTTGGTTGTCTTCGTCTTGAAGAGACGAAGCGAATGTCATAGGTCTGAGCTTCTGATCTTACAGTTTGAGAGACCTGCAATTCGTGTTGGCTGGAGGTTGAAGATGACCAACGTGCCATCTTCCAACCAATGAAGGCGCGCCATCTGTTTTTTTCAAAATCTGATTTAATTAATGATTTTGTACATTATTCACTAATGACCATGATATGCACAACGCGCCAGATCCCTTGGATTTGATTACTAACGCGTTTTGACTCTCATCCAATGGTTCACATATTTTACTTTTATTTTCTTTTTCTGATTTTTATATTATAATTGTTTTAAATTTCAAAAAATCATAGAAAATTCATTTTCAGTCCAAAAAATCTGACAAAATTATGAAAAATATTTTTGATTATTCTCTTTCTGATTTTTATTTTTTCATAATTTAATTTTGTGTTTTGGTATTTTTTTATAAGTTTACACTTTATTTGATTTGTTTTAAATGTTTAAAAATACTTTTATACATTTTTAAATTCTGAACAAATTATGGAATGATCCAATGATATTGTGACAAATATTGGTGACCTTATTTTATTTTTGTTTCTGACTTTACTATTTTTTTTATTATTTTTGTTTATTTTACCCATTTATTTTAATTTTAAAAAATAGTTTCTAACTTTAAAAAATTACCAAAAAAATTATAAACTTATTTGAGCCCTTTTCTTATTTTTCTATGGTCTTACTTTTTATTTCTTGATTAATTTGAACATAGTTGATATTCTTCTCTTAATTTTCTATTTTAAACATTATTTTTAAATCCTTTTGTGTATACTAAAATGTGATATTATTTTGTGACTATTTTCTGGATGATCTTGGGTTAGATTTTGGATCATGAACTTTATAAACATCATTGGATCCATGGTGTTGAGTTTAACTCCACAAAAATGGATGAATGATTTTAATAATAGTTTGATTAAAATTTAATTCAAATGTGGTTTGTATATTTTTTCCTCATCCCTATTCATCTCATCCCTTTCTTATTGCACTAAATGTTGTTGGAGCATGATCTCTATATCATGTCACAAAATAAATGGTGCATAGATTGCTATTGAACGGCCTCAAAATAGGTGTGACTTCTATATAAGTCCACTTACGATTGCTTAACATAGCGCTAAATTTTGTCTCGATTCGAATAAATGATCATTCGTGGCCCAAACTTATGATTGCAAGCCCAAGTATGTTAATTTGATCTCTTTGATCCAATAACCTTGAGATTCATTGTGTGGAGGCTTTGGTTCTACCAATCCTCTAATGGATCTACAACACCTTTGGTCAACACGATCACTTAAACATCGTTGATCATTAAATGGTATTTATGAGAATTCCAAATGGATGATATACTTGACAAAAAGTAAATGCAACTTGTTGTGTGGAGGCTTTGGTTCTACCAATCCTCTAATGAGTTCCAAATGCAAGCTTCAAGATGGTCATCCAACTAACCACTAATTATTGACTTGTCTTACTTTATGCTTTTATTCTTTTTTATGCTTTATGTACCATTTACTTTTAGCATTTACATTTCATGCCATTTTCATCTTTGCTCATTTGAGCATTTACTTTCTTGCCATTTTTACTTTGCTCACTTGAGATTTTCTTTTCCTTTCTTAAGATACTTAATTATCAACATAAACCTTAAAAATATTTAATGGTACTTGTACTATTTGGTTACTATCCTTGGCATTATGGAGCATGGGACTTTTCTTGGACTTAGGATTAGAAACCTTGGCCTATCTTGAAAACCTTGTGACCTTATCTGATTATTTTTTCTGGAGTTCTTGAGGTTTACCTTAAGACATTGGGTTGCTTATTTGTTTTTGTGTGCAGGTTTTTGTGATTACACCCTTTGTTGGTAATCTGGAATCCACCCGTATATAGCCGTTACTCTGCCCAATTTTTATGAAGACTTAATACACTTGAAGTTTGGTTCTCTAAAGAGGTCTAGTATTTTTTTTGCTTGATTGGTTTCAATCCAAGGAATGGGAATTTTATCTTGGCTCATAATGTCAAGTATTAGCTTCTTGTTGGTTAGATAGTTCTCATCCCTAGCTTTTACCTTATGCTTTAGGATAGTCCCTTATTCTCCTCCCATCTTCTTTAATTTCAAAAATCTTCTTCCCCCTTTTGAAAACTCTTCTTGTTTTTAAACTTGAACCACTTTCATAATAAACTTGGAGTTATGTCCATGCATTTTCAAAGTATTTTCATAAATAAACTCCAATCAACTTAATAATACCTTGACATTTTTTTTGTGATAAGACTAAAAGTCAATCAATCTCATTTAAAACCATTTTGCCACTTTGGCTCTTTATCTTTAAACTTTTCTAAAAAAGATTGAACTCTTGTCAATCCTTGTAGTGATGCAAACAACTATACTTCTACAATATGTAGTGAAGAGAGATATTTTCCACTTGGGTGTTGAGTGAGGCATTGTTGATTTTAAAATCCAAGCCATATCATCCACTCTGAGATGATTCAAATTCTCCTTTCTCATGATTGTGGGTAGTAGGTATGTTTTCCACACAGACAATGATGATGATGTTTTATCTCATAAAATTAACTATCATATTTGTGTCTTAAAATTTTTTAAAAAGAGGAACTACGTGTACCCTGATCCCCTATTGCACGAAAAGGTGGTACGTAGGAACTAAAGGTTTGCAACCGCGGCGGGTTAAAAAATTATAAAATAAATATATTTCTTTTCTCACCTCCACCATCCATTTTTTATATACAAAATTTTTCATATCCAAAATATACAGATTTTACAAAGAGGCTCCTGCGGAGTACCATAGATGTTTAGGGTGCTAATACCTTCCCTTTGCATAACCAACCCCCTTACCTTGAATCTTTCCCCCTCTTTTTGGGTTATTCGCTCTTTTCCCATTCCTTTGGAAACAATAAAGTGTGGTGGAGATTTTCATTTTAATTTGTATAAAGTCTAGTCAATCCAATGGCTTAGTCTTAAACATTTCTACCGCTACAACATCTACTTCCACTCTCATGGGGTCTACCTCCGAGGCCATGTATCTGAGTGAACTATCTTGATGTCATACTCTGACTTCCTACATATACCTTATCATCACTAAGCAGGATAACAAACTGATCTCCTTAAGATCACCACTTGGTAAGTATCTTTCACCTTTACTCTCTACGATTCTCATTATACATATAAGTGAAACTCCCAAAACTTACTCACACTGAGCAGGGTTCACAAGGTTAGCTCCTAAGGCATCTAACTTTTCTTACATTTCCAAATATGACAATTACACAAGAAATCCTCAAAAAATTCCAATTCTAAAACAATCCAACACTACTCCTGAAGGCAAAGGAAATATGACTCCCAACAAACCACTCTCACTCTTGCCAAACCAATAACAACACTCAAGATAAACCTTGACATTATTATACACTTACCAACTTTGGTAATTTCTGTACTTAACATCAATTAAACACTTCATCACACAGAGGGCACTTATCTATATGACTTATCATTTACAACTCTTATCAACTACTCCCGAAACCACCTAATATAGTACCTTTCATGACTCTTATCATTTACAACTCTTATCAACTACTCCCAAAACCACCTAATATAGTACTTAACATCAATTAAACACTTCATCACATAGGGGCTACTTATCTATATGACTTATGTGATCGGTGGATCTGGAACTGACTGTTTAACGCTGGTTCGCGAAATGTCGCGGAAGCAAGAGTCGCCACCGTCTTTTATTTTCTCCAAATGGAAAGGACAAAAGCACAGAAAAATTCCTTATTGAGATTGCTCTCGGTTCGGGAGGTAGATTTATAGAAAGGGAAGGTGTTAGCACCCTTTCTATCCATGGTTATCCATGGGCTCTTAGATACTTGCTCATTTGTGTTTTCAAAAAGGTTTGTTTGCTTTTCAACTGTGGGTTTAAAAAAGTTTCGTTTAAAATTTCAGTTCGACTCTTGTATCAGTCCTCAAGAGTGTTTGAAAAATTGCTTTTGAAAGGTGTCGGTGTGAAAAGAAGTTTTTTGATTTGTTTTTGAAATTAGAGCAAGTATCTAGAGTCGTCTACCTACCCTAAGGAATTCGTCTGTGTAAATGTCCTTAAAGTAGTGCCATCCCACCATTGAGAGGTAGGTAGCACCACCGTTGGAGGTGTTCGGGTCAATTCGAGGGTTCGGGACGTGGTGATCACCGGAGCAATAGGAAGATACCTTAGAAGCTACCCTCATGCCATGTTCATGGACATGAGGACTTACTAAAACATCCTCTACTCAACGACCACCTTTCGAGGGGCAAGGCAACAGTGAGGCGTACCCTAGGGGTGGTGTGTGATTTGTGTGTCATTTTCAGATATTTTTGTCTTGTCATGCATTGGTGATCTACGCGTTGCTTTTATTTTGACATTCATTCTTTCATGAAAATTAATTAACAGTTAAAAGGTGCGGAATTAAAAGTTCTACGCTATTACAAAGGCGCGGGTCCACATCGCCAAATTAATCCAAGACCCGATTTGAAATAAAATAAAAATGCGGAAAAGATAAATGTCTAATTAATCTATTACATAGCTTTGGGACAATTACATTATATTCACAAAAAGAGGAAATAAAAATAAAATGCGAGAATAAGTAAAATCGGGAATGCGAGGGCGTTGGACCCTTTTAAGGAAATTAAATTACAATTATGAAATTAATTAAATATAATAAGAAAAGAGAAGTTATTTTTTTGAGTTTTTTGTATTTATGGATCTTTAGTAAGAAAATTAAATTGGAATTAAAAAGAAAAGTTAATTAACCCTAGTTCTAACTATTTTTTATTTATTAAGAAATATTTTTAGTTTGACCTAATTTTAATTAATTATTTACATGGCAAATTTTATTTATAAAATAATAATTAATAATTAAATAGGATGAAAAGAGAAAAAAAAAAGGAAAAAAAGTATAAAAACCTAATTCTACATTTTTTAATTTATTAAAAAAAACATTTAAAATTAAACCTAGAATTAACTAAATTAATTAATACAATTTATTTACAAAGAAAATATTTAAATAAAATATATTTTTTATTTTTTATAGTTTCTGAATTTTTTTGGGTATTTTTTTATATTAGGAAAATATTAATTTAGGAATTAAAATAAAAATAATTAAATTAAAACAAATAATAAAAAAATAGGAAAAAGAAAAGAAATACAAACACTTGGGGGGTGTTGACCCCAATTTGGAGGCATTATCCAGCAATCTGGCCCATTTAATTCCTGACCTTGTTGACTTTTTCCAGCACGTGTATGGCATGGCTGACTAGTACCCATTGTGATCTGCAAATCTTGACCTTTAGATTTGTCTCCTGGACACTTGGCAAGCTTTGGTATTGGGTGTATGTTGAACCCCTGGAATGTGCACTGCGTAGGATTATGGAAAAGAAAATAATATGAGAAAGGGAGGGGACCTGGGAATCGAACCCAGGTCCCAATACTTACCATGCTAATGCCCTGCCAGCTGCGCTGTTGTGTTGCTTTGTGTATAATATAGAAAATAAAGAATATAATGTAAAACAAACGATTAGTGGGTATTTCGCGCGAAATTCAAATGCACCAACCGCTGACTTACACCTCATCTTCTTCTCCAATTGTTTTGCTTTGCCTGAAAAAAAACAGATAGATAGCGGGGGTTTTAAACCCCCACTAAGTGATAAACATGAAAATAGCGAATAGGCCCTGGTTGCTCATAAATTGAGCGCGACCTATGGATTGAGTTCGTATCAAGCTTCTGGTTCTAATGGCCCTGGTCTCGTGTCTCAATTTTTCCAGAATAAGGAAGCCCCAAATTTGAATCTCTGAAAACCTAGAGGACGTTAATGGTAGGTTCTCATACAGGGCATAAAAATTCAATTAACTGACATGGTTAGCTTCAGAATGATTCAATTAGTATAAACCAATATAAAAAACACATGAAAAATGCAGGGAATTCAAAATGCGATTATGAGTATTTTCATGAAAAGTGAGACATGGTTCTACCAGTTCTTTGCGTTAGAAGCAGTGGTTTTGATCCAGAAACGTTCCTTGAGGCCTCAGGAATGTAATGGGATTGTTCTCTTGCCTTGAAACGCTTTGGAATGGTGTTTTCAGTTTTGACTTTTTTCACAAAAATACCAAGTTTGTTCTTAGGTTTTGGCGCAGCTTCAAGGTTCCAGGTATTAGGTTTGCATTCTGACTTATGTATGGAATGAATTAGGGTTGAATTTTGAGCCAAAAGATCAATGCATTGATGTATCAAATATTTGATTTTCAATGAATATTTTTTCAATCTTTTTCATGTGAATATCATGCCAATTTGCACCAAATCTTCCCTTTTTTGAAGTGCACGAAATCTTGAGTAACCAATGAGGGCATAGGCTGCATAAAAAGATTCAAATGCATTTGTTTAGTATTTTTTCATATTTTATTTTATTAAATGAATTAATGGTGATTAAAAATTCAAATAAATAATAAAAATGATGAAATAAATCCCCTTTGGGCCAAATGGTCGTGCATAGCCTTTGGATGATGAATCTTGGAAGAAAATGTGGCCCATTAGCAATTTTGAGGCATTTGAAGTAAAGTTGACTTTTCAAATTTCCCAAAAATTTCCCAACTTCCACAAGGCATATCTTGCTCAATTTTTAAGCTTTGATCATGTTCTTGGACATTTTGGAAAGGTCTTGAAGTCCTCTAACCAATGCCTTTGGTCCCATGTCATTTTGATTTACCAATCTCAAGTTATGGCCTTTGACTTAAAGTCCCTTTTTGTTGACTTTTGAAAATGACCTATAATGTTGAGATTGATAACTTTTTGTGAGAGCATTTCTTGGACTTGAAGTGTGAAGAGGAGTTGTAGGAAATGTCTTTCTATTCAAAATGAGCTTTGGATGGAATTTTTCTGATGAACCATGTGGAAGTTATGCCTTGGTCAAGTTACAGTTGACTTTTTCTAACTGTCCAAATATGGAAAATTTTGCATCTTGAGACTTTTTGAGCCATGCCTTGAAAATCATGATCAAGAATTGATCAAATGATGTTTGTGGCTGTAAAAATAGGATGTTGACCAAAAATTTGAACTTTTGACTGTCAAATGACCATTTTACCCCTACAGTTGACTGCTGAGCAATTAGGGCATTTGACTGTGCAATTTTGTGCTGTAAGTCTTGAAACTTGGCATGAAGATGCTTTACCATGTTTGTGGGCATGTGGGACTTGATTGGACCCTTGAAAACTTCAATTTCTTTGCCAGAACCAAAACCCTAATTTTGACTGTTAGGAGACCCTTGAACTATGCAACCCTTGGGGAGATTTTGAAGCATGCTCTTTGCAAATCTTGAAGAATATGGGAGGGCAAATTTTGGGGTACAATAGTTGCCCCTGTTCAATCTTCTTAGACCTGAGGATGTAGATTGGTTGTCATGCCTTTCGTAATCCAAAGGTAGAAGATGATTGAACACTAGAGTGCCCAGAAATTTGCGCTCACATAGTAGTGTGATGGTGGGAATGGGCTTATAGATGCCATTTGAAGATTGATGGATAGGATGATGGGCTTATAGATGCCATGCTAAGAGATGATGGATGAGTGGATGGGCTTATAGATTCCATCTGGATGTCGATCGCGTAAGAGATTCCTTAGCGAGAATTTGCGTACCTGAAAAAGAAAATGATTACCTGGCCTGTTGCAGGAGCTGGTCTTCAAACTCTTCGTATAGATGTACCCTGACTGGTTACAGGAATTGAATCTGGAGCTTCAAAAGGTGATGAATGAACCAGGGATGGTTACTACCTCAACGGGACGGTGAGAGAACCTTGGATGATTACTACCTCAACAGGAACGCTGAGAGAATCCTGGGTGATTACTACCTCAACAGGAACGCTGAGAGAATCATAGGCGACTTCAACCTCAACAGTAACGCTGAGAGAATCATAGGCGACTTCAACCTCAACAGTAACGCTGAGAGAATCTTGGGCGACTTCAACCTCAACAGTAACGCTGAGAGAATCTTGGGCGACTTCAACCTCAACAGTAACGCTGAGAGAATCTTGGGCGACTTCAACCTCAACAGTAACGCTGAGAGAATCTTGGGCGACTTCAACCTCAACAGTAACGCTGAGAGAATCTTGGGCGACTTCAACCTCAACAGTAACGCTGAGAGAATCATAGGTGACTTCAACCTCAACAGTAACGCTGAGAGAATCTTGGATGTCTTCTACTGAGTCTTCATCAGGAAAATCTTTTAGGGATCGATTTAACTGGACTAGAGAAGGCCTTTGATTGGATAAGAATCAAGAAAAATCTTAGGGTCGACTTAACTGAACCAAGCAAGGTCTTGGAATCTTCAACTGGATAAGAAACAGGGAGATCTTAGGGTCGATCTGACTGAACCAGAGAAGGCCTTTGACTGGATAAGAAACAGGAAAATCTTAGGGTCGATTTAACTGAACCGGTCAAGGTCTTGAAATCTTCAACTGGATAAGAAACAGGGAGATCTTAGGGTCGATCTGACTGAACCAAAGAAGGCCTTTGACTGGATAAGAAACAGGAAAATCTTAGGGTCGATTTAACTGAACCGGTCAAGGTCTTGAAATCTTCAACTGGATAAGAAACAGGGAGATCTTAGGGTCGATCTGACTGAACCAGAGAAGGCCTTTGACTGGATAAGAAACAGGAAAATCTTAGGGTCGATTTAACTGAACCGGACAAGGTCTTGAAATCTTCAACTGGATAAGAAACAGGGAGATCTTAGGGTCGATCTGACTGAACCAGAGAAGGCCTTTGATTGGATAAGAATCAGGAAAATCTTAGGGTCAATTTAACTGAACCAGACTAAAGTCTTGAAATATAGCTGAGAACTTAACTGGATCTTTCCTGAAAGGTAAAGGTCAGTCACATGATATGGATCAAGTAATGATGTTCTCAACATAAATGTGATTTGTAAGATATGATGCGTATATGCATGCTATAATGTATGGAAATTTGATGTTTATGGATGTATCTTTTCGTCTTAGGGAAATATATCCTTGACAAGTGCCGGGAAGTCACATCCTGGGCCGATGTTTGAAGAGAAGAATATTTGCTTCCGCTGGGGATGATAGTTGCAAGAATACCGGTAGGAGAGATAACTCCGTTGGGGGATAAACTTGGCGAATGGATTACTCTGCGGGGAGAAAATTACTCTAGCGATCTTGCTAGGGAGCAATACTCTATGGGGAGAGAGGTATTTTGCTGGAATGTTTGATGGTAACTTCGCTGGGGATACCATTGTTGTGTTGGAAGTGTTAATGGACTTCGCTGGGGATAAGAAGACTTCGCCGAGAACGATCTTTCCGTGGCTTTTGGCTGAGGATAACCCAGTTATATCCTGGTAGGGAAATAACCTTTGAATAAAGTCGGGGGACGCGTTCGTGCTCTGCGAGGGAGAAGCTTCCAGAATCTACTGGGGATAAGCTTACTGTTTGGGGAGATGGATTCCAACTTTCCTGGGGAAACTGGGTTAGACTCTCCTGGGGAAATTTTGAACTTCATTGGGAAGTGACTCTGTTGAATGTTTGATATGCCGCTGGGGAACAATCTTTAGGTCAAGATTGTCGAGGACGCTTGTTAAGAATGTTCGTATATTGTGCTGAGGAATGTTGAGATTTGCTGGAGGATACCCAACTTCCCTAAGGTTGATATCATAGCTTTGCTTGGGGAGAGTGCATGGCTTGCTGACGCGCTCTCTGGGGAATTAAGATATGCTGGTTATGTTCTTCCGCTGAACCTACCTTGTACCTTGGAGGACAGAACAATTAGATTGCTTAGACAACTCTTTATTGCCCCTGTTTCTATGGGAGAAGGCACCTGTGAGGTACTGATAGTTGTTTGATGGACAAACCTTCTTCTGGTAGGCAGGTGACAGGATGACGGGACATAGTCGTACGCTTTGATCCCTAACTTTTTCCTGGACCGCCCTTTCGGGTTTTCAGTCCACCGGGATACCCATTTTTGCCCAAGCCGCCTTTTCAGGTTTTTGACTTGCCGGGTATACAGATTATTTTCATTTCATCCCTTATTTTTCCTGAACCCTTTTGGTTCGCCGGGAAGCCCTTATTTTTGCCTAGGTGTGTCAACCTAGCGGGTCTTTGATTATGCGCAGTATTTTTTTCCGACTATGTCCGTGCTTTTAGAATGCAGGGAGGTGCCCCTGGCTGCTTGTGTTGCCATATTACCAGAAGATGTTTGATCAGGCAAGATTCGTTGTCGGAATGCCCCAAGTGACCTAGGCGGAGATTTTCCCCAAGCTATTTGGCCTTTGAGAGATTCTCCGAATCTTGACTGAACTGCCCCAGATGACGGACCATGATCATGCCATGCCCCTTGATTGGAAGTGCTTCTGTTCATCAGGCATTCGTCGTGCGAATTTACATGCTGTTCAAACAAATAGTCATATGCAAACAAAGTTATGTTAGAAATGCAAAGCTTATGTCTGTCTTGAAGATTTTGAAAATGCATTCTTTTTCATAAAACAAGTGAATGTTTGTAAAACGTGATGTCAACTCCGTATTTACCGTAGGCCTTAAGGAGTCAGGATACCTTTCGTAACAGTATGCTTTCGAACTAACCCATGCTTCAGCTAGGACTTTTAAGGGTTATAACGTGGCCTGGTTCACGGTTTAAGAAACAAAGGATAAAGGCTCAAGTTTTATTTGTACCCACCCGCTCTTCGTGATGTTCTCCAAACCTAAACTCAGTTGATCATACGTTAGACCTTGTTTGAGTCTTTGCTCTGATTTTCCGGTGATGGTTCAGATATTGATGATTTATTCTGAATAGGCAGTCATTTCCTTTTTGTTGAGGGTTCGTATGACCTCTTTCTTTTTGATTTTGCTATCCCTAAATTTTGCCTAAACTGTTTCTTTTGTGATTACAGTCAGTGGGATGCCCCAGTTTTGTAAGTCTCCTTCATAGGTTTTGACTTATTGGGTTTTTATTTTGAAAGATAATGACTGCCTTTCTTTATTGATTATTCGGAACCATCACTGTCTTTCTTTGTTTTGTAAGGACCTCTTTGGTGCCATTCGTTATGCACTTGGATCAACTGAGAGAACTACCCTGCCCCAGGTTATGATTAAGGGTTTTAAATTTCGAAAAGAAAAACTCCTACTTCTTTGGCTCAGAGGGGTTAACGAGGGATTATCTTCCTTATAACTCCAGTGTTTAGGGATTTGAAACAATGCCTGTACTTCATCAGCGGGGTCTGTTCAAAAGCATACTGTAGAGATCGTGGTATCGTTTTCGTCATCCTCCCTTAAGAGGCTTAGAATTATTAATCGAACGTTGATCATCAGAAAAAATATGAAAATAATTTGCATATAATGAATACGAATATATTGTTTCAAAACAGACATATGCGATGCATTAATGAAATAACAACGTTTAACATGAGTACATGTTTGAACAAAAGAAAATTACAACTTGAACATTCGAATGAACAAAAGTTTTCTAGTCTCAGGGCTTGTCACTTCAAATGGTGAGCCTTGGAGGGATGGTAGAAAAACTCAGCCTGACCATCTTGTGTGAACTCCAATGCTCCTTCATCAATCAGGTCCTGGATCTTGTTCTTCAGAGCCCAACACTCATTTGTATCATGTCCTGGACTGGCAGAGTGGTAGGCACACCTTTTATTGGGATCATAGATAGGAGATGTTGTGTTGGGGTTCCGGGGATGAGCCCTTAATGTGATCAGATTCAATCTCAACAGGCGTTGTAAAGCTTGAAACAGCGACATGTTGAGCTGGGTGAATTGCCTCCTGGTCTTGTCTGGCTGAAGCTGGTGAGGTTGATGCTGAATTTGTGACACTGGAGCCATTTGAGGAGCTCTCCCCTTATCTCCTTGTCTCAAAGATGGTTGAATGATGACTGGCCCTTCAACCTTAGATGTTTGCCCCAGTTGGTTACCCCGAAGCAGTTGGTTGACGAGAACCCCGAGCTCATCTTGTCTTTGAGCTAAACCTTGAATGGCAGTCACCTGCCCCAGCATCTGGGCTTTCATTGCATCCACTTCAGCTTGCAGACGTTTCAGCCGTTCGTCCTCAGCGCTGTTCCTGACCAAAGTCTCCATGAGAAGTGTTCTCAGCTCCTCCTGCCCCTTGGATAGATTCAGGAGGATTTCCCCAAACCGAGTCTCTTGAGCATGGAAGTCCTGGTTATCTTGTTGGGAAGCCATTGCTGAAATAAACAGCGCAGATGGTAAGTGACCTGTCAAAAGGGTACCTGTTATGCAATGATATGTATGTATATATATGCAATGTTTTCAAGGATCTCGCGGGGTAAACAAGAAATTGTTAGAATTGGGATCCGGTAGCTTGATTGAAGGAACTTCATGTGGTTGAGAGTCCTTCTTCAAGGGTCAAAGGCTCACCATATCCAGTGGGTCATAGCCCCTGACAACTTTGGCTAGAGGAAAATAAATCCCCTTTGCCCCTTGCTGGACAGTTAGTTCATCATGACCTGCATCGCAAACCCTTGAGATCCTTGAAATGGATTAGTCCTTATGCAGGATGTATGCAATGGTATGATGGTATGATGTTATGCTATGCGTGGAGTAATGTAGGTAAACCCTGTTATGAGTCCAGATTAAGGACTGTAAACAAAACCTGCAAGAAACTCAAGTGTCAGATAACAAGTATGCAAGTAGTCAAGTTTGAAGGCACACAAGTCACACAGAGAGCCCTTAGAGTTTAGGCCTGCATGGGGTCTGGGTATTACCCTCTTGAAGTTGGTGGGCTCAACCTGTCCTATCAGAAGTAACAGGGTTCTAAGGGTCCCAATATCATTGGATTGCTTTCATTGTTCATCGTTTCGATTTAGCCACTGAACTGGCGACCGAAATATTCCAAGAAAACAACCCTCAATTGAGTGTAGTATCGAGTATCAACCAACCTCGGACTGCACCAAAGTCAGTTATCTCACTACCCTAAAGAGGCCAAGATGGTTCAATTAAGGTTCCTAAGGTCAGTTGATGCTTCACGACACCATGCGGCGGCCCCGTACTCTCCTTGACTGGACTCAAGGGTTACCGGTACACACCAAAGTGCCACATTAACGTAGCAGACTGTTTCAACCATGTCGGTATACCCCGCACAGTTCCCTCACAGCCTTGTTGCTACTTTCTAAGAAGGTATCCCCCAGATCCGGGTTAGGATCTATAGAACTCCCAAGACATTCCCACAATTTAAAGCAAGAAAATCAATACAATTGAAAACACAGTTATGAACTAATCCTAAGGTACACCTCACTTTATATTGGTCCCCAGCAGAGTCGCCAGTTCTGTGATCGGTGGATCTGGAACTGACTGTTTAACGCTGGTTCGCGAAATGTCGCGGAAGCAAGAGTCGCCACCGTCTTTTATTTTCTCCAAATGGAAAGGACAAAAGCACAGAAAAATTCCTTATTGAGATTGCTCTCGGTTCGGGAGGTAGATTTATAGAAAGGGAAGGTGTTAGCACCCTTTCTATCCATGGTTATCCATGGGCTCTTAGATACTTGCTCATTTGTGTTTTCAAAAAGGTTTGTTTGCTTTTCAACTGTGGGTTTAAAAAAGTTTCGTTTAAAATTTCAGTTCGACTCTTGTATCAGTCCTCAAGAGTGTTTGAAAAATTGCTTTTGAAAGCTTTTTGAAAGGTGTCGGTGTGAAAAGAAGTTTTTTTATTTGTTTTTGAAATTAGAGAAAGTATCTAGAGTCGTCTACCTACCCTAAGGAATTCGTCTGTGTAAATGTCCTTAAAGTAGTGCCATCCCACCATTGAGAGGTAGGTAGCACCACTGTTGGAGGTGTTCGGGTCAATTCGAGGGTTCGGGACGTGGTGATCACCGGAGCAATAGGAAGATACCTTAGAAGCTACCCTCATGCCATGTTCATGGATATGAGGACTTAATAAAACATCCTCTACTCGACGACCACGTTTCGAGGGGCAAGGCAACAGTGAGGCGTACCCTAGGGGTGGTGTGTGATTTGTGTGTCGTTTTCAGATATTTTTGTCTTGTCATGCATTGGTGATCTACGCGTTGCTTTTATTTTGACATTCATTCTTTCATGCAAATTAATTAACAGTTAAAAGGTGCGGAATTAAAAGTTCTACGCTATTACAAAGGCGCGGGTCCACATCGCCAAATTAATCCAAGACCCGATTTGAAATAAAATAAAAATGCGGAAAAGATAAATGTCTAATTAATCTATTACATAGCTTTGGGACAATTACATTATATTCACAAAAAGAGGAAATAAAAATAAAATGCGAGAATAAGTAAAATCGGGAATGCGAGGGCGTTGGACCCTTTTAAGGAAATTAAATTACAATTATGAAATTAATTAAATATAATAAGAAAAGAGAAGTTATTTTTTTGAGTTTTTTGTATTTATGGATCTTTAGTAAGAAAATTAAATTGGAATTAAAAAGAAAAGTTAATTAACCCTAGTTCTAACTATTTTTTATTTATTAAGAAATATTTTTAGTTTGACCTAATTTTAATTAATTATTTACATGGCAAATTTTATTTATAAAATAATAATTAATAATTAAATAGGATGAAAAGAGAAAAAAAAAGGAAAAAAAGTATAAAAAGTATAAAAACCTAATTCTACATTTTTTAATTTATTAAAAAAAACATTTAAAATTAAACCTAGAATTAACTAAATTAATTAATACAATTTATTTACAAAGAAAATATTTAAATAAAATATATTTTTTATTTTTTATAGTTTCTGAATTTTTTTGGGTATTTTTTTATATTAGGAAAATATTAATTTAGGAATTAAAAGAAAAATAATTAAATTAAAACAAATAATAAAAAAATAGGAAAAAGAAAAGAAATACAAACACTTGGGGGGTGTTGACCCCAATTTGGAGGCATTATCCAGCAATCTGGCCCATTTAATTCCTGACCTTGTTGACTTTTTCCAGCACGTGTATGGCATGGCTGACTAGTACCCATGGTGATCTGCAAATCTTGACCTTTAGATTTGTCTCCTGGACACTTGGCAAGCTTTGGTATTGGGTGTATGTTGAACCCCTGGAATGTGCGCTGCGTAGGATTATGGAAAAGAAAATAATATGAGAAAGGGAGGGGACCTGGGAATCGAACCCAGGTCCCAATACTTACCATGCTAATGCCCTGCCAGCTGCGCTGTTGTGTTGCTTTGTGTATAATATAGAAAATAAAGAATATAATGTAAAACAAACGATTAGTGGGTATTTCGCGCGAAATTCAAATGCACCAACCGCTGGCTTACACCTCATCTTCTTCTCCAATTGTTTTGCTTTGCCTGAAAAAAAACAGATAGATAGCAGGGGTTTTAAACCCCCACTAAGTGATAAACATGAAAATAGCGAATAGGCCCTGGTTGCTCATAAATTGAGCGCGACCTATGGATTGAGTTCGTATCAAGCTTCTGGTTCTAATGGCCCTGGTCTCGTGTCTCAATTTTTCCAGAATAAGGAAGCCCCAAATTTGAATCTCTGAAAACCTAGAGGACGTTAATGGTAGGTTCTCATACAGGGCATAAAAATTCAATTAACTGACATGGTTAGCTTCAGAATGATTCAATTAGTATAAACCAATATCAAAAACACATGAAAAATGCAGGGAATTCAAAATGCGATTATGAGTATTTTCATGAAAAGTGAGACATGGTTCTACCAGTTCTTTGCGTTAGAAGCAGTGGTTTTGATCCAGAAACGTTCCTTGAGGCCTCAGGAATGTAATGGGATTGTTCTCTTGCCTTGAAACGCTTTGGAATGGTGTTTTCAGTTTTGACTTTTTTCACAAAAATACCAAGTTTGTTCTTAGGTTTTGGCGCAGCTTCAAGGTTCCAGGTATTAGGTTTGCATTCTGACTTATGTATGGGATGAATTAGGGTTGAATTTTGAGCCAAAAGATCAATGCATTGATGTATCAAATATTTGATTTTCAATGAATATTTTTTCAATCTTTTTCATGTGAATATCATGCCAATTTGCACCAAATCTTCCCTTTTTTGAAGTGCACGAAATCTTGAGTAACCAATGAGGGCATAGGCTGCATAAAAAGATTCAAATGCATTTGTTTAGTATTTTTTCATATTTTATTTTATTAAATGAATTAATGGTGATTAAAAATTCAAATAAATAATAAAAATGATGAAATAAATCACCTTTGGGCCAAATGGTCGTGCATAGCCTTTGGATGATGAATCTTGGAAGAAAATGTGGCCCATTAGCAATTTTGAGGCATTTGAAGTAAAGTTGACTTTTCAAATTTCCCAAAAATTTCCCAACTTCCACAAGGCATATCTTGCTCAATTTTTAAGCTTTGATCATGTTCTTGGACATTTTGGAAAGGTCTTGAAGTCCTCTAACCAATGCCTTTGGTCCCATGTCATTTTGATTTACCAATCTCAAGTTATGGCCTTTGACTTAAAGTCCCTTTTTGTTGACTTTTGAAAATGACCTATAATGTTGAGATTGATAACTTTTTGTGAGAGCATTTCTTGGACTTGAAGTGTGAAGAGGAGTTGTAGGAAATGTCTTTCTCTTCAAAATTAGCTTTGGATGGAATTTTTCTGATGAACCATGTGGAAGTTATGCCTTGGTCAAGTTACAGTTGACTTTTTTTAACTGTCCAAATATGAAAACTTTTGCATCTTGAGACTTTTTGAGCCATGCCTTGAAAATCATGATCAATAATTGATCAAATGATGTTTGTGGCTTCAAAATGAGATGTTGACCAAAAATTTGAACTTTTGACTGTCAAATGACCATTTTACCCCTACAGTTGACTGCTGAGCAATTAGGGCATTTGACTGTGCAATTTTGTGCTGTAAGTCTTGAAACTTGGCATGAGGATGCTTGACCATGTTTGTGGGCATGTGGGACTTGATTGGACCCTTGAAAACTTCAATTTCTTTGCCAGAACCAAAACCCTAATTTTGACTGTTAGGAGACCCTTGAACTGTGCAACCCTTGGGGAGATTTTGAAGCATGCTCTTTGCAAATCTTGAAGAATATGGGAGGGCAAATTTTGGGGTACAACAACTTATCATTTACAACTCTTATCCAAGCTTAGCCTGCTTTTGGTTGCTTACCATTGACTTGGACTCTTAGGACATAAAACTCATCTGCTGCAAATAAAAGTGTGATACTCCTCAACCATCTAAAAACTAGGTAATCCATAATACATACTTACGAACCTAACACTACTTTCACCTAGTTCTGAATACCAATGTACAACTCTCGCTACTCCATCTCAAAAGAAATATTCGCATTTGAACAATTACAAGGTGCACGCTCTTATCTTGGCATCAATGAAGTTTTAATGACCTTATTATACATTCTTCCAGATGCCTACCATTATGATGGTAATACTCTTACTCCAATTATAAAACCATTCTATTAAATTCCTTGAACCTGAAATGCTTGCTTTCTCTTCCAATACAAATCTCTTTCAATTGTTCTTTGGCCAACTCAACAGATACACAACAATCTCGCACTGACACTAAATTTCTAATGCCTTATCCAAATCACAATCTTAATTCCAAAATTGGATACCCTTGGTCTATCTCACACTCTTATCCTGGTGCAACTATTCCTTGCTTGGAATTATGCAGTCATGTCCTCGAGTTTCTATGCATATTTCGCCATTGCCTTAGTCCTTCCACACACAAAAAATCACTAAACCTTAATACATCTCAAACCTTTAACCAATTCTGAAAGTATCATTCCAAATATACTCCATGAATTACTCTAATTTTTCCAAGACACTTTAGTGATCTTAGAAGCTGAAACATTGATGCATTACCTCACTTCCAGACCTTGTGGCATACGCTCGACAAAACATTCTTTCTTCCTCACTGTATGGAATTACTTGAAGTTCTTGCCCATACCAGTGGCCAATCCAGGTCCACAACAAGCTCAATCATTTCCTAAAATTATGACAACCATCTAATAGAAATATTTACTTCTTAACTCCTTCAACATTGCAAGATTTCTTGAACCATATACCATCTTGCATTTCCATATTACTTGAAGCACACTCTTACTACATCATCAACCAAGTCCATTGGTCCTCCTTACTTCAAAAGTATTGGCATGAGCCTACTACCAAAACACCAGCGCTACCAGACTATGGAGTCCTCGTGGCCGCTAAACCATGATCCTACCTGCCATGCATATAGAATTAGGTTCATGAGGCCCAATACTATATACTACGACATTAAGAATTATGTTGCCAAGATACACTTATGAGGAAGGAATTAATTTACTTATGATGTTTCAAGGCTGGGTCGAGAATCCACCTGCTCTGATACCAATTGTAATACCCTATATAATATACATCTAGAATATACATTACATACAGTATTATTTGGTACCTATACAATCATAAGTGCCAAATGACATTGTGATCGATGGAAATAGAACTGACTGTTTAAAGCTGGTTCGCGAAATGTCGCGGTAAGCAAGAGTCGCCACCGTCTTTTATTTTCTCCAACATGGAAAGGACAAAAGCACAGCAAAATTCCTTATGAGATTGTTTCTCGGTTCGGGAGGTAGATTTATAGAAAGGGAAGGTGTTAGCACCCTTTCTATCCGTGGTTATCCACGGGCTCTTAGGTACTTGCTCTTATGTTTTCAAAATGTTTGCTTTTCAAAATGTGAGTGGGTTTGAAAAAGTTTCATTGAAAGATTTTTGAATGACTCTTGTATCTGTCCTTAAGAGTGTTTGAAAAATTTGTTTTGAAAGATTTTGAAAGTGTCAGTGTGAAAAGATTTTTGTTTTTCTTTTGAAGAGAGCAAGTACCCATGAGTCATCTACCTACCCTAAGGAATTAGGTTGTGTAAAAGTCCTTAAGGTAGTGCCATCCCACCATTGAGAGGTAGGTAGCACCACCGTTGGAGGTGTTCGGGTCAATTCGATTGTAGGGACAGTGTGGTCACCGAAGCAATAGTAGGACACCTTAGAAGTAACCCTAATGTCCTAGATCCTTTTTAATCCGAGGCAACCGTTTCGAGGCAACTGTTTCGAGGCAACTGGATCTTGGACATAAGAGCGACCGCTAAAACGTCCTATACTTGACGACCACGTTTCGAAGGCAACGAGTGAGGCGTACCCTAGAAGTGGTGTGTGTATTGTGCGTTGTTTTCATGTTAACAGTTATCTTTGATCATGGCATTGTGAGCTACGAGTTGTTTTTAATTAACATACATTCTTTCATGCGAGTTTAGCAGTTAGGAGTGCGAAAAATTAAAAGACGGAAAGATAAAAGCTAAGCTATTACAAGGCGCGGGTCTATACATCTCCAAAATACAAAGACCCATTTTTGATAAAGATGCGGAAAGTAAAAAAACAATAAACCTAATTACTATTACATCCGGAAAGCAGTTACATAATAATCAATAAGAAAAATAATGCGCGAAAGGATAAATTAAACTGAACGTCCGAGGGTTTTGGACCCTTTGCTTGAAATTAAATTAAATTAAAACCTAATTAATTATTTAATTAAAGAAAAAGAAAGTGTTTTTTATGTTTTTTTGTATTTATGAAAATAAAGAAAAGAATTTAAAAGTTAGTAACAACCCTAGTTCTAGATCTTTTTTAATTATTAAAGAAAATGTCAAAGTTGACCTAATTTACTAATTAATTAATTTACATATTTATATACAAAAATAATAGTAATTAATAAGGATAATAATAATTAATAATAATAATAATAATTAATTAAGAAAAAGATAAAAATGTCAAAACCTAATTCTATGTAATTTTTTACTTATTAAGAAAAGTATTAGAATTTAAACCTAAATTAAACTAAAGTTAATTGTTAACATTTATTTACAAAAAATAGGTTAATGATGCAATTAATAAATAATTAAAAATAAAACATTTTTTTGATTTCTAATTTTTATTATGGAAAAAATTAATTTAGTGAATTAATAATAATTAAAACAAATTAAAAGAAATAAGATAAAAGAATATAAAAATAAGAAAAATATTGCAAACCAAGGGGGTGTCTGGCCCATGTGGAGGTGAACTTTGAAGCAATTCAGGCCCAAGAACATAAGCCTCGTTGACTTTTGGCATCACGTGCTTGCTGGCTGACTAGGGTGTACCATGCTCTTCACTCTGTAGCCACTGGATGGATCATCATGATCGCTTGGCAAGCTTAGGCGTGAGGACGTATGGTGGACCATTGAATCATTGTTGCACTAGAATGCCTTGGAAAAAATAAGAATAATTATGTGGGGGACCTGGGAATCGAACCCAGGTCCCAGTGCTTGCAGGCCACGTTTCCCACCATCTGAGCTATGAAACGCGTTTGTACATATAATGGACAATAATTATTCTAGAAGAAAAACAATCATAGTGGCATAAAACAAAATAAAGCGTGCCAGATTTGAACTACCCAACCATGCACTGCCATGCTATCTCCTTCTTTGTTTGTACCTGTAAACATAAACAAGATAGCGGGGGTTTTAAACCCCCACTAACCATAACCACGAAAAATAGCGACTAGAGTTAGGGATAATATAAAAAGGGCGCGATGATTCCATTCAGTTCGTATTGAGCTTCTGAATTTAACTGCATAGGTCTCAAGGTCTGATTTTTCCTTATGCCTAAAACCCTAATTGAAAGCTTCAGAAACCCTAGATTTCGTTCATGGTGGATTTGGATACAGGATGCTATAACTCAATTAATCTACACCAAAGGCTTCAGGAAGATGTCAGCAACATAAATCAATAATCAAAACATAGCAATGATGCATAGAAATTAGATTTCGATTATGGAAATATTTGTTAAAACCGTGACCCTATTTTACCGTTTCCTTGGGTATGAGAGCTTGTTCTTGATAGTAATAGCTTCCTGGAGACTTAGGCAATACGTTTGAATCACTTTTAGGCCTTGAATCCACCTGCAAATAGGATTTCAGATTCACAATTTTCTTGAGTTTTTGCAAATTGGCTATGGAGTTTTTGGTAGCTTTCACGTGTGTCCTTGAGTAGGGTTTCACTCAGCATACGTATGTGATGTGAATTAGGTCAAGAATAAGCCCAAAAGTCCATGGCATTATGACTTGAATATTTGATTGCCTAATCATATCTTTTTCAATCTTTTCTTTCATGAAACCTTGCCAATCATGGATTTTTTTTGCCTTGTTGATTGAGAAACGAGTTGCCAGCTTGCCCTAGTCATATTTGCTGCACAAAAAGATCTAAAAAGCACATCTTTTGAATTTTCTTATAATTAAAATCAATTAAATGAATTAATATAAATATAAATTCAATTAATTACTTAAAAATAAGAAAATAAATTATTTTGAGCTCAATGGGTCGTGCATAGGCCTTGGGTAATGATTCAAGAAAGAATTTGAGGCCCATTAGCAAAATTGAAGTGTTTTAGGCAAAGTTGACTTTTGAAAGTTCCCAAAAATTTACCAACTTCTCCAATGCATATCTTTCTCAATTTTGAAGATATGAACATGTTCTTGGACATTTTGGAAAGGTCTTGAAGTCCTCTAACCAATGCCTTTGGTCCCATGTCGTTTTGATTTACCAATCTCAAGTTATGGTCTTTGACTTAAAGTGCCTTTTTGTTGACTTTTGAAAATGACCTATAATGTTGAAATTGATAACTTTTTGTGAGAGCATTTCTTGGACTTGGAGTGTGAATATGAGTTGTAGGAAATGTCATCCCCTTAAAAATGAGCTTTGGATGGGATTTTTCTGATGAACCATGAAGAAGTTATGCCTTGGTCAATTTGCAGTTGACTTTTCAACTGTCCCAAAATAGAAACTTTTGACATCTTGAGACTTTTTTAGCCATGCTTGTGGAATCATGATCAAGAATTTATCAAATGATGATTGTGGCTTCAAAATAAGATGTTGATCAAAATTTTTGACTTTTGACTGTCAAATGACCATTTTGCCCCTGCAGTTGACTGTGAAGCATTTAGGGTTTTTGACTGTGCAATTTGATGCTGTGAGTCTTGAAACTTGACATATGAATGCTTGACAATGTATATGGGCATATGGGACTTGATTGGGCCCCTGAAAATCTCAATTTATTTGCAAGAACCAAAACCCTAATTTTGACTGTGTTAGGAGGCAATTGGACTGTGCAACTCTTGAGAGATTCTGAACCATTTGGAGATTGACCTTGGCAAATCTTGAAGAATATGGGAGGGAAAATTTTGGGGCACAACAGTTGCCCCTGTTCAATCTTCTTAGACCTGAGGATTTAGCTTGGCTTGCGTGCCTCTCGTGATCCGAAGGTGGAAGATGATTGAACACTAGAGTGCCCAGAAATTTGCACTCACATAGTAGAGTGTTAGCAGTGTGATGGCGGGAATGGGCTTACAGATGCCATTTGGAGGAATGATGGATAGGAAGATGGGCTTATAGATGCCATCTAGGGACTGTTGGTATGTGGATGGGCTTATAGATGCCATCTAGGTGTCGATCGCGTAAGAGATTCCTTAGCGAGAACTTGTGTACCTGGGAAAGAAAGATAATTACCTGGCCTGTTACAGGGGTTGATCTTCAAACTCTTGATGTAGATATGCCCTGGCTAGATACAGGTATCGAATCTTCAAACTCTTCAGACGTGCCCTGGCAGGATACAGGAATCGAGTCCGGAAATAGTCGTCAACAGATACGCCCTGGCTGGATATAGGAATCGGATCTTCAAACTCTTCAGACGTGCCCTGGCAGGATACAGGAATCGAGTCCGGAAATAGTCGTCAACAGATACGCCCTGGCTGGATACAGGAATCGGATCTTCAAACTCTTCAGACGTGCCCTGGCAGGATACAGGAATCGAGTCCAGAAATAGTCGTCAACAGATACGCCCTGGCTGGATACAGGAACGGGATCTTCAAACTCTTCAGACGTGCCCTGGCAGGATACAGGAATCGAGTCTGGAAATAGTCGTCAACAGATACGCCCTGGCTGGATACAGGAATCAGATCTTCAAACTCTTCAGATGTGCCCTGGCTGGATACAGGAATCGAGTCCGGAAATAGTCGTCAACAGATACGCCCTGGCTGGATACAGGAATCGGATCTTCAAACTCTTCAGACGTGCCCTGGCTGGATACAGGAATCGAGTCCAGAAATATTCGTCAACAGATACGCCCTGGCTGGATACAGGAATCGGATCTTCAAACTCTTCAGACGTGCCCTGGCAGGATACAGGAATCGAGTCCGGAAATAGTCGTAAACAGATACGCCCTGGCTGGATACAGGAATCGGATCTTCAAACTCTTCAGACGTGCCCTGGAAGGATACAGGAATCGAGTCCGGAAATAGTCGTCAACAGATACGCCCTGGCTGGATACAGGAATCGGATCTTCAAACTCTTCAGATGTGCCCTGGCAGGATATAGGAATCGAATCTGGAACAGATCGCTCACAGACATGCCCTGGATAGATACAGGTACCGAATCTGGAATTGCGATAGTTGATAGTAATCATCTTTGTATTAACTTTTGTCCTGACAAAACAAAACGTTAGTTGTATGCGCTGTCATGATGTATGAAATGCGTGATGTTCTCAAAATAAATGAGATTATATATTCATGATGCGTATGTGCATGCTATAATGTATGAAGATGTGACGTTTATGTATTTTTGTCTAGGAAAATAAATCCTTGACGGATGCCGGGAAGTTTGGTCCTGGGCTGAATTTGAAGAGTAGAGTTCTTCGTTCCCGCTGGGGATGATGGTTGCGAGAATAAACCTGTGGGAGAAGAAGACTCCGTTGAGGGATAAACTTTGTTGAAGAGATTATTCTGCGGGGAAATACTCTGTGGGGAGAGATACTTCGCTGAGGTTTGATGATAACTCCGCTGGGGATACCGTTGTTGAGCTCTGTTGGAAGATTCGATGAACTCCGCTGGGGGATAGGAAGAACTTCGCCGAGGACGATCTTTCCGAGGTAATTAGCAAAGGATAACCCAGTTATATCCCGGTGGGGAAATAACCTTTGAATAAAGTCGGGGGAGCGTTCGTGCTCTGCAGGTGATAGGCTTCCAGAATCTACTGGGGATAAGCTTCCTGAATCTACTGGGGAGATTGATTCAACTCTCCTGGGGAGACTTTGAGACTGGACTGGGGAATGGCTCCACTGGATGTCCGGTATACCGCCGGGGAACAATCTTAGATCAAGATTGTCGGGGATGCTTGCTAGGAATGTTTGTATACTCTGTTGGGGGAATGTTGAGATCTTCGGGGGATAATCCAACTTTCTTGAGGCTGACAGTAGACTAACTCTGCTCGGGGGGAGTGTCGCCGACTTGCTGTGGGCACTGTGCCTTTTCAGGGCTGACGGGAGACCAACTCTGCTCGGGGGAGAGTATTGTTGATTAGTCTTACTCTGCGGGGAGTGGAGGTATCTGGGTTACATTCTTAGCCGAACCTACCTTGGTACCTTGGTTGACATAGCAACTAGATCGCTTGGACAACTCATTATTGCCCCTGTTTCTGATGTGGGAGAAGAAGATACCTTGTGGAGGTGCTTGATAACTGTCGATTGACAAATCTTCTTCTGGTAGGCAAGTGACGAGATGACGGGACATAGTCATACGCTTTTGATCCCTAACTTTTGCCTGGACCGCCCTCTCGGGTTTTCAGTCCACCGGGATACCCATTTTTGCCCAAGCCGCCTTTGCAGGTTTTCTACTTGCCGGGTGTACAGATTTTTTTCATTTCATCCCTTATTTTTGCCCGAACCCTTTTGGTTCGCCGGGAAGCCCTTATTTTTTCCTAGGTGTGTCAACCTAGCGGGTCTTTGATTATGCGTAGTATTTTTTTGACTATGTCTGTGCTTCTCAGAATGTAGGGAGTTGCCCCTGTCAGAAGTGTTGTGTTGTCATATTACCAGAAGATCTTCGTTTGATCGTGCCAGATTCGTTGCTGGAATTCCTGTTCAATGCCCCAAGTGACTCAGGTGGAGATTTTCCCCTGGTTATTTGGCCTTTGAGAGATTCTCCGAATCTTGACTTAACTGCCCCAGATGATGGACAATGATCATGCCGTGCCCCTTTGGTTGGAAGTGCTTTTGTTCAATAGATATTCTTCGTGCGAATTTCTTTGCTGTTCGAACAAAAAGTCATATGCAAACAAAGTTATGTTAAAAATGCAAAGCTTATGTCTGTCTTGAAGTTTTTGAAAATGCATTTTTTTTTTATAAAAACAAGTGAATTTTTTGTAAACTGTGATGTCAACTCGTTATTTTACCGCAAGCCTTAAGGAGTCAGGATACCTTTCGTAACAGTATGCTTTCGAACTAACCCATGCTTCAGCTAGGACTTTTAAGGGTTGTAGCGTGGCCTGGTTCACGGTTTAAGAAACAAAGGATAAAGCCTCAAATTTTATTTGTACCCACCCGCTCTTCGTGATGTTCTTCAAACCTAAACTCAGCTGATCGTGTGTTGGACCTTGTTTGAGTCTTTGTCCTGATATTATGGTGATGGTTCGGATATTGACAGTTCATTTTGAACAGGCAGTCATTTCTTTTTTTTTGTTTGAGGGTTTGTAGGACCTCTTTCTTTTTTTTGATTTTGTTATCCCTGTCTTTTGCCTGAACTGTTCCTTTTTGTGATTACAGTCAGCGGGATGCCCCAGTTTTTGTAAGTCTCCTTCATAGGTTTTGACTTGTTGGGCTTTTATTTCTGAGAGATAATGACTGCCTATTTTTTTTTTGATTATTCGGAACCATCATTGTCTTTTGCTTCAGAAGGACTTCTTTTGATGCCATTCGTTGTGCACCTGGATCAACTGAGAAGACTACCCTGCCCCAGGTTATGATTAAGGGTTTTAATTTTTTTGTGAAAAAGAAAAAATCCTACTTCTTTGGCTCGAAGGGATTGACGAGGGATTATCTTCCTTATAACTTCAGTGTTTAGGAATTGAAACAATGCCTGTACCTCATCAGCGGGGTCTGTTCAAAAGCATACTGTAGGGATCGTGGTATCGTTTTCGTCATCCTCCCTCAAGAGGCTTAGCATAATTAATTGAGCGTTGAACATCACAAAAAATGAAAGCAATTTTGAATATAGCGAATGCGAATATATTGATTCAAAACAGACATATGCGATGCATTGATAAAGTAATAAAGTTTGCTATGACAATAATTGTTTGTATAAGCAAAGATAAATACAACTTGAAAATTCCAATGAACAAAAAATCTTCTAGTCTCAGGACTTGTTACTTCAAATGGTGAATCATGTCTCGGGTGAAATCCACTGCTCCTTCATTAATCAGGTCCTGGACTTTGTTCTTCAGAGCCCAGCAGTCGGCAGTGTCATGTCCAGGACTATCAGAGTGGTATGCACATCTTTTGTTGGGATGATAGTTAGGAGCAGAGATGTTGGGGTTCCGGGGAGGAGCCCTTAGTGTAATCAGATTCAAACTCAATAGGTGTTGTAAAGCTTGAAATAGCGACACGTTGAGCTGGGTGAATTGCCTCCTGGGCTTGTTCGGCTTATTCTGATCAACCTGTTGCTCTGGGCGAGGTTGTGGTTGGACCTGTGAAGCGGTAGCAATTTGGAGAGGTCTATTTCTCACCATACCAGACTCTTGTCCTCTTGGAAGTTGATCAATGACCTGGTTCCTGACTTGGACTGGTTGCTTCATGTTGCATCTGCCTTGATGAAGTTGACTGATCATGGTCCTCAACTCTTCTTGCTCCCAAGCTAAGCCTTGGATGAGAGCCATTTGCCCCAGCATCTGGGTTCTCATTGTATCTACCTCAGCTTGCAGACGTTTCAACCGTTCGTCCTTGTCATCTTCGGGACTTTTCTTGGCCAAATTCCCCATGAGGAGTGTCCTCAACTCTTCTTGCCCCTTGGATAGGCTTAGGAAGATCTCCCTGAACTGAGTCTCTTGAGCATGAAGACCCTGGTTATCTTGTTGGGAAGCCATTGCTGAAATAAACAGCGAAGAAGGTAAGTGACCTGTCAAAAGGGTACCTGTAATGCAATGATATGTATGATATGCATGCAATGTTTTCAAGGACCTCGCAGGGTAAACAAGAAAATTGTTAGAGTTTGCATTTTGTAGCTTGATGGAAGGAACTGCATATTGTTGAGAGTCCTTCTTCAAGAGTCAAGGCTCACCATATCGAGTGGGTCATAGCCCCTGACTCAAGTTATCGTATTTTGATCTCCGAACAACCTTGGCTAGAGGAAAATAAATCCCCTTTGCCCCTTGCTAGACAGTTGGTTCATCATGACCTGCATCACAAACCCTTGAGATCCTTGAAATGGTTAAGGAAATGCTATGGTATGATGTTATGATGTGTATGCTATGCGTGTGAGGTGATGTAAATAAGCCATGTAATGAGTCCAAATTATTGGATAAGGACTGTAAGCAAAACCTGTAAGGAACCCATGTTGTCAGATAACAAGTATGTGCAAGTAGTTCAAGTTTGAAAGCACACAAGTCACATAACGAGCCCTTAGATTTCAGGCTGGCATGAAGTTTAGGTATTACCCTCTTGAAGTTAGTTGGCTCAAAACCTGTCCTATCAATAGTAATCGGGTTCTAAGGAGCTCAATATCATTGGATTGTTTTCTATGTTCATTGTTTTGATTTAGCCACTTAACTGGCGACCAAAATATTCCAAGAAAACAATCCTCAATGAGTGTAGTATCGAGTATCTACCAACTTCGGACTGCACCAAAGTCGGTCATCTCACTACCCCTAAAGAGGCCAGGATGGTCAAGTAAGGTTCTAAGGTTAGTTTATGCTTCGCGACACCACGCGGCAGCCTCGTACTCTCCTTGACTTGACTCAAGGGTTACCGGTACTCACCAAAGTGCCACATCAACGTAGAAACTGCTTCAATCATGTCGGTATACCCCGCACAGTTCCCTCACAGTTTGTTGCTACTTCTAAAGGGTATCCCCAGATCCGAGTTAGGATCTATAAAACTCCGATACAAGCCCACAATATTAAAGCATTCAAGGCATACAATTGAAAACATGGAGTGATCTAATCCTAAGGTACACCTCACTTATAAAGATATTCCCCAGCAGAGTCGCCAGTTCTGTGATCGGTGGAAATAGAACTGACTGTTTAAAGCTGGTTCGCGAAATGTCGCGGTAAGCAAGAGTCGCCACCGTCTTTTATTTTCTCCAACATGGAAAGGACAAAAGCACAGCAAAATTCCTTATGAGATTGTTTCTCGGTTTGGGAGGTAGATTTATAGAAAGGGAAGGTGTTAGCACCCTTTCTATCCGTGGTTATCCACGGGCTCTTAGGTACTTGCTCTTATGTTTTCAAAATGTTTGCTTTTCAAAATGTGAGTGGGTTTGAAAAAGTTTCATTGAAAGATTTCTGAATGACTCTTGTATCTGTCCTTAAGAGTGTTTGAAAAATTTGTTTTGAAAGATTTTGAAAGTGTCAGTGTGAAAAGATTTTTGTTTGTCTTTTGAAGAGAGCAAGTACCCATGAGTCATCTACCTACCCTAAGGAATTAGGCTGTGTAAAAGTCCTTAAGGTAGTGCCATCCCACCATTGAGAGGTAGGTAGCACCACCGTTGGAGGTGTTCGGGTCAATTCGATTGTAGGGACAGTGTGGTCACCGAAGCAATAGTAGGACACCTTAGAAGTAACCCTAATGTCCTAGATCCTTTTTAATCCGAGGCAACCGTTTCGAGGCAACTGTTTCGAGGCAACTGGATCTTGGACATAGAGCGACCGCTAAAACGTCCTATACTTGACAACCACGTTTCGAAGGCAACGAGTGAGGCGTACCCTAGAAGTGGTGTGTGTATTGTGCGTTGTTTTCATGTTAACAGTTATCTTTGATCATGTCATTGTGAGCTACGAGTTGTTTTTAATTAACATACATTCTTTCATGCGAGTTTAGCAGTTAGGAGTGCGGAAAATTAAAAGACGGAAAGATAAAAGCTAAGCTATTACAAGGCGCAGGTCTATACATCGCCAAAATACAAAGACCCGTTTTTGATAAAGATGCGGAAAGTAAAAAAACAATAAACCTAATTACTATTACATCCGGAAAGCAGTTACATAATAATCAATAAGAAAAATAATGCGCGAAAGGATAAATTAAACTGAACGTCCGAGAGTTTTGGACCCTTTGCTTGAAATTAAATTAAATTAAAACCTAATTAATTATTTAATTAAAGAAAAAGAAAGTTTTTTTTTATGTTTTTTTGTATTTATGAAAATAAAGAAAAGAATTTAAAAGTTAGTAACAACCTTAGTTCTAGATCTTTTTTAATTATTAAAGAAAATGTCAAAGTTGACCTAATTTACTAATTAATTAATTTACATATTTATATACAAAAATAATAGTAATTAATAAGGATAATAATAATTAATAATAATAATAATTAATTAAGAAAAAGATAAAAATGTCAAAACCTAATTCTATGTAATTTTTTACTTATTAAGAAAAGTATTAGAATTTAAACCTAAATTAAACTAAAGTTAATTGTTAACATTTATTTACAAAAAATAGGTTAATGATGCAATTAATAAATAATTAAAAATAAAACATTTTTTTGATTTCTGATTTTTATTATGGAAAAAATTAATTTAGTGAATTAATAATAATTAAAACAAATTAAAAGAAATAAGATAAAAGAATATAAAAATAAGAAAAATATTGCAAACCAAGGGGGTGTCTGGCCCATGTGGAGGTGAACTTTGAAGCAATTCAAGCCCAAGAACATAAGCCTCGTTGACTTTTGGCATCACGTGCTTGCTGGCTGACTAGGGTGTACCATGCTCTTCACTCTGTAGCCACTGGATGGATCATCATGAGCGCTTGGCAAGCTTAGGCGTGAGGACGTATGGTGGACCATTGAATCATTTTTGCACTAGAATGCCTTGGAAAAAATAAGAATAATTTTGTGGGGGACCTGGGAATCGAACCCAGGTCCCAGTGCTTGCAGGCCACGTTTCCCACCATATGAGCTATGAAACGCGTTTGTACATATAATGGACAATAATTATTATGTAAGGAAAACAATCATAGTGGCATAAAACAAAATAAAGCGCGCCAGATTTGAACTACCCAACCATGCACTACCACGCTATCTCCTTCTTCGTTTGTACCTGTAAACATAAACAAGATAGTGGGGGTTTTAAACCCCCACTAACCATAACCACGAAAAATAGCGACTAGAGTTAGGGATAATATAAAAAGGGCGCGATGATTCCATTCAGATCGTATTGAGCTTCTGAATTTAACTGCATAGGTCTTAAGGTCTGATTTTTCCTTATGCCTAAAGCCCTAATTGAAAGCTTCAGAAACCCTAGATTTCGTTCATGGTGGATTTGGATACAGGATGCTATAACTCAATTAATCTACACCAAAGGCTTCAGGAAGATGTCAGCAACATAAATCAATAATCAAAACATAGCAATGATGCATAGAAATTAGATTTCGATTATGGAAATATTTGTTAAAACCGTGACCCTGTTTTACCGTTTCCTTGGGTATGAGAGCTTGTTCTTGATAGTAATAGCTTCCTGGAGACTTAGGCAATACGTTTGAATCACTTTTAGGCCTTGAATCCACCTGCAAATAGGATTTCAGATTCACAATTTTCTTGAGTTTTTGCAAATTGGCTATGGAGTTTTTGGCAGCTTTCACGTGTGTCCTTGAGTAGGGTTTCACTCAGCATATGTATGTGATGTGAATTAGGTCAAGAATAAGCCCAAAAGTCCATGGCATTATGACTTGAATATTTGATTGCCTAATCATATCTTTTTCAATCTTTTCTTTCATGAAACCTTGCCAATCATGGATTTTTTTTGCCTTGTTGATTGAGAAACGAGTTGCCAGCTTGCCCTAGTCATATTTGCTGCACAAAAAGATCTAAAAAGCACATCTTTTGAATTTTCTTATAATTAAAATCAATTAAATGAATTAATATAAATATAAATTCAATTAATTACTTAAAAATAAGAAAATAAATTATTTTGAGCTCAATGGGTCGTGCATAGGCCTTGGGTAATGATTCAAGAAAGAATTTGAGGCCCATTAGCAAAATTGAAGTGTTTTAGGCAAAGTTGACTTTTGAAAGTTCCCAAAACTTTCCCAACTTCTCCAATGCATATCTTGCTCAATTTTGAAGCTATGAACATGTTCTTGGACATTTTGGAAAGGTCTTGAAGTCCTCTAACCAATGCCTTTGGTCCCATGTGATTTTTATTTACCAATATCAAGTTATGGTCTTTGACCTAAAGTGCCTTTTTGTTGACTTTTGAAAATGACCTATAATGTTGAAATTGATAACTTTTTGTGAGAGCATTTCTTGGACTTGGAGTGTGAGGATTAGTTGTAGGAAATGTCATCCCCTTCAAAATGAGCTTTGGATGGGATTTTTCTGATGAACCATGAAGAAGTTATGCCTTGGTCAATTTGCAGTTGACTTTTCAGCTGTCCCAAAATAGAAACTTTTGACATCTTGAGACTTTTTGAGCCATGCTTGTGGAATCATGATCAAGAATTGATCAAATGATGATTATGGCTTCAAAATAAGATGTTGGTCAAAAATTTTTACTTTTGACTGTCAAATGACCATTTTTCCCCTGCAGTTGACTATGAAGCATTTAGGGTTTTTGACTGTGCAATTTGATGCTGTGAGTCTTGAAACTTGACATATGAATGCTTGACAATGTATATGGGCATATGGGACTTGATTGGACCCCTGAAAATCTCAATTTCTTTGCAAGAACCAAAACCCTAATTTTGACTGTGTTAGGAGGCAATTGGACTGTGCAACTCTTGAGAGATTCTGAACCATTTGGAGATTGACCTTGGCAAATCTTGAAGAATATGGGAGGGCAAATTTTGGGGTACAACAGACATCTTTATATACATGTCCATAGAATAAAAATACAATACTTGGTACATGTCATACAGTAGTGCCTAAAAATATAAAACTAAGATCTAAGTACAATATCCATCATTGTACAAAATACACAACAGAAGATTTTTAACTTAAATCTCTGAAACATCATCCATCAGCTTCCTTTTGCCTTTAACCTACAAAGAACCTGAAAAACAACAATAATGATGGGGTGAGATAATAATCTCAGCGAGCCCCCCTATCCTATGAGTCCACTCGGCTCTATAGGGTTTCTAATCAGTTTTTAACTCAAGTCTCCATCTCTGCTACATGTGTATCACTCACACAATGTAACTAAAACTCGAGTATCTAAGGGATAATCGCAATGTATGGGAACATGTCACTTGAGTGCATCCACTCAAAATAATCACTATTAGGATACGACAAACACCTTTCCCCATAATGGAACTACGTCTAGTTCAGATCCTGGGTCACGGATGTTTGTATGGTTCGACTTTCATGTGGATATCAGGTTCCCCTATGGGACTCAAATCCAATTTTAATAACCATCACTCCTATGGGACTCGAACCCACTTTGAGTATCTTTCACTGTATGTGACTCGAACTCACTTTGGTGTCCACGTCTCTATGGGACTCAAACCCACTTATGAGACAACCTCCTATATGGGTTCAAAATATTTATGAGGTGCGAATCATAGGTGCCACATTTCCAACTTAAACTTTACTTAAGTATCACTTGGAAAGTTAACAATCAAAGGTAAACTCTGAATACGTGATTAGGTTATATCATTCATCGTGATTATATTCATTAATTACTAGGTGGTCTCTTTCACCAATTCACTAAATAGTCACATCTACCAATTCTCATATCATTCTACAGGTTCCATACAAGGCATATCTATTTATTATTCGGGCAAATACTTGTCGAGGATACATGTAGCCATATAAATGTTTAAGACTAAGCCATTGGATTGACTAGGCTTATACAGATCAAAATAAAAATTGCCACCGTGCTTTATTGTTTCCAAAGGAATGGGAAAAAAGCGAGTAACCTAAAAAGAGGGGGAAAGATTCAAGGTAAGGGCGTTGGTTATGCAAAGGGAAGGTATTAGCACCCTAAACATCTATGGTACTCCGCAGGAACCTCTTTGTAAAATCTGTATATTTTGGCTATAAAATGTTGTATGAAAATGGATGGTGGAGGTGAGAAAACAAAATTTTTATAGTTTTTTCACCCGTCGCGGTTGCAAACCTTTAGTGCCTACATACCACCTTTGGTGCAATAGGGGATCAGGGTACACATAGTTCCTCTTTTAAAATTTTAAAACACAAGTGTGTTGGTTGATTTTATGAGATAAGACATCATCGTCATTGTCCGTGTGGAAAACATACTTACTACCCACAATTATGAGGAAGGAGAATTTACATCATCTCAAAGTTGAGGATATGGCTTGGATTTTAAAATCAACAATGCCTTACTCAACACCCAAGTGGAAAATATCTCACTTCACTACATATTGTAGAAGTATAGTTGTTTGCATCACTACAAGGATTGGCAAGAGTCTAACCTTTTGAGAAAAGTTTTTAAAGTAAAAGCCAAAGTGGCAAAAATGATTTGAAATGGGATTAATTAACTTTTAGTCTTCTCACAAAAAATATGTCAAGGTATTATTAAATTGATTGAAGTTTATTTATGAAAAGGTTTTTTGCAAATGCATGAACCTAAGTCCAAGTTTATTATGAAAGTAGTTCAAGTTTCAAAACAAGAAGATTTTTCAAAAGGAGGAAGAGGATTTTTGAAATTAAAGAAGATGGAAGGAGAAGATGGAAGGAGAAGAAGAGACTACCCTAAAGCATGAGGTAAAAGCTAGGGAGAAGAACCATCTAACCAACAAGAAGCCAATACTTGACATTATGAGTTAAGATAGAATTCCCATTATTTGGATTGAAACCAAGCAAGCAAAGATACTAGACCTCTTGAGGGAATCAAACTTCAAATGTATTAAGTCTTCACAAAAATTGGGCAGAGTAATGGTTGTATACGGATGAATTCCATATTACAAACAAAGTTTATAACCACAATAACATGCACACAAAACAAACAAACAACCCAATGTCTTGAGATAAACCTCAAGAACTCCAGGAAAAATATCAATTAAGGTCACAAAGTCTCCAACATAGGCCAAGGTTTCTAATCTTAAGTCCAAGAAGTCCAATACTCCATAATGCCAAGGATACTAACCAAATAGTCCAAGTATTTTAAAGGCTTTTATGGTTCATGTTGATTATTAGGTGTCTTAGAAGAGAAAAGAAAAGGCTCAAGTGAGCAAAATAAAAATGACATGAAATGTAATTCTTAAAGTAAATGGTACATAAAGCATAAAAAATAAAAGGGCATAAAGTAAAAACAATTTAATAATTAGTGGTTAGTTGGATGACCATCTTGGAACTTGCATGTGGAACTCATTAGAGGATTGATAGAACCAAAGCCTTCACACAACAAGTTGTATTTTCCTTTTTTGTCAAGTATATCATACATTTGGAATCCTCAAAGGTACCATTTAATGATCAACGATAATTAAGTGATCTGCGTTGACCAAAAGTGTTGTAGATCCATTAGAGGATTGGTAGAACCAAAGCCTCCACACAATAAATCTCATGGTTATTGGATCAAAGAGATCAAATTAACATACTTGGGCTTGCAAACATAGGTTTGGGCCACGAATGATCATTTATTTGAATCAGGACAAAATTTAGCGTTATGTTAAGCAATCGTAAATGGACTTATGTAGAAGTCGCACCTATTTTAAGGTCGATCAATAGCAATCTATGTACTTTATGTTTGGATAAATGATATAGAGATCACCATCCCTTAACATGTAGCACAATCAAAAAAGAAAGGGATAAGATGAAGAGGGGTGGGGAAGAATATACAAACCACATTTTAATTAAAATTTAATCAAACTATTATTAAAATCATTCATCCATTTTTGTGGAGTTAGACTCAACACCATGGATTCAATGATGTTAATAAAGTTCATGACTAAAAATTCAACCCAAGATCAGCCAAAAAAATACAAAAATAAATAAATTGTATTTTAAAATAAAAGATTAAGGGTTTAAAAATGATTAAAAATAATAATAATAATAGAGAAAAAATTAAACTATGTTCAAATTAATCAAGAAAAAATAAGTAAGACCATGGAAAAATCAGAAATGGACTCAAATATTTTTATAAAATCTTTGGTAATTTTTTTAACTCAAAAATTATTTTTAAAATTAAAAGAAATGAGCAAAATAGACCAAAAATGATATAAAATAGCAAATTCAGAAATAAAAGATAAATGAGGTCACCAATATTTGTCACAATATCATTGGATCATTCCATATTTTTTCAGAATTAAAAAATGCATAAACGTATTTTTTTAAACATTTAAACAATTCAAATAAAGTAAAAATTTATAAAAAAATATCAAAACACAATAAAATTGTGAGAAAATAAAAATCAGAAAGAGAAAACTCAACTATTTTTCATAATTTTTTCAGATTTTTTTGACTAAAAATGAATTTTCTATGATTTTTTGAAATTTAAAACAATTAAATTAAAAAATCAGAAAAGAAAAATAAAGTAAAAAATATATGGAACATTGGACGAGAGTCAAAACGCGTTTGTTGTACCCCAAAATTTTTCCTCCCATTTTACTCAAAAAATGTCAAGTGAGGTCCCCAAATTGCTCAAGGAAGTCTAAGAGTTGACCAGACAAACTCTCTCCTAAGGCAGTATACCTCAAATTAGGGTTTCCCTTTTCATCAAGATGTGTAAAACATAAAGACCTCATATGCTTCCCAAGGTCCTAATATGTTCCCAAGATCATCCATGCCAATTTTCAGGCCTTTCATAAGAAGTCTGTTCAGTCAACTGCTCAAATGCTTGAGAATCGACTGTATTAGGTCAAAAGTCAATTGTGGCCCACATACAGTCAAACCTCAATATTTTTGGTCAACATCAACATTTTGAAGTGACTTCCATCAATTGATCAAGGGTTGATCATGAATCCTCAAGGAATGCTCCAAATTCATCAGTTGCTAAATCAGGGTTTTGCAGAAAAAGTCAACCCAACTTTGACCAAGCATAACTTCTTCATACTTTATTAGAAATTTTCCATAGAAGGCTCATTTTGAAGAGGATGCAATTACCTATAACTCATCTTCATCCCACAAGTTAAAAATATGAACTCACAAAAAGATATGAATTTCTACATTATAAGTCCTTTTGAAAAGTCAACAAAAACACCTTTTGGGTCAAAGCTTCATACATGAACATGGAAGATCCAATTGAGATGAAACCAAAAGGTTTGGTTATGGGACATCCTAAGATTTCTAAAAAGTCCAAGAACACCCACCTAGGGTCAAAATTGAGAGAGTTATGGATTGTCAAAGTTGGCAATTTTTGGAAAATTGTCAAAAGTCAACATTGATCAAATTTGCATTTTTTCCAAAGGGGCCCATGTTTTCTTGCTTGAAACATGTTTATAATAGGACCCACGACCCCTGAGCTTTTCCACATATTATTTTATTACTTTTATCATTTATTTTGATTTTTTATTCATTTAAATCAAAATAAATCAAATTAAATGGTAAAATAATGAAAACAAATCAAATCTTGAGATTTTTGTGCACATTTGGAGTCCATGTACAGCTAGCATGATGATCAATTCGTGCAAGACTCATTAGGGTTGGAAAAGATTGGATTGAGGCTTGTTTTAGAAAGATATCATACATGAATCAAATCAAATCATATTTTCATAATTCTCAAAGATATGATGCAATTTTACAACCCTAATTCAGTCTACTATATGTATACAACAATTGCAGATCAAAAGACAAGGGGTTGCAGTCGTGAAAAGGAAAAAGCAAACTCAAAATTTTTGGACAAAAAGTGAGGTTCAAATTCTGGGATAGAGGGCTATTCAAGACGATTCAAGGCCAGAAATCAATTCCTTGGCATCTCAGGAAGCATTCCCAACCATTTGCAGGCTTCAAAACATCAAGAATCCTCGCATAGAAGTATCAAGGTTTGCATCCCAAACTCAAATTTAATTTCTATGTTTTACGCATCAAAAATCCATTTTATCTATATATTTGTGTTCATAATCGTGTTTGCAAGCTTTCTGTATCACTTAATTGTACTAACAGTGCAGGAATCCACACTTACCATTGTTAGGGTTTAAAGTCACGATTTGGGGATTTCTGGTACAGGAAAAATTGGGCCATGTATGAGGTACCATGACACTCGTGAGACCAAGACGAGTTGATTGGTACCATCATAATAAATTTATCATGCTTGTATTGCATTTTTTAATAACATGGGTTTTTAGAAGGAACACGGTTCGTGGGTATAGGTGAATACCTAATACGACGGAATCCATGAAGAAGACGATGACTTGGCTTCATGTGACTGGCTCGTTTAAACTTCCGCACGCGCCTTCTATTTTTCTTCAATTGTTTTGTAATATTATATTTCTTTTTCAGCATAATAATCAACAAGCCAGTTGGCCCAGTGGTGAGGCGCGCTAGTGGTAAATAGAAGGACCTGGGTTCGATCCCAGGTCCCAACAAAATGTATTTTCTTATTTTTCCTTTGCAGATCCAGTACAATGCTCCCTCACACGCCTTCCATGCAACCTCAGCGCCCAGCCACTAGATGCATTGTTGGCCAGATCTCACGTTTCTCCCCTGAATGTCCTGGGTACACCTTAGGTCAACGCTTGCATAGGATCCAGCGTGGTTGACTGGGCTTGGAGCTTAATGGGCTTGGAAATTCAATTCCACACCCACCAGAATTGCTAGTATACAGGCCTATATTCTTCTTTTCTTTATTATTTTCTTTTATTTTAATTGTTTTGTTTAATTTTTTTTCACCAAATTAAATACCTTTTTTTTAAATCATAATAAATCACAAAATTCCAAAAAAAAGCATTTTTTTAAAATAAAATATTTATTTTAATTTAATTAGAAATATAGGTTAAATTAATTTCTTTTATAATTAAGATCAAATAGAAACTAGGTTTAATTTTACAATTAAATTTCTTTTTCTCAAATAAAAAAACAAAAATACACAAAATCTTGTTTTCCTTGTAAAATATTTTATTTTCATGAAATTATTGAATTTAGCTAGATTAGGTTAATTTCAATCTCTTTTTCATAATTAAAAAGATTAGAATTAGGGTTTTAGGCGTACATAATTTAATCAATTCTTTTCTCAAAAATATAACCCAAATTATTTCTCAATTATATTTTAGGGTTTTCAATTTTCTCTCATATTTAATTCGCCGCACGCTTGTTAATTATTTTCCATTATTTTTGTAACTGCTCAGGGTTTGTAATAGTTAAATTAGGGTTTTATTTCTTGCTTTAAATCCCCAATTTTGGTTATGTAATTAATCCCCCTCCCCAAATCCTTGTAATAGCTAGGTTTATTTTTCGCACTTTAAATTCCCGCAATCTTTAATTGTTTAGATGCATGGTTAATAGGATTGTATGGCAAGAATGTCTGGAAAATTAAAACGGTGGATCACCTAATGTGCAAAGATTAAATAACTGAAACGAATCATGTGCACATATTCACTCCTAGGGTTTACCTCACTTCGGTTTCCTTCGGTACACAATCATTAAGCATATGAGATTTTAGTGGTTGCCCTCCAGTCTAAAGAGATCAAATTGTCCCATTTGAATGTTGACTCGGAAATGTTGCCTCGAAAAGATCTTAAGACTCTAGGGTTACTACTAAGGTTTTCTAACTATTGCTTTAGTGATTGTATTCGTCCCTTTCGAACGTCCCTTATAACTCCAACGATGGTGCTACCTACTCCTTAATAGTATGATAGCGCTGTCTAAAGGAAATAGAACGAACAATCTTTTTTCAAGTAGGTAGAATCTTAAGTACTTGCTCAATAAAAACTTTTCACACAAACACCTTTCAAAACAGTTTAAGAAAAAAACAACTTCATTACACCCTTGAGGACTGATACAAGGGTTATCATGAAGTAAAAGCATTTTCAAGACAAACATACACAAGCAATTTGAAAAATGAGCAAGTACCTAAGAGCCCGTAGATAACTACGGATAGAAAGGGTGCTAACACCTTCCCTTTCTATAATCTACCCCCCGTACTCAGAATATCTCAAAAATAAGGTTTTTTCTATTCTTTTTCCTTTTCCATGATTGAATGAAATAAAAGTCGGTGGTGACTCTTGCTTACCGCGACATTTTGCAAACAAAAAACGCAAAACGCAAACCAGTAAAAACAGTCGGTTCTCCCACCGTATCACAGAACTGGCGACTCTGCTGGGGAAAATATAAAGTGGGGTAAACCTTAGGATCTAGGTCATATTTAATTGCTTTCTCTTGATTGTCTTGCTTGCTTTATATTTATGGGAACTGTTTGGGTTATTTGATCCTACACCCAGATCGGGGAAACACCCTTTAGGTAAGTAGCAATAAACTATGAGGGAACTATGTTGGGGTATACCGGCACGGTTGAAGCAGTAGCTACATTGATGTGGCACTTTGGTTGGTACCGGTAACCTTTGAGTCAATCAGGGAGGGTACGGGGCCGTAGCGTGGTGTCGTGAAGCATCAACTGACCTTAGAACCTTTAATTTCACAAACTTGGCCATTAGAAAGTAGTGAGATAGCCAGCCTCGGTGTAGAGCTGAGAACTGGTTGATACTTGATGCTACACTCATTGAGATCAGACTTTCAGGATATTTCGGCCGCAAGAAAAGATTGCGTGAGCTGAGACAATGCCGATAAAGGATGGTCAGTGATATTGAGATCCTCTAGAACCCAATTACTTTTTAAGATAGGTTTAAAACCAACTAACTTGAAGAGGGTACTACCTTTGACCTCATGCAAGCCTTAAACCTAAGGAATGTGTGTGGTTTGACTATGCTTGCTATACCTGTGTTTGTTATACCTGTGTTTTATCATGGCATCATGCATCATAACATAGCATCCATTCTTATTGCACTAACGATTTTAAAGACCAAGGGAATTTATCTTTGCCATGTTTTGTAGATCATGGCTTCTGTTCGTAGAAACATTATCCGAATCAGCTTTATGAAGATACCTTCCCAAATCAAAGAGCTAGCATCAAGGGTTCCTGAAACTTCTGCGTTCGCCAAGAGACATGGTCGAATTCTCGACCTGGTTACTTCAAACTTTGATGAAAATATGATGAGTGTTCTTTTTCAGTTCTTTGATCCCAAGCACCACTACTTCACC
This sequence comes from Vicia faba, assembly GCA_948472305.1. NCBI lineage: Eukaryota > Viridiplantae > Streptophyta > Magnoliopsida > Fabales > Fabaceae > Vicia > Vicia faba. The sequence continues at coordinate 353,440,394 of OX451735.1, forward strand.
ATTCCAGACTATCAGTTGGTACCTACCTTGGAAGAATTATCTCAGCTGTTGAATATACCCATTCTTGAGCAGTTACCCTTCACAGGTTTAGAAGAAGCTCATAAGCCATGAGTCATTGCCTCGGCTTTGCACCTGAAACGGGCCGACGTGGTATCCAATTGGGAAACTAGAAGCGTAGTCAAGGGTTTTCTAGCTAAGTTTTTGATAAACAAAACCCATATGTTTTGGGATGATATGGACTTTCAGGCTTTCGAGGAGGTCTTGGCTCTTCTAATCTATAGGTTAGTCCTATTCCCTAATCCGGGCTCATTCGTAGATGTGAATGCTATCAAGATCTTTCTCTCTCGCAACCCGATGCCTACTTTGCTCAGAGATATTTTGCACGCTCTCCATACTCGTACCATGAAGAGAACAGGGATTCTTATGTGTTGTATGACATTACTGTCGAGGTAGTTTATTTCTCACCTCCCTAAGTCCATACTGAAGAATGAAGAAGGTTTGGGTTGGTCGCAAAGGATAATGTCGCTCGCTCATACGGATATTCTCTGGTGCTCTCGAGCTATGGAAAATACTGCTATTATTGATCGCTGCCGAGAGTACCCTAATGTCCCGCTACTTGGAATCAGAGGGGGTATAACCTACAACCCTTGTTTAGCCCTACGACAATTTGGTTATGCTCGAAGGGATGGTCCCGATGAGTTACTCATAAAGGGTATTGTATTCAACTATGAGGATGATGTCAAGGAGTATCGCCGGAGATTCATACGAGCCTGGGGAATGGTAAAAAGATATGGCGCCAAGGCTTTGGGACCAAAGACTTACATTCCTATGGAACCTTACCTACAATGGGTACGAGCTCGGGCCCATATGCTTATGATGCCCTATGTGGATATTTTGCTATTGATTGTGGAACCCACTACGGAGGAGGGTATTCCTTACACATTTCTCTATCCTTATATCCCCACTGATCTTGGAGAATTACAGAGGTCTTGTATTCAGTTGATGAAGGAGCGGGATACTTACAAGGATCAATTCCATGCTCAGGAGAGGAAGGTTTTAGAGCTCACAAAGCAGTTGCATGAAGAAAGAGGACTCGATGATTATCCTGGCACAAAGAGGAAGCATCCATAGGAATTTTAATGTCTTTTATAGTTTCAGATTTATTTTTTTAATTGTAACGCCTAAAAGGCATTTGAACTTCAAATTCAGCTAATAAAGTTTTTGTTTATTGTGGTTTTCAAATTTAAATTTCTCGAAGTCTTTGAAATCATTGCATTTGCATCCCATTATCATGCACATCATTACAAGTACCATTACAGGTTTCTCATCTTCTTCGCTGTTTATTTCAGCAGAAATGTCTTCCGAACAAAGCATCAAGGACCTTCAAGCACAGAACGCCCAGTTCTAACAAATGTTCATCAGTCTGGAAAAAGGGCAAGAGGATCTGAAATCCCTCATTCTGAAAGAGAAGAAGAAAAAGAAGAAGGCTATCGATATTTTGAATATGGGCAGAAGGTTTGGAGAGCGGTTGAAGCGACAAACTGATCTGACCTCTTTATCCAAGGAAGGGGAGAATCAGGAAGAAGAGAAGGACCATAGTCCTGCAGTCTCTGATAATGATACCGATTATAATGATGAACAATATCCTCCTGCTGAGGATAGATACAAATAGCTAGAAGATCGTCTGAGTGCCATGGAAGTTCAGAGAATACCTGGTCTAGATTTCGAAGAATTGGGATTGGTGTCGGGAGTAGTCATCCCGCAGAAGTTCAAAGCTCCAGTTTTTGCTATGTATGATGGGGTGTCCTGCCCAAAACTCCATCTCCGTTCTTATGTCGGGAAGATCCAGCCCCACACAACTGATAGAAATCTGTGGTTTACTTCTTTCAAGATAGTCTGTCAGGGACTCAACTTGAATGGTTCTACCAGCTAGAGGGAGAAAATATCTGAAACTGGGAAGATCTGGCTGCTGCTTTCTACAAGCAGTATCAGTACAATGCCGACCTTGCTCCAACTCGTACTCAACTCCAGAGTATGTCCCTGGGTGCAAGTGAAGGCTTTAAAGATTACGCACAAAAATGGAGAGACTTGGCTGGGAGAGTTCAACCCCCGTTGTCTGTTAGGGAGTTGGTTGATATGTTTCTGGGGACGCTATCTGGTCCATTTTTCAATCATTTGATTGGAAGTTCAGCAGCTGGTTTCACCGAGATGATCCTAACTGGGGAAAGAGTAGAAGCGGAGATTCGAAGCGGCAAAATACATAAGGATGCCTCTTCAAGTTCAGTAAAGAAGGCTTTTGCTGGTAAGAAGGAAGCCAGTGCCATCTACAGCCCGAGGGGTCAGAACAGGGTTGAATAACGTCACGCAGTAAGTGTCGTGATGATACCTAGACCTATAGTTACTCCACAACACAACAATCAACAAAGGGCAGAAAGACCACAACGACAGTTTACCCGCATCAACATGACATTGGCTGAAGTTCTACCTCATCTGCTGAGATCTAACTTGGCAACCATGAGAGAGGCTCCCAATAATCCAAATACTACATCTCCCCGATATAATCTGAATTCCCTGCGTGCCTATCATTATGAGAGTCCTGGCCACAATACAAATGATTGTTGGGCTCTGAGAAACAAAATACAAGACTTGATTGAAGCTAAGGAGATAGATTTTGATCCTCCAAAGAAGCCGAATGTCATAATTGCTCCCATGCCTAAGCACGACCGTGGAGTTAATGCTATTGATACTAATTTGTTTGTTACCTCTGTCGATGAAGTATCTACTCCCCTCATGATTGTCAAGAAGAATTTGATGTTGGACAGTTTATTTCCGGGTTATGGTGAAGGTTGCCACATGTGTTCGTTTCTACCTTCTGGTTGCCGTTTGCTGAAGTTAGGTGTCCAACGCCTGATAGATAGCAAAGAAATTTTGTTTGAGAAAACCTTGGTTCCCGTTATTCCATCTAAAGATGTCGCTATTATAACCATTTCCGCCAATCCTTCCAAGGTCTCCTCGAGAAGACCTGTTAGGATTACATCCACTCCAAGAATTGCTCCACTGATAATTACTGTTTCTGGTCCTGTCCCGTATGTCTCAGACAAAGTTGTCCCGTGGCATTATGGCGCTGATGTGTACTATCATGGCATCAAACAAGACTTGAAAGATGAAGAGGCTGATCCTAATATTGGTAACATTGTCGGAACCAACAAAGTTACCTGAAGTGGAAGGGTTTTCTCTCTCGAGATCTCCCCTAAGACTGTCAACAAGCTTATTATTATTCGATCTGCTATTCCTGCTAGTACATCTGTTAATGTTCATGTTCTTACTCTGGTTATTACCCCTGTTGGAGAATCATCTGATACCCGCGGCAAGGAAATTCTAGGTGAGCCTGCCCGGACAGAGGCGCCTAAGAAAATTGTTGTGGAAGCCTCTAAGCAAGAAATGGACGAAATATTGAAGAGCGACTACAACGTGGTCGAGCAGCTGGGGTAGACCCCATCGAAGATATCCATGTTGTTTTTGCTATTGTGTTCTGAAGCCCATGCAAAGGCTTTGATTTCATTTCTTAAAACTGCGCATGTGCCGCAGGAAACTTCAGCGGATCAGTTTAAAGATTGTATGGTCATCCTGACTGCTGATAATGGGCTGGATTTTTCAGATGCCGATCTGACACCGAAAGGAAGAAATCATAATGATGCTCTGCATGTCTCGATTGAGTGCAGGGGCACCACTATGGCTCACGTGCTGGTAGATATTGGGTCTTCACTGACTGTTCTTCCGAAGAAGGCGTTGGACCGGTTGGATTGCGAGGGTTTAACTCTAAATCCTAGTAACATTGTGGTAAGGGCTTTTGACGGATCGAAGAGAACGGTGCACGGGGAGGTGGACATCCCTGTCAAAGTAGATTCTCAGACTTTTGGGTCCACCTTCTATGTGATGGATATCAGGCCATCATATTCTTGTTTGTTGGGTGGTCCTTGGATCCACGAGGCTGGGCAGTCACCTCCATGCTCTACCAAATGCTGAAGTATCTAGTGAAAGGAAAGATTGTCATAGTGCGGGGTGAAGAAGAATATATGGTGAGTCACCTCAACTCCTTCCGCTACATAGAGATGGACGGGGAATTAATAGAAACTCCTTGTCAAAATTTTGAAGAGGTCCCTCGGATCTTGGCATCGACTGAAACTACTAGCAACAAACCTCCTTTGAAGATGGCTTCTCTCAAGGACGCCAAGGTTGTGGTTGAAGAAGGTGGGTGTGCCAATTGGGGTCAGCTCCCTGATTTCACTCATAAAACTGACAATTTAGTTTGGGCTTTACTACAAGGGCTCAAAGGGATGTTAGGAGTGCTCGGGCTAGAGGACCTCCCCTATGCATCAGTAATCGTTGGATTAACGCCATTGAAGACAGTGAAGAGGAATCAGACATTGACAGCTGGATCTACCTGACTACCAATGGAGGACCGAGTAACTGGACGGCTAGGGACTTCATACCTGTTTCTTTTATTCCGCGGTAATTGACTTATTTGTTTTAAGATTTGTAATAAATAATTTGAAACTTTACATCCTGGTGCCTTGCCCGAGGCACCTTGGCTTTTCTTGTGAGGGCTATTAGTTGTCATTTCATAATCATTAATAAAGCATTAGACGTTTCTTGCATACAAATTTTGCGCTCTCTGTTTTTCTTTTCTGTTTTCCACTCTATCAAAACAACTCTTCTCTTACATCCACTCACGTATCACAATGCAGATCCATATCCACTCTGGATCCCATTGATAACAGCTCTGCTATTGCCAATTATGACTTCAAAAATCTGATCAATCAAGTCGAGGACGAAGGTGAGGATGATTGTGAAGTTCCTGGAGAACTTGCTAGACTACTACAGCAGGAAGAAAGGGCCATACAGCCTCATGAAGAGTCGTTTGAGACAGTGAACTTTGGTACTGAGGAAGACAGAAAAGAGGTTAAAATAGGTGCAAATTTTGAGCTTAGTGTCAAACAGAGGTTGATACAGATGTTGCACAACTATGTTGAGATCTTCGCCTGGTACTACGAAGACATGCTTGGTTTAGACACTGATATTGTGGTACATCTCCTGCCGACTAAAGAGGAATATCCTCCGGTTAAACAGAAGGTCTGTCGTATGCGCCCTGAAATTTCAGAGAAGATCAAGGCAGAGGTCATGAAACAGTTCGATGCAGGATTCTTAGTTTTCACTTCCTATCCACAGTGGGTTGCCAACGTTGTCCCGGTACCTAAGAAGGACGGTAAGGTACGAATGTGCATAGATTACAGAGATCTGAACAGGGCAAGCCCCAAGGATGACTTCCCACTTCCTCACATTGATGTTCTGGTCGACAACACCGCACAGCATAAAATCTTCTCCTTCATGGATGGTTTCTCTGGCTACAACCAGAACAAGATGGCTCCTGAAGACATGGAGAAGACAACCTTCATCACACAGTGGGGCACCTTCTGCTACAAGGTGATTCCTTTTGGGTTGAAGAATGTTGGGGCAACTTATCAGCGTGCTATGGTCTCTTTGTTCCACGATATGATTCACCATGAGATCGAAGTGTATGTGGATGACATGATAGCCAGGTCTTCGACTGAGGAAGAGCACCTTGATCATCTCCAAAAGTTGTTCGACAGATTGAAGACATATAAGCTGAGGTTGAATCCGAACAAGTGTACCTTCGGGGTAAGATCTGGAAAGCTTCTGGGTTTTATCGTCAGTGACAATGGTATTCAGGTAGACCCTGCGAAGGTAAAGACCATACAAGAAATGTCGGTTCCCCGTACGGAGAAGGAAGTTAGAGGTTTCCTAGGACGCCTGAATTATATCGCCAAGTTCATTTCACATCTGACTGCTACTTGTGAGCCAATCTTCAAGCTTCTGAAGAAAGATCAAGTGGTAAAGTGGAATGATGAATGCCAGACCGCTTTCGAAAGAATCAAGGAATACCTTCAAGAACTGGAAATTCTGATGCCTCCAGTTGAAGGGAGACCTTTGATATTATACTTGATAGTGCTAGACAATTCAATGGGGTGTGTGCTGGGGCAGCATGACGAGTCTGGTCGAAAAGAGCACGCCATTTATTACCTTAGCAAAAAGTTTACCGACTGTGAGACACGATATTCATTGCTCGAGAAAACTTGTTGCGCTTTGGCATGGGCTGCTCGCCGACTGAGACAGTATATGCTGACTCATACTACCTTGTTGATATCAAAGATGGATCCGATCAAGTATATTTTCGAGAAGCCCGCTCTCTCCGGAAGGATAGCAAGGTGGAAAATGATCTTAACCGAATACGACATACAATATACAACCCAAAAAGCAATAAAGGGGAGTGTATTGGCTGATCATTTGGCTCATCAAGCTGTGGATGATTACCAGTCCATGAATTTTGAGTTCCCGAATGAGAATATCATGTTGGTGACTGATTACGAAGAACCTGGACCGGATGAAGGACCTGAGGAAGGATCCCGATGGTCTATGTATTTTGATGGAGCCTCAAACGCACAGGGTAACGGCATTGGTTCTGTAATTATATCTCCTGAGGGCTGTCATACTCCGTTCACCGCCCGATTATGTTTCAGCTGCACCAACAACATGGCGGAGTATAAAGCATGTATCATGGGTCTTCGAGCTGCTATTGACTTGAGGATTAAGTTCTTAAGTGTATTTGGGGAGTCTGCTCTAGTGATAAGTCAGATCAAAGGCAAATGGGATACGAAGCACGTGAATCTCATTCCTTACAGAGAATATGTACTGGCATTGCTCCCACACTTTGAGGAGGTAACCTTTGAACATTTCCCACGAGAAGAGAACCAGTTGGCAGACGCGCTAGCTACCATGTCTTCTATGTTCAAAGTTAGGTGGGACAATGAAGCTCCCCAAATTACCATTGAAAGGTTGGATGAACCAGCACACTGTTATGAGATCGACACCGAAGAAGTGGCAGACAAACCCTGGTTTCACGAAGTCAAAAGGTATATTGAGGTTCAGGAGTATCCTGAAGGGGCATCTGCCAATGATAAGAAGTTTCTGAGAAGGTTCGCTGCAAAGTTCTTCCTCAGTAATGGAATCCTCTATAAGCGCAACCATGACTCCACACTACTACGGTGTGTAGACAAGAGCGAAGCAGAAAGGATCATGGCAGATCTACATGAAGGCACCTTCGGAACCCATTCCAGTGGACACACCATGGCTAAGAAGATCCTACGGGCAGGATATTACTGGTCCACTATGGAATCCGGTTGTTATCAGCACTCTCGAACTTGTCATAAATGCCAAATCTACGCTGATAAGGTGCATGTGCCTCCAGTTCCTCTTAACGTGTTGACAGCTCCTTGGCACTTTATAATGTAGGGCATCGACATGACCGGCGAGAGCAGACCTACTGCGTCTAACGGGCATCGTTTCATCTTAGTAGCCATCGATTACTTCACGAAGTGGGTTGAGGCAGCCTCTTTTGCTACTGTAACCAAGAACGTCGTGACGCGGTTTATTCGACACAATCTGATCTGCCGATATAATGTACTAGAGAGGATTATTACTGACAATGGTACAAATCTCAACAACACAATGATCACCGAGCTCTGTAAACAGTTCAAGATACATCATCATAACTCTTCTCCCTACCGGCCTAAGATGAATGGGGATGTTGAAGCTGCTAACAAGAACATCAAGAAGATTGTACAGAAGATGACGGTGACATATAAATACTGGCATGAGATGTTACCATTCTCTCTTCATGGGTACCGTACCACAGCACGGACATCGATAAGGGCAACACCCTACTCTCTGGTATATGGCATGGAGGCAGTCCTACCCATCGAAGTCCAGATACCCTTTCTCAGGATTATGAAGGATGCGAGTTTGAACAAAGATGACTGGATCCAAACCCGACATGATCAGCTAAATCTAATCAATGAAAAAAGGTTTACTGCTATCTGCCATGGTCAGGTGTATCAAAAGCGAATGATCAAGGATTTTAACAAGAAAGTCAGGCGTCAAGAATATCAAGTCGGGGATCTGGTGATCAAGCGCATCATACTGCCGCAAGGTGATCCCAGGGGAAAATGGACCCCTACGTACGAAGGGCCATTTGTGGTTAAGAATATTTTCTCAGGAGGAGCTATGATTCTAACCACCATGGATGGTGACGACCTTCCTTACCCCGTCAATGCAGACATAGTGAAAAGATACTACGCATAATCAAAGACCCGCTAGGTCTACTGGCCTAGGCAAAAATAAGGGCTTCCCGGAGAACCAAAAGGGTTCGGGCAAAAGTAAGGGATGAAAATGAAAAAATTTGTACACCCGGCAAGTCGAAAACCCGAAAGGGAGGCTGGGGCAAAAAAGGGTATCCCGGTGGATTGAAAACCCGAAAGGGCAACCCAGGCAAAAGTTAGGGATTGAAGCGTATCATTATGTCTCATTGGATCATCTTACGACTAGACTTCGGTATCGACTATCAAGCTCGGACGACACCAATCAATCTGATCAACCTTTAGCCAAGTAGCAAAGTGATGAGACGCTTGAAGATATAAAGGCAATAGCAGAGTTGGAACCCAATGGGGTCGTTTCACATAGCTGTTTTTCTTTCCTTTACACAAATTGTATAATTTATATCTTTCGGCGGCATTCTCTTACTAGGACGTCAGCCTCCTTGTACAAAACGCCTATTACAGACCAACTTCAAAAATCAATACAAATCATTTTCACAAGGAACTTCAATCTGTTTTTCTTTTTCTGTTTTGTTTTGCAAGAACGTCCAATGATTTATTTTTTATATATGCATTTGAAAATGATTGCTGCTCATAAAGATTTACATAAGAAACAAAAGACAATTACTTATAATCCCAGAAACAGGGAAAAAACAAGAAGTACCAAACCCGACGGTTCCTCTGCCCAGCAGGTATCGGGATAGAGTCAGCTTTGGAACATGATTATTGGTACATACACTCCCCATAGAGTAAAAGTATCCAAAGGCATTGATGTAAGTTTCCCCGAAACAGGACGTAACTATCCCCAGCCAAAGTTCATAATCGTAGGCGAGTCAATAAATCTTATCACCCAAGCGGAGTTTACTTCTACAGATACAGAAGCTCAATCTCCAACATAGCTCATCACTTCCAGCAACGGAATTTCATCCCCAGCTAAATTTGTTCCTCCAGATCAGTAGGTCTACCAATAGAGTATCTCTTCCCCCAAGGTATGGCCCTGCAAAGTTACTCTCTAGCATCTCTTCCCGACAGAATGTTCGCAAATCTCCAGCAACTGTCAGGGATTTATTTTCCCAGGTGCGAGCATACCCCAACAGCATTTCATGAACACACATCATGACATACGCATACATATCATATACAACACAATCTCATTTATTTTGAGAACATCATCTCGCCCTGCATTTCATGCATCGCATATAACTAACCCTGCTATTTTTTTCTCACGGAAAAGACGATTAGCTTCAATGAATCCAGTAGTTATACAGATGATATCTACAGACAACTAATGGAAACTCAGTTCCCGAAGTCAAACGGGTAAACTAATCTACAGTATCATACCGAAGTAACCTTACCCCAGTTCATTCTGAAGTTTTACACGAACTTATCACAAAGTAACCTTATCCCGGTTCATCCTGAAGTTTTACACAAACTTATAACCTTACCCCGGTTCATCCTGAAGTAATACACGAACCTATCACAAAGCAACCTTACCCAGGTTCCTTCTCGGTTCAGATGTAGTTTTACCCAAACTCCTCACAAAGCAACCTTACCCAGGTTCCTTCTCACAGCCCTACTATCCAGGCTTTCACATCGAAGTAACCCTACTACCCAGGTTCCTTCTCATAACCCTACTATCTAGGCTTTCACATCGAAGTAACCCTACTATCCAGGTTCCTTCTCACATCCCTACTATCCAGGCTTTCACATTGAAGTAACCCTACTATCCAGGTTCCTTCTCACAGCCCTACTATTCAGGCTTTCACATGGAAGCAACCCTACTATCCAGGTTCCTTCTCAAAGCCCTACTATCCAGGCTTTCACATCGAAGTAACCCTACTATCCAGGTTCCTTCTCACAGCCCTACTATCCAGGCTTTCACATCAAAGTAACCCTACTACCTAGGTTCCTTCTCACATCCCTACTATCCAGACTTTCAAATCGAAGTAACCCTACTATCCAGGTTCCTTCTCACATCCCTACTATCCAGGCTTTCACATCGAAGTAACCCTACTATCCAGGTTCCTTCTCGCAGCCCTACTATCCAGGCTTTCACATTGAAGTAACCCTACTATCCAGGTTCCTTCTCACAACCCTACTATCCAGGCTTTCACATCGAAGTAACCCTACTATCCAGGTTCCTTATCATAACCCTACTATCCCGGTTCCTTCTCACAGCCCTACTATCCAGGATTTTATATCGAAGTAACCCTATTATCCAGGTTTCTTCTCACAGCCCTACCATCCAGGCTTTCATATCGAAGTAACCCTACTATCCAGGTTCCTTCTCACAGCCCTACTATCCAAGTTATGATCATTTGAAGTCACACATGAGAAAATGGGGGTTCATCTGGAGGACTTGTAATCTTTCTTCGTCATCAAGTTTTATTCCACATGAAATCGCTAGTGAAATCGCCATTTTTCTGTAGCGGTAGAAATGTTTAAGACTAAGCCATTGGATTGACTAGACTTATACAGATCAAAATAAAAATTGCCACCGCGCTTTATTGTTTCCAAAGGAATGGGAAAAGAGAGAGTAACCCAAAAATAGGGGGAAAGATTCAAGGTAAGGGGGTTGGTTATGCAAAGGGAAGGTATTAGCACCCTAAACATCTATGGTACTCCACATAAACCTCTTTGTAAAATCTGTATATTTTGGCTATAAAATGTTGTACGAAAATGGATGGCGGAGGTGAGAAAAGAAATCTATTTTTATGGTTTTTGCACCTACCGCGGTTGCTAACCTTTAGTGCCTACGTACCACCTTTCATGCACTAGGGGATCAGGGTACACGTAGTTCCTCTTTTAAAATTTTAAAACACAAGTGTGTTGGTTGATTTTATGAGATAAGACATCATCGTCATTGTCCGTGTGGAAAACATACTTACTACCCACAATTATGAGGAAGGAGAATTTACATCATCTCAAAGTGGAGGATATGGCTTGGATTTTAAAATCAAAAATTCCTCACTCAACACCCAAGTGAAAAATATCTCACTTCACTACATATTATATAAGTATAGTTGTTTGCATCACTACAAGGATTGACAAGAGTCTAACCTTTTTAGAAAATTTTGTAAAGTAAAATCCAAAGTGGAAAAAATGATTTAAAATTAGATTAATTGACTTTTAGTCTTCTCACAAAAAAATGTCAAGTTATTATTAAATTGATTGAAGTTTATTTATGAAAATGTTTTTTGCAAATGCACGGACCTAAGTCCAAGTTTATTATGAAAGTAGTTCAAGTTTCAAAACAATAAGAGTTTTCAAAAGGAGGAAGAAGATTTTTGAAATTAAAGAAGATGGGAGGAGAAGAAGAGACTACCCTAAAGCATGAGGTAAAAGCTAGGGAGAAGAACCATCTAACCAATAAGAAGCCAATACTTGACATTATGAGTCAAGATAGAATTCCAATTCTTTGGGTTGAAACCAAGCAAGCAAAGATACTAGACCTCTTGAGGGAATCAAACTTCAAATGTATTAAGTCTTTACAAAAATTGGGCAGAGTAACGGCTTTATACGGGTGAGTTCCAGATTACAAGCAAAGTATGTAACCACAATAACCTTCACACAAAACAAACAAACAACCCAATGTCTTGAGGTGAACCTCAATAACTCCAAAAAAAATATCAATTAAGGTCACAAGGTCTCCAACATAGGCCAGGGTTTCTAATCCTAAATCCAAGAAGTCCAATACTCCATAATACCAAGGATAGTAACTAAATAGTCCAAGTATTTTAAAGGTTTTTATGGTTCATGTTGATTATTAGGTGTCTTAGAAGAGAAAATAAAAGGCTCAAGTGAGAAAAATAAAAATGACATGAAATGTAATGCTTAAAGTAAATGGTACATAAAGCATAAAAAATAAAAGGGCATAAAGTAAAAACAATTTAATAATTAGTGGTTAGTTGGATGACCATCTTTAAAATTGCATTTGGAACTCATTAGAGGATTGGTAGAACCAAAGCCTCCACACAACAAGTTGCATTTGCCTTTTTTGTCAAGTATATCATCCATTTGGAATCTTCAAAACTACCATTTAATGATCTACGATGTTTAAGTGATCAGTGTTGACCAAAAGTGTTGTAGATCCATTAGAGGATTGGTAGAACCAAAACCTCCACACAATGAATCTCAAGGTTATTGGATCAAAGAGATCAAATTAACATGCTTGGGCTTGCAAACATAGGTTTGGGCCACGAATGATCATTTATTCGAATCGGGACAAAATTTAGCGCTATGTTAAGCAATCGTAAGTGGACTTATGTAGAAGTCACACCTATTTTGAGGCCGATCAATAGAAATCTATGTACTTCATGTTTGGATAAATGATATAGAGATCATCATCCCTTAACATGTAGCACAATCAAAAAAGAAAGGAATAAGATGAAGAGGGGTGGGGAAGAATATACAAACCACATTTGAATTAAAATTTAATCAAACTTTTATTAAAATCATTCATCCATTTTTGTGGAGTTAGACTCAACAACATGGATCCAATGATGTTAATAAAGTTCATGATTAAAAATTCAACCCAAGATCAGCCAGAAAATATACAAAAAATTAAATTGTATTTTAAAATAAAAGAGTAAGGTTTAAAAATGATTAAAAATAATAATAGAGAAAAAATGAAACTATGTTCAAATTAATCAAGAAAAAATAAGTAAGACCATAGAAAAATCAGGAATGGACTCAAATATTTTTATAAAATTTTTGGTAATTTTTTAAAGTCAGAAACTATTTTTTAAATTAAAAGAAATGAGTAAAATAGACCAAAAATGATATAAAAAAATAGCAAAGTCAGAAATAAAAGATAAATAAGGTCACTAATATTTGTCACAATATCATTGGATCATTCCATATTTTTTCAGAATTAAAAAATGCATAAAAGTATTTTTTAAACATTTAAACAATTCAAATAAAGTAAAAATTTATAAAAAAAAATAACAAAACACAAAATACAATTGTGAAAAAATAAAAATCAAAAAGAGAAAACTCAAAAATATTTTTCATAATTTTTCCAGATTTTTTTGACTAAAAATGAATTTTCTATGATTTTTTGAACTTTAAAACAATTAAATATAAAAATCAGAAAATAAAAATAAAGTCAAAAATTTATGGACCATTGGATGAGAGTCAAAACGCGTTAGTAACCAAATCCAAGGGATCTGGTGCGCTGTGCATATCATGGTCATTACTAAATATCACATCGGATCCAACACTTTTAAAATAAAACAACTTAAAATGTGGCGCGTTGGATGGAGTCTGACTCACAAAAGTAATCAGATCTAAGGGCTCCTGAGGCACACGCATGGTAAGGCAAGCATATTGTATCCATTTCCAAAAAAATGTGGCTTCATATCATTGGTGGAAGACGGACATGTCATCATCTTCAACCTCCAGCCATCCCCAAATTGAATCCTTCAAACTGTAAAATTAGCAAACCAAACTGGTACCATTAGATTCATCTCTTCAAGATGATTCTAATGGTAACATCAGGCTAAATTTATATAAATTGTGCAAGGCTGTGTTTGAAGAAAACCAGAAAAAATTGTGAGCACGAAAATTTGGGATATCTCACTCAATTCTATGAAATTGCAAACTATAAAGAGCACGAGGATCAGAAGAACATAAGGAGTGGATTAGTCTTTCATTTGAATCAATTTGGCCAAGAAATCTACCTGAACGAAGTAGTGAGAAGTTGCTCTGAAACTGGACTTCTATAGATCAATATAGGTCACAATTCTTGAAAGTAACCGTATGGTTAGCTTCAGAGAAGTTCAATGAAGCTAACTGAATGGAGCTTTTGGTGTTTGAAGGTGAGAATGTAAGAAATAAGAATTTCAAATTCAGAGTTCGTGTGGGATTTGAACAGGGGTCAATTGGCTATCAAAAGCTTGAAACAAATGAGTGAGAGATGATCCTTATTTATAGTTGATCATGATGCAAGGCTCAAGCGTGTGAATTGGAGGCAAAATTAATGAAATCGTGTGGACCTGCTAAGTGTGAAAAGTGTGACTTCACATGGCTCAAAACGCAGCAAAATGAATGGTTTAAGGGTCGTTTCTTGTTATGGCAAGTTCCTAAACATGGTTAGACACGAAATTGATCTTTAAACAGACTTGTAATTGGATTTAAACCAATTTTCAAATCTGACTGAACTTGGAATTTCCATTTTATGATGCTACTTTCATAACCATGGTGCCAACAATGTAGGGCACCATATGATGTGATTTTTGAAGCATTTGAAATATGAAGTCACAAGATTTACAATGTGCAAGGAGTGAGATCAATTGGATATTTGATCAAGAAGTTCTGTTGAGTCAAAGTTGGAAGAAAATGGTTGACTTTCCACACTTAGAAATATTTAGTTTTTCTTCAAAAGTGACCTATAATGTTTTTCATCCAAACATGTCCTTCCACTTGGAATTTGCTCTTGACCAAAAAATATGGCATGAAATAGACCTCTTGAATGACATTTTGAAACTTGAACCATTCAAAATCTCCAAAAATTGAGAGAGTTATGAATTGTTTAAGTTGGCAAAAAATCATGAAATGACCTATAATCTTTTGTATCCTTAGGGAATCTCCCATCCATTTTCTCACTTTTCATATAAAAGAAGGAATAAATTTCACATTCTCAAGATCATTATGGAAAAAGAGTGGGCTCAAGGTAATAAAAATTGACCAAGTTATGATCATTTGAAGTCACACATGAGAAAATGGGGGTTCATCTGAGGACGTGTAATCTTTCTTCATCATCAAGTTTCTTCCACATGAAAACTCCTTGAAACTTTTGAAGTGATTTGTTAATAACCCTTTGAAGAGAAGGATGTCTTTGGAATCACTCAAAAATACCAAAAGATGAGCAAAATATACTTCTTTGAAGTTCAAAACTCTAGCTCCTAGATCAAGAAAATGCTTTGAGGAACCTTGGCAAATTTGAATCACCTTCTTGTACCAACACTCTTGCTTTGTAAATAGATGTTATTTAGGATGAAAATGAGAACTCATAGCCATCAAAAATACTTCCATATCTTGAGAATTGAGAGAAATATGCACTTGTGATCAATGGGAACAAGACCTTGTCCAACCATGACAACTTCTTCAATCAATACCTTGCACTTTTGAATCAATCTTGATATCTTGGAAATGTAGTGAACCAAAATGACCTTGCCATTCCATCCCTTCCAAAACAACTTCAATGGTGAGGTTTGGACTTCTCAAGCTTTATTGTCTAGGGCATGGAAATAAACTCATGAACCCATGGAGCAACTTGCTAAACCGCATTGCCTTTACCTACATTAGTAACAAGTAAGACAAACCAACATTGCATTTTATTAATTAAAAGGAAAAATCAAGACAAATATTCATGATGACAAAAGAAAATAAGTTAAGGTGCTTGGTGATTCCTTAAAGAGAAAAGCTAAAGATAGGGAGGAGAACCAAGAACCCTAATGTGATCTTGTTGTGATTGAATCAATATGGTATGATGAAGGGATCTTAAAGGCAAAAATTGGGGTACAACAATACACACCGAGGTATCGTTCGTCCAAATTTCATAAATTAAACCATCTTCATAGCCTATATTATCTTTCTAGTGCATTCACCTAGTTATACTCTTAGGTTTCTTCACTTACATTATATAGGGTTTTAATACATATAGTCATCATACTAAGATTATGAGATGATAGAACAGAGCAAGTATGAATGCGTGTAGTATACTCTCACATTTACATGTAGTACTCATAATAATCATAATGTGTTTGCATATACTAACTACATGTTGCATTGTCATTACGTTTTTCTATCATTGCCTTTAGAGTACTTCACCTAATTCAATTCTCTTGCTCTCTATATGACCACTATGCTTTTGTATAGTACTCTCTCTATTTCAAAATAATAGTAGTTTAAGATTGTTACACAAAGATTAAGAAAACTAATGATTGAGACATATCCTCCACTTTGAGATGATGCAAATTCTCCTTTCTCATGATTGTGGGTAGTAAGTATGTTATCCACACGGACAATGACGATGATGTCTTATCTCATAAAATTAACCAACACACTTGTGTTTTAAAATTTTTAAAGAGAAACTACGAGTACCCTGATCCCCAATTTCATGGAAGGTGGTACGTAGGCACTAAAGCTTCGCAATCGCGGAGGGTACAAAAATCATAAAAAATATTTCTTTTCTCACCTCCACCATCTATTTCTATACAACATTTTATAACCAAAATATACATATTTTACAAAGAGGTTCATGCGGATTATCGTAGATGTTTAGGGTGCTAATACCTTCCCTTTTCATAACCAACCCCCTTACCTTGAATATTTCCCCCTCTTTTGGGGTTATTCTCTATTTTCACATTCCTTTGGAAACAATAAAGCGCGGTGGTGATTTTTATTTTAATCTGTATAAGTCTAGTCAATCCAATGGCTTAGTCTTAATATTTCTACGGCTATAGAAGAAAATGGCGACTTCACTGGGGAAGGATTGAGCTCTTGCTGGTCCATCCCTAAGTGGTTTGAACCTATCTTTGTTTATATATGTATATGTGCTATTATTTGTTATATATTACATGTTGTATATATGTTTGTCTGGATTTTCTGGGTTTTCAAGGTGCTTGGTGATTTCTCATGAGTCCTATACCCGGACTTGGGCAAACTTAAGATAGGACGGGTTGTATAGTCATGTTAACTTTGAGGGAGTAATCCCAAAAAAGGAGACATGAGATCCCCTACTCAGTGGAGGCCCCTTTGATTGTAGTGTCGTTTATCGAGTAATCGGGAAGACGTGCTACTTTCAACCTGGGAGCCTGCTAAAGCTGTGGACCGTAGAATACCTAACCCATCTTGGCCTTTTAGGTGTAGTGTGGAAGCTATGACATAGTAATCTAAAAATAGTGGTCACGCGATACTACGCTCGGACGAGTTTTTCTTGAGAATATTACTAATTACCGAGTTAATCGGGAAGTTGGTAATATCCGAAGGAAGGATGTAGACTCTGGTAACCTCTAGAACCTTATTCGGAAGGTGATAACTCTTAGACCACACCTTATGGGTAATACCTTCGACCTCATGCTCTTGAAGTTGAACCTATGAACCCTATGCTTGTGATCTTATGTGTTATTATTGCATCATGCATCCATGAACCCATGAGCATTGTTTTAACCAAATTTTAAGGAACTTAAGACTTTTTCTTGCAAACATCACAAGTTTTGTAATTATGGATTTTGGAAAGAATACTAAGAAGTACAATATCAAGAGTCCTGATTCAGAAGAATTGATAAAGCCTTCATCCTTGGTATCTATTCCTTGGGATTTCAAATTCTACTAGCTATCTTGAAGATGGATTTCTCCACGCTCTTGATCTAGTTCCTAAATCCTTTGTATCGGTGATTTATTTTTCCTGATTATCATCAAAGTAGAAAAGAAGAGTGCAAGAGGATTTATTTTCCTTTAGCATTCCAAATTCAAGCTTAAGAATATTTTATAACACAATGTTGGATCTTAATTGGAGGAAGTTCATTTGGACCTGAGGATTTAGCTTTCTCTTTCTTCTGTTTAGGATTAATGAAGTCTTTCACTTTAAATGTAATCCTCCCAATATTAATGAAATGAGTTTTTCAGTTATCCTAATTATGTATTTTAATTGATGTTTGCAATTCATTTATAATGTTCCAAGATTCTTTGAAAACATGGTTTTAAAACTTTTAAACAATCATATGCATTGCATATCATGCATCATTCTCACTTATGTCTTGATTTCGAGAGTTTCCTGGAGTCTTATCCCCTGATCTTTGTCTTCAGAAGTCAAGTTATCATGTCAATGCAACACTCATGCTAAGAGAAGATGGAAAAGATTAAGAAAGAGATCTTTGAACTCCACAAATAGGTAACTACTTTGAAGGCTGGAATGGAGTATCTAACTGCTTTGGTTAAAACTTTGGTTGTTTCCCAAGTCAATACTTCTAGGAAGGAAGAAGAGATGGCAAAGGTCTTCATAGAAACTCTGCAGTCATTCTTTCATGAGTAGGTGATAGGCAATGCGCCTATTGATTTCTATGAAAAGTAAATGTGGGAGTGCTTATAGAAGAGGATGTTCGGAAGGGATGTTTATCTGAAGATGGTAGCTCAGTTAGTGGTGTGAAGAAGTTTTATAATAACTTTTCCAACAAGAGAACCAGAGGAAGAAACAATTATCGTCAGAATCAGCATGTTTCTCCTGTCATCCTTGTGTTCAACTTACCTCATGTTGCTCCAGTTTGTCAACAGACTCAGCAAGTTACTGATTAAAGGAAAACTCCGTTTCACCTAATTCCTATGACGTATGATGAATTATTGCCTGATTTGTTACAAAAGAATTAGGTTCATACAAGATCACCATCAACTATCCTAAAAGTAATTCCTTGGTGTTACAAGGCTAGTGCTTTCTGTGATTTTCAGCAAGGCGCCCCTGGGCATGACATTGAGAATTGTTTTCCATTGAGGATATAAGTACAAAAGTTGATAAAGAGTGGTATCTTATCCTTCAAAGATGTTAACCCACTACTCAAACATGATTGAAGGATACCTTGGAGTTTAAGGATGATTAGCCTTCTCGGTTTATTAACATTTTTACTGCTTTCTCATTTGAAATTTTTCTTGTTTATCATTGCACTGTTTACATGTAAGAACTTATTTACATTTGAATGTTTAATCTTAATACAACGAGTATGTTTGTCTTGAAGAAATTCATTCGTTTCACTCGTATTTGTTTTCAATTTTAAATTGCTTTATGATACCAACTTGTTACCCATTCTCTCGCCTAGGCAGAGATTAGAGGGAGGAGGATGATACTAAAACACAAATTTTTTGGTTGTATGCTTTTGGATAAAAACCATGTTGATGATGTACAGGCATTGTTTCAAATTCCCAAACACCGGAGATATAAGGGAGTGAAACCTTTGTTAACCCCTTTGAGCCATGAAGTAGGAGTTTCTTTTTCTATTCAGAAAAAAACCTCATTTTAACCCGGGGCAGGGTAGTGTTCAGTTAATCTGATTGAGTATTCATATCTCATCAAGAGCGCACATCTAAGGATACAACAATGGTTATCCCTTAAAAGGTTGAGGAAAGTCAAAACCACAATGGTTAATCTTCACTTAATAGGAGGGTGTGTCAATTGACGATATCTTAATGGCTTTCTCTCGCACACCAGGAGATCAACAGATGACGATACAACAATGGTTATCTTACATCTACCCAGGAATATGGTTGACATAATTATTCCAATAAGTCACAAACGACTCGAAGTCACGCGACATGTTTAAAAAGAAAAAAGAAAAAGATGATATGAATTAAAAAATGATGATGAAAAAAAAAGATACAAAAAGCCCCGCTAAGTCGGAACTTGAACAAACAAGTCGCTTAGGCAAAAGTCAGGGAATCCCGCTGCACTTCAGAGTCAAAGTCAAAAGAAATTTGTCCAGAAAGCAAGGAATAAATGGAAAGCCTGCAATGCGATAAAGTATTATGTTGTACCCCAAAATTTTCCCTCTCATTTATCAAGATTTTTCTCACAAGATCTCTTTGACTCAAGACTGGATTAGGGTTTGACCAGCTCAAGACATCTCATCATGCACTGATAATCCAAAATTAGGGTTTGAGATTGCACAAGGACATTTGAAATTTCAATGCTTCATATGACTTCCAAAGACAATTATGTACCCCCAAGATTACTCATGTCAAGTTTCAAGCCTTGAATCACATTTTTGACCAATCAATTGGACAGTTGGCTCAAAAATCAGCTGTATTGGGGAAAAAGTCAACTATGACCAATTTACAGTCAAACTTCATAATTTTTTATCCACACCAACATTTTAGACTCATATTTATCATTTGATCAAGTTTGGACCATAATTCCTCAAGAAATTTGATCAACTCATCAAAAGGGCAAAATGGTCAAAATTAGGGTTTTGACTGAGAAAGGACAGTTTCTGATTTTTGACCTAGAAAATGATCAATTGGTTTGAAGCATGACTTCAAGAGTTCAATTGCATCATCTTGACCTAATGACATGTTTCAAAACATTTCAAATCAATTGGATAGACAGATGAATTTTTCAGTCAATTGATCAAAAGTCAACAGTGTACTGAAAAGTCAAACTTTGACTTTTTGGTCAAAATCAAATACCAAGGATCACAATTCATCAAAACATGTCAAAATGTGAAACTTGTTCATCAAGAAATCAAAGATTTAAGATTTTGTTTTGAAATTTGAAATTTTCTTAACTTAGAAATTTTTCTAAGTATAGAAAATTTCTTATTTTTTCTCACTTTAAGCCAAATTCTCACCATGATACAAGATGATTCAAAGAAAGTTCCCAACATGAAAGTTGCAGATCTCCATGAAATCTACAACATTTATTCATAAAATTTCTCCTAAAGATGCTTGGATCTCAAGATATAATTTTGTGAATACATGCTCATGAACTAAATAACTTAGTGAAATTTTGCCCTAATTTAGGCAGGTTTTTGACCCAACTTCATGGAAATTTTTCACCTAGTTCCAAGAGGAATACTGGAAAGCAATTCAAAGATGAGTTATATAGAACATTGCAAGCTTTCCAAAATGTCCAAGAACTCCTTGAGATCATTCTTGAGTAGGGAGAATCGAAGAGATGAAGTTGGCAATTTCTCACTTTGATTTCAAGCCATTTCATGATGAACCAAAATTCAAATCTAAACCTAGGCTGCATAACCTTTGCTTTGCAGGTCTCAAACTTGTTTCTCACTCCATAATTAAATTCTTACACAGTTGATAAAACTTTAATCCAAGCATGAGAGCCTTTGTCCAAGCTTTAATTCCATAAATGGCACAAAGTTGCCATTTCCATTTTAGTAAAGCACAACTTTTGCAATTGTCAACTCCTTGAGCTTTGCACTTGTTCTTTCTGCACACACAAACCCTATATACCAAAAGTAATGTGTCTAAGACCTGTAACAACTCATCTCAGGCTTGTACAAGCATGTAAAGAGTTATCTCCTCACTTTTCTTAAAAAAGCAAGCAATAGAGCAAAAAGTCTAGAACTCGGAAATCTTGAGGAAGCTTGAGGTCTAACATTTTCTATACTTATACACAAATGTATTGTAGCCTAGAACACGATTTCTAAAACTCAGAAACTCTCCCAAACTCTCTATTACTGAAAACCTGCCATAACTGCAGTTTTGCATCTTGCATAGCAATCTCAAAAACCACTCATGCGTTTCAAGTTCTAATCACCTAAACACTTAACCTACATCATATCTAAGTGTTCCAGACCATCATCCCTTCACTGTAACTCCTCCTTCTCCATCTTCCATTTTTGCATTTCAAGCTTACATGTTGACTTGAGTAGGGAGATTCAGGAACCTTCAAGGCAAAGTAAGGATTGGAACACACTCAGGGAGGTCCAGGCAAGCTAAACAGATCCTCAAGCCTTCTCAAAACTCACTCAAACTCCATTCACGATCTCAACTGAAAGAGGTAAAAACTCTAACTTCTATCTCTTCATACATGCATCCTTTGGTCTCGATTTGTGAAAATAAAATGTAGATATCCTTGTACTAAAGCCAATCATGTTCATAGATTTCATTTATATTCATTGTGTATAGAGAATTTTAGATTTGAAATTTCTGTAAAAATTAGGTTTGAAATTAGGGCCAGTAAAATTAGCTTTAATCTTTAACTTTTAGTTTACATGAGTTACATGTTTGAAATCGTGGAAAGGAGTACTATCATTTTCGTGTTTGAAGCTTCCATTTTCATGGAGAAATGAGAGATATACATGTGGTCCGGCTAGCTAGAGGAAGAAGATGAAGTACAGGGCAAGGAAGCGTTTTGTGTTATGTATTTTTAGTTTCATTTGAACTAACAGATGTATAGCCACCCCAGTGGTAAGGCAGCACGCAAAAATACTTAAGGTCACTGGTTCGAGCCTTAGCGCTGCCTTTTTGCATTTTTCACATTTTTCATCCCTTTTTTGGTTGTTTGTAGCGTGGGCTTCAACATTTGAGCCTTGGGATTTTTTTTCCTAACATGCAACCACCTGATTATTCAGGGCACCCCTGGCCCAATTATTTTCATTTATTTATTTTATTTTGTTTTACTTCATTAAATATTTATTTTTCTTAAATATTATGAAATCATAAAAAAATCTAAAAATGATAAATATTACATTTTGTTTATTTTATATTTATTTTCTCATAAAAAATATTTTTATTTAATTGTATATTAACTATTTTCCTTAATAAACTTGTAAAATAAAAATAGAATTAGATTAATATTTATTTCTTTTTTTTCACACTTGTAAATATTTATTTTAACATGTAAAAAGGACTAAAATATTTTATAAATACTATTTATTATCTTCAAGACAAAAAAATACAAAAAAAAATACTTAAAGAACTTTATTTTATTTTAACAAATTAGAATTAGGATTAATCAATTTCTAAGAAATAATTTCCTTTTTCTTAAATTATTAGGTTTAGTTCAAAAACTCTTTTTTTTCACATAAAAAACAAAACAAAAATCTTTTTCTTGCATATACCTATCTTTGCATATTTAATTTATATTGTATATTATTTATTTAAATATTTATACAAATTCGATTTGGTTGTAATAGCTTAATTAGATTTACATTGTTGCAAATTCCCATTCATAATTTGTATACCCTCTCCCATAAAATGTTGTAATAGCATAGTAATCTTTTTAAATTATGCAATTTATCGCTTTTACATAACATGTTAGTAATTAGGGTTTGTATGGCAAGAAAAAAACAATCAAATAGAAAACCCTAATCCAAGACAAAATCAAGCATGAAAATGACACACTTGCACACAAGCTTCCTTAGGGTTACTCCACTTGGTTGCCTTATTAAAAAATGTCCATATTACGCATGTGAAGTATCTTAGCAAAACAAGTAAATATAAGATCATAGTCCCTCGATGACACTATTCAAAGTTGCCTTACAAAATAATCTTGGTCCCTCAAAATGCTAAGATATTTTGCAACATTGCTAATCATGGTTATACGATGACCCACACCCGTCCCGTTAACATCCGAAGATAGGGTTTTCTTATCAAATCAATGGCAAGACAACAATATCAAAGGAAAAGAAAATGAACGAGAAAGACATTTGAGTAGGTAGATTACTTTTAGTTACTTGCTCCATTTCAAACAAATATCCTTGCTATTTTCAAAACAAACACACACATTTCTAAACATCTTACAAACATTGAAAACATTTTCAAAAAGACAAACATCTTTGTATACATTCTTACGAACGAGAATCATTACAAAGATTGCCTAAAAAATGGCCTCTTTTACAAAACACTTTCAAAAACCACACAAAGCACAATTTCAAAACAAAAGCAAGTGATCTAGCAAGTAACTAAGAGCCCATGGAAAACCATGGATGAAAAGGGTACTAATACCTTCCCTTTTCATAATCTACCCCTCGAACTCAAGAAACAATCTCAAAGGTCTTTCATGTGCTTTTTCACCTTTCCTTTTGGATAAAAGAAAAGTCGGTGGCGACTCTTGCTAACTGCAACATTTGCGATCAAACGTAAAACCCTCAAATTAGTTCTCCCACCGTATCACAAAACTGGCGACTCTGCTGGGGAAAAATTATAAAAGTGGGGTTACCTTAGGGCTAGATCACATTTATTTGCTTACATTGTTTGACTTGTATGCTTTACTTTATGGTTCTTTGTTTGGGTTTGAAATCCTCTACCCGGATTTGGGATACATTATAGGTAAATAGCAATACGTTATGGAAATTGTGCAGGGTATACCGACATGGTCTAAGCAATAGATATGTTAGTGTGACATATTTGTGGGTACCGGTAGCCTTTGATTTAATCAAAGAGAATACGGGGCCGCTTAGTGATGTCATGAAGCACTAATGAACTTCTAGAACCTTTACTTGACCAACTTGGCCTTTTAGGATATAGTGAGATGACCGGCTTTGGTGCAGTCCGAAGTTGGTAGATACTCGATACTACACTCATTGAGGTTTGGTTTCTTGGGATATTTCGGTCTCCATTAAAGAGGCTTGAGCTGAAACAATGACCAAGGAAACAATCCAGTGATATTGAGCTCCTTAGAACCCGGTTACTATTACTAGGACAGGTTTAAGCCAACTAAACTTCAAGAGGGTACTTACCTATAAAACCTCATGCAAGCCTAAACTAAGAACTTGATTTCTTTGCTTGTATATGCATACTTGTACATAACATCATGGACATCATGAACATCACATACATCCACTAACCATTTCAAGGATTTTTTGAGATTCATCTTTGCTCTTGTTTTGTAGGATATGGATTCACTTCGCAGAAAAACTATTCAAGTTAACCTTGTAAGAATTCCTCCACAACTTAAGGAGCTAGCATCAAGGATCCATGAGAATTCTCCATTCACCAAGAGACATGGTCGTCTACTCAACTTGGTCACCTCCAACACTGAGGAGGATATGATGAAGGTGCTCTTTCAGTTCTTTGATCCTTTGCACCATTGCTTCACATTTCCCGACTATCAACTTGTGCCTACTTTGGAAGAATTCTCCCAAGTCTTGAGGATTCCCATTCTCAATCAACTAACTTTCAACGGTACGGAAAGAGACCCAAAGCCATAAGAGATTGCTCAAGCTCTACACTTGCACTCATCTGATGTCACAACTCATTGGGAAACTAGGAGTGGTATCAAAGGCTTCTTAGCAAAGTTCCTGTTTGAGAAAGCCCAAAGTTGTTGGAATTCCTTAGACTTGCAAGCCTTTGAGGAAATTATGGCTCTTCTTATCTATGGAATGGTCTTGTTTCCCAATCCTGACCAACTCATAGATGTGAGTGCCGTCAAAATCTTCATGTCACGCAACCCGGTGCCTATATTGCTTGGAGATATCCAACACTCTTTTCACACTTGCGCAATGAGGAAAAGAGGTGTCCTTATGTGTTGCACCCCTCTCCTGGCAAGATGGTTTATTTCTCATCTTCCCCTATCAGTCTTAAAGAATGAGCAAGGTTCAAGGTGGTCACAAAGGTTAATGACGCTCAAACATTCAGACATTCATTGGTGCTCCCGATCCAAAGAGAATGTTATCATTGTTGACCGTTGTGGAGAATTCCCTAATGTTCCTCTACTTGGAATTAGGGGAGGCATCACCTACAACCCATGTTTATCTTTAAGACAATTTGGTTATTCCCAAAGGGATGGCCTGCACGAGATGCTGATTCAAGGTTTGGTATTCGACTACGACAACGACAATCAAGGTCCTCGCCAGAGATTCATCCGATCTTGGAGGATGCTAAACAAGGTGGATAGCGAGACTTTGAGGCACAAGAATTCCATCCCTCTTGATCCTTACCTCGAATGGGTATGAACCCATTCTCAAAGTCTTATGATGCCTTATCCTTCCATTCTCCCGGTGATCATTGAGCCTGTTAAGGAGGGAGATGTTCCATACACTATCCTACATTCTGACATGCCCACATCTCTTGAACACCTACAAAGGGATTGGATACAACTCAAAGGAGAGCGAGATACTTTCGAATCTCAATTCTACGTAAGCGAGAAGAAGGTTTTGGAACTCACTAGGCTACTTCATGAGGAGCGGACTCTAAATGCCTACATTGCACCAAAGAGGATGCACACTACTTTTTTATCTTAAAGTTTTGTATTATTTTGTCCAAGGGGAATTGATGTACTCAAACTTTATCTTATTAATATAACGTGTGTTTCTTTTTGTCTAAAATGAACTTGAATCTTTGAAATCCTTGAAAACATTGCATATGCACATATCATTCATCATAACATAAACAAGTCTTTTGCAACAAGTTTCCTCATCTCTCTACTGTTTATTTCAGTAATATGGATCTCGAGCAAACAGTCAAAGATCTCCAAGATCAGAACACGCAGTTTCAACAGTTGCTCATGACCCTAGCCAAGGGGCAAGAAGAATTGAAGACTCTGCTAACTGAAGAGAAGAAAAAGAAAACAAAGAAGGTAAATGGAGTCTTGAACATGGGGAGAAGATTTTATGAGCAGACAAGAAGGACTTTGAATTTTGCAACAACCTCCGGTGAAGGAGAGGAGAAAGGCAAGGAAACAGCGGTCCCATCAGAATCTGAAGAGGAGGAAGAAGAGGAAGACTACTCTAAGGAACGGTATCCTCCAGCTGATGACAAATACAGACATCTCGAAGAGCATTTGAGCGCGATGGAAATACAAAAGGTGCTAGGTTTAGACTTTGAAGAATTGGGACTAGTGCCAGGGATTGTGATTCCTCCAAAATTCAAAGTACCTTTGTTCGCAAAATATGATGGGGTGTCATGCCCGAAGATGCATCTCCGATCATATGTGAGAAAGATCCAACCACACTCCGCTGATAAAGACTTGTGGGTTCATTTTTTCCAAGATAGTCTATCTGGAACACAACTCGACTGGTTTTACCAACTAGAAAGAGCCAACGTCCATAATTGGGAAGATCTTTCCGCAGCTTTCTACAAGCAATATCAGTACAATGTTGATTTAGCGCCTACTCGTACTCAACTTTAGAGTATGGTTATGGCTTCCAATGAGGGCTTCAAGGATTACGCATAGAAATGGAGAGATCTGGCTGGAAGAGTTCAACCCCCTTTGTCTGAAAGGGAATTGGTGGACATGTTCTTAAGCACTTTATCTGGCCCTTTCTTCAACCATTTAATCGGAAGCTCATCTGCAGGATTTACTGAATTAATACTAACCAGAGAAAGGGTGGAAGTTGGCATAAAAAGTGGAAAGATTCAAAAGGATTCATCTTCTTTTACTGCTGTGAGGAAACCTTTTATCGGGAAGAAAGAGGTAGCTGTTATTTATCCGTAAAGAAACCAAGAGAGAGCCGAACGCCGACCAATGGTGGGGGCGGTTATGATTCCAAAGCCTACGTCTGATCAACAAAGAAGTAATCAACCAAGGGTGGAAAGGCCAGTCAGGAAATTCACCAGAATCAACATGACTCTGTCTCAAGTATTACCGCATCTTCTGAGATCCAATTTGGAAACCTTGAAAGAAGCTCTGAAAAACCCCAACACAACATCCCCCCATTATCACCCCAATTCCATTTACGCATATCACTCTGAAAGTACTGGTCACGATACTAACAACTATTGGGCCTTGAAGAACAAAATACAAGACCTCATTGAAGCAAAAGAAATTGAGTTTGATGCGCCCGAGAAGCCAAATGTCATTTCTACTCCTATGCCCAGACATGGTCACAACACCAATGCTATTGAAGAAAATTTGTTTGTTACCACAGTTGATGAACTCGTGACTCCGCTCCCAACCATTAAGATAAACTTGTTGAAAGTCGGTGTGTTCCTAGGCAGTAATGAAGACTGCCATATCTGCTTATCCTCACCAACTGATTTCCCTTTGTTGAAAACAGGAATTCAACGCTTGATAGATAACAAAGAGATTTTGTTTGAAAGTACTCCTATTTCACCTGTTCCTGTTAAAGATGTTTCAATCATTACCATCTCCGCCAATTCTTCCAAGGTCTCCACCAAAAGACCCGTTAGAATTACATCAAATCCGAAACAAATCCTCTCATAAT
Organism: Vicia faba; assembly: GCA_948472305.1. Lineage (NCBI taxonomy): Eukaryota > Viridiplantae > Streptophyta > Magnoliopsida > Fabales > Fabaceae > Vicia > Vicia faba. The sequence continues at coordinate 353,468,244 of OX451735.1, forward strand.
TATAATGTCTGGGCCAGTCCCATATGAATCAGACAAAATTGTGCCGTTGAATTACGGAGGGGACATTTATTACCATGGCATCAAACAAGATGGGCTGGCCGCCGAAGAGATAAACTCTGAAAAAGAAGATTCTGACATCAGCAATATTGCCGGAACTAGTAAAATTACCCGAAGCGGTAGGATCTTTTCTCCAAAAATTGCCTCCCCAAAGGCAGTTTCTGGACCCGTGGTTGCTCCAAAGGTTACTTCCGTACCCATAATCATCTCTGCAAGTTCTCCTATTGACGAAGTCGTTACAACCCCCATTGTCATTCCTCTCAACACTCCTATTGCTGAAACTCGAGGAAAAAGTATTCAAGTGGAGCCTGTTCGGAAGAAGGCTCAATCACTGACTATCCCCGAGACATCCAAGAAAGAAATGGAGGAGATCCTAAAAATTATAAAGAGGAGCGACTACGACGTAGTTGAACAGTTGGGATAATTTCCCTCCAAAATCTCCATGTTGGCATTACTAATATGCTCCGAGGCACATGCGAAAGCCTTTGTGAAGTTCCTAAAAATAGCCCATGTTCCTCAAGAGACGTCTGTTGATCAATTTCAAGACTGCGTGGCCAGCTTGACAGCGGATAAAGGCCTAGGCTTCTCGGATGCTGATCTGACACCAAGGGGAAGAAAGCACAATGAGGCATTACATGTCTCTGTGGAATGTAGGGGCACAACTATGGCCCATGTCTTGGCGGACACTGGCTCATCTTTGAATGTTTTACTGAAAAAAGCTCTTGACAAGCTTGACTGTGAAGGACTGACGTTAAATCCAAGCAACATAGTAGTAAGGGCATTTGATGGCTCGAAGAGGATGGTACACGGGGAGGTGTATATCCCCATAAAGGTTGGGACTCAAACTTTCAATTCAACCTTTTATGTAATGGACATCCACCCTTCGTACTCTTGCCTGCTAGGACGGCCATGGATCCATAATGTTGGCGCTGTCACCTCTACATTGCACCAGATGCTGAAGTATCCGGTTCAAGGAAAGATTATCACTGTCCACGGAGAGGAAGAATACATGATTATCCATCTCAATTCCTTTAGGTATATGGAATTGGACGGCGAGTTCATTGAAACTCCTTTTCAACACTTCGAAGAGATCCCCCAAGAGGTAGCAGTGACCAAGACTGTGTCCCAGATTCCCAAAATTACAAGACCTCCACTCCGGATGTCATATCTGAAGGACGCCAAAGCAGTAGTAGAGGAAGGTGGATGCACCATCTGGGGGCAACTTCCGGATATCCCGTATAAGTCTGACGAGTTTGGCTTAGGTTTCACTTTAAGTGCTCAAAAGGCTGTACATCGTGCCCGTGCTGGAGGGACACCCTTGAATATTAGCAACCGTGAGGTCAACGCGGTAGAAGATGGTGAAGAGGATTGCAACTTGGAGGATTGGATCTTTCTGACTGTCAATGAAGGACTCCGTAATTGGGAGACTAGAGACTTCGTCCCAATAACTTTCATCCCTCAGTAATTTATCTTTACATTTTGTTGGATCTGTAATATTCAAAAACAATTCGCACTCTTAAAACCTTGTGTCTTGCCCGAGGCACAATGGTCCATTTGTAAGGGTTATTATTTCATCTTCATATGAAATTTAATGAATCATGGACGTTTTTCACATACAAACTTTTGTGCTCATTGTTTTTCTTTTACATTTTATTTTATTTTAAAGATAGCCATACCCTTACACACACCCACACTCATAAATGCAGGTACCCATCCATTCTGGATCCCATGGATAACGATACTGCTATGGCCTTTCATGACTCTGAGAATCTAATCTACCAAGCCGAAGACGAAGGTGAGGAAGATTGTGAAGTACCAGGGGAACTTGCCAGACTGTTACAACAAGAGGAAAGAACCATTCAACCTCACGAGGAACCTGTGGATATGATCAACCTGGGTACTGAGGAAGATAAAAAAGAGGTCAAGGTGGGTGCCAATCTAGAACCCAGTGTCAAGGAGCGCCCGGTTCAGTTGTTACACGATTATGTTGAAGTTTTCGCCTGGTCATATGAAGACATGTCAGGACTTGATACAGACATCGTGGTACATCGTCTGCCTACAAGATAGGATTGTCCGCCAGTAAAACAAAAAGTTCGCCGTATGAGACCTGATATGTCAAAAAAGATTAAAGTAGAGGTCATGAAGCAATTCAATGCTGGATTCTTAGCTGTCACTTCTTACCCTCAATGGGTTGCCAACATTGTTCCCGTACCTAAAAAAGACGGCAAAGTACGAATGTGTGTGGACTACAGAAATTTGAATAGGGCGAATCCTAAAGATGATTTTCCACTCCCCCACATTGATATCCTAGTTGACAATACAGCACAACACAAAGTGTTTTCCTTCATGGACGGATTCTCAGGTTATAACCAAATCCAAATGGCACCTGAGGAAATGGAGAAAACAACATTTGTCACACAGTGGGGCACACTCTGCTACAAGGTAATTCCATTCGGATTGAAGAATGCTGGGGAAACCTATCAGCGCGCCATGGTAGCTTTATTTCACGACATGATACATCATGAAATAGAGGTCTACATAGACGATATGATAGCCAGATCGGAAACAGAAGAAGAGCATCTTGATCACTTACAAAAGCTGTTTGAGACTGAAGAAGTAAAAGATGAGGTTGAATCCAAACAAGTGCACATTTTAAGTACGGTCCGATAAACTCCTAGGCTTTGTCGTCAGTAACAAAGGTATTGAGGTCGATCCTTCCAAAGTTAAAGCAATACAAGAGATGCCTGCTCCTCGTACTGAGAAGGAAGTCAGAGGATTCTTGGGACGTTTGAACTATATTGCCAGATTCATTTCTCACCTAACAGCTACTTGTGAGCCAATCTTCAAACTATTGAAGAAAGATCAAGTAGTCATATGGAATGATGAGTGCCAAGTTGCTTTTGACAAAATCAAAGAATACTTACAAGAGCCTCATGTATTGATGCCACCAATCGAGGGAAGACCACTGATCATGTATCTGACTGTTTTAGAAAACTCAATGGGGTGTGTATTGGGGCAGCATGACGAGTCTGGCCGAAAAGAGCACGCTATTTATTACTTGAGCAAAAAGTTTACCGACTGTGAAACCAGATATTCACTTCTCGAGAAAACTTGTTGCGCTCTGGCATGGGCTGCTCACCGGCTAAGACAGTATATGTTGACTCATACTACCTTATTGATATCTAAGATGGATTCGATAAAATACATCTTCAAAAAGCCTGCTCTTTTTAGGAGAATAGCGAGATGGCAGATGATCCTAACAGAGTACGGCATACAGTATACTACCCAGAAAGCTATAAAGGGAAGTGTACTAGCTGATAACCTCGCTCACCAAGTTGTAGAAGACTATCAGTCTATGAAGTTTGAATTCCCGGATGAAGACATCATGACATTAGACAACTGTGAAGAATTCAGGCCATATGACGGACCTGAACAAGGATCCCGATGGATCCTGTTCTTTGATGGAGCATCCAATGCACTTGGTAATGGCATCGGCGTTGTACTCATATCTCCAGAAGGGTGTCATACTCCCTTTACTGCCAGACTTTGCTTCAACTGTACAAACAACATGGCAGAATACGAAGCATGCATCTTTGGTCTCAGAGCTTCCATAGACTTGGGTATCAAATCATTGGATGTATTTGGAGAATCAGCTTTGGTCATCAGTCAGATAAAAGGGGAGTGGGACACCAAACACCCAAACCTTATCCCTTACAAATAACATGTTTTGAAATTGCTACCACATTTTGAGAAGATTACCTTCGAGCATTTCCCGCGAGAAGAAAATCAGCTAGCAGATGCTCTAGCCACAATGTCATCTATGTTTAAACTTAATTGGGATAACAAGGCTCCCCAAATCACCATTGAACGAATGGATGAACCAGCAAACTGTCACGAGATTAATACTGAAGAGGTAGTGGACCAGCCTTGGTTTCATGAAGTCAAGAGGTATCTCGAGGCTCAAGAATATCCAGAAGGAGCTTCAATCAATGATAAGAAGTTCTTAAGGAGATTCTCTGCTAAATTCTTCCTTAGTAATGGTATCATGTACAAACGTAATCATGACTTCGTTTTTCTTCGATGCATGGATAAGGTTGAAGCTGAAAAGATCATGGCTGAATTACATGAAGGTACTTTTGGCACCCACTCCAGTGGGCATACGATGGCGAAGAAAATCCTACGGGCAGGCTATTTATTGGTCTACCATGGAAGCAGATTGCTATCAACATTCTCGAACCTGTCATAAGTGTCAAATTTATGTTGACAAGGTGCACGTACCTCTAGTTCCTCTGAATGTCTTAATGGCTCCTTGGCCCTTTGCTATGTGGGGAATTGATATGATTGGGGAAATCAAGCCGACAGCTTCCAATGGACACCGCTTCATCCTAGTGGCCATTGACTATTTTACAAAATGGGTGGAGGCAGCTTCCTTCGCTTCCATTACCAAGAATGTTGATTCTCGCTTCATCAAGCAAAACCTTATTTGCCGGTATGGTATCCCAGAAAGGATCATCACTGACAATGGTACAAATCTCAATAACACTATGATCACCATATTATGCGAGAAATTCAAGATCCAGCATCACAATTCTTCTCCTTATCGGCCAAAGATGAATGGTGTTGTTGAAGCTACGAATAAAAACATTAAAAAGATCATACAGAAAATGACAGTCACATACAAAGACTGGCATGAGATGCTACCATTCGCTCTCCACGGGTATCATACCACAACTCGCGCATCAACCGGGGCAACACCCTATTCTTTGGTTTACAGCATGGAGGCTGTCTTGCCCATTAAGGTTCAGATCCCCTCTCTGAGGATTATGAAGGATGCAGGGTTGAATGAAGACGATTGGATCCAGACTCGGCTTGATCAACTGAATTTGATTGATGAAAAGAGACTTGCTGCTATTTTCCATGGTCAAATGTATCAATAACGGATGATAAAGGCTTTTAACAAGAAAGTCAGATGCCAAGTATATCAAGTTGGGAATCTAGTGGTCAAACGTATCATCTTGCCACAAAGTGATCCCAGGGGAAAATGGACTCCTACCTATGAAGGACCATTTGTAATCAAAAACATATTCTCTGGTGGAGAAATGATCTTGACCACCATGGATGGCGACGACCTGCCACACTCTGCAAACGCGGATATAGTCAAAAGATACAACGCATAAGGGACCCGCTAGGTTGACACACCTAGGCAAAACAAGGGCATCTCGGCGAACCAAAAGGTTCGGGCAAAAATTATGGATAAAATGAAAAATCTGTACACTCGGCAAGTTGAAAACCCGAAAGGGCGACTTGGGAAAAAAAGGGTTTCCCGGTGGACTGAAAACCCGAAAGGGCGGTCCAGGCAAGAGTTAGGGATTTAAAGCGTATGACTATGTCCTGTCGGATCACTTTAGGGACAACTTTTGACTTCCACTAACAAACTCAGAGTTTCTGATCAATTCAATCATCTTCGGACGAAGCAACAAATAGACAAGATGTTCAAAGATATGAAGGCTATATTAGAATGGGAACCCCATGGGATTATTACACATAGCTATCTTTCTTTGTATAAATTTTTTCTTGTTTTACGACAACATTTTCTTACTAGAATGTTTGTCCCCTTTGTACAAAATATTTATTCAAAGTCAATACAAATATATCCCTTTGAAAGTACAAAAACTATTTGTCTTTTTCTTTACGCTTGTGTTTTGTTTACAAAAATGTCCAATGATTCATTGTTGAACATATGCATTTGAACATGGTTACTGTTTACAAATAAACAAAATGAGAAAGACAATTACTGATAAGTTGAAAGAATAGGAAAATGTCTCTAGGCTATTCCATAAGTAATCCCCTACAGTACGTCATTTAAATCCCCAGCGAAACGAAGCTCCTAGCATACCAATCCCCGGTAGAAATCATCCAATTTCTCCAGATTCCCCAAGCAGATTGTGCAAGTAGTACATGGCATTGTCCTCACAACAGAATTTACTTCTCTCAACAAAAGTTCATCAGTACTTCCACTTTAAGACATGAAGATTCACATATCCTCAGCGGCATTCAGGGATTTATTTTCCTCAATCAAACAACAATATAGCAAATCAGCTCACATGCGCATACATTGCATCCATAATATCATAAACATTTATAAAGCAAATACATTGCATCATACATTTCATGCAAACATAACTATGTATTTTAGCTAACATTTTACCCTTTTCAGGATAAGATTAACAGCTACCATTAACAATATGCAATATTGATACAGTTCAGATACGCTCTAGACATGGATGCCATTCTGATACTCATTCAAATGCAACTTTCAGATACAGTTCAGATACGCTCCAGACACGGATGCCATTTTGATAATCATTCAAATGCAACTTTCAGATACAGTTCTGATACGCTCCAGACACGGATGCCATTCTGATACTCATTCAGATACAACTTTCAGATACAGTACAGATACGCTCCTGACACAGATGCCATTCTAATACTCATTCAGATTCAACTTTCAGATACAGTTCAGGTAAGCTCCAAACACGGACGCCATTCTGATACTCATTCTTTCAGCTTACAAATTACAATTCAACAAGAATTCTTGGATGGCATCTACAAGCCCATATCCAACAAGATTCTATCACCTCTCCAAATGGCATCTTTAAGCCCATTCCCTCGACCACACATCGTCGAGTGCAAATTTCTAGGCACTCTAGTGTCCAATCATCTTTCACCTTCGAGTCACGAATAGCAAAACTCGCCAATCTAACTCTTCAGGTTTAAGAAGATTGAACAGGGGCAGCTATTGTACCCCAGAATTTGGCCTCTCATTTATCAAGATTTTTCTCACAAGATCTCTTTGACTCAAGACTGGATTAGGGTTTGACCAGCTCAAGACATCTCCTAATGCACTGATAACCCAAAATTAGGGTTTGCGATTGCACAAGGACATTTAAACTTTCAATGCTTCATATGACTTCCAAGGACAATTATGGACCCCCAAGATTACTCATGTCAAGTTTCAAGCCTTGAATCACATTTTTGACCAGTAAATTGGACAGTTGACCTAAAAATGAATTATATTGGGGAAAAAGTCAACTATGGCTAATTTACAGTCAAACTTCATAATTTTTGATCCACATCAACATTTTAGACTCATATGTATCATTTGATCAAGTTTGGACCACAATTCCTCAAGAAATTTAATCAAATCATCAAAAGGTCAAAATGGTCAAAATTAGGGTTTTGATTGAGAAATGGCAGTTTCTGATTTTTGACCTAGCAAATGATCAATTGGTTTGAAGCATGATTTCAAGAGTTCAATTGCATCATCTTGACCTAATGACATGGTTCAAAACATTGCAAATCAATTGGATTGACAGATGAATTTTTCAGTCAATTGATCAAAAGTCAACAGTGTACTGAAAAGTTAAACTTTGACTTTTTGGTCAAAATCAAATACCAAGGATCACAATTCAACAAAACATGTCAAAATGTGAAACTTATTCATCAATAAATCAAAGATTTAAGATTTTGTTTTGAAATTTGAAATTTTCTTAACTTAGAAATTTTTCTAAGTATAGAAAATTTTCTATTTTTTCTCAACTTTAAGCCAAATTCTCACCATGATACAAGATGATTCAAAGAAAGTTCCCAACATGAAAGTTGTAGATCTCCATGAAATCTACAACATTTCTTCACACAATTTCTCCTAAAGATTATTGGATCTCAAGATATAATTTTTTGAATACAAGCTCATGAACTAAATAACTTAGTGAAATTTTGCCCTAATTTAGGCAGGTTTTTTACCCAACTTCATGGAAATTTTTCACCTAGTTCCAAGAGGAATCTTGGAAAGCAATTCAAATATGAGTTATAGAGCACATTGCAAAATTTCCAAAATGTCCAAGAACTCCTTGAGATCATTCTTGAGTAGGGAGAATCGAAGAGATGAAGTTGGCAATTTCTCACTTTGATTTCAAGCCATTTCATGATGAACCAAAATTCAAATCCAAACCTAGGCTGCATAACCTTTGATTTGAAGGTCTTAAACTTGTTTCTCAATCCATAATTAAATGCTTACACAATTGATAAAGTTTTAATCCAAGCATGAGAGCCTTTATCCAAGCTTTAATTCCATAAATGGCACAAAGTTGTCATTTCCATTTTAGTAAAGCACAACTTTTGCAATTGTCAACTCCTTGAGCTTTGCACTTATTCTTTATGCACACACAAACCCTATATACCAAAATTAATGTGTCTAAGACCTTTACCAAGTCAGGTCAGGCTTGTACAAGCATGTAAAGAGTTGTCTACTCACTTTTCTTAAAAATGCAAGCAATAGAGCAAAAAGTCTAGAACTCAGAAATCTTGAGGAAGCTTGAGGTCTAACCTTTTCTATACTTATACACAAATGTATTTTAGCCTAGAACACAATTTCTAAAGCTCAGAAACTCTCCCAAACTCTCTATCACTGAAAACCTGCCATAACTTGCAGTTTTGCGTCTTGCATAGCAATCTCAAAAACCACTCATGCGTTTCAAGTTCTAATCACCTAAACACTTAACCTACATCATATCTTAGTGTTCCAGACCATCATCCCTTCACTGTAACTCCTCCTTCTCCATCTGCCATTTTTGCATTTCAAGCTTGCAGGTTGACTTGAGTAGGGAGATTCAGGAACCTTCAAGGCAAAGTAAGGATTGGAACACACTCAGGGAGGTCCAAGCAAGCTAAATAGATCCTCGGGCCTTCTCAAAACTCACTCAAACGCCATTCACGATCTCAACTGAAAGAGGTAAAAACTCTAACTTCTATCTCTTCATACAGGCATCCTTTGGTCTCGATTTGTGAAAATAAAATATAGATATCCTTGTACTAAAGCCAACCATGTTCATAGATTTCATTTATATTCATTGTGTATAGAGAATTTTCGATTTGAAATTTCTGTAAAAATTAGGTTTGAAATTAGGGCCAGCAAAATTAGCTTTGATCTTTAACTTTTAGTTTACATGAGTTACATGTTTGAAATCGTGGGAAGGAGTACTATCATTTTCATGTTTGATGTTTCCATTTTCATGGAGAAATGAGAGAGATACAGGTGGTCCGGCTAGCTAGAGGAAGAAGATGAAGTACAGGGCAAAGAAGCGTTTTGTGTTATGTATTTTTAGTTTCATTTAACTAACAGATGTATAGCCACCCCAGTGGTAAGGCAGCACGCAAAAATGCTTATGGTCACAGGTTCGAGCCTTGGCGCTGCCTTTTTGCATTTTTCACATTTTTTTCATCCATTTTTTGGTTGTTTGCAGCGTGGGCTTCAACATTTGGGCCTTGGGATTTTTTTCTAACATGCTACCTCCTGATTACTCAGGGCACCCCTGGCCCAATTATTTTTATTTATTTATTTTATTTTGTTTTACTTCATTAAATATTTATTTTTCTTAAATATTATGAAATCATAAAAAATATAAAAATGATAAATATTACATTTTGTTTATTTTATTTTTATTTTCTCATAAATAAATATTTTTATTTAATTATATATTAACCATTTTCCTTAATAAACTTGTAAAATAAAAATAGAATTAGATTAATATTTATTTATTTTTTTTCACACTTGTAAATATTTATTTTAACATGTAAAAAGGACTAAAATATTTTATAAATACTATTTATTATCTTCAAGACAAAAAATACAAAAAAAAAATACTTAAAGAACTTTATTTTCTTTTAACTAATTAGACTTAGGGTTAATCAATTTCTAAGAAATAATTTCCTTTTTCTTAAATTATTAGGTTTAGTTCAAAAACTCTTTTTTTTCACATAAAAAACAAAACAAAAATCTTCTTCTTACATATACCTATCTTTGCATATTTAATTTATATTGTATATTATTTATTCAAATATTTGTACAAATTCGATTTGGTTGTAATAGCTTAATTAGATTTACATTATTGCAAATCCTCATTCATAACTTGTATACCCCCCTCCCATAAAATGTTGTAATAGCGTAGTAATCTTTAAATTACGCAATTTATCGCTTTTACATAACATGTTAGTAATTAGGGTTTGTATGGCAAGATAAAAACAATCAAATAGAAAACCCTAATCCAAGACAAAATCAAGCATGAAAATGACACACTGGCACACAAGCATCCTTAGGGTTACTCCACTTGGTTGCCTTATTAAAAAATGGCCATATTACGCATGTGAAGTATCTTAGCAAAATAAGTAAATATAAGATCATAGTCCCTTGATGATGCTATTCAAAGTTGCCTTACAAAATGATCTTGGTCCCTCAAAATGCTAAGATACTTTTCAACATTGTTAATCATGGTTATACGATGACCCACGCCTGTCCCGTTAACATCCAAAGATAGGGTTGCTTATCAAATCAATGGTAAGACAACAATATCAAAGAAAAAGAAAATGAACGAGAAAGACATTTGAGTAGGTAGATTACTTTTAGTTACTTGCTCCATTTCAAACAAATATCCTTGCTATTTTCAAAACAAATACACACATTTCCAAACATCTTACAAACATTGAAAACATTTTCAAAAAGAGAAACATTTTTGTATACATTCTTACGAACGAGAATCATTATAAAGATTGCCTAAACAATGGCCTCTTTTACAAAACACTTTCAAAAACCACACCAAGCATAATTTCAAAAGCAAGTGATCGAGCAAGTAACTAAGAGCCCATGTAAAACCATGGATGAAAAGGGTGCTAATACCTTCCCTTTTCATAATCTACCCCCCGAACTCAAGAAACAATCTCAAAGGTCTTTCCTATGCTTTTTCACCTTTCCTTTTGGATAAAAGAAAAGTCGGTGGCGACTCTTGCTAACCGCAACATTTGCAATCAAATGCAAAACCCTCAAGTCAGTTCTCCCACCGTATCACAGATTACAGTGTGAAATCTTCAACAAAGAACAGAGTCGTGTGGCAAGAAACCCAAAAGAAGCAGGAATGAGTAACTTTCATGTACAAAGAAAACCTTGTTTGATTTCTCAACCATCTCTAAATGTCTTTTGAGAGATGAATGTTCGTGTCAAGTTAACTGAACTTAGGACTGAAGAACATCACGAAGGGGGTGGGCACCAAATATTTTTTTTACCTTAAATCTTCTTTTCTAAAACCGTGAACCAGACCACGTTACAACCCTCAAAAGTCCTAATTGAAACAAGGTTTATCTCGAAAGCATACTTCAATGAGATAGTGTTTCCTGACTCCCATTAATTTTGCTAAATTATTGTGATTGGTATCATATGCTTTTGTTATCTTTCATACAAAAAATCCATGTCGCATCCTGGCTAGTGATTCGTTCACTAGGATTTGTGATATCTTTTCAAATAAAATATTCAAGACTTACATAATCGTTGTATTAGAATTTTCATTCTTAGAATAAACATTTTTCTTCTTGTAAAACAACTGCTTGCTATCATGAAAGTTTACATTTGAGTATCAGCAAAAGGCATGTTGCCGAGAAGAGTTGCGGAGAAAAGAGGATGCAATATTCAACCAATCTAGGGCAATTACGTCGAGATTCAACAAATATCTAAGAAGTCGTTTGATCAGAAAGGTAATCTTAAAATAATGCAGCCAAGGGAAAGTTATGAAAGTTACCTTGATCAGCACGGTAAGCTTGGGACACCAGATTAGTTTCCAAGGGCATATCCATATTTCGTCAAGATAGCTGCCATGTCTACCCCAAGTCGAGAATCTTCCTCAAGCAGGATTGTTTTTTGTGATCTATTTTATAGATGTGTGTCTGGCTTCCTCTAACAGTTGTTGATCAATTAAAGGTCTTCCTACAGGTTGTGTTATAGTGTTGGGTTTATAATCCCATTTTTCCAGTCTTGTTGTAGACTTCTCTAGCTGAGTGTGATTCTTTACCCAGACAGGTGGTGATCAAACAGAGTTTAAAAAGAGCTATGAAGCCTTTTCTCATTTGATGGAGTTCTTTCTCCCTTTTGTGTATTTATAATTGATATGAGATCTCTTGTAGAGTATTTCCCCCTCCAATTACGACATTATTGTTGTTATGTGTTCCCTAAGTAGCTAGACAAGGGCAATATCTTTTCTAAGAAGTGTTGTTGAGATAGTTGTCAACTTTTCGGGTTTACTCTCACCAAGTGTTGAGTTTAATTTAAAATCCCCATAATTTTGACTTCTTGTTGTAATGTTAACTTCTAGATTCCCCAGGAAGGTTCTCCAAGGTCACTTTTGTTGATATTCATATGATCTTCTTGTGTTTCTCATATAGTTAGAGATGATACCAATTGATGTATGGTGCGGTATCGGGTTTATGATCCCGTTTTCCCTAGTCAAGTCTGGGTTCATTTTGTGATTTTGGGTTTGGGTGGTCTGAAGCCTCTATCCCAGATTCCCCAGTGAGGTCTTAACTCATGTGATGAAAGTTCCTTCTCCCCTTGCATGCTGAGGTGGAACTATTTGCAAAATGTCGCTCTTTTTAGCAGTGTTGGCATTACTGTTGATATTTATTTCCCAAGTAACTAGACCATGGCAGTATCTTTTCTAAGAAGTGTTGAGACAACTGTCAACTTTTCTGGTTTTCTCTCACCAAGTGTTGAGTTTGATTTAAAATCCCCATAATTTTGACTTCTTACTGTAATGTTACCTTCTTGATTCCACAGGAAGGTTCTCCCAGGTCACTTTTGTTGGAATAAGTATGATCTTCTTGTGTTTCTCAGATAATTGAAGATGATACCAATTGATGTATATCTCGGTGTTGGGGTTATGGTCTTGTTTTCCCAACCAAGTCTTGTTTCATTTGAACCTCAGGTTTGCATGATATGAAGACTCTATCCAAGATTCCCCATGAAGGTTCTCTCAGGTCACTTTTGCTGATATACGTATGATCTTCTTGTGTTTCTCAGATAGTTAGAGATGATACCAATTGATGTATGGTGTGGTATCGAGTTTGTGATCCCGTTTTCCACGGTCAAGTCTTAGTTCATTTTAATTTCCAGTTTGCATGGTATGAAGCCTCTATCCCAGATTCCCCAGTGAAGGCTTCACTCATATGACGAAATTTCCTTCTCCCCTTACGTGGTGAGATGGAACTATTTGCAAAATGTCGCTCTTTTTGCAGTGTTGGCATTATTATTTGTTGTTTGTTTCCCGGGAAACTAGACCAGGGAAGTATATTTTCTAAGTGTTGAGACATTTGTCAACTTTTTGGATTTTCACCCGCCAAGTGCTAGGTTTGATTTAAAATCCCCATAAGTTTGATTTCTTGCTGTAATGTTTGATTTCTTAACTTCCCAAGTTCTTATCCCCGTGAGATTTCATACTTTCTCCCCAGAGAAGTTGGTGCAATACTCACTCTCAATATTGAAGAATGTATCTTGGTGTCCCCTCGACGATGTGGTGTTGTCCTCCCCAATGAAGTCAGCACAAGGTCTCTAGTTGATATCTCGACGATGAGGCACTATCTCCCCTAGTGAAGTCTGTATAATATTTCCCCAATGAAGTCAGCACAAGATCCTTAGTTGATGCTTTTACGATATGGTTTTCATCCTCCTTATTTGAAATCAGTGTTGTAGTTCCCAGTAGAAGTACAGACCGTGAAACATTTGTTTTCCCCATTGAAGTCTGTGTGTTATTCCTTGGTGAAGCCTGGAGGAGGATGTTATATCCTTGTATCTGTACTGATTTATTGCTATGATGTGATTACTTTTGGATTATGTTCCTTCCGAGTGAAGTTAAGTCGTGAAATGGGAACTTGTTTCCTCAGTTGGTGCTTACTTTCTTATGACATTTTCATCTTGGATGTGATTTAGCCAAGTATTGATTGTACCCGAGTTGGTTTTGTCTGGTTATCCCCAGTGTTATATGTCTGTTTTGTCAGCATATATGTGATAACACTCATACATTCATACATACATCATGCATAGTTGAATTTATCAAATCATTGCTCATTCGCATTCATTAATATTTTGTTGACATATTACCCTATTTTGCAGAGTTGTGTTATCCTCTCTCCAATAGAGTGTCAACCTTAAGCATAAAGTGTATATCCTTTAAATTTCCCCACTGAGTTATCCCTAGTGGAAGATTTTTGCTTTAGCCTTCCTGTACAGCTTTTTGTCAGGATAGATTGGGTTTCCCTCTTGAGTTTATTTCTTAAAGGATGTATTTTAGTTGACTGATTCATTCCGGTTTATTTCTGGTTTGAATCTATGATCCCCAACAATATTATTAATTTGGATTCCTGCATGCTTTAAGCCCTGGTTTGGGAATGTGCATTTATTTTGGCACAAGAAGACTTTAGCTTCTCAACAGGATTATGTTGGCATTTCCCCAGGAAGCCATATTTCTTTCCCCAGGAAGACATTTTTTACAAATCCTTCCTATAACAGCAAGTAGCAGGTCTCTTTATTTAAGCAACTTATACTTCCCCGTAAAAATCGACGTTACTTTTTTGTTATCTTCTCTATGACTGGATAGTTTGCAATTTGTTGTCAAATTACTCCAATGGATGGCAAGTCTTTTCAATATGACAGAGACAGTTCATTGAGAGATCTTTACAAGTGGTTGTCTCTTTATTTGAGACATCTTGTGTATTACCCTTTCTGGGCGGAATGCCTGGGTTGAAGAAGAAGTTGAGACCCATTCTAGGTGAAATGCCATAATTTTGGGAAACTTGTTATTATCAATATGTTTCTTCTACCTTCAACTATTGAGTTGATAGTTTACCGTCATCTATGAGTCGGTATCTTTTTTATTTTCTACCTTCAACTATTGAATTGGTAGTTTACCGTCATCTGTGAGTCGGTATCTTTTTGATCTTCTACCTTCAACTATTGAGTTGGTAGTTCACTGACATCTATGAGTCTGTATCTTTTTTATCTTCTACCTTCAACCATTGAGTTGGTAGTTTACCGTCATCTATGAGTCGATATCTTTTTGATCTTCTACCTTCAACTATTGAGTTGGTAGTTTACCGTCATCTATGAGTCGGTATCTTTTTTATCTGCTACCTTCAACTATTGAGTAGGTAGTTTACCATCATCTGTGAGTCGGTGTCTTTTTTATCTTCTACCTTTAACCATTGAGTTGGTAGTTTACCGTTATCTATGAGTCGGTATCTTTTTGATCTCTTACCTTCAACTATTGAGTTGGTAGTTTACCGTCATCTATGAGCCGATATCTTTTTGATCTCCTACCTTCAACTATTGAGCTGGTAGTTTACCGTCATTTATGAGATGGTATCTTTTTGGTCTCCTACCTTCAACTATTGAGCTGGTAGTTTACCGTCATCTATGATTCGATATCTTTTTTATCTTCTACCTTCAACTATTGAGTTGGTAGTTTACCGTCATTTGTGAGTCGGTATCTTTTTGATCTTCTACCTTCAACCATTGAGTTGGTAGTTTACCGATATCTCTGAGTCGGTATCTTTTTGATCTTCTACCTTCGACCATTGAGTTGGTAGTCTACTATGATACGGTGGCAGAACTGACTGTTATATGGTTTGAGTTTTGTATTCGCAAATATTGCGGTAAGCAAGAGTCACCACCGACTTTTATTTCATCCAAATAAGGAAAAGGAAAAAGAACAGAAAAAACCTTTTTTTCGAGAATATTTCTGAGTACGGGGGGTAGATTATAGAAAGGGAAGGTGTTAGAACCCTTTCTATCCATGGTTTTCCATGGGCTCTTAGGTACTTGCTCATTTTAAAATTGCTTGTGTGTGTACTTGTTTTGAAAAAAAAGTTTACTTTATGATAACCCTTGTATCAGTCCTCAAGGATGTGACGAAGTTGTTTTGAAAATTGTTTTGAAAAAGTGTTTGTGTGAAAAGTTTTATTTGATTGATTGAGCAAGTACTTAAGAGTTTTCTACCTACTCGAAAAAAAGTCTGTTCATTTTCCTTTTGACAGTGTTATCCCATTATTAAGGAATAGGTAGCACCGTCGTTGGACTTTTAAGGGACGTTTGAAGGGACAGATACAATCACAAAAGCAATGTTAGGGAATTTTAGTAACCATCCTAAAGCCTTAAAGAGCTTTTTCCGAGGCAACATCCCAATGGGTCATTTTAGATCTTTCGGGGCTAGAGGACGACCACTAATAAACCCTATACTTCATGACCGTTTAACCTAAGGCAACCGAAGTGGAGTAAACCCTAGGAGTGAGCATGTGCGAGTGAATTTTTTAGTTAATTTGTATTTTCACATTTAGGGTTTTCTACCGTTTTAATTTTCAAGTATTCTTTCCATACAATTCTATTAGCCATGCATCTAGACAGTTAAAATTTGCAGGAATTTAAAGTGCGAAAAGTTTAGAAGTTCTATCTATTACATGGCTTTCGCAGATACATAATTATTTTTTACTGTAAAATAAAAATGCGGAAGTTTAAAACCCTAATTAACTATTACAAACTCGGAACAATTACAAAAATAATAAAAAAGTAATTAAAATGCGCGTGACGAATTAAATGCGAGGACGATTAGAAAACCTAAAAAATCTAATTTGAGAAAATATTTAAGTTATTTTTTTGAAGAAAAATTAATTATATACAAAACTAAACCCTAATTTCTAATTGATTTTAATTACAAAAGTAAGATTTAATTGCCCTAATTTAATTAAATTAATTAATTCAAGGAAATAAAATATTTTTTTATGAAAAAAAGATTTTTGGTGTTTTTTGTAGTTTTTGATTTAATAAAAAATGATTTATGTGTTATTTTGATAAAAGAGAAAATAATTAGTAAATAAATAAATAAATAAAAATATGAAAGAAAAAAGATTTGGGCCTGTTTGCTGAAGAAATCAGGGGGGTGTATTGTGAAATTGCTTAGGCCCACCAAGCTGAAGCCCAATCAGCGCTTGATCCAGTGGTGCTCCCTATTGATGGTGCACCATAGTCTCTGGCAGGTGGGGCGTTAGATTGGATTAATGATGAATCCCATGGCTGGATGTTGATGGCGCATGGTAGGCGTTTGAGAGGATGATGCACTTGATCTGTAAAGGAGAAATAAAATGAAGAAAACGTTGGGAACTGGGATCGAACCCAGGTCCTCACACTCACCACCAACGCGCTTTGCCATCTGGGCTGTGTGACTCTATTGTTAATATAGCAACAACAATGAATAATATATAAAACATGGTGATTAGCTGGAAAACACGCGCAAAATTCAAATGGTCCAATGAGGTGGTGACAAGTTACCGTCTCCTTCGTTGAGACTGTCGTCTTAGGGGTAAGACTTATACCCACCGACACTTTTCCATAGTTGAAAACCTGTAATCTTCAACAATCGAGAAAACGCATGATAAATAAATTCTAATTACATGGTTCCATTTGTCTTGAACCAACGAACATCATGGTGCCCCTTTTATTGGCCAATTTAACCTGTGGACAAAAACCCTAAAACGAATACAAAAACCCTAGCAATGGCAAATGCATATATAGGCGTCAAAAGTTAAATTAAACCATTCAGTCATGTTGCAAACATATCAATGATCACAAATATATCATTCAAATGTGATAATAATACAAGAATTACTTTAATCGATTTTGAAAAAGAGGGTAAACCGTATGAGGTCTAGGGAGTGATTCTGGGTGCGAGAGTGCTTGCTACTGATCCGGTTAGCTCCAGAGATGCTCCAAGATACGATTAGGAGTGTTGGAATGCTTTAAATCGTCCTCTAGGGTAGAGATCAGATCACCACTTTTTGCCAAAATTTTGAGTTTGTTATAGTGTTCTTCACGACTGCTATCCTCTTGTTTTCGTGCCTGGCCTTGCTCAATATATAACCCTGAATGAATTAGAGTTATAAAAACTACATGTATCTTTGAAAACTTTGAAGATTTGATCTCATTCCTTCCTTGTATGATTTGTTTCCAAATTAGGCTTAATCATGCCATTCTAGTACCAATCCACCTTGATTCAATTTGATTATGATATGTCAACATAATTAGCTTGTGATCATGTCCAAAAATCAGATTAAAACAAATCTTTGCTATTATTTGTCATTTATTTGATTTAATTCAATTTTTAATTAATAAAAAATCAAAATAAAATGGAAAATGAAGCAAATAATGCGTGGGTAAATATTTGGGTTGTGGACCATGTTATGAGTGAGGTGCAAGCATAAAAAGTTAGGCCCATTTGGCAAAAAATGCATTTTTGAGCACATTTGACTTTTGGCAATTTTGCAAAAATGGTCAACTTTGACAAGGCATATCACTTCCAATTTTAACCCTAGAGAGGTGTTCTTGGACTTTTTAGAAATCTTAGGATGTCCCCTAAACAACCCTTTAGGTCTCATCTCAATTGGGTCTTCCATGTTTATGTAAGAAGCTTTGACCCAAAAAGTGTTTTTGTTGACTTTTCAAAAGGACCTATAATGTGGAAATCCATATCTTTTTGTGAGTGCATATTTTGAACTTGAGGAATGAAGATGAATTGTAGGTAATTGCATCCTTTTCGAAATGAGCCTTGGATGGGAAATTTCTGATAAAGTATGAGGAAGTTATACTTGGTCAAAGTTTGGTTGATTTTTCCTAAGAAACCCTAATTTAGCAACTTTTGAGTTTTGATGAATTATGAGTATTCCTTGAGGTATCATGATCAACCCTTGATCAAATGATTAGATTCAATTCAAAATGTTGATGTTGACCAAAAATCTTGAAGTTTGACTGTATGTGGGCCACAGTTGACTTTTGACCTAATACAGTCGATTCTCAAGCATCTGAGCAGTTGATTGAGAAAACTTCTTGTGCAAGGCTTGAAATTTGACATGGGGGGTCTTGATAGCATATTAGGACCATGGAAAGCATTTTAGGCATTTGGAGTACACACATCCTGATGAAAATGTAAACCCTAATTTGAGACACATTGCCTTAGGAGAGAATTTGTCTGATCAACTCTTGGGCAACCTTGAGAAAATTGAGGATCTCAATGGGCATGTGCTGGGTAAAATGAGAGGGCAAATTTTGGGTTACAACAGCTGCCCCTGTTCAATCTTCTTAAACCTGAGGATGTAGATTGGCTTGTCTGCCTTTCGTGATCTGAAGGTGGAAGATGATTGAACACTAGAGTGCCCAAAAATTTGCACTCGTATGAAGTGATACTTGATTTGGTGATATCCGGATTAGGCTTAAAGATGCCACTTGGAAGTTGCTAGAGAATCTTTGGAGATGGGCTTAATGATGCCATCCAGAAAATATACCAGTTTCCTGAAAGATTCCTTTGCGGGAATTCCTGTACCTACCGTTGAGGAGGACTTTGCTGGAGAATGTTGATTCGCGTCTTATAAAATAGAGGCTAGGAGTTGCGGTTGTCCATTACTCTATTGGGGAATTAACTCCTGCTTGAGGAAGCGGAGGTGAACTGCATATCTGGTTAGGGTCTAGGTTGCACAACAGCTTACTGGCGAAGGGTGAAGTCGACCGAAACTGGTCGGGTCCAGGTTTTACCGTGTTGTAAACTATCGCTTGGAGATAAGAAAGAAGAAAACCTGGATGGTGAGGTTATGAGAAGGAACCTGGGTCATAGGGTTACTTCGAGATGAAAGCCTGGATAGTAGGGCTATGAGAAGGAACCTGGATAGTAGGGTTACTTCGAAATGAAAGCCTGGATAGTAGGGCTATGAGAAGGAACCTGGATAGTAGGGTTACTTCGGGATGAGAGCCTGGATAGTAGGGTTGTGAGAAGGAACCTGGATAGTAGGTTTACTTTGAAATGAAAGCCTGGATAGTAGGGCTATGAGAAGGAACCTGGATAGTAGGGTTACTTCTAGATGAGAGCCTGGATAGTAGGGTTGTGAGAAGGAACCTGGATAGTAGGGTTACTTCGGGATGAGAGCCTGGATAGTAGGGTTGTGAGAAGGAACCTGGATAGTATGGTTACTTCGAAATGAAAGCCTGGATAGTAGGGCTATGAGAAGCAACCTGGATAGTAGGGTTACATCGAAATGAAAGCCTAGATAGTAGGGCTATGAGAAGGAACCTGGATAGTAGGGTTACTTCGAAATGAAAGCCTGGATAGTAGGGCTATAGGAAGGAACTTGGATAGTAGGGTTACTTCGAGATGAAAGCCTGGATAGTAGGGCTATGAGAAGGAACCTGGATAGTAGGGTTACTTCAAAGCAATAGTGTAGGTTAGTTGACCCATTCGGTTTAGGGAGCTGAGTTTCCATTAGTCGTCTGCAGACGTGACCTATATAACTGCTGGATTTGTTGAAGCTAATCATCTTTTCCTGAAAAGATATCAGGGTTAATTATATGCGATGCATGAAATGCAGGGTGAGATGTTGTTCTCAAAATATATGAGATTATGCTTTATATGATATGTATGCGCATGTCATGATGTATGTTCACGAAATGCTATCGGGGTATGCCCGCGTCTAGGAAAATAAACCCCTGATTATTGCTGGAGACTTATGAATATTCTATCAAGAAGAGATTCTGCTTGAAAATAAACTTAGCAGGAACAAACTTAAGAAGTGCATTCTTGTAGTTGAAGTGATGAACTCTATCGAGGATTGAGCCTCTGTATCCATAGAAATAAACTCTGCTTGGGGGATGAAATTTACTGACTCGCCCACGATTATGAAATTCGGCTAGAGGATATAGCTGTCAGGTTTCAGAATGACCCTGGCTAGGAAGGTTACGTCTTGTTTCAGGAAAGCTGACATCAATGCTTTTGAATACTTTTGCTCTGTGGGGAGTGTATGTACCAATGATTATGTTCCAAAGCTGACTCTATCCCGTTACCTATTGGGCAGAGTAACTGTCGGGTTTGGCACTTCTTGTTTTTGCCCCTGTTTCTGGAATTACGAGTAATTGTCCTTGTTTCTTATGTAAATATTTATGAGCAGCAATCATTTTCAAATGCATATATCAAAAATAAGTCATTGGACGTTCTTGTGAAACAAAATAGAAAGAAAAAAACAAACTCGAATTTTCTTGTGAAAATGATTTGTATTGATTTTTGAAGTTGGCCTGTAATAGGCGTTTTTCTACAAAGAGGCTGACGCTCTAGTAAGAGAACGCCGCTGAAAAGTATAAACTATACAATTTGTGTAAAATAAAAACAGC
Source organism: Vicia faba (assembly GCA_948472305.1). NCBI lineage: Eukaryota > Viridiplantae > Streptophyta > Magnoliopsida > Fabales > Fabaceae > Vicia > Vicia faba. The sequence continues at coordinate 353,489,371 of OX451735.1, forward strand.
TATGTGAAACAACCACATTGGGTTCCAACTCTGCTATTGCCTTTATATCTTCAAGTGTCTCATCACTTTGCTTCTTGGTCGAAAGTTGATCAGATTGATTGGTGCCGTCCGAGCTTGATAGTTGATACTTAAGTCTGGTCGCAAGATGATCCAATGAGACATAGTGGTACGCTTTATATCCCTAACTTTTTCCTGGACCGCACTTTCGGGTTTTCATTCCACCGGGATACCCTTTTTTGCCCAAGTCGCCCTTTCAGGTTTTTGACTTGCCGGGTGTACAGATTTTTCATTTTCATCCCTTACTTTTTCCCGAACCCTTTTGGTTCTCCAGGAAGCCCTTATTTTCTCCTAGGCCAGTCAACCTAGCGGGTCTCTTCATTAGGCGTAGTATCTTTTCACTATGTATGCAATGACAGGGTGAGGAAGTTTGTCACTGTCCATGGTGGTTAAAATCATAGCTCCAGCAGAGGAAATGTTCTTAACCACAAATAGTCCTTCGTACGTGGGGGTCCATTTACCCCTGGGATCACCTTCGGTAGTATGATGCATTTGATCACTAGATCCCCGACTTGATATTCTTGACACCTGACTTTTTTGTTAAAAGCCTTGATCATTCGCTTTTGATACGTCTGACCATGGCAGATAGCAGTAAGTCTCTTTTCATCGATTAGATTTAACTGATCAAGTCGGGTTCGGATCCAGTTGTCTTTGTTCAAGCACGCATCCTTCATAATCCTGGGAGAGGGTATCTGGACTTCGATGGGTAGGACTGCCTCCATTCCATATACCAGAGAGTAGGGTGTTTCCCCTGTCGACGTCCGTGCGGAGGTACAATACCCATGAAGAGCAAATGGTAACATCTCATGCCAGTCTTTGTATGTCATCATCATCGTCTGTACAATCTTCTTGATGTTCTTGTTAGCTGCTTCAACATCGCCATTCATCTTTGGCCGGTAGGGAGAAGAATTATGATGTTGTATCTTGAACTGTTTACAGAGCTCGATGATTATTGTGTTGTTGAGATTCGTACCATTGTCAGTAATAATTCTCTTTGGCACACCATATCGACAGATCAGATTATGTTGGATAAACCGCGCCACGACGTTCTTGGTTACTGTAGAAAAAGAGGCTGCCTCAACCCACTTCGTGAAGTAATCAATGGCTACTAGGATGAAGCAATGTCCATTAGAAGCGGTGGGCCTGATCTCTCCGATCATGTCGATGCCCCACATTGCAAAGGGACACAGAGCTATCAAGACGTTTAAGGGGACCGGAGGCACATGCACCTTATCAGCATAGATTTGGCACTTATGACAAGTTCGAGAGTGCTGATAACAATCGGCTTCCATAGTGGACCAATAGATCTGTCATGATCCTCTCTGCTTCACTCTTGTCTACACACCGTAGTAGTGTGGAGTCATGGTTGCGTTTATAGAGGATTCCATTACTGAGGAAGAACTTTGTAGCAAACCTTCTCAGAAACTTCTTATCATTTACAGATGCCCCTTCGGGATACTCTTGAGCCTCGAGATACCTCTTGACTTCGTGAAACCAGGGTTTGTCTGCCACTTCTTTAGTATCGATTTCACAGCAGTGTGTTGGTTCATCCAGCCTCTCAATGGTGATTTGGGGAGCTTCATTGTCCCACCTAACTTTGAACATATAAGACATGGTAGCTAGCGCGTCCGCTAACTGGTTCTCCTCTCGTGGGAAATGTTCAAAAGTTACCTCCTCAAAGTGTGGGAGCAATGTCAATACGTGCTCTTTGTACGAGATGAGATTCAGGTGTTTCGTATCCCATTCGCCTTTGATCTGACTTATTACCAAGGCTGAATCCTAGAAAACATCTAAGAATTTGATCTTGTGGTCAATAGCGGCCATAAGTCCCATGGTGCAGGCTTCATACTCTGCCATGTTGTTAATGCAGTTGAAAAATAGTCGGGCAGTGAAAGGAGTATGACAGCCCTCAGGAGATATGATTACAGCGCCGATGCCATTACCCAGTGTGTTTGAAGCTCTATCAAAATACATAGACCATCAGGATCCTTCCTCAGGTCCTTCATTCGGTCCAGGTTCTTCATAGTCAGTCACCAGCATAATATTCTCATTCGGGAACTCAAAATTCATGGACTGGTAGTCATCCACGGCCTGATGAGCCAAATGATCAGCCAATACACTCCCCTTTATTGCTTTTGGGGTTGTATATTGTATGTCATACTCAGTTAAGATCATCTGCCATCTTGTTATTCTTCCGGAGAGAGCGGGTTTCTTGAAGATGTATTTAATCGGATCCATCTTAAATATCAGCAAGGTAGTGTGAGTCAGCATATGCTGTCTCAGTCGGCGAGTAGCCCATGCCAAAGCGCAGCAAGTTTTCTCAAGCAGTGAGTATCGTGTCTCACAGTCGGTAAACTTTTTGCTAAGGTAGTATATTGCATGCTCTTTTTGACCAGACTCGTCATGCTGCCCCAGCACACACCCCATTGAATTGTCTAGCACTGTCAAGTATAATATCAAAGATCTTCCTTCAACCGGAGGCATTAGAATTGGTGGTTCTTGAAGGTATTCTTTGATTCTTTCGAAAGCGGTCTGGCATTCATCATTCCACCTTATCACTTGATCTTTCTTCAGAAGCTTGAAGATGGGCTCACAAGTAGCAGTCAGATGTGAAATGAACCTGGTGATATAATTCAAGCGTCCCAAGAAACCTCTAACTTCCTTCTTCGTATGGGGAGTTGGCATTTCTTGTATAGCCTTTACCTTTGCAGGATCTACTTGGATGCATTTGTCATTGACAATGAAACCCAGAAGTTTACCAGACCTTACCCTGAAGGTGCACTTGTTCGGATTCAACCTCAGCTTATATATCTTCAACCTGTCGAACAACTTTTGTAGATGATCAAGGTGCTCTTCCTCCGTTTGAGATCTGGCTATCATGTCATCAACATAGAATTCGATCTCGTGGTGAATCATATCATAGAACAAAGCGACCATGGCGCACTGATAAGTTGCCCCAGCATTCTTCAACCTAAAAGGCATCACCTTGTAGCAGAAGGTGTCCCACTGTGTGACAAAGGTTGTCTTCTCCATGTCTTCAGGAGCCATCTTGATCTGGTTGTAGCCAGAGAAACAATCCATGAAGGAGAAGATTTTGTGTTGCATGGTGTTGTCAACCAGAACGTCAATGTAAGGAAGTGGGAAGTCATCCTTGGGGCTAGCCCTGTTCAGATCTGTGTAATCCACACACATCCGTACCTTATCGTCCTTCTTAGGTACTAGAACGACGTTAGCAAACCACTATGGAAAAGAAGTGACAGCTAAGAATCCTACGTTGAACTGTTTCATGACCTCTGCCTTGATCTTCTCTGACATCTCGGGGCACATACGACGGACCTTCTGTTTAACCGGAGGACGATCTTCTTTGGTTGGTAGACGATAAACCACAATATTAGTGTCTAAACCTGGCATGTATTCATATGACCATGCAAAGATCTCAACATAGTCGTGCAACATTTGTATCAACCGCTGTTTGACCTTAACTTCCAAATTTGCACCAATCTTGACCTCCTTTCTGTCAATCTCTGTGCCCAGGTTTATCATCCCAACCGGCTCTTCATGAGGCTGTATGGCCCTTTCTTCCTGCTGTAATAGTCTAACAAGTTCTCCAGGCACCTCACAATCATCCTCACCTTTGTCTTCGGCTTGGTTGATCGGATTTTTGAAGTCATAACTGGCAATAGCAGAGCTGTTATCAATGGGATCCAGAGTGGATATGGATCTGCAGTATGATACGTGAGTGTGTGTAAGAGAATAGTTGTTTTGATAAAGTGAAAAGAGAAAAGAAAAAATAGAGAGCGCAAAATTTGTATGCAAGAAACGTCCAATGCTTTATTAATGATATATGAAATAACAAATAATAGCCCTCACAAGCAAAGCCAGTGTGCCTCGGGTAAGGCACAAGGCAGTAAAGTTTTAAATTGTTTATTACAAATCTCAAAACAAGTAGGACAATTACTGTGGAATAAAAGAAACTGGTATAAAGTCCCTAGTCGTCCAGTTACTCGGTCCACCGTTGGTAGTTGGGTAGATCCAACTGTCAATGTCTGAGTCTTCCTCGCTGTCTTCAATGGCATTAATTCCCCGATTACTGATGTGTAGGGGAGGTCCTCCAGCCCGAGTGCATCGAACAGCCCTTTGAGCCCCTGTAGTAAATCCCAAACCAAATTTGTCAGTTTTGTGAGTGAAATCAGGGAGCTGACCCCAATTGGTACACCCACCTTCTTCAACTACGGCCCTGGCGTCCTTGAGAGAAGCCATCTTCAGAGGAGGTTTGTTGTTGGTAGTAGTTTCAGTCGATGCCAAGATCTGAGGGACCTCTTTGAAGTTCTGACAAAGAGTTTATATGAATTCCCCGTCCATTTCTACATACCGGAAGGAATTGAGGTGGCTCACCATATACTCCTCTTCACCCCGCACAGTGACAATCTTCCCTTTTACCGGATACTTCAGCATTTGGTGTAGTGTGGAAGTAACTGCCCCAGCCTCGTGGATCCAAGGACAACCCAATAAATAAGAATACGACGGCCTGATGTCCATCACATAGAAGGTGGACCTAAAGGTCTAAGAACCCACTTTGACAGGGATGTCCACCTCCCCGTGCACCATTCTTTTCGACCCATCAAAAGTCCTTACCACAATGTTACTAGGCTTTAAAGTCAAACACTCGCAATCCAACCGGTCTAATGCCTTCTTGGGCAGAACATTCAGCAAAGATCCAATATCTACCAACCCATTAGCCATATTGGTGCCCCTGCATTCAATCGAGACATGTAGAGCATCGTTATGCTTCCTTCCCTTCCGTGTCAAGTCTACATCTGAAAAACCCAGCCCATTGTCAACAGTCAGGCTGGCCATGCAATCTTTAAATTAATCAGCTGAAGTCTCTTGCGGCACATGCGCAGATTTGAGGACTGCAATCAAAGCCTTCGCATGGGCCTTGGAGCATAACAGCAGGGATAACATGGATATATTTGAGGGGGTCTTCCCCAGCTGCTCGACCATATTGTAGTCGCTCTTTTTAATTATTTTCAATATTTCCTCTATCTCTTGCTTAGAGGCTTCCACGATAATTTTCTAGGTGCCTCCGTCCGGGTAGGCTCGCCTATAACTTCTTTGCCGCGGGTATCAGACGATTCACCGGCAGGGGTAATAATTTGAGTAAGAACAGGAGTCGTAGCTGATGTACCAACAAGAACAGCAGATGGAATCACAATAGGCCTATTGACAGTCTTAGGGGAAATCTCGGGAGAGAAGACCCTTCCACTTCGGGTAACCTTGTTGGTCCCGACGATGTTACCAATATCAGGATCAACCTCTTCATTTTTCAAATCTTGTTTGATGCCATGATAGTACACATCGGCACCATAATGCCAGCGGACAGCTTTGTCCGAGACATACGGGACAGGACTTGGAATAGTGTTTATTAGCGGAGCGATTCTTGGAGCAGATGTAATCCTAACAGGTCTTCTCAAGGAGACCTTGGAAGGATTGGCGGAAATGGTTATAATGGCAATGTCTTCAGATGGAACAACGGGAACCAAAGTTTTCTCGAACAAAATCTCTTTGATGTCCATCAGGCGTTGAACACCTGACTTCAACAAATGGTAACCAGAAGGTAGAAATGAACACATATGGCAATATTCACCACAACCCGGAAATAAACCGGCCAACAGCAAATTCTTCTTCACAGTCATGAGAGGAGTAGAAACTTCATCCACCAAGGTCACAAACAAGTCGGTATCAACAACATTAATTCCACGACCGTGCTTAGGCATGGGAGCAGTTATGACATTGGGTTTTTCCGGAGAATCGAACTCAATTTCCTTGGCTTCGATCAGATCTTGTACCTTATTTCTTAGAGCCCAGCAGTCATTGGTATCATGGCCGAGACTCTCGGAATGATAGGCACACCGAGCATTTGGATTAAACCGGGGAGATGTGTTATTCGGATTCTTGGGAGCCTCTTTCAAGGTCTCCAAGTTAGATCTCAGCAGATGGGGTAGAACTTCAGCCAGTGTCATGTTGATTCGGGTAAACTACCATTGTGGTCTTTCCACCCTTTGTTGATTGTTGCATTGTGGAGCGACCGTAGGCCTAGGTATCATTACGCCACTTACTGTCTGACGATGTTCAGCTCTATTTTGGCTCCTCGGGCTATAGATTGCACTGGCTTCCTTCTTGCCAGCGAAAGGCTTCTTTACCGAACTCGAAGAGGCATCCTTTTGTATCTTGTCGCTCCGAATCCCAGCTTCTACTCTCTCTCCAGTCAGAATCAGCTCGGTGAAACCAGCTGACGAGCTTCCAATCAAATGATTAAAGAATGGACCAGATAACGTCCCCAGAAACATATCAACCAACTCCCTATCAGATAACGGGGGTTGGACTCTTCCAGCCAAGTCTCTCCACTTATGTACATTGTCTTTAAAGCCTTCACTTGCACCCATGGACATACTCTGGAGTTGAGTACGAGTAGGAGTAAGGTCGACGTTCTATTGGTACTGCTTATAAAAAGCAGCAGCCAGATCTTCCCAATTTTGGACATTGGCTCTCTCCAGTTGGTAGAACCATTCAAGCTGAGTCCTTGACAGACTATCTTGAAATAAATGAACCAATAAAATTTCTATCAGCGGTGTGGGGCTGGATCTTTCTGACATAAGAGCGGAGATGGAGTTTTGGGTGGGACACCCCATCATACTTTGCAAAAATTGGAGCTTTGAAGTTCTGTGGGGTGACCACTCCCGACACCAATCCCAATTCTTTGAAATCCAGCCCAGGTAACCTCTGGACTTCCATAGCACTCAAGCGATCTTCCAATTGCTTGTATCTATTTTTAATGGGAGGATACTGCTCATCATTGTAGTCGGTATCATTGTTAGAAACTTCAGGACTGGGATCCTTCTCCCTTGTCTCTTCTTCTTGATTCTCCCCTTCTTTGGATGAAGAGTTCAGATCAACTTGTTACTTCAATGGCCCTCTAAACCTTCTGCCCATATTCAGAATACCGGCAGCCTTCTTCTTTTTCTTTTTCTCTTTCATGATGAGGGCTTTCAGATCCTCCTGCCCTTTTGCCAGATTTATGAACATTTACTGGAACTGGGCGTTTTGTGCCTAAAGATCCTTAATGCTTTGTTCGGAAGACATTTCTGCTGAAATAAACAGCGAAGAAGATGAGAAACCTGTAATGGTACCTGTACATGCAATGTTATGAATGGGATGTGCATGCAATGATTTCAAAGACTTTGGGAAATTTAAATTTGCGAACCAAAATGGAACAAAGGTTTTATTAGTTGAATTCAAAGTTCAAATGCCTTTTAGGCGTTACAATTAGAAACAAATTTAAAACTAGAAAAAAAATAAAAATTCCCATGGATGCTTCCTCTTCGTGTAGATAGACATTGAGTCCTCTTTCCTCATGGAGCTGCTCTGTGAGCTCTAAAACCTTCCTATCCTGGGCATAGAACTGATCCATGTAAGTATCCCGCTCTTTCTTTAACTGAATCCAAGACCTCTGTAATTCTCCAAGATCAGTGGGCATATCGGGATAGAGAATCGTGTAAGGAATACCCCCATCAGTAGGGGTTCCACAATCACTGGTAAAACGACCATATAGGGCATCATAAGTTTCTGGGCGCGAGCTCGTACCCATTGGAGGTAAGGTTCCATATGAATGGAAGCCTTTGGCCCCAAAGCCTTGACACCATATCTGTTTACCATGCCCCAAGCTCGTATGAACCTCCGACGATCCTCTTGAACATCATCCTCATAGTTGAATACAATGCCCTTGATAAGTAACTCATGGGGACCATCTCTTCGAGCGTAACCAAATTGTCACAGAGCTAAACAAGGATTGTAGGTTATACCCCCTCTGATTCCAAGTAGCGGGATATTAGGGTACTGCCCGTAGTGGTCAATAATAGCAGTGTTTTCCATAGCTCGGGAACACCAGAGAATATCCATGTGAGCGAGTGACATTATCCTTTGTGACCAACCCACACCTTCTTCATTCTTCAGTACAGACTTAGGGAGGTGAAAAATAAACCACCTCGACAGCAATGGCATGCAACACATAAGAACCCCTCTTCTCTTCATGGTACGAGTATGGAGAGTGTGCAAAATATCTCTGAGCAAGGTAGGCACAGGGTTGCGAGAGAGGAAGATCTTGATAGCATTCACATCTATGAATGAGTATAGATTAGGTAATAGTACTAACCCATAGATTAGAAGAGCCAAGACCTCCTCAAAAGCCTGAAAATCCATATCATCCCAAAACAGCTAGGCCTTGTCTATCAGGAACTTGGCTAGAAAACCCTTGACTCCGCTTCTTGTTTCCCAATTGGATACCACGTCGGCACGTTTCAGATGCAAAGCTAAGGTAGTGACTTCTGGCTTAGGAACTTCTTCTACACCTGTGAAAGGAAACTGTTCAAGGATGGGTATATCCAACAGCTGAGAGAATTCTTCCATGGTAGGCACCAACTGATAGTCTGGAAAGGTGAAGCAGTGGTGCTTTGGATCAAAGAACTGAAAGAGTACACTCATCATCTTTTCATCAAAGTTTGAAGTAACCAGGTTGAGAAGTCGACCATGTCTCTTAGTGAATGCAGAAGTTTCGGAAACCTTTGAAACTAGCTCTTTGAGTTGGGAAGGTATCTTCACAAAGCGTATTAGGATAGTGTTTCTACGAACGGAATCCATGATCTTCAAAACAGAACAAAGATAAATTCCCTTGGTCCTTGAAATGGTTAGTGCAATAAGAATGGATGCTATGTTATGATGCATGATGTCATGATAAACCAAAGGTATAGCAAACACAGACAAATCACACTAAGTTCTTAGGTTTAAGGCTTGCTTGAGGTTAAAGGCCATCCCTCTTGAAGTTTAGTTGGTCTCGAACCTGTCTTAAAAAGTAACCGGGTTCTAAAGATCCTCAATATCACTGACCATCCTTTATCGGGCATTGTTTCAGCTCAAACAATCTTTTCTTGCGGCCGAAATATCCCGAAAGTCTGATCTCAATGAGTGTAGCATCGAGTATCAACCCATCCTCAACTCTATACTGAGGCCGGCTATCTCACTACTTTCTAATTGCCAATTTTGTTCAACTAAGGTTCTAAGGTCCGTTAGTGCTTCACAACACCACGCGACTACCCCGTATTCTCCTTGTTTCCCCATGAAGGATACCGGTACCAACCAAAGTGCCACACCAACACAGCCATCGCTTAAACCATATCGGTCTACACTGTACAGTCTCCACGATCTATTGTTGTTTACCTAAAAAGTGTCCCAGATCTGGGTGTAAGATCTTTAATAACCCCCCAAACAAAACCCTTGAATTTAAAGCAGGCAAGGCAAAACAAGAAAGAAATTTTAAAATGACCTAGATCCTAAGGTAAACCCCACTTTATATTCCCCAGCAGAGTCTCCAATTCTGTGATACGGTGGCAGAACCGACTGTTATACTGGTTTGCATTTTGATTTCGCAAATCTTGCGGTAAGTAAGAGTCGCCACTAACTTTTATTTCATCCAACTAAGGAAAAGGAAAAAGAACAGAAAAACCTTTTTTCGAGAATATTTCTGAGTACGGGGGGTAGATTATAGAAAGGGAAGGTGTTAGAACCCTTTCTATCCATGGTTTTCCATGGGCTCTTAGGTACTTTCTCATTTTAAAATTGCTTGTGTGTGCTTGTTTTGAAAAAAAGTTTACTTCATGATAACCCTTGTATCAGTCCTCAAGGATGTGACGAAGTTATTTTGAAAATTGTCTTGAAAAAGTGTTTGTGTGAAAAATTTTGTTTGATTGATTGAGCAAGTACTTAAGAGTTTTCTACCTACTCGAAAAAATTCTGTTCATTTTCCTTTTGACAGCGCTATCCCATTATTAAGGAATAGGTAGCACCGTCGTTGGATTTTTAAGAGACGTTTGAAGGGACAGATACGATCACAAAATCAATGTTAGGGAATTTTAGTAACCATCCTAAATCCTTAAAGATCTTTTTCCGAGGCAACACCCGAACGGGTCAATTTAGATCTTTTGGGGCTAGAGGACGACCACTAATAAACCCTATACTTCATGACCGTTTAACCGAAGGCAACCGAAGTGGAGTAAACCCTAGGAGTGAGCATGTGTGAGTGAAATTTTTCAGTTAATTTGTCTTTTCACATTTAGGGTTTTCTACCGTTTTAATTTTCAAGTATTCTTTCCATACAATCCTATTAGCCATGCATCTAGACAGTTAAAATTTGCAGGAATTTAAAGTGCGGAAAGTTTAAAAGTTCTAGCTTTTACATGGCTTTCACAGATACATAATTATTTTTGACTCTAAAATAAAAATGAGAAAGTTTAAAACCCTAATTAACTATTACAAACTTGGAACAGTTACAAAAATAATAAAAAAGTAATTAAAATGCGCGCGATGAATTAAATGCGAGGACGATTAGAAAACCTAAAAAATCTAATTTGAGAAAATATTTAAGTTATTTTTTTGAAGAAAAATTAATTATATACAAAATTAAACCCTAATATCTAATTGATTTTAATTACAAAAATAAGATTTAATTGCCCTAATTTAATTAAATTAATTAATTCATAGAAATAAAATATTTTTTATGAAAAAAAAAAAGATTTTTCGTGTTTTTTGTGGTTTTTTATTTAATAAAAAATTATTTATGTGTTATTTTTATAAAAGAGAAAATAATTAGTAAATAAATAAAAATATGAAAGAAAGAAGATTTGGGCCTGTTTGCTGAAGAAATCAGGGGGGTGAATTGTGAAATTGCTTAGGCCCACCAAGCTGAAGCCCAGTTAGCGCTTGATCCGGTGGTGCTCCCTACTAATGGTGTACCATAGTCTCTGGAAGGTGGGGCGTTGGATGGGATTGATGATGAATCCCATGGCTGGATGTTGATGGCGCTTGGTAGGCGTTTGAGAGGATGACGCACCTGATATGTAAAGGAGAAATAAAATGAAGAAAACGCTGGGACCTGGGATCGAACCCAGGTCCTCACACTCACCACCAACGCGCTTTGCCATCTGGACTGTGTGACTCAATTGTTAATATAACAATGATAATGAATAATATATAAAACATGGTGATTAGTTGGAAAACACGCGCGATATTCAAATGGTCCAATGAGGTGGTGACAAGTCACCGTCTCCTTCGTTGAGACTGTCGTCTTAGGGGTAAGACTTATACCCACCGACACTTTGCCATAGCTGAAAACCTGTAATCTTCAACAATCGAGAAAACGCATGATAAATAAATTCTAATTACATGGTTCCATTTGTCTTGAACCCACGAACATCATGGTGCCCCTTTTATTGGCCAATTTAACCTGTGGACAAAAACCCTAAAATGAATACAAAAACCCTAGCAATTGCAAATGCATATATAGGCGTCAAAAATTCAATTAAACCATTCAGTCATGTTACAAACATTTCAATGATCACAATAATATCATTCAAATGTGCTAATGATGCAAGAATTACTGTAATCGATTTTGAAAAAGAGGGCAAACCGTATGAGGCCTAGGGAGTGATTCTGGGCACGAGAGTGCTTGCTACTGATCCGGTTAGCTTCAGAGATGCTCCAAGATACGATTAGGAGTGTTGGAATACTTTAAATCATTCTCTAGGGTAGAGATCAGATCACCACTTTTTGCCAAAATTTTAAGTTTGTTCTAGTGTTCTTCACGAATGCTAGCCTCTTGTTTTCGTGCCTGGCCTTGCTCAATATATAACCCTGAATGAATTAGGGTTATAAAAACTACATGTATCTTTGAAAACTTTGAAGATTTGATCTCATTCCTTCCTTGTATAATTTGATTCCAAATTAGGCCTAATCATGCCATTCTTGTACCAATCCACCTTGATTCGATTTGATTCTGATATGTCAACATAATTAGCTTATGATCCTGTCCAAAAATCAGATCAAAACAAATATTTGCTATTATTTGTCATTTATTTGATTTAATTCAATTTTTAATTAATAAAAAATCAAAATAAAATGGAAAATGAAGAAAATAATGTGTGGGTAAATATTTGGGTCATGGACCAAGTTATGAGTGAGGTGCAAGCATAAAAAGTTAGGCCCATTTGGCAAAAAATGCATTTTTGAGCATATTTGACTTTTGGCAATTTTGCAAAAAGGGTCAACTTTGACAAGGCATATCTCTTCCAATTTTAACCCTAGAGAGGTGTTCTTGGACTTTTTAGAAATATTAGGATGTCACCTAAACAAACCTTTTATTCTCATCTCAATTGGGTCTTCCATGTTCATGTAATAAGCTTTGACCCAAAAAGTGTTTTTGTTGACTTTTCAAAAGGACCTATAATGTGGAAAATCATATCTCTTTGTGAGTGCATATTTTGAACTTGAGGGATGAATATTAATTGTAGGGAATTTCATCCTCTTAAAAATGAGCCTTGGATGGGAAATTTCTGATAAAGTATGAGTAAGTTATGCTTGGTCAAAGTTTGGTTGACTTTTCCTAAGAAACCCTAATTTAGCAACTTTTGAGTTTCGATGAATTAGGAGCATTCCTTGAGGTATCATGATAAACCCTTGATAAAATTATGAGATTCACTTCAAAATGTTGATGTTTACCAAAAATCTTGAAGTTTGACTGTATGTGGGCCACAGTTGACTTTTGACCTAATATAGTTGATTCTCAAGCATCTGAGCAGTTGACTGAGCAAACTTCTTGTGCAAGGCTTGAAATTTGACATGGAGGGTCTTGAGATAATATTAGGACCATGGAAATCATTTGAGGCCTCTGGAGTACACACATCCTAATGAAAATGGAAACCCTAATTTGAGACACAATGCCTTAGGAGAGAGTTTGTCTGATCAACTCTTGGGCAACCTTGAGCAAATTGAGAATCTCAATGGGAATGTGCTGAGTAAAATGAGAGGGAAAATTTTGGGGTACAACATCTACCATCATCTGTGAGTTCGTATCTTATTATCTTCTACCTTCAACTATTGAGTTGGTAGTTCACTATAATTTGTGAGTCGGTATCTTTTTGATCTTCTACCTTCAACTATTGAGTTGGTAGTTTACCGTCATCTGTGAGTCGGTATCTCTTTTGATCTACTACCTTCAACTATTGAGTTGGTAGTTTATCGTCATCTGTGAGTTAGTATCGTTTTGATCTTCTACCTTCAACCATTGAGTAGGTAGTTCACCATCATCTATGAGTCGATATCTTTTTGGATCTTCTACTTCCAACCATTGTGTTGGTAGTTTACCGTCATCTGTGAGTCGGTATCTTTTTAGATCTTCTGCCCCTAACTATTAAGTTGGTAGTTTACCGTCATTTGTGAGTCGGTATCTTATTACTTTTCTACCTTTATTCATTGAGTTGGTAGTTTGCAGTTATCTATCGATCGTTATCATTATTTACTATTTCCTTAATATTTGAGTTGATGCCACCTTATCCCCTCTTTGGGATTTACTCCAATAGAGTCAGGTTTTTTTGCTCACCAGTGATTCATTTTCCTGGTCGGGTTTCTCTTTTGATCCTTGTTTCCTTTTCTACATCCCTAGTGTTGTCTTGCATCCCTTTAGACTTATTCGTCTGCATTCATATTCATAAGCATTGCATGGTATCTTAGGGACAAAAATAGGGGTTGTTTTATTTTTAAGTATCTTCAATCGTGTCAACACGAATATTTTTAATCTTCGCATCTCCGGATAGAAGACACTTAAATAAGGGAAGTTGTTGTACCCCAAATTTTGCCCCTAATATTCCTCTATCATATCATATCAACTTGATCATAACAAGATCACATTAGGGTTGATTTTCCTCTTTTTCTATCTCCTATCTTTAAGTTTGCTCTTGAGGGATCTCCAAGCATCTTATTTGTGTATTTTGTATATGTGTTGATTTACTAACTTCTAATCAAAATACAAAAAATATTTGTCTTTGAATATTTGTGTTTTTAAGTATCGAGTCAAAGCATCTGACAAATAAGGTTTTCCGGTATTATTTCCCTAAAATATTTATTTGCATAAAAAAATAATTAAAAAATTTTCATTGTACAATCGATTGCTCTTAGAGTGCAATCGATTGCATAAAGTGCATCTTGTGCAATTTTTGGAAAAAACGCTGATGCAATCGATTGCTCCTAGAGCGCAGTCGATTGCAGAGTGAAATTTTGAAAAAATCAGCAATTTCAAGCTTGTCAAACTTTGGCTCCAATTTTTATTTATTTTTGAAAGATATATCATTAATTCAAATTTTGGCTCTAATTTTTATTCATTTTTGAAAGATATATCATTAATTCAAATTTTGGCTTCAATTTTTCATTTTTTTGAAAGATATATCATTAATTCAAATTTTGACTCCAAGAATTAATTACCAAACCACCACTAATCCCAAGCCTAAACTCTATAAATAGAGCCTTCATTTCATTCAAATCTCAAGCTTTTGATAGCCAAACTCATTTTGCTAAAAATTCTCTCAATTTTCTCCATCTACCAAATTCACTCAAAGCTCCATTTTCAAAAAAGTTAGTAAGTTTTGCATTGAATCTTACTAATCTTTGACCTAAACCTTCATCCAAACACTTTTTCTTCATCAATTCTCTACATCCAAGCTTGGGAAATTGATTCTTGGGGTTGAATTGAAGCAAATTCTTGAATTTGTTTTGATAATTCTCTAGATCTACCTTTGGTAAGTTAGATTTTTCATCTTTCACAATGTGATCTCTTGTTGATCTTTGGGTTTGATTCATTGAGCATTGTTTTATGATTCCATTGGTGCTATTTTCTCATAATTTGATGGAATTTTCATGCTCAATTGAATCCATGATCGTAAGGTGTTTGATGGAAAGTTTAAGCAAGAATTTGGCCTTTTGAAATGCTGTTTTTCTGATTTTTAATAGGATGCAATCGATTGTTGTAATAGTACAATCGATTGTCACAGCAAAATTTCACGTTTTTTTGAAAAAAACACTGATGCAATCTATTGCATCAGCAGTGCAATCGATTGTAACAGAACAAAATTGCATTTTCTGCCTTATTTTAGGGCTGTTTTGATCCATCTATCTTTTTTTTACTCACTCCTTTTGATTGTCGATTTGGATTGCAATTTTAAATGTCCAATTTCTCTTTAAATTCAATAGACTTTGGGTGTAGATGAAGTTGGATAAATGTTCGTTAATTCAAATCTATCAAAGAGTGAATTATTCAATTCATTTTTGGTGCTTTGGATTAATGATATGTTTAGTACTTTAATCCATCTAGATGAGTGATTGAATTTAAAGATGAAAGAAATTTGAGGTAGTGATCCAAATTAGCTTATTATTCCCCTCCCTCTTCATTTTATCCCTTTCTTTTTTATTTGTGCTACATGTTATGGGATGATGATCTCTATATCATTTATCCAAACATGAAGTACATAGATTTCTATTGACCGGCCTCAAAATAGGTGCGACTTCTACATAAGTCCACTTACGATTGCTTAATATAGCTCTAAATTTTGTCCCGATTCGAGAAAATGATCATTTGTGGCCCAAACCTATGTTTGCAACCCCAAGTATGTTGATTTGAACCCTTTGATCCAATAACCTTGAGGTTCATTGTTAGGAGGCTTTGGTTCTACCAATCCTCCAATGGATCTTCATCAATTTTGGTCAACACGGATCACTTAAATATTGTTTATCATTAAATGTTGCCTTAAGGTTTCTAAAATGGATGATATACTTGACAAAAAGCAAATGCAACTTTTTATTGAGAGGCTTTGATTCTACCAATCCTCTAATGAGTTCTAAATGTAAGTTTCAAGATGGTCATCCAACTAACCATTAACTTCTAACAATTGACTTTATTTTATGCTTTTATTTTATGCTCTTTACTTTATGTACCATTTATTTTAGCATTTACATTTCATGCTATTTTTCATCATTGCTCACTTGAGCATTTACTTTTATGCTATTTTTATTTTACTCACTTGAGCTCAAGTGAGCAAAATAAAAATAGCATTTACTTTTATGTTATTTTTATTTTGCTCACTTGAGCTTTTCTTTTCCTTTTTGAAGATACTTAATAATCAACATGAATCATAAAAAATTATAATGATACTTGGACTATTTGGTTCTATCCTTAGCATTATGGAGTATTGGACTTCTTGGACTTGGGATTAGAGACCTTGGCCTATGTTGGAGACCTTGTGACCTTAATGAATATTTTGTCTGGAGTTCTTGAGGTTTACCTCAAGACATTGGGATGTTTGTTTGTTTGTGTGCAGGTTATTGTGATTACATACTTTGTATGTAATCTGGAATTCACCCGTATACAGCTGTTACTCTGTCCAATTTTTATGAAGACTTAATACATTTGAAGTTTTTTCTTCTCAAGAGGTATAGTATCTTTGCTTGTTTGGTTTCAATCCAAATAATGGGAATTCTATCTTAGCTCATAATGCCAAGTGTTGGCTTCTTGTTGGTTAGATGGTTCTTCTCCCTAGCTTTTATCTTATGCTTTAGGATAGTCCTTTCATCTCCTCCCTTCTTCTTTAATTTAAAAAATCTTCTCCCTCCCTTTGAAAACTCTTCTTGTTTCTAAACTTGAACCACTTTCATAATAAACTTGGACTTAGGTTCATGCATTTTTAAAACATTTTCATAAACAAACATTAATCAACTTAACAATACCTTGACATTTTTGTGAGAAGACTAAAAGTCAATCAATCTCATTCAAACCATTTTGCCATTTTGGCTCTTATCTTTAAAATTTTCTCAAAAGATTCGACTCTTGTCAATCCTTGTAGTGATGCAAACAACTATACTTCTATAATATATAGTAAAGCGAGATGTTTTCCACTTGGGTGTTGAGTGAGGCATTGTTGATTTTAAATCCAAACATACCCTCCACTTTGAGATGATACAAATTCTCTTTTCTCATGATTGTGGATAGTAAGTATGTTTTCCACACGGACAATGATGATAATGTCTTATCTCATAAAATTAACCAACACACTTGTGTTTTGGAATTTTTAAAAAGGAACTACGAGTACCCTGATCCCCTATTGCACGGAAGGTGGTACATAGGCACTAAAGGTTCGCAATCGCGGCGGGTGCAAAAATCATTAAAAAATATTTCTTTTCTCACCTTCACCGTCTATTTTTTTATAACATTTTATAGCCAAAATATACAGATTTTACAAAGAGGTTCCTTCAGAGTACCATAGATGTTTAGGATGCTAATACATTCCCTTTTCATAACCAACCCCTTTACCTTGAATCTTTCCCCCTCTTTTTGGGTTATTCGCTCTTTTCCCATTCCTTTGAAAATAATAAAGCGCGGTGACGATTTTTATTTTGATCTACATAAGTCTAGTCAATCCAATGGCTTAGTCTTAACATTTCTACCGCTACAGTACCTTCTGCTTGCAATGAACTATTATCAGCAAGTTTTATCTTGCTATTCTTTGACTCGTCAAAATCTGCCAACCACTCCTTTCGACCAGTCATGTGGTTTGAGCATCCTGAGTCGAGAAACCAGATCTTGGATTCGACATGGTTATCTACAACTGCAGCCATAACCACCATACAACCTTCAGAATCATCTAAATCTTGGAGTGCAAGGTTCGCTCCTTTGTCCTTTCCTGGCCATCCCTTGTATTTTCTATACCAATAATTCTTGGACAAGTGTCCCCACTTTTCACAGTTATAACACTACATACCTTTCTTATCTTCTCTGTTCTTTCAATAGTTTCCTCCTCCCCTTTTTGTGGATTCAGAAGATCTATCTTCGACCTTATTCTTATGGGGATTCGACCAAGACTTCTTTCCATGGGTCTTATCGAACTTGCCTTTGAATTTGTTGAAACCACAATCCTTTTCCATGACTGAGCTTGCAGATCCTGTATCGAGTCCTGAACTCCTTTCCTTTCGACAATCCTCATCTCATGCGCCTCCAATGAACCCACCAAATCTTCCACTTTAGTGGTTTCAATATTGTTGGATTCTTGAATAGCTAAGATAATGTGATCAAAGTGAGAGGTCAACGTTCTCATTACCTTCTCAACTATCATCTTATCAGTAATGGTTTCACCATAACCCTTCATGAGATGGACGAGTTTCTGAACCTTCAACACATATTTTGTAACTTTTTCATCTTCTCCCATCGACAACAAATAATATTGTCGATGCAAGGTTTCTAATTTGACAACCTTTACTTTCTCACCTCCTTCGTAATACTTCACCAGAATACCCCGTGCTTCCTTCTTCGTTTCAGCATGAGAGATTATGTCGAAATTAGCAGCATCGACATCCGTTTGAATGCAATAAGCAGCCTTGCAATCTTTCTTCTTGACTTTGTTGTGGGATTTTTTCTGTCCGTCGCTTGCATTTGCAGCCAACGCAGGAACGTCGTCAGTAACCACTTCTAGGGTTTCATGGAAGACAAACAAGGATTGCATCTGTTTTTTCCCATCAAATACAATTTTTGACGTCAAGCATTGGGAGAGAATTCGGAATGCCCTTATCACTAGCCATCTTCGCAGCGGTTGATTCATTTGCCCTAGAAACATGATCTCTGACGTGAAATTCTTGAAAACTTGATCAAGAACAATAACCGGAAGCTCTGGATACTAATTTGTTAGTGCATGAGGCACTTTTAGTGAGGAGAGAAAGAGATAATAATAAAGGAAATAAGGATTTGTATTATTGAATTGTACAAATAATGATACACACTATGACTATTTATATACAACCCGAATTGGGTTTGGACTAACACAACTTGGATTATATTTAAATATTAAATATAATCAAATATAATCTAATATCTAATTTAATATTTCAACAGTGTGTACGTTCATGGTGTTTATATTAGAGTATGGGTCGCTTGCAAAATCGTGGTGCGGTTATCACATCAGATTCGCACAGGTGATGGCTATGGAGAGTTTCTACGGTGGGTTTCGGCAGAAATGTTTGTCCTGGACGTGGAGCTGCGGTTGCACAGGTGATTAGCCTAATGGTTATGTCGTGATGAGAAAAAAAGTTTTGTGGAATGAAAGATTTACGTGTTATTGGGATATTTATCGGGAATATGTTTGTGAGACAATGCAGTGAAAAAAGTTTAGCAACAAATTAGTATAGTAATCTTTCAAAGAAAAACCATCATAATCATTATCATCCGATTAAAATAACAAATAAATTAAAAAAATAAAATTGAGAACAAAAAGGATATGGATCTCATATATTAATCATTGGCCAAAACGAAAATCACCAATAATATTTAAAAAAAATTGTAAAAAAGCAAGTGTGTGTGTGTGTGTGAAATTGTAGAATTTGTGGGTGAAAAATCAGGGTGAAGAGAGTCATATTTATAGATTTGAAATTAGGTTTAAAATATCTCAAAAAGGAAATTATTCACACCAAGAAAAATCCAAAGTTTATTATTCTATCTTGATCAACAAATATAAGAAGCTGAACTTATTTGTGACCAGATGCAAAGATAGAACTGAAAAATATTTAAACTGAATAGGATTTTATTTATTTTTAAATTTTTTGACTATTTTTTACATAAATAATGATTTTAATAAAAAAATTAAAATATAATAAATAAAATAAATGAAAATAGTATTTAAATAATAAAAAAACATGATTTTTGTGATTTTGAAATTAATTAAAATGAAAATAAATTAGTAACAAATAATAGAAAAATATCCAAAGTGGAAGCTATGAGATTCGAACCCATGATCTTATACTTGTAAGTTTTACTCTTTATCAATTGTGCTATATTACCTATTCGAAATAAAAAACTAATTGAATGTATATGAAGGAGAACAAGTATTTGCTATTTAAGAAATTAAATAAACTATTATATATATATATATATATATATATATATATATATATATATATATATATATATATATATATATATATATATATATATATATATATATATATATATATATATATATATATATATATATATATATATATATATATATATATATATATATATATATATATATATATATATATATATATATATATATATATATTGTAAATAGACAAAATAAATTGAAAATGGATATTTATAAAACACAAAATGTTAGTGTAAATAAATCAAACAAATTTATAAAACCCAATTTTAAAAATCATTTGATTATAAAAAATAAGGCGGACAAATTTGGAGTATGACATCATTCTTTAAGAAGATTCTTTTTGTCAACTACTGAAGCCATGATAGATGTCAAAAGAGAAAAAATGACTTTTGAAGTAGGGGACGAGAAGGTCGTATTAGAACATAGTTTGATTCTACAACCCTTAAATAGAGTTTTGATGATAACAAACACAAAGAACAAATATGTACTCTAAATTTGTGTTGTTTTTTTATACAAAAGTTCTGACTGAAACAACATCAGAAGTTAAGCCACAAAAGCTTTCAACCTGAGCTAATGAGAATATTCTGAAGAATGATGATCAGAATCTGCGTTAAAGTAAAAGATACTCTGACTCTGAACAGAAGTCTAATATGCCAACATATCCTCACATCTCTTAGTCATCAAAGTTTTGAAGTAAAAGCAGCATGCAAGATCCTATAGTTCTGAAGCGTTACTTTTCAATTAAGACAGTATCATATACAACGGCTTCATTCAGACAAGAATCTTCTCAGTATGGAAAGTACATTGAGTGTCAATTATCACGCTTTATTTTGGACAAGATTTCCACGCCTATATAAACAAGCTTAAAGGAAAAATCGTTTATGATTTCACATACAACTGCAATATACAATCTTAAAAAGCTGCAAATCTCATATTCATAATATACTCAAATTGTTTAATACATCACAGTAGTGATACAGTTTTTGTAACGAAAAACAACAGTACACAGTAAATCACTTTCTTTTGATTAAGTTATTTTCCTTGAGATAAATCGGGTTGTGGTTGTACTCAAGAAGACTTTGGCAGTTGTCAAAGTAGAATTGTAATCAGTTTTGATTAGTGAATTAAGTCCTCGTTGGAGAGAGACGAAATCACCTTGGCGGGTGGACTGGAGTAGTTTGAGATCAAACGAACCAGGATAAAAATATCGTATCTACTACTTTTGATTTTAAGTTTTAATTCAACCCCCCCCCCCCCCCCCCGTCTTGTGTTTTTCACTTCTTCAATTGGCATCAGACCGTCTGGCTCTGAGTTCATACACTTAACTGTGTCAGTACAAGATCCAAGCTTTATAAAAACATTATGGTGGGACTAAGCCAAAACATCAGCAAACACTATCATGATGACAAGGATAGAATCAGCGGCAAACCTCCAGTCTTTGATGGAGAAAATTTTGACTACTGGAAAGACAGAATCGAGAGCTTCTTTCTGGCTCATGATGTTGATCTATGGGACATGGTAATTGATGGATACACACATCCAGTGGATGAAAGTGGTCAGAAGATAGATAGAAAAAGAATATTTGACCAGCAAAAGCGTGATTTCAGAAACCATCATAAAGCCAGAACAATACTTCTCAGTGTCATCTCATACTCAGAATATGAGAAGATCTCAAACAGAGAGACAACCAAAAACATGTTTGACTCTCTGAGAATGACGCATGAAGGCAACATACAAGTTAAAGAAACCAAGGCCCTTGCGCTCATTCAGAAATACGAATCATTCAAGATAGAAGACGGTGAATCCATAGAAGCAATCTTCTCAAGATTCCAGATTCTTGTTGCTGGGATGAAAGCTCTTGACAAAGGATATTCTACTGCTGATCACGTAAAGAAGATCATCAGAAGTCTACCAAAGCAATGGAGGCTAATGGTCACTTCACTTAAGCTGGCTAAATATCTCAACAAGATATCTCTGGAGGAACTTGTTAGCTCCCTCAGAAGTCATGAGATAGAGCTAGAAGAAGACGAGCCTCAGAAACAAGGTAAATCTTTAGCATTAAAATCTAACAAAAAACTTGATTCTATGGTTTTGCAGGCTATGGAAGAAACTTCTGATGGATCCTCATCAGAAGAGGACGAATTGTCTCTTCTCTCTATAAGGGTCAATCAGTTGTGGAAGCAGAGACAAAGAAAATTCAGAAACTCGAGAATATCTCAGAATCAGAATGAATCCTCCTCCAGATACAGAAAGTCTGAGTCCTCCTCTGGATACAGAAGATTTGAAGCTTCCTCCGTTCACATAAATTCAAATAACAAAGACATCATTTACTATGAGTGCAATGAACAAGGGCACTACAAAAGTGACTGTCCAAGGCTTCAGAAGGAGAAGCCCAAAAAGAAGTTCTTCAAGGAGAAGAAGAAAAGGCTCATGGAAACATGGGACGATTCAGATAGTTCTAATGCAGACTCAGAGTCAGATGATGAAAGAGCCAACATCGCTCTTATGGAAAATGTGACAGAAGACAGGGAAACTTATGGTTCAGACTCAGAATCAAACACAGAAGAGGTGTTTCCTGATTTCACTGTTAATTTTACTAAAGTTGAACTAGCAGAAAGTCTGAATGAAATTCTAGAAAGGTATCAGCAGATCAGAGTCAAATTCAAGAACCTGAAAAAGGATCTTGTCTCTGACTCTGAAGAAACTGAGAGTCTTAGATTAGAAAATTGTGAGTTAAAAGAAAAGATTTTAAAATTAGAAAATGATTTACAAAACTCTCAGAAGGAAATAATCCCAGAGACTCCCAGTAATGCTGATAAGATCATCAAAGAGTATGATCATAGCTTTCAGAAGTTTCTGGCTAAAAACATATATAGAAGCAAGATGGCTTCAGTGATCTATGGAGTTAGCAGGAATGGCAGAAAAGGAATAGGATACCAAGGTAAGGTATCTCCGCCTAAGAAAGTTATGGACCTAGTTATAAAATTAACACCACTAAAATCACACTTCACATACGGGCACACACATGACCTAAAATACACTAGCAATGATTATTCTGCCAAACCAAAATTCAAACAGAACTTTGGTAAAACTAACAAACCAGGACCCAAAAAGATACGGTTACATAAGGACAAAATTATATATGTAGCATATATCTTTAGCAGCAAGGCTAAAACACCAGTCATGGTACCTGGACTCTGGATGCTCTCGACACATGACGGGAAGAAAGCATATGTTCCAAAGCCTGGAACTTAAACCTGGAGGCTACGTGGGCTTTGGAGGCAACCAAAGAGGGAAGATCATTGGCTCTAGAACAATAGTTAATGGTAATCTTCCTTCTATTAATAATGTGCTTTTAATTGATGGATTAATGCATAACCTGTTATCCATAAGTCAATTAAGTGATAACGGTTATGATATAATCTTTAACTAAAATTTATGCAAAGCTGTTAGTCAGAAAGATGGAACTATCCTATTTAATGGAAAGAGGAAAAACAACATTTATAAGATAAAACTTTCTGAACTAAAAAGTCAGAATGTAAAATGCCTTCTTTCTATTAACAACGAGCAATGGGTCTAGAACAGAAGATTGGGGCATGTTAGTATGAGAAGAATATCTCAGATTAACAAACTCAATATGGTCAGAGGACTTCCTAATCTGAAGTTCAGCTCAGATGCTTTGTGTGAAGCATGTCAGAAAGGCAAATTTGCAAAACCAGCTTTTAAAGCTAAAAATGTTGTTTCCACCTCTAGGCCATTAGAACTTATGCACATAGACTTATTTGGACTAGTGAAAATTGCGTCTGTTAGTGGCAAGAAGTATGGGTTAGTGATCGTAGATGACTATAGAAGATGGACATGGGTAAAGTTCTTAAGACACAAGGATGAGTCACATTATGTGTTCGTTTCCTTCTGTAACCAAGTTCAGAATGAAAAAGATCTTAGAATTGTTAAATTCAGAAGTGATCATGGTGGAGAATTTGAAAATAAAAAATTTGAAACATTTTTCAATGAAAAAGGCATTTCACATGACTTATCGTGTCCTAGAACTCCCCAACAAAATGGAGTTGTAGAACGAAAGAACAGAACATTGCAAGTAATGGCCAGAACAATGATCAATGAGACTAACATTGCTAAGATCTTCTGGGCAGAAGCAATTAACACAGCATGTTATATTTAGAATAGAATCTATATAAGACCTATTCTGGAAAAGACTCCATATGAATTGTGGAAGAACAGAAAGCCCAACATTTCTTATTTCTATCCTTTTGGATGCACATGTTTTATTCTGAATACTAAAGATCATCTGAACAAGTTTGACTCTAAAGCACAGAAGTGTATTATGTTAGGATACTCTGAACGCTCAAGAGGATACAGAGTATACAATACAGAAACACAGATTGTTGAAGAGTCAATCAGTGTTAGATTTGATGATAAGCTTGACCCTCAAAAGTCAAAGAAGAATGAATCTTTTGCAGATATAGAAGTTGAATTCACAGGTACTGAAGATAACTCATCAGAAGTTCCCAACAGAGATGCTCCAACAACTTCAGAAGGAAATGTCACAAGTGTTCCAGTACCTTATGTTGATTAACTCCAAAAAAAGTTATCCAGAAGCAGCATAGCTCACCCAGAAGATAAGATTCTGGGAAAGAAGGATGATCCTATCAGAACAAGATCAACATTCAGAAACTCTGAAGAATCCCTCATGGGACTGGTCTCACTGATTGAACCAACAACAATTGATGAAGTGCTTCTAGATAATGATTGGATTCTGGCAATGCAGGAGGAGTTAAACCAGTTCACCAGAAATGACGTATGGGATCTGGTTCCCAAACCAAAAGGATTCAACGTCATTGGAACAAAGTGGGTGTTCAGAAACAAACTGAATGAGCAAGGAGAAGTCATCAGAAATAAGGCACGACTGGTGGCACAAGGTTACAGTTAACAAGAGGGGATAGACTGTACAGAAACCTTTGCTCCAGTCGCCAAGTTAGAATCTATCAGACTCTTAATCTCTTTTGCTGTAAATAATGGCATCACTCTGTATCAGATGGATGTCAAAAGTGAATTCTTAAATGGTTACATTGATGAAGAGGTATATGCGCACCAACCCCCTGGGTTTGAAAATTCCAAACACCCATAATATGTTTTCAAACTAAAGAAGTCACTCTATGGTCTGAAACAAGCTCCCAGAGTTTGGTATGAAAGGATAAGTAAATTCCTGTTAGAAAAGGAATTCACCAGAGGGAAAGTGGACACAAACTTATTCTGTAAGACATTTAAGAATGACATTTTAGTTTGTCAGATTTACGTAGATGATATTATTTTTGGATCTACTAAACCCTCTTTGGGAAGAGAATTTGCTAAGTGCATGCAGGCAGAGTTTGAGATGAGCTTAATGGGGGAACTTAAATTCTTTCTGGGCATTCAGATAAACCAGACTCCAAAAGGAACTTACATTCATCAGAGCAAATATGCCAGAGAACTTCTGAAGAAATTCGACCTCTCAGAATGTAAACCCTCAAATACTCCAATGCATCCCATGTGCATTCTGGAAAAGGAAGAGGTAAGTAAAAAGGTAGAACAGGAGATCTACAGAGGTATGATTGGATCTCTCCTTTATCTGACGGCTTCAAGGCCTGATATTTTATTCAATGTTTGCTTATGTGCTAGATTCTAATCAGATCATAGAGAATCTCACTTAACAGCAGTTAAGCAAATTTTCAAGTATCTGAAAGGTAATACTAACCTGGGTTTGTTTTATAGAAAATCCAATGAATACAGCTTAGTAGGATACTGTGATGTTGACTTTGCTGGAGACAAAGTAGAGCGTAAAAGCGCTTCTGGAAGATGCCAGTTTCTGGGAGACAGCCTGATCTCATGGACCAGCAAGAGACAGTCCACAATAGCATTGTCAACAGCAGAAGCTGAATACATAGCAGCTGCTGGATGTAGCACACAAATGCTCTGGATGAAAAGTCAACTTGAAGACTTCAACATATTTGAGAGTAACATCCCTATCTTCTGTGATAACACTTCTGCCATCTGTCTATCCAGAAATCCCATTTTGCATTCTAGGGCTAAGCATATAGAAATAAAACATCATTTTATTAGGGATTATATTCATAAAGGAATTCTCACTATAAAATTTATTGACACAGACCATCAATGGGCTGATGTGTTTACAAAACCCCTTTCTGAAGATAGATTCAATTTCATTCTGAAACATCTAAGCATGAAATTGTGTCCAGAATAAAATGTTTTATTTGCATATTCTAACCCTCCGAATTTTATTGTTTTCTGTGAACATCTGATCAACTTGTCTTCAGAAGTTAGGAGTACATTTGCCTCAGAATCTATCTATGAAGATTTGAACTTTTCATTTCAAGGATAGAGGCGTGCAGTTCACACCATCAAACATATGTCATCCTCTCATAAGCTACCTTCTGAGCCTGAACAAGCGTTCAAATTCTGAAGGGTCCAAGACTCTGATTGGATGCATTGAGACACTTGTCATTGGTAAATGTTCAATATCTCATTAAATCCCCTAATTTCAGGTTTCATTAATTCAGTATAATCATTACTTATTTTTTCTTTCTTACTGATTACGTTTTCAAAAGTGCTTATATAAACTCAATTTACTATTTCATTCATTCACATTTTACCATCTTCAATACTCTCTCTTGCTCTAGTTTTTCAAAAACCTTATCTATCAGTTTTCTTCAAAGAATCTGTGTGAACAATGGCATCCTCATCAAGCCTCAAGAATCTCAACAGTGCTCCTGGTTCTTCGTCAACAGAACAGTATGAGGAGCCCATTAGAACACTACTCACTCCGGTCGACAACCTTGAAGTTCTCCTGATTACATGAACATTGATCAGCAGTTTATGTTATACTTCATTGCAAAGAAAACCAAAATAATCTTCCACATTTGCTCTTCAACCATCTGAGAACAAGTGTGAAAAAGATGAGAGAAGAAGAAAGAACTAAGAGGGATTGGATTCCTCTAGGAAGATTGATTTCAGATATTCTGACGGAAAACAGGTTAATAGAACATCTGACAGAGGCTCAAGAAATCAGCACTCTGGAAGTAACTGCTGGGAAACCACTGAATGCCAAGAATCTGAAGAAAATGAAGATTATTAAAAGCATTAAGAAGGAACCAACAATTGCTTCTCATGAGGTCATCACTTCTAGGAGAATCCCTCTGAAGGATTTTCCATTATTCTCTGAGATAGATGCCTCTCCAGAGATTGTAGTCAGATACCTTGAAGCTTACAAGGAAGATGGGACTATTCCAGAAATCAACATTCATGACCTGCACAAGCCAGCTCCAGAGGTTGTGCTAAAGAAATCCAGAAAGAGGAAGGAAGCATGAGAAGGATCCTCTCAGAGGACACCCAAATCTGCGAAAAAGAAAGGTAACACATCTTTTGTTTTTGTTATAGAATTAATAGTTGTTCCAACATCTGAAACCATTCCCCCTCAACCAACAGAAAATCCTTCACCTCAAACATTTGAGGATTTTGACATAGAGTTTGACCCATCTATAACTCTTGGAAATTTCTTAAATGAACCTCACTCCCCCAATCCAAATACAGGACAACATCAACCAGAACTTGCAAGAGTTCTCTCTGATATTGAACTGTTTGATCAAGACTTTTCCTCACCAATCCCAGAAAATCCAAACACTAAATTTCAACAACCAGAAAATCCACAACCACACTCTCCTCAACCAGAACATCAAAACCTCAACTCACCCCAACCAGAAAATGAAAACCCTCTCACTCCTAAATATGAAAATCCATCTTCTAAAACACCTGAACCAGAAATTCAACACGCTACCGTAAACCAATCAGAAGACTCCCTTTCAGACTCTGATACCATTATCCCAATTCCTGGGATAACAGAACTTCTTACGGTTCATTTACCTCTCTCTATTCATGATATTCTAGAAATACCATCACCATATGAATCCACACCACCAAACACTCCTCACTCACCAATTCTGAATTTCTGATTCTTCTACTCCCTCACCAATCAATCGTCCAGCTGATCACCTTAGAACTGTCATTGATCTAGGAGCGCTGAACCATCTAGCTTCCACCTCAAATATAATGGCCATCCCCAAACCCAAACCAGCCTTAACCAAATCAGATATTGGTAAGAACTTGTTGATTTTTGAAACGGAAATACAGGAATGGGTTACTTCTTTGAAGCAAGCATGTCAAGAGAATTCTAATCCTGCTGCTTCTGATTCTCTGTGGGATAGATTCAGAAAATGGTTCAACTCTGAATCCCAGAAGCTGAAAGAATTGAGCTATGAGATGGCTCAGCAGAACTTCAGTGATCAGCTAAAAGCCTTCAAAGATCAAGTTCTAAGCCACTGGGATAAGAAAGAAATTCTTCTGCTGGAAAATGCTCCCTGGAAAGAGCACCAACCTTCAGAAGCCACTGAACCAGATTCTGATAGTCACCCTCTGACTACTGCTCTAAAAAAGGAAATTGCAACAGAAGAAGTTATTCAATCAGAAGAGGCTGCAGAGTGTTATGAACGACATGCAACCCCTGAAGATACACCAACTTCGTCTCTAGTCATGCAAACTCTGGAAGAGTCGAAGAATCCATGCCAGACTAGATAAGCAAGAAGACACAAACAAAGAGATCAGGGATATATTGGACAAACAAGAAGATACAACAAAAGAAATCAAAGACATTCTGGGAAAGCAGGAAGAATCAAGCACTCAGATTAAGAGCTTGCTGGAAGCGTTGTTCACACGACTTCCCCCTCCTTCTTAGATTTTCTTTAACTTATTATTTGTATTCTTCATCTTATCCTCTTTGTTTCTGAAAAATGTCATTGCATTCTGTTTTCAATACAAATCATATTTTTGACTCTGATTATATTGCTTTTTGATACCTGACAAAAAGGGGGAGAACGTAAGATATTTTCAATAACAGTATATCGGGACAAAGTCTCAAACATTCTGAATATCTTAACTTCTATGTTTTTTCTAAAAGCTTGAACAAGAACATATTCTGATAAGGACAAAAGGAGATGCATCAAAAGCTTTGACGAGAAGGAACTTCAGGGAAGTAACTCATCTCTATCTGAGTAATCAACTCAAGGGGAGACTCTCTTAAGCTTTTTGTTCTATATTTTTATTGAAAATCCTAGTTTTTGTCATCATCAAAAATGGGGAGATTGTTAGAACATAGTTTGATTCTACAAGCCTTAATTAGAGTTTTGATGATAACAAACACAAAGAACAAATATGCACTCTAAATTTGTGTTGTTTTTTTATACAGAAGTTTTGACTGAAACAGCATCAGAAGTTAAGCCACAGAAGCTTTCAACCTGAGCTAATCAGAATGTTCTGAAGAATGATGATTAGAATCTGCGTTAAAGTAAAAGATACTCTGACTCTGAACAGAAGTCTAATACGCCAATAGATCCTCACATCTCTGAGTCATCAAAGTTCTGAAGCGTTACTTTTCAATTAAGACTGTATCATATGCAACGACTTTATTCAGACAAGAATCTTCTCAGTATGGAAAGTACATTGAGTGTCCATTATCACGCTTTATTTTGGACAAGATTTCCACGCCTATATAAACAAGCTTAAAGGATAAATTATTTACGATTTCACACACAACTGCAATATACAATCTCAAAAAGCTGCAAATCTCATATTCATAATATACTCAAATTATGTAATACATCACAGTAGTGATACAGTTTTTGTAACAAAAAACAACAGTACACAGTAAATCACTTTCTTTTGATTAAGCTATTTTCGTTGAGATAAATTGGGTTGTGGTTGTACTCAAGAAGACTTTCGCAGTTGTCAAAGTAGAATTGTAATCAGTTTTGATTAGTGAATTAAGTCCTCGTTGGAGATAGGCGAAATCACCTTGGCGGGTGGACTGGAGTAGTTTGAGATCAAACGAACCAGGATAAAAATATTGTGTCTATTGCTTTTGATTTTAAATTTCAATTCACCCCCCCCCCCCCCCCCCCCCCTTCTTGTGTTTTTCACTTCTTCAGGTCGAGTTCATCCTATCCAAATTCTTAAAAGCACTAGCCCTGAATGGCTCATGTTGTGTTGTTGATATTATTGATGAGTGTATAAGAGAATTGGATACAAAGACAATAAAACTCTCTTCGACACCCAAAATGGAAGATGATGGAATTAAGGTATATACATCTTATTTAAACGACAGCCTTCACGAATGCCTAACACTTACTCCTGAGCATATGTCGTGCCTTAAGAAACCATCTGTAGAGCATAAAGAATTACCGAAAAACCTGAGATATGAGTTTTTAGATAAAGAACTAAATCGTCCAGTTATAGCTAATGCTAATCTAAACAAAGAAGAAACTAATCAGCTCTTAGATGTCTTACGAAAATACTCTGCGACTATGGGCTATAATATATCTGACTTAAAAGGGATAGACTCATATGTGTGTATGCATTGAATAATGGTAGAGGAAGACTCTAAACCATGTAGGGAACACCAAAGAAGGATAAATCCCATCATGAGCGATGTGGTCAAGAGAGAAGTATTTAAATTACTAGAAACTGGAATCATCTATCAAATATCAGATAGTAAATGGGTTAGCCTTGTACATGTGGTACCAAAGAAAGGAGGCGTAACAGTGGTGCAAAATGAAAAAGGAGAATAAGTAGCACAACGTATACAAATTGATGGTGCATATGTATTGACTATAGAAAGCTAAACAAAGTAACCAGGAAGGACTATTTCCCCTTCCTTTCATTGATCAGATG
The DNA here is from genome assembly GCA_948472305.1 of Vicia faba. NCBI lineage: Eukaryota > Viridiplantae > Streptophyta > Magnoliopsida > Fabales > Fabaceae > Vicia > Vicia faba. Next base: position 353,520,066 of record OX451735.1, read on the forward strand.
TAGAATGTTTAGCCAAGCACTCATACTTATGCTATTTAGATGGATACTTAGGATTTTTCCAAATTCCTATTCATCCAGATGATCAGGAGAAAACTACCTTCACATGACCCTTTAGAACTTTTGCCCATCGACGAATGTCGTTCGGGCTATGAAATGCCCCTACAACTTTCCAACGATGTATGATGGCCATATTCGCTGATTTTTTTGACGAGATAATAGAAGTATTCATGGACGATTTCTCAGTATGTTGATCGGATTTTAAGAATTGCCTCGATAACCTAGAAAGGGTTATGGAAAGATGCGTACAAGTTAATCTTATTCTAAACTTGGAGAAATGTCATTTTATGGTGATAGAAGGCATAGTCTTAGGACACATAGTATCAGAAAGAGGAATCGAGGTGGACAAAGCAAAAATTGAGATAATAGAAACCTCTAACCACCCAAAACAGTTAGGGAAGTCTGAAGCTTTCTTGGACATGTCGGTTTCTACCGACAATTTATCAAAGACTTGTCTAAAATAACCAAACCCTTAACTGGTCTCCTAATGAAGGACGTCGAATTCCTTTTTGACGAATAATGTTTAGAAGCTATCAAAATCTTGAAATAAACACTAATCTCTAAACCTATCATGCAGCAACCAGATTGGAATAAACCGTTCGAGATTAGGTGTGATGCAAGTGATTTCACCGTTGGTGATGTTTTAGGACAATGAATAGATAAGAGAATGCATGCGATATATTATGCAAGCAGAACCTTGGATGTCGCTCAACTAAAATATGCCACTACGGAAAAGGAACTCCTAGCCGTAGTATTTTCCATAGAAAAATTTAGCTCTTATTTAGTTAGAGCCAAGATCATCATATACACCGATCACGTTGCCATTCGATACCTATTAAGCAAAAAGGATGCAACCATAGGTTACTTCTCTGGATCCTTTTACTACAAGAATTTGATTTGGAAATACGCGATAAGAAAGGGACAAAAAATGTGGTAGCTGACCATCTGTCAAGACTCGAATATCTAAAACCAGACCTCATTCCCATCAATGATGACTTCACTTATGACACATTAATATCATCAGTTAGAAATAGGAAAGATTGGGACGATGACTCCGTTGAGTTGCACATAAATAATGGTAGAGGAAGACTCTAAACCATGTAGGGAACACCAAAGAAGGATAAATCCTGTCATGAGCGATGTGGTCATGAGAGAAGTATTTAAATTACTAGAAACTGGAATCATCTATAAAATATCAGATAGTAAATGGGTTAGCCTTGTACATGTGGTACCAAAGAAAGGAGGCGTAACAGTGGTGCAAAATGAAAAAGGAGAATCAGTAGCACAACGTATACAAATTGATGGTGCATATGTATTGACTATAGAAAGCTAAACAAAGTAACCAGGAAGGACTATTTCCCCTTCCTTTCATTGATCAGATGTAGAATGTTTAGCCAAGCACTCATACTTATGCTATTTAGATGGATACTTAGGATTTTTCCAAATTCCTATTCATCCAGATGATCAGGAGAAAACAAACTTCACATGACCCTTTGGAACTTTTGCCCATCGACGAATGTCGTTCGGGCTATGAAATGCCCCTACAACTTTCCAACGATGTATGATGGCCATATTCGCTGATGTTTTTGACGAGATAATAGAAGTATTCATGGACGATTTCTCAGTATGTTGATCGAATTTTAAGAATTGCCTCGATAACCTAGAAAGGGTTATGGAAAGATGCGTACAAGTTAATCTTATTCTAAACTTGGAGAAATGTCATTTTATGGTGATAGAAGGCATAGTCTTAGGACACATAGTATCAGAAGAGGAATCGAGGTGGACAAAGCAAAAATTGAGATAATAGAAACCTCCAACCACCCAAAATAGTTAGGGAAGTCTGAAGTTTTCTTGGACATGTCGGTTTCTACCGACAATTTATCAAAGACTTGTCTAAAATAACCAAACCCTTAACTGGTCTCCTAGTGAAGGACGTTGAATTCCTTTTCGACGAATAATGTTTAGAAGCTTTCAAAATCTTGAAACAAACACTAATCTCTAAACCTATCATGCAGCAACCAGATTGGAATAAACCGTTCGAGATTAGGTGTGATGCAAGTGATTTCACCGTTGGTGATGTTTTAGGACAATGAATAGATAAGAGAATGCATGCGATATATTATGCAAGCAGAACCTTGGATGTCGCTCAACTAAAATATGCCACTACGGAAAAGGAACTCCTAGCCGTAGAATTTGCCATAGAAAAATTCCGCTCTTATTTAGTTAGAGCCAAGATCATCATATACACCGATCACGTTGCCATTCGATACCTATTAAACAAAAAGGATGCAACCATAGGTTACTTCTCTGGATCCTTTTACTACAAGAATTTGATTTGGAAATACGCGATAAGAAAGGGACAAAAAATGTGGTAGCTGACCATCTGTCAAGACTCGAATATCTGAAACCAGACCTCATTCCCATCAATGATGACTTCACTTATGACACATTAATATCATCAGTTGGAAATAGGACAGGTTGGGACAATGACTCCGTTGAGTTGCACATAAATATCGTAGTTTCCCTGGTCATAACTAATACACCTTGGTATGCAGACTTCGTCAATTATATAGCAGCAAATGTCCTACCACCTAATCTGACCTATCAACCAATGAAAAAGTTCTTCCATGATGTTAAATAGTTCTACTAGGACGAACCCCTCATTTTCAAGAGAGGAGTAGACGACCCTTTTTGTCGTTGTGTACCTGAAGAGGAGGTTGCAAGTATTATAACTCGTTGTCACTCCGCACCTCATGGAGGACATGCAAGCACATCAAAAACTTGCGGAAAGATCCTTCAAGAAGGATTATATTGGCCTATCATTTGGCGCGATGTACATGCTTTCATAATCAAACGTGATTTGTGCCAGCACATTAAAAACATTTTGAGATGCAATGAGATGCCCCTTAGAAATATCCAAGAAGTATAGGTCTTTCACATTTGGGGAATTGACTTGATGGGTCTATTCCCATCATCCATGGGAAATAAGTACGTAGTAGTGGTTGTCGATTACGTCTCTAAGTGGATCAAGGTTATCTCCTTACCTACAAATGATGCACGAGTAGTTATCTGAATGTTTAAAAATTATATTTTTCCCAGATTTGGAGTCCCTCACCTCGTCATAAGCGATGGCAGATCCAATTTCATTTCTAAGATCTTCGAGAATCTCTTAACAAAATATGGCATAAAACATAGGGTAACAACACCTTATCATGCACAGACCAGTGGACAGGTTGAAGTGTGATCAGTGGTTTTTACATTTTTATTTACCGTTGATTTTAGTCATCTTTTCTTTATATTGTCAAATGTTCCATTTTGTTCTTCTACATTTTATGTGTTGGTCGTGTGTTTTACCATTTTTAGACTCACAGGAATAAATCGGGACAAATCAGTGCGAAAAAGTACAAAACTCAGAGGTTTGGAGGAAGTGCAAAAATCATGCTATCATTAGTACAAAAAGGTCAATTTACATCCGTTTTTTTATAAAATTTACACCTATTAAATTTAATAAAAGTCGGGTGTATATTCATCGGGTGAGAAATTTCTAACGCAATTACACCCGTTTAAAAAACGTGTGTAAATACGTTCTACGTTACACCCTTTTTAAATAAAAATCGAGTGTAAGTAGGTTCTACGTTACACCCTTTTTTTAATAAAAATCGGGTGTAAGTAGGTTCTACGTTACACCCTTTTTTATTAAAAATTGGGTATACATACGTTCTTATTTACACCCTATTTTAATACAAATCGGATGTACATATGTTCTTATTTACACCCTATTTTAATAAAAATCGAGTGTACATACGTTCTTATTTACACTCTATTTTAATAAAAAAATTGGATGTAAATACGTTTATAGTTAAAAATCAGGTGTAAATACATGCTAATTTACATCCTTTTTTAATAAAAAACGGGTGTAAATATATGATAATTTATACCATTTTTTAATAAAAATCGAGTGTAATTACACTTTTTTTTCTAATATAATTTTACATCATTTTTTAATATAATTTATACCTTATTTCATATGCTATATTACACCCTATTTTAATTATCACATTTGTTCATATTTCATATACTAAGAATTCATAATATTTCAATTATAATTTCCTTACTATCTATGAACCACTGAAACACAAATGGAATGATCATTAGAAGAAGATGAACTAGCGTATTTCTTATAATTAATTCTACATTTGGACATGAATCAGCATAAAAGTCGAAAGAGAGAGTAGCTATAACAAAGCAAACATAACAACAAATGAAAATAAAAGAAACTAGTGTGGAAAGAAACATTGATTTTTTGTTGTCTCCATAGAACCAAACGTTTTAAGTACTTATTTGGGGGTTCAAAGCAGTGCCTGAAAGGCAGTGTGCAGGGTATTTTACTATTGACTAGATAGTGAAACACACAAATTCATCACTTTCTCCATTGTCATCATTGAGACTGTATAGCATAAGTGACACTAAACAATCAACAATCAAATGTGAAGAGTGTTTTTTTTAAGATATAGTAATTATGCCAAACAACCATTCAAATATGAATAACTTATCTTTCTGTGACGGTACTGGCACTACAGTCCATTTTTCCTTCCAACTCAAAAGTTGTCATAATGTTGTAATTAATAACATAGATCAGATCAGATAAAAAATACAAAAATATTTCCTTTTTTTCTTAAAATACAAAAATATTTCCTTCTTTTCTTGTAGCACCTGTATTACTAATTTTTTTTAGCACAATACAAAAATGACCAACTCAAACCATAATATCCTGCATGTGTATGTTATCATCTATTTGGCTTCATAAACAATGTTTTTTTATAATAAGGTAATGAAAAAATCCATTCTAAAGTTTACATGAAAATTGAACTTACTCAGGTATTTCCACCAATACAATACTATTTGTTTGACAATAGTAGTAAGAAAACAAGTCAAGCTTGTCAGTTTCCATATCTTAAACAGATATAAAAATTAATTTGTAGCTTATTCATATTGAATTAAACAATTAACAATGACAAACTTCCACAGCTTCAAAACAATAAAAAAAGGGGCATTCCGAGAATCGAACTCGGGACCTCTTGCACCCAAAGCAAGAATCATACCACTAGACCAAATGCCCTAATATGAAAAGTTTTAGTTTGTAAAAAACATAGTTGGGATAAATGTTTCGTGGAAAAAATTGAAGTACATACCTCTTATTTTCCCCATATGTGATCACTAAACAAGTAGATGACAACATTTATTTCTGAAATCCATATCCAATAGGATCTCATTACGTATTATGATCAAAACTGAAACAAGAAAACATTGAAACTATGAGATATTAAACACATGTAGGATAATATCAATAATAAATAGTACAAACTCATTTCACATAAAACTAGTGAAAGGTCTGTCTATACTTTAAAAAGTTGCTACAAGATACATGTATCAATTACTTATTGAAAACACTCCGTGTTAGAGAAGATACCTCTCTCATGTAAAGTGTTTGTTGTGTTGGATTCAAACTCTAAGGCCTGTCTCTTAGGGAATTTAGGCATTTCAGCTAATATATCCATCCATTAATGCTGCACTTTTCTACCCAATGCAAAGTATTCAATTGCTCGTTTGTATTTCAATTTCAATTGAGCTTTCATATCTGAAAGGATGAGAATGGCTTAGAAAAACCTATGGCATCATAAAAACAACGAACAGTTACAATGGAAAATTGAACATCATAGATATATCTCACTTTTTTAAATATTGCCCATATCTGATTCTGCAGTTTAAGGTCTGGTGGTTGACAGTGCATCAGAATTTTAGCACATGTTGTGACAGAAGTATAGATATAGTAAAAAGTAGAAATTAAGAAACGTCAAATAAAATCATTTTATAAACACATCTCAGGAAATGTTTATATATTCAACGAAGACATGTGACAGACACGTCACAGGGAAAAAAGAATCATGAAATAAGAGTTGAGGGCAATATAGGCACATAGAGTTGGAAAAAGCGAATGCCAGGTCCAGTTGACGCAACCTCCTCAACACTGGAAGTAGCCCATGAGGGTAGTGTCTATATCAAAAAAATCAATGAAACTAATTAGACATAACGGGTGCATGGGGGATTGGATAGAGATTCAAATATATAAGTTACAAGGGAAAAAATATAGCTGATGTTTGAGAACAAAACAAAAGTAGAGATCAAATAGGATGGAAATCATACCATGATTGTGCCAGCTGCTCATGCTGCCCTAGCAGTAGCATATTCTCCTACACAAAACACTCTCATTAAATCATACATAACAACAAGAAAACACATGATACAATGGAAATAGCATACTTCATGTAACAAATACCAATGAATTTAATGGCATTATATACCTTCAGGGTGAGCCATCTTTTGCATAGTTGTAGGAGCAATCATGATAGGTTTGATATATCAAACCCTAATACATTTGTTGTTAAGTCTATCTTGCTTACATCCCTAAGAATTCTCGGTTGGGACCTCTTTTCTGTTGAATAAACTTTAAATGTCATAAGTAGTGGATTTTTATTAATAAGGTAGTGAGAAGGTTAAAAATCAAATATAATTGGAAGATCAAGAGATAATGGATTATAATAGTATTTACTAATAGCATTTACTTTCTTAGAATAGTAGAAGTCTTTGGGTTTATATAAAGACCAAGATTGTATTTTATTAAAACAAGATATATATAAAAGTTTGCTCCTTTTCTCTAACAAATCGGCATCAGAGATAATGGCAAACATGGTGAATCAAATGTCGTTGCCACGGCTAACGAAGTCAAATTACGAAAACTGGAGTATCCAAATGAAAGCTCTTCTTGGATCACTAGACGCGTGAGAGGTGACCAGAGATGGGTTTGAAGAACCAACATAGGTTGTAGGACATACAACATCTCAAACTAAGGCGTTGAAAGAGACACGATCGAAGGATAAAACGGCATTATACATGTTGTTCAGGACCGTTGACGAAACAGTCTTTGAAAAGATTGTTGGTTCGACTACGTCGAAAGAAGCATGGGACACGTTAGAGAAAGTGTTCAAAGGAGCAGACCAAGTGAAGCAAGTTCGACTCCAAACTCTTCGTGGCGAATTGGAGATGATGCAGATGAAGGAGACGGAAATTGTATCTGACTACATCACACGCGTACAAAAGGTGGTGAACCAACTCACCAGAAATGGAGAAACAGTAGCTAATGCACGAGTTGTTGAAAAGATCTTGAGATCTTTAAAAAATAAATTTGAGAATATTGTGTGTGCAATAGAAGAATCGAAGGACCCTTTGACGCTCTCAGTCGAAGAGCTCACTGGTTCTCTCGAAACACATGAACAACGTAAGATGAAAAAGAAGGAAGAAGCAATCGAAGAAGAAAATCAAACCAAAGATTCGATCAAAGACGAAAAGGTACTCTTTTCTCAAAACTTTCGAGGAAGAGGATGTGGCCGTGGAGGTCGTGACAGTGGTCGAAGTGGTCGAGGCAGCAACTTCGAGAGAGGACATTTGAATCAACAAAATTGGCGTGGCAAGGTTATTTTGGTTCACCACATTTCAAGGTTATCAAATTTGATTCAAAACTACAAGGGATTGATTGGAGAAGTTGTCATGCTTGGACAAGGCTTTGTTCCCATTGGTCCCAAGTGCACATTTCTCTCAATTTTCAAGATATAGAAGTGGTTTTGGTGGCTACGAATTCTCATTTTCATCCTCAACAACTTCTATTTACAAAGCATTTGTGTTGGTACAAGAAGTTTGTTCAAAATTGTCAAAGTTCCTCAAGGCATTTTTTGGATCTAGGAGCTAGGGTTTTGAACTTCAAAGAAATATATCTTGCTCATCTCTTGGTATTTTTTAGTGATTCCAAATACATCCTTCTCTTCAAAGGGTTATCAAAAAATCACTTCAAAAGTTTCAAGGAGTTTTCATTTGGAAGAAGCTTGATGATGAAGAAAGATTACAAGTCCTCCAGATGAACCCCCAATTTACCATGTGTAACTTCAAATGATCATAACTTAGTCAATTTTTATCACCTTGAGCCCATAATTTAACCAAAATGATCTAGAGGATGTGAATTTTATGCCTTCTTTTATGTGCAAACTGAGAAATTGGATGGAAGATGCCCTGAGGATGCAAAATATTATAGGTCATTTCATGATTTTTTGTCAACTTCAACAATTCATAACTCTCTCAATTTTTTGAGATTTTAAATGGTTCAAGTTTCAAAATGTCATTCAAGAGGTCTATTTCATGCCATCTTTTTTGGTTAATAGAAAATTCCAAGTGTAAGGTTATGTTTGGATGCAAAACATTATAGGTCCTTTTGAAGAAAAATTTGAAATATTTCTAAGTATGGAAAGTCAACCCTTTTTCTCCAACTTTGACTCAATACAACTTTCAGCTCAAGCATCCATTTGATTCCATTCTTTTTCCATTGCAAAGCTTGTAACTTCATCTTTCTAAAGCATCGAGAATCATGCCCTAAGACCCATTGAACTGAGAATGCCATTGTTTTGAAATTGGTAACTTGAAACTGAAGTTTCATCACAAGTCAGATTTTGAAATCTTTGTTTTGGCTTCTAATCACAAGTTTTCCACGTGTTTTTACCTCTAAACATGTTTAGTGAACTTCTAGAATTGATTAGCACAACAAAACGCGCGTTTTGGATGAGTTTTGATCAAATTAAAAGCCACACTTTTCTTATTTGCAACTTCACACGACTTCCCTCCAAACTTCATCATTTGACACGCTTGGACATTCCATTTGATTCCCTATAAATAGAGGTTCATCCCCCATTCATTTCCTCAAGCTTGGATAGCCAAAATCACCCTGCCAAACTTATTCCATAACTCAAAATTCCGCAACTTCGAAGTCTATTTTCAAGCCTCTTTCAATCCATTTTTTTCATCAATTTACCTTCCTTGATCTTCCCTGAATCTAACCATATACTTACATTCAAGAATCATGCCCTATATTGCTCCATAGAAGTCCAGTTTCAGAGCTCTGCAACTTAACTTCAATAGGTAGATTCCTCTATCAATTCTTCCAAACTTTGATATCATTGTGATGCTCTTATTTCCCTGGTTCTAGTCGTAGTATCACCTCTTCATTTTAACTTGTCGAAGCTTCATTATGTTCATCTTCTTCGAACTGAACTTTGATTCTAATCCCACCCTCTGCTTTCGTCTACAAGACCATCCTTACTGATCACTAGTTTATCTTCGATTGGTGAATACAACTTGTATGCACCAATCAAATGATAACCTATGATCACCAGGACTTCACTTTGATCATCCAACTTCTTCCTCGCCTGTTCTGGTACATGCCTGAAATATATTGATCCAAAAACTCTAAGATAACTTATATTTAGCTGATTCGACCCTAACAGTCCTTCTATGAAATCACGCCACGTTTTCGAAGGTTGCATGTCTTCGAACCATTAGATTTCCATGTGTTTCTTCAAAGCTTTTGAATTTAAAATCTTCTTCTTTTCAAAGCTTCAATTCAATCAACATGACAATCGAAATGTCTTTCCTTGTAATGCTTCGAATATATTATATTTCAATAGTTCGAAAACGAACCCTTCAATAACGGTTCAACATAGTGAAGCTCTTTACTAGCTCTTCATTAATCGAAGACTTCATAAAAGCCTCCTCACACTTTCTTTCAAACTATTCTTTCTTCGATCATAGTATCAACTATTCAAAACTTATGTAATCAAAATTCCCAGCTAACACTGCTTCGTTGGGCATCTAATTAGAATGCATACTGTTGTCGAAGCTGCTTCAGCCCTAAATCTCTTAGACATATTCTTAACTTTCGACATACACCTCTTCATGTTCCATACACTTCTTTTCTTTCTTTCAGCTATGCCATTATGCTGAGGCGTATAGGGTGCCATGGAAATCATTTGAGGCTTTGGAGCTCACACATCTTGGTAAAAAGTGAAACTAGTTGAAAGGCCATTGCTTAGAAGGAGAATTTATCTGATCAGTTCTTGGTCAGCCTTGAGCAATTGAGGATCTTAATGAGAATGCCTTGAATAAAATAGGAGGGAAAATTTTGGGGTACAACAGACCCTTAGATAAAGAAGTTTATGTTAAACAACCAGTTGGATTTGTGAAACATAACAAAGAGAGAAAGTTGTATAGGCTGCATAAAGCCATGTATGGACTCAAACAAGCCCCAAGAGCTTGGAATAAGAAAATTGATAGTTTTCTAAGTGAGAAGGAATTTGTGAAGTGCACAACTGAACATGGAGTATATGTAAGAAGAAGCAATAGTGAATTTCTTGTACTATGTCTCTACGTCGATGACTTGTTAATAATAGATAGCTGCAAGAAGGAGATCGAAGACTTCAAAGGTGATCTCTGCAAGGAATTCGAAATGTGTGATCTGGGTGACATTTCATATTTCCTTGGAATCAAATTCTACAAGAGCAGTAGAGGTTTGATGATGCATCAAAGAAGATATGCAAGTCAAATTCTCAAGATATTTGAGATGGAAGACTGCAACTCGACTTCGAAACCTGTTGAACCAAGGTTGCAACTGTCGAAAGATGCAAATGAATATGATGTCGACCCAACCCAATATCGAAGACTTATTGGGTTACTAAGATACCTTTGTCACACAAGGCCTGACTTAGCATACAATTTAGGTATGGTAAGTAGATTCATGCAGAAGCCAAAGGTATCATATCTAGAAATAGTGAAGAGGATACTAAGGTATCCCAAAGGAACTCTCGACTATGATATTTTGTTTCCTGCAACTGATAAAGGAAAATAATGCAAGTTATTAGGGTACACTGATTTGAGTTGGTGTAGTGATGCCGATGATCGAAAATCCACAGCAGGATATGTGTTTATGATAGGTGGTGCACCGGTTGCTTGGAGTTCGAGAAAGGAACCAATTGTGGCATTATTATCATACTAAGCAGAGTATATAGTTGCTTCTCTTTGTGCATGTCAAGCAAAATGGATGGTGAACTTGGTCGAAGAGATAACATGTAAAGATCATGGAGCAATTATCATGAAGATCAACAACATGTCAACTATCAACTTGGCAAAGAATCCGATAGCACATGGTCGAAGCAACCACATCGATATGAGGTTCCACTATCTTCGAGAGCAGGTAGTAGAAGGAAAGATGAACTTGAAACACTGCAGAACTGAGAATCAGATTGCATATATCATGATGAAGGGAGTACAGGTCGAAGTATTTCAAAGACTAAGAGCTATGATAAATGTAGATAGTTTAGACACAATGAATTAGGTTATATGTTGAAAGTATAATTCCTTGTGTGGAAGCACTTTGATCAACAGAGACAAGGGAGTATAAAAAATATTTGATTTAGAAACAGTTTGTTACACACATATTTGTTGTAGGTTTAAATAGATTTAATTTAGATCTAAAATAGATAGAGTTGATTTAGTTCCAAAATAGGTATTTATGGAAAATGTATATAATATATAAAATTCATGAGCGAATATAACAAATCAATTAGCAAGGTGCAGTGGTAAGGAGTTTTCCTATTGAGCAAAAAAATATGTGTTCGATTCCCATATGAATCGGTTTTTGAGAAGATTTTTCTATATTTACAAAGAATATTGACATGTCATTATATAAATAAAAAATGAATACACAGTCAACAAAAGTAATGTCACCTCGGAATATTCCACACACCCAGTTATCCAAACATGAAATAGAGGTGTGTGGAAACAAAATCTTTATTTTACAAGGGGAGAATCACAAAAAAATACTTGAGAAGATTTTTCTATATTTACAAAGAATATTGACATGTCATTATATTAATAAAAAATTAATAGACAGTCAACAAAAGTAATGCCACCTAGAAAGATTCCCCACACCCAGTCATCCAAACATGAAATAGGGGTGTCTGGAAGCAAAATCTTTATTTTACAAGGGGGGAATCACAACAAAAAAAAACTTCAGGGGTGGAACTCAAAACTCGCCCTATTGGTAGGGGGCATCATATATTTAACCCATAAATATATGACTATTATTAAAAATATTTAATATATTTCTAATAATAAGAAAATAGTTATTTATTTTCTATTTTCAAAATACTAACCCTTTTTATTAATTCATCAAATATTTTTCATCATTCAAACTTATCATTTTTCAAAGTTTATTATGCATTCTAAGACAACTAACCCTCAAATTTAACATCATTTTTCACTAACCTGAGTTCAATTTCAATGTTATTTTTCAAAAAGGATTATGGATATATTTTCTAAATTAACTGCGAACTTCGTCTACGACAATACTATTTTCAAACTCAGACAAGGTTCAAGGTTGCAACTGGTTTAAAATACAGAGTCACTACCCTTAATTTTTATCCTAAAGGAAGAGAGTATACAAGAATAATCCTAAAAAGTTTAGAGATTCTAGGTCTGACTCGATTCTAGATGAAGGAAAGGTGTTAGGCACCCCCTCATCTACCTTGTTCACGAGGATACTAGGTTTAGAAGCGCAAGTTCTAGGAAATAGGATTTTAATTAATTATGGGGAAAAGGGGTTTAATTTTATTCCGGAGGACTCACCACGATTTTAATCGTATGCCTACGTATCCTCTTATGAGGAACCAGAGTCTCATTTTGTAGTTCGCGGTTGGTTTGTGTTTTTTATGGACTACGAAAAATATTTGAATTTCCCGTGTGCTTTGCCTAGGTGTTGTAAATAGCTGAGATTGTTAGACTAAGCGCACAATTGATTCACGTATATTCGTAATCCTTTTCGAAAATCATTTGTTGACTTAATTTAGTTATGAAAATGGTTTATCGTTGGTTGAATATTTTTTAGGTATTAATTGTAGAAAACATCTTTATTTAAATGCATGATTAAAAGTAATTTAATGCAAATAAATAAATAAATTTGAATGATTTTAGCAAAATATATGATTTAAATGATAATAATAATAATAATAATAATAATAAAATATTAAATATATTAAAATAAGAAATATAAAAATAATTAAAATAAAAAAATAAAGAAGATAAAATAAAACATGGAGGGTGTAAATTATATTAGGGTAGTAAAAAAGAAGGGTGTTAATAGCACGGGCCTGAGTTCAGATGTTGAATTCAGGCCCAAAAGGCAGGGGCGTGTTTCAGGCCTATGCAGCAAATTGGGGGGGGGGGGGGGGGTGTGCAGGGAGTATGGGTCCAAGTCCAGATATTGGACTTGGCCCATTTGGCCAGGGGGTGCGTTTCTGTACGCGTTAGCAAAAACAAGGAAAATGAAGGGTGTATTAGTAATGGGCCAGACCCAACGTTTTGGGATAGATCTGCCTGTATTCCGTGTGTGTGGTCACACGGTCATATGATGGACATGCACGTCTTGGGACACAGGATTGTGATCGTGCGGACGTGGTGGAGGGCGCGTGATAATGATTGTAGGGTGGCAAACACCAGATCATTAATTTTAATATATTACATTTTTACAAAATAAACTAATCATTTGTTACTACTTGTCTTCTCCTTCCGCGCTTGTCTCTCTCTTCTTCTCCAACGAAAAAACCTAGTCCTTTTGTCTCTAGCCCGCGGCGACGCTACCTCAACCACCCAACTTCGCCTTTTAAACTTCCCTAGACCCCTTCGTGACAAACACACAATAATATTAACCGCAAACAAAAGCCGAGTGTTTTATTACCTTTGATGCGTTTGAATCTTTGCGTTGTAAGCTCCAATCCCGTTTTTGATCTTATTCCTTTTCATGTTGTAGGTATGACGATAGTGTCTTGACGGAGGTGAGGTAAAGGTTGAAGCAGCGACAACTCAAACAAATTTAGGGTTTTGGATCTCGAAACTCAAATCTCAAGCAAGGACACGAGCGACAAGGCGACGATTCTTCTACTTTATTCTTCAGTGAAAGGATTTCCTCTTTTCTAATTTTCTTTTTCTTTTCCTTTTTAGCAATTAGCTTCTGTAAAATTCTTTTTCTCCATAATTTTTCCCTTTTACTGTAATGATTTTTTGTCCGTTCTTTGTAATTTTCCTCCCCCCTCTCAATTGTTTTTAGCTTAGGTTTTATAGCTTTTTTAGTTAGTTAATTTTAGGAAACAAATTAATGTTGTCGTTATCGTTTAGTAGATTTAGGAAATTTGTATCAAAGTTCCCATTTGTAATTATTATGAATATAATTGTTCCTTATTTTGTAAAAAGCTCGATTTAGTTTCTGTTTTTTGGTTCGTTTTATTTTGGAAGAAAATGAATGTAAGATCTGATATGATTTCCAATATTGATTTGAATAGTATTCGTTTTTTCTCTTTTAAAACATGTGTTTTTTCATCAATCTATACAGTATATGTTTTGGTTTCTGGACATGCTCGTTTTTGTTTTTTTATTGGGTCTGTAATATATTGAGCCAGACAATGGGCCGTGCAATTTAGTTTTAAACAAAAGCCTTTTTCTTTTGTTAATGATCTTTCTTTTTAGTTAATAATAACAAAAACAAATAAGTTTAAAAAAAAAAAGGTTTTAATAATTAATCAGTAATAATAATTAATTATAATAATATTATAATTAAAAACAAAAATAATTGTTTCAGACCAAAAACTGAACGGGTCCATATTGGGCCATTAAAATGAATTGACATCGGTCTTACCAAAAAAAAGAAATGTTTTATGCACCCCCTCAATCTAAATGGGCCATTCTGATTTAGAAATGGCCCAAGGTTTGTTATGATACCATGCACCTCCTTTTTTTTTAAACTTGAAGTGGACTTTAAAAAACCTAATGGACCATCAGATATTGATGGTCCATTTTGGATCAATAGACCCCTCTTTGATTTTAAACGTCCCTTTAGAAATAAAAACCTATAATATGACTTATTTTAAAAAGAATCCTAAATATAATATAAGGGTAGGACAAATTTGGGGTATGACACAAGATAATTCAAAAGCATTTACACAATCTATAAAAAAAAACTAACCAAACACATAGGGCTGGAAATGAGTCGAGCTGAGTTGAACCTTAGTTCAGCTCGGCTCGACTTGATAAGAATTAGTTTAGCTCGAAACTCGACTCGAGTTCATCATAAACTTTTTTTTTTCAGTTCGAGCTCGACTCGTTCAAAGTTCACGAACAACTGAGTTCAACTCATTAGGTTCAGCCCGTTAGACTCAGTTTATTTACTTCACGGACTAACAAAATCATTTTTAAAGTCTAATTCTTTTTGTTATATTTGACATTTTAAATTATTCTTTTCGAAAAAAATATTAAAATAAAATAAAACTTTCGAGAGATAAATTAAAAAGTCTAATTCAAAAACTATTCAATTTGAGTTTGTCTCAAAAATCCACAACTTCATTTAAATCTTTAGGAATAATACAAATATAATGAAATAGTATAACAAAAACTATTAGAAATTATTACATTCCCATCACAAGTGATTACTCAACTTCAATCTTCATTACACCAATTGTCATCTGACATATTGTCATAGCTAATAAGAAAATGATAACCTGCAAGATGCAAATAGCATTAAAGCTCTTTTAAATAAAAAATTCATGAAATTTCAAATAGCTCTATTAACATGCAAGATGCAAATATGAAATAGCATTAAAGCTCTACGAATTTCATGAAATAAAAATTTTCAAAATTCATTAAAGCTCTATTATATCACAAATAGCATTAGCTTAAATAAAATTTTATAAAATTTCTAGATTTATGTTACAATACTGGTATGGTTTGAACTCACAAATTAATACACATTGCAGCTACCTTTTAAATATATTACAAATAACTCAAATTCCAGTACCCTCAAATATCACAAATAGCAGTATCTTAAATCAATTCTTTTTAAATTCATGAAATTTCTAGATTTATGTTACAATACTGGTATGGTTTGAACATCTCTAGATTCATGGAGAAGTAATTATTTTAACTAATAAACTCCTCTAAGTTAAAAGAAAATCCAATTAAAACCAAGTACATCAATGGACAGTAAAAATAAAGAATGTACCTATCTATCATTAAGAGAGTAATGTAATTTCTGTTTGCACATGCTCCACCTATTAACAAAAAGAAGAAGTTAATTTCAACAAATTATCAATGTAATTAACAAAAAGAAAAGTTAATTTCAATAAATTATCAATGTTTTATTAAAGCTTATACTATATTTAATAATCAAGAGAGAGCATATTACCTTAGGTTTATTCCTAATTCCATGCATTACTCGAAGCCAATCACCACCACAAATTAATGCTTCGACAGTAGATGAATGTAAAGAAGCTCGAAATGAATCAATAACTCTTGGTGGTGAACCTCCCAATGATTCAATTCAGGTACTATATGACATCTCTACAATATAAAAATAAATAGATTCCGAACACAGTAACAATCTAAAGTGGAAATAATTATATTTGCATCTATTGGACACTAATTTGAAAATGGAAGAAGATTGAGAAAGGAAGAAAGTACTGATCATATTTATGTAGTTGGTTTATAAAAGGAATTTTTTTTTTTGAATAATCATGTATTAAAAAAAAAACTTCGTAAATAATCATGTTTTGGAAAAAATTACGCAAATAATCACGTTTCAGATGACTCTCTAAAGGAGGAGTCATCTCACTTGGTGCCTACACCCATTATCTAAGGGGAGGCGCCATCTCACTTGGCGCCTAGGTGCTTAGGACATGCCCTAAGCCAAGTGAGATGGCGCCTAAGTGCAATTCTAGGACAAATTTCGCGTTTTTTTTTCCGGTCTGATGCGTTGCGTATTGGATAAAGGATCAACAAATTTGACTTTTTATTAAAAAATAAATAATTACATCCATATGTATTACATTAAAAAAACAGATAAAAAAACAGATAAATTAGTGATCCCCCAGAATCCGGTAATGACCCCCGGTTCCGCATCCCCGTCCTCGCCTTTCCCGTGCTGGGTGTCGTCGCGTTTCCTACTGTGGCAGGATCGATGTCCCAGCGAAGTCAATGCGTTCCGGATCCATGAAATCAGTCAGATCTCTATATCTAAAAGATCCGCTTTGGTACAGTCGATTACCCATACCCTCAAAGTTCGGTCGTGTTGGCGGTGGGTGGGGTTCCATGGTGGGTCTGTAGCATTGATCGTCTGAGTACGGGGGGTAGAAAGGAAATGGATCTTGGGGTGTTTGGTATTGAAGATGTTGGGTGGTTTGGTGATACTGTGGTTGATGGTAAGTTGGGTCGGTTGGTTCGTAATCTTCCGACATTCCCAGATCAGGACTAAGGCTGGATGTTGAGGGGCCCATATTGGGATATACAGAAGACTGAAATTGTGTGTGGGGTATGCGGGTGTGTTGGTATTGTGATTGGTATTGCGGTTGGGTGTGAGGCATATGGGGGTATTGGTACTGAGGTGGTGATTGTGGTTGGTTGTGGGGCATTTGAGTGTATTTGTATTGTGGTGGGGACTGTGATTGGGAGTTTATGGTTTTGTTTCATCTGGGGGGTTGGTGGGAGGTTGATGTGTGTTGGGTTTGTTGTTGGGAAAACGAGGGTTGTGCCCATTGTGTTCGTGGGTCAACCAAATACCTTGGATGAGACACGTGTATTTCAGGGTTACTAACCGACATGTACCAAGATAAATATTGATCTGTGTGTCGCATATTACCATGATTGAGGAAAACCGGGAATTGCAAGACATATCGGTGACGCCTCTGCCACATCTTACACCATTCTGGAGCAAAGTCTTTCCAGTTGGTAAGACCCCACTGGGCGTCAACCCTTTTGAGATGCCACGGGGACAAACAAGTTGGATCACTTGATATCTCTTGATGCATTCTGAACTGCATCTTCACACGGTCGCTGTGGTGCATCTCCACAATATTGAACCGTATGATTGCAGTCATGGCGCTCCAAATTGCTGCATCCTCGGGGTTTGGTTCATGGCCCAAACCCAAATATGGTCTTCAGACAAACTGCGAAAAAATTTAAATCAGGTTAATGAAAACGTGATATATAAATAATTTTAATGAAGAAAAGTTTAAAGGTACGACGTACATCATCCGGGCCTAGGTGATCCAACAGATTGCGGTATAGTGTGACATTGAATCTTGAATTCTTGCCGTAATCCATACCCCTCACGCAATACCTAAAGGAAATGAAAAACATTTTATTTTTAGCATATATTTGGTGAAGAGATGAATAATAATAAATGATATAACTTGATGACTTACTTTATTGCGTACGGGAAAACGAAAGTGTTATTGTTGACAGGGTTTAAGGACTCCATCCTCCACCAACCCCAGGCTTGTAGTAAAAAAGCGCAGCCATAAAATGTACATTTTTCCTTGACTGCATTTTTGCACAAGGAACTGTATAGGTGGGCTAAAACTGCAGAACCCCAACTATACTTTCTTGTTTTTTCAAAATCTCTAAGTAAATGTAAATACATAAAATTTACACTATTTCCCGTACTTTTGAGAAATAAAAAGGTTCCAAATAGTATCATTAGATAAGTTCTGGCTTTTACTACCCTGTCTTGCTCGGAGGAATTTTCATTTAATTCCAAACT
This sequence comes from Vicia faba, assembly GCA_948472305.1. Lineage (NCBI taxonomy): Eukaryota > Viridiplantae > Streptophyta > Magnoliopsida > Fabales > Fabaceae > Vicia > Vicia faba. Next base: position 353,538,640 of record OX451735.1, read on the forward strand.
TGCATAATGATTTTTAATCTCAGTGAGTAGTATACCCTGACCTCTCGCACCACCACCTTCAACCATATCCCTGCCCAACAATTCTTCACACTGAGAATTGGGTTGTTGAACCGACCCGTTAACGGTCTTACCATCGACAGGGAGATCCAGTAACATGTACACATCCTCTAGCGTGATGGTACATTCACCTATTGGTAGGTGAAATGTATGGGTCTCTAGTCTCCACCTTTCCAACATTGCAAGAATAAACTTCGAATCAATTATGCAGTTGGAGATCTTTATAACATGTCCGAAACCTACGTATTCCAGATATAGTACGATAAATGGGTCGGGAGCCAGGTAGTTGTGAGACCAGATTCTGAATCTTTTGGTATCCTGAGTTAATAATGTAAAAGGTGTAAGATTAAGTAAGATGAACAAAGCATTACCTGAAGTATAAAAAATGTATAACCAAAATAGAAACTTACAAATGCGGCAATGTTGTCCTTTGTGCCTCTGTGAGAATCGCCCATTGTTAGAAGAGCCATTGTTGAAAATGCCTGAGATTATGAAAGACTTAGAAAGTGTAAGAGATTATGAAAGACTTTGTAGCAGAGAGTGAGACGAGTGTGGGTGTGAAAGAAGTATGATATGGTATGTATTTATAGGCAAAAAAATTTCATACAGTAAGTGAGGTGGTAGCTGGTGCATGCATGCATGAGAAGTGTCACTCTTGCAGAGTAGGCGCATGCTAGGTGGCAGCCTAGGGGGTTACATATCTACATGCATGTAACACGATTGGACATTAAGGGAGGCGCCATTGGTCTTGGCGAAAGAGTACAAAAATGAAAGGTGTCGCCATCCCCATTGGCGAATAGGAGGTGTCATTGGTTGCAGAGTAGGCGCAGGCTGCGTGACAACCTTTGGGATGCCATGTCTGAGTGCATGTAACACTATTGGAGGTGATGGGAGGAGACTTACAAGTTATAGTGTAGGTGCAGAGTAGGCGCAAGCTAGGTGGCAGCCTAGGGGATTACATATCTGCATGCATGTAACACGATTGGACATTAAGGGAGGCGCCATTGGACTTGGCGAAAGAGTACAAAAGTGAAAGGTGTCGCCATCCCCATTGGCGAATAGGAGGTGTTATTGGTTGCAGAGTAGGTGCAGGCTACGTGACATCCTTTGGAATGCCATGCCTGAATGCATGTAACACTATTGGAGGTGATGGGAGGAGACTTACAAGTTACAGTGTAGGTGCAGAGTAAGCGCAGGCTAGGTGGCAGCCTAGGGGGTTACACATCTGCATGCATGTAACACGATTGGACATTAAGGGAGGCGCCATTGGACTTGGCGAAAGAGTACAAAAATGAAAGGTGTCGCCATCCTCATTGGCGAATAAGAGGTGTCATTGGTTGCAGAGTAGGCGCAGGCTACGTGACAGCCTTTGGGATGCCATGCCTGAATGCATGTAACACTATTGGCAGCCTTGGGGGTTACATCCTTACTTAATTCAAATTCAGTATGACCTATTTAGTCTTACATTTATCATAACACTGATTCACTTAATCTGTCAAACCTTCCAACCTTCAAACGTTCATACAATCAAACCTTCAAACCTTCAAATAATCAAACATACAAACCTTTGAATAACTCATAAACTTCAAACATTCCAACCTTCAAACCTTACAACCTTCAAACGTTCATATAATCAAACCTTCAAACCTTCAAACAATCAAACATACAAACCTTCGAATAACTCATACACTTCAAACATTCAAACCTTCAATGGCCTATGCACCCTAATATGTCATCAATGCACATTTCAACGGTGAGACATACATTTGTCCCACCTCTGGGTTTTTGTTTAGAGACACAAACAACATCTGATTTCTTTTAAACGGGAAAGCCAATTTCTCGTACTTCAAAAAACGATTGGAGGCCAAACTTGGACGAGGCCCGGTGACACCGATATTTTATCGGAGTCCAGTTTTTTTGGAAACAACCAAATAATTTTTTATAAGGTTGAGGTACAAGATGACGAGGATCTCCAGAATATGTTTTCCAGCCATGTGTATTATGGGTACGACTCTATTGAGTTGTACATTATGCTGCGAGAGCCTCAGGTGACACAAGTGGTTGATCCTTTGGAGAACAAACAAGCTGAGGTAGATGCAGTTGATGAAGAAGAAGAAGATGACGAGTTAGATTTTGATGAAATGGTGAATGATGATTCCGACGATGATGGCATACCTAGTATTCCTGCAAACGAGATCTACACACCACCTCCGCACATGACAAACTTCAACATGGGCGGAGATGAACCGTCTACTGATTTATTTTTCAATTCGTACATGCATTCAGATGAAAACTTAAAAGAGAAGGACAAGTTTCGTAACAGAGAGGAATGCATCAGAGCCATAAAAAAATTCCACATGCTCAACTCAGTCGATTTTAAGGTGGACCGTGTCAACCCAGAAAGGTACAAGATCAAGTGTGTCCACCCTGATTGTATGTTCAAGCTCACTGCATCATACATATTAAGAGGTGATTGCTGGGTCATAGGTTCCATGACTACCCACACTTGTGTAAGTTCTACCCAATCACAGGACCACCGAAAAATTAATTACGATCTCATCTGTCAAGAAATCCTACCACTGGTCAGCAACGACCCATCTTTAAAGGTGAAAACAATCATCTCCCACATCACCATGGTTTTTAACTATACTTCGTCTTACCGTAAGGCGTGGTTAGAAAAGACTAAGGCGATTGAAAAGGTGTACGGAAACTGGGAGGAGTCATACCAAGAACTTCCTCGCTACCTGAATGCACTCAAGACTTATTCTCCGGGTAGTGTTTATGTTTTGGAAACAGTGCCAGCATACGCCCAAGATGGTAGTCAACTAAACGGCAACGGAATATTCAGTCGAGTGTTTTGGGCATTTCAACCTTGCATCACAGGGTTTGCATCATGCAAACCAATTATAAAAATTTATGGGACTTGGTTGTATGGGAAATACAAAGGCACGCTACTGGTGGCAGTTGCACAAGATGACAACAACAACATTTTCCCCATTGCCTTTGCCCTAGTCGAGGGGGAGACCGGTGGTGCTTGGAGCTTTTTTCTGAAAAACCTGCGAACACACGTGGCTCCTCAACCAGATCTCTGTTTGATCTCGGACAGACATGCCTCCATTGAAAGTGCCTACAATAATCCTGCAAACGGTTGGCATGATCCTCCTTCCACGCATGTCTATTGCGTTAGGCATATCTTCCAGAATTTCATGAGGGATATCAAGGAAAAAACACTAAGGAAAGCGGTTATGAATGCGGGATATGCATTGACACAACCCACGTTCAAATATTATCGCAAAGAGATCGGTTTGTCAAATCTAGAAGCTGGTAGGTGGATCGACAATATTCCGATGGAAAAATGGACTAGGTCATACGACAATGGCCAAAGATGGAGGCACATGACAACGAATCTTATTGAATTGATGAATGGGGTATTCAAAGGCATATGAAACCTCCCGATCACTGCATTGGTAAAATCTACGTATTTTAGGATGACTTCGTTGTTTGCCAAAAGAGGTGAAATATGGAATGCGGTGTTGCAATCTGGACAACTATGGAGTGAAAGCTGCATGAAGTACATTAAGGCAAAAAGTGCCAAAGCCAACACTCATATGGTTATACGGTTTGACCGACACAATCATAACTTCATTGTGAAAGAAACAATCGACCACAACGAAGGCCTGCTAAGACAAGAATATAGGGTAATACTACCTTCTCGTTGGTGCGATTGTGGCAAGTTTCAAGCATTTTGTATGCCTTGCTCTCATGTCATTGCCGCTTGTGCTTATACCCATCAAGACGCGCTGCAACTTCTGTCACACATTTACAAATCTGAAACGTTGCTCAATGTTTATAACAACAGCTTTCCTTTGGTAGCAAAACCAGATTATTGGCCTGCATACAACGACGAAATAGTGTGGCACAATGACCAAATGCGAAGGAACAAGAAGGGTCATCCCAAAAGTTAGCACATCACAACAGAAATGGACGAACTTGACAAGCTGGAAAGAAAGTGTGATTTATGCCGTCAGGTCGGACACAATCACAAAAATTGTCCGAATCGGACGTGTGCCTCGACCACATAAAAATTGTAATACATAAAATCTTTCCTTAATTATGTTGTAAACATTAGGGTTTTTCGTTAAGAGTATTTGCTACAATAAATATTTCGCGTACAAGAAAAATACACGATATTCCGTCTACGAAATTACAACTGTTAACACAATTTCATCTGACCCATGCATCATCAACATTACATCGATGTCTGTTTTGACTTTCTCCAACCATACATTAGGTCTTCCTGTCGCATGTGAGGTTGTTGTTCGTCTTCGCTGGATCCTTCGAATTTTTCCCCCTCCGCAATGTCTCCATCTAGCCATCGCATCAACTCCCGCTTCAGACGCTCCATGAAGTGAATGTGCCAGAATTTCATTTTCATCGCAGGTTTCGTGGCGGAGAAGATAACGTAACCATCTTTGGTAAAATTCATGGACGATGTCATGACGCAAATAATAGAGTAAAAAATAACAAAACAGTGCGAGAAAGTGTGAGAAATGACGGAAAAACAAACAAATTATTTATAAAAACAACATTTGCCCTAGTTTTGCCCTAGGAGCCAAGTGAGATGGCGTCTCCTCTCACTTTTAAAGTGCATGCGCCGTCTCACTTGGCTAAAAGAGAGAGGATGCGCCAAGTGAGATGACGCCTAGGGCAAAACCCTAGGTGGAGGCGCCAAGTGAGATGACTTCTCCTTTAGAGAGTCATCCAAAACATGGTTATTTGCGTAATTTTTTCCGAAACGTGGTTATTTGCGAAATTTTTTTTTAATACCTAATTATTAAAAAAAAAAATTCTCATAAAAAGAAGAACTTTAGAACACAATAAAAAAAAGTTCTCATAACAGAGCTATACTTTATATTTGCGGAGTCTAAATTTCAGAAAAAACAAATTCAAAATACAATAAAAAAAAAATTGAATATGAGATTGTATTACAAAAAGATAGTTATCTCTATTAGCAAATGTTGTTGAATCCGAATGATAAGAATCATAGTGATATGAAGATTTTATGGCATCTGAAACAACTTAGAAAAGCATTATTTTAAACGAGATCTATACGAGAGACTAAACGTTTTTTTTACCAGAAAAGAGAACAAACAAGGTAAGAAACGATTGACAGTCTGTAAAACTAAAACCTAAAAAGAAGACTAAAGATTTTTTTATTGGAAAATGTAATACTCATAAATATTGTATATTTAGTTTTAAAACTAGTAAATATAATAATAAAGTCTAAATAGAATATAAAAGGATGGGTGTTTAAAGCTAGGCTGAATGCTACAATTTCTTAAAAAAGTAATAGTTTAAAATATATATATATATATATATATATATATATATATATATATATATATATATATATATATATATACATATATATATATATATATATATATATATATATATATATATATATATATATATATATATATATATATATATATATATAATCGAGTTGGCTCATGAACCTAACAAATTTAACTATACATAGTTTAAGTTTAGCTCATTTAGTTAATAAACTTAGTTTTTTGCTCATCTTCAGCTCATTTGGTTCATGAACCAAGTTCAACGGTTTAGTTATCGAATCGAGTTTCGAACTATGTTCGAGCTAGTTCAGTTCATTGTCAGCCCTACAAACACATACGAACTACGGATTTAGACTCTGATTCTTTGTAAGGAGATACATAGACACACGGTTAAAACCAAAGCGAGTTCATAACTAAAAAAAACTAAATTCTTTTCTCAAATACATGGAAACAATACAGTTAAATAAGAAATCCCCGATTTATCCTATGACCTAGAAAAGGAGCCCCATGAGAACAAGAGAAATAAAGAGTGCCTAACACCTTTCCTTTATCTAACCAACTCGCGTATCTAGAATCTCTAACAATTAGGGTCATCCAAAATTAATGGTGGCGACTCTTTATTTTTTGTTGGTTACGACAACTGGAGACTCTCCTGGAGATAGACAATCCTAGGGTTAGTTTCCCTATCTTTTAGGCCTAGGGTTTTGGGGTGCTTTCTACTATAGCATATTTTTATGTTTATTGTTTGGTTTATTGTTTGTCTATTATTTATTGCATTATTATATTTTTATCATGTTATTGTTGGTGGGTTTTAAATTTCTAAAAAATATCAAACCTTAGAAAGAAGGATTGTCAATTGGCCAAGGGAATTTAACATCCCTATGATTTTTTGTGACGACTTCGTCTAGAGTCGGTTGAGTTCCAAGGAATATATTTTAGAGGGCTAGGCTCTCTTGGAGGTAGGACTTTTGGGTTTGGCCAATGACTCTATGTATAACCCTAAAACAAAATCTCATGGTGAGACCTTGATTGATCTAAGAGACGAAAGTCTCGGTCTACAAAGGGGCTCTACCTAAGGGATGCTCTTGTGTTTTTTCCCTTTGGTGTTATCCATGATACCCTTAAAGAAGCCACCCTTTTGGGGAGGGTAGAATATCTGTAGGACAAAACTAGGAACCTACCTACTAAGGATATATTTCATAACCTCACCACAATGTTACATCACCATGCATACACACATCTTGCATTTCAAAATATTCATTATCTTTGCATTTCTGTTGTCTTATTCACAAGATTCCTACGAAAAAATTGTCAAAGGTTTTTGGTGAGTATTCTGAAGATGAATACCAATAAGAAACAAACCATCTGAGTTAGCGTCGTGGTCCCTGACTTGAAGAAGATCAAATTGATTAGGGGAAAACTAACAGAGAAAGCTATGAAGATGTGTGTTCGATGCTATGAGGATATCCTTGAGTTGACTAAGATAATAGTGCAAGTGGAAGCAGTCAATGCTCATGCTCAATTCTACGACCCTCCGCTAAGATGCTTCACCTTCCAGAACTTTCAACTAGCACCTATTTTGGAAGAATTTGATAGGATCTTGGATTTCTATGGGATCAAAGATGAAGCTTACAAAGGAATTTAACAAACTATCAGTCTCCGAAATTTGGCTAAGGAGATAGGGATACCTTTAACCGACTTGCTACTTAATTACAAGAAAGATGGGGAAGTTCAAGGTATTAAAAGACAATACTTAGAATCCAGGGCTCTTTCTTTTGCTGATAAGAAAGAATGAGAAGCTTGTGTGGAATGTTTGACACTACTAATTTTTGGTTTGGTTTTATTTCCAAATACTATCGACTATATTGACTATGAGGCCATTAATGTATTTTGGGCCGTAAAGGTGTTAAATGCGGATCCTACTCCTACTTTACTTGCTGATGTTTACTACTCCCTTCATACACGCTATGAAAAGGGGAAAGGTGTGATAAATTGTTGTATTCCTCTCTTATACTCTTGTCTCATTTCTCACCTCTACATAGAGGACTACATGGTTAAGGACTTAACAAAGAATGAATGGTCCCAAAAATTGAGGGCTCTTAATGCCAATTCTGTTTTATGGTATGATAGAAAGTTGAACATAAGTGATATTATTTATAGCTATGGAGAATTTCTGAATGTTCCTTTGATTGAGACAAGAAGATGTATTAACTATAACCCCACTTTGGCTTTATGTCAACTTGGATACCCTTTGGAAGATAAACCTTCCGACGAATAACTTCAACAATTGGTCCTTTATGATTGGGTAAGAACAACCCCAAGTTACTTGTAAAAATCATCTAAGCTTTGAGTAGGGTTCACAAGAAAGATGTTGAATTTGAAAGGAAGAATGCGGTGGCAAGAGAGCCTTATACTCAATGGGTTTTAGAGAGGGTTCAGATAGTCAAATTTCTATTTATATTGATCTTACATACATACCAGACATACTAGATCCTCTTTCGATGTCAGTGGAGGAGATAGAAGAGCTAAAAAAAGCCCTTGAGCAAGCTCAAAGGGGCAAGGAGAATTTGGAACATGACTCTTATGACCTTGCTATTGAGAATAATCATTTGCAACGAGAGCTCGATATGAAAGACCAACTGTCACACCTCAAATTTGTCTGTCCTTTATTTCTACGGCCAAAAAATATTTTCAAAACGTTGTTTTTTTATAATATTCGTTGATTTTTATAAATGTTCGCTTCCCAACCTATTTAGAAATATAATAGTTTATTCTAAATTATTTGTATTTTTAAAATAGCAGATATCTTCACACTCTTCATATACTTTCAAATTGAATTTATTTACAAATCGGTAACATAGCACAATTGGTAAAGAATGAAACTTGCAAGCGTAAGGTAATGAGTTCGAATCTCTTGTGCTGCACTTTCAACATTTTCTTTTTTTCTATTTTTTGTCACTGATTTTATTTCCTTTTTTGGAAATCAATCTTTGGGCTTTCTTTTGGGCTTTTGTATAACTTAGTCTCTAAGTCTTTTTTTAACCTAATTCACTCTATAAATTGGATCTTAGTTTGTCCTAATTTTTCATCCAAAAAAATCCATAATTCACACAAAATTCATCGACAATTATACATAGAATTCACACACAATATCCACAATTTCATAATCATCCACAACTCACTAGAGTTCTTCTAAAGTTGTTGTTCTTCACATCGAAGAACAACAACAAATAAACTTCAAGCCTTCAGAATTCGATTTTCATCCAGGCAATCACATTGGAGAAAGGAAAGAAAAATCACGAAGAACAAAGGGAGGAAGCAGCTTAAGTGGGTTACAATATTCTAGGTTGATAAAATTGAACCTTTAATTGTATGACTGAATATTTTCATATGTTTGAATTTTTGTTTGATTATGCTGGTTCGTTGACCTAATATTTGTTGTGGGATTTATTATAATAGGTTTAAACCTTTTTTAAATTATTATATAATTATCTATTAAACTTTGTTATAATTAGTGATTAATATTTTGTATAATATATTTAAAAAAAATTCCAGAAATTAATTTTTAGAGATTATTTCAAACCCTTTTTCTAGTTTGTTTCATTAGGGAAAATTCAAAAGAACTAATCTTCTTCTAACTCTATCCACACCCCTACAATTTACTATGCTAACTGAATTCATACCCCCACCTGCATTTTGGGCCCAATTCAATATCTGAACTAGGGTCCTACTACCTATACCTCCTATTTTGTTAGCCCAACACAAAATACACCCCCTGCATTTTTTTAATTTCTTTTATTATTTATAATTATTATTTTTATATTTTAATATATTTAAAAATTTTAATATTATTTTACTATTATTATAAAATCAAATATTTATTTTCTAACTCATCCAAATATTTATTTATTGCATAAAAATTATTTTTAGCCATGCATTAATAATATTTTTATATATTAATACATTTTAAAAATACTTAACCAACACCAATATTTTTTTATTAATTTAATTAAATCCAAGATTATTTTCAAAAATTATTACGAAAATACTTTAATCGACTGACGAACTTCGTCTAACAACTCCGTTATTCACACACCTAGACTAAGTACAAGGGGAATTCAAACATCTTCGTAATCCATAAAAAAACACCAACCAAACACCTACGAACGATGAATTGGGACTATGATTCCTCATAAGAGGATACGTAGGCATACGACTAAAATCGTGGCAAGTTCTCCTATTAAAAAATTAAAACCCTTTTCCTAAAGATTAATTCTAAACCCTAGTATCCTTGTGAACAAGGTAGATGAGGGGTGCCTAAATCTTCCCTTCGTCTAAGAACGAGTCCAAAAAACCTAGAATCTCTCACTTATTTAGGGTTAACCTTTATATTCCCTTCCTTAGGATAAAAATTAAGGGTGACGACTCTTATTTTAAAATCGGTTACAACAGCTGGCGACTCTGCTGGAGACTCAACCCTAGGTTTAGAAGCCTTGTCTTTTTGGTTTTATGGTTTTTTGGGTTTTTTTTTTGTTTTTTGGGTTTTTTATATTTTCTTATTTAATTATTTATTTATTTATGCTTATTATTTTTATTCATTGTATTTATCCATCTGTGGTGGGATTTTATCATTTCAAATATATTTTTAAAAACCCTTAGAAAGAAGGTTCGTCTATTAGCCAAGGGGATACATCAGCCCTATGAGTTTATGTGACGACTTCGCCTAGAGTCAGGGGAATTTCACAAAACGAATACCTCTTAAGAGACATCCTCTTGGGAAATAGGACTTTGGAATGACACCCATGACTCTTTGTATAATCCTTAAACCAAAATCTCATGATGAGACCTTTCATGACCTAGAGACGAAAATTTTGGTCTGTAAAGAGGCTCCACTTAAGGAAAGTCCTTGTACCTTTTCCCTCTAGTGTTATTCATGATACCCTTAAGAAAACCACCTTATGGGGAGGGTAGAATATCTGTATGGCAAAACTAGGAGCCTACCTTCTAAGGATACCTTTCACAAATCCCACTACAATCTATAAACCTGCAAGGGTTATCTTTTCTTCCACTACTATCTTTAGCCCGTAGGGCTTCCATCTATGTCATAATCCCTAGCCTGTAGGGATTCCTTGTTGTCTTTCATTGGCCACAATCCTTAAGAAATTCCTTCATGTCTCAATCTTTGAGACAATGTGGGATATTATCAAATCCATGTCTATTATTATCTTCGTCCTTAAGGAGCTTCTTCCTGTCTCAGTCTCTGAGTCAATGTAGGATATTATCATGCATATCATTAAACTTGTATAGGGTACCCCTACGTCTATCCTCATACTACGTCCACATCGCATTGCATATCCATGAAACTTTTTGCATACCTAAAAGCCAAAAAAAATATTTTTGCACACCCAAGAATTTTTCATACATTTCCATTTTCATCTATCTGCATAATGCTCATATCTCTTCCACTTACAGAAAACTTCCAGCCTTATCCAATTGTGATCCAGCAAGCAAGATTCCCGATACTCAAAAGCGAACCCAAAGCATGTCTCAAGAAACCATGGAGGAACTCAAAAGAGGCCAAGAACTGTTGAAGGAGGAGGTCCACTAGTTGAAGACTCAAATGAACTTGATCATGCAATTATTACTGAGGAGTGAAGGTAACCCTTCGTCATCCCAACCACAGGCCTATTCAGCACCACAAATGCCACCACCATGGGAAGTTCCCCCACCTCAGCAACAACTACAACAACCCTATAATCACAAGGGATATGCCCAACAAAGAGGAAGACAAAAACTACCACCAAGAAGATTTTATCCACTTCCCGTATCGCAAAGTCAGCTACTACAACATTTACTCAAGGCATCCTTGATAGAGCGGAAGTCACTGAATCCTCCGAATGGGACACTCCCGCCTAAGTATGATGCAAATGCCAGGTGCAAGCATCATGCCAACTCTCTAGGACATACCCTTGAACGCTGTTGGAGTTTCAGATTTGATTGACAATGAGCAATTAACTTTTGAAGAAGATGGCCCATATATGGTGGAGTATCCCTCGCCCTGATTGGTGGATCACTAAAGAAGCTCATCCCTAGGATAATTAGGCTTTATCATGTGTAATTTCTTTCTTGCTAAGTGTTTTTGTTATAAACTTTGTACTCTGTGATCAGTAATTCAAGTAAATAACCATGCATGTTTTTGAAATTGATCCATTCCACAAATAATCAATGACTTTCTATTCTTCTTTTCTATCTTCCATTACACAACTTTAACAAACTTCGAAGGAGAATGATGAAAATACAAAATAACCGAATTTTGTTAACGTATGCTTTTTAATAGTAAATCTTAGCTGACGATGTAAGGAATTGTTTCACTTTCTAAATAGTAGAGAAATAAGGATTTAATCCTTAGTTAACCCCCTCGAGACATAAGTAGGACTTCTTTCTATTTTCTAAAAAAAACCCTTAATCTTAATCAAGGGCAAGGTAGATTTCAATTAATTCAATGATGCATTCAAATCCCAGAAGAATCGAAATGATCTAAGCAAAGGTCTAAGTATATCTATTTCCTCATCATTAAGGAAATGACCTAAGCAAAGGTTCAAGCGCGTCCTTTTCCTCGCGTTCAACATTTAAGATTGAGGAATCAACAAAAACAAAGTCCACGACATCTTTTTCCTCAATACATCAATCAAGATCGAGGAAACAATGAAGATGGAGCTAACAACAATCAGCATGAAAGTCACAAGTGTCAAAATCGAAAAGCAAAAAGAAGTTCAAATGAAAAAAAAAGCCCGCTAAGTCAAAAAAAACAAACAAACAAACTTGACTTAGGCAAAAGTTAGGGCATCCCGATGGACAAGAAATTCAAAAGATTTGGTCCATGCAAAATCAGGGATTAAAAACAAATAAATTAGAGAACAAACTTGTGAATTCCACCTAAATAATCATCAAGGCTTCTCATTAAAGTTTAGATCTCATCAAATCTTGGATCTTATCAATGTTTTTCATCGGCGCTGGGATCTTTATCTATACTTCTCATCATCTGTGCGACTATGAAATTTCTCTCGGGGATTAAACACATTTGTCGGATTAATTAAACTTAGGATTGGAGAACATCAAGGATAATGGGTGGGATAAATAAATTTTATCCTTATATCCTTTGTTTTTTAACCGTGAACCAGTCCATGTTACAACCTTCAAAAGTCCTAATTAAAGCTAGGTTCACTATGAAAGCATACCCAGCAAGATTTATGTTAAACTGACTCCTATATTTGTTAAAATTATTGCTAATTACTCTGCTTCTTTGAATCTCCATCTCTAATCATCCATTTCTATTCAAACTTCGATTTTGAAACTTGTATGTACATCACTAAGAATTACTTTTTCAAAATGTACAATTTCATCTACAAGTCAATACTTAACATCAAGGAGATTTAAAAAAAAAGGGGCCTGATCAAAGGCAACATTTCCAAGAAGCTTCTAACTAGGGGGCAAAGCATCTAGGAGGACCCCAATAAATAGGGGTAAATACTAATGATCATTCAATCAACTTAGATTAATTTTCAAAGCCTGTTCAATCAGGGGTATACCTTTCGAAGGAGCATTCCTTAATCAAGTGATATCACAACAGGATATGACTCGGTTTCCTCGTTTTAACAAACCTCTCAAGGCCTTGATAATCATGGGAAAACTTCCAAGATTCAAATGTTGGGGCAACACGTACCAAGTTGATCCTACTGCACGTAAGGTCCAAATTCCCCTTCAGGCAACTTCGAGTACAAACTTTTCAAGTTTCGAGTACTTAGGGAAATCTATGTCAAGTTCATGGTGAGGTCTAAGTTCTTTCCGAGGGTACTTACTCCAGATCCTGGAGATTAAGGGACACATCTTTCAAAATTTGAATGTTAGGGAAAACCAATGCGAGGCTCGGTCAAAAGGAGTTGATTTAAAATGGTTCATCAAAGCCAAACATTTTCAAAAGTATTTTAACCAGGGGCATAGTTCAAAATAGGGGGGTCATTCATATTATGATCAAACTATTTCCAAGCTCATATCAATGAAAATATTCTCCAAGACCCTACTGTAGCGGTAGAAATGTTGAGACTAAGCCATTGGATTGACTTAACTCGCACAGATGAAAAAAATTGCCACCGTGATTTATTGTTTCCAAAAGGAATGGGAAAAGAGCGAATAACCCAAAAAGAGGGGGAGAATCTAAGTTCAGGGGTTGGTTATTCAAAGGGAAGGTATTAGCACTCTAAACATCTACGGTACTCCGCAAGAACCTATTTGAAAATTTATGTATTTGACTATAATAGTTGTATAAAAAAATAGGTTGTGAGGATGAGAAAAGAAATATATTTTATAATTTTTGCACCCGCCATGGTTACGAACCTTTAGTGCCTACGTATTACCTTCTGTGCAATATGGGATCAGGGTACTCGTAGTTCACCTTTCAAAAATTTTAAAACACAAGTGTGTTGGTTAATTTTAAGAGATGAGACATTATTGTCATATCCGAGTGGAAGAACATACATACTATCCATGATTATGAGAAAGGAGAGTTTGCGCCATCTCAAAGTGGAGGATATGATTTGGATTTTAAAATCAATAAAGCCTCACTCAACACCCAAGTGGAAAATATCTCGCTTCACTACATATCATAGAAGTATAGTAGCTTGCATCACTACAAGGATTGACAAGAGTCTAGTCTTTTAAGAAAATTTTAAAGTAAAAATCCAAAATGGAAAAATGATTTGAATGAGATTGATTGAATTTTAGTCTTATCACAAAAAATGTCAAAGTATGATTAATTTGATTAAAATTTGATTAAGAAAATATTTTTGAAAATGCATGGATGTAAGTCCAAGTTTATTATGAAAGCGATTCAAATTTAGAAAACAAGAATAGTTTTGAAAAGGAGGGAGAAGATTTTTTGAAATTAAAGAAGGTGGGAGGAGATAAAGGGACTATCCTAAAGCATAAGGTAAAAGCTAAGGAAAAGAACCATCTAACGAACAAGAAGTTAACACTTGACATAATGAGTCAATGTAGAATTCCCATCCTTTGGATTGAAACCAAACAAGCAAAGATAATAAACCTCTTAAGAAAACCAAGCTTTAAATGCATTAAGTCTTCACAAAAATTTGACAGAGTAACAGTTGTATACAGATAAATTCCCAATCACAGACAAAGCATATAATCAGAATAACATGCACACAAAGAAAACAAACAACCCAATGTCTCGGGGATAAACCCCAAGAACTCCAGAAAAAATAGCAATAGAAGTTACAAGGTTCCAAGGTAGTCAAGATCTCTAATCCTAAGTCCAAGAAGTCCATAAGTCCATCATGCCAAGGATAGTAACCAAATAGTCCAAGTACATTAAAGTTTTTTATTGTTCAAGTTGGTTATTAGGTATCTTCCAAAAGAAAATGAAAGATCAAGTGAGCAAAAGAAAAATGACATAAAGATAAATGATCAAGTGAGCAAAGATGAAAATAACATGAAATGTAAATGCTAAAATAAATGGTGCATAAAAGTAAATGCATAAAGTAAAAGCATAAAACTAAAAGTTAATTGTTAATGAGTTAGAAATTAGAGGTTAGTTGAATGACCATCTTGAATCTTGAATTTGAAAACTCATTAAAAGATTGATAAAATTATAGCCTCTCAACAATAAGTTTCATTTGCTTTTTGTCAAGTATATCATTCATTTCAAAATCTCGAGGCAACAACAAATGATCAAATTAATGAAGGCTCATTAGAGGATTGATAAGACCAAAGGTTTCAAATTAAACATACTTGGGCTTGCAAATATAGCTTTGGGCCACGAATGATCATTTCTCGAATCGGGACAAAATTTAGCGCTATGTTAAGCAATCGTAAGTGGACTTATATAGAAGTCGCACCTATTTTGAGTATGGTCAATAGTAATCTATGTGCTATATGTTTGGAGAAATGATATGTAGATCATCCTCTAACAACATGTAGCACAAATAAGAAAGGGATACGATGAAGAGGGATGGGATGCATTGTATGAAATTAGGGTTTCAAATATCATCAACATCATTCATCCATTTTGGTTAATTTGGTTTCTCAACCTATAAACACCCAAGATCCAATGAGGTTGAAGAATTTTTCACCAAATGAAGTCCAAGTCATAACCAAAATAAAAAAAATTTAAATAAAACAATGTTTAAATGGTTAATAAAAGGAAAATGAATGGTAAAATACACAAAGTATATTAAAACACCAAATAAAAACCCTAAAAAATAGTCAGAGGTCAAACATGATTTAATAAAGGTTGACAAATTTTTAAAATTTTTTAAAAGTCAGAAACTATTTTTTTTTAAATTGAAGAAAATAAGCAAAAAAAACCAAAATTTGTGAAAAATAGCAAAATCAGAAATAAAAATAAAATGAGGCCACCAATATTTGTCAAGAGGTCATTAGATCCTTCCATAATTCTTTTAGAATTAAAAAAGATCAGAAAGTATTTTTAAAATAATTAAAATAAGGCAAACAATGCAAAAATTATGAAAAATATCAAAATAAAAAAAATTCACAAAGTCAGAAATAATTCAAAGTATTTTTGTATTTTTTTTCATAATTTTTGAATAAAAATAAGAGAGTTATGAAATTTTGAAATTAAAACAAATTTAAAACAATTTTTGTAAAAATAAATAAATCAGAAATAACCACACGTGTTGGATCTAGCTCACTTACACACGCTGGCAGATCTAATGGATTTGAGGTGAGGGAGCATCATGAACCCAAGTCAAGACGTGCGCATGTAACACAAAAGTCCAACCAATCAAAATAAAACAATTGGGTGAGCGTCATTGGTTGAAGAACTACACGTAGGTCATCTTCAACCTCCAGCCTCCTGCAAATAGGGCAAAACCGAGATCCTTGAATCTGTAAATTTACGCGTTCATATTGGTACCATTAAATGCATCTACTTGAGACGTTCACAACCATATGCTCGCGAAAAATTTATATAAAGCACAGCGTAGTCGATTTGGAAAAAACTAGAGATGTTTGAAAATGTTAAAATAAAAAATCAGAAACACCAAATGCATTAATTCACCAAAATTGAGTTAATAGGAAGCATCAGTGAATATCATAGACCATTCCAATAATTTGAGTTAGAAGATTTAGTGCCTTAAACTACCTGAACGAAGTCAGATGAACTTGCTCTGTAAATGGACTTGACTAGCACGATTAAGGGCACCTCAAGGCTTGATTCTTCTTCTGTTAGCTTCCGTGAAGTTCAAGGATGAAGGATCAATGAAGAAATTGGATTCAAAAGTGGAGGAAAAAAGGAATTCGAAATCTCATAAAAGTGATTTATGGAGGAAGTTTGACAGAGTGATTTTGGTTGTTCAAGCTTGACCAAATGAGAGGAGTGAGGTCCTCTATTAATAGGGAAGAGAATGGTGCAAAGAATTAAGAGGAAATTTGAAGTTTGGAGGGAAATAGGATGGAGCTCGAAAGTGAAAAATGTGTGACTCTGTGTGCATCAAAACTCAGTCAATTCCTGCGTTTTGATCCTTAATTCAACTTTTGGAACTTTGTTAAACATGTTTAAATCAAAAACGCGTGCTAATTTAGTGTTTATAAGCCACATTATGAATTTCAAATTCTGACATTGGAGAAAACTTCAGTTCCAATGTACCATCTTTGAATCCATGGTTTTCACATCTCAAGGGGTCTTAGGGCATAATTCTTGAAGCATTTGAAAGATAAGGTCACCATCTTTACAATTTTCCAAGATTGAGATCAATTGGATGCTTGAGCTAAGAGTTGTGATGAGTCAAACTTGAGAAAAAGATGCTGACTTTTTATACTTAGAAAAATTCTAAGTTTTTTCCTTAAAAGTGAACTATAATGTTTTGAGTTCAAAAAAGGTCTTCCTACAAAATTGAGCTTTGATCATTGATGCTAGCTTGAAATAGACTTCCCAAATTGCATTGTGAAACTTGAATCACTCAAAAATACCAAATATTGAAAAAGTTATGGCCTTGTGAAATTAGTGAAAATCCATGAGGTGACCTATAATCTTTTGAGTTATTAGGGCATATTTCACCCATTTCAAGTCTTGCACATAAAAGAAGAGTTGAATTTCACATCCTTAAGATCATTATGGAAAAATAATGGGATTAAGGAGATAAAATTGACCAAGTTATGATCTTTTGAAGTCACATAAGGGAATTTGATAGCCTATCTAGAGGACTTGTAATCATTCTCAATCATTAAGAATATTCCACACATAGTTTTATTGAAACTTTTGAAGTAATTTATTGATAACCCTTTATAGAGAAGTGTGATCGGTGGATCTGGAACTGACTGTTTAAAGCTGGTTCGCGAAATGTCGCGGAAGCAAGAGTCGCCACCGTCTTTTATTTTCTCCAAATGGAAAGGACAAAAGCACAGAAAAATTCCTTATAGAGATTGCTCTCGGTTCGGGAGGTAGATTATAGAAAGGGAAGGTGTTAGCACCCTTTCTATCCATGGTTATCCATAGGCTCTTAGATACTTGCTCATTTGTGTTTTCAAAATGGTTTGTTTGCTTTTCAATTGTGGGTGGGTTTGAAAAAGTTTCTTTGAAAGTTTCAGATCGACTCTTGTATCAGTCCTCAAGAGTGTTTGAAAAATTGTTTTGAAAGCTTTTTGAAAAGGTGTCGGTGTGAAAAGTGTTTTTGAATTTGTTTTTGAAATTAGAGCAAGTATCTACGAGTCGTCTACCTACCCTAAGGAATTCGTCTGTGTAAATGTCCTTTAAAGTAGTGCCATCCCACCATTGAGAGGTAGGTAGCACCACCGTTGGAGGTGTTCGGGTCAATTCGAGGTTCGGGACATGGTGATCACCAGAGCAATGGGAAGACACCTTAGAAGCTACCCTCATGCCAGGTTCCCGGATCATGAGGACTTACTAAGACATCCTCTACTCGACGATCACCTTTCGAGAGGCAAGGCAACAGTGAGGCGTACCCTAGGGGTGGTGTGTGCGATTCGTGTGTCGTTTTCATTTGTATTTGTCTTGTCATGTTATTGGTGTTCTATGCTTGTTTTTATTATGGCCATTCATTCTTGCATGCTTTGTTTAACAGTTAAAAGTTGCGAGGAAAAAATAAATCTAAAGCTATTACAAAGGCGCGGGTCCACATCGCCAAAATTATCCAGGACCCGATTTGACGGAAAAAATAAATAAAGTAAAAGAATTAAAAGTGCGAGAAGTGATTACAAGGCTTCGGGAGAGATACATAATTATTTAAATGACATAAAATAAATATGCGAAATTAAATCGAAACGAGGGCGTTGGACCCTTTTTGCAAAATATTAAAATTACATGAATTAATTAATTTAAGAAAAGAAATTGTTTTTTTTGGTTTTTTAGTATTTTTATGAATTTTAAGATTTAATAGAAAAAAGAAAGAATTAATTAAAATTTAAATGAGATGCAAACCCTAGTTCTAATTATTTTAATTTATTAAGAAAACATGAAACTTTAACCTAATTTAAGCCCTACTTAATTTACATGCAAATTTGATTATAAAAATAAATAAAATAAATAAATATTATTATGAGAAAGAAAAATTAAAAAAGGAATAAAAACATTAATTAAACCTATTTCTACATTTTTTATATTTTTATTATGAAAAGAATTAAAATTGCAACCTAAATTAAAACTAAATTTATTTACATACAATTTGTTTATGAAAATAATTAAAATAAAATACTTATTATATTTTTTCATCTTTTCGGATTTTTATGAGGTTTTTGTATTTTGTAAAAAAAATAATTAATTAAATTAAAATAATAAAGAAAATAAAATAACAATTAAAAATAAAACACAAAGAAAATATATAGAATTTGCAAACCAGGGGGGGTTCAGTCCCAAATTAGGAGGTATGGATCCAGTAATTTGGCCCAACAAGCTTCAGGTCCATTGACTTTTTTGAGTAACGTGTTAGCACTTTGACCTATGCTCATGGTATGCTTTCAATCTATGCCCTTGACTGGATCTCAGCGTGCACGTGGATGACTGGATGATGAAGTGTATGGTGCGTCTGCAGTATGGAAATTGCATAGGAACATATATGGCAAAATAATATGGGAAATTATACAGACCTGGGGTTCGAACCCAGGTCACTAGCATCACCAATCAACACCTGTGCCACTGAGCCACTACGCATGTATTTAATATATAATAGTTAACAAATATTATAAAAAGAAAGAAAAGTCTATGGTTGGAAAACGCGCGAAATTTAAACGTGCCAATCAACGTGTGACACGGCTTCATCGTCTTCACCATCCCTGAAACACAAAAAACAAAAGCAACGGTTTTCTATGTGTTTCGTTAGGTGGCTTTTGGAAAAATAGCGAATAGGTCTCAGGCATTCATAAATTGGGCGCGATAGGTGATTCTTCTTCGTCTCCATGCGCTGAATTGAATGGTCTTGGTCTGGAGGACCAATTTTTCTTTAACAAGAAACCCCCAACTTAGAACTCTGTAAACCCTAAAAGTTAAACATGGCATATTCGTGTATACAGCGTAATAATCAAATTAAATGCATTGGTTAGCTTCACAACATCATAATGAACATGAATCAATGAATAAATTTCACAAATAATGCGTGGACTATGATATACGATTATGAGTTTTTTTTTGTACAGTTTTGATTCAATATACCAGTTCTTCGTGCTTTGATGGTTGTCTTTGATTGGAACACGTTCAGGAGCCTCCAAGGAAGCTAATGGAATAGAGATTAGGTCTTGAATCGTCCTCAAAGGTGGTTTTCAGAATTGACTTTCTTAGAGAAAATTTCAAGTTTTCAATGGCCTCTTCTGAGCTGCTGCGTGTCTAGCATGATTAGGGTTGTGTTCTAGCATTTGTACTGAGTCCATTAGGTTAACAAAAAACAATCAAATCCATGGCATTCATTGTTTTTGAAAATTTGATTTCTTAAGATCTTTTTCATATCTTTTCCATGTGTTCTTGTGTCAATTATGATCAATTTGCTCCAAATCTTTCCTTATTGACTTAGGCACGAAATCTTGAGGCTGAAATGTGTACAAAAAGATTTGGAAACTTAGGTTAGTATTTTTCCTATATTTAATTTGATTTAAATGAATTAATATAAATAAAAATTCAAATAAATAAATAAAAAATGAGAAAATACTTCCCTTTGGGCCAAGTGGTCGTGCATGTGCTATGGATGATGAATCATGGAAGAAAAATGGGCCCATTAGCAATTTTAGGTCATTTGAAGTAGTGTTGACTTTTCAAGATATCCAAAAATTTCCCAACTTCCACAAGGCATAACTTGCTCAATTTTTAAGCTTTTCTCATGTTCTTGGACATTTTGGAAAGGTCTTTGAGTCCTCTAACCAATGTCTTTGGTCCCATGTCATTTTGATTTACCAATCTCAAGTTATGGCCTTTGACTTAAAGTCCCTTTTTGTTGACTTTTGAAAATGACCTATAATGTTGAAATTGATAACTTTTTGTGAGAGCATTTCTTGGACTTGAAGTATGAAGATTAGTTGTAGGAAATGTCTTTCTCTTCAAAATGAGCTTTGGATGGAATTTTTCTGATAATCCATGTGAAAGTTATGCCCTGGTCAATTTCAGTTGACTTTTTCAACTGTCCAAATAAGGAAACTTTTGCATCTTGATGATTTTCTGAGCCAAATTTTGAGAATCATGATCAAGCATTGATCAAATGATGTTTGTGGCTTCAAAATGATATGTTGACCAAAAATTTGAACTTTTGACTGTCAAATGACCATTTTGCCCCTACAGTTGACTGTAGTGCAATTTAGGGTTTTGACTGTGCAATTTTGTGCTGAATGCCTTGAAACTTGATATGAGGATGCTTGACCATATTTGTAGGCATGTGAGACTTGATTGGACCTTTGATAACTTCCTTTTCTTGATCAGAACACAAACCCTAGTTTTGACTGTATATGAGACCTTTTGACTGTGCAACCATTGGGGAATTTTGCAGCTTTGACTTGACAAATCTTGAAGAATATGGGAGGGCAAATTTTGGGGTACAACAGTTGCCCCTGTTCAATCTCCTTGGACCTGAGGATGCAGATTGGCTGACGTGCCTTTCGTAATCCGAGGGTAGAAGGTGATTGGACACTAGAGTGCCCAGAAATTTGCGCTCACATAGTGGCAGTGTGGTGGGAATGGGCTTATAGATGCCATTTAGAGGTTGCTGGATAGGATGATGGGCTTATAGATGCCATCTGGATGTTGATCGCGTAGGAGATTCCTTAGCGAGAACCTGCATACCTGCAAAAGAACGAATGAGTACCTGACACGTTGCAGGAGTTGATTTCAGCTGCTTGGTATAGATGTGTCCTGACTGGTTATAGGAGTTGAGTCTGGAGCTTCAAACGGCGATGAATGAACCAGGGATGGTTACTGTCTTAGCATGAATGGTAAGAGAACCTTGGGCGACTTTAACTTCAACAACGCTCGTTGAGAAAAATCTTGGGTGTCTTCTACTGGGAGAAGAATCAGGGAGATCTTAGGGTCGATCTGACTGAACCAGAGAAGGCCTTTGACTGAATAAGAATCAGGAAAATCTTAGGGTCGATTTAACTGAACCGGACAAGGTCTTGGAATATCTTCAACTAGATAAGCATCAGGGAGATCTTAGGGTCGATCTGACTGAACCAGAGAAGGCCTTTGACTGGATAAGCATCAGGAAAATCTTAGGGTCGATCTAACTGAACCAGGCAAGGTCTTGGAATATCTTCAACTAGATAAGCATCAGGGAGATCTTAGGGTCGATCTGACTGAACTAGAGAAGGCCTTTGACTGGATAAGCATCAGGAAAATCTTAGGGTCGATCTAACTGAACTGGGCAAGGTCTTGGAATATCTTCAACTGGATAAGCATCAGGGAGATCTTAGGGTCGATCTGACTGAACCAGAGAAGGCCTTTGACTGGATAAGCATCAGGAAAATCTTGGGGTCGATTTAACTGAACCGGTCTAGGTCTTGAAATATCTTCAACTGGATAAGCATCAGGGAGATCTTAGGGTCGATCTGACTGAACCAGAGAAGGCCTTTGACTGGATAAGCATCAGGAAAATCTTAGGGTCGATTTAACTGAACCGGACAAGGTCTTAAAATGTGATTGAGAATTTCAACTGCATCTTTCCTGCAAGGTAAAGGTCAGTCATATGCAATGCATGATATGGATCAAGCAATGATGTTCTCAATATAAATGAGACTTGTATGATATGATGTGTCTATGCATGTTATGATGATGTATGTGATGTTTTATGAATGTATGTTTTTGTCTAGGAAAGTAGATCCTTGACGGGTGCCGGGAAGTCATATCCTGGGCTGCTGTTGGAGAATAGATTTTGCTTCCGCTGGGAATGATAACTGCAAGAATACCGGTAGGAGAAGATGACTCCGTTGCGGAATAAACTTGGCAAATGGAAGATTCTGCGGGGGGAAAAGATACTCTAGCGACCATGCTGGGAAGCCATACTCTGTGGGGATAGAGATGCTTTGCTGAATTGTTGATAACTTGCTGGGGATAGGAAGACTTTGTCGACGACGCTCTTTCCGTGACTTTTGGCTGAGGATAACCCAGTTATATCCTGTTAGGGAAATAACTTCTTTTAATAAAGCCGGGAGACGCGTTCGTGCTCTGCGAGGATAAGCTTCCAGAATCTACTGAGGATAAGCTTACTGTTTGGGGAGACGACTTCCAACTTTTCGGGGGAAACTGATTTGGACTTTCCTGGGGAAGTTTTGATATGCTGGGGAAGTGATTCCTTTGAATGCTGATATGCCGCTGGGGAACAATCTTCAGGCCAAGACTGCCGGGGGTGCTTGTATTGCTGCTGGGGAAGTATTGAGATCTACGGGAGGATACTCAATTTCCTTGAGACTTGATACCTCTGCTTGGAGAAGAGTGTACTGGCTGCTGACTCTCTGGGGAATTGAGATGTACTGGTTATGTTCTTTAGCTGAACCTACCTTGGTACCTTGGAGGATAGAACAATTAGATTGCTTGGGCAACTCATTATTGCCCCTGTTTCTAGTGTTACCTGTAATTATTTCCTTTGTTTCGTATGCAAATATTTATGAGTTAGCAAATTATTGTCAATGCATATATCACAAATTGAACCTTGGACGTTCTTCGTAAAACAAAACAGAAAAAGAAAAACACTTGGCACGTTTAATTGAAAATATATTTGTATTGATTTTTGAATGGCCTGAAAATAGGCGTTTTGTGTACAAGAGGCTGACGTCCTAGTAAGAGGGCGCCGCCGAACAAAAGAGTTTATACAAATTTTGTACAAAAGAAAATAAAACAGCTGTGTGAAATGAATGATCCCACTGGGTTTCAATTCTGCTATTGCCTTTATAACTTCGAGCGTCTCATCACTTGATGACCTTGGTTGAAGGTGAAGCTGACTGATCGATGCCGTCTGAACTTGATGTAGATGCCGGATTCTGGATGCAAAGTGATCCAATGAGACATAGTATTACGCTTTTATCCCTAATTTTTGCCTGGACCGCCCTTTCGGGTTTTCGGTCCACCGGGATACCCATTTTTGCCCAAGCCGCCTTTTCAGGTTTTCGACTTGCCGGGTGTACAAATTTTTTCATTTCATCCCTTCATTTTGCCCGAACCCTTTTGGTTCGACGGGAAGCCCTAATTTTTGCCTAGGCATGTCAGCCTAGCGGGTCTTTTTTCATGCGTAGTATTTTTTTACTATGTCTGCATTGGCGGGGTGAGGAAGGTCGTCACCATCCATGTTGGTCAATATCATTGCTCCTCCTGAGAACACATGTTTAACCACAAATGGCCCTTCGTACGTAGGGGTCCATTTGCCCCTTGGATCACTCTGAGGAAGGATGATTCTCTTGATCACCAGATCCCCAACTTGATATTCCTGTGGTCTGACTTTTTTGTTAAATGCCCTGATCATCCGTTTCTGATACGTCTGACCATGACAGATAGCAGCAAGTCTCTTTTTGTCAATGAGGTTGAGTTGATCAAGTCGTGTCTGGATCCAATCATCTTCGTTCAGATTTGCATCCTTCATTATCCGGAGAGAGGGTATTTGCACTTCGATTGGCAAGACTGCCTCCATACCATAAACCAGAGAGAAAGGAGTTGCCCCGGTTGACGTCCTAGCTGAGGTACGGTACCCATGTAGAGCGAACGGTAACATCTCGTGCCAATCCTTGTACGTCACTGTCATTTTCTGCACGATTTTCTTGATGTTTTTGTTTGCCGCTTCTACAGCCCCATTCATCTTCGGTCTGTAAGGAGAAGAATTGTGGTGCTGTATCTTGAACTGTTCGCAGAGCTCAGCAATCATCTTATTGTTCAGATTGGTACCGTTGTCTGTAATAATCCGCTCGGGGACGCCGTACCGACAGATCAGATTGTGCCGAATGAACCGTGCCACCACAGTCTTGGTTACCGTAGCATAGGATGCTGCCTCAACCCACTTCGTAAAATAATCAATCGCTACCAGGATGAAGCGATGTCCATTAGATGCCGTAGGTTTAATCTCGCCGATCATGTCTATGCCCCATATTGCAAACGGCCAAGGCGCAGTCAGAACATTCAGGGGAACCGGAGGAACATGCACCTTGTCTGCATAGATCTGGCACTTGTGGCATGTCCTAGAATGTTGGTAACAATCAGCTTCCATTGTGGACCAGTAATATCCTGCCCGTAGGATTTTCTTAGCCATTGTATGTCCACTGGAATGCGTACCAAAGGTCCCTTCATGTAGCTCTTCCATGATTCTTTCTGCTTCAGTCTTATCCACACAACGCAGTAAGGTTGAATCATGGTTTCGCTTGTACAGGATGCCGTTGCTTAGGAAGAACTTGGCTGCAAACCTCCTCAGGAATTTCTTATCATTGACAGAGGCCCCTTCTGGGTATTCCTGAGTTTCCAAGTATCTCTTCACTTCGTGGTACCAAGGCTTCTCAATCACCAATTCTGTCTCAAGATCGCAACAGTATGCCGGTTCGTCCAGTTTCCAGATGATGATCCGGGGAGCCTCATTGTCCCATTTGACCTTAAACATTGAAGACATTGTAGCTAACGCGTCCGCCAGCTGATTCTCTTCTCTTGGAAAGTGTTCGAAGGTTATCTCTGTGAAGTGGGGAATCAAGGTCAACACACATTCTCGGTAAGGGATCAGGTTTGGATGTTTCGTATCCCACTCTCCTTTGATCTGATTGATCACAAGAGCGGAATCTCCGAAGACACTTAGAAATTTGATCCTTAGATCAATCGCGGCTTGAAGACCCATGATGCACGCCTCATACTCCGCCATGTTGTTGGTACAGTTGAAACACAGCCGGGCAGTGAGCGGAGTATGAGTACCTTGAGGAGATATGATGATGGCGCCGATACCATTTCCCAAAGCATTGGAGGCTCCGTCAAAGTGCATAGACCATCGGGATCCTGGTCCAGGTCCTTCATCCGGTCCAGGTACTTCACAATCAGTTACTATCATAATGCTTTCATCTGGAAACTCGAAGTTCATTGATTGATAGTCATCTACAGCTTGATGTGCCAGGTGGTCTGCCAATACACTTCCCTTGATGGCTTTCTGGGTTGTATACTGAATGTCGTATTCCGTCAAGATCATTTGCCATCTTGCAATTCTCCCAGACAGAGCAGGCTTTTCAAATATGTACTTTATAGGATCCATCTTTGAGATCAACAAGGTAGTGTGAGTCAGCATATACTGTCTCAGCCGGTGAGCAGCCCATACCAAAGCGCATCAAGTTTTCTCAAGCAGTGAGTATCGGGTCTCACAGTCGGTAAACTTTTTGCTAAGGTAATAAATGGCATGCTCTTTTCGGCCAGACTCGTCATGCTGCCCCAGCACACACCCCATTGATTTGTCCAGCACTGTCAGATATAGTATCAAAGGTCTCCCTTCAACCGGTGGCATAAGGATAGGTGGTTCTTGGAGATACTCTTTGATTCTGTCAAAAGCAGCCTGACATTCATCGTTCCAACGTACTACCTGATCTTTCTTCAGCAGCTTGAAGATTGGCTCACAGGTAGCAGTCAAATGAGAGATGAAGCGAGCAATGTAATTCAGGCGTCCTAAAAAGCCTCTGACTTCCTTCTCTATCCTAGGAACTGGCATCTCTTGAATAGCTTTAACCTTAGCAGGGTCCACTTGAATACCTTTATCACTGACCACGAAGCCTAGTAATTTTCCAGATCTTACCCCGAAGGTGCACTTGTTCGGGTTCAATCTTAGCTTGTACAGTTTCAACCGGTCAAACAACTTCTGCAGATGATCTAGATGCTCTTCCTCGGTTTGGGACCTTGCGATCATGTCGTCCACATATACCTCTATCTCGTGATGGATCATGTCATGAAATAAGGCAACCATGGCACGTTGGTAGGTTGCCCCAGCGTTCTTTAATCCAAATGGCATGACCTTGTAACAGAAGGTGCCCCACTGAGTAACAAATGTAGTCTTTTCCATGTCTTCAGGTGCCATCTTGATCTGATTGTAACCTGAAAAGCCATCCATGAAAGAGAATACCCTGTGCTGAGCTGTATTATCAACAAGGACATCAATGTGAGGTAAGGGGAAGTCATCTTTGGGGCTGGCCCTGTTCAGATCCCTGTAGTCGACACACATTCTGACCTTACCGTCCTTCTTCGGTACCGGCACCACATTAGCAACCCACTGAGGGTAAGAAGTCACTGCAAGGAACCCGGCGTCAAACTGTTTCATGACCTCGGCTTTAATCTTTTCGGACATCTCTGGACGCATCCGATGGACCTTTTGCTTAACTGGAGGGCAGTCTTCCTTAGTTGGCAAATGATGGACCACAATATCGGTATCCAACCCGGGCATGTCTTCGTAGGACCAGGAAAAGATCTCCATATAATCATGTAACATCTTGGTTAACCGTTGTTTCACGCTGAGCTCTAGGTTGGCACCAATCTTTACCTCTTTCCTGTCTGCCTCAGTACCCAAGTTTATGGTTTCCACTGGCTCTTCATGGGGTTGAATTGCCCTCTCTTCCTGAAGCAACAGTCTTGCAAGCTCGCCAGGCACTTCGCAATCATCTTCACCTTCGTCTTCGGCTAAGTTGATCGGATTTTCGAAGTCATAATTGGCAGTAGCAGAGTTGTTATCAGTGAGATCCAGAGTGGATTGAAACCTGTATGAGTGAGTGTGTGTGTAAATACAGCTGTTTTGAAATATATGTAAAGGAAAGAAAGACAGAAAAGGAGCACAATATTTGTAATGCGAAAATACGTCCAAGATTTCCATTCATGATATATGAAATGACAATTTATATGCCCTCACAAATAGAACCACGGTGCCTCGGGTAAGACACCGGGCCATAGAGTTTATTATTGTTTATTACAAAATAACGAAACAAAGAAATTTATTACTGCGTCACAAAGGTAACAGGAGTATGGTCTTTAGCAATCCAATTGTTCAATCCGCCTTCGGTCGTCGGATAGATCCAGCTATTAAATTCCGCTTCATCCGCTTCATGGTCTTCCCCAACAGCATTCACTCCTGAACTTTTAATAAATACCGGAGGTCTTCCGATCTTCGCTTTCCTCATAGCTTTCTGACCTTCTGTGGTAAAACCCAACCCAAGTTTATCAGTCTTCTGAGTAAAGTCTGGGAGCCTGCCCCAGTTGGCATTTTCACTCTTCTGCACCACAGCCCGGGCATCCTTTAGGGAAGCCATCTTCAAAGGACCAATTTCTTCTGCTGTTTCTGACGCTGCTGTAATTGGAAGCACCTCCTCGAAATGCTGAAAGGGGGTTTCAATAAACTCCCCATCCATCTCAATGTACCTGAAGGAGTTTATGTGGCTCACCATATATTCTTCCTCTCCTTGCACAGTGACAATCTTCCCTCTGACGGGGTACTTCAGCTTCTGATGCAAGGTAGAGGTCACTGCCCCAGCCTTATGTATCCAAGGTCGACCCAGTAGACAAGAGTAAGATGGACGGATATCCATCACATAAAAAGTGGAGTCGAACACCTGAGAGCCCACACGAATCGGAATGTCAACCTCTCCATGAACCATCCTCTTTGAACCATCAAAGGCCCTGACGATGATATTGCTGGGTTTTAATTCCAGACCTTCACAATCTAAACGGTCCAAAGCCTTCTTGGGTAGCACATTCAAAGAAGACCCCGTGTCCAGCAGCACATGTGCCAAGGTAGTGCCCCTGCATTCAATAGAGACATGCAGAGCATCATTATGGTCTCTTCCCTTTGCGGTCAAGTCAGCATCTGAGAAACCCAAGCCATTGTCTGCCGTCAAATTTGCTACGCAATCAGTGAACTGGACTGCAAAGGTTTCATGTGGCACATGGGCCGTCTTGAGGAACGAGATTAGGGCCTTAGCATGGGCCTCGGAGCACAGCAATAAAGAGAGCATGGAGATCTTGGAGGGCGTGTGCCCCAGCTGTTCCACAACATTAAAATCGCTCTTCTTTATAATCTTCAGAATCTCCTCCATCTCTTGTTGGGAGGCCTCAGCAGTTATCGGTACAGGTGCCTCCACTTGGGCAGGCTCAACTTCAACTCCTTTGCCCCGAGCATTGGATGACTCGGCAGCAGGAGAAACAATTGGATCAGCAGCAGGAACAGGTGCACTTGCGGGGGTTATGAGAAGCGGTCTTCGGGCAGCGGGCGGTGCAATGTCAGGCGAGAAGAGCCTGCCACTGCGGGTAACCTTGGCTGGGCCAGTGATGTCACAAATGCTGGCGCCAGCGTTGAGCTCTTGTTTAATCCCATTTACATATACGTCTGCCCCATAGTGCCAAGGGACAGCTTTATCAGATACATAGGGCAGGGGCCCTGGAACAGTGATAATAATAGGTGCAACGGTCATGATTTGAACGGGCTTCTCCGGGAGAGCCGGGATTGGACTATTGAAGATAGTCACCACAGAAACTTCTTCCATCGGAACCAACTGAACAGCAGACTTCTTAAACAGAATCTCCTTGCTATCCATTAGGCTTTGGATGCCTAATTTTAGCAAGGGACAACCAGATAGGGACACAGCACAGAACAGGCAACCCTCACTGCAACCCGGAAATAAACCGGCCAGCAGCAGGTTCTTTTTGACAGTCTTCAGAGGAGTGGCTAGATCATCCACAGAAATGGCATAAACATCTTCATCTACAGCATTTACCCCATGCTGAGGCATAGGAGCAGTAACTACATTCGGCTTCGCCGGCGCTTCGAACTGTATCTCCTTTGCGTCGATAAGGTCTTGCACCTTATTCTTTAACGCCCAACAGTCATCAGTAGAATGCCCCGGGCTATCTGAATGGTAGGCACAACGAGCATTCGGGTTGTACTTAGGAGATGCAGTATTGGGGAACTTCGGCGCCTCCCTGACAGTCACTAAATTGGTTGAGAGCAACTGTGGCAGGATCTGCGACAAAGTCATGCTTAAGCAGGTGAATTCTCTCCGGGGTCTTTCAACCTTCTGAGGATTGTTTGGCCGGGGAGCGGCAACAGGCTTAGCAATCATTACCGCACCGACAGATTGGCGGTGCTCATGTCTCTCTGATTTCCTGGAACCATATACGACACTAGACTCCTTCTTGAATGGTTTCTTTTCCGAACTAGACGATGCACCCTTCGCAATCTTCCCAGACTTTAACCCAGCTTCAATCCTCTCTCCAGTCAAGATCAAATCAGTGAAACCAGCAGAAGAATTCCCAATGAGATGGTTGAAAAATGGCCCAGATAGGGTCCCCAAGAACATGTCTACCAACTCCCGATCAGTCAATGGTGGCTGCACCCTGCCAGCCAGGTCTCTCCACTTCTGAGCGTACTCCTTAAAACCTTCGCTTGCACCTAACGACATACCCTGGAGTTGGGTACGTGTGGGGGCAAGGTCTGTATTATATTGATATTGCTTGTAGAAAGCAGTAGCCAACTCCTCCCAGTTACGAACCTTGGTCCCATCCAGCTGATAGAACCATTCGAGATGAGTCCCTGAAAGACTCTCCTGGAAAAAGTGGATCCATAAATTCTTATCCGCAGAGTACGGCTGAATTTTTCGAACATAGGACCTCAGGTGCAGCTTGGGACAAGACGCCCCGTCATACTTAGAGAAGGATGGTGCTTTGAACTTGTGAGGGATAATCACACCAGTTGACAAACCCAGATCTCCGAAATCCAGCCCAGGTACCTGTTGAACCTCCATAGCCTTCAATCTGTCCTCCAGTTGCTTATATCTGTCGTCTGCAGGAGGGTACTGCTCTTCATCAAAATCTGTCTCGTTGTCGGAGACTACTGGAGTAGGAACCTTTGCTTCTGCCTGAGAAGGACTCTTGCCAACAGAAGAACCAGCCTCTTCATGCTGCAGAGTATTGCCAAACCTTCGGCCCGAGTTGAACAGAACAGTTCTTCTCTTCTTCTTCTTCTCCTTCTTCAGGAGCATAGCCTTCAGTTCTTCTTGGCCCTGGGCCAAACCCTTGATTAATTCCTGGAATTGTGCATTATGCACCTGGAGAGCCTTGATTGATGTCTCAGTTGATGCATATTCGGGATTCATTATGCTGAAATAAACAGCGAAGAACTGTAAGCAACCTGAAAAGGGGAAAAACCTGCTATGCACATGATGTATGAAATGTGTATGATTTATGTTTTCAAAGACAATCGGGAGTCAACTTTGTAAACAAAAAGGAACACACTTCATTAGATTCAACTTTGCAACTGAAATTATTCAACAAGCTGCCCTTAGGAGTTACATGAAAGGAAATACTGGAAAGGAAATAAAACTGTAAAAGCACATCTGGGGCTCCTTATTGATCCCATGGTCTCCTCTTCTCAGTACGGATGTAGGCATTCAGAGCTCTCTCATTCTCCAACTGCTTGGTCAGCTTCTGGATCTTTGATTCCTGCTCGTTGAACTTTTCCCGGTAGGAATCCCGATCTTCTCGTAGTTGCGACCAAGATCTCTTCAATGTCTCATAATCAGTAGGTATCTGAGGAGGAAGGACAGTTGGAGTAACACCATCTTTGTCAGGATACTCAAGAATGACAGGTCTGACAGCTTCATACGGCATACCTAACTTCTGAGCACGGTGCGAACCCATTTGTAGTAGGCTTCCATAGGTAAAGAAGTCTTTGGCCCTAACTCCTGTGGGTCAGCTTTATGAACTTTGTCCCAAGCCTTGATGAACCTACGACGTAGCTCGTCACTATCCACCTGAAACTCGAAACTGATGTGAGGCACCAACATCTCATGGGGGCCTGCTCTTCTTGCTCTCCCAAACTGACGGAGTGCTAGACATGGATTGTAAGAGATCCCTCCTTGAGTACCAATCAGAGGAACATTAGGATACTCCCCGCATCGATCAATAATAGCTATCTCATCCAGACCTCTGCAAGTCCAAATGATGTCTTTATCGGTGAGAGACATTAACCTATGAGCCCAACCTCTTCCTTCTTGATTCTTCAGTACGAACTTAGGGAGGTGCGAAATAAACCACCTCACCAACAAAGGGATACAACACCATAGGGTTCCTCGTCTTCGGGTAGTACGAGCATGAAGTTGTTGCAAGATGTCACCCAAGAGAGCGGGCACAGGATTCTGAGACATAAAGATCCTTATGGCAGTGACATTGATGAAGTTGTCAGGATTAGGAAACAGGACTAACCCATAGATTAGGAGAGCCAAGATGTCTTCATATGCCCTAAAGTCCAGGTCATTCCAGAAACTGTTAGCTTTACCAATCAGAAACTTGGCCAAGAAACCCTTAACTCCGCTTCTAGTCACCCAGTTGTCTGTTACCTCTTGATGGGTCAAAGGAAGAGCTGCAGCAATGTCCTCAAGCCTGAGGGTCTTTTCCCAACCAGTAAAGGGAGTATGATCCAAGATAGGGATACCAAGCAAATCAGAGAACTCTTCCAGGGTAGGGACCAACTGGAAGTCTTGAAATGTGAAGCACTGGTACAGAGGGTCATAGAACTGGGTCAGAACACTCATCAACTGCTGATCCCGCTTTGCAGTGACTAAACTGAGAAGAGAACCATGCCTCTGAATGAAGGAAGTGGTATTTGGAATTCTGCTAACCAACTCATCAAGCAACTCAGGTGAACGAACAAAGTTGAACCGGATAGTATTCCTTCGCACGGGCATCATAATGTCCTACAAAACAGAGCAAAGGTGAAACCCTCTTGTCTTTGAAATGGTCAGTCCTTATGCAGGATGCATGCAATGCTCATGATGCTATGATGTTATGATAAAGCACACCACATACAGATACAAAGGCAAACATGGTAAGGCACACAAGTCACACAAGGCAAGCCCCTAAAGTTTAGGCCAGCATGAGGTCTAGGTACTACCCTCTTTCAGTTTGTTGGTTCATACCTGTCCTAATCAAAAGTAACCGGGTTCTTAGAGGATCCCAATATCATTGACTACCCTCAATCGGTCATAACTCCAGCATCGCAATCTTTTCTTGCGGCCAGAACCATCACGAGAGTTTAGCCTCAATGGGCGTAGCATACTGCTACAATTCTAAAGGCCAAGTTGTGTCAATTAAGGTTCTAAGGTTGTTGGTGCTTAATGACTCCTTAGAAGACCCATATTCTCCTCGTTGCAACACAAGGGATATCGGTACAGACCAAGGTGCCACACCAACGTAGCCACTGCTTCACCTGTGTCGGTCTACGCCGGACAGGTCCCTCACAGCTTATGCTACCTAAACAGGGTATCCCCAGATCCGGGTTAGGATCTATGTATCTCCGATGCAACCCACATAGTAAAGCAAGCAAATCAATACAAGTGAAAACACAGTTATGAACTAGCCTTAAGGTACACCTCACTTTATAGTTTTATCCCCAGCAGAGTCGCCAGTTCTGTGATCGGTGGATCTGGAACTGACTGTTTAAAGCTGGTTCGCGAAATGTCGCGGAAGCAAGAGTCGCCACCGTCTTTTATTTTCTCCAAATGGAAAGGACAAAAGCACAAAAAAATTCCTTATAGAGATTGCTCTCGGTTCAGGAGGTAGATTATAGAAAGGGAAGGTGTTAGCACCCTTTCTATCCATGGTTATCCATGGGCTCTTAGATACTTGCTCATTTGTGTTTTCAAAATGGTTTGTTTGCTTTTCAATTGTGGGTGGGTTTGAAAAAGTTTCTTTGAAAGTTTCAGATCGACTCTTGTATCAGTCCTCAAGAGTGTTTGAAAAATTGTTTTGAAAGCTTTTTGAAAAGGTGTCGGTGTGAAAAGTGTTTTTGAATTTGTTTTTGAAATTAGAGCAAGT
This sequence comes from Vicia faba, assembly GCA_948472305.1. Taxonomy (NCBI): domain Eukaryota; kingdom Viridiplantae; phylum Streptophyta; class Magnoliopsida; order Fabales; family Fabaceae; genus Vicia; species Vicia faba. The sequence continues at coordinate 353,572,369 of OX451735.1, forward strand.
ATCTACGAGTCGTCTACCTACCCTAAGGAATTCGTCTGTGTAAATGTCCTTTAAAGTAGTGCCATCCCACCATTGAGAGGTAGGTAGCACCACCGTTGGAGGTGTTCGGGTCAATTCGAGGTTCGGGACATGGTGATCACCAGAGCAATGGGAAGACACCTTAGAAGCTACCCTCATGCCAGGTTCCTGGATCATGAGGACTTACTAAGACATCCTCTACTCGACGATCACCTTTCGAGAGGCAAGGCAACAGTGAGGCGTACCCTAGGGGTGGTGTGTGCGATTCGTGTGTCGTTTTCATTTGTATTTGTCTTGTCATGTTATTGGTGTTCTACGCTTGTTTTTATTATGGCCATTCATTCTTGCATGCTTTGTTTAACAGTTAAAAGTTGCGAGGAAAAAATAAATCTAAAGCTATTACAAAGGCGCGGGTCCATATCGCCAAAATTATCCAGGACCCGATTTGACGGAAAAAATAAATAAAGTAAAAGAATTAAAAGTGCGAGAAGGGATTACAAGGCTTCGGGAGAGATACATAATTATTTAAATGACATAAAATAAATATGCGAAATTAAATCGAAACGAGGGCGTTGGACCCTTTTTGCAAAATATTAAAATTACATGAATTAATTAATTTAAGAAAAGAAATTGTTTTTTTTTTGTTTTTTAGTATTTTTATGAATTTTAAGATTTAATAGAAAAAAGAAAGAATTAATTAAAATTTAAATGAGATGCAAACCCTAGTTCTAATTATTTTAATTTATTAAGAAAACATGAAACTTTAACCTAATTTAAGCCCTACTTAATTTACATGCAAATTTGATTATAAAAATAAATAAAATAAATAAATATTATTATGAGAAAGAAAAATTAAAAAAGGAATAAAAACATTAATTAAACCTATTTCTACATTTTTTATATTTTTATTATGAAAAGAATTAAAATTGCAACCTAAATTAAAACTAAATTTATTTACATACAATTTGTTTATGAAAATAATTAAAATAAAATACTTATTATATTTTTTCATCTTTTCGGATTTTTATGAGGTTTTTGTATTTTGTAAAAAAAATAATTAATTAAATTAAAACAATAAAGAAAATAAAATAACAATTAAAAATAAAACACAAAGAAAATATATAGAATTTGCAAACCAGGGGGGGTTCAGTCCCAAATTAGGAGGTATGGATCCAGTAATTTGGCCCAACAAGCTTGAGGTCCATTGACTTTTTTGAGTAACGTGTTAGCACTTTGACCTATGCTCATGGTATGCTTTCAATCTATGCCCTTGACTGGATCTCAGCGTGCACGTGGATGACTGGATGATGAAGTGTATGGTGCGTCTGCAGTATGGAAATTGCATAGGAACATATATGGCAAAATAATATGGGAAATTATACAGACCTGGGGTTCGAACCCAGGTCACTAGCATCACCAATCAACACCTGTGCCACTGAGCCACTACGCATGTATTTAATATATAATAGTTAACAAATATTATAAAAAGAAAGAAAAGTCTAAGGTTGGAAAACGCGCGAAATTTAAACGTGCCAATCAACGTGTGACACGGCTTCATCGTCTTCACCATCCCTGAAACACAAAAAACAAAAGCAACGGTTTTCTATGTGTTTCGTTAGGTGGCTTTTGGAAAAATAGCGAATAGGTCTCAGGCATTCATAAATTGGGCGCGATAGGTGATTCTTCTTCGTCTCCATGCGCTGAATTGAATGGTCTTGGTCTGGAGGACCAATTTTTCTTTAACAAGAAACCCCCAACTTAGAACTCTGTAAACCCTAAAAGTTAAACATGGCATATTCGTGTATACAGCGTAATAATCAAATTAAATGCATTGGTTAGCTTCACAACATCATAATGAACATGAATCAATGAATAAATTTCACAAATAATGCGTGGACTATGATATACGATTATGAGTTTTTTTTTGTACAGTTTTGATTCAATATACCAGTTCTTCGTGCTTTGATGGTTGTCTTTGATTGGAACACGTTCAGGAGCCTCCAAGGAAGCTAATGGAATAGAGATTAGGTCTTGAATCGTCCTCAAAGGTGGTTTTCAGAATTGACTTTCTTAGAGAAAATTTCAAGTTTTCAATGGCCTCTTCTGAGCTGCTGCGTGTCTAGCATGATTAGGGTTGTGTTCTAGCATTTGTACTGAGTCCATTAGGTTAACAAAAAACAATCAAATCCATGGCATTCATTGTTTTTGAAAATTTGATTTCTTAAGATCTTTTTCATATCTTTTCCATGTGTTCTTGTGTCAATTATGATCAATTTGCTCCAAATCTTTCCTTATTGACTTAGGCACGAAATCTTGAGGCTGAAATGTGTACAAAAAGATTTGGAAACTTAGGTTAGTATTTTTCCTATATTTAATTTGATTTAAATGAATTAATATAAATAAAAATTCAAATAAATAAATAAAAAATGAGAAAATACTTCCCTTTGGGCCAAGTGGTCGTGCATGTGCTATGGATGATGAATCATGGAAGAAAAATGGGCCCATTAGCAATTTTAGGTCATTTGAAGTAGTGTTGACTTTTCAAGATATCCAAAAATTTCCCAACTTCCACAAGGCATAACTTGCTCAATTTTTAAGATTTTCTCATGTTCTTGGACATTTTGGAAAGGTCTTTGAGTCCTCTAACCAATGTCTTTGGTCCCATGTCATTTTGATTTACCAATCTCAAGTTATGGCCTTTGACTTAAAGTCCCTTTTTGTTGACTTTTGAAAATGACCTATAATGTTGAAATTGATAACTTTTTGTGAGAGCATTTCTTGGACTTGAAGTATGAAGATGAGTTGTAGGAAATGTCTTTCTCTTCAAAATGAGCTTTGGATGGAATTTTTCTGATAATCCATGTGAAAGTTATGCCCTGGTCAATTTCAGTTGACTTTTTCAACTGTCCAAATAAGGAAACTTTTGCATCTTGATGATTTTCTGAGCCAAATTTTGAGAATCATGATCAAGCATTTATAAAATGATGTTTGTGGCTTCAAAATGATATGTTGACCAAAAATTTGAACTTTTGACTGTCAAATGACCATTTTGCCCCTACAGTTGACTGTAGTGCAATTTAGGGTTTTGACTGTGCAATTTTGTGCTGAATGCCTTGAAACTTGATATGAGGATGCTTGACCATATTTGTAGGCATGTGAGACTTGATTGGACCTTTGATAACTTCCTTTTCTTGATCAGAACACAAACCCTAGTTTTGACTGTATAGGAGACCTTTTGACTGTGCAACCATTGGGGAATTTTGCAGCTTTGACTTGACAAATCTTGAAGAATATGGGAGGGCAAATTTTGGGGTACAACAAGAAGCATATATTTGGAATCACTCAAAAATCTCAAAAGATGAACAAGATATATCCCTTAGAAGTTCAAAACCCTAGCTCATAAAGCACAAAAATAACTTGGAAACCCCTTTCAATTTTGATAATCCTTCTTGCACAATAACTTTTGCCACGTGAATAGAAGTTGTTGTGGATGATAATAAGAAACCATAGAAACAATAACCAATTTCAAATATTAATAATTGAAAGAGTTATACACTTGTGATCAAGGAATCAAGAACTTGTCCAATTAGGTCAAACTTCATCAATCAACCCTTGTATCTTTTGACTTTCTTTGACAAATTATGGAATGATGAATCATAGTAGACCTTTCCATGATATTACTTTAAATAATCTTAAATGATGAAGCTTTAATCTCAATGAATATTTTTTGAAGAAGGCATGGAAATAAACTCATGAACCTATAAATCAACCTGATGAAATGTGTTGTGCCATCACCTATAGTATCATCAATTAGAGCAAACATTCATCACACTTGTTAGTTAAAAGTTAATCTATACAAAACATATATGATCACAATATACAATTCAAAGTGTTTGGTGATTCCTCATGAGCAAACCTAAAGATAGGGAGAAGTACCAAACCCTAGTGTGATCTTGATATGATTGAGTTGATATGAGATGATAGAGGAATCATAGGGGCAAAAATTAGGGTACAACACCTACTAGCAAATTAGGGAAAAATGGTCGGCATAGAGGCAAGATCTCCGCGTATTTTCATAATCTCTAGTGGATCTTTCTCCTACATCAGCAATCTTTGAGTTCAAATCGAGTATCGAGAAATCATGATAGCATAACATTCAACCATCATGTGATAAGAAACCTTGTTGCATAGGCAAGCCTCTATGCTTTAATCATCCATGAACCATCACAGGGGAACCATTCAGAAAAAAACCATTCGAGTCACAATCATAAAGCGTAAGGCTGCATAAATCATGCATTTGGGCTCCTCGATCCAGAATCAAGCTATACTTATCATCTCATCTATCTGACGAAGTACGACAACATGGGTCGAGCATATCTCAAAAAGCTCAATTATGCATTCGTATTTCAAAGTCCAACATCCATTTACACATATCCAAGTTACTCATTACCTACATCAATCAATCATTACATTTCACACATAAATCAAATATACATGCATGACATAAAGCATGTTGCATATGATTACCATTGTCGATCAAATTACCAATTCTATATTGAATCTTAGCAGTAGATTCCCCTGGTTAATCTCGACGTTTGATTATCCATAATACCTTAGCAAAAGGTAATTCTACAGAGTCTCAGTAGAAGATTCCTCTAGTTGATCTCGGCAGTCGATTACCCAGAAGACCTCGACAGAAGGTAATTTACAATCGAATCTCGACAGTAGATTCCCCTGGTTAATCTCGACAATTTATTTTCCAGAAGACCTCGGCAGAAGGTAGTTCACATCGAATCTTTGTAGAAGATTCCCCTGGTTGATCTCGGCATATGATTTTCCAGAAGACCTCGGTAAAAGGTAGTTCACATTAAATCTCGACAGAAGATTCCCATGGTTAATCTCGGTAGATGATTATCCAGAAGACCTCGACAGAAGGTAGTTCACAATCGAATCTCAGTAGTAGATTCCCCTGGTTGATCTCGATAGATGATTTTCTGGAAGACCTTGGCAGTAGGTAGTCCTTAATCGAATCTCAGCAGTAGATTTCTTTGAAATATTGATAGTATATTTCCCAATAAGAGCCTTATATGAAGCATGGAGTACACATAACCATATCAAAATCTCAAGGTCATTCATAACATTTGGTGCATCTAACATACAGAAACACCAAAGAGAATTTAATAAAGCACCAAAGTTTATTATGGTTAGAAAAACGTTGAAAAAGGCCCACATCTGCATCCACGCCCATGTCCACGCCTACGCCTGCACCTGCGAAACAAATTACCTAGAACAAGTTGCCACTATTCACCATGCTTTATCGAAATTCAAATCAACTTGGAAATACAAAAACTAGCAATAAAAATGTTGGGGAGTTGGTGATTATGAGAGCCCGATGGTTTAACAAAGGAGAATTATCAAAAACATTTGCAAAATACTTGGGGCATACACACACGCTCAGTGCATATACACTTTGGGTTCCATACTGATGTAAGACATCATGCACATACATCATACATGACATTTCTTAAAACATACTTTGGGTTGAACCAATTTCTTTGGGCCCTCCATCATATTATTACCTTGGTTAAAAACAGACACAACCGGTAAAAATCCGATCTCATCTCTGATTTAGTTATCTAAGATTTGATCATCAAAACACGCCTCCTTTGCGATATAACTCATTGTGTCAGGCTCTATGCAGTAATGTGTGAAATCTGCAATATAACTCATTGTGTCAGGCTCCATGCAACAATGTGTTTCCTCCTTTGCGATATAGCTCATTGCGTCAGGATCCACGCAGCAATGTGCAAAATCTGTAATATAACTCATTGTGTCAGGCTCCATGCAACAATGTGTTTCCTCCTTTACGATATAGCTCATTGCATTAGGCTCCATGCAGAAATGTGTGAAATATGCAATATAACTCATTCTGTCAGGCTCCATGCAACAATGTGTTTCCTCCTTTGCGATATAACTCATTGCATTAGGCTCCATGTAGCAATGTGCAAAATCTGCAATATAACTCATTATGTCAGCCTTTATGCAACAATGTGTTTCCTCCTTTGTGATATAGCTTATTGCATCAGGATCCATGCAGCAATGTGAGAAATCTACAATATAACTCATTGTGTCAGGCTCCATGCAACAATGTGTTTCCTCCTTTGCGATATAGCTCATTGCATCAGGCTCCATGCAGAAATATGCAAAATCTGCAATATAACTCATTGTGTCAGGCTCCATGTAGCAATGTGTTTCCTCCTTTGCGATATAGCTCATTGCATCAGGCTCCATGCAAAAATGTGTGAAATCTGCAATATAATTCATTGCGCCAATCTCCATGCAACAATGCGTTCCCTCCTCTGCAATATAAATCATTCCGTCAGTCTCCATGCAACAATGTGTTCTTTCCTTTGCAATATAACTCATTGCATCAGTATCCATGTGGCGATGTGTTTCCTCCTTTGCAATATAGCTCATTGCGTCAGGCTCCATGCAACAATGTGTGAAATCTACGATATAACTCATTGTGTCAGTCTCTATGCAACAATGTTGTTATAGCTCATTGTGCCAGTCTCCATGCAACAATTTGCAAAATCTGCATAATTCATTGCATCACCATGCATCAATGTATTATCAAATTGTGTTTTACTTATCCCCTAGGTTATGATAAGTACACAAGTTCCTCCTTCGTGATATAGCCCATTGCGTCAGGCTCCATGCAGCAATGTACGAAATCTGCAATATGACTCATTGTGTTAGTGTCTATGCAACAATGTTGTTATAGCTCATTGCGTCAGTCTCCATGCAACAATGTGCGAAATCTGCATAATCCATTGCATTAGTCTCCATGCAGCAATGTATTATCAGATTTTGTTTTATTCATCCCCTAGGTTACGATGAATAAGCAAAATCAAATCAAATTGAAACTTACTATATTAGTCTCCAAGCGTTAATAAGTCAACTTTTTTCAAAACTTGTATTCTTGTAAATATGCAAAAGAATCTACAATCCCTTAGATACTGACGAGTTATCAGCATCATCGTATCTAAGTTCTATCAAAATGTTGGTTCAAACGCTGGTAAGATGATACATCATCATCCACGCCCACTCTTCATACCCATGGGAACACTGTACAGTGTATCCTTATAATCTTTTAAATTGTGTTGTTTACCTCCTAGGTCATGGTAAACACGCAAAAAACTATGATATTTTTTCTAGGTATTGGCGAGTTATCTGCATCGTCATATCTACGTCAAACTTACTCTTCAATCATATCTCTCTATTCAAAACTTTGGTAGGATGATACATCATCATCTTTGCCTATTTCTCGGTGCTCTTGGGTATGCTATATTAATGTATCCTTATCTCGCCAATCTTTGGTCAAAATTTGGGGTCTTCCATTATTTAATAACCCTCCGATTCGAACATGTGAGACCTTCATATTCTTGCACCATTCAATTAAAGAGTGATTAAATAAGGGAAGCTGCCATACCCCAAATTTTTGCGCCCTTTATTTCTACGGTAAAAAAATATTTTCAAAATGTTAGTTTTATAATATTCTTTGATTTTTATAAATATTATCTTTCCAACCTATTTAAAAATATAATAATTTATTCCAAATTATTTGTATTTTTAAAATAGCAAATATCTGCACACCTTTCATATACTTTCAAATTGAATTTATTTACAAATCAGTAACATAGCACAATTCGTAAAGAATGAAGCTTGCAAGCGTAAGGCCATGAATTCGAATATCTTGTGCCGCACTTTCAATATTTTCTTTTTTCTATTTTTTGTCACTAATTTTCTTTTCTTCTTTGGAAATCAAACTTTGGGCTTTCTTTTGGACTTTTAGATAACTTAGTCTCTAAGTCTTTTTTTAAACCTAATTCACTCTATAAATAGCACCTTAGTTTGTCCTATTTTTTCATTAAAAAAAATCCAGAATTCACACAGAATTCATCGACAATTATACACATAATTCACACACAATATCCATAATTTTATAATCACCCACAACTCACTAGAGTTCTTCTAAAGTTGTTGTTATTCACATCGAAGAAAAACAACAAATAAATTCTAAGCCTTCAGAATTCGATATTCATCTGGGCAATCACATTGGAGAAAGGAAAGAAAAAGCATGAAGAACAAAGGGAGGAAGCAGCTTAAGTGGGTCACTGCATTCTAGGTTGGTAAAACTGAACCTTTAATTGTATGACTGGATATTTGCATATGTTTGAATTTTTGTCTGATTATGTTGGTTCGTTGATCTAATATTTGTTGTTGGATTTATTATAATAGGTTTAAACCTTTTTTATATTATTATATAATTATCTATTGAACCTTGTTATAATTAGTGATTAATATTTTGTATAATATATTAAACTTTTTTTCCAGGAAATTAATTTTTAGAGATTATTTCAAACCCTTTTTCTAGTTTGTTTCATTAGGGAAAATTTAGAAGAATTAATCGTCTCCTAACTCTATCCACACTCTCACAATTTACTACGCTAACTGAATTCATACCCCCACCCGCGTTTTGGGCCCAGTTCAATATATGAACTAGGACCCTACTACCTATACCCCCTATTTTGCTAGCCCAACACAAAATATACTCCCCTGCATTTTTTTAATTTCTTTCATTATTTATAACTATTATTTTTTATATTTTAATATATTTAAAAATTCTAATATTATTTTACTATTATTATAAAATCAAATATTCATTTTCTAACTCATCCAAATATTTATTTATTGCATAAAAATTATTTTTAACCATGCCTTAATAATATTTTTATTGCATATTTTTAACCATACATTTAAAAAATATTTAACCAACACCTAACTTTTTTTACTAATTTAATTAAATTCAATATTATTTTCAAAAAGGATTACGAAAATATTTTAATCGACTGCGAACTTCGTCTAACAACTCCGCTATTCACACACTTATACTAAGTACAAGGGGAATTCTAACATCTTCGTAATCCATTAAAAACACCAACCAAACACCTACAAACTACGAATTAGGACTCTGATTCCTCATAAGAGGATACATAGGCATACGACTAAAATCGTGACGACTTCTCCTAATAAAAAAATTAAAACCCTTTTTCCTAAAGACTAATTTTAAACCCTAGTATCTTTGTGAACAAGGTAGATGAGGGGGTGCCTAACACCTTCCCTTCGTCTAAGAATGAGTCCAAAAAAAACCTAGAATCTCTCACTTATTTAGGATTAACCTTTATATTCTCTTCCTTAGGATAAATATTAAGGGTGACGACTCTTATTTTAAAATCGGTTACAACACCAACAGATTCCAAGCGATCGTGAATTAGATGAGAAAGAAAGGTTTAAAAGAAAACGTTCAATCAAAGAGTTACTAAGTGTTACTTTCAATCTTGACTCCCACAATCAACGGTTGGACGACACTGCAAGAGAAATTGGAAGGCTAAAGAAATGGTATGATAAAGCATTACAAGATAAAAGTGAATTGGAAGAGGTTCTGAGAATCCAAATTCAAGGGTTTCAAGAAGGTGCTCACGATCAAGCAGACCAAATTCAAATCCTTCTCACAAGTCTCCAAGAAAGCCAAGAAGCAGAGGCAAGAGAACACCTTAGAAACATAAGAGCAGAAGAATCACTCTCTCGAAAGGTGGAGGAATATGAGCAAGTATGCCAAGAATTAGAAGGCCTCTGAAAGGATTTCCTTATACAAAGGGAACTCTATAAGGAGATGAGGGCTGAGAAGAGATATTGGGAAGAGCAATATGCAAAGATAGCTCAAGCGGGAGAGGATAACAAGGTCATAATCCCTACACTTTACAAGGAGTATCTGAGGTATAAAGACAAATACACAAAGCTTGCCTTCCTAGAAAACAATCTCGTTGGTGACATTCCTAGAAGCTTGAGAGATGCAGAAGCTGTGATGGTCCCTCTTCTGAAGGATGTTGAAGACTTCCTCAAACTTTGTAGGAAGATGGTGTATGGTTTTAGGGTGGAGATCTGCAAACGTGCTTAGGAGATCTTAGTTTCCCTTTGGTTATTTCATTCAGTATTTGACACTTGTTTTTGGTTCAGTATTTCCATTCGCTATTTGTTTCGTTATTTGGATTATATTTCCCTTTCAAGGATGATTGTTTCTATTAAATAAAAGTACTTTGGTTTCAACATCTCATTTGTGTATTTATTTTGAGATACTCACCAACAAAAAAGTAAAACCTGAAAAATAATAATAATAAAAAGGAATCCGATGTGAATAAGACATTCGATAAAATCTTAGTATATCAATTCATCCAAGCACAAGCATCGCATTTCACATGTCATACAAAAAACTCATTATTTTCATATCATCTCCAGTTAAATAATTGGGAAAAATCAAACTACCTTCCCGACCTTCGTATCAAACAATAGCCCATCAAAAGAAAATAATGGAGAAAATCAAGGAGAACCAAGCTGCCTTTCAAGAAGACTTGAAACAAGTGAAAGGAAGTATTGACTCGATGAAAGGAGACATGAGTCAAGTTCTACTCACCTTGAAAAATATCATAGCAAGACAAGACGAGATTCCAAAGGTGGATTTTGAGGAAGTATCCCAAACCATTGGTGCATCAAGCAGTCACCAACAGGGACATGAGCCAAAATCTGGTCCCGCAAAGTCAACTGTTACCCAACAAGAGACCATAATGACTGAAGGTTTCGTCCCACCTCCTCCGAAGGTGGGGGCATCCCATACTTTACAAATTCCAGTCAACAACATGGATAACTACATAGACCTACAACATGGAGACCACAATTTTGAAGGAGTGGCTAAAGTGCCCCAACCAAAGACCGTTGAAGATCTTGTGGCAGTCAACCAGTATAAAGCCCTCGAAGAAAGACTCAAGGTTATGGAGGGTTATGACGCTTTCGACGTTGATGCTTTTGAAATGGGTCTAGTCCCAGATGTAGTAATTCCTCTGGAATTCAAAGTACCTAACTTTGGAAAATATAAGGGACTCACATGCCCGGGGAACCATTTGCGCATGTACTGCAGAAAAATGCATGCCTATGCTCATGATCAGAAACTAATGATCCATTGTTTCCAAGACAACTTGAGTGGGGCATCTCTATATTGGTATATGCAGTTGGAGCGGATCCATATCCGAACATGGGCAGATCTTACTAACGCCTGCTTGAGGAAATACAAGTATAACTTGGACATGGATCCTAATTGTATGCAACTTCAGAATTTGTACCAAAAGAAAGACGAATCTTTCAAAGAATATGCTCAACAATGGAGAGAAATGGTAGCATGAGTACAAACACCACTCGTTGAAAAAGAGTTGGTAGACATGTTCATGGGTACTCTAGAAGGGCTATATTATGAGAAAATGGTAGGCAGCGTCTCCTCCGTATTTTCTGATTTGGTGACAATTGGCGAACGAATTGAAGCTGGTGTGAATAGTGGCAAGATACAAGGAGCATCATCTAGTATTCCTTATAATCCAAAAAAACATACTCTGAACTTCTCGAAAAAGAAAGAAGGAGAAGTGAATGCTATCGCGACAAACCAAAAAGCACAACAACCATTGGTTATTCCACGAGAATAAAATAGGTTTGAAAGACCTCTAAGAAGATTTGATCATCTCCATATACCGCACAATCAATTACTACAACACTTACTCAAGGCATCCTTGGTAGAGCTGAAGCCACTTGCTCCTCCAATTGGGGCACTCCCACCAAAATATGATGCAAATGCAAGGTGAGAGTATCATGCTAATTCTCTAGGACATACCACAGAGAAATGTTGGGCCTTCAGGCACAAAGTTCAAGATTTGTTGGATTCTCAAGATATCACTTTTGATAAACCAAATATTAAGACAAACCCCATGCCTCAACATGGTGGTCCGGCTGTGAACGCAATCAAAATAGCCACTAATCATAAAGAGGCTCAACGAGTAAAAGCTCCGATATATCCTGAAGGAACATCTATTTGAATATGGTTTTCTATTGGAAAATAATGACGCTTTCGAAAACACTTTTAAAGAAATTGGTGGATCAAGGGGTAGTCCAATTCTGGAATTACCTTGAAGAAGGATATGTAGATGCAATCAATGGGAATACAACCATTGGTGATTCCTTTCCAAGATCCAAGTTCTACAAAGAAGCCACTTATCATTCCATGGGGAGAGCCAATCTTAACAAAAGTACCAGTAAGAATACCAGTGCTTCCGAAGAGTACAATGGTGATCAGGGGTCCGTCTCCCACCCCTTATGAAAGTGATAAAGCCGTACCATGGAGTTATGAAACTACTATCTATATCAATAGACATATGCAAGAATGTGAACCATCAACAATCCAAGGACATGCAGTTACAAATATAGCAGGAACAGGGGGAATGAACCGTAATGGTCGGATATATAGTCCCGAACAACAAAAGAAGGATAATAATGTGGTTAAGGATAAGTGAAAAGCTATGGATGAAACTAGTCAAGAGTAAGAACCTTTGAGTAACACATTCACTGATCAAGAGATTGACGAATTCTTGAAAATGATCAAGAAGAGTGACTATAGGTGGTGGATCAACTACACCAAACACCAGTAAAAATTTCAATACTCTCATTACAGATCAATTCAGAGGTGCACCGAGAATCTATGATGAAAATTCTAAGTTCTGCACACATTACAAAGGAGATCAGAGTAAATTAATTTGATGGAGTTATGTCTAATCTCACGTCAGGAACACACCTAGGCTTCAACAACAGTGAGTTACCTCCACAAGGTAGAGCTCGTAATAAGGCGCTGCACATTTCAATCCAGATAGGAACAACTAGCCTATCCCGAGTACTTATCTATACTGGTTCTTCCCTCAACGTGCTACCAAAGGCTAGCTTGATGAAACTAATAATGGATGGCATCGTTATAAGACCAAGTTCTATGGTGGTCAAAGTTTTTGATGGTTCTCAAAGAACTGTGTTTGGAGAGGTGGATCTCCCTATAAAGATCGATACACATATGTTCTACATCACTTTTCAAGTAATGGATATATAACTAGCATATACTTGCCTGCTCGGGTGACCTTGGATCCATGTGGCAGGGGTTGTTACTTCAACCCTGCATCAAAAATTGAAGTTCCTTATTAAAGGAAATTTGGTTGTGATTGACAAAGAGGAGGATATCTTTGTAAGCCACTTAGAGTCCTAAAGATATATTAGTGTGGATGAAGACAATATGGCAACAACATTCTAAGCCCTAGAAGTCACTACAGTGGTAACCCTACCGGTGAAGAAAATCAAGAAACAGGGAACTACCATGACTTTGTGGAGAGATTTACAAATAGTTGTGGAGGATCGAACATCTAAAGGTTGGGGCAAGCTTGTGGAGATACCTGAAAAGAAAGATCGCTCTGGTTTGGGCTATCGACCGTAAAAAACTACTAAGAATGGCAAGGGGAAATTTCCTCCCATCCAGGAAACCTTCGTCAGCAAAGGAGTAGAGCATGATGGACAAGTGTCAATGTTATCCAACAAAGGAAACAACAAAGGAGCATCTAATCTCATCCGAGAATGTGCTTCAGGCGAAGAGCTCAAGAATTGGACAGTTGTGGAGATCCCATAAATCTTTTTCTTTCCAAAGTATTTTTGTTTTTGAAAAAACCTGTGTCCCGCCCGAGGCACAGGGGTAGCTTGCAAGGGCCCCCGTTTATTTTCAAATGGTATTTTCAATTAATAAAAGTTATATTTTGCATTCAATTAAGATCCTTATCTTTCACTTGCATTTCTCTTTTATTTTCAAAATGGAAATACCTTTATGTCTTCATGTGCACTTTCCAAATTTGCATTCTAAAAAGCACTAAAACATGATAAAATATGCAGATCCACATCTAAAATCACTGATAATGATACTGCTACGATTCAATATGATTTTGATGCACCAATTAATCAATCTGAAGAGGAAGATGAGGAAGATATTGAACTCTCCAAAGAATTGGTGAGGGTACTAGAACAAAAAGTAGATAACATTCAACCGTTCCAGGAATCTATTGAGACCATCAATCTTGGGACCGAGAAGAACCCAAAAGAGATCAAGCTAGGTGAAACCTTGGGAGAAAGTGTTAAATAAAGGCTGATCAAGCTCCTACATGAGTATGTGGATATATTTTCCATGTCTTACCGAGATATTCTAGGTTTGGATACAAATATCATGGTGCACAAACCACCTCTCAAAGAAGGTTATTCTCTTGTCAGACAGAAGCTCAGAAGGACTCGTCCAACATGTTTGACAAAATTCGAGAAGATGTCCTCAAGCAGTTTGATGCAGGGTTCCTATCCGTGGTAGATTATCCACCTTATATAGCTAACATCATGCCAGTACCCAAGAAAGATGTAAAAGTACGCACCTGTGTAGACTATCGGGATCTAAATAAAGTAAGTCCTAAAGATGATTTCATGTTACCTCACATAGATGTTTTGGTGGAGAATAGAGCTCAAGCTTTAGTATTTTCTTTCATGGACTTTTTTTTCAGGATATAATCAGATCAAGATGACACCTGGGGATATGGAAAAGACTACTTTCATGACTCCTTGGGGTACTTTTTGTTACAAAGTAATGCCCTTCGGTCTAAAGAATGCAAGGGCAACTTATCAATGAGAAATGGTTACATTATTTCATGATATAATCCATAAAGAAGTCGAAGTATATGTGGATGATGTGATTGCCAAATATCACACAGAGGAGGACCATATCATTCACTTGAAGAAGTTATTAGAGCGTCTACGAAAATTCAAACTAAGGTTGAATCTGAATAAATGTACATTTGGTGTCAGGTCAGTCAAACTATTGGGTTTTATTGTAAGCCAACGAGGTATTGAGGTGGATCCCAACAGGGTGAAGGCTATACAAGAAATGCCAGCTCCAAGAACGAAAAAAGAGGTTCATGGTTTCTTAGGACAATTGAACTACGTATTGAGGTTCATATTGCACCTAACCGCTACAACGAGCCTATATTCAAACTACTCAGAAAAGATCAATCAATGGAATAGAATGAAGATTGTTAGACAACCTTTGAAACAATAAAGCAGTATTTACAAGAGCAACCAATTCTGATGTTGCCTGTTCCTAGGAGACCACTTATTATGTATTTAATAGTGCTTGAAGGATCTATGGGATGTGTACTGGGGTAACACGATTAAACAAGTAGAAAATAGCCTACCATATACCACCTAAGCAAGAAATTTACTGACTGTGAAACCCGGTACTCACTCCTTGAGAAAACTTGTGGTGCCCTAGCCTGGGCTACTAAATGACTGAGACAATATATGTTAACTCACACTATATGGTTAATAGCAAGAATGGATCCTCTAAAGTACGTGTTCGAAAAACCATATCTTACAAGGATAATTGCTCGATGGAAAATGTTGTTATCTGAATACGACATCCAATATGTTACCCAAAAGGCTATCAAGGGCAGTGTACTAGCTGATCACCTGGCTCATAAACCATTGACAAAATATCAACCGATGAAGTTTGACTTTCCAGGCGAAGACATCATGGTTATAGGCAACTACAAAATACCATGGCCCAACGAAGGACCTGAACTAGGGACACGATGGACACTCACATTTGACGGTGCTTCAAACACACTAGAACATGGTATTGGGACTGTATTAACTTCTCCAAAGAACTTTCACAAACCTTATATTGTGAGGCTATGTTTTGATTGCACCAATAATATTGCTGAATACGAAGCTTGCATCTTGGGTCTAGAAGCTTCCATTGATCTAAGAATAAAATACCTCAAAGTATATTGAGACTCAACATTATTCATATACCAAGTTGTGATACGGTGGGAGAACTGACTTGGAGGGTTTTGCGTTTGTGTTCGCAAAATGTTGCGGTTTAGCAAGAGTCGCCACCGACTTTTCTTTTATCCAAATAAGGAAAGGAGAAAAAGCACAGGAAAGACCTTTCAAGATGTTTTCTTGAGTTCGGGGGGTAGATTATGAAAAGGGAAGGTATTAGCACCCTTTCCATCCATGGTTTTCCATGGGATCTTAGTTATTTGCTAGATCACTTGCTTTTGTTTGAAAAATGTGCTTTGTGTGGTTTTTGAAAGTATTTTGAAAAGGTGTCATCGTTTAGGCGAACTTTGCAATGGTTCCCGTTCGTAAGAATGTATGCAAAGTGTTGAGCTTTTGAAAATATTTCAAGTTTTGGAAAGATGTATGTGATTGTTTTGAAAATAGCAAGGATGTTTGTTTTGAAATTGAGCAAGTAACTAAAAGTAATCTACCTACTCAAAAGGTTTTAGATGTGTTTCTCCCCCTCCTTTAGATGTTGCTACCTTACCATTAATTTGATAAGAAGCCCCATCGTTGGATGTGAAGGAACAGACGTGGGTCATCGTATAGTCATGATAGCAATGTTGTGAGATGACTTAACACTTTTCTGTAGGGACTAAGATCATTTTGAAAGGCAACTTTGATAGCATTCAATTTGTTTGTGCTAAGACATCCCACATGCATAACATGGCCATTTGTATAAGGCAACAAGTGGAATTTCCCTAAGGGTGCATGTGTGCTAAGTGTATTTGATTGCATGCATTTAGTCTTTGATTAGGGTGGCCTATTTGTTGGTTTTATCTTACCATACACATCTAATTACTAGCATTTGTACAAAGCAATAAAAATGCAGAAAATAAATATCCTACACTATTACAACCATATTGAAAGGCAAGAAAATGTAAAGGCAAAAAAAAAAATAAAAGAAAGGAAAATGAGCTCTTCGACCCAGGCAGGAGCACCCTTCAATTTTCATTCTGTTGGCCTCGTTCGATTAGGGCTAGCACCAGTGAGGTCATGGCCTTCGATTGGATAAGTATGTGCATGGCGAAGCCTTCTGGTTCTGCCTTGTTGCCTTCTTCGACTGGAGGTCGAAAGAAGTGAGGGAATGCCTTTCGACTGAGCCTGGAATCAGTGAAGGCATGCTTTTCGTCTGGGCCTAGAAGTCAACATGGTTTTCCTCCTGGTTGTCTCTTTCGTTTGAGTTGGAAAAAGAGGGTAGAAGCCAGAAGCTTCATTTCCTATTTCCTGTTTCCTGTTTCTTTTATTTAAAGCATTAAATGGCAACATGGCCTGAGGCCATGCTAGTATTTGTCTTGTAAACAGTTTAATAGTTAAAGCAAGTTCAGGTAAACAGAAAGCAAAACGAAAGGGTTAGCTCTGAAAAATATGTTAAAAGGGTGGAAACGAAAGGAACAATGGTATGTACATGTTTCAAACGAAAGGGAAAAATTACTATGCCATGAAACGAAAAGTTCAAAGGTAAGAATAACTTACCTTGCTTCAGGCCTTGAATGGATGTGGGACCTTGAGTGGAGGCCCAGGATGCTGGATTCGAAAGAGGGGGTCAATAGATGTGCTTGGAACGCTGGATTCGAAGGAAGAGAAAAAGAAAGTGTGACGCTTCTTCGATTTCGAAGGAGACTGAAGTGTGGTTGTTCTTCAGAATTGAAGGAGATGAATGTGATTCTGGGCTTTTTTTTTTGTGATTTCTCAAGTGTTGATGAACTAGAGAGTTTTTTGTTGTGTTTGAGAGAATTTGGGGGATTCGTTCTCTGGTCCAAAGATCCTCCCCCTCTTTGTGCAAATGAACTCTCTATTTATAGAGAAAGGTTTTTTTGGGAAGCTTGGGGAGAAAAAAATAATAAAATAAGGCTCAGCTAGAAAGTAAGTGTCCACTTGTGCCATAAAAGCAAGATGAATGGTTCAGATGGGTTGCTTCTTTCTAAAGGAAAACAAGCGCAAGGCTCAAGACAAACTTTTCTAAAAGGTAGTATTATGCTATTAAGTGCAAGTGGTCTTAGACAACAAATGGGTAAAGGCCTAAAAAGGAAAAAACACGTAGCCTAGCCTATGGGTCTAAATGTTCAACTTGATCTTTTGAGTCGAATCCTCCATCTTTCTACACCTTTCGACCAGACTAGAACAACATAACATTCATTTTCACCAGTTGTGTGTCATAATGAAGGACTATGGTGTATCAAAGGGTTTGCAGATGGATTCGAAGGTGATATGAAGGCACATTTGTTCGAAGGAAGCCTTTGCCTCAGTCGAAGCTTGTGGTCGAAACAAGCTTACTCGAATGAAGCTAATGCCCAGTCGAAGCTTGGATTGAAGCAAACATATCGCCCAATCAAAAGCTCGTGTTCGAAGGAAACATGTTACCCAATCGAAGCATGTGGATCGAAACAAACATAAAGGGAGTCATTGCCTTTTAGCGTGAGGGAAGTTCCTGGCTTCTGAATCGAAGGGTGTTCTTTCAAGGGGAGCAAGAACTTAGTCAAATCTTGTTTGAAGATATCTCTTGGCTCAAACAAAACTTGTGAGAGGCAAAGTCTGCAAGAGGCCCTTTGTGCAAGTGGATTCGAAGGATGCATAGAGATGGTTATTTTATCCCATCGAAGCTTGTCCAAACGAAACAAACATGCAGGCAGCATATGCCCAATCGAAGTAGGCTTGCAGGCAGTAAACTTGTCCAAATCGAAGCAGACTTGTAGGCAGCAATTTTGTCCAATCGAAGAATTTGCCTTGCAGGGGGCGCATGTGGCCAGCAAGTTGTTGTACCCCAAAATTTGCCCTCCCATATTTCTCAAAACATTTCAAGAAAAATTCACAAGTCCAACCCGGCGCGTCATATTCAGGTGTTCTTTCACCAAGATATCTCTGATAATGTATTCTCAAATTCAGGTTCGGCTCAAGAGTCAATTCTTTAAAAAAGGTATCCGAATGTGCGAGTTTTCTTGAAGAAATATGGTGAAAAAGTATGCTGAAAGTGCAGTTTTTACACGCTAAAAAATTCATAACTTGAAGATCGTGACTCGTTTTGAACCCGTTCCGGTGGCCAAAATTCCGTCTTGACATTATCTACGTTTTCATCTCTCACGGCTGGAAGCCAATTTCGATCAGAAGGTCTTCAAAAATGTGGATTTATCAAGTATTTTCATACAGAAAATTTGTGACAGAAGTTTATTTGCGTCATGTTCAGAAAATCATAACTTGGTCGATTTTCATCGTATCGAGCTGGTTCCGGCGCCAAAATTTCACAAATTGAGTTGGCTACATTTTCACGGAAGGTATTGAGTTCAAACGGTATTCAAAAGGCCTTCGTTTTTTGCTCAGAGTGCGTGACACGCTGAAAATCCTGAATGCTGAATATTATTTCATCTAGGCCGAAACTTCGAAAATTCATAACCCGGTCAATTTTTATCGGATTGGGCTCATATTTTTACACAAGGTCCCTGACTCATAGATCTACAACTTTGCTTCAAAAGTTGAGACCGGATTATGCTCCGATCAATACCAGTTTTTTATTGAAGAACGTGTCAGAGTCGACACTGGAGCCCAAAATAAGTTTGTCTGAGCTGAAACTTCAAAAATTCATAACTAATTCACCGTTTATTTGATTGAGCCGATTTTCTGACAGGAGTTAGTTATCAATGTCGGCTACATTTTGTTTTCACATTTCAACTTCAAAAATTGCACTTAAGTCCCTGCGATTTAGCCTGGAAAGTGACGAACTCAAGTGAACATTGGAGGCCCAATTGCACATTCAAAGCCCATTTTCTTTACCCTAATTTCCATTATATAATCACCTTCTTTTCACACAAACCAGAGAGGAGGAAAAGAGAGAAAAAAACCTTGCCACAACACTGTTAGAATATCAAATTCTTTCAAGAACCCTAAAACCTTGAAATCCTTATTACAAATCCATCTCTCACTACAAACAAGTCATCACAGTTACAAACCAACACCTCACTACTTCTTCAGTAAGGATAAGGTTGGCTTGATCTCCATGATCCAAAGGGCATAAAAGCATTCAGGTCACTAATTTTCCAATAAGGGTAAGATTGACTTGATCTCCATGATCAAAAGAGTATAATCATTCATACATGCCATATTGTGCCTAAACATTAAATTTCTTCATATATTGGCTTTATTTGCATTTTATGATTTTATTTAATGTGTTCATGAGATTCAACACTGCAGATTTAGACAGGATCCCATGCAGGTTCATTAAGGAACGTTGAGGCCAGAACACAAATGACCAAAAGCCAAATGGCCAAAAAAGAACGACTTATGCATGACACCAATACATGGCGAGACAGACATTCTGAGAAGATTAAGGAACGTTGAGGCCAGAACACAAATGGCCAAAAGCCAAAAGCCAAAAGCCAAATGGCCAAAGTAGAACAACTTATGCATGAAACCCAATCCAATGGCCAAAGAATGCAGACCACGGTACTCAGGAGTCAATGAACACGCACGTGATGCCAGAAAGTCAAACAAGGCTTTTTGTCTAATGGGCCAAATTACTTCCAAAACACCTCCAAATTGGGCAAGATACCCCCTTGTTTGTATTCTATTCTTCTTTCTAATTTTCTTTTCTTTTCTTTTCAATTCTTTTTAATTTGTTTTAATTATTTTAGTTAATTCACTCAAAACTAATTTTTACAATAATAAATCAGAAACTACAAAAAAATGTTTATTTTTATTAATATTAATTTCTATTAATTTATTTTGTAAATAAACTTTAAACAATTAATTAGATTAATTTAGGTTTCAAAACATTAATATTTTTCTTAACAAATTAAAATATGTAGAAATTAGGGTTTTTAACTTTTCATCATTTTTTTATAATAAATAATTTTCTCATCATTATTATTATTAGTAATTATTAAATATTTTGTAAATAAACATATACATTAAATATTATGTAAATTAGGTTTTAAACTTGAATATTTTTTTCATTAATAATTAAAAACAACTTAGAATTAGGGTTTCTCTTCAATTTTAATTTCTTTCTCTCATAAACACCCAAAAACTAAAAAACATTTCTTTCCTTAATTAAATAAATAATTAATTAGCTTTTAAATTTCATTTAATTTCTTTAAAGGGTCCAACGCCCTCGAACGTTCCAAGTTTAATTCTTTCGCGCATTTATTTTTCTTTCAAATATTATGTAATTGCTCAAGCCTTGTAATAGTAACTAGGTTTTACTTTCCGCACTTTTATTAAAACGGGTCTTTGTATTTTGGCGATGTATAGACCCGCGCCTTGTAATAGCGTAGGATTTTACTTTCCGCATTTAAATTTCCGCACTTTTAAGTTCTAATTGCATGAAAGAATGTATGGCCTAAATTAAAAACAAGCGTAGATCACGATGATACATGTACAAGATAAAACATAAAATGAAAATAACACACAAATTCACACACCACTCTTAGGGTACGCCTCACTGTTGCCTTACCTTCGAAACATGGTCGTCGAGTATAGGACGTTTTAGTAAGTCCTTATGTCCGTTGATCCATATGCCTCAAAACAAGTTACCTCGGAAAAGTTGCCTCGAATTAAAAAGGATCAATGGCATAAGGGTAGCTTCTAAGGTGTCCTACTGTTGCTCTGGTGACCACACTGTCCCTACAAATGAATTGACCCGAATACCTCCAACGGTGGTGCTACCTATCTCTCAATGATGGGATGGCACTACCTTAAGGACATTTACACAGCCTAATTCCTTAGGGTAGGTAGATGACTCGTAGATACTTGCTCTAATTCAAAACAAATCAAAACTTCTTTTCACACCGACACTTTTCAAAAAGCTTTCAAAACAATTTTTCAAACACTCTTGAGGACTGATACAAGAGTCGATCTGAAATCTTTAAACGAAACTTTTTCAAACCCACTCACACTTTGAAAAGAAAACAAACATTTTGAAACACAAATGAGCAAGTATCTAAGAGCCCATGGATAACCATGGATAGAAAGGGTGCTAACACCTTCCCTTTCTATAAATCTACCTCCCAAACCGAGAAACTATCTCATAAGGAATTTTGCTGTGCTTTTGTCCTGTCCATGTTGGAGAAAATAAAAGACGGTGGCGACTCTTGCTTACCGCGACATTTCGCGAACCAGCGTTAAACAGTCAGTTCCAGATCCACCGATCACAGAACTGGCGACTCTGCTGGGGAGATATTAAGTGAGGTGTACCTTAGGATTATACCACTCTTGTTTTCAATTGCTTGCTTTGATTGCTTTTATATTTGTGGGCTTGCATCGGAGTTTCATAGATCCTAACCCGGATATGGGGAATACCCTTTTAGGTAGCATAAGCTGTGAGGGACCTGTCCGGCGTAGACTGACACGGGTGAAGCAGTGGCTACATTGGTGTGACACCTTGGTCTGTACCAATATCCCTTGTGTTGCAACGAGGAGAATATGGGTCTTCTGAGGAGTCATTAAGCACCAACCGACCTTAGAACCCTAAATTGACCCAACTTGACCATAGAACAGTAGCAGTATGCTACACTCATTGAGGCTAAACTCTCGCGATGGTTCTGGCCGCAAGAAAAGATTGCGACGCTGGAGTTATGACCGATTGAGGGTAGTCAGTGATATTGGTATCCTCTAGAACCCGGTTACTTCTGATAAGACAGGTCTTAACCAACGAAACTGAAAGAGGGTAGTACCTGAACTTCATGCTGGCCTAAACTCTAAGGGTTGTTTTGTGTGACTTGTGTGCCTTCAAACTTGACTACTTGTACACTTGTTATCTAACAACACGAGTTTCTTGCAGGTTTTGTTTACAGTCCTTAATCTGGGCTCATAATAGGGTTTGCTTACATCACTCCACGCATAGCATAACATCATACCATCATACCATTGCATACATCCTGCATAAGGACTAACCCATTTCAAGGATCTCGAGGGTCTATGATGCAGGTCATGATAAACCAATGGTCTAGCAAGGGGAAAAAGGGGATTTATTTTCCTCTAGCCAAGGGTGTCAGGGGCTATGACCCACTCGATATGGTGAGCCTTGACTCTTGAAGAAGGACTATCAACAACAGGAAGTTCCTTCAATCAAGCTACCGGATCCCAGCTCTAACAAATTTCTTATTTACCCCGCGAGATCCTTGAAAACATTACATGTATATCATACATATCATTGCATTACAGGTACCCTTTTGACAGGTCACTTACCTTTGTCGCTGTTTATTTCAGCAATGGCTTCCCAACAAGATAACCAGGATCTTCAGGCTCAAGAGATTCAGTTCAGGGAGATCTTCCTAAGCCTATCCAAGGGGCAGGAAGAGCTGAGGACACTCCTCATGGGGAATCTGGCCAAGAAAAGTCCCGAAGATGACAAGGACGAACGGCTGAAATGTCTATAAACTGAGGTAGATACAATGAAAACCCAGATGTTGGGGCAAAGGGCTCTCATCCAAGGTTTAGCTCGGGAGCAAGAAGAGTTAAGGACCATGATCAGTCAACTCCACCAAGACAGATCCAATATGAAGCAACCAGTCCGAGTCAGGGACCAGGTCTTTGATCAGCTTCCAAGAGGACAAGAGTCTGGTATGGTGAAGAACAGACCCCTCCAAGTTGCTACCACTTCACAAGCCCAGCATCAACCTTGCCCAGAGAAACAGGTTGATTAGAGTAAGCCAAGCAGGTCCAAGAGGCAATTCACCCAGCTCAATATGTCACTGTTTCAAGCCTTACAACACTTGTTGAGACTGAATCTGATTACACTAAGGGCTCCTCCCCGGAACCCCAACATCTCTTCTCCTAACTATCATCCCAACAAAAGGTGTGCATATCACTCTGATAGTCCTGGACACGACACTGCCGACTGTTGGGCTCTGAAGAACAAGGTCCAGGATTTGATCAATGAAGGAGCAGTGGATTTCACCCAAGTGGGTCAGGCTGAGTTCTTCTACTATCCCTACAGGATGCATTATTTGAAGTAACAAGTCCTGAGATGAGAAGACCTTTTGCCCATTAGAATTTTCAAGTTGTAATTTTCTTTTGATTGTTCAAACATTTTATTCATGTCAAACGTTGTTATTTCATTAATGCATCGCATATGTCTGTTTTGAATCAATATATTCGCATTCGCTATATTTAAAATTACTTTCATTTTTTGTGATGTTCAATGCTCGATTAATAATTCTAAGCCTCTTGAGGGAGGATGACGAAAACGATACCATGATCTTTACAGTATGCTTTTGAACAGACCCCGCCGATGAAGTACAGACATTGTTTCAAATCCCTAAACACTGGAGTTATAAGGAAGATAATCCCTCGTCAACCCCTCTGAGCCAAAGAAGTAGGAGTTTTTCTTTTCGAAAATTAAAACCCTTAATCATAACCTGGGGCAGGGTAGTTCTCTCAGCTGATCCAAGTGCACAACGAATGGCATCAAAAGAAGTCCTTCTGAAACAAAAGACAATGATGGTTCCAAATAACCATAAAAACAGGCAGTCATTACCAAAATTAAAAAGCCCATTAAGTCAAAACCTATGAAGGAGACTTACAAAACTGAGGCATCCCGCTGACTGTAATCACAAAAGAAATAGTTCAGGCAAAAAACAGGGATAACGAAATAAAAAAAAAGGAAAGAGGTCACACAAACCCTCAATAACAAAAAGGAATGACTGTCTATTCAAAATAAACTATCAACATCTGAACCATCACGGGAATATCAGGACAAAAACTCAAATAAGGTCTAACGCACGATCAGCTGAGTTTAGGATTGAAGAACATCACGAAGAGCGGGTGGGTACAAATAATTTGAGCCTTTATCCTTTGTTTCTTAAACCATGAACCAGGCCACGTTATAACCCTTAAAAGTCCTAGCTGAAGCATGGGTTAGTTCGAAAGCATACTGTTACGAAAGGTATCCTGACTCCTTAAGGCCTACGGTAAATACGGAGTTGACATCACGTTTTACAAACATTCACTTATTTTACGAAAAAGAATGCATTTTCAAAATCTTCAAGACAGACATAAGCTTTGCATTTTTGATATAACATTGTTTGCATATGACTATTTGTTTGAACAGCAGGGAAATTCGCACGATGAATACCTAGTGAATAAAAGCACTTCCAATCAAGGGGCAGACGTGATTATTGTCCATCATCTGGGGCAAATAAGTCAAGATTCGGAGAATCTCTCAAAAGGCCAAACAGCCAGGGGCAAACCTCCATCTGGATCACTTGGGGCATTGGACGATCAAACGAAGATCTTCTGGTATGGCGACACAACGCTACAACAGAGGCACCTCCCTACATCCTGAGAGCGTGGACATAGTCGAAAAAAATACTGCACATAATCAAAGACCCGCTAGGTTGACACACCTAGGCAAAAATAAGGGCTTCCCGACGAACCAAAAGGGTTCAGGCAAAAATAAGGGATGAATATGAAAAAAAATCTGTACACCCGGCAAGCCGAAAACCTGAAAAGGCGGCTTGGGCAAAAAAGGGTATCCCGATGGACTGAAAACCCGAAAGGGCAGTCCAGGCAAAAGTTAGGGATCAAAGCGTACGACTATGTCCCGACATCTCGTCACTTGCCTACCAAAAGAAGATTTGTCAATCGGCAGTCACCAAGCACCTCCATAGGTAACATCAGAAACAGGGGCAATAATGAGTGGTCCAGGCGATCCAGTTGCTCTGTCAACCAAAGTACCAAGGAAAGGTCAATCAAAAGATGATTACCATCTACCTTTACAGCTTCAGATCAACACTGGTAACAAGCCAGGAAAATTCGATGAACGACTGATCGTGGGTTAATATCCGAAACCAAACAGGACAATTATCTACTTGATCATCCTCAGGCAACCCTACACCGATGTCCTTCTCAATCTCCAGACGAAGTCTTACACGGACTTATCTCAAGATGACCTTACCTCGGTTCATCCAGAAGTCTTACACGGACTTATCTCAAGATGACCTTACCCCGGTTCATCCAGAAGTTTTACACGAACTTATCTCAAGATAACCTCACCCCGGTTCCTCCAGAAGTCTTACACGGACTTATCCCAAGATGACCTTACCCCGGTTCCTCCAGAAGTCTTACACGGACTTATCCCAAGGTAACCTTACCCCGGTTCCTCCAGAAGTCTTACGCGGACTCATCACCAAGTAACCTTACCCCGGTTCCTCCAGAAGTTTTACACGAACTTATCCCGAAGTAACCCCACACAGGTTCCCTTCTCAAACTCGGGACGTAGTTTTACACGGACTCGTCATCAGTAAACCCTACATAGGTTTCCTTCCCAGCTCTAGATACGGTTTTACGCGGACTCGTCATCAAAAGTAACCCTACACAGGTTCCTTCTCCATTTCAGATGCAGTCTTATACGGACTCATTATCAGTAAACCCTACACAGGTTTCCTCCCTCCAAAGATGCATTTGTACATGAGCTCATCATCAGGCCTCCACCAGTATCTTCTCCCACAGAAACAGGGGCAGTAATGAGTTGTCTAAGCAATCTAGTTTCTCTGTCCATCAAGGTACCAAGATAGGTTCGGCTGAAGGATGTAGCCCAGATGCCTTAATTCCCCAGAGAGTGAGCCAGCAAGTCAACGATACTCTCCCCAAGCAGAGTTAGTCCACTGTCAGCCTTAAGGAAATTGGGTATCCCCAACAGATCTCAACATTCCTCAGAGGAGTATACAAACATTCTTAACAAGCATCCCCGGCAGTCTTGATCTAAGATTATTCCCCGGCGGTATACCAGACATTCAGTGGAGCCATTCCCCAGTGCAATCTGAAAAGCTTCCCCAGGAAAGTGAAATCAATCTCCCCAGCAGGACTTAAAGCTTATCCCCAGTAGATTCTAGAAGCTTGTCACTCGCAGAGTACGAACGCTCCCCCGGCTTTATTCAAAGGTTATTCTCCACCGGAGCTTATAACTGGGTTATCCTCAGCTGAAAACCACGGAAAGATCGTCCCCGGCGAAGTCTTCCTATCCCCAGCGGAGTTCATCTTCCAACATAATACATCAATGGTATCCCCAACGGAGTTATCATCAACATCTCAGCAAAGTGCCTCTTTCCCCACAGAGCACTCCCCGCAGAGTAATCTATTCGCCAAGTTTATTCCCCAACGGAGTCATCTTCTCCTACCGGTATTCTTGCAATCATCATCCCCAGCGGAAACAACGAAGCTCTATTCTCCCACATCAAGCCCAAGATTTAACTTCCCGGCACACGTCAAGGATTTACTTTCCTAGACGAAAATACATTCATGAATATCACATCTTCATACATTATAGCATGCATATACGCATCATGAACCTACAATCTCATTTATTCTGAGAACATCACGCATGTCATACATCATTGCATACAACTAACGTTTGTCTTTTCAGGACAAAAGTCAATACAAAGATGATTACTATCAATAGTCGTAATTCCAGATCCGATTCCTGTATCTTGCCAGGGTGTATCTGTTGACGACTATATTCCAAACTCGATTCCTGTATCTTGCCAGGGCACGTCTGAAGAGTTTGAGGATCCGATTCATGTATCTTGCCAGGGTGTATCTGTTGACGACTAATTCCAGACTCGATTCCTGTATCTTGCCAGGGTACGTCTGAAGAGTTTGAAGATCCGATTCCTGTATCTTGCCAGGGTGTATCTGTTGACGACTAACATTACCAGATTCGATTCCTGTATCTTGCCAGGGCACGTCTGAAGAGGTCGAAGATTCGATTCCTGTATATTGCCAGGGTGTATCTGTTGACGACTAACATTACCGGACTCGATTCCTGTATCTTGCCAGGGCACGTCTGAAGAGTTTGAGGATCCGATTCCTGTATCTTGCCAGGGTGTATCTGTTGACGACTATATTCTAGACTCGATTCCTGTATCTTACTAGGGCACGTCTGAAGAGTTTGAGGATCCGATTCCTGTATCTTGCCAGGGTGTATCTGTTGACGACTAACATTACCATACTCGATTCCTGTATCTTGCCAGGGCACGTCTGAAGAGTTTGAGGATCCGATTCCTGTATCTTGCCAGGGTGTATCTGTTGATGACTAACATTACCAGACTCGATTCCTGTATCTTTTCAGGGCACGTCTGAAGAGTTTGAGGATCTGATTCCTGTATCTTGCCAGGGTGTATCTATTGACGACTAACATTACCAGACTCGATTCCTGTATCTTGCCAGGACACGTCTGAAGAGTTTGAGGATCCGATTCCTGTATCTCGCCAGGGTGTATCTGTTGACGACTATATTCCAGACTCGATTCCTGTATCCAGCCAGGGCACATCTACATAAAGAGTTTAAAGACCAACTCCTGTAACAGGCCAGGTAATTATTTTTCTTTCTCAGGTACGCAAGTTCTCGCTAAGGAATCTCTTACGCGATCGACAACCTCCCGATGGCATCTATAAGCCCATGTCCACAACTATCCATTGTAGTTCCAAATGGCATCTATAAGCCCATTCCCGATAAGGTTTTGTCATACTTTCAGATGGCATCTATAAGCCCATCCTCCTATCCATCATCTCTTCCAAATGGCATCTGTAAGCCCATTCCCGCCATCACGTTGCTGATACTCTATTATGCGGGTGCAAATTTCTGGGCACTCTAGTGTTCAATCATCTTCCACCTTCGGATCACGAAAGGCACGCAAGCCAATCTACATCCTCAGGTTTAAGAAGATTGAACAGGGGCAACTGTTGTACCCCAAAATTTGCCCTCCCATATTTCTCAAAACATTTCAAGAAAAATTCACAAGTCCAACCCGGCGCGTCATATTCAGGTGTTCTTTCACCAAGATATCTCTGATAATGTATTCTCAAATTCAGGTTTGGCTCAAGAGTCAATTCTTTAAAGAAGGTATCCGAATGTGCGAGTTTTCTTGAAGAAATATGGTGAAAAAGTGTGCTGAAAGTGCAGTTTTTACGCGCTAAAAAATTCATAACTTGAAGATTGTGACTCGTTTTGAACCCGTTCCAGTGGCTAAAATTCCGTCTTGACATTATCTACGTTTTCATCTCTCACGGCTGGAAGCCAATTTCGATCAGAAGGTCTTCAAAAATGTGGATTTATCAAGTATTTTCATACAGAAAATTTGTGACAAAAGTTTATTTGCGTCATGTTCAGAAAATCATAACTTGGTCGATTTTCATCGTATCGAGCTGGTTCCGGCACCAAAATTTCACAAATTGAGTTGGCTACATTTTCAACGAAGGTATTGAGTTCAAACGGTATTCAAAAGGCCTTCGTGTTTTGCTCAGAGTGCGTGACACGCTGAAAATCCTGAATGCTGAATATTATTTCATCTGGGCCGAAACATCGAAAATTCATAACTCGGTCAATTTTTATCGGATTGGGCTCATATTTTTACACAAGGTCCCTGACTCATAGATCTACAACTTTGCTTTAAAAGTAGAGACCGGATTATGCTCCGATCAATACCAGTTTTTTATTGAAGAACGTGTCAGAGTCGACACTGGAGCCCAAAATAAGTTTGTCTGAGCTGAAACTTCAAAAATTCATAACTAATTCACCGTTTATCCGATTGAGCCGATTTTCGGACAGGAGTTAGTTATCAATGTCGGCTACATTTTGTATTCACATTTCAACTTCAAAAATTGCAATTAAGTCCCTGCGATTTAGCCTGGAAAGTGACGAACTCAAGTGAACATTGGAGGCCCAATTGCACATTCAAAGCCCATTTTCTTTACCCTAATTTCCATTATATAATCACCTTCTTTTCACACAAACCAGAGAGGAGGAAAAGAGAGAAAAAAACCTTGCCACAACACTGTTAGAATATCAAATTCTTTCAAGAACCCTAAAACCTTGAAATCCTTATTACAAATCCCTCTCTCACTACAAAGAAGCCATCACAGTTACAAACCAACACCTCACTACTTCTTCAGTAAGGATAAGGCTGACTTGATCTCCATGATCCAAAGGGCATAAAAGCATTCAGGTCACTAATTTTCCAGTAAGGGTAAGATTGATTTGATCTCCATGATCAAAAGGGTATAATCATTCATACATGCCATATTGTGCCTAAACATTAAATTTCTTCATATATTGGCTTTATTTGCATTTTATGATTTTATTTAATGTGTTCATGAGATTCAACACTGCAGATTTAGACATGATCCCATGCAGGTTCATTAAGGAACGTTGAGGCCAGAACACAAATGGCCAAAAGCCAAATGGCCAAAAAAGAACGACTTATGCATGACACCAATACATGGCGAGACAGACATCCTGAGAAGATTAAGGAACGTTGAGGCCAGAACATAAATGGCCAAAAGCCAAAAGCCAAAAGCCAAATGACCAAAGTAGAACAACTTATGCATGAAACCCAATCCAATGGCCAAAGAATGCAGACCACGGTACCCAGGAGTCAATGAACACGCACGTGATGCCAGAAAGTCAAACAAGACTTTTTGTCTAATGGGCCAAATTACTTCCAAAACACCTCCAAATTGGGTCAGATACCCCCTTGTTTGTATTCTATTCTTCTTTCTAATTTTATTTTATTTTCTTTTCAATTCTTTTTAATTTGTTTTAATTATTTTAGTTAATTCACTCAAAACTAATTTTTACAATAATAAATCAGAAACTACAAAAAAATGTTTAATTTTATTAATATTAATTTCTATTAATTTATTTTGTAAATAAACTTTAAACAATTAATTAGATTAATTTAGGTTTCAAAACTTTAATATTTTTCTTAACAAATTAAAATATGTAGAAATTAGGGTTTTTAACTTTTCATCATTTTTTTATAATAAATAATTTTCTCATCATTATTATTATTAGTAATTATTAAATATTTTGTAAATAAACATATACATTAAATATTATGTAAATTAGGTTTTAAACTTGAATATTTTTTTCATTAATAATTAAAAACAACTTAGAATTAGGGTTTCTCTTCAATTTTAATTTCTTTCTCTCATAAACACCCAAAAACTAAAAAACATTTCTTTCCTTAATTAAATAAATAATTAATTAGCTTTTAAATTTCATTTAATTTCTTTAAAGGGTCCAACGCCCTCGAACGTTCCAAGTTTAATTCTTTCGCGCATTTATTTTTCTTTCAAATATTATGTAATTGCTCAAGCCTTGTAATAGTAACTAGGTTTTACTTTCCGCACTTTTATTAAAACGGGTCTTTGTATTTTGGCGATGTATAGACCCGCGCCTTGTAATAGCGTAGGATTTTACTTTCCGCATTTAAATTTCCGCACTTTTAAGTTCTAATTGCATGAAAGAATGTATGGCCTAAATTAAAAACAAGCGTAGATCACGATGATACATGTACAAGATAAAACATAACATGAAAATAACACACAAATTCACACACCACTCTTAGGGTACGCCTCACTGTTGCCTTACCTTCGAAACATGGTCGTCGAGTATAGGACGTTTTAGTAAGTCCTTATGTCCGTTGATCCATATGCCTCAAAATAAGTTGCCTCGGAAAAGTTGCCTCGAATTAAAAAGGATCAATGGCATAAGGGTAGCTTCTAAGGTGTCTTACTGTTGCTCTGGTGACCACACTGTCCCTACAAACGAATTAACCCGAATACCTCCAACGGTGGTGCCACCTATCTCTCAATGGTGGGATGGCACTACCTTAAGGATATTTACACAGCCTAATTCCTTAGGGTAGGTAGATGACTCGTAGATACTTGCTCTAATTCAAAACAAATCAAAACTTCTTTTCACACCGACACTTTTCAAAAAGCTTTCAAAACAATTTTTCAAACACTCTTGAGGACTGATACAAGAGTCGATCTGAAATCTTTAAACGAAACTTTTTCAAACCCACTCACACTTTGAAAAGCAAACAAACATTTTGAAAACACAAATGAGCAAGTATCTAAGAGCCCATAGATAACCATGGATAGAAGGGTGCTAACACCTTCCATTTCTATAAATCTACCTCCCGAACCGAGAAACTATCTCATAAGGAATTTTGCTGTGCTTTTGTCCTGTCCATGTTGGAGAAAATAAAAGACGGTGGCGACTCTTGCTTACCGCGACATTTCACGAACCAGCGTTAAACAGTCAGTTCCAGATCCACCGATCACACAAGTCATGGCCTTTGATTGCAAGCATGCAGGCAGCACGCTTGTCCAATCGAAAGGTTGAATCGAAGGAGACCTATTTTCCTCCAAATTTGTCAAAATATTATTTTTATCTGTTTTCTCCCTTTTTGACAGTTTCCTTTTAATTCTGGTGCTGGAAAATCTCAATGTACTTTGTGCAAGCTTGAACCTTGAGAATCCTTGTGAGAAAAGCCTTGAAAAATGAGAGGGCAAATTTTGGGGTACAACACAAGTCAACGGTGAATGGGACACTCGACATCCCAAATCAATTCTATAGTAGGATTAAGTTTTGGAGTTAGCTACGAAATTTACAGAGATCACTTTCACCTATATTCCCCGAGAATAAAGTCATATGGAAAATGCCTTGGCAACTTTGTCAGCCATGTTCAAAGTAACTTGGCCTAATCACGAACCACGCATCACGATCAGACATTTCGAAGAACCAACACACTGTCTCGTAGCTGAAGAAATACTAGATGATAAACCTTGGTTCTATGATATCAAAAGGTACATAGAAAAACAAGAATATCCAAAAGGTGCCTCAATCATAGACAAGCGAACTCAACGAAAGCTAGCTGTGTAGTTCTTCTTAAATGGCAATGTGTTGTACAAAATAAACTACAATATGGTGTTACTCAGGTGCATGGAGAAACATGAAGCAGATACACTCATGAGAGAGATCCATGAAGGAACCTTCGAGACTCATACAAACGGACATGCCATGGATAGAAAAATATTAAGAGCAGGTTATTATTGGTTGACGATGGAAGCTGGCTGCTATCATTTTACGAAGACATGCCACAAATGTCATATCTATGCTGACAAGGTACAAGTACCACCAACTCCTCTGAATATCCTAAGTTCACCATACCCATTCTCAATGTGGGGAATTGGCATGATAAGAATGATCGAACCAAAGGCTTCTAATGGATACCGATTCATACTAGTCGCCATTGATTATTTCACTAAATGGGTAGAAGCAACGTCTCATGCAAATGTGAAAAAGAAAGTGGTTACTCGATTTATCAAACGGAATATCATATGAAAATATGGGATTTCTAGCAAGATTATTACAGATAATGGGTCCAACTTGAACAAAAAAATGATGAAAGAGTTATGCGATGATTTCAATATTGAGCATCATAATTCATCACCTTACTGACCTAAGATGAACATGGCTGTTGAAGTTGCCTACAAAAACATCAAGAAGATCATTCAGAAAATGGTGAAGACATATAAAGATTGGCACATAATGCTTCCCTTTGCGCTACATGGCTATCGTACCTCAGTATGTACTTCAACATGTGCATGTCCTTTCTCTCATGTTTATAGCATGGAGGTTGTTCTCCATGTTGAAGTAGAGATTCCATTACTACGAGTTCTAATGGAAACCAAGCTTGAAGAATCAGAATGGGTTCAGACACGACTTGATCAACTCAACCTTATTGAAGATAAATACTTAACAACTCTATTCCACGATCAATTATACCAAAAGCAGATGAAGAAAGAATTCAATAAGAAGGCTTGTCCTCGAGTATTCAAAGAAGGAAATCTGGTTCTCAAGAAGATTCTACTACCTCGTATAGATTCACGTGGTAAATGGACACCTAACTACGAAGGTCCATATGTAGTTAAAGCAACATTCTCTGGAGGAGCTCTTATCCTCAGAACAATGGACGAGGAAGAACTATCGCATCTGCTGAACTCTGACGCATTCAAAAAATACTATGTATGAAAGACCCGCTAAGTCGAAACCCTAAATGGGAGACTTATGAAAAAAGGGGCGTCCTGGTGGATTGAAAACCCCAAAGGGCGATCCAAGCAAAAATTAGGGACATATAAACAAAATCATTATCCCAGTGGATTGAAAACCCGAAAGGGCGATCCAGGAAAAAAGTTAAGGATCTTATTCAAAAAATGAAAAAATAGACTGCGGTTCAAGAATTCATTACTACGACTACGAAAGAGGGGGAGGATTAATCTAAATCATCTGACTCACAAAGGATATTGGATTTATCAAAGGATGTTGGAGAATTAGCTGTACCAATTATCATTTTCATTGCCATTTTCAATTTTGTTAAAAACTTTTGTAATTACCTCTTTTTAGGAATTGCATCTTGTACTTTTGCCTATTCAAAGGCATTTACATTAATAATACAGTTCATTTTTCAATTTTTCCGAATATTGTTCAATTGTGTTTTTCCTTTTACCAACTTGTTTGCAAAATACTACAATTATTTCTTGTAAACACTGTGTTGAAATTATTCTGGGGATTTGATATAAAAATAAAAGCACTTGACAAAGTATCAAAAAGTATTTTGGTTAGAAAAAAGTCAAAAGAAATCCATGCCTATGTCCATGCCTACACCTATGATATAATTATCAATAACACATTGACACTGTTCACTATAGTATATCAAATACAAATCAACTTGGAGATACCGTAACCAGCAACATACAACATTGGGAAATCAAGAACTCAAAGAACCCAATGATTCAAAAGGAGATAATTACAAAAAACATTCATAAACTATTGGTGCATATACATACAAAACACTTGGTATTATACCAATAACATCATCATTGGGCATCATATCAATTTGGGAATTATATAGTGGTATATTACGCATTGCATTTTCAAACTTCTCAGACCAAGACTACTGTTAAATATCTTGGGGCCTATTGAAACAACCGGCTGAAAATCATCAAACAATGAAGTCGCCATCGAACGTATTTTATCCCACATGTAGGGAAAGGTAAACATCGAGAAAACCTGAGAATGGAGAAGTCACGGTCTTGTGACCGAGAGATCAGGTAAGGGAGTCTGTTACGCGAGGGGAAGGTATTAGCACCCCACACGCTCATAGTACTCTACGGTATCCACTCTTGTTATCTATCTTATGGGTGTGTTTAATCTATGCTTACTGTTTATTACTACTAAAGGGAGAATGCATGCAAAAGAAAGGGGAAAAAGAATGTAGGGAAAATAAAATTGTGCTCGCTTGGGCCCTACCCCAATGCCTACGTATCCTTTTTGAGGAATCAGAGTTACCGTAGTTCAGCTCATATGTTTTTGTTTGTTTGTGTTTTTTATGGACGAAGTTAATTCCGCCTTCTGCCGCGGCTCGACCTTTGGAGACTTATGCGTTGGCTCAGAAGTAAATTAATCGTGTCCTTACCTGAAAAGGGTTTTAAAGAAAGGTGCTCGAGCACACAAAAGATTTGAATTGGTTTATATTTTGTTGTAGATGTTTTTTTGTGGACGAAGTTAATTCCGCTTTCTGCCGCAGCTCGACCTTTGGAGACTTATGCGTTGGCACAGAAGTAAATTAATCGTGTCCTTACCTGAAAAGGGTTTTAGAGAAATGGTGCTCGAGCGCACAAAATGATTTGAATTTGTTTTTTGTCTTTTTGTTGTAGATGATGACTGATTGACCTCAAGAGAGAGATATTAGTCATTTTTCTACTTAGTCATGAAAGGAGTCTTTGAGAATTGAACCACACCTATGCTTGAGATGAAGAACAATAAGATCGAGAAGAGACCCGCTTATCATTTCCCGTACTAAGCAAAAGCATGATTCTCATCAGTAGTTTTAAAGTGTTTTGAATTTTG
This sequence comes from Vicia faba, assembly GCA_948472305.1. Taxonomy (NCBI): domain Eukaryota; kingdom Viridiplantae; phylum Streptophyta; class Magnoliopsida; order Fabales; family Fabaceae; genus Vicia; species Vicia faba. The sequence continues at coordinate 353,607,922 of OX451735.1, forward strand.
AAAGAAAAAGAAGTTTTTGTTTTAGGTGCGAATGCAAAAGGAGAAAGAAAAGTCAAAAGGAGACTAGCCTACTTCTAAACCTAATGCTATTATGTATTGTTAGCCCTAAAGTTAGAATGAATGATGGAATTCTACCTAATGTTAGCACGCATATGGTTTGCGATAAAGTACTGAAATAAAGAATAAAATAGAGTTGTGACGATACCGAACGGAGAAGGTCCGTTGCCTCTTCAAAATTGTGCAAGCGGTAAGGAAATTCTATCAAAGTTCCCTTGGGCAAGTGATTGAAGAATTAACCCCGAGTATTCCATATTGCAAGAGTTATATCAATGCTATCACAAAAATCTTGACTAAAAAAGTCAATAAGAATGATTACCAAATATGAAAAATAAAATAGAAAAAAAATTCTAATCGAAATTCTAAAAAGAAATTCTAAAGAAATCTAAAATATTCTATTATTTTGTATCATTTTATTATCAATTGAGAGAGAAAATTAAACTAGAAGAAAACTAAAATAATAAAAAAGAAAAATTAGAAGAGTCAGGAGGTATGAGCTAAATTCAGGGGTGTAGTGCAGTAATTTGCCCAAAAGAGTTTTTTGTTCAATTTCTTCAGGCTAAAAAACAACAACACGGGCCTAAAGCAAAAAGTGAGGCCCGGTCTAAATAATTCCTCATTTTCCAGCATATTTTATAATTATCAATTTAGTTATAATTATTATTAATTTGAATTAAAAATAATAAAACAATGCAATAATTAAAATTAAAAAGAAAAGATATGAAATTGGAAAGGGGTTTTAGGGTTGAAGTAATATATCCCTCTTTTCAAACAGAACAGCGCCGTCCCTTTTTTCCGCCGTCTTCTTCTTTTGCTCCGGCGACCTCCGTCTAGCACCACGACACGATTTCTCCTTTCCTCTTGCTTCCTCTTCAGTTATCTCGCTGTGCTTCCGTGAGCGCCGTCCTCTTTTCTCCTCCGATCTACCTTTTCCGATGATCTCCACAGTGACCTCCTCTTCATCATCTTCTTAGATTCGTTCCTCAAGTCCTCAACACCGTTGTTCTGTCATCGTGTTCTACATAGGAACTATACAAAGAAATCGAAGCTTCGAAGCCTCCAAATCTAATCACAGACTACACATGCTCAAGCAAGATGCTATGTATAACATTGTGAGAAAATGGAAATTAAAACTCACTGATCGGAGTTCGTCCGACGTATCTTCGACGGTGGCGATTAGAAGCGGAAAGCCAGAGATGTTTGCTTCCAAGTAACTTCTCGAGCTTTGCTTCTCCGATTTAGTTTCTTTCTTCTACCTTATCGTTCTCTCGTGATTTCCATTTTAATTCACTTATTCTTTTCGGTTTCACTTCTGAGTTGTTGATGCGTTGTAGATTCAGTGATGATGTGATGAAGGTTGCTGCGATGAAAAAAAAAGTAGTGATGTTGTTTGAATTGACTGAAGCATATATGATGATGCCGAGAAGTGTTGTGGATCTGGTACGATTGGTGAAGATTGTTGTGATGCCAAGATTTTTTATGATTCTGTAGAGAGAGGGCATAAAATAATTGAGAGGGGTTTTTTGGTGGTTCTTCTGCAGATATTGAAGAAGTGTCAATAGAGGAAGTGAGAATGAAAGGTAATAATTTCCTTTTTTCTGTGTTGAAAATCGTATATCTCCCTATTCTGTCCATCTCCTTATGCATATGCTGGAAGTTTTTTTTTATATCTAGGAGGTTGGTTAGGAATGAGTTAGTTATGCTGTTAGAAGTGGTTAGAAGGTTTGAGAGTTTGTTATGAATTGGTTACTGAATGTTAGTTATGCTGTAACTGTTTTGGGTTGTTATTGAATGTTAGTTATGGGGCTGTTACAATTAGTTCTGTTATGAGTTAGGGAATTGGGTATAGGTTGGTTACAGTTAGAAGTTAGGGAAAAGTTAGTTATGAATCTGTTAGTTTTGGTTGGTTAATGAAGAAATCGGTTAGCAGTTAGTTATAGATTATGGTGTTGTAAGTTACTTTGTTATAAAATTTATGTGCAGGGCTGCCTTTATTTTTTTGGGTTACGGAATTGGTTTTGAAAATTGGAAGTTTAGTGTATGCGGTTCATGCTTATGACAGTTTATCCAATATTTTTGCAGGTTTGGTTCATATCAGGGCTATTGGGAAGAAAAAGCAAAAGGAAAACACTAAGATGATATGAAGTTGGAACAAAGACGCATAACACGAAGTTTTGGAAGCTTGAAGTTTGAAACATGAAGAATGGTTGAAAATTAGGATAGGTTTTGGTAAAAATGTATAGATGTTATGTATAATTGTAATGGAATTTGGACTTGTATGTATTTGAATACACATTGGAATGTATGTTGACTTTATTTCCACATAATGAAATGGCCTTTGTATGAATTCAAATAAATGGTATGAATCCAAAATATTTGCAAGGTAATCAAAAGAGACATGAATCTTGAATGAATCCAAGAGAGGCTATTTGGACGATATTTTGATGGTTGGATGAATTTGATGCATGCTTTTTCATACTTGTGGTTTGAATTCCAAGAAAAGCCACGCAAATATTTAAGAACTTTGATTTTCTCCAAATCCACTTCAAATATTAATGAATGAATTCTAATCAAACTACAACTTCAGTGAATCCCTAATTCAATTCAATTTTCCGATCTAAACCAAATTTGCGTGTCAAGCAAAGCATTTGAAATAATGACACCTTGATCACAATCAACATCTTGTACCATGTCCCGACTATATGAGCACTAGAACAACGACGTCTTGGACCCCTTCTCAATAGATGATAATGACTATGCCCTGAGGGATTCTTTGCAGATGAATATGAAAGATGAGACATGCGAATACCTTGATATGGGATGAACCTCAGGTAGAATGCTGACAAGCTCAAGTATGAAAATGTATAAACCCTGATTTTTAGCTTCGTCTCATAAAACCTTGCAACTTGACATTGAGAAGAAAAGAATAGCCTCGTAGCTTGATGATGATAAGGTCCATGAAATGAAAACCTAGCTTCAAACAAATTATTAATGGAGAAATCAACCGAAACAAGCTTGTGCGAAGATGGGAGCCTTAAAGCCATACACCAACCCTTATTCCTCAAAATCCATGATCTTATGCCAATTTATCGATTAATGATGCATGATGTGTTAGATGACCTAATGGAAATTATATATGTGCAAAAATGCGTAAGCCAGATAGGAAGTAAAAGGGTAGGACAAATTTGGGGTATTACAGCTACCCCTATTTAATCGTCTTAAACCTGAAAGTATGATTGGCACATGCCTTTCGGAAGTTCAAGGTTGAAGATGATTAAATATCAATGCCAAAAATTTGTCCTGAGGGAGAAAGAGTGTTTTCTTTATTTATTTATTTTGTGATCTGCTGGGGAAAAGAAATTTGTTTTTTCAATGAAGAGACAAATATTGGACTTGTAACGTGGCGTGATGCCAATACAAGACAAATGGTTGGTATGAAAAGACAGCGGACGAGGTCTACGGGCGACCTACGATCCTAAGGTGACACATGAGAGTGATTTGACAGAGAACCTAGCCAAAGGGCGATCTCAGGTTCTAAGACAAAGTATATGGAAAGAACCTAGCCAAGAGGCGATCTCAGGTTCGACGATGACTTGAAGGAAGAACCTAGCCAAGAGGCGATCTCAGGTTCGACGATGAAAACATGGGTTATGACATGATGATTGTATAGATAAGCGACACAGATGAGCATCAAGAAAGGTTAAACACGGACGAGTGTTTGAATCAATACGGACGAGTATTGAAAGAAGATACAAGTGAGTATCAAAAGGTTAAACACGGACGAGTGTTTGAATCAATACAGACGAGTATTGAAAGGAGATATATGCGAGTATCAAAAGTATAAACACGGACGAGTGCTTGATTCAATACGGACGAGTATTGAAAGGAGATACAGACGAGTATCAAAAAGTTAAACACGGACGAGTGTTTGATTCAATACGGACGAGTATTGAAAGAAGACACGGACGAGTATCAAAAAGTATAAACACGGACGAGTGTTTGATTCGATACGGACGAGTATTGAAAGAAGATACAGGTGAGTATCAAAAGGTTAAACACTGACGAGTGTTTGATCAATACGGACGAGTATTGAAAGGAGATACAGGCGAGTATCAAGAGTATAAACACGGACGAGTGCTTGATTCAATACGAACGAGTATTGAAAGGAGATACGGACGAGTATCAAAAGGTTAAACATGGACGAGTGTTTGAATCAATACGGACGAGTATTGAAAGGAGATACAAGCGAGTATCAAAAGGTTAAATATGGACGAGTGTTTGAATCAATACGGACGATTATTGAAAGGAGATACAGATGAGTATCAAAAGTTAAACACGGACGAGTGCTTGATTCAATACGGACGAGTATTGAAAGGAGATACGGACGAGTATCAAAAGTTAAACACGGACGAGTGTTTGATTCAATACGGACGAGTATTGAAAGAAGATACGGACGAGTATCAAAGAGTTAAACACGGACGAGTGTTTGATTCAATACAGACGAGTATTGAAAGAAGATACAGACGAGTATCAAAAAGTTAAACACGAACGAGTGTTTGAATCAATACAGACGAGTATTGAAAGAAGATACGGACGAGTATCAAAAAGTTAAACATGGACGAGTGTTTGAATAACTGACCCGGGTGGGTGTTTAGGAAACTTGACACATACGAGTGCTTAGGAATGGACACGGACGAATGTTTAGGGAACCGACTACCAGACAAGAACTGGGTTTAGAACAGAAAAGTGTATTGATTTTGTTTGGCATTGAAAAGGTGAAGGTCATCGACTGGGGATTTCGGGCATGATACCCTTCTGTAGGGATGTATTGTTGTCCTTGAATAATTCAGGTCTTTTTTGTAAGGTACCTGATCTGGCTTATGCTTTGTATGCATGTTTGAATTTCTTTTGACGCAAAGATCCACTTTGATGGATCAGCTACGCGCTTTTGAGGATGCAATGATATGTAATGATAACTATATGCAATGCGAAGAAATAAACTTCATGGGGATAAAAGAAGGCTTGCTGGGAGCCATTGCTCATCACTAGGGATGTCAGTATATATTGACGCTGGAAGTCTGCAGTACCAAAGATTGGTGGGGATACCGATAAAAATTTGCACTGGGGAAACCATGATACCGAAGATTGTTGATGACTCTATTGGATATTGAATTGCCAACGAAACGAGTCTTCAGGTATGATGCTGGATTCTGAATCATACCGTTGGGAAGAGATAACCTGGCCGGACTTCCAAACATCCTGAATTGTTGAGGGGGTGATAGAAGTGAATATGTCGAAGAATGGATACTGAACACCATGTGGATCTCTCTGAATACATGTCCCAAGTTTACGCACACTGGGGAATTATCTCTCGAATCACTTGGGGATAAGAGATGGGCATGGACACTTACGAGTGCCCCGGTTGAACTCTGTGAATGCCCCGGTTTAGCTTTGCGAATGCCCCAGTTGAGCTTTGCGAATTCCCCGGTTTGGTTCTGCGAATGCCCCGGTTTGGTTCTGCGAATTCCCCGGTTTAGCTTTACTGGGGATGCTCTTGATTAACTCCACTGAGGATGCACTTGCGCGTGCTGAGTTAAAAGACGATTCTAGACTTTCTGAATTCACTTGGGGAATCAGACCCGAAGTTGCCTGTAGTAGATGGAGGCAGTTTCATGTGCTGGCTGGGTTAGGGTGACTGTTATGATGCTTTCAGCTGATTGTAGTCTTGTGCAACATAATTGGTTTTAGCAACTTTGCAAGTACAGATGAGGAATGCCCCTGTCTGGAGGATCTCTGAGAAGATCTATGTTGAATAGAAGACCAGAATATTCGTGCCACAATACGATATGAGGTGGCCTGCCCCAATGTCTTGAGTCACGAAATAAACTGCTCTTGATTACAGCTTTCTTGGAGAGATTTGTCGAATCTCGACGTAACTACCCCAGGTTGAATGAATTCTGAATAGATATCTTGATGTGATAGCCTCTGATTGATCGAGCTCGAAGAGATTTATCGACGCGATAGCCTCTGATTGACAGCTTTGAGGGAATGCCCCAGATTTGGATGAACTTGGAGAGGTCGACTCTCGACTTGATTGCCCCAGATCGGCTGGCTCTGCTAACTTCATCCCTGAATTGTACTCAAACTGTGAAGTACCAAGATGATTTCTCTTGACAGAATCACCGGTTAACATTCTGCTGGATAAGTCATTTCTCTTGTAGCAGCTGACTCTTGCTTCAATAGGGTATTCAAGCCTCTCTTTTTTGACAAGATTGAGCTCTTTACCGATTGTTCATTGTGTAAACTTACTTGATGTCGATCAGTTGTTTTGTATGCAGAAGAATGTTTATTATGAGAATGATAATTCTAATGCAACACATAAGTAAGTCTTGAAGTTTGAAAATTTTTGAATGAAATGACGTCACAACGAGTCACTAGCTAAAGAGAAATATTTGCAAATTCTTTTTTATGAAAGATAATGCAAGCATATGATGCCAACACAGATATTGAAACATACCTCTTAGGAGTCAGTTAAACGCTATCTCGTTGTAGCAAGCTTTCGAATTGACCCATGCTTCAGTTAGGACTTTGAAAGGGTTGTAACGTGGCCTGGTTCACGGTTTTAGAAAAAAGGATTTAAGGCTCAAAATTATTTGGTGCCCACCCATTCTCCATGATGTTCTCCGTTCCTACGTTCAGTTGACCTGATATAAGCATTCATCTCTCGAGAAGAGTTTTCAATAATTGAGGAACCACAGTGGTTTCTTGGACACGACAGTCACTAACTTCTGATTTTGGTGCCTGATCAGACGACCTTGTTCTTTGATGAGGATTTTCGTTGGTAATCCTTTTCTCGCCTTTTAGGCTTTTCAATTTCTTTCTTGCTTTCCCTAATTTTTGCCTGGACAAATTCTTTTGAATTTCGATTTGGAAGTCCAGCGGGATGCCCCAATTTTTTGCCTAAGCGACTTGTCTTCAAGTTTTGACTTAGCGGGGATTTTTGTTTCTTTCTTATTCATATTTTTCATTTTGAACAAGTCGTTGATCTTTGCGTTGTATTGATTTGTTAGAAGTGATCGTGACTGCCTGAGTTTTTAGTATCGTCATTTGTTGACCTCCTGATGTGCGAAAGATACCCATTAGGATATAGTCAATAGATGCACATTGTTGTTAGATGAGGATTAACCATTGTGGTTTTGACTTTTCTCAATCTTTTGATGGATAACTATTGTCGTATCCTTGGATGCACACTCTTGATGAGTTCTGAATGCTTGAACAGATTAGCTGAACACTACCCGCCCCAAGGTTAAAATGAGGGTTTTTTCTGAATAGAAAGAAGACTCCTACTTCGAAGGCTCAGAGGGGTTGACGAGGGTCTATCTCCCTTATATCTCTGGTGTTTGGGGACTGAAACAAGGCCTGTACATCGTCAGCAAGGTCTTACTCAAAAGTGTACCAACTAGAGATTTTGCGTTTTCAGATTGTCGTCATCCTCCTTTGAATCTTTACCTAAGCATAAGACTTGGAAATCTGGCATCAATATGCAAGCAAAACATTTAAAGGGTGATAAAGAATGGATGAGTAAAAATGAAAGGAACACTTCAAGAAAAGCATACCTATTGCATTAAGATTTTCATTCAAAAATAGACAAGTTTCTATATACAAGCAATGTTTGAACAAACAAGCAAGAATGCAAATGAAAATGCATTAAAGAAACCAATGATTGCCACTGTTAAGGAGACTTGACTCCGTATGGACTTGCTGATTTTGAAGACTTTCTGTAGTCTTGATGCTCGAGTGGGAGGGAGGATCCCCTCCATATCTGATGTGAACACAGTAGTCTCTGGATTGAGCCTGTCTTGGACATTGTCTTTGGATGACATACCATCTTCAATCGATTGGCCAGGTGCCCCAGTATAATATGCATCACCAAGCATATCATGTCTTAAAGAAATAATAGACATCATCATCAGAGTTTCCATGACCTGGCTTATCTGAGTATTTAATCCATTATCTTCCTGCTTGAAGAAGTTTCTCACTACGAGCCAAAGCTTGCATGTATATCGCTCAGATTTATTCCATAACTGATCCCTGAGCATGTGCGGTGAGAAATCAGGTTGAACCTTTGAAGAGAACCCCGGGTCTGAATAAGAATCCCCAATCTTCGGGTACCTGTCATGAATGCATGAATATGCATGGGGTGTCATGTTCTGTCATTTCCAAGGAATTTTCGTGTTTTGATTTTGTTTTTGCGCAAGTAAGGGATGGAAGAGTTTAGCACAAGACTTGCAAATGTGATTCCTTGGAAATAATAGAACATGTATGTTACGCATGTGGTTATCCATGTTATGTATGCAAAGGCATGAGATCAAAGAGGATCAGGGTTCCATCGTTCCTGAATAAGGTTGCTGCACTGCTCTGGATCATGTGAGTATCACCAGATCAAAGGTCCGACATAGCTTTTGCATATAAGAACCAAGTGCCATGTGGATCTCCCATTGTACGTGGTCGAGGCTTTTGGAACATTGGATACTGTTGAGAATTTCTGAACATGCTGGGAATACCAAGATTGAAGGATTGAATGAACCTCCAGGTAAACAAGTCAGGATCTCAGAAAATAAATCTGAGAACCATACGGTCACCAACAAGATAAAGCATTTGCATAAAGTCATAACAGAAATCCAGAATATAGCCATCAGAACCGGTAGTCACTGTCTGAGCATAGTCACCATTTGAACACGAGTAACCATCTGCACATAGTCACCATCTGTACCTGTGATAGAAATTCCCTCCCCACTCACGGGTGAAAACTAGGTCAGGGTAAGATAATGGTAACTCGAAAATCATGGGTTCGCCTGAAAGTGCTATGGGCTTACCCACAGACGCGGGTGCCGATAGTAATTCATTTGAACCTCATCCGAGCGTGGTATATGACATGACTGCACTAATTGGATCACTTCCTATAGCCGTCATGCCCCCACTCTATTCCTAGTGTCCTAGTGCACTCTGGCCTGGGTACTGGGCGTTTTACCTCAAAAGTGACATCCCCACCCAACATAGAGAACAAAGTCCAGCATAATAGATAACAAATATGGAAAGCCATAAAATGCAATGCAAGCTTATGCTCAGATAAACATGTACAAATGAGTAAACTGAAAGCATAAAAATAAACACCCTAAGGAAAGAAAACAAGAGCTAGGAGCGACTCTGGGATGGACCAGCATTTGGTCGACCATTCCCCAGTGAAGTCGCCAGCTGAAACAACCGGCTGGAAATCATCAAACAATGAAGTCGCCATCGAACGTCTTTTATCCCACATGTAGGGAAAGGTAAACATCGAGAAAACCTGATAATGGAGAAGTCACGGTCTTGCGACCGAGAGATCGGGTAAGGGAGCCTGTTACGCGAGGGGAAGGTATTAGCACCCCACACGCCCGTAGTACTCTACGGTATCCACTCTTGTTATCTATCTTATGGGTGTGTTTAATCTATGCTTACTGTTTATTACTGCTAAAGGGAGAATGCATGCAAAAGAAAGGGGAAAAAGAATGTAGGGAAAATAAAATTGTGCTCGCTTGGGCCCTACCCCAATGCCTACGTATCCTTTTTGAGGAATCAGAGTTACCGTAGTTCAGCTTATATGTTTTTGTTTGTTTGTGTTTTTTATGGACGAAGTTAATTCCGCCTTCTGCCGCGGCTCGACCTTTGGAGACTTATGCGTTGGCACAGAAGTAAATTAATCGTGTCCTTACCTGAAAAGGGTTTTAAAGAAAGGTGCTCGAGCGCACAAAAGATTTGAATTGGTTTATATTTTGTTGTAGATGTTTTTTTGTGGACGAAGTTAATTCCGCCTTCTGCCGCAGCTCGACCTTTGGAGACTTATGCGTTGGCACAGAAGTAAATTAATCGTGTCCTTACCTGAAAAGGGTTTTATAGAAATGGTGCTCGAGCGCACAAAATGATTTGAATTTGTTTTTTGTCTTTTTGTTGTAGATGATGACTGATTGACCTCAAGAGAGAGATATTAGTCATTTTTCTACTTAGTCATGAAATGAGTCTTTGAGAATTGAACCACACCTATGCTTGAGATGAAGAACAATAAGATCGAGAAGAGACCCGCTTATCATTTCCCGTACTAAGCAAAAGCATGATTCTCATCAGTAGTTTTAAAGTGTTTTGAATTTTGAAAGAAAAAGAAGTTTTTGTTTTAGGTGCGAATGCAAAAGGAGAAAGAAAAGTCAAAAGGAGACTAGCCTACTTCTAAACCTAATGCTATTATGTATTGTTAGCCCTAAAGTTAGAATGAATGAGGGAATTCTACCTAATGTTAGCACGCATATGGTTTGCGATAAAGTACTGAAATAAAGAATAAAATAGAGTTGTGACGATACCGAACGGAGAAGGTCCGTTGCCTCTTCAAAATTGTGCAAGCGGTAAGGAAATTCTATCAAAGTTCCCTTGGGCAAGTGATTGAAGAATTAACCCCGAGTATTCCATATTGCAAGAGTTATATCAATGCTATCACAAAAATCTTGACTAAAAAAGTTAATAAGAATGATTACCAAATATGAAAAATAAAATAGAAAAAAAATTCTAATCGAAATTCTAAAAAGAAATTCTAAAGAAATCTAAAATATTCTATTATTTTGTATCATTTTATTATCAATTGAGAGAGAAAATTAAAGTAGAAGAAAACTAAAATAAGAAAAAAGAAAAATTAGAAGAGTCAGGAGGTATGAGCTAAATTCAGGGGTGTAGTGCAGTAATTTGCCCAAAAGAGTTTTTTGTTCAATTTCTTCAGGCTAAAAAACAACAACACGGGCCTAAAGCAAAAAGTGAGGCCCGGTCTAAATAATTCCTCATTTTCCAGCATATTTTATAATTATCAATTTAGTTATAATTATTATTAATTTGAATTAAAAATAATAAAACAATGCAATAATTAAAATTAAAAAGAAAAGATATGAAATTGGAAAGGGGTTTTAGGGTTGAAGTAATATATCCCTCTTTTCAAACAGAACAGTGCCGTCCCTTTTTTCCGCCGTCTTCTTCTTTTGCTCCGGCGACCTCCGTCTAGCACCACGACGCGGCTTCTCCTTTCCTCTTGCTTCCTCTTCCGTTATCTCGCTGTGCTTCCGTGAGTGCCGTCCTCTTTTCTCCTCCGATCTACCTTTTCCGATGATCTCCTCCGTGACCTCCTCTTCATCATCTTCTTAGATTCGTTCCTCAAGTCCTCAACACCGTTGTTCTGTCATCGTGTTCTACATAGGAACTACACAAAGAAATCGAAGCTTCGAAGCCTCCAAATCCAATCACAGACTACACATGCTCAAGCAAGATGCTATGTATAACATTGTGAGAAAATGGAAATTAAAACTCACTGATCGGAGTTCGTCCGACGTAACTTCGACGGTGGCGATTAGAAGCGGAAAGCCAGAGATGTTTGCTTCCAAGTAACTTCTCGAGCTTTGCTTCTCCGATTTAGTTTCTTTCTTCTACCTTATCGTTCTCTCGTGATTTCCATTTTAATTCACTTATTCTTTTCGGTTTCACTTCTGAGTTGTTGATGCGTTGTAGATTCAGTGATGATGTGATGAAGGTTGCTGCGATGAAAAAAAAAGTAGTGATGTTGTTTGAATTGACTGAAGCATAGATGATGATGCCGAGAAGTGTTGTGGATCTGGTACGATTGGTGAAGATTGTTGTGATGCCAAGATTTTTTATGATTCTGCAGAGAGAGAGGGCATAAAATAATTGAGAGGGGTTTTTTGGTGGTTCTTCTGCAGATATTGAAGAAGTGTCAATAGAGGAAGTGAGAATGAAAGGTAATAATTTCCTTTTTTCTGTGTTGAAAATCGTATATCTCCCTATTCTTTCCATCTCCTTATGCATATGCTGGAAGTTTTTTTTTATATCTAGGAGGTTGGTTAGGAATGAGTTAGTTATGCTGTTAGAAATGGTTAGAAGGTTTGAGAGTTTGTTATGAATTGGTTACTGAATGTTAGTTATGCTGTAACTGTTTTGGGTTGTTATTGAATGTTAGTTATGGGGCTGTTACAGTTAGTTCTGTTATGAGTTAGGGAATTGGGTATAGGTTGGTTACAGTTAGAAGTTAGGGAAAAGTTAGTTATGAATCTGTTAGTTTTGGTTGGTTAATGAAGAAATCGGTTAGCAGTTAGTTATAGATTATGGTGCTGTAAGTTACTTTGTTATAAAATTTATGTGCAGGGCTGCCTTTATTTTTTTGGGTTACGGAATTGGTTTTGACAATTGGAAGTGTAGTGTATGCGGTTCATGCTTATGACAGTTTATCTAATATTTTTTCAGGTTTGGTTCATATCAGGGCTATTGGGAAGCAAAGGCAAAAGGAAAACACCAAGATGATATGAAGTTGGAACAAAGACGCATAACACGAAGTTTTGGAAGCTTGAAGTTTGAAACATGAAGAATGGTTGAAAATTAGGATAGGTTTTGGTAAAAATGTATAGATGTTATGTATAATTGTAATGGAATTTGGACTTGTATGTATTTGAATACACATTAGAATGTATGTTGACTTTATTTCCACATAATGAAATGGCCTTTGTATGAATTCAAATAAATGGTATGAATCCAAAATATTTGCAAGGTAATCAAAAGAGACATGAATCTTGAATGAATCCAAGATAGGCTATTTGGACGATATTTTGATGGTTGGATGAATTTGATGCATGCTTTTTCATACTTGTGGTTTGAATTCCAAGAAAAGCCACACAAATATTTAAGAACTTTGATTTTCTCCAAATCCACTTCAAATATTAATGAATGAATTCTAATCAAACTACAACTTCAGTGAATCCCTAATTCAATTCAATTTTCCGATCTAAACCAAATTTGCGTGTCAAGCAATAAGCATTTGAAATAATGACACCTTGATCACAATCAACATCTTGTACCATGTCCCGACTATATGAGCACTAGAACAATGACGTCTTGGACCCCTTCTCAATAGATGATAATGACTATGCCCTGAGGGATTCTTTGCAGATGAATATGAAAGATGAGACATGCGAATACCTTGATATGGGATGAACCTCAGGTAGAATGCTGACAAGCTCAAGTATGAAAATGTATAAACCCTGATTTTTAGCTTCATCTCATAAAACCTTGCAACTTGACATTGAGAAGAAAAGAATAGCCTCGTAGCTTGATGATGATAAGGTCCATGAAATGAAAACCTAGCTTCAAACAAATTATTAATGGAGAAATCAACCGAAACAAGCTTGTGCGAAGATGGGAGCCTTAAAGCCATACACCAACCCTTATTCCTCAAAATCCATGATCTTATGCCAATTTATTGATTATTGATGCATGATGTGTTAGATGACCTAATGGAAATTATATATGTGCAAAAATGCGTAAGCCAGATAGGAAGTAAAAGGGTAGGACAAATTTGGGGTATTACACCTATTACCAACTAAGACATCTACGTGAACTACAAGTTCAAACCTTAGCATTGTTCAAACTATACCTTAGTTGAGAACAGACACAACCGGTAAAAAAAGGACCGTACTAGGTGATATATCTGCAATTTATATCTTTTGTTTAGTCATCTAAAGATTCAATTATCAAACACATTTTCAAACATAGAACCCGCATTATTTATCCCCTAGGTTGTGATAAATATGTGTCATACCCAAATGTTTGACCTAAGATCCCACCTTCATTTCCATTTTCATAAAAGCATCAACGTCATAAGATAAAGTTGGTTTTTAATCTGCTCACCTTCGAGCATTACTTATGCATAGATTATCAATTGTTGTGAACATTTTATTTTATTCATCACTAACTTCGAATCCCATACAAAGGTGTATGTTTGTGTTTCTTTGGTTTCATGTGTAGAGACAGGTCTAAATCAAGAGCATCAGGTGTTGCGCCTCAATTAGGGTTTTGGATCCCTCAAGTGTTCAAGTATGGTGAATCACCAATTCTCAAAGGCTACTTCATAAAACCTTGGCCTATAATCAAAAGCACAATCAAGATTTCATCATCACTGGTTCACATGTGCATCAATATGCCTTGGAATGCAAGGAAGGATCAAGTTTGCAAGTCGATTCAAAGCACTTCAACCAAAAGTCAACTTTCACAAGATCAAGTTCAAGTGATCACAACTTCTTCATTATTCAATATTTTTGAGGGGTTCTTTTTACGTATGACTCTCCTTGACATTATCTCCAATTTCTCTTTACAAGTCAAGAGCTGATTATGTGCGGAGGATCATCAAAAATTCGAATACTTTAGAGGTCATTTAGCGAATTTGACCTAATTTCAAGAAACTTTTGTCCGACTTTCGAGAATCATAACTTCCTCAATTTTCAACATTTCGAGACGATTCTTTTTGCACATTGTCATGAGTGATGTAATATACAAGTTTTCTTCAAGGATCAAAGTCAAATTAAGCTTTGGAACTATGGAGTTTATTGAAATATTATAGGTCATGTTTTGATTTAGAATGTTCTTAACTTATAAATTAAATTCGTGCCATAATTGTTTTTCTCAAGATATTGGTTCATATGGAGATCGTTCATGGTACAAGATGTTAAGTTTAGAAGATTCAATGTGGTTAAGGCGTGCATCGATTACTTGGATCACAAACTTATGCATTATTTCTTCCATGATGATTTCAAGTGAAAGATGAAAGTAGGGTTTGCATCAATTTTCCATGATCATTCCAATTCAAAATTCTGAAAAGGAATACAAGTTTGGTCTCGGGGTTCATTATTGATCCATTTAAAGTTCCATCAGTGGATGTGATTCAAAACCCAAGACCTTTGAAAATAAACATATGATTGAGAGCTCATTCATTTTTTTATTTGAATTCAAATATTGGAAAGATGATACAATTTAATCTGGTTCAAACAAGGATTCATCCAATTTCCTATTTTGTTCTCAAATTTCACTCAAAGGGAATTCATTCACTTTCAAGTCCTTTTGGTCAAGGAATTTTCAAGGCACAATTTGATTCAACTTCATTGATCTTCATTCAAAATTTCAAGCTTTATTAAAATGCAAGATTCAATCCAAGTTCCTCAAATCATGAGTTCATCACGAGAATTTTTTACATAAATTTTTAAGCTAAACTTTGAATAAATTCATCATGTTTCAAAACTTTGTGAGTTTCAAATTCAAGGTACATGAGAGGTAAACTATGATGAATTTACATGGACCAAATATGGTCATCTCTTGCCCTTCACACAAAAAGAAACTTTGATATGATTATCATTTCTTCACCAATGATCCAATTTCCCTTGATAAAATCTGTCAAAAACCTGCATAATAATGCCAAACAAACTGTCAAAAAACAGTCTAAAATCTATCTACAATTCTGCAGAGCAAAACAACAAAACATGATATCAATAAACCTTACGTAAACCTGCTACTATTTTGGCCCTTGTCCTTGTCCAAGCTACTCCAAAACCCGCTGCACACAAGAAAATAGTGATGTTGCCCTGCTATGTATCAGTCCAAAAGTTGCACAAAATTAGTTAAACACAAAACCTGTATTAAAAAGCCATAAACCAGAGCATCATATTTGTTCAAAAGCCATTCAAATATTCCCTCATAAAACTCTATCAATTGTCTATATGACATTATATACACAACAAAAGAGAGGGGGCAGTCCACTGATATAGGAGGAGAAAAATTAGAGAAAAAGAAATATCACCCAAGAAATACTACCAATATTTTGTTCAAACGCACAGTAAAAATCCTTCTGCTCTTTCAAATACTCAAACCTTCATGCGTAAACACACCAAAACTCCACTGTTTCACCAAAGTTTCAATAGCTATACACAACAGAAACTCAGAAACATAACCAAAATATAGAGAAGCAGGCAAGGAGAAGAAGGAGTCACCTCTCTAAGTAGCTTTCGTATCGCGTACCTGCACACCAATTTCCAGAAAATAAGAACACAACTATTTTCAGAATTCTAGAAGGAGCAGAAGAAGAGGAAAAGGAATTAAGCTAAAGCAAATAGGAAGTTCAATTCACTATGTAAAAGCTAAATCTACCATCGACAGAAGCATCGCTGGATTTATCGTCAGAAACGACCTCCTCTCTGATCTGGTTCACTTGCTATGTTCTCTCACTTTTTAATTGTTTCATATCTGCATCTTGGTGTTAACTGGTTTTCTTTGCTCAATCATTGTTATAAATTGAGAATAATTTTGGTTGTTATTGGAGTATAAATTGAAAACAAGAGTTGAATGATTCTTATATTGTTTTTGTTTTGCGATAAAGGGAGGCAAAACCGAGAGCTAAGATAATGAGATTTTCTTTGTTGTTACTTCGGCCTTGAGAACGAGAGAGGTGAATCTGTTGTTGTGTGAGGAACCAATTTTTAAGAGTTGTAGAATAGATAAAAAGGTTGTGAGAGTTATAATGATTGAGATTGAGAGAAAGAGATGGATGAGCGGCTGAAGAGAGACAAGTTTGCTGTCATTGTCGTTAAAAATAGAGAGAGAGAGAGAGAGAGAGAGAGAGAAATTGTGAGGTAGAAATATTATTTTGAATTAATTGAGTTTTTCTATTAATTAATTGGGAATTAAAAATTAATTACAACTTTTCCTCTTCCCAAAGAATCCACGACGCCTCCCTCTCAATTAGGATTTCAAAAACCTTTCATCTCCTTTCCTCTAATGGATCCGGGTTTGAGCTTAGCTTTTGATCCCAACCCATTTCATGGATTTCCTTTAAGTTTGTTGTTGATTATTGTGATACGGTGGCAGAACCAGACTGTTTTGGAAAATGCTGGTTTGCGTTATACGTTTGTGTTTGCAAAATATCGCGGTAAGAAAGAGTCGCCACTGACTTTTATTTTATCCAACTGGAAAGGAAAAAAGCACAGAAAAATTCCTTTTTCGAGATATTCTGAGTACGGGGGGTAGATTATAGAAAGGGAAGGTATTAGCACCCTTTCTATCCGTGGTTTTCCACGGGCTCTTAGGTACTTGCTCATCATTTTTAAAATTGCTTCCATGTTTGTATGTTTTGAAAAGTTTTTGTTTTACTTCGTTTTAACCCTTGCTTCTGTCTTCAAGAGTGTTACGAAGTTGTTTTGAAAACTTTGTTTGAAAAGAGTGTAAGCATGGAAAAGTTTGATTTTGAGCAAGTACCTACTAGCATCTACCTACTCGAAAAAAGAATGTTTCTGTTCTTGTTTCCTTTAGACAACGCTATCCTACTATTAGTGAGTAAGTAGCACCATCGTTGGAGTTGTAAGGGTCAATTCGAAAGGTACTTACGATCACTAAAGTAATATTAGGACGTCTTAGTGATAACCCTAGTGTCTTAAGATCATATTCGAGGCAACATTTCCGAGGCAACCTTTCCGAGGCAACATTTCCGAACGAGACATTTGATCTTTGTTTAGACAAAAGAGCGACCACTAAAACACCCTATACTTAATGATCGTTTACCGAAGGCAACCCAAGTCAGAGTATACCCTAGGAGTTCGCATGTGCGTGTGATTTGATTTCAATTATTATCTTTGCACATTTAGGGTTTGCAAACCGTTTTAAAATTAACCATACATTCTTGTCATGTAATCCTATTATCATACATCTAACAGTTAATATTTGCGGAAATTAAAATGCGAGAAATAAAACTACGCTATTATAAGGCTTCGGGGAGGGGGATTAATTACATAGCCAAAAACTCGTAAAAACGAAAAATAAACGAGAAGTCCTAATTAAACTATTACATCCCATGAGCAGTTACATCAATATTTGCAAAAATAAATAAACGCGCGCGATGGAACGAGAACGAGAAAAATTAGGGTTTTGACCCCGTCTAAACCTAATTAAAAGAAAAATTATTTTTTTGTTGTTTTTGATTATTTTCGAGAAAATAAGGTTTTAATTGAATAAATACAAACCTAATTACTAATTAAATTAAATTAAGAAAATTAATTAATTTAACCTATTTTTGTATTTTGGTTATTTTAAGAAAAGAAAATAAAATTAAATCAAGAACCCCAATTCTCTAACTTATTTTAAGTTATTTGAAAAAAGATTAAGAATACCCTAAATTTAATTAAACTAATACAAAATTAATTTTGACAAAATAAAATAATAATAAAAAACCTAAATTCTAATTTGACGAAAATTGATTTTATGAGTTTTTTGTAAAAAA
This sequence comes from Vicia faba, assembly GCA_948472305.1. Classification (NCBI taxonomy): domain Eukaryota; kingdom Viridiplantae; phylum Streptophyta; class Magnoliopsida; order Fabales; family Fabaceae; genus Vicia; species Vicia faba. Next base: position 353,626,151 of record OX451735.1, read on the forward strand.
AGGAATTAAATTTGTGTGAAAATAATTAATAAAAATAATTAAAAGGAAAAAATAAGAGAAAAGAGAGAAAGAATATGGGCCTGGTGCCAAAGTAGAAAGGGAGTGCCAATAGCAGATCTAAGCCCAATAAGCCTGGGTCCACGTTGACTCCCAGATTCCATGTTGCCAGTTTACCAGGGTGCATCATGGACCTCCAAAGGATGGGCGTCAGATCTGGCATTCTGGAGATCTAGTGATTGAACCTTGAGGGCACATGGTGAACCCCTTACCTGTACACATGCCTGATTAAACAAGAAAAAATGTTATGAAATAATATGAGGGACCTGGGATTCAAACCCAGGCCCTTTGGCAGTTTCCAACGCCTCCTCACCAACTGAGCCAACGCATTTTGTTGTACAATAGATAAAAATAATGATTATATTAAAAAACACAACATGCTAATTTTCCAGCGCGCGAATTTTTGAATGGGCCAGTCAGGCCACGCCATGCCATCGTCTCCTACCTCCCTCCGTTGCTAAAAGTTTGGAGACCTTTACCTACGGATAAAAAGCATAGGTTAAACCCCTGTGATTTTCCAAAACTCCCTGCAAGCACGATAAACACATAACAATGGTACCAATCAACTCGTGACAACCTCACGAGCATCATGGTACCTCAATCGTGGCCCAATTTTCCCTGTGTAGCAAAGCCCCAAAACCATCTTAGAAACCCTAACAATGGCATCTACACATATAGCTTCCAAAAATGCAATTAAATGGTACTGTCATCTTGCAAACATGATAAGGATTACAAATATGTCATTGAAACATGCTAAATATGCAAGAATAAAGGGATATAATTTTAAAAAAAATGACAAACCGTGAGGGTTGTGGAGACGGATTCTGGGTAAATCAAGGTTTGATTATGATCAAGTTAGCTTCAAGAGATGGCTGGGAATCGATTGCTAGCCTTGGAATGGTGTAAATCGTCCTCTAACCTGCAATTTGATTCAACATTTTTTGGTGATTTTTGCAAGTTTCTTCTCAGCTTCTCACGCATCTAACCCTTATGCTTTTGGTCTGAATTTGTTCTATATGTATCCTTGAGTGAATTAGGTTTACAACTTTGCATCCAATCTTTGCAATTATGAAGATTTGATCCTTGATTCACACTTGTATCCAATCTTTCCAAAACAAGAAAAATTCAATCTTTTTGTGTACAAAAAAGCCTTGCACGACTTGATCTTATTGCCAGCTATTCATGGACCTGAAATATGCACAAAATCTCAAGGTTTAAATGATTTTGATATTTTCATGATTTTATTTTGATTTAATTGAAATAAAAATCAAAATAAATGACAAAAGTAAAATAAAGGAAAGTGGGAAGGATCATGGGTCATTGACCATGTTACAAACTCAATACAAGCACAAAAAGTTGGGCCCATTTGACAAAAATTGCAATTTGAGGCATATTTGACTTTTGGCAATTTTGCAAAAAAGGTCAACTTCACCCATGCATAACTTCCTCAATTTTGACCCTAGAGATGTGTTCTTGGACTTTTTAGAAATCTCAAGATATCCTATAAGCAACCCTTTTGGTCTCATCTAAATTTAGTATTCCATGTTCATGTATGAAGCTTTGACAAAAAACGCGTCTTTGTTGACTTTTCAAAGTGACCTATAATGTCCAAATTCATAACTTCTTGTGGGTTCATATTTTGAACTTGGGATATGAATATGGATTGTATGTAATTTCATCCTATTCAAAATGATCTTTGGATGGGTCATTTCTAATAAAGTATGAAAAAGTTATGCTTGGTCAAAGTTGGGTTGACTTTTCCTGCAAAACCCTAATTTAGCAACTTTTGGGTTTTGATGAATTGTGAGCAATCCTTGAGGAATCATGATCAACCCTTGATAAAATTATTAATAATACTTAAAAATGAGAATGTTAACCAAAAATCTTGAAGTTTGATTGTATGTGGGCCACAGTTGACTTTTGCCTTAGCACAATCGATTTTCAAGCCTTTGAGCAATTGACTGAGCAAACTTTCTTTATAGGGCTTGAAACTTGACATGGATGATCTTGATAACATATTAGGACAATGGTGAGCATTTGGGATCCTTTGGACTCAAGCATCTTGATTACAAATGAAACCGTAATTTGAGGTAGACTGCCTTAGGAGAGAGTTTGTCTGGTCAACTTTGAACTTTCTTGAGCAATTTGGGGACCTCACTTGCCATGTGTTGGGAAATATGAGAGGGAAAATTTTGGGGTACAACAGCTGCCCCTGTTCAATCTTCTTAAACCTGAGGATGTAGATTGGCTCGTCTGCCTTTCGTGATCTGAAGGTGGAAGATGATTGAACACTAGAGTGCCCAAAAATTTGCACTCGCATGAAGTGATACTTGTCTTGTGATGTAGGGAATAGGCTTATAGATGCCATTTAGAGATTGATGACGGAGGATGGGCTTAAAGATGCCATCCGAAGGAGTGTCGATCACATAAGAGATTCCTTTATGAAAGCCTGTATACCTGTTGTTGAGGAAGATTTCGCTGGGGAATACTGATCTCTGTCTTGGGAGAAATAGAATTTTAGGAGCTTCAGTCGTCCGTTATTCTATTGGGGAATCATCTCTTGGTCGAAGAGGTGAAAATGAACTACTTATTTGGTCGTGATCCAGGCTTCATAATGATAAGATCGACTGCTATTTGGTCGCGCTCCAGGCTTTACAGTGACTTACTGGGGAGATGAGATTAAACTTGCTATCCGGTCGTTCTCTAGGCTTCGTAATTTCTCAGTTCTTATCTGGTCGTACTCTAGGCTTCAGAAGGAATTAAATTGTTATCTAGTCGATTCCGGTCGATTCCGGGCTTCTCAGTAATTGTCCAAGTAAACTGCTATTTGGTCGAAACCCAAGCTTCGCAGTGTCTTATACTGTTATCTGGTCGATTCCAGGCTTCAGTCTTTTATTGCTATCTGGTCGTAATCCAGGCATCACGATGTCTTATACCATTATCCGGTCGAATCCAGGCTTCATGGTGTCTTTGTACTGTTATCTGGTCATAATCCAGGCTTCACAGTAACTTGTATTGCTATATGGTTGTTCTCCAGGCTTCATAATAACTTGCTAGGGATTATACTATTATCCGGTCGAATCCGAGCTTCATAGCTTAAATTTAAGATCCATTATCCGGTCGATTCTAGGCTTCGCGGTATTTTGATACTATTATCTAGTCGTTCTTTGGGCTTCACAATATGATGGAAAAGTCAAGATATTATCCGGTCGGATCCGGGCTTCATAACTTGAACTAGAATAGAAATCTTAGCATCAGTTTGACTGAACCAGAGAAAATTGTGAGAATTTTGATTGCATCTTTCCCTGAAAAGGTAAAGAGTTAGTTGTATGGAATGTCATGATATATGACATGTATCGAGTAATGTTGCTCTCAAAATAAATGAGATTGTACTGTATGATGCGTATGCGCATGCCATGATGTATGGATATGCAATGTTCTTGTGATGTTTTCTAGCTGGGGAGAACAATTCCTGGACTGCTGTTGGAGAAAATAAAGAGTTGAGTTCTTCGTTTTCATTGGGGATAACGTCCGAAGATAATTTGAGAATAAATTAGCGGGAGAATAACTCGGCTGGAGAATAAACTGGCGAGAAAATGACTCTGGGGAAGAGAGATACTCTGCCAGAAGATCTGCTGATTTGGAGAAATAACCTCGGTTGGGGATGAATTACCATTGCTGGTGATAATGAACCCTGTTGAGGATCGAGTTTCTGCTTGTGGAAGAAATAAACTCCACTGGGGATAGTCTTCCATTGTTGGTGATAGATGAACTCTGCTTGGGGAGAATTAACACCACAGTTTTTAGACAATTCCTACTCTGCGGGGAGTGTATGCACTTTTAGTCATATTTTCCAGCTGGGTCTATCCCTGTTCTTGGTGGGTAGAGCAACTGTAAGGTTTTGGACATTTTTTGTTTGCCCTTGTTCCTGAAATTACGATTAATTGTCTTTTGTTTCGCATGTAAATATTTGTGAGCAACAATTATTTTCAAATGCATATATAAAAAATGAACCATTGGACATTCTTGCAAAACAAAACAGAAAAAGAAAATCAATTTTGAAATTTATTGTAAAATGAATTGTATTGATTCTGAAGTTGGCTTATAATAGGCGTTTTTTACAAGAGGTTGGCGTCCTAGTAAGAGAACGCCGCTGAAATATAGAAATTACACAATTTGTAAAAAACAAAGAAAAACAGCTATGTGAACAACCCCACGGGGTTCCAACTCTGCTATTGCCTTTATATCTTTGAGCATCTCATCAATTTACTACTTGGTTGAAGGTAGATCAAATTGATTGGCGCCGTCCGAGCTTGATAGTCGATACCGAAGTTTGGTCGCAAGATGATCCAATGAGACATAGTGTTATGCTTTAATCCCTAATTTTTGCCTGGACCGCCCTTTCAGGTTTTCAGTCCACCGGGATACCCTTTTTTGCCCAAGCCGCCTTTTCAGGTTTTCGACTTGCCGGGTGTACAGTTTTTTTTCATTTTCATCCCTTACTTTTGCTCGAACCCTTTTGGTTCGCCGGGAAGCCCTTACTCTTTCCTAGGCCAGTCGACCTAGCGGGTCTTTGGTTATGCGTAGTATTTTTTGACTATGTCTGCATTGACGGGGTGAGGAAGGTTGTCACCATCCAAGGTGGTTAGAATCATATCTCCTCCTGAGAAAATGTTCTTAACCACAAACGGTCCTTCATACGTAGGGGTCCATTTGCCCATGGGATCACCTTGTGGCAGTATGATGCGCTTGATCACCAGATCCCCGACTTGATACTCTTGACGTCTGACTTTCTTGTTAAAAGCCTTGATCATTCGCTTTTGATACGTTTGACCATGACAAATAGAAGTAAGTCTCTTTTCATCGATTAAGTTCAGCTGGTCAAGTCGGGTCTGGATCCAATCGTCTTCGCTCAAACCCGTATCCTTCATAATCCTGAGAGAGGGTATCTGGACCTCAATGGGTAAGACTGTCTCCATGCCATATACCAAAGAGTAGGGTGTTTCCCCTGTTGACTTCCGCGCTGAGGTGCGGTACCCATGAAGAGCGAATGGTAACATCTCATGCCAGTCTTTGTACGTCACCGTCATCTTCTGCATAATTTCCTTGATGTTCTTATTAGCCGCTTCAACAACCCCATTCATCTTCGGCCGATAAGGAAAAGAGTTGTGATGCTGTATCTTGAACTGTTTTCAGAGCTCGGTGATCATTGTGTTGTTGAGATTTAGACCATTATCCGTAATGATCCTCTCTGGTACACCATATCGACAGATCTAATTGTGTCGGATAAACTGTGCCACGAAGTTCTTGGTTACTGTAGCAAAGGAAGCTGCCTTAACCCACTTCGTGAAATAATCAATAGCTACCAGGATGAAATGATGCCCCTTAGACGCAGTAGGTCTGATCTCGCCTATCATGTCAATGCCCCACATTGCAAAAGGCCAAGGTGCTGTCAAAAAATTCAGAGGAACTGGAGGTACATGCACCTTATCAGCATAGACTTGGCACTTATGACAGGTTCGAGAATGTTGATAACAATCGGCTTCCATAGTAGACCAATAATATCCTGCCTGTAGGATTTTCTTTGCCATGGTATGTCCACTGGAATGAGTTCCAAAGGTACCTTCATGTAACTCTGCCATAATCCTTTCTACCTCACTTTTGTCCACACATCGCAGTGAGGTTGAATCATGGTTACGCTTATAAAGTATCCCATTACTGATGAAGAACTTCGCAGCGAACCTACTCAAGAATTTCTTATCATTAACAGATACACCCTTGGGGTACTCTTGAGCCTCAAGATACCTCTTTACCTCATGAAACCAGGGCTTATCTGCTACCTCTTCAGTCTCAATGTCACAACAATGTGTGGGTTCGTCCAACCTCTGAATGGTAATCTGGGGAGCTTCATTGTCCCACCTGACCTTGAACATAGAAGACATGGTAGCTAGCGCGTCCGCTAACTGATTCTCCTCTCTGGGGACATGTTCAAAGGTTATCTCCTCGAAGTGCGGAAGCAACGTCAGTACATACTACTTGTAAGGAATAAGATTTGGGTGCTTTGTATCCCACTCGCCTTTGATCTGACTGATCACCAGAGCAGAATCTCCGAATACACTCAAGAACTTAATCCTCAGGTCAATAGCAGCTCGAAGGCCCAGGATGCACGCTTCATACTCCGCCATATTGTTAGTGCAGTTAAAACATAATCGGGAGGTGAATGGAGTATGACAGCCCTCAAGAGATATGATCACAATGCCAATGCCGGTACCCAACGCGTTTGAGGCTCCATCAAAATACATAGACCATCGGGATCCTTCCTCAGGTCTTTCATCCGGTCCAGGTTCTTCACAGTCGGTCACCAACATGATGTTCTCATCTGGGAACTCGAAATTCATAGATTGGTAATCATCCACGGCCTGATGCGCCAAATGATCCTCCAATACACTCCCCTTGATTGCCTTTTGGGTTGTGTATTGGATGTCATACTCAGTTAAGATCATCTTCCATCTTGCTATTCTTCCGGACAAGGCAGGATTTTCGGAGATATACTTAATTGGGTCCATCTTTGATATCAATAAGGTGGTGTGAGTCAACATATACTGTCTCAGCTGGTGAGCAGCCCATGCCAAAGTGCAACAAGTTTTCTTGAGCAGTAAGTATCGGGTCTCACAGTCGGTAAACTTTTTGCTAAGGTAGTAAATAGCATGCTCTTTTCGGGCAGACTCGTCATGCTGCCCCAACACGCACCCCATTGAATTATCCAGCACTGTCAAGTATAAAAATCAAAGGCCTTCCTTCAACTTGAGGCATCAGAATAGGTGGCTATAGAGGTATTCCTTGATCCTTTCGAAGGCGGTCTGACATTCATCATTCCATTTTACCACTTGATCTTTCTTCAGCAGCTTGAAGATCGGCTCACAAGTAGCAGTCAGATGTCAAATGAATCGGGCGATGTAATTCAGACGTCCTAAAAAGCCTCTAAATTCCTTTTCTGTGCGGGGAGCTGGCATCTCCTATATAGCCTTCACTTTTGCAGGATCCACTTGAATACATTTATCACTAACAACGAAACCCAACAACTTACCATACCTTACCCCGAAGGTGCACTTGTTCGGGTTTAACCTTAGCTTGTACATCTTCAACCTGTTGAACAGTTTCTGGAGATGGTCAAGGTGTTCTTCTTCAGTCTGGGACCTTGCAATCATGTCATCAATGTAAACCTCAATCTCATGGTGAATCATGTTGTGGAACAAAGCAACCATGGCGCACTGATACGTTGCCCCAACATTCTTCAACCCGAAAGGCATTACTTTGTAACAGAAAGTGCCCCACTGCGTAACGAAGGTTGTCTTCTCCATGTCCTCGGGAGCCATCTTAATCTAATTGTAACTACAAAAACCATCCATAAAGGAGAAGACCTTATGCTACGCGGTATTGTCGACCAGAACATCAATGTGAGGCAGTGGGAAATCGTCTTTGGGGCTCGCCCTGTTCAGATCTCTATAGTCCACACGCATCTGTACTTTACCATCCTTCTTCGGTACCGGAACAACGTTGGTAACCCACTGCGGGTAAGAAGTGACAACTAGAAACTCGGCGTCAAACTGTTTCATGACTTCAGCTTTGATTTTCTCAGACATCTCCGGGCGCATACGACGAACCTTTTGCTTTACTGGAGGACAATCTTCTTTAGTCGGCAGGCGGTGTACCACAATATCAGTGTCCAAACCAGGCATATCTTCATAAGGCCAAGCGAAGATCTCAACATAGTCGCGTAGCATCTGTACCAACCGTTGCTTGACACTAGGCTCCAGATTTGCACCTATCTTGACCTCTTTCCTGTCTTCCTCTGTACCCAAATTTATTGATTCCACTTGCTTTTCATGAGGCTGTATGGCCCTCTCTTCTTGTAGTAACAGTTTAGCAAGTTCCCTAGGCACTTCACAATCATCCTCACCTTCGTCCTCGACTTGGTTGATCGGATTTTCGAAGTCATAACTGGCAATAGCAGAGTCGTTATCAATGGGATCCAGAGTGGATGTGGATCTGCATTATGATACGTGAGTGTGTGTAAGACAATAGCTGTTTTGATAAAGTGAAAGATAGAAAGGAAAAACAAGGAGCGTAAAATTTTTAATGCAACAAAACGTCCCATGCTTTATTGACGATATATGAAAATAACAAATAATAAGCCCTCGCAAACAAAGCCAATGTGCCTCGGGCAAGGCACCAGGCCGTAAAATTTCAAACTGTCTGTTACAAATCTCAAAACAAAAGTCAATTACTGTGTAATAAAAGAAACGGGCACGAAGTCCTTCGCCGTCCAGTTGTTCAATCCACCGTTGGTAGTCGGGTAGATCCAGCTGTCGATATATGACTCTTCTTCATGACCCTCAATTGCATTCACTCCCTGATCATGTTTGGGCATGTGAGCAGTTATGATGTTGGGCTTCTCCGGAGCATCAAACTAAATCTCTTTAGCTTCAATCAAGTCTTGCACTTTATTCTTCAAGGCCCAACAGTTGTTTGTATCATGACCTGGGCTATCAGAGTGATAGGCACAGCGGGCGTCCGGGTTATATAGCAAAGATGTGGTGCTGGGATTCTTTGGGGCTTCCCTCAGAGTTACCAGGTTGGTCTTCAACAATTGTGGTAGAATTTGAGACATGGTCATATTAAGTCGAGTGTACTGTCTTTGCGGTCTCTCCATTATTTGCTGATTGTTGCATTGTGGAGCAACTGTGGGTCTTGATATTACTACCGCATTTACTGCTTGACGGTGTTCAGGTCTGCTTTGGCTCCCCGAGTCGTAGACTACACTAGCTTCTTTCTTACCGGTGAAAGTTTTCTTTACTGCACTTGATGAAGTATCTTTCTGTATCTTACCACTTCGGATACCAACTTCCACTCTCTCCCCAGTCAAAATCTATTCAGTAAACCCAGATGACAAATTGCCGATCAGATGATTGAAAAATGGACCAGACAACGTCCCTAGAAACATGTCCACCAACTCCCTGTCAGACAAAGGGGGTGGGAACCTTCCAGCCAAATCTCTCCACTTCTGAGCATAGTCCTTAAAACCTTCGCTTGCACCCATAAACATACCCTGAAGCTGAGTACGAGTGGAAGCAAGGTCGGCGTTATACTGATACTGCCTGTAGAAAGCAACAGCAAGGTCCTCTCAGTTTCAGACATTAGCTCCTTCCAATTGATAAAACCATTCAAGCTGAGTCCCTGACAGACTATCTTGAAAGAAATGCACCCACAAATTTCTATCAGTAGTGTAAGGTTGGATTTTTCTGACGTACGAGCGGAGATGGAGTTTTGGACAGGATACTCCATCTTACTTGGCGAAAACTGGGGCTTTGAACTTATGAGGGATCACCACCCTAGATGCCAGTCCCAAATCTTTGAAATCCAAACCAGGGATCCTCTGAATCTCCATAACGCTCAGACAGTCTTCAAGTTGTTTGTACCTATCCTCAGCAGGAGGATACTGCTCATCATCAAAATCAGTATCATTATCAAAGACTATAGGATAGGACCCTTTTCTTCTTCTTGGTTCTCCTCTCCTTTGGATGAAAGAGACAGATCAGCTTCCTGTCGTAACCTATTCCCAAATCTGTTACCCATATTCAGAAGAACCACATTTTTATTCTTCTTCTTCTTCTTCTTCTCCTTCAGGATGAGAGTCTTCAAATCTTCTTGCCCTTTAGCCAAGTTCAAGAACATCTCTTGGAATTGGGCATTCTGTGCCTGAAGAGCTTTGATGGCTTGACCGATAGGTATTTCAGAAGACATTTCATGCTGAAATAAACATCGAAGAAGATGAGAAACCTGTAATGGTACCTGTAATGATGTGCATGATAATTGGATGCGTATGTAATGATTTCAAAGACTTTGGGAGATTTAAATTTTCAAACCAAGAAATAAACAAACTTTATTAGATTAAACTTGTAAAAAGGTTCAACAATTCCCTTAAGGCGTGTACAAAGAAGTAAATGAAAAACAAATCTAAACTAGAAAAAAAGCAAAAATCAGAAATCCCATGGATGCTTCCCCTTCGTGCTGACATAGTCATTGATAATTTTTTCATTCTCAAGTTACCTCGTGAGCTTCAAGATCTTCCTTTCTTGCTCATGATACTTCTCCCGGTAGGTATCCCTCTCCTCTTTCAGCTGAATCCAAGACCTCTTCAATTCCCCAAGATCAGTGGGCATGTAGGGATAAAGGACTGTATAAGGAACACCCTCTTCATTGGTAGGCTCCACAATCACTGGAAACACAGATTCATAAGGCATCCCAAGCTTCTAGGCTCGAGCTCGGACCCACTGGAGATAAGGCTGCATAGGGAGAGAAGTCCTTGGTCCTAGCTCTTGAGGGTCAGATTTGTTCACCATGCCCCAAGCTCGTATAAACCTTCGGCGATGCTCGTCAACGTCCTCCTTGTAGTAAAATGCAATATCCGTAAGAAGTAGCTCATGAGGACCGTCTCTTCGAGCACGAACGAATTGTCGCAAAGCTAAATAAGGACTGTAGGTTATTCCCCCTCTGATTCCAAGCAACGGGACATTAGGGTATCCCCCACATCGGTCAATGACATCAGTGTTTTCCATAGCCTTGTAACTCCAAAGAATGTCTGTATGGGCAAGGGACATTATCCTATAAGACCATCCTTCACCTTCCTTATTCCTCAACATGGACTTGGGGAGGTGCGAAATAAACCACCTCGCCAGCAGCGGCATGCAACACATGAGAGTCCCTCTTCTTCGCACAGTACGAGTATAGAAGGCATGCAAGATATCACCCAGAAGAGTAGGCACTGGATTGCGAGACAAGAAGATCTTAACCGCATTCACATCTATGAAGGAATCCGGATTCGGGAAAAGAACCAAACCGTAGATAAGGAGAGCCAAGATGTCTTCAAAAGCCTGAAATTCCAAATTATCCCAGAATAGTTGAGATTGATCCATTAGGAACTTGGCTAAGAAACCTTCAACCCCGCTTCGTGTCTCCCAGTTGGATACTACATCAGCCCTTTTTAGATGCAGAGCTGAAGTAATGTCTTTCGACCTAGGAGTCTCTTCCAAACCTGTGAAGGGCATCTGCTCGAGGATGGATATGCCTATTAAGTGAGAAAACTCTTCCATAGTGGGAACTAGCTGATAATTCGGGAAAGTGAAGAAATGATGCACCGGATCGAAGAATTGGAAAAGCACACTCATCATTTACTCATTGAACTTTGAGGTAACCAAGCTAAGAAGCTGACCATGTCTCCTAATGAATGAATAAGTATCAGAAAATCTCGAGGCTAAATCTTTGAGTTGAGTGGGTGTTTGCACAAAGATAACTCGGATGGTGTTCCTGCATACAGAAGCCATAATCTGCAAAATAGAACAAAGATAAATCCCCTCGATCTTTGAAATGGTTAGTATAATGAAGTATGCATGCTATGTTATGATCCATGATGTCATGATAAAACACACAACAAGTATAACAAATAACAGACATGGTAAAGGCAAACAAGTCACACAAAAGCCCTTAAGTTTAAGGTTTGTATGGGGTCTAGGTATTTCCCTCTTGAAGTTCAGTTGGTTTCAACCTGTCCTAATAATAATAACCGGGTTCTAAGGGATCTCAATATCACTGACCATCCTCCATCGGTCATGGTTTCAGCTCACGCAATCTTTTCTTGCGGACGAAACTATTTCGAGAGTATGGTTTAAATGAGTGTAGTATCGAGTATCAACCAGTTCTCAGCTTTACACCGAGGCCGACTATCTCACTACTTCCTACTGGCCAAGTTGGTCAATTATAGGTTCTAAGGTCAGTTGATGCTTAACGACACAGGCAGAGGCCCCGTATTCTCCTCGTTTCTCCACAAGGGATACCGGTACCAACCAATGTGCCACATTAACGTAGCTACTGCTTCAACCGTACCAGTCTACACCGTACAGTTCCCTTACAGTTTATTGTTACTTACCTAAAAGGTGTCCCCAGATCCGGGTTAGGATCTATAGTAACTCCCAAACAACTCTTAAAAGTAAAGAAACCAAGACAAACAAGAGAAGCAATTTATGATGAACTAATCCTAAGGTACACCCCGCTTATTCCTATCCCCAGCAGAGTCTCCAGTTCTGTGATACGGTGGCAGAACCAGACTATTTTGGAAAATGCTGGTTTGCATTTTGTGTTTGTGTTTGCAAAATATCGCGGTAAGTAAGAGTCGCCACCTACTTTTATTTTATCCAACTGGAAAGGAAAAAAGCACAGAAAAATTCCTTTTTCGAGATATTCTGAGTACGGGGGGGTGGATTATAGAAAGGGAAGGTATTAGCACCCTTTCTATCCGTGGTTTTCCACGGGCTCTTAGGTACTTGCTCATCATTTTTAAAATTGCTTCCGTGTTTGTGTGTTTTGAAAAGTTTTTGTTTTACTTCGTTTTAACCCTTGCTTCTGTCTTCAAGAGTGTTACGAAGTTGTTTTGAAAACTTTGTTTGAAAAGAGTGTAAGTGTGGAAAAGTTTGATTTTGAGCAAGTACCTACTAGCATCTACCTACTCGAAAAAAGAATGTTTCTGTTCTTGTTTCCTTTAGACAGTGCTATCCTACTATTAGTGAGTAAGTAGCACAGTCGTTGGAGTTGTGAGGGTCAATTCGAAAGGGACGTACGTTCACTAAAGTAATATTAGGACGTCTTAGTGATAACCCTAGTGTCTTAAGATCATATACGAGGCAACCTTTCCGAGGCAACATTTCCGAACGGGACATTTGATCTTTGTTTAGACAAAAGAGCGACCACTAAAACACCTTATACTTAATGATCGTTTACCGAAGGCAACCGAAGTAAGAGTATACCCTAGGAGTGCGCATGTGCGAGTGATTTGATTTCAATTATTATCTTTGCACATTTAGGGTTTGCTAACCGTTTTAAAATTAATCATACATTCTTGTCATGTAATCCTATTATCATACATCTAACAGTTAATATTTGCGGAAATTAAAATGCGAGAAATAAAACTACGCTATTACAAGGCTTCGAGGAGGGGGATTAATTACATAGCCAAAAACTCGTAAAAACGAAAAATAAACGAGAAGTCCTAATTAAACTATTACATCCCATGAGCAGTTACATCAATATTTGCAAAAATAAATAAATGCGCGCGATGGAACGAGAACGAGAAAAATTAGGGTTTTGACCCCGTCTAAACCTAATTAAAAGAAAAATTATTTTTTTGTTGTTTTTGATTATTTTCGAGAAAATAAGGTTTTAATTGAATAAATACAAACCTAATTACTAATTAAATTAAATTAAGAAAATTAATTAATTTAACCTATTTTTGTATTTTGGTTATTTTAAGAAAAGAAAATAAAATTAAATCAAGAACCCCAATTCTCTAACTTATTTTAAGTTATTTGCAAAAAGATTAAGATTACCCTAAATTTAATTAAACTAATACAAAATTAATTTTGACAAAATAAAATAATAATAAAAAATCTAAATTCTAATTTGACGAAAATTGATTTTATGAGTTTTTTTATAAAAAAAGGAATTAAATTTGTGTGAGAAAATAATTAATAAAAATAATTAAAAGGAAAAAATAAGAGAAAAGAGAGAAAGAATATGGGCTTGGTGCCAAAGTAGAAAGGGAGTGCCAATAGCATATCTAAGCCCAATAAGCCTGGGTCTACGTTCACTCCCAGATTCCATGTTGCCAGTTTACCAGGGTGCATCACGGACCTCCAAAGGATGGGCGTCAGATCTGGCATTCTGGAGATCTAGTGATTGAACCTTGAGGGCACATGGTAAACCCCTTACCTGTACACATGCCTGATTATACAAGAAAAAATGTTATGAAATAATATGGGGGACCTGGGATTCGAACTCAGGCCCTTTGACAGTTTCCAACACCTCCTCACCAACTGAGCCAATGTGTTTTGTTGTACAATAGCTAAAAACAATGATTATTTTGAAAAATACAACATGCTAATTTTCCAGCGCGCAAATTTTTGAATGGGCTAGTCAGGCCACGCCACGCCATCGTCTCCTACCTCCCTCCGTTGCTAAAAGTTTGGAGACCTTTACCTACGGACAAAAAGCATAGGTACAACCCCTGTGATTTCCCAAAACTCCCTGCAAGCACGTTAAATACATAACAATGGTACCAATCAACTCATGACAACCTCACGAGCATCATGGTACCTCAATCGTGGCCCAATTTCCTTGTGTAGCAAAGCCCCAAAACCATCTTAGAAACCCTAACAATGGCATATACACGTATGACTTCCAAAAATGCAATTAAATGCTACTGTTAGCTTGCAAACATGATAAGGATTACAAATATGTCATTAAAACATGATAAAGATGCAAGAATAAAGGGATACGATTTTGAAAAAAAGACAAACCGTGAGGGTTATAGAGACATATTCTGGGTAAATCAAGGCTTGATTATGATCAGGTTAGCTTCATGAGACGGATGGGAATCGATTGCTTGCCTTGGAATGGTGTAAATCGTCCTCTAACCTGCAATTTGATTCAACACTTTTTGGTGATTTTTGCAAGTTTCTTCTCAGCTTCTCACGCATCTAACCCTTGTGCTTTTGGTATGAATTTGTTCTATATGTATCCTTGAGTGAATTAGGTTTACAACTTTGCATCCAATCTTTGCAATTATGAAGATTTGATCCTTGATTCACACTTGTATCCAATCTTTCCAAAACAAGAAAAATTCAATCTTTTTGTGTACAAAAAAGCCTTGCACGACTTGATCTTATTGCCAGCTATTCATGGACCTGAAATATGCACAAAATCTCAAGGTTTAAATGATTTTGATATTTTCATGATTTTATTTTGATTTAATTTGATTTAATTGAAATAAAAATCAAAATAAATGACAAAAGTAAAATAAAGGAAAGTGGGAAGGATCATGGGTCATGGACCATGTTACAAACTCAATACAAGCACAAAAAGTTGGGCCCATTTGACAAAAATTGCAATTTGAGGCATATTTGACTTTTGGCAATTTTGCAAAAAAGGTCAACTTCACCCATGCATAACTTCCTAAACTTTGACCCTAGAGATGTGTTATTAGACTTTTTAGAAATATCAAGATGTCCTATAAGCAACCCTTTTGGTCTCATCTCAATTGAATCTTCCATGTTCATGTATGAAGCTTTGACAAAAAAGGTGTCTTTGTTGACTTTTCAAAGTGACCTATAATGTCCAAATTCATAACTTCTTGTGGGTGCATATTTTGAACTTGGGTGATGAATATGAATTGTAGGGAATTGCATCCTCTTAAAAATGAGCTTTTGATGGGTCATTTCTAATAAAGTATGAAAAAGTTATGCTTGGTCAAAGTTGGGTTGACTTTTCCTGCAAAACCATAATTTAGCAACTTTTGGGTTTTGATGAATTGTGAGCAATCCTTGAGGAATCATGATCAACCCTTGATAAAATTATGAATAATACTTCAAAATGAGAATGTTGACCAAAAATCTTGAAGTTTGACTGTAAGTGGGCCACAGTTGACTTTTGCCCTAGCACAATCGATTTTCAAGCCTTTGAGCAATTGACTGAGCAAACTTTCTCTGTAGGGCTTGAAACTTGACATGGATGATCTTGAGAACATATTAGGACAATGTTGAGAATTTGGGATCCTTTGGAATCAAGCATCATGATGACAAATGAAACCCTAATTTGAGGTAGACTGCCTTAAGAGAGAGTTTGTCTGGTCAACTTTGAACTTCCTTGAGCAATTTGGGGACCTCACTTGCCATGTGTTGGGAAATATGAGAGAGAAAATTTTGGGGTACAACAATTATATTTTTCAAAGAATGAGTAACCTGGTATAATGGTTGAAGTGTGGGTCTGGTATATGTGAGTTCTTGGGTTCGAGACCCATTGAGACACTTTTACACTATTCTATACATTTTATCTCATTTTAGCCCAATTATATTTCTTCCCATTTTATTTAAATATAAGCATAGATATAACAACAAATAAGCATAATGTGGTGGTAAGGCAATCTCTTTACAATCTTGGGGTCTTGAGTTCAACCTATAATATTACCCCTTTTTTGTTTATTTAGCCTTATTTAATTAAAATCCATTAAAAAATATAGTACAAAAATATTAATTTAGGTTTTTATAATAATTTTTACCATCATAAAAAATAAAAATAAAATACATGTTAGTATAATTTAGTGTCTTATTTAATTTTTGGTTGTACATTATTTGATTACCTTTCTAACTAATTTCCTTTTTGATCATTTAGTCCTTATATTTTCATTTGTCCATTCCAAGGGAAATGATTAAACTTTTTGATTTCATGTCATCAAATATATCTAATATGATTGTGCGAAACCCCATTTATACCCTTTTTTTAGTTTTTGTTAATCTTAAGTTAAATCTCTTGAAAAACTCAAATTTTAAACTTGCACTCTTTTAGGCCAAAACTTCGATAATAGGTCGTCGCATTTTCAAAATCTCATCTCCATACTTATTTAGCAAGCAAACCAATTTTAACCAAAAAATAGATATTTCAAAAGGTTCATATAGGATACTATAGATACATAGGGTGCTAATATCTTCCCTTTGTATAACCAACCCCCGAACCTTCGATCTCTTTCAAATGCATTGTGTTTTTCTTTACTGTTAGTATTGCACTTACTTGCATATTTATGTATTTTATTTCACACTTTTCCCTTTTCCATTGGAAATAATAAAGCGCGGTGGTGACTCTTGCTTTTTGTGAGTCAAGTTAATTAATAGCTTGATCTCCGATTTTCACTGCTACAGAATTTGCGACTCTGCTGGGACTTAAAAATGCTCTAAATGGATTAAACCTAATTTGTTATATTTATTTTCGTTATTATTGCTTGTGTGCTTATATGTGTTATTTTGTGGTTTCTTTGGGTGTTGATTACAAAAGACAAGTCCTATATTAGGACTAAGTTACACTGAATATTAGGACGTGTGGTATAGTTATCTTAACTTTAAGGGAGTAATCCCAAAAAAGGAGGCATGAGATCCCCCACTCAGTGGAGGTCCCTTTGACTGTAGTATTTATTTACCGAGTAATCGGGAAGACATTGCTGCTTTCGACCTGAGAGCCTACGAAGCTGAGAAGCCGTAGAACCATTAACCCATCTTGGCCATTTTTAGATGTAGTTCGGAGACTTTGACGGAGTAATCCAGAAGTAGTTGTCACGCGATGTTGTACTCAGACGAATTTTCCCCGTGAATATTACTAATTATCTAGTGATTGGGACATTGGTAATATCCAAAGGAAGAGCGTAGACTCTGGGATTTCCTTAGAACCTTGTTCGGTAGGTGATAAGCCCTTAGTACATACCTTGTGGGTTGATTCTCACCCTTTGAATCTATGCTCGTGATGTTAAACCTTTGAACTTTGTTTGTGACCTTGCTTGTGTTTGTTGCATAACTATGCCTTCATGCATCCATGAAACTCTTTTTCACTTGATTTTCAAGGATTTTGGAGGTCTTTTGTTGTAAACATCATAAGTTTCACCAAACTCAAATGATCTTTAGTGTTGATGGGGTAAAAACCTTAATCCACCAAAATGGATGATTGATCTTGATGATAACTTAATCAACACTTTGATCCAATTTAGAATTCATTTTCTATCTTTATACTTTGATTTTTACAACATAATATCTTGAGTTCCTTGAAAGTCAAATAAAAACTCTCTTTTTCATTTACATATCATGCACTAGTCTACATTTTTTACTTCACTTTCAAAAGTCACTTCTAAGCCTTGTTTTTCTGATAGTCTCACCAGTATAACACTCACTCTAAGAGAATGATGGAAAATATCAAGCAAGATATTTCTGAACTCCGTAAGGAGATCATTACTTCGAAATCTGGTATGGAGCATCTAACTGGTTTGGTTAAATCTTTAGTCATCGCCCAAGTCAATCCTTTTAGGAAGGAAGAAGAGATGGAAAAGGTCTTCACAGAAATTCTGAAATCATTCTTTCATGAGAAGGTGATAGTAAATGCACCCAGTGGTTTCCCTGAAAAAGTGAACATGGGAGTGCTTCTAAAAGAGGATGTCCAAAGGGAATGTTTATCTGAAGATGGTGGCTTAGCTAGTGGTGTGAAGAAGTATGATAATAATGTTTCCAAGAAGAGAACCAGAGGAAGAAACAATTATCATCAGAATCAACATGTTTTTCCTATCATCGTTGTGTTCAATTTACCTCTTGTTGCTCCAGTTTGTCAACAGAATCAACAAGTTCCTGATCAGAGAAAAACTCAGTTTAATCCAATTCCAACTACCTATACAACATTGTTTCCTTTTCTGATGTAGAGGAATTTGGTTCAGATCCGATCTCCACCGATGATTCCTGAGAAGATGCCTTGGTACTACAAAGCTGATTTGACTTGTGCCTTTCATCAAGGAGTCCCTGGGCATAGTATCAAACATTGTTATTCATTGAAAGATGAAGTCCATAAATTGGTCATAAGTGGTATCTTGTCATTTAAGGATATTGGTCTTGAGGTTTAAGTCAAGTCTTTGCCGAAGAATAAACATGATTGAAGGATGCCTTGGAGTTTAAAAAAGAGATTCTTCTCAGTTTAATTAGCATTTTTACTGCTTTTTCATTTGTAATTTTTCTTGTTTATCAATTCATTGTTTGCATGTAAGAACTTGTTTGCATTTGAATGATTATCTTAATACAATGAATATGTTTGTCTTAAGAAACTCATTAGTTTCACTTGTATTTGTTTCAATTTTAAATTTCTTTTTGCATTATGATACAAAATTTTTACCCATTATCTTGCCTAGGCAGGGATTGGAGGGAGGATGATGAATTTAAAAAGCAAAACTTATGGTTGTATGCTTTTGGATAAAACCATGTTGACAATGTACAGACTTTTTTTCAAATCCCCAAACACCGAAGATATAAGGGAGTTAAACCTTTGTTAACCCCTTTGAGCCTTGAAGTAGGAGTTTCTTTTCTGTTCAGAAAAAAACCCTCATTTTTAACTCGGGGCAGGGTAATGTTTAGTTAATCTGTTTGAGTATTCAAATCTCATCAAGAGTGCACGTCCAAGGATACAACAATGGTTATCCTTCAAAATGTTGAGGAAAGTCAAAATCACAATGGTCAATCTTTGCCTATCAGTAGTGTGCATAAAAAAAGATGATATCCTAATGGGTATCTCTCGCATAACAAGTGGTCAATAGATAAGGATGAAATAATGGCTATCCCTCACCTACCAAGAAATAAGGCATTCACAATTCTTCCAACAAGTCAAGAATGACTCGAAGTCATGCGATGTGTTCAAAAGGAAAGAAAAGGTAATATGGATAAAAGAAAGAGACAAAAAGCCCCACTAAGTCAAAACTTAAAAAACAAGTCGCTTAGGCAAAAGTCAGGGCATCTCGCTGGACTTCAGAGTTAAAGTCAAAAGGAATTTCTCCAGGCAAAAGTTAGGGAAAGCAAGGAAGAAATGGAAAGCCTGAAAGGCGATAAAGGATTACAACATAAAATCCTCAGCAAAGAACAGAGTCGCGTGACAAAAAACCCAAAAGAAACAAAAGAGAGTGACTGACATGTCCAAATAAAACCTCGGTTGGTTCCTCAACCGTCTCAAAATTTCTTTTGAGAGATGAATGTTCGTGTCAAGTTAACTGAATAGAGGATTGGAGAAAATTATGAAGGGGGTGGTAACCAAATATTTTGAGCCTTAAATCCTTTTTTTTCCTAAAACCGTGAACCAAACCACGTTACAACCTTCAAAAGTCCTAATTGAAGCAGGGTTTATTTTAAAAGTATACTTCAACAAGATTGCGTTCCAGACTCCCATAAGTTTTGCTAAAATATTTGTGTTGGTATCATATGCTTTCAGTATCTTTCATACAAAAATAAATGATGCACTAAATCGCAAGCTTCGCGGCATTTTTTTCAAAAAAAATCTTCAAGGCTTACATAACAGTTGCATTAGGATTTTCATTCTCAGAATAAAATTTTTATTCTTGTAAAACAATTGCTTAATGTTAAGGAAGCTTACATATAAGCACCAGTGATAATTTTAATCTTTTGAGGTCTGAAACTTTTTTAAGTAAGTGGCGAATCATTTCTAAGAATGATCATAACCAAGGGCATATCACCTGAAGACTTTCAGCATGAACAGGTTGTGGCCTTCATAGTTCGTTTACCCTCATGGGGAAAATTTGAATACTCTGTCTTGCCAAATACACTCAATATGGGACAGTAACATCAAGATTCAACGAATCTCTCTAAGAGTTTGAAGACATTGGGGCATTTTGGACGCCAAAACTTTTGTAAAATCCTCTTGAGACAATTTCTTCTCGTAAACCATGTAACTTAGAGCATTTAAGAAGTGAAGTTGTTCGCAAGAATTGTTGTGCATCATGCAGTTATCAGCAGTAAACTTGGGGCATAAAAAGTTAGTTCCAGAGGCAATCCAGATTTATCAAGATATGTGACCTGCTTTGAACATATTATCAAATGATGGTGTTCCCCAATATCTCCAACCAAGCAAGACTTTTTCCTCCAGCTGAAGCGTTGCTCGTGTTGTTATCCTTTTAATGGATTATTAATGGGACTTTGGTTTTTCTCGTGAGAAGTATCTTCATCTCCGGAGAGATTAGAGCCTAATTGCAGAAATATGCTTCATCGATGGCTTTTGTTCTATCTCCAGTAATGTTCCCATCTTGTTGAGATTAACCGAATATTTGTTTATACCGTGATGATCTTCAATTTATCTCTTTTGGTCTATTTTGTCAGCATATACATGACATTCATTTCATTCACACTTACATCATTCATGCACATTCACATTTCTCGATGTTTTCGGTCCATCTACTTTGGTTGTGTTTATCCCCAAGTAGAGTATTCTCTCTTTCCAAATAGAATGACAACCTACACAAAAAGTGCACACCCTTTCTAATTCCCCACTGAGTTTATTCCTCGTGGAAAAGTTTTTTTTTAGCTTTCCCTTCCATCTCAGGATAGGATAACTCCTAGTTGAGCTTATTCCTCATATGGTAGAGTCTTGTTTGACTGTTTCTCTCACGTTTGTTTTTGGATTGAGATTTGTCTCTTGCAGATGTTACCCCGTGGATCTCCCTAGGCTGTCAAACCTAGATTGAAAGTGAATTTGTTTTGCACCTTTAAATACTTTGTCTCCTCATGTAGAATCTATTCGTGGTTTCCAGTAAAGATGAGCTTTGTTTCCCAGTAGTGTTGTTGCAACACTCTTTTGGAATCTCAAAATAACAACAAGTGACAGACTCTTTATTTGAGCAACTCGATTATTTAAATATTTCCTCTTTTATGGAAAATGGAGGTCTCTTCATGAGCAGTTTGTCTATCCTCGATGAAGTTATTGACTCTCATTTCCGACATTATCTTTACAACACTCTCTTAGAATCTCAACCTAATAACAAGTGGCAGACTCTTTATTTGAGCAACTTGATTATTTCTAGATTTCCTCTTTTATGGAAAATGGAGGTCTCTTCATGAGAAGTTTGTCTATCCCTGATGAAGTTATTGATTCTCATTCCCAACAATGTCTTTATAACACTATATTGAAATCTTTTGCTTGGCAACAAGTGGTGACCTCTTTATTTGAGCAGCTTGTGTATTTATAGCATACTTTTACGTTTCAATAAATGGTGTCTCTTTTGATAAGTTTGTCTATCTCCAAAATATCAACTCTTATTTTTTATCAAATGGCGTCTCACCGGAAAAGTTTCGTAGAGAAGTTTGTTATGAAATCCTTACAAGTGGCGGTCCCTTTTGTAGAGAAAACTTGTATTTTACCCTTATCAAGTGGAATACTTGATTAAAATGAAACTGAGACCAATTCGTGGCGTGTGACCAGGTTCTTAGGGAGGTTTATTATCATAAAACTGAGACCAATTTGTGGCGTGTGACCAGGTTCCTGGGGAGGTTTATTATCAGAAAGCTGAGACCGGTTTGTGGCGTGTGGCCAGGTTCTTGGGGAGGTTTATTATCAGAAAACTGAGACTAGTTCATGGTGTGTGACCAGGTTCTTGGGGAGGTTTATTATCAAAAAACTGAGACCTGCTTGTGGCGTGTGACCAGGTTCTTGGGGAGGTTTATTATCATAAAGTTGAGACCAGTTCGTGGCTTATGACCAGGTTCTTGGGGAGGTTTACACAGCAAATGGCATCTCTCCAGAAAAGTCCCGTAAATAAGTTTGTATATTATCCTTTTCAAGTGGAAGACTTAATTAAGAAGATACTAAGACCAGTTTGTGGCTTATGACTAAGTTTTTGGGAAGGTTTACTCAGCAAATGACATCTCTTCGGAAAAGTCCTGTAGAGAATTTTGTATATTCTCCTTTTCAAGTGGAAGACTTGATAAATAAGAAACTGGAACCCGTTCGTCATGGAAAGGTTTATCATCTTTTATCTCTACCTTTAGTAAAAGTCGGTAGTTCACCTTCAGTAAAAGTCGATGCATTCTTTTGTATCTCTACCTTAAGTGGAAGTCGGTAGCTCACCTTCATTAAACGTTGGTGCACATTTTGTTTCTCTACCTTTAGTAAAAGTCGGTAGTTCACCTTTAGTAAAATTTGGTGCACATTTTGTTTCTCTACCTTCAGTAAAAGTTGGTGCACATTTTGTTTCTCTACCTTCAGTAAAAGTCGGTAGTTCACCTTTAGTAAAAGTCGGTGCATTCTTTTGTATCTCTACCTTTAGTGGAAGTTCGTAGTTTCACCTTCAGTAAACGTCGGCATGTCTTCTTTTTCTTTACCATCAATAAAATTTGGTATTGTTCTATGTTTTTTCTACCTTCAACCATTGAGTTGGTAGTTTTCCTTCATCTGTGAATCGGTATCTTATTAATCTTCTACCTTCAACTATTAAGTTGGTAGTTTATCGTCATCTGTGAGTCGGTATCTTATTAATCTTCTACCTTCAACCATTGAGTTGGTAGTTTATCGTCATCTGTGAGTCAGTATCTTATTGATCTTCTACCTTCAACTATTGAGTTGGTAGTTTATCGTCATCAGCGATTTGGCATCTTATTGATCTTCTACCTTCAACTATTGATTTTGTAGTTTATCATCATTTATGTGTCGGTATATTATTGATCTGCTACCTTCAACCATTGAGTTGGTAGTTTGCCGTCATCTGTCAGTCAGTGTCTTTTTGATCCTACCTTAGACCATTGAGTTGGTAGTTTACCGTCATTTGTGAGTCAGTACCTTTTTGATTTTCTACCTTTGACTAAGTTAGAAATTTACCATCATCTTGAGTCTGTAGCCATTTATCTTTTCACAACCTATGCATGGCGTCTTCCCTGATAGAGTCCGTAATTTTTTCTTCTCTCTAAGTTGTTCCCCAATAAGAGTCTCTCATTCGAAGTTTGTGGCTTTGTTCTCCAGTGGAGTTATAATCTCTTCCCATGTGGGATTACTTTATCATGTGCTTGGTTTCTCCAACAGTAGTTTATTTCATGTGGCGTCATTCCCCATAAAATGTATCATATCATAAACATCATTGTGGTATCTTAGGATAAAAAATTATGTATTCTATATTTAAGTATCTTCAATCTTGTCGAAACAAAGATTTCAATCTTCATATCTCTGAATAGAAGAAACTTAAATAGGGGCAGCTATCATACCCAAAATTTTGACCTAAGATCCCACCTTCATTTCCATTTTCATAAAAGCATCAATGTCACGAGATACAGTTGGTTTTAATCCGCTCACCTTCGAACATTACTTATGAATAGATTATCAATTGTTGTGAACATTTTATTTTATTCATCACTAACTTCTAATCCCATACAAAGGTGTATGTTTGTGTTTATTTGGTTTCATGTGTAGAGACATGTCTGAATCAAGAGCATCAAGTGTTGCGCCTCAATTAGGGTTTTGGATCCCTCAAGTGTTCAAGTATGGTGAATCACCAATTCTCAAAGGCTACTTCATAAAACCTTGGCATATAATAAAAAGCACAATCAAGATTTCATCATCACTGGTTCACATGTGCATCAATATGCCTTGGAATGCAAGGAAGGATCAAGTTTGCAAGTCGATTCAAAGCACTTCGACCAAAAGTCGACTTTCGGAAGATCAAGTTCAATTGATCACAACTTCTTCATTATTAAATATTTAATAGGGGTTCTTTTTGCATATGACTCTCCTTGACATCATCTCTAATTTCTCTTTACAAGTAAAGAGCTGATTATCTGCCGAGGATCATCAAACATTCGAATACTTTAGAGGTCATTTAACGAATTTGACCTAATTTCAAGAAACTTTTGTCCGACTTTTGAGGATAATAACTTCCTAAATTTTCAACATTTTCAGATGATTCTTTTTGAACATTGTCATGGGCGATGTCATCTATAAGTTTTCTTCAAGGATCAGAGTCAAATTAAGCTTTGGAACCAATAAAGTTTATTGAAACATTAGAGGTCATGTTTTGATTTAGAATGTTATTAACTTATAAATTCAATTCATGCAATAATTGTTTTTCTCAAGATATTGATTCATATAGAGACCGTTCATGGTACAAGATGTTATGTTTTGAAGATTCAATGTGGTTAAGGTGTGCATCGATTACTTGGCTCACAAACTTATGCATTATTTCTTCCATGATGATTTCAAATGCAAGATGAAAGTAGGGTTTGCATAAAGTTTCCATGATCATTCCAATTCAAAATTCTGAAAAGGAATACAAGTTTGGTCTCGAGGTTCATTATTGATCCATTTAAAGTTCCATCCGTGGATGTGATTCAAAACCCAAGGCCTTTGAAAATTAACATATGATTGAGAGCTCATTGGATTTTTTTATTTGAATTCAAATATTGGCAAGATAATTAAATTTAATCTGGTTCAAACAAGGATTCACCCAATTTCCTATTGTTTTCTCAAATTTCATTCAAAGGGAATTTATTCCCTTTCCAGTCCTTTTGGTCAAGGCATTTTCAAGGCACAATTTGATTCAACTTCATTGATCTTCATTCAAAATTTCAAGCTTTATTAAAATGCAAGATTCAGTCCAAGTTCCTCATATCATGAGTTCATCAAGAGAATTTGTTACATAAACTCTAAAGCTAAACTTTGAATAAATTCATCATATTACAAAACTTTGTGAGTTTCAAATTCAAGGTACATGAGAGATAAACTATGATAAATTTACATGGACCAAATGTGGTCATGTCTTGCCCTTCACATATCAAGAAACTTTGCTATGATTATCATTTCTTCACCAATGCTCCAATTTCCCTTGATAAAACCTATCAAAAACATGCATAATAATGCCAAACAAACTGTAAAAAAACAATCCAAAATCTGTCCAAAATTCCGCCAAGCAAAACAACAAAACATGCTGTCCATAAACCTTACATAAATATGCTACTGTTTTGGCCTTTGTCCTTGTCCAAGCTGCTCTAAAACCTGCTGCACATAAGAAAATAGTGATGCTGCCCTGCTATGTATCAGTCTAAAAGTTGCACAAAATGGGTTAAATAGAAAACCTGTATCAAAAAGCCATAAACCAGAGCATCATATTTGTTCAAAAGCCATTCAAAGATTCCCTCCTAAAACTCTATCATTTGTCTATATAACATTATATACACAACAAAATAGAGGGGGGATTCCACTGATATAGGAGGAGACAAATTAGAGAAAAAGAAATATCACCCAAGAAACACTACCAATACTTTTTTCAAACACACAGTAAAAATCATTCTACTATTTCAAATACTTAAACCTCCATGCATAAACACACCAACACACCACTGTTTCACCAAAGTTTCAATAGCTATACACAATAGAAACTCAGAAACATAACCAAAAGACAGAGAATCAGGAAAGGAGAAGAAGGAGTCACCTCAAGAAATCGCTTCTCTGAGTAGCTTTCGTATCGCGTACCTGGACATCAATTTCCAGACACTAACAACCCAACTATTTTTCAGAATTCTAGAAGGAGCATAAGAAGTGGAAAAGGAATTAAGCTAAAGAAAATAGGAAGTTCAATTCACCGTGAATGATCTGAATCTACCATTAACAGAAGCATCACCGAATTTATCATCATAAAGACCTCCTCTCTGATCTGGTTTGCTTGCTCTGTTCTCTCGCTTTTTTATTGTTTTGTATCTTCATCTTGGTATTAATTGGTTTTCCTTGCTCAATCATTGTTATAAATTTATAATAATTTTGGTTGTTATTGGAGTAGAAATTGAAAGCAGGAGTTCAATGATTGTTATATTGTTGTTTCGCGATAAAGGGAGACAAAACTGAGAGCTGAGACCATGAGATTTTCTTTGTTGTTACTTCAGCCTTGAGAGCGAGAGAGGTGAATATGTTCTTATGTGAGGAACTGATTTTTAAGAGTTGCAGAATATATCAAATGGTTATGAGAGTTGGAACGATTGAGATTGAGAGAAAAGGATGGATGAGCGGCCAAAGAGAGACCAATTTGTTATCGTTGTCGTTAGAAAAAAAATAGAGAAAGAGATAGAGAGAAATCATGAGGTAGAAATATTGTTTAGAACTAATTGATTTTTGCTGTTAATTAATTGGGAATTAAGAATTAATTACAAATTTTTCTCTCCCCAAAGAATCCACGACACCTCCCTCTTAATTAGGGTTTCAAAAACCTTCCACCTCATTTCCTCTAATGGATCCGGGTTTGGACTAAGCTTTTGAGACCAACCCATTTCATGGATTTCCTTTAAGTTTGCTCTTGATTATATTTTTCAATGAATAAGTAATCTGGTGTAATGGTTGGAGTGTGGGTTTGGTACATGTGAGGTCTTGGGTTCGAGACCCATTGAGACACTTTTACCACTATTCTATACATTTTATCTCCTTTTAGCCCAATTATATTATTTTCGCTTTTATTTAAATATAAGCATAGATATAATAGCAAATAAGCATAGTGTAGTGGTAAGGCAATCTCTTTGCAATCTTGGGGTCTTGAGTTCAACCCATAATATTATCATTTTTTTTGTATATTTAGCCTTATTTAATTAAAATTCACTAAAAAAAAATAGTACAAAAATATTAGTTTAGGTTTTTATAATAATTTTTACCATCATAAAAAATAAAAATAAAATACATGTTAGTATAATTTAGTGTCTTATTTAATTTTTGGTTGTACATTATTTGATTACCTTTCTAACTAATTTCCTTTTTGATCATTTAGTCCTTATATGTTCATTTGTCCATTCCAAGGGAAATGATTAAACTTTTTGATTTCATGTCATCAAATATATCTAATATGATTGTGCGAAACCCCATTTATACCCTTTTTTAGTTTTTGTTAATCTTAAGTTAAATCTCTTGAAAAACTCAAATTTTAAACTTGCACTCTTTTAGGCCAAAACTTCGATAATAGGTCGTCGCATTTTCAAAATCTCATCTCCATACTTATTTAGCAAGCAAACCAATTTTAACCAAAAAATAGATATTTCAAAAGGTTCATATAGGATACTATAGATACATAGGGTGCTAATATCTTCCCTTTGTATAACCAACCCCCGAACCTTCGATCTCTTTCAAATGCATTGTGTTTTTCTTTACTGTTAGTATTGCACTTACTTGCATATTTATGTATTTTATTTCACACTTTTCCCTTTTCCATTGGAAATAATAAAGCGCGGTGGTGACTCTTGCTTTTTGTGAGTCAAGTTAATTAATAGCTTGATCTCCGATTTTCACCGCTATAATATGCAAGTCTGGATTACAACTCGCTATGTCAGTCTTAAAGCTTAGCTAGTTTTGTTACCAGACTAGACTCTATTAGATTAGTCCCACAACGTAAATAGAGTTAATACCAGTGTTATCTACCCCTAGGTTATGGTAGATATGCAAAATATTCGATATAACTTGTTGTGTTAGTCTCGAAGCAGCAATAAGTTATCTATTTTTAAAATTCGCGTCGTTTATCCCCTAGGCTGTGATAAATACACAATTCTATGATATAGCTTACTATGCTAGTCTCGAAGCATTAGTAAGATATTTTTCAATACCCGTATTATATACCCTCTAGGTTGTGATAGGTATGCAAAAGTCTACGATAATAACTCGTTGCGTTAGTCTCGAAGCAGCAATAGGTTATCTATTTTATATGATATAGTTTATTGTGTTAGTCTCGAAGCGACAATGAGTTATCAAACTTTGTGTTATTTATCCCCTAGGTTGGGATAATTAGGAAAAATGTATGTTGTAGCTTACTATGTTAGTCTCAAAGCTTTAGTAAGATAACTATCAAACTCGTATTATTTACTCCCTAGGTTGAAGTAAATATGTAAATTTGCATTATAGCTTATTGCATTAGTTTCGAAGCAACAATAAGTTATCTATTTTTAAGCTCACGTTATTTACCTCCTTAGTTATGGTAAATACACGAAATCTACGATTACTTTTTGGGTGTTGACGAGTTATTCGCATCGTCACATCTAGGTCATTTATGCTATTACCCTAGGCATTAATGAGTTAACTGCGTCCTCCTTGCCTGTTTACCTTTAGGTTTATCTTACAGTTTTTACTTTCTTCAAAATGTTTTGGTCAAATATTGGGGTCTTCTATTATTTAATAACTCTTCGATCCAAATGTGTGAGACCTTTCTATTCTCTCACCCTCAATCGAAGAGCAATTAAATAGAGACAGCTGTCATACCCCAAATTTTCCCTACAAATATTAATAGTCATTGTACTTTAGTTAGTTGTTTTTCTATTAAATTTTGGTGTTACCATGTATTTGTTTGAAATTATAATGCTAACTTTTGTATTCTTGTTCTAAAAAACACTATTAATCTATGGAATGACTATTTTCTTGTCATCTTGTAAAATGGGGATATGTTTCATAGTTTAACAAAATGACTCATTATCTTAATGGCCCATTATACTTTTTAAGGGCCCATAGCAAATTTGTTAAGTTTTTATCATTATTTTCAGTTGAACGAAGTCAACAAGATTTTTATAATCATTTCTTTTTACTTTAATTTTTAACATAAATAATATTGGTTGTTTAGAGTCAGTGTGATAATATATTATTATTAATTAATATTTATATTATTTGTACTTTGGACTCTTTCACCCTAAGCTAACAACACAAGCCCAGATCCAAAAAACTGAATCAAATCAAATATTGCAAGCAAATCAAATCTGGAGAATATTTGATTTTATTGAGTGAATAGGAACTTTATACATAGAATCTTCCAGATACATATACAGTACAAACCCTAATTCTATTTCTAAAACAAATCTAATCTAAAATATGACTAATTCCTAAATCAAATCCCTAATTGAACAATCAATTAATCTAAAATATAACATCAATCTCTTAATCTATTTTCCTAATTCAACTTCTCCTAAAATATATAAAAACCCTAGGGCTAAATAAAATTAAAAAAAGGAAGAGGAGAAGAAGGAGAAAGATCTTGACGAAACCCCAGTTCAATTGTTGCGCCTCTGCCATTGCTGTACCTGAAGCAAAGAGAGAAGGAGGATTAAAGATGGAAAGAGAACTCAGAAGAGGGATTAATACAAGAAGTTTCAATATGTTAGAGGCAATCCTAAACTCAGCTTAGGGTTTTGTAATTGGTGTTGTGATCGTTGGTTTTTGTGAATCATTGTGTTAAATTTGGGATTTCTAGAAATTATTAGGTTAGGGTTCATATTGACTTAGGGTTAGGGTTCATGTTCATAAAAGGGTTAGGGTTCATGGTGATGAGGGTTAGGGTTCTTGATTTTATCTAAAGGAGAAGATGAAGGTCCAGACAACCTTGCATCTACACGACGGCCTCAACGGCATCTCATGGTGGCTTAATGGTGTGAGGGTTAGGGTTCCAAGGTTGGGATCTAGGGTTCGTAGGTTTTGTAATGTTTTTGGGGTTGGGATGAAGATCCCAGTTGAAATTCAACTAAATATTTGGGTTTTGGTGGTGGTCAAAGGTTGCCTCATGGTGGTCTATGGTGGGGTTAGGGCGGTGAAGCCGGTGAGGGCGATTTCTGGTGAGGCTTTGTTTTAGAGAGAAGGGAGAGTATTATTGAGAGAGGCGAAAGATGAGTGGGTTAGAGAGAGAAAGGGAATGGGAAATTGAATAAAATGAAACAAAATCATACTCCCTCTGTGATGCTTTGGGATTTGTGAGTGTGGCCATCTACTGGCCACACGATGGGGATACCATTGACTGGGCTCCCTGCATGAAAGCATACGATACTCCCCAGTCAGCCTTAGCTCTTAACCATACGATTATAATACTTTTGATCAAGGGGCCAGGATTAACTCCTGGTGACCACAGGATCTAGATCAGACGATCTAAAAGCGTTAGTGCACTATAACACACAACACTCGTCACACAGAACCAAGTGGACTTCAATAAAAGTATCCTGGGCCAGGCCCGTTTCTAACCACACACCCCAATTTTCTAACTCAACTATAATGTGTACCCCCCCTACGTTAATGGATTATAAAAAATAATTGGGATTAAGCCCTTGCTATTTAAACCCCCTATTTTACTACGTTAATAAGGACTACACCCCCTCGTTTTATTTAAATAATTTATTTATTTATTTTATTTTATTTAATTTAATTTATATATTATTTATATATTATTTATAATTATTAATTTTCTTCTCATATCATTTTTTATAATTTTGCATTAAAATAATTTTTTCATTTGTCATAAAACAATCATGGTGATAAATAAATATATGACTATTATTAAAAATATTTAATATATTTCTAATAATAAGAAAATAGTTATTTATTTACTATATTCAAAATACTAACCCTTTTTTATTAATTCATCAAATATCTTTTATCATTCAAACTTATCATTTTTCAAACTTCATCATGCATTCTAAGACAGCTAACCCATCAAATTTAACATCATTTTTCACTAACCTAATTTCAATTTCAATATTATTTTTTAAAAAGTATTGTGGATATATTTTCTAAATTAATTGTGAACTTCGTCTACGAATACACTATTTTCAAACTCAGACAAGGTTCAAGGATAATTCCAAACATTTCCACAATCCATAAAGAAACTAACCAAACACATACGAACTATGAATTTGGACTTTGATTCTTCACAAGGAGATTCGTAGGCACGTGGTTAAAACCAATGCGAGTCCATAACTAAAAATAAATAAATTCTTTTCTCAAATACATGGAAATAATACAGTTAAGTTGGAAATCCCATATTTACCCTACAACATAGAAAAGGAGCACATTAAGAACAAGGAAGATAAAGGGTGCCTAACACCTTCCCTTTATCTAACCAACTCGCGAATCTAGAATCTCTAAGAATTAGGGTTACCCATTGTTCTGCCGTCCTTATGACAAAAATTAATCGTGGCGACTCTTTATTTTTTGATGGTTACGACATATAGCATGTTTCTCATATCTGTGAAAAAGCCAATTTACAATTCTTCTTATTTTTAAGTGATAAATTTCAAACCAAACCTCAATTTAAGTTTTTGTTTAATTGAACCACTGATTTAACTCGGTACCTATACGCAATCCTCGAGATCGATATTCGTGGAATTTCCCTATTATTACTACACAGGCAAAATAGTACACTTGCTATTTTACCGATCAAGTTTTTGGAGACGTTATAGGGGACTGCTAAAATATAAAGTTTAATTGTAGTTCAATTAAAATTTTATTGCTCTGTAACTAAAATTTTATTTTCTGTTATTTTCATATTTTTTTTATTACTAATTTGTGTCTAACCTTTGTATGTGAGGAAATCCCTCACCTAAATTTCCTTTTGACGCAGAAACCAAAAGAACTTTGCATGCAAGGTGAAGACGATCTCGATTAGCTAAACTGGATTCAGAAGAAGTTGTTTCAGATCATTCAGGTTCAAAGTCTGAAAAGGAAGAGGAAATAATGGGTGAAAATCCACCAACACCTGAGAGACTTCTTGGGGATTATGGAGGAGCAAATGCTCTAGCGGGTCGACTAACTATTGTGAATCAACCGACAACTGTTGCAAATTTTCAGCTACACCCTTCAACAATCAGATAGCTTGAGAGCCGATCTTTCACTGGGAAGATGAATGAAGATGCGAATAAGAATTTGCAAAGGTTTATTTCAATGAGCACAACTTTTAAGATTGAGGGGCACTCTTAAGAAGGAAATAAATTAAGAATGTTTATGTAGCGGTAGAAATGTTGAGACTAAGCCATTGGATTAACTTAACTCACAAAATCAGTGAAAGTCGCCACCGCACTTTTATTTTATCCAAAGGAAAGGGAAAAGAGTGAATAAAACCAAAGTAAAATAAAGATCAAGGTAAGGGGGTTGGTTATGCAAAGGGAAGGTATTAGCACCATAAACATCTATGGTACTCTGCAGGAACCTCTTTAAAATCTGTGTATTTTGGCTATAAAAAATATTTACAAAATGATGGTGGAGATGAGAAAAGAAGTGTTTTTAACAATATTTGCACCCGCCACGGTTGTGAATCTTTTGTGCCTACGTACCACCTTTTGTGCAATAGGGGATTAGGGCACTCACAGTTCTTCTAAAATTTTTTGAAAAGTTTGTGTGTTGGTAAATTTTAAGAAAATATTTTAAAGAGAAAAGCCAAAGCGGAAAAAAGGTTTGAATTTGTTTTGTATTTTTTTAAGTATTGAAGAAAGAAGTCATATATTGATTAAGATTTATTGGTGACTTTATTAAGAAAAGAATTTTGAAAATGCATGGACCTAAGTCCAAGTTTTTTATGAAAGTGGTTCAAGTTAGAAAACAAGAATCCTTTGAAAAAGGGGGAAGATTTTGAAAATTAAAGAAGAATGGGAGGAGATGAAGAGACTATCCTATGTACACAAAATAAAATCTAAGGTAAGGAAAGGTCTAACCAACAAGAAGCCAACACTTGACATTATGAGGTCAATGTATAATTCACATCCTTTGGATTAAAAGCCATAAGAACCAAAATAGACCAAGAACATACCGATCATCCATGTGAAAATAAATTACAAGAAAAGAAGTATCAAAGAAATCCAAGGTATTAAAACCCAAAGCAAGGTCTTCAATATTTAGCCATGTTCCACATAAATCACTTAAGGCCAATAGAATAACACCTGCACACAGTAGATTTCCAAATAAAAGCAAAATAACAATGAAATAACACAAGGTCCAAAGGTCTCAAGGTCTCAAAGTATCAGGGCAAAGCTTCTAATCTTAAGCTCAAGAGGTTCACAACTCCAATATGCCAAGGATAGTAACCAATAGTCCATAAAGAGCCTTAAGTATTTTAAAGTTCAAGTTGGATTATTAATGAGTTAAACACAAGATAAAGGTCCAAGTGGACAAAGGAAAATGTACTTAAATATAAACATATGTCCAAGTGGACAAAGGAAAAAATGCGGAGTCATAAACAAGTTGCATGAAATGTAAATGCTATAAGATAAAAGTGCATAAAAATAAAAGCATAAAAACAAAAGGCATAAATATAAAGGCATAAAGTAAAGTTAATTGTTAATGGTTAGTAAGTTAATTATAATAGTCATAAAATATGATCAACGGTGAATGAAGCACTAAATCACATTTGAAAAGTCAGAAAAAATAAAAACAAGTATCATGTTCTGATTGGTTGAAGACATCCATGCCATCATCTTAAAACTCCAGAACATTTAAAAGTCAACAAAATCAAACGAATTGTAGATTTCTCAAATGGAAAATTTAGCACTCGTGAGTGGTATCCTTGGATTCGTCTCTTCAAGACAATCTCAACCACATGTTCGCAAAAAAATTATATCAACCATAGCTTACTCAATTTGAGAAAAACCAGGAACAAATGAAAAAACCGATTTCAAAAACAGAGGTACCAAACGATCCAATTAATGAAGTAAAAGGGTACCATTATTCTTAGGGATTTAAGAGCATCACATTGGTCACAAATTTGAGTTGATTTGATAGGGAATTCCGCCTAAATGAAGTGAGCTCAGAAACCTTGCGAAAATGGACTTGTATAGCTTGATTCAGGCTTGCTCAAGACTCGATTCTTGTTGGAGAACTTTCAGGGAAGTTCAATGATGC
The DNA here is from genome assembly GCA_948472305.1 of Vicia faba. NCBI lineage: Eukaryota > Viridiplantae > Streptophyta > Magnoliopsida > Fabales > Fabaceae > Vicia > Vicia faba. The sequence continues at coordinate 353,660,258 of OX451735.1, forward strand.
TTATGCAATATAAAAATTGGAATTGGAGATGCTCTAAACAAGAATTCGAAGTTTCAGAAAAGTAAGGTAAAGAGGAAGTTGGACAAAAGTTTTCTGGCTCTCAAAGCTTGGCTAAATGAATGAAATGATGTCTATATTCATAGGACAAGTGAATGGCTCACTGATGAGAGGTGTGTGATGCAATTTTGATTTAATTCGTGCACACCTGCATCATGAGGAAAGTGTGACTTGAAATTTGTCAAAACTCACTCAAACCATGCGTTTTGGCACTCTAGTCCCTTTAGGCAAGTTTGTTAATCATGTTTAAGTGAAAACACCATCAATTTGGTTTATAATGGGAGTTTAAGTGATAATGCAACTTGATTGTTTTGGAAACTTCAGTTCCAAGGTACCACTTTCAAACTCATAGGTCATGCAACATAGGAAGCTTTATGGTGTGATTCTTTTTGCAATGGAAAGATTTCCTCACAATCTTCATAATGTGCCAAGAAAGAATCCATTTGGACATTTGAGCACAAAGTTACGGAACTTTGAAAATGTGAAAAATAATCTGATTTTGACACTTAGAGAAATTTTCAAGTGTAGAGCTTCAAGATGACATATAATCTTTTTTCAAAGTAACATGGCCTTCCACTTAAAATTAGCTCTTGATTCTTGAAGATGAAATGAAGTAGAACATTTGAATGGAATTATGGAATTGAGATCACTCAAAAATCATAAAAAGTGAGAGAGTTAGGGTCCTTGGAATCTGGTGGAAATTTCTAGAGAAATCCACAAATGACCTATAAAGTTTCATTGAATTCCATAACTTCCCATGCCTTTTTAGATCTTGATCTTTGATTCAAAGTTCTACTAGACATCCTCAAGTTTCTTATGAGAAAATAATGATCTCAAGGAGATAAAAATTGGCCAAGTTATGATCTTTTGAAGTCAACTTAAAGAGTTCAATGGCTTTTTCAAAGGACTTGTAATCTTGTTCAAACTTAAATGATATTCTACTCAAAACTGGCCTTAGATACTTGAAGAAAAGTTGTTAAGGACTCTTGGAAGAAAGTCATGGCTTTGGAATCACTTCAAAATCTCAAAAATTGAGTAAGATATGGTCTTGTGAAGTTAACAAACCCTCACTCAAAAATTACAAAAGTGACTTCTAACATTCTTCAACTTTTGATGATTTTCTTTGCATAATTGGATTTTGTCATGTAAAGAGAGTTTATTGGTAAGGATGAGAAGAGTAAATTTGAAAAAGAACCACTTCAAAATATTTAAAATTGAGAGAGTTATGTACTTGTAACCTTAGAATCAAAGACTTGCCAAATTAGGTCAAACTACTTGGATCAAATTTGAATCTTTTGAACTTTTATTGCAAATTAAGGCATGATAGGTCACATTAGACCTTGAAAGGATATTATATTGAAGCACACTTGATGTAGAGGCTCAATGGTTGATGAAACTTATTGAATAAGGCAAGGAAATAAACACATGGACCTATGAAGTTTCCTGATGAATTCAACCACTAACTTTGAGACAATCTTGATCAAATGAAATTGTGAGAATCCTAAAACCATAGGAATTTTATGCCATAACCATAGCCTTTAAGTTCAAGCCTTTTAAATCAACTAAATAGCCAAATGACTTAGGATCATCCTTCAAAATCCTATCTTAGGAGGTGAGACAAATGTACTTGGCTCAATACCTACAATGTACAAAGCATAGGGAGATATCATACATTTTTTTATTTTGGTTAGAGGTTAATAAACATAGAATACATATACAAGATATACAATTCAAGTTGCTTGGTAATCCATCAAGGAAAAACTCAAAGATAAGAGAGTAAAAAAGAGAACAAACCCTAATATGTGATCTTGATGCATTATGATGATATGAAGTGATGAGGGATATTAGGGAAAAAATTGGGGTATAACAATAACTCTTATTAAGTGTCTTATATCCAGAGATACGAAGGTTAAAAACCTTTATTTTGAAGCGATTGAAGATACTTAATGTTGTACCCCAAAATTGGCCCTCCCTTTTTCACAAGAAATCACAACCTCAGGGGTTTCTCTGATTTTTCAGATTTGCTCAAGAATCGGTCAAACATACTTTTCTTTATCAGTCAATCCAGAATTAGGGTTTTCACTGATTTTGTTGAGATTGGCTCAGAATTGATCAAACAGACTTTTCTTTATCAGTTAATCCAGAATTAGGGTTTCCACTGATTTTGTTGAGATTGGTTTAGGAATTGATCAAACAGATCTTTCTTTGGCAGTAATCCAGGATTAGGGTTTTTCCCTCACATCTCTCAGAAGAGATTGAATCATCAGAAATTGCTTGTTCAAATTTACCGCTTGTTTCTCAAAACTTAATTATCTGTGATAAGATCTGAGACTTTTGTTTGGAACCTTAAGGCATTTGCTTGATCAGTGGAGTGAAAGGTTTTTGGAATGCTTGTTTGTTTAGCTGTACAACGCATATGTTAATTGGAATACCAGGCGTATTATGATTAATGCAAAGTTGCGAGACAAAAAAGTTTGTTGATTATTTATTTCATCTGGATTAAAGTTATTGGGATACATTTCCAGTTATTTTGATTTAAGAGTCTTAAATAATTAAATAGACAATGCAAGGAAAGTTTGGAATATTTGACAGTAGAAAATTCTTTTTGGATAAAGACTTTTATTTATTTCAAGTATTGTTACAAATTTTATTCGAATATTGTAAGATTACAAATTATAATATTTAAAATAATATTTGTTTACAATAAATGAAAAAATAAATCTAAGCCTAATCTTTTGAGATCTTCTACTTCTACCGCTTCATCTATCATCCAACTGTTACTTGCCTGCAGAAGACAGAGAAAAATAAATTAGTATAAGAATTTTCAAGCAGGAAAGGAAGAAAGAAAAATCATCATTAAAGCTTGCTGGCCGGAATCCGAATGCTATTGGATTCATCATGTTTTTACTTTTTCTCTTTGCAAATCACAAGAAGATTTCTCTTCTTGGTTCACAAAGAGAAAAGTAAAAAAATAAATTGCAAGAATAAAATTAACTCAAAATGCAAAAACATAGGCAAATAGCAAGGCAAAGCAAAGGGTACTACAAACTAAATTCCAATCTGCATTAGTTAAACTACAATGCAGTAACCAAGCATGTCAAACTAAGTTACAAGTCAACTAGGTGCAAAAGGCAAAAGTACACAATGCAGGAGATGAACCAAGTTACAAGCAAGAGCTTGTCCCAACCCTCATCATTTTCTGGCCAACAGCTTTTCAGAATAAAAATATAATAAGCAATTTAAAATGCTTATGGAGAAGGAGAAGGAGAGAACCTAGTGAACAGGTTTTGCAGTTTTGGCTAAAGGCAGGCTGTAAAAGGCAGTTAGAGGGACAAAAAGAAAAGATATAACAGTCTAACAATCCAGCAGAGAGCGATACATAGCAAAACTGCTACGCCTCCCAAAAACCAACAGCAAACTGCCTTACAAACATAACAAACCTGCAGTTTTCAAAACTAGAAAACAACAAGCTCAAACAAACATACAAAAAAGGCCACAAACTGCAATTTAGTCACAGACTGCTTCCAAAACTACTGCAGAAGACTCACAAATCTGCAAAACACCCTGCATAACTCAAACAAACACCCTACATAACTCAAGAAAACACAAACCTGCAAATCACCAAATCCGAACAAGTTCAAGCTTTCCTTACAAGCACAACAGACCAACAAACCTGTTTGCCATACTCAACAAACCTGAAGCCTGCCTTACAACCATAACAAACCCACGAGCCAAACTTACAAAATCTGCAAAAACTGTATCTCAGAATAAAAACAAGCGAGCAAACCTGCCTGTAACATATCACTGCAAATCAAAAACATAAATCCAAACACAGTCCAAGCTAAAACTACACCACCCAAACATAGAGTCCAAGCAAAAACTGCAACTTGCTCAAAAAAACCAACCAAAACTATCACCAACAAATTTCAAACAACATGAAGAACAACAACAATAGCTAATCTCAGAAAATCATCATCATTGATATCAAATAACCCACAAGGAGAGAGGAAAAGTTTTAGAAGCGAAATAATACATGCCTCAGAACATTTGTTCATCATCAACTAAAACAAAGAGCAAGCATAGTCCTTAGAACAACATCATCATCAGATAATCAGGGAGGAAGGGTGTAGAGACAAAAACAAACAAAGGAGCAAAAGTTTCAGATTATTATTCATCATCAACTAAAACAAAGAACAAGTAGGTTTTCAGAAGCGAAAGCTCATCATCATCAAACAACATAAAACAACAAATACCAGAAATACCGTCATCTTCATCCTCCCTCCGCCTAGCCTCCTGAGAACGCCACCGACCGGCCTCACCATCTTCTCCTTCAGTTTACAGAACAAAACGCTCAAGGTACGTCCCTCAAGCTCATACTACATGTAAATATCAAAGAAACCATGGATTAAAACGTGCATGTAATAATCAAGCTAAATGAAAACGTAACTGTGAAATCCTAAAACAAAGGTTAGCAATTTGTACCGTTACAATCAAGAATCCTAGACCGCTGCAAAGAGAAGGTAGGAAGCGGATGAAGGCGGTGCTCTGGTGGCTAAGGCAGGAAAGGAGGATTCATCGTTTTGGTTTGAGAAAGGCGAAGAGAAACGACGAAGAGAACGAAGAAGAAGGAGGCGCCGCTGTAACCAAAACTGCAAACCCTAAACTGAATTAACCCCAAAATATTGTACAACATTTCATTCTGGGCCTGTGCGCCCCAATTGCTTAAGCCCACTTCATTCTTACTAACACGCACCCCCCTCCTTTTCCCCTCTTCTGGCCTTTTGTTCTTCTTCTTTTGGGCAATCCAAAAATACATTCTTAAGCCCACCTTTTTTTTATTTAAACTCTTTTCTTTAAACTGATACTCTTTCATTTATTTTCTTTCTAAATGATTTCCTTTTTTTGTTAATAATAAGAAACAATCAATAGCTTAATTTTCATTTTGATTTTTCTCAATATAATTTTCTTTAATGTTTGTTTTCATTTAATAAAATACAAAAATGATAGAGGCATTAATTCAAATTATTTTCTTTCTTTAAAAACTTTTTCTTCACAAAAATAATAATAATAACACTTAAGTATTTAATTAGGTTAAATTTTATTTGTTCATTTAGAAATATATGCATCTCATATTTCTTTGATTTTCTTTATCTTATACTTTGTTATAATTTTTACATTGAAATTACGACAATTCGATTTGGTTGTAACACGTATTTGGACATTATTATTCTGATAAGACTCATCCCCATTTGTAAATAATTTGTACCCTCATCCCCGGATACTCATTTGTAATAACTTAGACTTTAAATTCCCGCAATTTATCGCTTTCAATATACTGTATAGTAATTAGGGTTTGTATGCGAAGATTCAAAATCAATCGCTAGATAAGCTAATACAAGATAAATGCATGAAAATCAATACACAATTCACACTTGCACCTCTAGGGTAACCTCGTTTGTTGCCTCGGAAAATGCAATCATGTCCCTCGAGTATGAGACACTCTAGCAAATACCCCTTCAATAAACAAAGATCGTAGTCCCTCGATGACCCTCGATGTTGCCTTCGATAAAATGATCTCGTCCCTTACAAAATTGCTAAAGCGTCTCACAAGTTGCTTTCAATGGTTGTATACGATAACCCGCGCCTGTCCCGTTTAACATCCTAACACAAGGTTGTTCACCAAATACAAATGGTGAAATAACACTGTCAAAAGGGTTAAAAACATTGGAAAGATCTTTGAGTAAAATAGGGTAGACAACTCTTAGTTACTTAATCAAAAGCTTACAAAACATCCTTGCCATTTTCAAACATACCTCACAACACAATTTCCAAACAACTTTCAAAACATTGAATTATCTTTTCAAAAAGACACACACCTTTGTATATATTCAAACAAGAATCATTACAAAGGTTGCCTAGACAAGGCTTATTTTTCAAAGCATTTTCAAAAACCACACACAAAGCACCATTTCAAATAGTTGAAAAGCAAAGGCAAGTGATCTAAAACAAGTAACTAAGAGCCCATGGATAACCATGGATGAAAAGGGTTCTAGCACTTTCCCTTTTCATAATCTACCCCCGAACCCAAGAAAACATCTCAAAGGTCTTTCCTGTGCTTTTTGACCTTTCCTTAGGATAAAATAAAAAGTCGGTGGCGACTCTTGCTAAACCGCACAAGTGCGAATACACACAAAACCTCAAGTCAATTCTCCCACCGAACCACAGAACTGGCGACTCTGCTGGGGATATTTCTAAAAGTGGGGTTACCTTAGGTTTTTAGATCACATTTACATGATTACCTTGATTGCTTTGATTGCTTTACTTTTTGGGTTCCTTGTTTGGGTTTGTTTTAAATCCTACACCCGGATTTGGGGACACCTTTTAGGTAAGTAGCAATAAACTGTGAGGGAATTGTGTGGGGTATACCGACATGGTTGAAGTAGTAACTACGTTAGTGCGACATATTTGTGGGTACCGGTAGCCTTTGAGTCAATCAAAGAGAATATGGGGCCGCTGAGTGATGTCATGAAGCACTAACGAACTCTTAGAACCTTACTTGACCATCTTGGCCTTTTTAGGGGTAGTGAGATGATCGACTTTGGTGCAGTCCGAAGTTGGTAGATACTCGATACTAAACTCATTGAGGATTGTTTTCTTGGAATATTTTGGTTGCCAGTTAAGTGGCTAAACCAAAACAATGAACACAGAAAATAATCCAGTGATATTGAGCTCCTTAGAACCCGGTTTCTATTTTAGGTCAGGTTGAGCCAACTAACTTCGAAAGGGTACTTACCTATGAACCCCATGCAAGCCTAAACCTAAGGACTTGTTTGCTTTGTGTGAATATGATTATCTGTATATACACTTTCTTACTTTTTGCATACCTGTACATAACATCATAACATCATACCATAGCATTTTCAATAACCATTTCGAGGATCTCGAGGGTCTTTGATGCAGGGTCACATTGAACCAGACGTCTACCAAAGGGCAAGAGGTTTCATTTTCCTCTAAACAAACACCGTCAAAGATCAAGTGCAACAACTTGAATCGAGGGCTATGACCCACTTGACATGGTGAGCTTGATTCTCGTGGAAAGACATCCACCAATACAAAGTTCTCCAGTCAAAGATGCTGATCAAAGTTCAACCTCTAACATTTTCTTGTGTTTACCCCGAGAGGTTCTTGAAAACATGCATCCACATATCATGCATTGTATCATAACAGGTTTTCCTTTTCAGGTTTCCTTATTCTCCCACTGTTTATTTCAGTAGAGATGGCTCTAGAAAGGACTGTCGAAGATATCCAGGCTCAAAACGCTCAACTTCAAGAATTGTTCTTGAACCTGTCCCAGGGGCAAGAAGAAGTGAAAGCTCTCATCACAAGGGGCATGGTCCTAGGAAATCCAGGCGGCGTCAGGAATGATCAGTTGGAAGAACTACAGATTGAGCTGGAAACAATGAAGATCCAGATGATGGGACAGCTGGTGGGCCAGATGGCTCTCATTTAAGACCTGGCTCAAAGACAAGAGGAGCTCAGGGTTCTTGTCAACAAACTGCTTCGAGATAACCAAGTGGGGAAAACAACTAGGGTTGAAGATCAAGTCATCATTCAACCTCCTTTGAGACAAGAAGACAAGGGAAAAGCTCCTCAACTTGCTTCAGGGTCACTAGCCCAACAACAACCTCGCTAGCATCAACGGGGTAATCAGCGTAAGCAAAATACATCTGGAAGACATTTCACTGAGATTAACATACCATTATCTCAAGTACTGGAATGCTTGTTGGAGGTCAATCTGACTGTGTTAAAGGATCCTCTTCAGAATACGAATACTGCTTCTCCACATTATCATTCCAATGAATTCTGTGCATACCACTCTTATAGTCCTGGACATGGCACCGACGGCTGTTGGGCCCTTAAAAACAAGACCCAAGACTTGATTGACAGTGGAGTGCTGGAATTCACACAGGATGGCCAGATGAAAATCTCCCGCTGAGTTTTCTCCACCTGAAATGACTAGTTCAAACTAAGAGACTTTTGTTTCATTTGAATTTTCAAGTTGTAATTTATTTTGTTATTCAAACAATTATCTATTGATGTCAAACTCTGTTTCATTAATGCATTGCATATGTTTGTCTTGAATTCATCCATTCGTTTTCACTATTCTTGAATTATTCTTCCTACTTTCTCTATGATATTTAACTCTTGATAAAATTTACAAGCCTTTAGAGGGAGGATGACGAAACAATTCCATAATCTCATAACAATATGCTATTGAACAAACCTTGCTGACGATGTACAGGCGTTTCTTTCAAATCCTAAACACTGGAGTTATAAGGAAGATAATCCCTAGTCAACCCCTTCGAGCCAAAGAAGTTATAAGTTTTCTGTTTTAAACACAAATTGAAACCTCTGATTAAACCTGGGGCAGGGTAGTCTCTCAGTTAATTCAAAAGATGTGCATTGAAGTCGCTAACTCTCAGTTCGTAATACAATGAATGACATTAAAAACATTCCTTGGGAATCAAAAGGCAGTGATGGTTCCTTATCTCATAGGCAGTCATTATGTCTCAAAAGAGAAAAGTCCACTGAGCCAAAACCTACAAAGGAGGCTTAAGAAAGTTGGGGCATCCCACTGACTGTAATCTCGAAAACAGGAACAGTCAGGCAAAAATTAGGGATAACAAATCAAAGGAAAGAGGTCACTACAAATCCTCAACAACATGAAAAATGTTGCAAAAAAAATGATGACTGCCTTCCAATAAATTCAACTTGTGTGAACCATCACCAAAACGTCGTTCCAAACTCGAATAGAGTTCGACGCACAATTAACTGAGTATAGGATTGAAGGACATCATGAAGAGCGGGTGGGTACAAATATACTTTAAGCCTTTATCCTTTGTTTCTTAAACCATGAACCAAGCCACGTTACAACCCTTTAAAAGTCCTAATTGAAGCATGGGTTAGTTCGAAAGCATACTGTTACAAAAGGTATCCTGACTCCTGTAAGGCTTTGCTCTAAATCTTGTGTTGAATTTGTTTTATAAAAAGTTTTCTGCTAAAAAACGCATTTTTCAAAACATCGAGACAAGCATAAACTTTGCATTATTGGAATATCGTTGTTTGCACATGCTTATTTGTTTGACAGTGAAGAAATTCACAACAGTGAATGTTCGAAGGAACGAAAGCTCTCTTAGTGAATAAAATCACTTCATGTGGGATGATACTGCCGTTGCAAAAATATCCCATCAACAAAAAGGGGAATTAGTATGGTATTGTCCATTAAACCTGGGGCAGTCCAGTCAAGATTTCAATAAATCTTTCAAAGTCCATTAAACCTGGGGCAGTCCAGTCAAGATTTTAAGAAATCTCTCAACTGCAGATCAACCTGGGGCAAGTCTCCCTCACCATCACTTGGGGCATTTAAAACGTCAATCTCATCAAAGGGTTACGAACAGTCCAAGTTTCCTGGAAGTGCCACAAGCATCTGATACTAGGGGCAGTAATGAACCTCTCCGAAATCTTTCTGAAAAGAAGTTCAAGCGTCCTCGAGAAGTTCACCACCTCTCTAGCAGACCAGCAGTCATGGGTTTATTTCCCCAACATTTGTCAAGGATTTATTCTCCAAAACAAAATTACATTTCAAATTGATCGGCCGTCAAAAAATTCCTTCATCACTTTTTTGAAGTTACGGTCGTCATCAAAAATTCCTTCATCACCTGTTGGAAGTCACAGTCGTCAAAAAATTCCTTCATCACCTGTTGGAAGTCACGGTCGTCAAAAAATTCCTTCATCACCTGTTGGAAGTTACGGTCGTCATAAAAAATTCCTTCATCACCTGTTGGAACTCACAGCCGTCAAAAAATTCCTTCATCACCTGTTGGAAGTTACGGTCGTCATCAAAAATTCCTTCATCACCTGTTGGAAGTCACGGTCGTCAAAAAATTCCTTCATCACCTGTTGGAAGTTACGGTCGTCATCAAAAATTCCTTCATCACCTGTTGGAAGTCACGGTCGTCAAAAAATTCCTTCATCACCTGTTGGAAGTTACAGTCGTCATCAAAAATTCCTTCATCACCTGTTGGAAGTCACGGTCGTCAAAAAATTCCTTCATCACCTGTTAGAAGTTACGGTCGTCATCAAAAATTCCTTCATCACTTGTTGGAAGTTACAGTCGTCATCAAAAATTCCTTCATCACCTGTTGGAAGTCACGGTCGTTAAAAAATTCCTTCATCACCTGTTGGAAGTTACGGTCGTCATCAAAAATTCCTTCATCACCTGTTGGAAGTTACGGTCGTCAAAAATTCCTTCATCACCTGTTGGAAGTTACAGTCGTCAAAAATTCCTTCATCACCTGTTGGAAGTTACGGTCGTCAAAAATTCCTTCATCACCTGTTGGAAGTTACGGTCATCAAAAATTCCTTCATCACCTGTTGGAAGTTACAGTCATCGAAGATTCCTTCATCACCTGTTGGAAGTTACAGCCACCAACAGAATAACGGACAACTGAAGCTCCTAAAAATCTGTTTCTCTCAAGAATGAAGATTCTCATCCTTAAAACCCCAGAAGATTGGTATACTCCCAAGCTCTTGATACCGTTAACATAATGGAGATTCTCATCCTTGAAACCTCAGAAGATTGGTATACTCCCAAGCTCCTGATACCGTTAACAGAATGAAGATTCTCATCCTTGAAACCTCAGAAGATTGGTATACTCCCAACCTCCTGGCCGTTAACAGAATGAAGATTCTCATCCTTAAAACCCCAGTAGATTGGCATACACCCAACCTTCTGACCCAAGACCTGAATGAAGATTCTCATTTTGGCTTCCCCAGTAGATTGGCATACACCCAACCTCCTGATTTTCCCCGACAGAATGAAGATTCTCATTCTCAAAGTGGTATACAATTCAACTTCCTGATATTCCCGACAGAATGAAGATTCTCATTCTCAAAGTGGTATAACATCTGAATTTCTGATATTCACGACATAATGAAGATTCTCATTCTCAAAGTGGAATAAGATTTTCCTAGAGTCTTGAGTTTTTACTCTCCAACAGGATAGATACTTTTCAACAGTATGGCTATTCCCCACAGAGTTTCTTACTCCCCAACAAAATCAAGGCTCTCATCCTTGATTCTCCGGAGCTTTCTTTACTCTCAGCATAATTTGTCGGATTTTTTTAATCCCCTGCATATCGAAGATTCTCGTTCTTGGCTCCTCAACACCAATTCCCCAAGCAAAATGAAGACTCTCATTCTCAATTACTCACAGAGTTTTCAGATATTCCCCAATGGAGTTCTCCTCAAACGACAAAACAGGAATCCCCAGTAGATTGGCATACAACCCAAACTCCTGACTTTCCCCAGCAATATAACTTCTCCCCACAGAGGTTGTCAAAAAGTTTGAAGACACACATACTCTTCAACAGTGGCCCCAGGACTTCTCATTTTCAACAATCAAAGGATTTTCAATCCCCAACAGCAGTCAAGGGTTTATTTTCCCCGACAACGGTCAAAGATTTTATTATCTCCAGCTATCCAGGATTTATCTTCCTCAGCAAGACAGCTCATCATCCTACATGCGCATACATCACGTTCATAAATCATGAGCATTGACAAAACACATATATTGCATCATACATTTCATGCAACATAACTTTGTGTTTCAACTAACAATTTACCTTTTTTAGCAAAAGGTCAACAACAACTTTTTTTAAGTTCCAGATTAACACCTGTAACAAGCCAGGACAACTATCTACTTGACCATCATCAGGCAACCCTACACCGGTTCCTTCTCAAATCCAGATACAGTTTTACACGGACTCATCATCAGGCAACCCTACACCGGTTCCTTCTCAAATCCAGATACAGTTTTACACGGACTGATCACTATTCAACTTCAAGGACTTCTGAAAACAGTTTACAGATGCTTCCCCACATGGATGTTAATCTATCGCTTGTTCAGATTCAACTTTTGAAAACAGTTTACGGATGCTTCCCAACATGGATGTTAATCTATCGCTTGTTCAGATTCAACTTTTGAAAACAGTTTACGGATGCTTCCCAACATGGATGTCAATCTATTGCTTGTTCAACCCCAGAATCATGGAAATAGTTTACGGATACTTCCCAACATGGATGTTAATCTATCGCTTGTTCAGATTCAACTTTTGAAAACAGTTTACGGATGCTTCCCAACATGGATGTCAATCTATTGCTTGTTCAACCCCAGAATCATGAAAACAGTTTACAGGTGCTTCCAAACATGGATGTCAATCTATCGGTTGTTCAGATTCAGTTCGCTAAAAACAGTTTACAGATGCCTCCCGACACAGATGCTAATCTATTGCTTATTCAGACCCCCAGCTCATAGATGTTCCAAACATGGATGCCTTTCTGATACTCACCTATAACATACAGTTCAACAAACATATTTGGATGGCATCTTTAAGCCCATCTCCGACAAGATTTTGTCACATCTCCAAATGGCATCTTTAAGCCCATTCACTCAACCATGTTTTGACAAGTGCAAATTTAGGGGCACTCTAGTGTCCAATCATATTTTACCTTCGAGTCGCGAACGGTAAACTTGCCAATCTAACTCTTCAGGTTCAAGAAGATTGAATAAGGGCAACTGTTGTACCCTAAAATTTTCCCTCCCCTTTTTCACAAGAAATCACAACCTCAGGGGTTTCTCTGATTTTTCAGATTGGCTCAAGAATCGATCAATAGACTTTTCTTTATCAGTCAATCCAGAATTAGGGTTTTCACTGATTTTGTTGAGATTGGCTCAGAATTGATCAAACAGACTCTTCTTTATCAGTTAATCCAGAATTAGGGTTTCCACTGATTTTGTTGAGATTGGTTCAGGAATTGATCAGACAGATCTTTCTTTGGCAGTAATCCAGGATTAGGGTTTTTCCCTCACATCTCTCAGAAGAGATTGAATCATCAGAAATTGCTTGTTCAAATTTACTGCTTGTTTCTCAAAAGCTAATTATCTAGGATAAGAGCTTAGACTATTGTTTGGAACCTTAAGGCATTTGCTTGATCAGTGGAGTGAAAGGTTTTTGGAATGCTTGTTTGTTTAGCTGTACAACGCATATGTTAATTGGAATACCAGTCGTATTGTGATTAATGCAAAGTTGCGAGACGGGAAAGTTTGTTGATTATTTATTTCACCTGGATTAAATTTATTGGGATACATTTCCAGTTATTTTGATTTAAGAGTCTTAAATAATTAAATAGACAATGCAAGGAAAGTTTGGAATATTTGACAGTAGACAATTCTTTTTGGATAAAGACTTTTATTTATTTCAAGTGTTGTTACAAATTTTATTCGAACATTGTAAGATTACAACTTATAATATTTAAAATAATATTTGTTTACAATAAATGAAAAAATAAATCTAAGCCTAATCTTTTGAGATCTTCTACTTCTACCGCTTCATCTATCATCCAACTGTTACTTGCCTGCAGAAGACAAAGAAAAAGAAATTAGTATAAGAATTTTCAAGCAGGAAAGGAAGAAAGAAAAATCATCATTAAAGCTTGCTGGCGGGAATCAGAATGCTATTGGATTCATCATGTTTTTACTTTTTCTCTTTGAAAATCACAAGAAGATTTCTCTTCTTGGTTCACAAAGAGAAAAGTAAAAAAATAAATTGCAAGAATACAATTAACTCAAAATGCAAAAACATAGGCAAATAGCAAGGCAAAGCAAAGGGTACTACAAACTAAATTCCAAACTGCATTAGTTAAACTACAATACAGTAACCAAACATGTCAAACTAAGTTGCAAGTCAACTAGGTGCAAAAGGAAAAAGTACACAATGTAGAAGATGAACCAAGTTACAAGCAAGAGCTTGTCCTAGCCCTCATCATTTTCTAGCCAGCAACTTTTCAGAATAAAAATATAATAAGCAATTTAAAATGCTTATGGAGAGAAAGAAGGAGAGAACCTAGTGAATAGGTTTTGCAGTTTTGGCTAAAGGCAGGCTGTAAAAGGCAGTAAGAGGGACAAAAAGAAAAGATATAACAGTCTAACAATCCAGCAGAGAGCGATACAAAGCAAAACTGCTAAGCTTCCCAAAAACCAACAGCAAACTTCCCTACAAACATAACAAACCTGCAGTTTTCAAAACTACAAAACAACAAGCTCAAACAAACATACAAAAAAGGCCACAAACTGCAATTTAGTCACAACCTGCTTCCAAAACTACTGTAGAAGACTCACAAATCTGCAAAACACCCTGCATAACTCAAACAAACACCCTGCATAACTCAAGAAAACACAAACCTGCAAATCACCAAATCCAAACAAGTGCAAGCTTGCCTTACAAGCACAACAGACCAACAAACCTGTTTGCCATACTCAAGCAAACCTGAAGCCTGCCTTACAACCATAACAAACCCACGAGCCAAACTTACAAAATCTGCAAAAACTGCATCTCAGAATAAAAACAAGCGAGCAAACCTGCCTGTAACATATCACTGCAAATCAAAAACACAAATTCAAACACACTCCAAGCTAAAACTACACCACCCAAACATACAGTCCAAGCAAAAACTGCAACTTGCTCAAAAAAACAAACCAAAACTATCACCAACAAATTTCAAACAACATGAAGAACAACAACAATAGCTAATCTCAGAAAATCATCATCATTGCTATCAAATAACCCACAAGGAGAGAGGAAAAGTTTTAGAAGCGAAATAATACAGGCCTCAGAACATTTGTTCATCATCAACTAAAACAAAGAGCAAGCATAGTCCTCAGAACAACATCATCATCAGATAATCAAGGAGGAAGGGTGTAGAGACAAAAACAAATAAAGGAGCAAAAGTTTCAGATTATTATTCATCATCAACTAAAATAAAGAAAAAGTAGGTTTTCAGAAGAGAAAGCTCATCATCATCAAACAACATAAAACAACAAATACCAGAAACTCCGTCATCTTCATCCTCCCTCCTCCTAGCCTCCTGAGAATGCCACCGGCCGGCCTCACCATCTTCTCCTTCAGGTTACAGAACAAAACGCTCAAGGTACGTCCCTCAAGCTCATAATACATGTAAATATCAAAGAAACCATGGATTAAAATGTGCATGTAATAATCAAGCTAAATGAAAACGTAACTGTGAAACCCTAACACAAAGGTTAGCAATTCGTACCGTTACAAGCAAGAATCCTAGACCGCTGCAAAGAGAAGGTAGGAAGCGGATGAAGGAGATGCTCTAGTGGCTAAGGCAGGAAAGGAGGATTCATCGTTTTTGTTTGAGAAAGGCGAAGAGAAACAACGAAGAGAACGAAGAAGAAGGAGGCGCAGCTGTAACCAAAATTGCAAACCCTAAACTAAATTAACCCCAAAGTATTGTACAACATTTCATTCTGGGCCTGTGTGCCCCAATTTCTTAAGCCCACTTCATTCTTACTAACACGCACCCCCTCCTTTTCCCCTCTTATGGCCTTTTGTTCTTCTTCTTTTGGGCCATCCAAAAATATATTCTTAAGCCCACCTTTTTTTATTTAAACTATTTTCTTTAAACTGATACTCTTTCATTTATTTTCTTTCTAAATGATTTCCTTTTTTTGTTAATAATAAGAAACAATTAATAGCTTAATTTTCATTTTGATTTTTCTCAATATAATTTTCTTTAATGTTTGTTTTCATTTAATAAAATACAAAAATGATAGAGGCATTAATTCAAATTATTTTCTTTCTTTAAAAACTTTTTCTTCACAAAAATAATAATAATAACACTTAAGTCTTTAATTAGGTTAAATTTTATTTGTTCATTTATAAATAAATGCATCTCATATTTCTTTGATTTTCTTTATCTTATACTTTGTTATAATTTTTACATTGAAATTGCGAAAGTTCGATTTGGTTGTAACACGTATTTGGACATTATTATTCTGATAAGACTCATCCCCATTTGTAAATAACTTTTACCCCCATCCCTGGATACTCATTTGTAATAACTTAGACTTTAAATTCCCGCAATTTATCACTTTCAATATACTGTATAGTAATTAGGGTTTGTATGCGAAGATTCAAAATCAATCGCTAGATGACCTAATACAAGATAAATGCATGAAAATCAATACACAATTCACACTTGCACCTCTAGGGTAACCTCATTTGTTGCCTCGGAAAATGCAATCATGTCCCTCGAGTATGAGACACTCTAGCAAATGCCCCTTTAATAAACAAAGATCGTAGTCCCTCGATGACCCTCGATGTTGCCTTCGATAAAATGATCTCGTCCCTTACAAAATTGCTAAAGCGTCTCAGAAGTTTCTTTCAATGGTTGTATACGATGACCCGCGCCTGTCCCGTTTAACATCCTAACACAAGGTTGTTCACCAAATACAAATGGTGAAATAACACTGTCAAAAGGGTTAAAAACATTGGAAAGATCCTTGAGTAAAATAGGGTAGACAACTCTTAGTTACTTGATCAAAAGCTTACAAAACATCCTTGCCATTTTCAAACATACCTCACAACATAATTTCCGAACAACTTTCAAAACATTGAATTATCTTTTCAAAAAGACACACACCTTTGTATATATTCAAACAAGAATCATTACAAAGGTTTCCTAGACAAGGCTTATTTTTCAAAGCATTTTCAAAAACCACACACAAAGCACCATTTCAAACAGTTGAAAAGCAAAGGCAAGTGATCTAAAACAAGTAACTAAGAGCCCATGGATAACCATGGATGAAAAGGGTGATAGCACCTCCCCTTTTCATAATCTACCCCCTGAACCCAAGAAAACATCTCAAAGGTCTTTCCTGTGCTTTTTGACCTTTCCTTAGGATAAAATAAAAAGTCGGTGGCGACTCTTTCTAAACCGCACAAGTGCGAATACAAACGCAAAAACTCAAGTCAGTTATCCCACCGAACCACACTTAAATATAAAACAAACCATATTTTTGCCCCTAAGATGCCGTGAAATGATTATGATTATGAGCGTAAAAGACGAAATCCATAGGGGAAACAAGACACCAATAGGAATAACAAAAGAATGTTGACAAAGCTACAACACAAGATAGACTGAGAAAGAGAGTTCAACTAGGAAAATAAATCATTGGGAAATGACATAACTCTGGGGATAACTATGAATAGGCAAAGCCAACGTCGCAGTTAAAAAGCCAAAATGCAAAGTAAGAATTTTAAAATGGGGAAATCCTTAACAATATAAGAAGCAAGCCAACAAGGAAGCAATTTTCAAGAAAGGATTTCCGACTCGACTAGGGGAAAGAAACTCAACTCCATTGCAGGAAAATCATCTCCTCCGGGGAAAATAGAATTCAAATCTACTAGGGTAAAGTTAAATGAGGAGAAGGTAATACAAACCCTATTTAGGGTGGAAGCCTAAATGGGCAGTGTTGCACCCGGAAATTTTCCCTCTTCATCTTACGTTTGTGGCTTATGTTTCGTGATACACATGGATGCATTTTAAGGACAAGATCAAGGTATCTTTTGTTTTCATGATCTTATGGAAATTACGAAGTTGGTTTTTTCATCAATTATTGAGGATATGAGTCTCAGACCCTAAATTTTTAGGTCACTCAAGCTACATGAGGTTAACATACTTTAGGATATCTCGAATGTCTCTTTAATTCATCAGGAGTTTGAATAAAGCACGTTCAATCATCAACTGAGAAGATATTTTATCTGGTTCTAAGATCAAGTGAATATTTGATTGCTTGAAGCATAAGTCGCTTATGGTTAGAGAATTGAAGAAGGGTTCATCTGTAAATTGAGGATTGGGATGCATTTCCACTGCTTTTGGTATCATCAGATGACTCAGGTTTTGATCCAACAATTATCATCAGTTAAAGCACCCCAACTTTAAGGTTTCATTTGGTTCTTATGATCTTTTGAAGGTTGATTCATTATTTTGGGTTTGAGTGATTTGTCTACTAGAAGAATTTTTTTTTGAAAATTTTGGTTAAGTTTCATTCATGGCCATTTCCTTGAGATTTATGTCATACTTTCATCATGTACTTCAAAGGAAAACAAAGTGATATGGAGGAGGCTAATTAGAATTGGATATCATTGGAATTCAAGTTCTACTCATTCATTTTGGTACCTGTTTCTACAAGTCTAACTTTATACAAATTTCATCCATTGCTCACCAAAGTTTCAATTTCACAATAAAAGGAAGTTTGTTCAAGTTCAAGTTCCAAGTATTCAAGACTTACAAGTTTAATTTCAAATTTGAATCCATACAAGTTTACAAATGTTGAAACCACAATTTCACTTCAATGCAAAACCAAAAGTTGAAGTCTTTATTGGATGCCATTCAAGATTTAGTTTGTCTTACAAACACTTTGATAAAAAGTTTGTTTTACAAATTCTATCCTAAATTTGCTAAGCTTACAAAATTTACAATTGAGGCAAATTCCAATTTGGATACAACGACAAATCAAGAGTTTCCTATGTCGAAGTTCTTGGGTTTGACTTATTCTTCAAGTACCCTCTCCATGCTCATTTCGGTCCACTTTACATCTTCATTATTTAGGCTTTAACAATTGTTGTGTTCATAAAACAAAAAGAAGAAAAGGAAATTGGTTAAAAGCAATCAAACATTGAAACTTAAACGTAAGTTTACAAGGATTTTCATCTTCAAATTCATCATGAGGGTTTGTATAGAGGAATCAATTTAGAGGGTGATTTTTAAATCACATTCAAGCATCCACAAGGCCTCATACAAATTAAATTATAAATTTCAATCATGGGCCAAGAAGCAAAATTCTACTGCAAATCTCAAACAAATCCAAGAAAATGGTTTCATCCAGTTCACACTAAAACATGGCAAGCATTTTGTAAAACAGCAAGTCACAATCACAGTTCTGGCCTAACATAACAAGAAATAGCAGCAAAGCTCAGTAGTACATCATTACAACATTACAAAGCAAATATCAGAAAATAAAACAAACTCAGGATTGTAACAGTCCAGCCCATCAAAACATTTGTTATCACACACATCAGAGGTCCAACAAAATAATTCACGTATCATAAATCTCAGCCCAAACAACAGTATGTCAATACATCAGAAAATAATAACAGATCAAAAAAATCAAGTCTCAGCCCAACAATAACAAGCAACAGGACACATCTCAACAAGCAAAAATCATAACGTATCAAAAGGCTAACAAGAAGAATTTGTAAGGGCCCAGTACAAAAAAATCAATAAAGGCATGCTTTCACAATCATTGAATCCAACACAGATGAAACCCTAAATTATATGAGTATATAAACAATCAATTGGCACTGAAATGGAGAGACACAGAAAGAAAAGCGGCACAACAACCAAAACTACCCCCAAAAAAACCCTAAATTCATCATCACTTTCCTCTCACGCACAAACCCTTCAGAAAAATTGGTTTTCAGAAATAACAACTTCTAATTTCGTGAAAAAGATGAATAAGAACGCAAATCGCAAGTCACAGTGTGAAGAGAGAGAAGAAGATTAGAGAGATCTCACCAAGCAAGTACGTAAGCGACACCTCCCCTGTTCATCATCATCATCATCACCGGAAATTACATCAAAGTAACCGCGAACACTGAAAAATCAAAAGTCCGAGACCTAGGGTTTTGATTCCCCCCTTAAGACCTACACCAAATTCTTCAGAATCTATGAAATCAAACATCATAATCGTGTTTAGAAAGATGAGGCGAACAAGAATACACAATAAAAGTTGATATCGGGGAAATTTGCGCAGTCGCCGCCGTCCTCCACCGTGGAAGTTCATCAGTGTCGCTGTTGATCTTCATCCCTACCACCGCATGTTCATCAGGACCACCATATTTCTTCCTCCTATGACACCATGTTGGATCTTGGTTTTGATTAATTTCTAGAGTTTATGTGTTTAACATAGTGAGAGAACGAGAGAACAAAGTGTTGATGGAGAGAGATTTATTTTGGTTTTGTTAATTTTTGTTTAACCTTGCTTGTTTTGTATAAATAACCTTTGATTAAGAGTTAATCAGGTGATGACAATTGTCATCACCTTTGTGGATAATCTCATGATTCTGTGCAGTGTTCCTACTGCATGAACCATGCTCCCTCACTTTAGAGTCACTCGATCATCATCAGGTCTTTGCTGGATCCTCATCAACGGATCAAATCTTTCCTCCCACGATCTGGCACTCCAGAAATGCCTCCTCTTGATGCGTCGTCGCTGGATAGCTACACAGGATCATGCTGATTGTCTTATTGGGCCCAACAAAAATCTTTTCATCACCCCCTGTTTGCTATTATTTCTAGCCCATTAATACATTCTTAATTCATTAATATATATATATATATATATATATATATATATATATATATATATATATATATATATATATATATATATATATATATATATATATATATATATATATATATATATATATATATATATATATATATATATATATATATATATATATATATATATTCATATTTCTTTAGTTATTATTTTGATTTTTATCATAATAAAAAAATATAAAAGATATACTTTCTTATCTTAAGTAATTAGAATAGAAAATATATTATTTTAATATTATTCATTATTTTACTAATTAATTTTATTAAAAAGTTAGTTTTAGTTTAATTAATATTTTATTCGATTGGTTTGTATTGATTGTTCATTTAGACTTTTAAATCGTATTATCGATTCGATTCATGCCCATTCGTAAACTTGTACCCCCATTCCCATATGGTTTGTAATAGTTTAGAATTTTATTTTCTTTGCTATTTTTTTATATGTTTAAATTGCTATCATGCATATTTTGTTTAAATTAGAACACATGGCCTCCTCTTGGGCTCATCATCAATGAAAAGGTATCCACCTACAAATGTACACTTGCACACATTTCATAGTTTGGTCCCAGGCTTTTCTACAATGATAACTATTCGATCAATTGTTCCAGTTGGTCATTTATAATACTAGTGCCACTCTAGTCCCACTTTCTAGGAGCATGTATAAAGCCACCTTGTATGGACTTTTGATTTTTATCATATGCATTGAAGCAACTCTCTTCTCTCACATACCAAGCATCTTCATAAAGGGTCTCATAGTTGAGTTTAGGCATGGCCATTCTCGCGTGGTTAATCAAGTTTTCCCCTTGGTTAACCATAACCCGAATCGACCACTTTGGTCTACATACCAAGTATTTCAATGAACAAAGGGTCTCATATTTGAGTTTAGGCATGGCCATTCTCACGAGGTTAATCAGGTTTTTCCCTTGGTTAACCATAACCCAAATCAACCACTTTGCTCCATATACCAAGTGTTTCCATGCATAAAGGGTATCATGGTTAAGGGTAGGAGCACCTACTCTCACGAGATTAATCAAGTACACCCCTTGGTTAATCATAACCCGATTGAACTCCCATACCCCAAGCACTCTCCTTATCTTGTGGGCATTTGTGTTATGACCTCACGATTGATCGTTGATGCAACCCGGGTATTCCTAATTAATGATTGATTAAGGAGGTTCAAGGAGTCATTCTATAGAGTTGTCTTATCTCATGCGCTTCGAAGAGGCAACGAACCTACTCTATTAGGTATCATTGTGATCTCATTCTTATCTCTGCATTTTAATGCTATCTAGAGACCAGGTTAAGCAGGAATAGAGATGCATGAAAGGGACTTCCGTTGCTGATACCTGTTAGGAATCCCTCTGGTTTATTTTAAGACCTGTTTAAGGAAATTCCACATATGTGCCTTGCTTTCTACTCATGTTTGTGTGCTTTTTCCAAAGCACTTGTTTGCTTACTAGTTTGGTATTTACCATGCTCCCTTAAGATTGCTCGTGTAGGGTTAGTCCTCGAGCTAGACATTAGGATATTTACCCATGCATGCTAACATAAGGTAGAAGCTCCCCTTTTCATCCTCAATCTTAGGGTCAATCATTGTATGATAACATTAGAGCTAGATATTAGGATAGTCTCTCTTAGTTGTTTTCTTTCCTTTGCATATTACATCTTAAAACTAAAACTTCTTCTTGGCAAATCATAAAACATCTCTAATGAACTTAAATCCTTCTTCAAGGTAAAAAATACAAACCAATCTTATTTGTTTGTGCGCCCTTTGGCTTTGTTTTAAACCTTGTCCAAATGATGTTTCACCATCCTTGCTATGATATTTTGTTATCTTTTCGACGATGTTTTGTCATCGCATGTGTTTGTTATCCTACTTTGATTCTCAATATCATTGTTAGGTGTGATGTTTTATCATCTGATTGGTTGATGTCTCACCATCTTTTCCATGTTATCTTTTCATCTTTACACCGATGTTTCGCCATCGCATTTGTTTGTTGCCGATGTTTCACCATCACACATGTTTGTTATCCTACTTTGATTCTCAATATCATTGTTAGATGTGATGTTTTATCATCAGAATTGTAATGTTTCGCCATTGTTGCCATGCTATCTTGCTATCTTTTAGCCAATGTTTATCTACCACATATGTTTATTATCAATGTTTCGTCATGGCATATGTTTGTATCCTACTTTGATTCTCGATATCACTGTTAGGTGTGATGTTATATCATCAGAATTGTGATGTCTCACCATCTTTGACATGCTATCTTACTATCTTTTAGCCGATGTTTCGCCATCGCATATGTTTATTACTGATGTTTCTTTATCGCATATATTTGTTATCCTACTTTGATTCTCGATATCACTGTTAGGTGTGATGTTTTATCATATGGATCGTTGATGTCTCACCATCTTTTCCATGTTATCTTGCTATCTTTTTGCCGATGTTTCGCCATCGCATATGTTTGTTGTGATATTTTGCCACCGCGTACGTTTTTCATCCTACTTTGATTTTTTATATCATTGTTAGGTGTAATGTTTTATCATTTTGTCTAATATTTTGCTATCATGCTTACGTCTTATCATCTTATCTGAGTTTGTGTTACCATGTGATCCTCGTTTGTTGCTTTATCATCATTGTTGATGTTTTGTCGTTTTATCTGATGTTTTGCCATCTTGATTGTTGCTTTTGTCTTAACTAAAAAACATAAACCAACCAAAATATATGAGCCAAACTATTACTGCTCTGATTCCTTGAAAGGGATACATAGGCAGAGGTTTTTGTGGGGCCTAATCGAGTATATCTTTGTAAATATTCCTTTCTTTTCCCCATACTTTCTTTTCCTTTTTCTTTGCATGCATTCCCTTTTCATCTTTAAGCCTTAGACATAGATTTTACACACCCTTAGATTAAACAACATGAGTGGATACCATAGAGTACTACGGGCGTGTGGGGTGCTAATACCTTCCCCTCGCATAACAGACTCCCTTACCCGATCTCCCTGTCGCAAGACCGTGATTTTTCCCTCTTCAGGTTTTCTTGATGTTTACCTTTCCCTTTCGGTGGGATAAAAGATGTTCGGTGGCGACTTCATTAATTTTTATATCGGGTGAAGGTTCGGCCGGTTATTTTAGATGGAGACTTCACTGGGGAGATAGTTGACCAAATGTTGGTCCATCTCAGAGTCGATCCTAGCTCTTGTTTTCTTTTCTTTGGGTGTTTATTTTCTATGCTTTCAGTTTATTCATTTATACATGTTTATCTGATAATATGTTTGCATTTCATTTTATTGCTTTCCATATTGGTTATCTGCTGTGCTGGATTCTGGTTTTCTTGGTGGGTGGGTTGTCCCATGAGGTAAAAGGCCTCATACCCAGGCTATGAGTGAATTCCATAGGAACTAGGAACATAGTGGCCATGGCGGCTATAAGGCGTATGTATTGTAGAACTGACCATGAGACCCATGACTTCAGAGGAGGTTCAGATAGGTGTCATCGTATGATGATACAAACATATGAGCTCTTTGACTCTGATTTGGCCTTTGACCTTACCGCGACCTATTCTTCACCCATGAGTGGGGCGGTAAAGTTTTTCTTACAGATACAGATGGTGACTCTATTTTAGATGGTGACTTTTAGGTTATGTTGGTGACTTTGTTCCTGTTGGTGACTATTTGATCTCCTGGTTTTGTTCCAGACTTCTCACTTTGGGATGGCCGTTTATTTTGGCAGTTCAGCAGTTATCTTTTATGACAGGGAGATTTTGGTCTCATATAGTTGTTGATCTACTTGGTACTTGGATCTTTTGTGTTACAAGGTGGTGTCAAACCTTTGATCCGGTGATATTCATCATTCAGTTTAGATACAGTGCAACCATTTTCCATGTTTATGGAACCTTGATCCTATGTTCTTGCACATATAATCTATTAACATTATTTTGACACACATGTTCTTTCCATTTCCAAGGAACCATGCTTTTGAGCTTTGAGTTGCACTTCTCCATCTTTTACTGGTTTAAAATCAAAATTAAAAGCATGTGAGTTCCTTAGAAATTCGAACATGGCATTGCATCCACTCACACACCTCATGCATATTCATGCATTCATAACATATAGACTTGAATTCTTGTTGTCATATGTTCAGAGATCAGTTATGGAATAACTTCGTGGGGTATTGGTCGTGATGAAGATTCATATATGGTTATTTATGGTATACACACAAACCTTGGCCCGTAATCGAGAACTTTTCAAGAAGGAAGATAATCAATTGATAATTCAGTGGAGCCGGGTCATGGAAGTCTTGATGATAGTGTCAGCAATCCTACATCTACTGTTGCAGCATGAGTTATTCTCCTCTCCTCATCTTTTGGGATTTCTTTCAAAACCATGGAGTGCTTTGTGGATTTCATCCACTGTCTTGAGTGCTTGAAACGTCTTATCAGCAGATGGTTCCCATTTTCCAGTTGAATTCAAGGGATATGTTTTATCAGCATGGGCAGAATAGGTCTGGAGAGAGGTTTTGATCCCATCTCAGTGCTTTGTTCTCTTTTGTTTTCATGCTTGTTTGAGCGTCATCAGATTAGGCTCCGTACTTCAGTACCGTCTACAAATCTCCTTCCAAATCCTGTTATCTACGCCATAAGTGGTTACCACTCCAGGGCACCTGATTACTCAGTCAAGGGCACTCTAAACAATTTCATGTTCCTTGATCTTCTCATCAACAATCAATGCTTGTTTCCCACGTGAATCCATGGGGCAAAGCTCTCAATAAGATATAGAAGAAGCCTGAGGAGTATGTTGATACCATCTCAATGCCTTACATCCTAACACTTCCTCGTCTATTGGGAATTTAGTTGATTAAGCTTCATGCTTTGGAGACTATTCAGTTTACTATTCTCTCCCAATGCAAATGCTAGGCGTGTCTCTCATTCTGGGGCACTTGGCCGTGATGTTGAAGATTTCAAGAGGTTTAACCAAAGTCCAACTCCTGCCTGGAATTTTTTTCAAAGTCCAATTTCTAATGTGGAGGACAATTTCGAACTTTTCTCCTGGTACAGTGTTCACAATCCCTTTTACGAATCTTTAGTGAACATTACTCTGGGGCACTCGACTATTCAAGTTGAAGATGGTTTGTCATCCAGAGATAAAGTTGAAGCTTGGATCAATTCAGAGATTGTTGTGTCCATATCAGAGGGGAATCTCTTAGCCAAGTGAGCCTCGAGGTTGTGGAAGACCGTTTGAAGCAATCAGTCCATACGGAGTCAAGTCTCCTCAACATGGAAGTTTCAAATTTCATTTGCATTTTCATTTGCAATCTTAATTGTTTTGTTTAGTACTTTCTTGTATGCAAACTTGCTCATCTTTTTGAATGTTAATCATAACGCATTGAATATATTTGCCTTGAATTAATCCATTCATTATCACTTTTATTTTTTTACTATGCTTTGATACCTAACTTTTGTTAATAAAGCAATGACTCTGGAGGGAGGATGATGAAAATTTACCTGGAATCTCAAATGGTATGCTTTCGAGTAAAAACCTTGCTAATGATGTACATGCCTTGTTTCAATCCCCAAAAACCGGAGATATAAGGGAGATAAACCCTCGTTAACCTCTCTGAGCCTGCGAAGTAGGAGTTTCTTTTCTGTTCGAAAAAACCCTTATTTTTAACCTGGGGCAGGGTAGATGTTTAATTTATTTGATCGAACCTTCAAAATCTCAGAAGGAGTGTCCTATCTGAGGATCACTGCATTTTATTCCTTGCATTATGAGGTCGAAAAATATCAAAACCACAATGGTTATTTCCTCGTAAAAATCCTAAGGTCGAGATCGAATCAATACAACAATGGTTATCCCTAGCCGACCAAGGAATGAGGCAATTACTTTTCTGCCAAAAGTTCAAAGACTTAGTGTCACACGACTTATTCGAAAAGGATAATAGGAATAAGAAAGAAACAAAAAGCCCCGCTAAGTCGAAACTTGAAAACAAGTCGCTTAAGCAAAAGTTAGGGCATCCCGCTGGACTTCCAAATTGAAATTCAAAAGAATTTATCCAGGAAAAAGCTACAGAAAGAGAAAAGAAATTTGAAAAGCCCGAAAGGAAAAAAGGATTACCCAATAAAAATCCTCATCAAAAGAAAAGTCGTGTGATCGAACACCCAAGAAACCAAAGGTTAATTAATAGTCGTATCCAAGAAATCGTTGTGGTTCCTCAACCATCATAAAATCTTTTGAGGGATGTGTGCTTGTATCGAGTTAACTGAATGTAGGATTGGAGAATATCATGGAGAATGGGAGGGCACCAAATAATTTTGAGCCTTAAAAACCTTTTTTCTAAAAAAAAAGTGAACCAAGCCATGTTACAACCCTTAAAAGTCCTAACTGAAGCATGGGTTAATTCGAAAGCAAAGCTGTTACGAGAATATGGTAACCTTACTCCTAGGAGACTTGCTAAAATTTTTTTGAGTTGGTATCACTCCCTTTTTACTTTCTTTGTATAGAAATTTTTTTGATGTTTCAGCATCTTTTCAATAAAAGTTTTCTAACTTCAAGACAAGTATATGATTTTCATTAGAATTATCATTCATAGGATAAAACATTCTTTGCATATGAAAAAGTGCTTAAACATCAAGAGAGCTTGCATAATGAGCATCAAATGAAGAGTTTGATTATCCTGAGGGACGAATTGCTTCAGAGATCTGTTGAAAAGAATAATCTTAATCTGGGGCATGCTTTCTAGCTACTCCTTTGAATTGAAGAAGACTAGTTTGAGAGATTGATCAAGAACTATTTGTATGATGATTTTATGGAAGTTTTGTTTGCCCTCTAATCTCTGATTGAGAAATGGTGAATCGTTTCCAGTTGGTCCCAAAGGACAATTTTCTTCAAGCATCTGCTTGCGCGTGAAGTAGCCCAAGTTGAGAAGTATGGTTGTGTATTAGCTTGTGTCGAAGACGTAAGTCAATTATCCCGAGGAGGTGTTATCTTCTAAACTACGTGAACTTCTCATTCCTCTGTGAGCATGAGGTAAAGAAATGGTGTGCCAAGATTCCGTCAATCTGGGGCAATCAAGTCAAGATCCATTGACTCTCAAAGTCTTGTTAATCTGGGGCAGTCATGTCGAGATTCGATAAATCTCTCAAAGTGCCGAGTGATCAGGGTCTGTTACCCAAGATTTATTGAAGCCACTTCTAATTTTGATTAGTCGGAAGCCGTGTTTCAAAGTTTGTAACACATGGGCAATTTATCTGGATGGTACAAATCTCAGGAAGTCCTTTCAAAGTGAGTTCTTTAACATCCATACAGACTGGGGCAAGAAATTATGTAGGGGCATTTCCCCCATCACACAGTTGACCAGTTTAAGTTTGGTTGTAGGCAAAACAATTTATGATTGTGAAGAGTTGGATGGAAAGTCAGAATTGTAATCTTCAGCTCATCGTAATTTAAAGTCTATGAATTGTTGTTCCTTCATCAGAAGTTGATATCTTTATCTCCAACTAAAGTCGGGAGTGTTAACCTCAGCACAAATCTCAAGAAGTCCTCTCAGGGCGAATCTCTTTAAAAGCTAGTCAACCTGAAGTAGTTATGGCAAAATTAGACGAATATCTCTGTGGACTTGTTGTGTCAGAGAATTACTCAGAGCTCAAATAATCTGGGGAAAATTATACCAAGTCAAAAGGACCCTCTCCAGCAATGTTGTCACGCTATTCCCAAGGCACGATCACCAATCTGTTTTGCATAAGTTTTCATTTTCTTTGCTTATCTGTGTAATTCAACATTACCAGAGTAATGTCTTCCAAGATGATTAAAGTATCCCTAACCTGGATTGTTTCTTCCAAAGAAACACTGAAGTTTCTACTTCTCCCAACTAAGTCTTCCTAAATAAGAAATTTTAAGATTGACCAACTGGAATTCTGGATTAAAAGAGTCTCGTTCTCTGGATGCATAAAGCTTTATCTACTGGTATCACCTAGCAGAAAGTATTTTGACTGAAAGTTGTGATCTTTTGATATCGATTTTCCCTTTCCCGGTAAACCTAACATGTTTGTGTTCATAAGAGAATATCTATTTCTCGGAGCAGAGCATCTTTATCCTGATTGAAGATTTGGTCGAATATCTTCTTATTCCCTGGTGAAGTCACTTCATAAAGAACAAATCCATTTGAGATTAGTCGTGGGTTTCTACAGAGATCTGGAGTTTCTATTTCTCCTCAGTGAATTTCCCAAAGCAGAGAAATTTAAAATTGACTATTTGGAATTTCGGATTAAGAGAATCTTATTCTCCAAGCGCTTAAAGTTTTGTATCCCTAGCATCACCTAGCAAAATAATGTTTATTCCCTGAAGTGGAGTGTTCTCATCTCCAGCTGAAGTCGAGAGTTCCTTCAGAAATTTCTCCTGTTCCCCGGTGAGGTCACTTCATAAAGATTTCTTGTTCGAGAATTCTCTAACTTCCATAGCAGAAGCATGGTTTGAAATTCGTTATGTTGAGAATCTTTTATTATCCCCAGTAAAGACTGCTCAAGTCTGTTCTGTTTCTTAGTGAAGCCATGTGAGCATCATTTCCCTTCCTCATAAGAGGTTGTTTATGAGGATCTCTTGTCCAAAATTTCTCCTTTGCCTAATGGAGCTGCCTTATTGGAGATCTCACTCTCAAGAATTTTCATTCCCCCAGCTGATTTGTGTTGAGGTTTATTTCATCTCTCTAGTGAAGACCTTTGTCTAAGATCTCTTATGCCAAATTTCTCCTTTCCCCCAGCGGAGTTGCCTTCAGAAATATCTTATTCAGAAATCCTCAACTCCCTTGTTAAGTTGCCTTATCAAGAAATCTCCTATTCAGGAATTCTCGTTTCTCCAATGGAGTCGTTTCATCAAAAGTACTTATTCACAGATTCTCTCTCTTTCCCATTAGATCCCAATCCTAGATGTTGATAAGTGTTACTTCTCTAAAAAAAGTGTGCTATTGTGGTTACTAGCCTCGGGATAGAGCATCGTAGCAGGATTTCATTCCGATTGAAGCACATTCTCATTCCCCAATGGATCTGAAGATTCTCCTATTTCCAGCAATATCATATATTTTTTAGTCTCTCCTACAAATAACATCTTATTATTGACAAAGGTTATCTTGTGAGATCGCTTACCCCATCATGGATCTTCATATCCTTGGTAGTATAAGGGATCTTTATCCCTAGTAATAGAGTATGGCTGAAATATTTCCACAGTCGAGTTCTGAACCTCAAGCTTATGGGTCAAAAGTACCCTCTTCTTCCCCAAATGAAGATTGCTACTCCCCAGTGGTAGTATCCCTAGGGTGGTCTGGTTAAAATTCTTTTGTTTAAGGATTTTCACGTTTCCCCAATCAAAATCGCTTTCACTGAGGACTTACATTAGAGGTCCCAGCTCCCAACAATGTTCTCTTTATCAGTGGAAGGAGATATTGGATCTTTTCCCCAGAAGGTTAAGAGGTGGAACACATGTCAATATTTATTCTGCACTACAATTTATTTTTCCAGTATTCTCCCCAGGAAGTTATCCCTAGTGAGAAATTGACAAGTTATCAAACAAAAATCAATTTTGATCTGATCTTCTCTAGTGGAATTTGCAATTTATTTTTGCAGCTCCTCTCAGTATTTGTAGCCTGTTTCTACCGGTTGCTCAGTCTTTACTCTCGGCAGAGTTTTAGCTCTACAAGAGATTATCTCCAGCAGTTCCTTATATCTTCTCTTCTCTATTGGATTTTGCATTTTATTTTTGCAAGTCCTGTTAGGTTCTGACTTCTTGGTTGTTGGTTTCTCGATTGGCCAATCCCCGGTGAAATAATTAACATGCATCATTATATTTCATCTATCAAAACGCGTAGGATTTCCATTATATGGAGCATTACGCTATATAAAAAAAATCAAACATGCATCGGAACATAAGCCATTACTGTTTCTATTTCCCCCAGTGAATTTCCCAATACTTCGGATTATGCCCCCAGCGAGGTCTTCATCCTCAATATCTCAATTTCACTCCCATACAAATATCCTTTTGATATTAATCATTTGAATGGTTGAGTATTTACTTTTATTTGTAGCTCAATTTATCTTGAAGCAATTTTCTCGGGTTTAGTCTTTACCGCACTCATTGGTTCATTCCAATGTCTATTGATTTATCTTTTGAATAACAGTTTCGTCCTGATATTCAGTTTCAACAGGTTTTTAGTTGTATGCCTTAATCACCTTGCTTTGGGCCGAGCTTTGAGTTTCGTCTCCTCACCCACGCATGAAATCTAGTTTCGTCCTGGTACTCATCTAGTTTAGTTTCGTCTAACTAGTTATAATGAGTCCAGTTCGTCTCGTTTTGTTTTCATACCTTGGACTTTCATCAGTGTTTGTTTACTGAACCCTTTATTGGTTTTCGTTTACCGAGTCTCTTTGCAGTGTTCGTACTGCATCCCTAGTTGAAATCAGTCTCTTTTGCATCTTGGATTCTTTTATTAGTTTTTGTTACTGGTTATCCATTGATTTGAGACCAACAAGTTCTCTGAGAAACATGTGCTCTCATCACTTTGCTTTGGGTCGAGTTTTGATCCTGTCGCCTGTGCATAAAATCCAGTTTCGTCCTGGTACTCATCTAGTTTATTTTTGTCTAACTAGTTATAATGAGTCGAGTTTCGCCTCGTTTTGTTTTCATACCTTGGACTTCCATCAGTGTTTGATTACTGAACCCTATATCGATTTTCATTTACCGAGTCTCTTTGCAATGTCCATAACTGCGTCCCTGGTTGAAATCAGTCTCCTTTGCTCCTTGGATTCTTCTGTCAGTTTTCGTTACTGTTTATCCATTGGTAAAAGACCAGCAGGTTCTCTGAGAAACATGCACTCTCATCACTTTTGCTATGGGTCTAGTTTTTCCTCGTTACCCGTGCGTGAAATCCAGTTTCGTATTGGTACTCATCTAGTTTAGTTTCGTCTAACTAGTTTTTATGAGTCAAGTTTCGTCTCGTTTTATTTATTACTCCTGGGATTCTTTCAGTTCCTTCATTTTGTCTATCTTGGGTTAAGAATAATAGGTGCTCCTAGAATCACGTGCTCTAGCCACCTTGCCCCGCGTACATTTTTAGGGTTTAGATTTGCATATTCTCCTCATTTCGAGTTTCTTCTCACCCTCTTTGTGATCTGCTTTTTATCCCGACAATTTCTTTCCAGAGTTTAATTTTGTCTTTTCTCCTTGGTTTGAGTTTTATCTCACCCTTGTGTGATTCAGTTTTGTCGTGACACACTTTTCAGAATCTAGCTTTACCTGGTATTTTTGGTTGAGTTTTATCTCGTTATTGTAATTCATGCTCTAGTTTTGTCCCGACGCATCCTTTTGAAGCCTAGTATCATCTAGTCGTCCCGGGTTGAGTTTCATCTCAATTTTGTGATTTATATCCCAGTTTTGCCCTGAAACTTTCCTTTTGAAACCTAGTCTTATCTAGTCTTCCTAGTTTGAGTTTTTATCTCATAGTTAAGAGTCAATATATGTGTTCGAATCTTGCCCTGGTCTGTTCTCCCAGAATTTATCATCACTATTTTCTCACGTTTGGTGTCATTCTTACAATATACAGTTACCCGTGTTTCTGCGCTTCTATTTGATTTAGAGCGTAAATTTTTGGGTTCTTTTAGTATTCAATCCTCTTCCACCTTGAACGTTTGAAAGCTGTCGCTTTTTCTCACTTATCAGGTTTAAGATGATTGAATAGGAGCAGCTGTTGCACCCTAAAATTTGCCCTCTTCATCTTATGTTTGTGGCTTATGTTTCATCATACACATTCAGGTTTTGATCCAGCAATTATCATCAGTTAAAGCACCCCAACTTTAAGGTTTCATTTGGTTCTTATGATCTTTTGAAGCTTGATTCATCATTCTGTGTTTGAGTGATTTGTCTAATGGAAGAATTTTTTTTTTGAAATGTTTGGTTAAGTTTCATTCATGGCCATTTCCTTGAGATTTTTGTCATACTTTCATCATACACTTCAAAGGAAAACAAAGTGAGATGGAGGAAGCTAATTAGAATTGGCTATCATTGGAATTCAAGTTCTACTCATTCATTTTGGTACCCGTTTCTACAAGTCTAACTTTATACAAATTTCATCCATTGCTCACCAAAGTTTCAATTTCACAATAAAAGGAAGTTTGTTCAAGTTCAAGTTCCAAGTATTCAAGACTTACAAGTTCAATTTAAAATTTGAATCCATACAAGTTTACAAATGTTGAAAACATAATTTCACTTCAATGTAAAACCAAAAGTTGAAGTCTTTATTGGATGCCATTCAAGATTTAGGTTGTCTTACAAACACTTTGACTAAAATTTTGTTTTACAAATTCTATCCTAAATTTTCTAAGCTTACAAAATTTATAATTGAGGCAAATTCAAATTTGGATACAACGACAAATTAAGAGTTTCCTAAGTTTAAGTTCTTGGGTTTGACTTCTTCTTCTTCAAGTACCCTCTCCATGCTCATTTCGGTCCACTTTACATTTTCATTCTTCAGGCTTTCACCATTGTTGTGTTCATAAAACAAAAAGAAGAAAAGGAAATTGGTTAGAAAGCAATCAAACATTGAAACTTAAACAAAAGTTTACAAGTATTTTCATCTTCAAATTCATCTTGAGGGTTTGTATAGAGGAATCAGTTTAGAGGGTGATTTTTAAATCACATTCAAGCATCCACAAGGCCTCCTACAAATTAAATTGTAAATTTCAATCATGGGCCAAGAAGTAAAATATTACTGCAAATCTCAAACAAATCCAACAAAATGGTTTCGTCCGGTTCACACTAAAACACGGAAAGCATTTTGTAAAACAACAAGTCACAATCACAATTCTGGCCCAACATAACAAGAAACGGCAAAAAAGCTCAGTAGTACATCATCATAACATTACAAGGCAAATATCAGAAAATAAAATAAACTCAGGATTGCAACAGTCCAGGCCAGAAAAACAATTTGTTATCACACACATCACAGGTCCAACAAAATAATTCATGTATCATAAATCTCAGCCCAAACAGTAGTATGTCAATACATCATAAAAGAATAATAGATCAAAAAAATCAAGTCTCAACCCAACAACAACAAGAACTAGGATTACATCTCAGTAAGCAAAAATCATAACGTATTAAAAGGCTAACAAGCAAAATTTGTAAGGGCCCAATACAGAAAAATCAACAAAGGCCTGCTTTCACAATCATTGAATCCAACACAGATGAAACCCTAAATTGTATGAGTATATAAACAATCAATTGGAATTGAAATGGAGAGACACTGAAAGAAAAGCTGCACAGCAACCAGAACTACCCCCAAAAAAACCCTAAATTCATCATCACTTTCCTCTCACGCACAAACCCTTCAGAAAAACCGGTTTTCAGAAATTACAACTTCTGATTTCGTGAAAAAGGTGAAGAAGAAAGCAAATTGCAAGTCACAATGTGAAGATAGAGAAGAAGATTAGAGAGATCTCACCAAGCAATTACAGAAGCGACACCTCCTCTGTTCATCATTATCATCATCACCAGAAATCACATCAAAGTAACCGCGAGCACTGAAATCGCAAAAGTCCAAGACCTAGGGTTTCGATTCCCCCCTCAAGATCTACACCAAATTCTTCAGAATATGAAATCAAACACTAGAATCGTGTTTAGAAAGATGAGGCGAACAAGAATACACAAGAAATGTTGAGACCGGGGAAGTTCGCGCATTCGTCGCCGTCCTCCACCGTGGAAGTTCATCAATGCTGTTGTTG
This sequence comes from Vicia faba, assembly GCA_948472305.1. Lineage (NCBI taxonomy): Eukaryota > Viridiplantae > Streptophyta > Magnoliopsida > Fabales > Fabaceae > Vicia > Vicia faba. The sequence continues at coordinate 353,694,411 of OX451735.1, forward strand.
ATCTTCATCCCTACCACCTCATGTTCATCAGGACCACCGTATTTGTTCCTCTTAGGACACCGTGTTGGATCTTGGTTTTGATTAATTTCTGGAGTTTATGTGTTTAACATAGTGAGAGAACGAGAGAACAAAGTGTAGATCGAGAGAGATTTATTTTGGTATTGTTAATTTTTGTTTAAACTTGCTTTTTTTTGTATAAATAACCTTTGATTAAGAGTTAATCAGGTGATGAAAATTGTCATCACCTTTGTGGCTAATCTCATGATTCTGTGCAGTGTTCCTACTGCATCAACCATGCTCCCTCACTTTAGAGTCACTCGATCATCATCAGATCTTTGCTGGATCCTCATCAACAGATAAGATCTTTTCTCCCATGATCTGACGCTCCAGAAGTGCCTCCTCTTGATGCACCCTCACTGGATAGCTACGCAGGATCATGCTGATTGTCCTATTGGGCCTAACAAAAATCTTTTTAGCACCCCCCTGTTTGCTATTATTTTTGGCCCATTAATTCCTTCTCAGTTCATTCATATATATATATATATATATATATATATATATATATATATATATATATATATATATATATATATATATATATATATATATATATATATATATATATATATATATATATATATATATATATATATATATATATTCTTTGATATTTTTTTAGTTATTATTTTGATTTTTATCATAATAAAAAAAAATACAAAAGATATACTTTCTTATCTTAAGTAATTAAAATAGAAAATATATTATTTTAATATTATTTATTATTTTCCTAATTAATTTTATTAAAAAGTTGGTTTTAGTTTAATTAATTTTTTAATCTATTGGGTTGTATTGATTGTTCATTTAGACTTTTAAATTGTATTATCGATTCGACTCATCCCCATTCGTAAACTTGTACCCCCATTTCCATATGGTTTGTAATAGTTTACAATTTTATTTTCTTCGCTATTTTCTTTATATGTTAAAATTTCTATCATGCATATTTTGTTTAAAATAGAACACATGGCCTCCTCTTGGGCTCATCATCAATGAAAAGGTATCCACCTACAAATATACACTTGCACATATTTCATAGTTTGGTCCCAGGATTTTCTACAATGATAACTATTCGATCAATTGTTCTAATTGGTCGTTTAGAATACTAATGCCACGCTATTTCCACTTTCTAGGAGCATGCATAGAGCCACCTTATATGGGCTTTTGATTTTTATCATATTCATTAAAGAAACTCTCTTCTCTCCCATTGGTCCACATACCATGCATCTTCATAAAGGGTCTCATAGTTGAGTTTGGGCATGGCCATTCTCACGAGGTTAATCAAGTTTTTCCCTTGGTTAACCATAACCCAAATCAACCACTTTGGTCCATATACCAAGTGTTTCCAGGCACAGAGGGTCTCATAGTTGAGTTTGGGCATGGCCATTCTCACGAGGTTAATCAAGTTTTGCCCTTGATTAACCATAACCCGAATCAACCACTTTGGTCCATATACCAAGTGTTTCCATTCATAAAAGGTCTCATGGTTGAGGGTAGGAGCACATACTCTTACGTGATTAATCAAGTACACCCCATGGTTAATCATAACCCGATTCAACTCCCATACCCCAAGCACTCTCCATATCTTGTAGACATTTGTGTTATGACCTTGCGATCGATCGTTGATGCAACCCGGATATGCCTAATTAATGATTGATTAAAGAGGTTCAAGGAGTCGTTCTGTAGAGTTGTCTTTTCTCATGCGCTTCGAAGAGGCAACAGACCTACCCCATTAGGTATCATTGTGACCTCATTCTTATCTCCACATTTTAATGCTTTCTAGAGATCATGTTAAGCAGGAATAGAGATGCATGAAAGGGACTTCCATTGTTGATACCTATCAGGAATCCCTCTGGTTTATTTTAAGACCTGTTTAAGGCAATTCTGCATATGTGCCTTTCTTGCTACTCATGTTTGTGTGCTTTTGCCAAAGCACTTGTTTGCTCACTTGTTTGGTATTTACCATGCTCCCTTAAGATTGCTCATGTAGGGTTAGTCCTCGAACTAGACATTAGGATATTTACCCATGCATGCTAACATAGGGTAGAAGCTCCCCTTTTCATCCTCAACCTTAGGGTCAATCATTGTATGATAACATTAGGTCTAGAGATTAGGATATTCTCCCTTAGTTGTTTTCTTTCCTTTGCATATTGCATCTTAAAACTAAAACTTCTTCTTGGCAAATCATAAAACATCTCTAATGAACTTAAATCCTTCTCCAAGGTAAAAAATACAAACCAATCTTATTTGTTTGTGCGCCCTTTGGCTTTGTTTTAAACCTTGTCAAATTAATGTTTCTCCATCCTTGCTATGATATTTTGTTATCTTTTCGCCGATGTTTCGTCATCGCATGTGTTTGTTATCCTACTTTGATTCTCAATATCATTGTTAGGTGTGATGTTTTATCATCTGATTGGTTGATGTCTCGCCATCTTTGCCATGTTATCTTTCCATATTTTAGCTGATGTTTTGCCATCGCATATGTTTGTTGCCGATGTTTCGCCAAAGCGCATGTTTATTATCCTACTTTGATTATCAATATCATTGTTAGGTGTGATGTTTTATCATCGGAATTGTGATGTTTCGCCATCTTTTCCATGTTATTTTTCTATCTTTTAGCCGATGTTTTGCCATCGCATATGTTTATTATTGATGTTTCATCATCGCATATGTTTGTTATCCTACTTTGATTCTCGATATCACTGTTAGGTGTGATGTTTTATCATCAGAATTGTGTTGTTTTTCCATCTTTGCCATGCTATCTTGCTATCTTTTAGCCGATGTTTTGCCATCACATATGTTTATTACCGATGTTTCGTCATTTTATATGTTTGTTATCCTATTTTGATTCTCGATATCTCTGTTAGGTGTGATGTTTTATCATATAGATCGTTGATGTCTCGCAATCTTTGCCATGTTATCTTGCTATCTTTTTGCCGATGTTTCACCATCGCATATGTTTGTTGTGATGTTTCTCCATCACGTATGTTTGTCATCCTACTTTGATTTTTGATATCATTGTTAGGTGTAATGTTTTATCGTCTTGTCTAACATTTTGCTATCATTCTGACGTCTTATCATCTTATCTGAGTTTGTGTTACCATGTGATCCTTTTTTGTTGCTTTATCATCGTTGTTGATGTTTTGTCGTTTTAGCTGATGTTTTTCCATCTTGATTGTTGCTTTTGTCTTAACTAATAAACACAAACCAATCAAAATATATGAGCCGAACTACGGCTGCTCTGATTCCTTGAAAGGGATACGTAGGTAGAGGTTTTTGTGGGGCCTAATCAAGCATATCTTTGTAAATATTCCTTTCTTTTCCCCACACGTTCTTTTCCCTTTTCTCTGCATGCATTCCATTTTCAGCTTTAAGCCTTAGACATAGATTTTACACACCCTTAGATTAAACAACAAGAGTGGATACCATAGAGTACTTCGGGTGTGTGGGGTGCTAATACCTTCCCCTCGCGTAACAAACTCCCTTACCCAATATCCCGGTTGCAAGACCTTGATTTCTCCCTCTTCAGGTTTTCTCAATGTTTACCTTTCCCTTTCGGAGGGATAAAAGACGTTCGGTGGTGACTTTATTGATTTTATTATCGGATGACGGTTCGGCTGATTGTTTCAGGAAGTACATGACAGAACTGGTGAGTACCATCTGTCAAAGATCTAATAGGCTAACAAGGGTAGGAAACATAAGGACACAAGAAAGAATACCATTTATTAAATACCTGATAGTCTAACATTGGTAAACAACAAAAAGTGGAAAGAACACCATATGTCAAAGGTCTGATAGGCTAACAATGATGAAAAACCAAAAGGTGGACTGAATACCATCTATCAAAGGTCTGATAGGGTAACAATGGTAAACAACCAAAAGTTATAAAAGAGGATATCATCTATCAAAGGTCTGATAGGGTAATAGTGATAAACACCAAGAGATGGACTGATACACCCATGTATATTGAAGAAGAAACTACCAACTTCCACAGAAGGTAGAGAAACAGAGAAATCACCAACTTTTACTGAAGGTGAAATACCAACTTCCACTAAAGGTAGAGATATCTAGAGAAATCACAAAATTTTATAGAAGGTGAACTACCAACATTCACTGACGATAGAGATATGTATTAACAAGTTTCCCAAAATTCCGGTGTTCCACCTAGAACGACTCTCAACTCCTTCTTTAACCAAGGAATTCCACCTGGCAAGGATAATAAACTTTACCAAATTCTTGATTTCTCCAAGAACGATAACAACTTCTTCTTTAATCAAGATATCACTTGAAAAGGGTAACAATCTATTGTAAGGATCTCCCAACAAACTGTCCCTATCACATTGAAGAGACCAACCATCCATTGGAGTTAACAACCTCAACAACAAATTGTCTCTATCATATTGACGAGACCAACAATCCATCAGAGTAAACAACCTCAACAATGAATTGTCTCTATCATATCGATGAGACCAACCATACACCGGAGTAAACAACCTCAATAACAAACTATCTCTATCATATCAATGAGACCAACCATCCATCAGAGTAAACAACCTCAACAATAAACTGTCTCTGTCATATCGATGATACCAACCATCCATCAGAGTAAACAACCTCAACAATGAACTGTCTCTATCATATCGACAAGACTAACCATACATCGGAGCAAACAACCTCAAAAGCAACCTATCTCTATCATATCAATGAGACCAACCATCCATTGGAGTAAACAACCTCGACAATAAAGTGTCTCTATCATATCGACGAGACCAACCATCCATCAAAGTAAATAAGACCTCATATTTGGACAATATACAAGATGATCAATAAAGAGGCTATTGTTTGTTGGAGGAAAATTGATAACAAACTTACTGGTGAAATACAAGTTGTTCAAATAAAGAGACCGTCTCTTGCTATTATGAAAAGTATTGCAATAAAACTGCTGGGAAATGAATTTTAAATTCCCGGGGGAAATTAAAACACATTCTTGATGAGAAGATAAAGTCTTCATGTACATTGCTACCAAAGTCCAAAGTTAAAATGGTCCAAGATCAATCCAATCAACTTCTATCAAAGACAAGGGATGATGTTCGAGGACATAGGGGCAATGTTGGGGTTGGAACATAATGAGATCACTTTCACATGGCTATTACTTTTTGTTTTCACTTTGTATTCTTTCCATTCTTTCGACGATTTACTCTTACTAGGATCTCGGTCTCTTTGTACAAAATGCCTATTCATGGGCAAAACATCAATACAAATATACCTTGAAGTGAAAACTTTCTATTTTTTCTGTTTTGAGTGCAAAAGTGTCCAATGACTAAAATTGAATGAGCATATGCATATGAACATGATTAAACTTTTAACAAATGTATGTTTAAAAGCAGTGACATGCATCTCCTTAAATGAATTTGAGATATCCCCATAGAGTTATTTCAATAACATTATCCCCATAAATTTGGATTCATAAAATCCCCAGCCAGAGTTTCAATCTCTGGAAGATCCTCTCCCCAGCTGAGTTTGGTCTTAAAAGGAAGCCTTATGTAATTCTTCTTAAAGAGACACCTCCCAGGTAGTTCACCAAATATCCTCTTCAATAAGGTTTATCCTCTTCAACAAGGTTTATTTCCCAAACAAACTACAGATTCCCCAGGTTGAGTTTGCCTCTCAGACTGTTACAAATCAAGGGACCGCCCCATAATCCCCAGTGAAGTCGCCAACAGAGTCATTGATATCTCCAAAAGTTACTCTAAAGCCCGGACCTGACCAGATAATAGTTTAACTTCTTCAATTATCGAAACCTGGACCCGACCAGATAACCGTTTGAGTTTCTGAAACCTGGACCCGACCATATAACAATAAATCCCAATTTTAAGTTACTAAAGCCTGGACCCGACCAAATAATAGTTAACTTATTCAATTGCTGAAACTTAGACCCGACCAGGTAAAAGTTTGAGTTTCTGAAACCTGGACCCGACCAGATAATAGTAAATATGAAATTTAAGTTACTAAATCTTGTACCCGACTATATATTAGTTTAACTTCTTCAATTGTTGAAACTTGGACCCGACCAGATAATAGTTCGAATTGCTGAAACCTAGACCCAACAAGATACCAGTTATCCTCAAGATCCAATTGCTGAAACCTGGACCCGACCAGATATTAGTTAATCTCAATTCCAAGTTACTAAAGCCTGGACCTGACCAGATAATAATTTAATTTCTTCAATTACTGCGAATCCTGGACCCGACTAGATAACAATTTAATTCCTATAAAATTACTAGAAAAACTCCTTCTCCCCCAGTAGAGTTTGCCACTATCCCAGTGAGTTGATGTAAAGCCTAGATCTGACCAGATAACAACTAACTTATTTATCCCCAACAAGTCGTTGTGAAGCCTGGAATCCAACCAGAACATAGCCAACTTTTAAAAGATAGTTCCCCACTAGAGCAACGAACAACTAGAAATCCTGAACTCTTTCCTAAGAAGATATCAACACTCTCCACATAGTCTTCTCGAGTAAAATCGACATTCCCTAGTGGAATTCTCCTCAACACAATAGGAATCCCCAGCAGAAGCATCATGTCCAGCATCTATCAAGGATATGCTTCAACAACATTTTCGCATTCATACATCATATAACATACATAACATATACATACAACATAATCTCATTTATTTTGAGAACATCATTACACCATGCATACATTTGCATGCAGCTAACCCCTTTTACCTTGCAAAAAAAATCGTCGATCAAAAGATCTCTTCTGGACCAGAATTAATTCTCCCAGTTAAAGACAGGCAAGACATCTAGTTTCAGTATGAATCAACCAAAGATTCATGCTAATGTTTCCTCCAGTTTCTACCATCATCTCTCCAAATGGCATCGATAATCCCATTCCCAAATTAATACATCATCGAGTGCAAATTTCTGGGCACTTTAGTGTTCAATCATCTTTCACCTTCAAGTCACGAAAGGCATCTAACTCTTTAGGTTCAAGAATATTGAACAGGGGCAGCTATTGTACCCCAAAATTTTCCCTCTCAATTTCTCAAGAATTCTCTCACAATATCTCCATTAATTCAAGACTGCACAAGGTTTGATTAGCTCAAGACACCTCCTCGACCACTAATGACTCAAAATTAGGGTTTTGAGTTTGTACAAGGAAAATTGGACTTTTAATGCTTCATATGACTTTCATGGGTCATTTTGGACTCCCAAGATTACTCATGTCAAGTTTCAAGCTTTGGATCACATTTTTGCTCAGTCAATTGATCAGTTGACCTAAAATCAACTGTATTAGGAAAAAGTCAACTGTAGTCAATTTATAGTAAAACTTCACAATTGTTGATCCACATCAACGTTATGAACTCATATATGTAAATTGATCAAGTTTTGATCATAATTCCTCAAGAAATTTGATCAGATCATCAAAAGGGAAAATGGTCAAAATTAGGGTTTTGACTGGAGAGGCTTAATTTTTGACTGTTGACCAAAGGCATGACTTGTTGGTTTGAGACATGATATAAATAATCCAAATTAATAATTTTGACCTAATGTCAAGGTTCAAAACATTTCTCATGACCAATTGATTGATAGTTGAAATTTGGTCAACTGATCAAAAAGTCAACTGTACACTAAAAAGTCAAACTTGGACTTTTTGATCAAAATCAAGTTTCAAAAAACATATTTCATCAAGACATGTTAAAGTATGAAGATTGTTCATCAAGAAATCAAAATTCAAGATTACTTTGAAAAAATTCAAAGTTCTAAACACTTCGAAAATTTTCTAAGTGTTAAGAAAAACATGATAATTTCATAACTTTGCGCCAAATTTCCACTATAATGCAAAATGATTCAAGAAAAACTTTCAACATGAAAGTTGTAGATCTCAATGAGATCTAAAACTTTTTAGGACAGGACAAGTTCTAAAAATGCTTGGATTTCAAGTTATTAATTTACGAAGACATGTCCATGAAACTAAAACACTTAGTGAAATTTTGAGCATTTTAAGTCAGGATTTTGACCTAACTTCTTGACCAAGTTTCACATAGTTCCAATTGGATTTTGAAAAAGTGATTCAAAGAGGAATTATATAGCATGTTACAAGATTTCTAAAAAGCTCAAGAACTCCTAAGATCATGTTTGATCAAGGATAATCAAAGAGATGAAGTTAGGGTTTCATTGTTGTTTTACAAGGCATATTTTTAGGATGAACATGAACCAAATCCATGCTAGGCTGTATAATATTTTCTTTGTAGGCCTCAAAATTATTTTTTACTCCATAGTTAATGGTTTACACAATTTATAGATCCATGATCCAAGCATTAGAGCCATTGTCAAAAAGATTCATCCATTTTTGGAAGAAAGCAACATTGCCATTCTTGAAAAGTAACTTTAATCAAAAAGTCCACTTGTATTGAGCCTCTAACTTGTTCCTTCTGCATGAGATTCCTCTACAAAGTCATAGAAACATGTTTAAAGTTTGCAACCACTCTATATAGCTTTGTACCATGCCTTGGAAAGGTGTTTGTCAAGATAACTTCAAAAACAAGTCAAAATCCATAAACATGTGATCTTGTACATCTGACTTCTCCAAGCTTCTAAACCTTTCCTCTATAAATTGATACATCATTTGAAAGTTAACACATGATTTTACAAGCCCTCAAACTCCCTCAAACTCCCTCAAACCAGAAATTGCAACACAAGCACAAAAACTTGCCATTTCTAATTTCTGAATCCAACCTCTCAATCCCCTCATGCTTTTATTAACCCTTTGCTTCCAAAAGCTTCTAAACATCATCCATAAACAATCCCACACCTTGTTACAGTTCTGTAACTCCTCCATCACCATCCTCCATTTTCAAAAACATCACCTTGCACCTTGACTTTTCCAGGACATTCCAGCCATCCATAGTTCAAGCTAAGGGTTGCATTAGCTTTATAGGAACTTGAGGAAGCTAACCTGATCATCACAACAACTTAAATCAAGCTCTAATTAAAAACACAATCTCCAGCTGCAAGGCGAGTTTTCTGACTTTTCATCTTATTATTTAGGCATTATTAGGCTTGCATTTTCAAAGACAAAATGTAGATATCATTGTCCTGAAATTGTACATATCCATAGATGTCATTTATATGGCCTGAGTAGGGAGAGTTTTTAACCTGAACTTTCTGAAAAAATTAGGTTAAATTTGGTACCATTGAAAATTCATGCTTGTCTTTGATTTATAGTTTTAATGCTTTAAATTTCTGAAATCGTGATGAAATTTGCCAAAAGTTTCATGTTTACATTTTTCATTTTTGTTGAGAAATGAATAAGATACAGATGGTCTGGCTGGCGCAAGATTGAAGATGAAGTTCATGCCTAGGAAGGGTTTTCAAATATATATTTATGATTTGATATAATTAAATGGATGTATAGCAACCCCAGTGGTAGAGAGCGCGCACGTTTATGCTAAGGGCCTGGGTTCGAGCCCCATTGCAGCCATTTTTCCTAACATTTTCACTTGTTTTCCTTTTTTGTTTCAGCCAAGCGCGCTTGGGCTTAAGATCATTGGGCCTCCTTTTTTTTTCTTCTTCTTCTCCCCCCTGGTTACTCATAGACATGCAGCCCATTTTATTCTTTTTCTTTTTTCTGATAAAAAATCTTTAATGGGCCAGGCCTAATCAAAACAAACTGTCTTTTTTCTAACATACACCCAAAACCTATTTTACACCCCTGACTTATTTTCTTTTATATTTTTATTTTATTTTCTTTATTATTTTATTATTATTATTATTATTATTATTATTATTATTATTATTATTATTATTATTATTATTATTATTATTATTAATAAAAACCCAAAAAATGTTTTAGTTACTACTTACATTTTAACATACTTATTTATTTTCTTTCAAAATAAAAAGACAAAAGTATTTTCTAAAACAAATTCTATTCTTTTCTTAAATAAAAATTAATTAGATTTAAAATTGATTTTGAATTTAAGACTTTCAATTAATTAATTTTTTATGTTGGTTTGATTAATACTAACTCTTATTCACAAAAAACCCTAAAAACATTTTTTTGATTAAATGTAATTTCTTTTCTTAATTAATTTAGGTTAAAATTTTATTAATTTAATCAATTGTTTCTTTTAGTTAATTAGGTTAAAAAAACTTATTTTTCTTAATAAATCAAAACTAAAACAAATTCATTTTCTTTTCATTCATGCCTTGTACATTATTTCAACTTTTGTATATTTATCCAATTAATTCAATATGGTTGTAATAGATAATTAGGTTTAATTTCTTACAATCCCCATTTGTACATTTGTGTCCCCCATCCCCCAAAATGATGTAATAACGTAGAAGTTACATTTCGCCAATTTATCGCTTTCATATACATGCTAGTAATTAGGGTTTGTATGGCAAGATAAAAGCAATCTTAGAAAACCCTAATCCAAGACAAAACAAGCATGAAATACAAAACACTTGCACACTTGCACCTCTAGGGTTAACTCCACTTGTTGCCTTGAGAAAATGGTCATGATATGCATGTGAGAAATCTTAGCAAAAACAATAAAAAATATAAGATCACAGTCCCTCGATGGCGCTACAAATGTTGCCTTACAAATGGTCTTAGTCCCTTAAGAGAAATGCTAAGATATATCACAACATTTCTATCTATGATTATACGATGATCCATGCCCGTCCCTTTGTATCCAAAGACAAGGCTACTTACCAATCAATGGTAAGATAGTAATATCAAAGGAAAAAAATGAACAAAAAGACTTTTGAGTAGGTAGAACATTCTTAGTTGCTTGCTCACAATCCATCTTCAAAACAAACATCTTTTCAAACACACCAAACACTTTCAAAAACATGAAACATTTTCAAAAAGTCCAACACTTTGTATGCATTCTTATAGAGACGAGAATCATTACAAAGTTTGCCTAAACGAAGGCGCTTTTCAAAAATACTTTCAAAACCCACCACAAACACATTTCAAACAAAGCAACTTCAAAAGTGATCTAGTAAGAAACTAAGAGCCCATAGATAACTATGGATGAAAAGGGTGCTAATACCTTCCCTTTTCATAACCTACCCCCTGAACTCAAGAAAATATCTTAAAGGTCTTTCCTGTTCTTTCACCCTTTTCTTATTGGATAAAAGAAAAGTCGTGGTGACTCTTGTTATCTGCAACAAATGCGATAAAAAGCAAAACACCCAAGTCATCTCTCCCACCGTATTACAGATAGCATACATTTTTTTGACTTTGGTTAGATGTTAATAAACATAAAATACATATACAAGATACACAACTTAAGGTGCTTGGTGATCCCTCAAGGAAAAACTCAAATATAAGAGAGTAGAAAAGAGAACCAACCCTAATGTGTGATCTTGATGCATTGTGATGATATGAAGTGATGAGGGATCTTAGGGGGAAAAATTGAGTTATAAAATTTTCCGTTATTGCTTTCTGAAGACGCTTAAGAGTGGTTTTACTCATTGTCTACTGGGAGTATCACCACTTGGGAAGAGATGGAGAAAGCCTTTCTTGACGAATAATTTCCTTCTTTTGTTAACATTCGAAAAATATATGATATTGTGAATTTTAATCAGAAAGAATGAGAGTCACTAGGTGATGTGTATAAGAGGTTCAACAAGTTATTGGTAGCTTGTCCCACTCACAACTATAATTTAGGGTGGAAGAATCATCTCAACTTCTCTTGGAAAGAAAACCAGTAACAAGCTCCACAAAAGGCATAATGGGAGGTAGCTATTGAAAAGATGGCTACCCATGCCTCTCAATTCCAATAAGAGACAAGGAGAAATCACAGGAATACCACAGCTACAATAAAAAAATTTGGAAGTTCAAATGGGACAGATTGCACAACAATTATCTCTACAAGCACAAGGAAATAAAAAAAAATCATGAGAATGTTGTTAGACTATGGCAACGTATCTAGAGGGGGTGAATAGATACCCAAATAAAAATTAATCTTTCAAACATAGGTATTAAAACATATTTGAAAAACAATGTTGAGCGGAAGGTTTTTGGCCTAGATCAAATAAGTAGTCTAAACGAACCTAGTTATTGGAAACTTGAATATGCACGAGCCATATGGAATTAAAAAAATGATAAAATCAATCAACATAACAATATCTATATTAATAGTTTAATTTCTGTAAGACGGTGGGAGAACTGACTTTTTTCGGTTTTGCGTTTTATCGCAAATGTTGCGGATAGTAAAAGTCGCCACCGAATTTTATTCTATCCAATAAGGAAAGGGTGAAAAGAATAGGAAAGACCTTTGAGATTTATTGAGTTTGGGGGGTAGATTATGAAAAGGGAAGGTGTTAGCACCCTATTCATTCGTAGTTATCTACGGGCTCTTAATCGCTTGCTCAATTTGTTTTAAAAAATGCTTTGTGTTCGTGCGTTTGAAAATATTTTGAAAAATGCCTAGGCATGGAAACTTTGTAATGCTTCTTGTATTAGTTAAGAATGCGTACAAAGTGTTTATTTTTGAAAATATTTCAGAAAAGTGTTTGTGAAAAAGATGTTTTGAAAAGTGTGAGCAAGCGATTAACAATAGTCTACCCTTACTCATGGTCTTTCGTGTTATATTCCTCCTCCTTTAGATAGTGCTACCCGTACCATTAGTTGGTAGGTAGCCCCATCATTGGATGTGAAGGGACAGGCGCAGATCATCGTACAATCATAAAGGCAACTCGTAAGGACGCTTTAGCAGTTATCGTTAAGGGACTAGATCATTCACTAAAGACAACATCAAAAGGGTGACTGAGGGACTACGATCTTTGTTCTCGAGGAACAGTGCTAAAGCGTCCCCACATTTGAGGGACATGACTGTTTTATGAGGCAACGAATGAGGTTACCCTAGAGGTGCGTGTGTGAAGAGTGACTCATGTTCAATTGTTTAGTCTTGTAACTAGGGTTTTCTACGTTTGCTTTTATATGTTGCCATACAATCCTATTAAGCTAGACAGTTATAAGGAAAGCGATAAAATGTAGAATATAATGGCATAAATTAAAGGGTCCTACACTATCACAAAGCTTCGAGGAAGGGGCTACAAAATAGTAAAAACATGGGAAATAGTAAACCCTAATTAAACTATTACAACCGTAAGCAGTTACATAATGATAAAAATAATGAAATACGAGACAGTAAAATATGCAAAGCGGTAAAATAAAGAGAAACAGGAAAAGAAATTGTTTTGTGTTTTTTTGACAGAAAAAGGTTTGATGTTTAATCTCACAACCCTAATTAATTTTAACTTAGGGAAAAAAATAAATTGATTAAAAATCCCTAAATTGATTTTAATTAAGAGAAAATTGTAAATAATTAAATGAAAAAAAGTTAAATTTATTTAATCAAAAAATGATTAATTAAGTTAATTAAAAAACCTAAGGTTTAGATTAATTTTAATTAAGAAAAAAAATTTAACCAAATTATGTTTTAAAAAAGAAAAATAATTAAAATAAAATAAAAAATAAAATTGGGATTGGGCCTATATTGAAGCAAACTGGGGGTGTGAGGAAAGAACTTCGCTAGGCCCAAAATAACAAGCCCAATATGCCTACGTTGGATCCAGTGTGGCTTCCAGGGAGGGTTCATCATGGGGATACAACCAGAAGCATTGGATTAGATAATGATGAGATATAATGGTTATGAATTGAGGGTGCATGGTTGATGCGTGAGAGCTTGCTGCGCTGGATCTGCAAACAGAGAAAATAGGTAAAAAATATCACGAGCGCCAGGATCGAACCCACGCCCTGGGACATGTATGCCTTAACACGCACTCGCTTACCACTGGGGTGGCTGTACATCCGGTATATAAATCAAATCAATATAAATATAATATTAGGATAATTCCTGAACTGGAGAAGCACAGGAGCCCTAGCTCCATTCGTCTTCTCCGGTTTCCCTCCTCAATCAAACCTGCAAAATACAAAGAATCGGTGATCCAAAACACCCTACCCCTCCTAAATCGAGGGCTGCAAGTTCAATGGAATGATTTTTGTGGCCTAAAAATCCATGGTTCTTGAGAAATGAAGAAAAACACATGAATTGGTGAAGCTATGGTGATTCACAATTCTGATTGCATGGGACCTCCACGACTGTTCTATCCTGCACTACCAAACCTCATGAGCACATTAGTGACAATAGTACATGTTAAAGCAAACTGAAAATAAAGATATGAATATTATGAGCATTATGAAACCAGAGATGCTATGCAATGAGATTTCATATGTTTTGGACCATCCAATTTGGTCCACACTCTATAGACTTGCTGGAAGAGAATGGAGTGGATGTTTTGTAGTGAAAGGGTTTGTAACAAGGGTTTCAAGATTTCTAGGGTTCTTGAAAAAATTTGATGTTTTGACAATTTTGTGAAGCAAGGTTTTTGTGTCCTTTATGAAGATAATGGATGTGAATATATAGTGGAAATTAGGTCAAAGATATGGGTTTGGTCTTTGTAAGAAAGGCATATGTATTTTATTTTATATATTTTACATTATTAGTGAATAAATAAAAAATAATTAAAGTAATTAAAATAAAAATAGGTCAAGGGGTGTAAGAATAATATTTTATATGTATGAGGAGTATAATACACGTTTGGACTCTTAAACAATGGGCTAACAACCCAAAATACCAAGTTTGCTTAATTTGAACTTCATGCATTTGCTCAAAATTTCCCAACTTGCAATGGTCATAACTCTCTCAATTTTCATCTTTTGAAGGTGATATTTGAAGTTTTGGAAAGCTAACTATGTCCTATACAATATCTATGTTTATCATTTTTGCTTTTAAAGACAGTATCTTGATGTATGTTACCTTGATAAAAATTGTCTTTTTGTTGACTTTTGAAATGACCTATAATGTATTGGCTTATATCTCTCAAATGATGCACTTTTTAGACTTGAGCTTAGAGAGACAAAGTTGTAGAGAATTTAATTTCATTCAATATGGGATTTTGTTGGGGGGAAAATGATGAAGCATGTGAAAATTATGCTTGGTCAAAGTTCAGTTGACTTCTCCTAAGGAAACCCTAATTTAGCAACTTTTAACTTTTGATGATTTGAGGGCTTTTCTTGAGGAATCATGATCAACCTTTGATCAAATTATGAACATGACTTCAAAATGTTGATGTTGACGAAAAATCTTGAAGTTTGACTGTATGTTGACAATAGTTGACTTCTTACCCAATACAATTGATTTTCAGTCATCTGAGCCATTGTCTGAGCAAACTTGTGATGCAAGGCTTGAAACTTGGTATGAGATTCCTTGGGGACATACGAAGAACCATGAATCCCATTTGAGACCTTGGAAACCCAATCTTCCTTGAGAAATACAAAACGCTAGTTGTGAGTCCATTGCTTAGGAGGAGAATTTGTCTGATCAATTCTTGAGCAACCTTGAGCAAATGAGGACCTTAGGAGAATGTCTTGAAGAAAAATGGGAGGGAAAATTTTGGGGTACTACAGCTGCCCCTGTTCAATCTTCTTAAACCTGAAGAGTTAGATTGGCATGTCCTTCATTCTTGACTTGAAGGTAGAAGATGATTGAACACTTAAGTGCCCAGAAATTTGCACTCGCATGTGCAGGCGGTAACACTAGTGGTTGATAATATTGTTTGAATGGGCTTAAAGATGCCATTCAGAGAGGTGAAAGAGAGTCGTTAGAGATGGGCTTATAGATTCCATCCAAATTAACTATTGATAGAAGTATCAGAATGAGTCTACGCTTGATTGTATTTGAGGGATGCTTTTCATAACGAATCTATCTGATCCTATATGAGGGAAATGATTTTCATCATGAATCTATGAAGGAAAGTGTTTGTCATGTAGATAGTCGCTCCGTCCTATTTCGGGAATTGATCTACAATTTGTTTTTGTTAGTAAACTTGTCCTGTTTCAGGAATTCATACCACTTAGTGATAAAGATAGTCGCCCCGTCCTGTTTCGGTAATTGATCTTCATCTGGCCATAAAGATAGAAAGATAGTTTCCCCATCCTGTTTCGGGAGTTAATCTTTACTTGTTTGTATAGATATTTTCCTCGTCCTTTTTCGGGAGTTAATATTCAACCTGTTCAGGTAGATAATCGCCTCGTCTTGTTTCGGGAATTGATCTACAATTTGCTTTCACAGATAGTTGCCTTGTCTTGTTTCAGAAATTAATCTGTGACCTGTTTGAAAATTGTTGATGATATTCATCTGTTTGTAGACTTTACCTAAAAAGATAAAGCGTTAGTTGTATGCAATGTCATGATGTATGAAATGTATTCCGTAATGATGTTCTCGAAGTAAATGAGAGTATGCTATATGTGTTTCGTATACATATGCTACGATATTTGTAAAGAATGTAGGATGTCGTGGAAGCGTATTGAAAATTTGTATAACATCTCTGATTGGGGAAAATAAATCCCTGATTGTTGCTAGGGATGAAGAATATGTGTAATCTTCAATCTTGTTTAGAATGTCTCCGTTGGGAATTCTTGTCTTCTATTTGAGGAAGCTCCATTGGGGAACATTGATTTCTGCTTGGGGGAGAAGAGTTAAGGAACATTAGTCATTCACCGTTCTACTGGGGAATTTAATTATTATATACCCTAATTGGGGATAAAAGAGATGGACAACCTTTTGGGATGTTGTCCGACCGAGTTTCTGATATTGATGCTGACTTGTCTAGGGAGGATAAGATTAACTGATATCTGGTCTGGTTTCAGATTCAGTAGCAACTCTCTGGGGATAGTGGTCTGGACTGCCCTTTGCTGGAGAGGGGAATTTTTCCGATGATTTGTAGTAGTCAAAGGAATAGACTCAATCTAGGGAGACTGGATTTGTTAGGGAAATAAACGCTGTTGGGGAAATAAACTCGCTGGAGGAATATATTATGCTGAGGAAATGAGCCCTGCTGGAGAAGAGAATTATGCAAGGGATTTTACAGTGTTGGAGAAATAAACTTAGCCGGGGAAGAGAACTTATATGAATTATGCTGGTGACATACTCTCTGACGAGGATTGGAATTCCATAGGTTGGCAACATTGTCGGGGAAAAGATCATACTTCTTTATCTGTTAGGGGATCTGCTGGGGAGTATGACCAGGTTAATTGCTGGAAGATTCCCCACTTCCTATCTTAAGGCATGTTAGGCTTACGGGGAAATGTATCTTTGCTAAAGACAAGCTTGTGAAGCTGACTCTGCGGGGGTAATCCATGGAGGTTGCTCTGTGGGGATTTACGGATAACTTGAACATTATCTCAACTCCTAGAGTCTTGAATAAATACTTTATTCTTGTTTTTATGCATATATTTGTTAACAATAATTATATTCATATGCATATGTTCATTTAATTTAGTCATTGGATGTTTTTGCGAACAAAACATAAAAAACACTATTTGAAATTTGAAATTGTATTTACATTTATAGTTTACCTATAAACAGGCGATTGTTATACACAGAGACAAAAGTCCTAGTAAGAGGAAATCATTGTGAAATGAAAAGAGTATAAAGTGAAAACAAAATATATAGCTATGTGTAAATGATCTCGTCAGGTTTCAAATCTGCCATTTCCCCTATGTCTTCGAGCATCTCATCCCTTGCTGTCGGAAGAAGTTGATTGAATTGACCTGCACCATTCGAACTTGACGTTGGTAATAAAGATGGTTGTAAGTGATCCAACGGAACATAGTTATACAATTTAATCCATAATTTTTGCCTGGATCGCCCTTTCGGGTTTCAGTCCACCGGGATACCCTTTTTTGCCCAAGCCGCCTTTTCAGGTTTTCGACTCGTCGGGTGTAAAATCTTCATATATATCCCTGATTTTTTCCCGAAACCTTTTGGTTCGCTGGGATGCCCTTATTTTTTCCTAGGCCAGTCAACCTAGCAGGTCGTTTTCATGCTTAGTATCTTTTGACTATGTCCGCGTTCACAGGGTGTGGAAGGTCTTCACCATCCATGGTGGTAAGTATCATAACACCGCCCGAAAATATCTTCTTGATTACAAATGGCCCTTTGTAGGTGGGAGTCCATTTGCCCCTGGGATCACCTTGTGATAGAATGATACACTTTATTATTAATTCGCCAGTCTGATATACCCGATGCTTGATCTTCTTATTGAACGCTTTGATCATATGCTTCTGATACATGTGATTGTGATAGATAACTGCCAACCTCTTCTCGTCAATAAAATTCAATTGGTCTAGCCTCATCTGAATCCACTCGTCTTCGTCTAAGTCTGCATCTTTCATAATTCTCAGAGAAGGAATTTGAACTTCGACAGGTAGAACAACTTCCATACCATATACCAGAGAGAATGGGGTTGCCCCAGTTGATGTCCAAGCTGAAGTGCAATAGCCATGAAGAGAAAATGGTAACATCGCATGCCAATCTTTATATTTCATTGTCATCTTCTATATAATCTTCTTAATGTTCTTATTGGCATCTTCCACCGTGCCATTCATCTTCGGTGACACGAAGAAGAATTATGGTGCTTGATCTTGATATGCATGCAGAGTTTCGTGATCATAGTGTTGTTGAGATTGGTACCATTTTCTGTGATAATTCTCTTGGGGATGCCATACCGACAGATAAGGTTATGCTTAATTAACTGAGCAAACACATTCTTAGTAACAGAGGCAAACGAGGCTACTTCAACCCACTTTGTGAAGTAATCAATGGCAACGAGGATGAACTGATATCTTTTATAAGCAGTAGGCTTGATCTATCCAATCATATCAATGCCCGACATTGTAACGACCAAAGAGAAGTTAGGACATTCAGAGGTACTGGAGGCACATGTACTTTGTCAGCGTAGATCTAGCACTTGTGACATATTCTTGAATGGTGTTGGAAGTCAGTTTCCATAGTCGACCAATAGTAACCCGCTCTCAGAATCTTCTTAGCCATAGTATGCCCACTAGAATGAGTACCAAAGGTACCTTCGTGTATGACTTCCATAATCTTCTCCACCTCTTTCTTGTCCATACAACAAAGCAGAGCCGAATCATGGTTGCGCCCGTACAAAATTCTATTACTCAGGAATAACTTAGCAGAGAACCTCCATAGGAATTTATTGTCAATGATACATGCTCCTTCAGGGTACTCTTGAGCCTCAAGGTATCGTTTTACTTCATGAAACCAAGGCTTCTCTTCGACTCCGTCGGTGTCATCTTCGTAGTAGTGTGCCAGTTCGTCTAGCCTTTCAATTTTAATTCGAGGAGCTTCATTGTCCCATATGACTTTGAACATAGATGACATTGTAGCCAATGCATTTTCCAACTGATTCTCTTCTCGTGGGATGTTCTTAAAAGTGATTTCCTCGAAGTACGGGATTAAGGTAAGCACATGTTCTCTATAAGGAATGAGATTCGGGTGCTTAGTATCCCATTCTCCCTTGATTTGATTGATTACCATGGCTTAGTCCCCATATACATTCAAGAACTTGATTCTCAAGTTAATAGTAGCTTTTATACCCATGATGCACACTTCTTATTCAGCCATGTTGTTGGTACAGTCAAAGCATAATATAGCGGCGAAGGGCATATGGTAACCCTGAGGAGAGATAATTGCAGCACCAATTTTGTAGCCAAGTGCATTAGAAGCTTCGTCAAAAACCATAGTCTATCGGGATCCTGGCTCAGGTCCTTCATACGGTCCAGGTTCTTCATAATCCGCTACTAGCATAATTTTCTCGTTCGGGAATTCGAAGTTCATAGATTGATAGTCATCCACGGCTTGATGAGCCAAATGATCTTCCGTTACACTTCCTTTGATAGCTTTTTGAGCGGTGTACTGAATGTCGTATTCTATCAATAACATTTGTCATCTGGCTATTCTTTCGAAGAGTGTGGGCTTCTCGAATATGTGTTTGATGGGATCCATTTTAGAGATCAATAAAGTAGAATGGGTCAAAATATACTGTCTTAGTCGGCGAGCAGCCCATGCCAAAGTGTAGCAAGTTTTTTCGAGTAGTGAGTATCTTATTTCATAGTCGGTAAACATTTTTCTAAGGTAGTATATTACATGCTCTTTTTGACCAGACTCGTCATGGTGGCCCATCACACACCCCATTGAATTCTCTAGCACTGTTAGGTACATGATTAGAGGTATTCCTTCAACTGGTGGCATCAAAATCAGAGGTTCTTATAGGTACTCCTTGATTTTGTCAAAGGCTATTTGACAATCGTCGTTCAATTTTACTACCTGATATTTCTTCAGCAACTTGAAGATCGGCCCACAACTAGCAGTCAAATGAGAAATGAACTGGATAATATAATTTAGTCGTCCCAAGAAACCCGTGACTTCCTTATCGGTACAGGGAGCAGGAATTTATTGAATGGATTTGACTTTGGCGGGGTCAACTTCAATACCTTTACCACTGACAACAAAACCCAGGAGTTTACCGTACCTCATCCCAAAGATGCACTTGTTCGGATTCAACCTCAGCTTATACTTCTTCAATCTCTCAAACAACTTATGTAGATGGCCCAAATGCTCTTCTTCAGTTTTTGATTTGGCTATCATATCATCGACATAGGCCTCTATCTCGTGATGAATCATGTATTGGAACAAAGCTACCATAGCACGCTAATATGTTGCGTTGACGTTCTTCAACCCAAAAGGCATAACCTTGTAGCAAAAAGTGCCCCACTGTGTGACAAAGCTAGTTTTCTCCATGTATTCCGATGCCATCTTGATCATATTATATCCTGAGAAACCATCCATGAAGGAGAATACCTTGTGTTGAGTGGTGTTGTCGACTAAAACATCAATATGTGGAAATGGAAAGTCATCTTTGGGGCTTGCTCGTTTCAGATCCCTGTAGTCTACACACATGCATACTTTGCTGTGTTTCTTCGGTACCAAAACCATATTCATAACCCATTAAGGATATGATGTAACAACCAAGAAACCTACGTTGAATTGCTTCATAACCTCGGCCTTGATCTTCTCAGACATCTCGGGACGCATTCGAAGAACCTTCTGCTTTATCGGAGAACAACCCTCTTTCATCGGTAGATAGTGAACCATAATATTAGTATCAAGACCTGGCATGTCTTCGTAAAACCAAGCGAAGATCTCTACATATTCATGCAACATTTGAATCAACCAACTCTTGACACTGCCCTCTAGGTTGGCGCCTATCTTTACTTCTTTCCTGTCTATCTCAGTACCCAAGTTTACAATTTCAACTGGCTCTTCATGTGGTTAAATAGCCTTTTCCTCTTGCATTAACAGTCTGGAAAGTTCTCCAGGTATTTCATAATCTTCCTCACCTTCGTCTTCAACTTGGTAGATCGGATTTTCAAAGTCATAAGTGGCAATAGAAGAGTTGTTATCAACGGGATCCAGAGTGGATGTGGATCTGCAATGTATTGTGTGGGTATGTGTAAGAACACATAGCTATTTAAAAGTGGTAAAAGTAAAAAAGAAAGGCAGAGAGCACAAAATTTGAATGCAAAACATCTAATGCTTTTATTAAATGAAAATATGTTTATGAAATGAAAACCCTTAACAAACGAACCGTTGTTCCTCGGGTAAGGCACAAGGCTTAAAGTCATTGTTTAAATATTACATAACTAAACTTTGAAAGAAATAAAACTATAAATGTAGCTATTACTCCTGACTAAAGGAGATAAAGATAATGTCTTGTGTCCTCCAGTTGCTGGGGCCATTGCCAATGGTGGGAAAGATCCAGCTGTCAAGGTCATAATCATTGCTAGTATCTTCTATAGCATTGACTCCATTGTTGCTGATGCAGAATGGTGGTCTTCCAGCAAGAGCGCGACGAACAACATTCTGACCCACTGCAGTGAGACCCAAACCAAATTTGTCAGATTTATACAGAATGTCAGGAAGATGACCCCAAATAGTATAACCACCTTCTTTCACAACAGCTTTAACATCTTTCAACGAAGCCATCCTGGGCGGAACCCTGGTAACTTTTGGGATGACAGAGAAATATTTAGTAACGACTGGAGGGATAACCTCAAAAGTCTGACAGAAAGTCTCAATAAATTATCCGTCCATTTTTATGTACTGGAATGAGTTAAAGTGGCTAACCATACACTCTTCTTTGCCACAGACTGTAACAACCTTTCCTTGCATGAGATACTTCAGCTTCTGGTGTAGGGTTGAGGTAACAGTGCTCGCCCCATAGATCCAGGGGCGTCCCAATAAGAAAGAATAAGTTGGCCGAATATCCATCACATAGAAGGTAGATTCAAAGACCTGCAAACCTACCTTGATCGGTAGATCCACTTCTTCGTGTACCATCCTCTTTGATCCATCAAAGGCTTGGACTATAATATCACTAGGTTTCAGTATAACCCATTCGTAATAAAGTCTGTGAAGAGCATCTTTCGGTAAAACATTTAATGAGGAACCAATATCAACCAATACATGAGCCAGAGTAGTGCCCCTGCATTCAATAGAGACATACAATTCTTTATTGTGATTTTTCCTTCCGGAGTCAGATCAGCATCAGAGAAACCTAATCCATTATCATTCGTTAAGCTAGCAACATAACATCCAAATTGATCGGCAGAAATCTCTTATGGCATGTGAGCAGTCTTTAAGAATTTTACTAAATCCTGTACATGAGCTTTAGAACACGGTAACATGGATAACATGGAGATCTTAGATGGGATCTGCCCCAGCTGTTCAACAATCTTTTAATATCTCTTGTGGATAATCTTCAATACCTCTTCCAACTCTTGTATAGAGGTATCTTCAAATGTAACTTCTTTAGGGGCCTTCGTCTGGGAAGACTCCATTATTTTCTCTTTGCCTCGAGTCCCAGTAGTTGAATCGGTAACAGTAACTCGAACAGGTGTAGCAACAGTCTTCAAAGAGATTTATGGGGGAGAAAACCCTTTTTCTTCTATTAACCTTACTGGTCCCAGCAATATTTTCAATGTCGGGATCAGCAACTTCAGTAACTTCATCTTTAGTAGTTGTAAATCTTGCTTGACGCTATGGTAGTAGATGTCGGATCCATAGTTCTAACGAATAGCTTTATCTGAATAATATGAGATAGGTCCAAGTGTAGTGATGATCAGAGGAGCAGCTTTCAGATTGACAGTAATTCTTACCGGACCTTTGGAGGTAATACAAACATGAGTGCTGGATATTACGGATAAGTCTTGAAACAGGTTCTCAGTAGACGGAACCTTCTCAACCAGAATTATGTGATTATCCATTAGGCGTTGAATGCCTTCCTAAGCAACTTGTAGCCATTGGATTGGGCTGTACAACAGTAACATTTTTCAATACAGCCAAACAATAAATCGGCTTGCAACAGGTTCTTCTTGATGATTGGTAGGGGAGTAACCAATTCACTTACAGTAACAACATAAAGAACATTGTCAATAGCACTTATGCCTTTGTCATGCTTCGCCATAGGTGCAGTAATTACATTTGGGGTCGCCAGAGGATCAAACTCATTCTCTTTGTTGTTAATCATAACCTGAATTTTGTTTTTCAGGGCCTAACAATTGTTGGTGTCATTCCCAATACTGTTGGAATGGTAGGCACACTTTGCATTCGGATTGTATCGAGGAGAGGAGGTGTTTGGATTTTGAGGAGGATCCCTTAAAGTTATCAGCTCCGCTTTTAGTAAATGTTATAATGTCTGAGATAATGGCATACTGATCTTCGTAAGCTGTCTTCTCGAAGCGCTTGGCCTATGTTGATTGCCCTATTGTTGTTGTTGTTGAACATGTGCAGGATTAGAAATTAATACCGCTCACATAGACTGATTGCGATCACTTTTAACACGGCCCTTCTGGCCATAAACAACATTGGTCTCTTTCTTACCACTGAATGTCTTCTTCATAGCACTTGAAGACGCAACCATTGGAATCTTTCTTCTCTTGATACCACTTTCGACACGTTCTCCAGTTAGAATCAGCTCAGTGAAACCAGATGAGGAGCTTCCAATCAGATGGTTAAAGAATGGCCCTGTCAGAGTGCCCATGAACATATCAACTAGCTCCCTATCAAATGAGGGGGGTTGCACTCTTCCGGCCAGATCTTTCCACTTTTGGGAATACTCTTTGAACCCTTCATTCGAGCCCATAGTCATGTTTTGTAATTGTACGCGAGTTGGTGCAAGGTCAGCATTGTATTGATACTGCTTATAAAAATCAACAACTAAGTATTCCCAAGTACGAATGTTGGTTCCCTCCAGCTGATAGAACAACTCGAGTTGTGTACTAGACAAACTTTCCTGAAAGAAGTGAACCTATAACTTTATCTCAGCAGTATGGGGTTGGATCTTCCGACCATAGGACCTAAGATGAAGTTTGGGACAAGAAACACCATCATATTTAGCAAAAGCGGGGACCTTGAACTTGTGAGGGATAACTACCTCTGTAATAAGACCCAGCTCTTCAAAATCCAATCCAAGAACTTTCTGGATTTCCATGGCCTTGAGGCGATCTTTCAACTGTTTGTATCTATCATCCACGGGAGGATATTGTTCATCAGAATAGTCTTCATCCTCAGGGATTTTCCCAGAACCTTGATTGCTTCCACCTTTAGCCTTAACACTTCTACCGTTTTCCTCTTGATTGTCATCTTTATAAAAGGAGATATCAACAGTTTGAACTGGTTTAACGGGACCTTTTAACCTTCTCCCCATATTAAGGATATCAATTGGCTTTCGAGTCTTCTTCTTTTTGGAAATGAGCACCATCATATCTTGTTGCCCCTTGGCTAAGTTCAGAAGGGTCTCCTAGAATTGGGCATTCTGTGCTTGGAGTTCCTTAACAGTTTGTTCTAGAGCCATATTTTACTAAAATAAACAAAAAAAAAGATGAGAAAACGGCTAATAGAGTACCTGTTATGTGATGATATGCAAATGCAAGTGCAATGTTTTCAAGGACCGTTGTAGGATTAAAAAAATTTTAAACAAAAGGAAACAAAAGAAATTTTAGTAACAAGCTCAAATTATAATTTCTTTCAACAAAAAGAGTTACAAAACAATAAAATATGAATTCAAGTCTCCCATGGATGCTTCCTCTTTGTGTTGTCATATGCATTAAGGCTTTGTTATTCGTGGAGTCGTTTTGTCAGCTCGAGTACTTTCTTCTCATTAGCATATAACTGAGCCTCGAAGGTATCTCTTTCCTCCTTAAGATGAATCCAGGACTTTTGTAGTTATTCAAAGTCAGTAGGCATATCGGGATAAAGAACTTTATGAGAAACACCCCCTTCTGCAACAGGTTCTACGACCACTGGTAGGATAGCAGGATATGACATTTTAAGATTCTGAGCACGAGACCGCACCCATATGAGGTAAGTCTCTAGAGGAATTGAATTCTTGTGTCCCAAAGTCTTTCTATCAATCTTGTTGATTGTGCCCCAAGCACGTATAAACCTTTGATGATAATTTTGAGGATCATTCTCATAGTCGAACACAATACCCTGGATGAGCATATCACGAGGACCGTCCCTTCGAGCATAGCCAAACTGACGCATAGCTAAAGAAGGATTGTAAGTGATGCCCCCTCTTATATAAAGGAGTGGTACATTAGGGAATTCCCCATAGCGATCAATAATAGTGACATCTGGCTGAGATTGAGAACACCAATGGATATCTGCATGAGTGAGTGGCATCAATCTTTGAGACCAACTCAAACCTTGTTCGTTCTTTATCACTGATCAGGGCAGGTGCGAAATAAACCACCTGGATAGTTGAGGTATGAAACACATAAGAGTCCTCTCTTCTTTATAGTACGAGTGTGGAGGGAATGCAGGACATCTTCAAGAAAAGTAGGTACCAAATTATGAGTCAGAAATATTTTGATGGCATTCATATATATGAATTGGTCCAGATTAGGGAACAATATCAAACCATATATCAAAAAAGCCAACATATCCTCAAAAGCACGAAAATTCATGGCATCTAGAAACCACTGAGTCTTCTCTATCATAAATTTAGGAGAAAAACCCTTGACTCCATTCCTGGTTTCCCAATTAGATCTAATGTCCGATCGTTTTAGATGTAAGGCTGCTGCAACGTCTTCCGGTTTCGAAACTTGCTCTAGACTGGTGAAGGGTATCTCATCAGGAATAGGCACTTCGAGCAACTTAGGGAATTCTTCCATTGTGGGAACCAACTGATAATCTTGGAAGGTAAAATAGTGATGCTTCAGATTAAAGAACTGGAAAAGAACGCTTATCATGTCTTCCTGGAAGCCAGTAGTAACCAAATTGAGTAGATGACCGTGTCTCTTGGTGAATTGAGAATTGTCAGGAACCTTTGAGAAAAATTCCTCCAACTTGGAAGGTATCCTTACGAAGTTGATCCGGATGGTATTCCTACAACTAGAAGCCATGACCAAGCAACACACAACAAAGATAAATCCCCTAGATCCTTGAAATGGTTAGTCATGATATGATGTTATGATGTTATGATGTCATGTTCAAATAGATAATCAAACACAAGCAAAGCACACAAGGTCCTTAGGTTTAAGGCTTGCATGGAGTTTGTAGGTAAGTACCCTCTTGAAGTTTAGTTGGCTCAACCTGTCCTAAAGAAGTAACTGGGTTCTAGGGATCTCAATATCACTGATTTTTCCCACAAGTTTTGTCTAGCACGACAAATGACTTGCCACCAAACAAAAACCCGAGAGTCGAATCTCAATGAGCGTAGTATCGAGTATCAATCAACTTTGAACTGTACCAAAGCCAACTATCTCACTACCTTCTAATGGCTAAGTTGGGTCAATTAAGGTTCTAAAGGTTAGTTAGTGCTTATGGCACCACGCGGCAGCCTAGTATTCTCCCCGAATGACTCGAGGGAAACCAGTACAAGCCAATGTGTCGCACTAATGTAGCTATCACTTCAACCATATCGGTATACGCCATATAGTTTCCATGATCTATTTCTACTTACGAAAAATTCCCCCAGATTAGGGTGTAGGATATTTGCAAGAAAATAAACTCGAGCAAGCTCCAAAATGTAAAGCACAAAAGACAAACAAGGAAATCATTTTAAAAATGATCTAACTTTAAAGGTAAACCCAATTTTAGGTCTCCCCAGCAGAGCCTCCAGTTCTGTAATACGGTGGGCGAATTGACTTTTTTAGTTTTGTGTTTTATCACAAATGTTGCTGATAGCAAGAGTCGCCACCAACTTTTCTTTTATCCAATAAGGAAAGGGTGAAAAGAATAGGAAAGACCTTTGAGATTTATATATTTCGGGGGGTAGGTTATGAAAAGGGAAGGTGTTAGCACCCTCTTCATCTTTAATTATCTACGGGCTCTTAATCGCAAGCTTACTTTGTTTTGAAAAATGCTTTGTGTTTGTGTGTTTGAAAATATTTTGAAAAATGCCTAGGCATGGGAACTTTTTGTAATGATTCTTATATTAGTTAAGAATGCTTACAAAGTGTTTGTTTTTGAAAACATTTCAGAAAAGTGTTTGTGAAAAAGATGTTTTGAAAAGTGTGAGAAAGCGATTAATAGTATTCTACCCTTACTTATGGTCTTTCGTGTTATTTTCCTCCTCCTTTAGATAGTGCTATCCGTACCATTAGTTGGTAGGTAGCTCCATCATTGGATGTGAAGGGACAAGCGCGGGTCATTGTACAATCATAAAGGCAACTCGTAAGGACGCTTTAGCAGTTATCGTTAAGGGACTGGATCGTTTACCAAACACAACATTGAAAGGGTCACCGAGGGACTGCGATCTTTGTTTTAGAGTGACAGTGCTAAAGTGTCCCCATATTCGAGGGACATGAGTATTTTCCGAGGCAACGAGTGAGGTTACCCTAGAGGTGCGTGTGTGAAGAGTGACTCATGTTCAATTGTTTAGTCTTGTAACTAGGGTTTTCTACGTTTGCTTTTATATCTTGCCATACAATCCAATTAAGCTAGACAGTTATAAGGAAAGAGGTAAAATGCAAAAAATAAAGGCAGAAATTAAAGGGTCTTACACTATTACAAAGCTTCGGGGAAGGGGGTACAAAATAGTAAAAACAGGGGGAAATAGTAAACCCTAATTAAACTATTACAAAAATAAGCAGTTACATAATGATAAAAATAATGAAATACGCGACAGTAAAATACGCGAAGCGGTAAAATAAAGAGAAACGAGAAAAGAAATTGTTTTGTGATTTTTGACAGAAAAATGTTTGATGTTTAATCTCAAAACCCTAATTAATTTTAACTAAGGGAAAAAAGAAATTGATTAAAAATCCCTAAATTGATTTTAATTAAGAGAAAATAGTTAATTAATTAAATGAAAAAATTTAAATTAATTTAATCAAAAATTATTAATTAAGTTAATTAAAAAACCTAAGGTCTAGATTAATTTTAATTAACAAAAAAACTTATCCTAATTATGTTTTAAAAAAGAACAATAATTAAAATAAAATAAATTAAAAAAATTGGGGCTGGGCCTGTATTGAAGCAAACCGAGGGTGTGAGGAAAGAAATTTTCTAGGCCCAAAACAGCAAGCCTAGTATGCATGCGTTGGATCCAGTGTAGCTTCCAGGGAGGGTTCACCAAGGGGAGACAACCAGAAGTGTTGGATTGGATAATAATGAGATCTAATGGTTGTGAATTGAGGGTGCATGGTTGATGCGTGAGAGCTTACTGCGCTGGATCTACAACTAGATAAAATAGGTAAATAATATCATGAGTGCCAGGATCGAACCCACGCCCTAGGACATGTATTCCTTAACACGCGCTCGCTTGCCACTTGGGTGGCTGTACATCTTGTATATAAATCAAATCAATATAAATATAATATAAGGATGATGACTTAACCGGACATGCGCCGGAACCCTGGCTCCGATTGTCTTCTCCGATTGCCCTCCTTAATCAAACCTGTAAAATACAAAGAATCAATGATCCAAAATGTCCCACCCCCAAAATTGAGGGCTGCAAGTTTAAGGGAATGATTTTTGTGGCCTAAAAATCCATGGTTTTTGAGATATGAAGAAAAAAGCATGAATCAGTGAAGCTATGGTGATTCACGATTCTGATTGCATGAGACCTCCACGATTGTTCTATCCTGCACTACCAAACCTCATGAGCACATTAGTGACAATAATACATGTTAAAGCAAACTGAAAATCAAGATATGAATATTATGAACATTATGAAACCAGAGATGCTATGCAATGAGATTTCATATGTTTTGGACCATCCAATTTGGTCCACACTCTATAGACTTGCTGGAAGAAAATGGAGTGGATGTTTTGTAGTGAAAGGGTTTGTAACAAGGGTTTCAAGATTTCTAGGGTTCTTGAAAAAATTTGATGTTTTGACAATTTTTTGAGGCATGGTTTTCGTGTCCTTTATGAAGATAATGGATGTGAATATATAGTGGAAATTAGGTCAAAGATATGGGTTTGGTCTTTGTAAGAAAGGCCTATGTATTTTATTTTATCTATTTTGCATTATTAATGAATAAATAAAAAATAATTAAAATAAAAATAGGTCAAGGGGTGTAAGAACAATATTTGAGGTGTATGAGGAGTATAATACACGTTTGTACTCTTAAACAATGGCTCAACAACCCAAAATACCAAGTTTGCTCAATTTGAACATCATGCATTTGCTCAAAATTTCCCAACTTGCAATGGTCATAACTCTCTCAATTTACATCTTTTGAAGGTGATATTTGACTTTTTGGAAAGATAAAGATGTCCTCTACAATCTCTATTTTGATCAGTTTTGCTTTTGAAGATAATATCTTGATGTAAGTTGCCTTGACAAAAAGTGTCTATTTATTGACTTTTGAAATGACTTGTAATGTATTGGCTTATATCTCTCAAATGATGCACTTTTTGGACTTGATCTTAGAGAGAAAAAGTTGTAGAGAATTGAATTTTCTTCAAAATTAGCTTTGATTTGGGAAAAACGGATGAAACATGTGAAAGTTATGCTTGGTCAAAGTTCAGTTGACTTCTCTTATGGAAACCCTAATTTAACAACTTTTGACTTTTGATGATTTGAGGGTTTTTCTTGAGGAATCATGATCAAAATTTGATCAAATGATGAATATGACTTCAAAATGTTGATGTTGACCAAAAATCTTGAAGTTTGACTGTATGTTGACCATAGTTGACTTTTTACACAATACAGTTAATTTTCAGTCATCTGAGCCATTGTTCGAGCAAACTTATGATGCAAGGCTTGAAACTTGGCATGAGCATCCTCGGGGACATATGAAGAACCATGAATCCCATTTGAGACCTTGGAAACTCAATATTCCTTAAGAAATACAAAACCCTAGATGTGAGTCCATTGCTTAGGAGGAGAATTTGTCTGATCAATTCTTGAGCAACCTTGAGCAAATGAGGACCTTAGGAGTCTGTCTTGAAGAAAAATGGGAGGGAAAATTTTGGGGTACAACAATATCAAACACAAAGGTTTCCTATTTCCAATTAAATAATATTAAAAACATAACTTGACAATTTATCGAACATGCGACGCGCAATCAAATTTTGAAATTTCTTTGAGATTTGTTGATATGCAAAAGCACTTACAATCAAAGTGATTATAAGGTTATCAACAAAGAAATTTAAACTTTAATAATCAAATATAAATTCTATATGAATCAATTGATCAAACAACACATTCAACAAATTTCATATAGAGAGTAATGAAATTAATTGATAGAACATTACAATTTTCCTTTAAGTTAAACAAGCTAAACAATTTCAAAAACACTTGGCGTGTAATCAAAGTTTTAGAATTTTTATTTGTGTTGTGTTGATATGAAAAATCACTTATAATCAAAAGTGATTATAAGAAACTTAACACATAATTTAAAACAAAAACACTTTCGAAAAATTCCTACGCATCGATAAATTACTCAATGCTATTTAACAAATTGATGTATGAAGATTAAATCAAGCAAAGCAATAAAAGATAAGAGACACAAGGATTTGTTTGGGAAGTTCACCAATCGTCCTCTCTATGTCTACATGTCCCCCCAATTCCAAATTTTGAATTAGGATAATTTCTTACTTTGCAAAAGTATGGTTACAAGAGAAGTGCTGAAGAGCAATCTTACAAACCTTAGCCGTTTGATGTTGATTCAACCCCTTCTCTTCTTTCTATCTTCAACAAGATCAAGCACACAATAGATTCAACATATTCTCTGCTTAAGCTACTTCCTTGCAAAGATTTCAAACACTTCAAGGTTCCTTGAAAAGATTTCAAACACTCCAAGGTTGTTCACTCGATAAAATCTGATTGCAGTCTATTAACACAAGATCTTCAATTATATCCAGCACTTTAAGCTACTTTCTTGCAAAGATTTCAAACACTTCAAAGTTCCTTGCAAATATTTTAAGCACTCCAGGGTTGTTCACTTGATCGCGATTCCTTCTTGATCGTCTAGCACGAAAACCCACAAATAAACCAATGATCTTGGAGGATAAACCCGATTTTTTCCTGGATGAAAACCCTTAGGAAGCTCAACCCAATACACAATTTGACATTATCAATCCTCATCTAGATGGAACCCCAATAGAACATTGCTACAATGTAATGTCAGTGTGTATGCATATATTAGAGGTTGAAGATGATGAGAGAAATAGGCTAATTTTATGGTTTCACCAAGTTATGAATGATGCATGAATGAGTATTTATAGTTTTGGAACTTTTAGGAAAAAAAAACAGATTTTAGGAATTAAAAAGAATTGAAAAATTGACCCAATCAAACAGTACGTGTCGACCTGAAAATTGTATGTGTCGACACATAAGTCAAATTCTAATTGCATGTGTCGACCTGAAAAACGGATGTGTCGACCCAAGCAAGTCAGAGGCTACATGCTTTAAAAATTAAGTACATGTATCGACCTGAAATTTGTATGTGTCGACACATAAAATCAACATCTATGCAATTTTTAAAAAGCTTCAGTATGTGTCGACCTGAAATACTTATGCGTCGACACATACAATAAAATTTGATGCAGAAAATGATTTTTCATGAATAGGACCAATTTCAAACTTGTTTTAATGATTCCTAAGATCTCTAATGCAAGGGAGTGCCACAAGACATAAAGATACCATCCACCATACTAAAATGCTAGCTTTCCGTGTTTTGACATCATGCAAAACATCTAATAGTGATGTTGCACTCAGAAACTCCCCCTTTTTTATGATGGAAAAACTTGCGACGATGCATTTTATGTAGTCATCGAAGGCTCCCCTGACTTTGTGCTTCCAAACTTCATCTCGCATATGCTTCTCCCCCTTTAACAACATCAAAAAGAAGGAAGGAAAATCGTGAGAAGTATCATATTCCAATACCAATACTAATATATCACTAAGAGGCATTTTTACAAAGAAGAGCATATAGTTACATATCCTCATATATATGTAATGATGCAAAATTAATAGATAACAAGCATAAAATATTACCAAACATGTAATGCAATTTGCATGAATAATAATGAATGTGATGCAAGAGCAAGCTAGTCAAGTTTCCTCTATAACATCATGATTACGTAACACAACATAATTGAATTCCTGATGCCACATACGCATGTTCCTAGCATAGCGACAAGAACATGTAACTACTCAATCTAAAATGAAAATGTTTCTATAAAATTTAACTCAACTACAACAAGAACCGTACATGCAATTAACATGCTTACATTCAACTCATGCACAAATGCAAGAAACAATAATAAAAACACATGTTTGTACACACAAGAGAAAACTTATACAAATGTGAAAGAATTAACACATGAAGTCATTATAAGCATATATATATATATATATATAGAACACACAATGGTTTTCAATCAAAATTTTTGGAAATGAATATTCATGGTTTTCATCATTTGAGAACATAGCAAGCATTTTTCATTAACTAAAACATGTAATAAGA
Source organism: Vicia faba (assembly GCA_948472305.1). Lineage (NCBI taxonomy): Eukaryota > Viridiplantae > Streptophyta > Magnoliopsida > Fabales > Fabaceae > Vicia > Vicia faba. The sequence goes on from OX451735.1 coordinate 353,727,347, forward strand.
AACTTCTTACTTTCAAGGAGAAATTCAGAACAAAATTACCCCACTCTTGATGGAATGGAAGTTGCACTCACATGATGCAAAATAATTCAAACAAAGTGTTATGGTAAAATTATAAAAGTGCAAGCATCATAATAAAAAAAACCACATTGGAGACATTAATAATCCCCAATTCCTCATGTTTGATAAAAACGGTTTGGTTGCAAACTTTTTTGTGACAATGCTGGCAAGTTGATTTTCACTTTCAAAATGCTCGAACACAACATCCCCTTTTTCAACATGATCGCTAAGGTAATTCCCCACACACGTGTTCCTTTCTTGAGCTACTTTACTTGGAGTCCGAGAAAGTAATTCAACTTCTCATAAGACTCATTTCAAACATGCCCTGCATAAGCTTAGAAAACTCTTTGACAAGTTACATGTTAGTAGAATCAAATATGATATAATATCAAATGTGTTATGCTTGGTGTTTAATGAAGCTAAACATGCTTATGTACACATAAGTGTTTATAAGAAATACATGAAAATATAATATGATGAGGTCATTTCAAGTGTACAAATTGATAAGTCACTATGATTATCAATTAAGAATTATGTTGCAAATGAATACTCATAATATATATACCATACACCAAGTATGTCATGTATTTAGAGAAATAAACAAGTAAAAGAGAGAACTTACTAACAAAGAGAAAGTTAAATCGATACAACCTCACCGTACAAAATGATGGAGGATGCACTTGCATTTCACAAGGGACTCTTGAAAGAAAGTTGAATCAAATGCAAAGAATGCCACAAAGATTTTAGAACAACATGATCTTACCACTTTTCACCTTGACAAAGTACCCAAAAGTATGACTTGTGATGAGTCAAAGAAGGTTATTAATTTGATGATCGTTCATTTTGATTGAACTCTAATCTTTATCCTTTTCATGTTAGGCATCTTTCTCCTCGTGTTTCACCGATTTGGTTGATCAATTATTTCTTTGGTGTCATTGAGTATATCTCTTGAAGATACACCTACATCAAAAGTAACTTACACCTCTTTTACTGATTAAACAAAACTGTTGTTGCTTTCTAGATCACATAATCCATTATATTTCACCATATACAATAGAATTAGAATATGTTAATATGCCTTGAGCCACCATAAATGAGAAATCATATTCTCTTCATAGAGTTAAGACAAATTTTCCTACAAAAACAACAAGAAAAGCTAGGTACCCATTCTTCATTAGATCCTTGGGGGTTAGTAAAACAATTGGTTGCATTTGAGAAAGTCTTTTATATAATCATAGTGACAATTTAAATCTTCATCATCACTAAAATCATTATTGTAGACGTGCTCACATTTAGAGGACCTTGAACTTCACATCCTAAGAGCTTTAGACTTTGTTCTTTCCTCCTTATCTATGTCTTCTTTTTCTTCTTCTTTTCAAGCTTTTTCTTATGCTTGTCTAAGCAAGTAAGTTCTTGCTCATGTACTTCAAACTTACCAAACAATATAGTGAGATCAAGTGTTGTAAGATCATTAGCTTCCTTGATCACGATGACCTTCAGTTACTAATTCCTAGTAAGCCATCTCACAACTTTGTTAGTAGAAATTTCATTGGAAATAAGATTACCAAGTGCATTCAAAGGATTAATGAGATTTAATGTATTTTTCTTATCATCATTATTCCATAGTGCTTCCGGCTTACAAGTGACAACGCGATTAGGATTATTTTGAGTAATAGGGTCACACATATCCTTGTCACATGAATTAACAAGAATGTGCATACAAGATTTCCAATAACTATAGTTTTCTTCCAAAAAAATGGGGGCATTTTGTAATCCCCTTTAGGTTCGTACGCCATTTTCTAATAAGAGTTTCGGAGCACGAAATTAATTGGAGCTCTGATACCACTTGTTAGACTATGACAACGTATCTAGAGGGGAAGGGGGTGAATAGATACCCAAATAAAAAATAACCTTTCAAATATAGGTATTAAAACTTATTTGAAAAACAATGTTGAGCGGAAGGTTTTTGGCCTAGATTAAATATAATAGTCTAAATGAACCTAGTTATTGGAAAATTAGGATATGCACAAACCATATAGAATTAATATAATGATAACATCAATCAACATAATAATATATCCATTAATATTTTAATATCAAACACAACGATTTCCAATTTCCAGTGAAATCATATTAAAAACATAACTTGACAATTTATCGAACATGCGACGCACAATCAATTTTTCAGAATTTTCTTTGATATTTGTTAATATGTAAAAGATATTACAATAAAAATGATTATAAGATAATTAACAAAGAAATTTAAACTTTAAAAATCAAAGAGAAATTCTTTATGAATCAATTGATCAAACAACACATTCAACAAATTGCATATAAAGAGTAAATGAAAGTAATAGATAGAACATTACAATTTTCCTTTCAGTTAAAAAGGCTAAATAATTTTTCAAACACTTCTTGTGTAATCAAAGTTTCATAATTTTCCTTTGTATTGTATTGATATGAAAAAAAAACTTATAATCATAAGTGATTATAGGCAACTCAACACACAATTCAAAACAAAAATAGTTTCGAAAAATTCCTACAAGTCAATAAATTACTCAATGCTATTTGACAAATCCATGTATGAAGATTAAAGCAAGTAAAGCAATAAAAGATAAGAGACACAAGGATTTATTTAGGAAGTTCACTAATCTTCCTCGCTATGGCTACATCTCTCCCCAATTCCAAATTTGGAATTAGGATAATTTCTTACTTTGAAAAAGTATGGTTACAAGATAAATGTTCAAGAGGAATCCTATAAACCATAATTGTTTGATGTTGATTCAACCCTTTCTCATTTTTTTTATCTTCAACAAGATCAATCACACAATAGATTCAACCTATTCTCCACTTAAGCTACTTCCTTGCAAAGATTTCAAACACTCAAAGGTTCCTTACAAAGATTTCAAACACTCCTAGGTTGTTAACTCGAGATAATTGGAATGCAATCTATTAACACAAGATCTTCAATTCTATCTGCCACTTTAAGCTACTTCCTTGCAAAGATTTCAAAAACTCCAAGGTTCCTTGCGAATATTTTAAGCATTCCAAGGTTGTTTACTTGAACCCAATTTCTTCTTGATCGTCTTGCACGAAAACCACCAAATCAACCAATGATATTGGATGACAAACCCGATATTTTTCCTTGATGAAAACCCCTATAAAGGTTAACCTAATACATAAATTTACACTATCAATCCTCCTCTAGATGACACCCCAACAAAAAATTATTACAATGTAATGTCAGTGTGTATTCATAGATTAAAGGTTGAAGATGAAGAGAGAAATTAGAAAATTTTATGGTTTCATCAAGTTATGAATGATGCATGATGAGTATTTATAGTTTTGAAACTTTTAGGGCAAAAAGGAGATTTTCGGAATTAAAAATAATTGAAAATTGACCCAATCAAACACTGTATCGACTTGAAAATTGTATGTGTTGACACATAAGTCAAATTCTAACTGCACAGATCTACCTGAAAGACTGATGTGTCGACCTAAGCAAGTCTGATGCTACAGGATTTAAAAATACAGTACATATGTCGACGTGAAATTCGTATGTGTCATCATATAAAATCAACATTTCTGTAATTTTTTTAAAAGCTTCAGTATGTGACGACCTGAAATACTTATGTGTTGACACATACAATAAAAATTGATGTAGAAAATGATTTTTCATGAATAAGACCAATTTCAAACTTGTTTTAATAATTCCTAAGATCTCTAATGCAAGGGAGTGCCATAAGAAATAAGGATACCGTCTACCATACTGAAATGCTAGCTTTCCGAGTTTTGACATCATACAAAACATCTAATTGTGAAGTTGCACTAAAAAATATTAATGTTGTCACAACAAGGAGTGAGAAAGTTTCTAAATAAAAAGAGGTAAACTTTGATGATCATATCATAGAAGTAGATTTAGAAGTGAGATAGAACAAGAAAAAACAGGAAGAAGTGGTGTATCCCTCCTGAGTAGAAAAGAAGGACACCAGAGAAAGACTTTGATAAATTTGTCAAATTGTTCAAAAATCTAGAGATCAATATACCGTTCTTTGAAGCACTCATGAAGGAGGTACTATAGAAAAAGAGACCAACAGGAGATGGATCGGTACCAGGTGAGGAAAAATTGTGTGCAATTGTGCCTAAGAGAAAAATGCCCATCAAGCAAAAGGATTGGGGATCAGTTGCAATATTGTGCATAATAAAAGACAGAAAATTCAAGAGAGTTCTAATTGATTCCAGATCTAGTGTGAGCTTAATTCCATTGTTAATTTTTAAAAAGCTCGGTATTGAAAAGATAAGCGGGAGTGGGACAAAATTAAAATTTGTTGATCACACCATCAAGCAGTCATATGTGATAGCTAAAGATGTATTGGTGGAAATTGATGATTTTGTCTTCTCAGTTGATTTTCAGATCATGGATATTCCTAAAGATGAAGAGACTCATATCATTCTTGGTCGACCATTTTTGCTTACTAGTCGATACAATTTTGATATGGAGACAAGTAATCTGACGGTAAAATCATTTGATGAGGAAATAACTTTGAAGGTGTTAGAAATAAAGAAGCAAGGTCCAAGTGGAAATAATAAATCTTTAGTCGGTATGAACAAACTAGAAGGAGAAAACAAGATTTCGAAACCACTCCCAGAAGAAGACTCGGGCATAATATCTCGGGTGGCATCAATAAAAATTTAGAAGTTCTGTCAAGAAGTCAAAAAGAGAAATAAGAAGGAATACTGATGTGAGAAGATGGAAGTTAGAAGTAACTGGAGGCACATAGTGGTTCATACTTTTGATTAGGATGAGTTATACGCTGCAGAAAAGACAAGCAACAAGGTGTGGAAAAGGAAGTACCCCCCATAATAAAAGGGGATGAACCGTCGAGCCATGCGATGTTAAATAAAGCGCTTCGTGGGAGGAAACCCAAACTTTTAATAACTTAGTTTTCCTTTTTGTTTTGTTTGTTTTCAGATAATAAAAAGGGGGCCTTACTGTTGCGGTAGAAATGTTGAGACTAAGCCATTTGATTGATTCGACTCACACAAATCAAATAAAAATCGCCACCACGCTTTATTGTTTCCAAAGGAATGGGAAACGAGCGAATAACCCAAAAAGAGGGGGAGAGAATCTAAGTTCGGGGGTTGGTTATGCAAAGGGAAGGTATTAGCACCCTAAACATCTACGGTACTCCGTAGGAACCTCTTTGAAAATCTGTGTATTTTGGCTATAAGTGTTGTATAAAAATAGATTTTGGAGATGACGAAAGAAGTATTTTTTAATGATTTTTTGCACCCACCGCGGTTGCGAACCTTTAGTGCCTACATACCATCTTCTGTGCAATAGGAGATTAGGGTACTCGTAGTTCATCTTTAAAATTTTAAAACACAAGTGTATTGGTTAATTTTAAGAGACAAGACATCATCATCTTATTTGAGTGAAAAACATACTTACTACCCACAATTATGAGAAAGTAGAATTTGCGTCATCTCAAAGTGGAGGATATAGCTTGGATTTTAAAATCTACAAAGCCTCACTCAACACCTGTCATACCCCAATTTTTGACCTAAGATCCCACCCTCCAGTTAGATCATTGCATAACAACTGTTCACGAGTGGTTTAACCTATTTTTTGCCAAATTCTTGAGTTAGATTTCAAAAATATAGAACTTCTTTAAATTTCGACATTTTTGAGCAGTTCTTTTTGCATATGATTCTCCTTGACATCATCTACAATTTCTCTTTACAAGTTAAGAGCTGATTATACTTTGAAAAGCCACGAAAAAATAGAAACGTTAGAAGTCGTTTATGAATTTAGAGGAATTTGATTTTTATTATGTTTTATTCATGATTTCTTTTTTATTTAAAAAAAATCACAAAAAAATGTACTTAGCATCATGTTATTTTTTATTTACTATTTTTACCTCTTTACAAAAAAATTATCAAAAATATGTTCTTTTATTAATTTAAATTTATATATTGGTATCATTTGTTTCAAAAAAAATCTAGAAAAATTTATATGTCATTTTACTTTCTTATATGTATTTTATTTTTTATCTTTTAATTTGCACTTATATTTTCATTTATTTTAATTCAAGAAAAAAACATAAATAGTTAATTTAATATCTCTTTTATTTTCTATTTTGTATTTATTATTATTACTAACACTTTTAGTTATTATTACTATTATTATTATTATTATTATTATTATTATTATTATTATTATTATTATTACTATTATTACTTTGTCCTTTTTTTTTGTGTCAATAAAGAAAAGTTTGGACCACTATAATGTAGTACAAACACTTCACATGGATTGCCAACTTATACTTATCAATGACCAAGAATCATTCTCACACTTCACATAGATTGCCAACTTAGACTTATCAATGGTTAAGAATCATTCTCATAAAGTCACATGAATTGCCACATCAACACTCCCAACTCATCCACCATATAAATAAGACATTTTCTTTCTTTCATTTGGAGGAACAATACCATAAATCATTTACTAAACTAAGCCAAAACTCTCTTCTTTTTTCTCTTCATTTTATTTCAAGTTATTTCTCCCTTTTATTGAATAGGTATGCTTTTATGCTTGTTCTTTATTTAATTATATTGCATTTTACTCTTGTTTTATTTATTTAGTACCATAATTATCACCATTTTGCAAGGAAACTCCATTGATTCAAAATCAAGAGTAGAAAAGTGTTCTTGAACCTCCAAAAGCAAAAGTGATTTATTGTTGTTTAATTATTCGTTTTTTTCCTATAATTTTTTGTTTTTTATTTACTTATTTTGAGCATGGATCTTTGTTGGTGAGATTGAGTAGATGAATTTTTATTAATCATTTGCTTAATTTCATGAAAAAATAAGAAAGTTATGACATTTTTACTATTTTTATTATAGACTTCATCTTATTCTTCTTTATCTATTTTATTTTTATTTGGATCAATTTGGAAAGTATTTGAGCTTTTTTAGTTCATCTAATCTTGTTGGATATTTGATGAATTTTCATCATTTCTAATCTACCTTTAAATGGTCATTTGATTATTCAAGGTACTTGGGATTGATGATAAACTTGTCATAATCTATCTTCTTCGACTTTGTCTTGATCCTCCATATTTGTTAGTTGTTCTACATGTATAGGAGAATGAGCTTCAAAGTGTCATTTCTCTAACATGTATGAGTTCATAAATTCTATGCTCCATATGAAGTTACATTTGACCCAAATCGAATTATTAATCATTAACATTAACTTTATATTGTACTAACTTTACTTTAATGTCACTTATATTTTCGCAACTTTAATTTCCTCACTTTATTTACCACATTTACTTTATGCCATTTACTTTTAGCATTTATATTTCATATACATGTTTATGATTCCACATTTTTCTCTTTGTTCAATTGGACACATGTTTGTGATTCCGCACTTTTCTCTTTGTCCACTTGGATGTATGTTTATGTTTATGCATCTTTTTCCTTTGTCCACTCGGACCTTTACTTTATGTTTAATAATAAAACTTGAATAAAGACTTGAGACTCATCTTGGATTTTGATACTTGGATACCTTGTTACTTTGTTGTTATGTTATCTGAAATCCTTGGAGTTTACTCTAAGGTATTGGTTTGAATTTCTCTGTGTGCAGGCTATTCTGATTCCTATGCTTTATATGTGATTGAGAATTTCTCTATATACAATCATTACTATACCCAATTTTTTGAAGACTTTCTCTAATTCTTATTTTTTATCTGAGGCATAAGTTCATCTGAAGTTTATTTCACCTGAAGTTTGGTTTTATTATGCTTGTTTGGTTTTCAATCCAAAGGATGAGAATTCTATATTGACTTCTCTATGTCAAGCGTGGACTTCTTATTAGTTAGACCGTCTCTTACCTTAGCTTTTACTGTATATACATAGTATAGTCTCTCAACATCCTTATATCTTCTTTAAAACTTTCTTTTCAAAACTCTTATTGTTTTCTAACTTGAACTGCTTTCACAATAAACTCGAACTTCGATGCATGCATTTTCAAAACCCTTTTTCTTAATTAAACTTTAATCAATTTAATTATACTTTGAAATATTTTTATAAGACTAAAAGTTATTAACCTCATTCAAACCATTTTGTCGCTTTGGCGTTTTATTTTAAAACTTCTTCTCAAAAGACTAGACTCTTGTTAATCTTTGGTAGTGATGCAAACTACTATACTTCTACGATATATAGTGAAGTGAGACATTTTCCACATGGGTGTTGAGTGAGACTCTGTTGATTTTAAATCCAAGCCATATCCTCCACTTTGAGATGACAGAAATTCTCCTTTCTCATAATCGTGGGTAGTAAGTATGTTTTTCACTCGGATATGACGATGATGCCTTGTTTTCTTAAAATTAACCAACACATAATCTTTCAAAAAAATTTAGAAGAACTACGAGTGCCCTGACCCCCTATTGCATGAAAGGTGGTATGTAGGCCCTAAAGGTTCGAAACTGTGGCAGATGTAAAATCTGTAAAAAATACTTCTTTTCTCACCTCCACCATCTATTTTGTAAACACCCCCTTTTAAGCCAAAACCTAGACATTAGGTCGTCGTATCTTCAAAATCTCATTCACATCGATTTTAACCTAACAACCAATTTTAACCAAAAACAGATATTTCAAAAGGTTCCTATATGATATTATAGATTCATAGGGTTCTAGTACCTTCCCTTTGTATAACCAACCCCCTAACCTTCGATCTATTTCAAATGCATTGTATTTTTATTTGCTTTTAGTATTGCAATTACTTTGCATATTTATGGGTTTTATTTCACACTTTTCTCTTTTCCCTTGGAAATAATAAAGCGCGGTTGCGACTCTTGCTTATTCATGAGTCAAGTTAATTAATAGCTTGATCTCCACTTTTCACCCCTACAACACCCAAGTGGAAAATATCTCACTTCACTACATATTATAGAAGTATAGTTGTTTGCATCACTATAAGGATTGACAAGAGTCTAATCTTTTGAGAAAAGTTTTAAGGATAAAAGCCAAAATGGCAAAATAGTTTGAATGAGACTGGTTGACTTTTAGTCTTCTCACAAAAGTGTCAAGGTATTATTAACTTGAATAAAGTTTGATTAAGAAAATGTTTTGAAAATGCATGAACCTAATTCTAAGTTTATTATGAAAGTAGTTCAAGTTTAGAAACAAGCAGAGTTTTTAAAAGGAGGGAGAAGATTTTTGAAATTAAAGAAGCTAGGGGAAGATGAAGGGACTATTCTAAAGCATAAGGTAAAAGCTAGGGAAAGGAACCATATAACCAACAAGAAGACAACACTTGACACAATTACTCAATGTATAATTCCCATCCTTTGGATTGAAACCAAACAAACAAAAGTAATAAACCTCTTAAGAAAACCAAGCTTCATTTGCATTAAGTCTTCATAAAAATTGGGAAGAGTAACAGTTGTATACAGATGAATTCCAGATCACATACAAAGCATGTAATCATAATAACCTGCACACAAAACAAACAAACAACCCAATATCTTGGGGCAAACCCCAAGAAATCCAGACAAAAATAATAGTTGAGGTCACAAGGTCTCCAAAAATAGGTAAAGGTTTCTAATCCTAAGTCCAAGAAGTCCACAATCTCCATGAATGTCAAGGATAGTAACCAAGTAGTCCAAGTAACATTAAAGTTTTGTATGGTTCAAGTTTATTATTAAGTAACTTCAAAAAGAAGTGAAAAGCTCAAGTGAGAAAAATGAAAATGGAATAAAAGTAAATGCTAAAATAAGCAAAGATGAAAATAGCATGAAATATAAAATGCTAAAGTAAATGGTGCATAATGTAAAAGCATGAAGTAAAGACACAAAATAAAGTCAATTGTTAGAAATTAGAGGTTAGTTGAATGGCCATCTTGAAACTTGTATTTGAAACTCATTAGAGGATTGAAAAGACCAAAACCTCTTAATAACAAGTTTCATTTGCTTTTTGTCAAGTATATCATCAATTAAAATTTTCAAAGCAACATTCAATGATCAATGATGTTTAAGTGGTTCACTTTGGCCAAAGTTTATGAAGATTCATTAGAGGATTGATAAGACCAAAGCCTCCTAACAACAAATCTCAAAGTTATTGGGTCAAAGGATTCAAATTAACACACTTGGGCTTATAAACACGGGTTTAGGCCACGAATGATCATTTCTCGAATCGGGACAAAATTTAGCACTATGTTACACAATCGTAAGTGGACTTATATAAAAGTCACACCTATTTTGAGGCCGGTCAATAGCATTCTATGTACCATATGTTTTGAGAAATGATATGTAAATTATTCTCCAATAACATTTAGTACAATAAAGAAGGGGATAAGATGAAGAGGGATGGGGTAAGAATTAAACCACATTTGAACCAAAAGTTTAATCAAACTATTATTAAAATCATTCATCCATTTTTTGTGGAGTAAACTCAACACCATGGATCCAATGATCTTACTAAAGCTCATGATCAAAATTTCATAGTCCAAGATCAGCCAGAATATATGCACAATAAAATTGTATTAAATAATAAAGAAAAAAGGTTTTTAAAATGGTTTAAAAATAAAAATAAAAGGAGAAAATAGCAACTAGATTCAAAACATCCACGAAAAATCAAATAAGAATATAGAAAAATAAAAAATGAGTTCAAATATTTATATAAAAAATTTGGTGATTTTTTAAAGTCAGAAACTATTTTTAATATAATTAAAATTGCTCAAATAAGTGGAAAAAAGATAAAAATAGTAGAAGTCAACATAAAATCCTAAAAAAAAAATTCAGAAGGTCATAAATAATGGAAATGACGTTGTGAATTTTTCAGAATTTAAAAATGCTCAAAAGTAATTTTTAAATAATTAAAAACAAACCAAAAGAAAGAAAAATCATAAAAAATACCAAATCTAAAAATAAAATTATGAAAAAATAAAATTCAGAAAGAGAATATTAGAAAATATTTTTTTGTACTTTTTCATAATTTTTGAATCATAAATGAATTTTGGAAGTTTAAAACAATTAAAACATAAAAATCAGAAATAAAAAATAAAGTAAAAAAAATATGGACCAATGGATGAGAGTTAAAACGCGTTAGTAAGTTAATCCAATGGATAAGTCGTGTTGTGCATATCATGGTCTTTATTGAATAAAGCATGAAATCATTATTTAAATCAGAGTTTGAAAAAAAGTGTGGCATGCTTTCATTGGTTGATAGATGGCACATTGGTCATCATCAACCTACCGCCAACGAGATTTGCAGGTCAATGAAACTTTAAAATTAGAACATGAGACCGTTACCATTCGCTTCGTCTCTTCAAGAAGATTCCAATGGTACCCTCGCGAAAAATTTAAATAAGTTGTAACTCAGTCGTTTTGGAAGAGAAGTTTTGAAAAGGGATTTGAAGTTTCATGGACAAAACATACTTCCAGTTAAAAACGAGTGTTGTGACTAGAATCAGGATGATGAGAGCTTCATAACAGTATCAAAGTTTGAGAGAATTGGTGGAGGAACCTACCTATTGAAGTTAAGTTGCAGAGCTTTGAAACTTGACTTGGCTAGCACAATTAAGGGAGGGTTAGAGATTAATTCTTCTTCTATTAGCTTCAGTGAGGTTTAAGGAAGGTGAATTGACAAAGAAAATGGATTGAGAAAGGTTGTAAGAGAAAATTCAAAATTTCCGAATATTGAGTTCAAGAGGGAGTTTGGCATGGTGATTATGGCTCTCTAAGCTTGAGAAAATGAATGATGTATGGTCCTCTATTTATAGGGAAGCTCGTTGAATGCTCAAGCGTGTAGAATGATAGGATTTGGAAGGAAATCGTGTGAAGTTGCAAACAAAAAAAGTGTGACTTCTATTTTGATCAAAACTCATCTAAACCTTGTGTTTCAATGTGCTAATCACTTCTGGAAGTTCATTAAACATGATTATAAGCAAAAGCGCGCAGAAAACTCGTGTTTAGAAGCCAAATCAAGGATTTCAAATTCAAACTTGAGTTGAAACTTCAGTTTCAAGGTACCACTTTTGAACCAATAGCATTCTCAACTCAAGGAGTCTTAAGACATGATTCTTGAAGCTTTAGAAATATGAGATCACAAGCTTCATAATGTGCAAAGAATGGAATCAAATGGATGCCTGAGCTGAAAGTTGGAATGAGTCAAAGTTGAGAAAAAGAGGTTGACTTTCTATACTTAGAAAATTTCTAAGTTTTTCTTCAAAAGTGACCTATAATGTCTTGCATCCAAACATGGTCTTCCATTTGAAATTTGCTCTTGACCAAAAAAGATGGCATGAAGAAGATCTCTTCAGTGACATTTTGAAACTTGAACCATTCAAATTCTCCAAAAATTGAGAAAGTCATGACTTGTTGAAGTTGGCAAAAATTCATAAGATGACCTATAATCTTTTGCATCCTTAGGGCATCTTCTACCCGTTTTCACATTTTGCACTTAAAAGAAGGGATGAAGTTAACATTCTTAAAATCAATGTGGAAAAATAATGGGATTGAGGAGATAAAAATTAACCAAGTTATGGTCCTTTGAAGTCATATAAGGGAAATTGATGGTTCATTTAAAGGAATTGTAATCTCTCTTAATCATCAAGTACCTTTCACACAAAATTTCCTTGAATATTTTGAAATGATTTGTTGATAACCCTTTAAAGAGAAGCATGTCTTTAGAATTACTCAAAAATACCAAAAGATGAGCAAGATATACCCCCTTTAAAGTTCAAAACCCTAGCTCCTAGAGCAACAAAATGCCTTGTGAACCCTTTTCAATTTTGACCAACCTTCTTGCACAAATATTTTTGTCATGTAAATATAAGTTATTGAGGATGACAATGAGGAACCATAGCAACCATAACCACTTACAAATATTTGGAATTGAGGAAAATATGTACTTGTGATCAAGAAATCAAGAGTTTATCTAACTAGGTCAAACATCTTCAATCAAACCTTGTATCTTTTGACTATCTTTGACAACTTGAGGCATGATGACTCATAATAGACTTTGTCATGACATTACTTCAAAACATCTTTAATGATGAGTCTTGAATATCAATGAAGCTTTTGTTGAAGAAGGAATGGAAATAGACTCATGAACCTACAACTTGATGGAAAGTGTTGTGCTGTCACCTATAATATCATCAATTAGGGCAAACATTCATTGTATTTATTAGCTAAAAGTTAATCAAAACCAAACATAGATGATCACAAAAATACAAGTAAAGGTGCTTGGTGATTCCCCATGAGCAAAGCCAAAGATAAGGAGAGGAACCAAACCCTAGTGTGTGATCGTGTTGCATTGTGATTGTATGAAATAATAGAGGAATCCTAGGGGCAAAAATTGGGGTACAACAGCTGCCCTTATTTAAGTGTCTTCTATCCGGAGATGCGAAGGTTAAAATCTTTGTGTCGATGCGATTGAAGATACCTAAATACAAAACAAGCCTTATTTTTGGCCCTAAGATGCCATGTAATGCTTATGATTGTGAGTGCAAATGAACAAATCTAAGAAGGAAGCAAGACATCACGGGGGATGTAGGAAATAAGAACAGGGATCAAAAGAAAAACCCGACCAGGAAAATAAATCATTGGCGAACAAAAGACCTGACTCTATTGGGGTAAATCAAAAAGAGGAGATAAGGCGTCATCAACTCAAAGATTAAAGAGAGAAGGTAGAGGATAATAGTGATCAAAAGATGACTACGAACTATATGCTCACTAAGGAGATAACAAAAAAGGTAACGTCGACCCACCGGGGAAAGAAGTGGTAAGATAATACCGATAGATTCCAATATTAGGGTGGTAACAATGATCATCACCAGTACTCACAACTTGGAAACAAATGAACTTCTTCAGAGCAATAGAATCTCAACGATGAACTACCTTCCATAATGACAAGGCTACAATTTATCGGAAAAAGACCTCAATAATGAACTACCTTCCATAATGACAAGGCTACCATTCATCAGAAAAATATCTCAACAACGAACTACCTCCCATATTGACAAGGCTACCATTCATTGGAGTAAAAAATATCAACAACAAACTACCTTCCATAATGACAAGGCTACCATTCATTAGAGTAACAAATCTCAACAACAAACTACCTTCCATAATGACAAGGCTACCATTCATTGGAGTAACAAATCTCAACAACAAACTACCTTCCATAATGACAAGGCTACCATTCATTGGAGTAACAAATCTCAACAACAAACTACCTTCCATAATGACAAGGTTACCATTCATTAGAGTAACAAATCTCAACAATATACTACCTTCCATAATGACAAGGCTACCATTCATTAGAGTAACAAATCTCAAGAATGAACTACCTTCCATAATGACAAGGCTACCATTCATCGGAATAACAAATCTCAACAACGAACTACCTTACATAATGATACGGCTACCATTCACCGGAGTAACAAATATCAATAACAAACTACCTTCCATAATGATAAGGCTACCATTCATTGGAGTAACAAATCTCAACAATGAACTACCTTCCATAATGACAAGGCTACCATTCATTGGAGTAACAAATCTCCACAACAAACTACCTTCCATAATGACAAGGCTACCATTCATTGGAGTAACAAATCTCAATAACGAATTACCTTCCATAATGACAAGGCTACCATTCATTGGAGTAAAAAATCTCAACAACAAACTACCTTCCATAGTGACAAGGCTACCATTAATTGGATTAACAAATCTGAACCTTCTCTAGGAACTGTCAGACTTATTGTGGAAGTACATGTTGCTCAAGTAAAGAGACCTGCCATTTTCTCTTACAAGAAAGAATTGCAACTATGATTTCCTGGGAAAGTAACATGACTTCCTGGAGAAATGCCGATATATTCCTGTTGAGGAGATAAAATATTCACGTGGAAAATAAATGCACCTACTCAGACTAGGGCTCAAAGCTTGCAGAAGTCAAAATAATAGTACTGTTGGGGACCACCCATTCACACCAGAAATAAACTGAAATGAAACAGTCGATCAAAATAACATCTTATGAGAAATAAACTCAAGAGGGAACCATATTCTATCCAGACAATGAGTGGAACAGGAAGGCTAAAACAAAACTCCTTCGCAAGGGATAACTCAGTTGGGAAATTGAAAAAATATACACTTTCTGCTTAAGGTTGACACTCTATTGGAGTGAGGATAACACAACTCTGCAAAACAGGGTAATATGTGAACAAAAATATGCAAATGAATAATGATTTACTAAATTCGGCCAATGCATGATATGTGTATGAATTTATGAATGTTATCATGTATACGCTGACTAAGCAGACTTATAACACTAAGGATAACCATACAAAACCTACTTGGGTATATTCAATACTCGGCCAAATCACATCCGATATGAAAACATCATAAGAAAGTAAGCACCAACTGAGGAAACAAATTCCTACTTCACGGCTTAACTTCCCCGGGAAAGAACAAAATTCGAAAATAATCAAATCAAAACAGTGAATCAATACAAATACAAGGATATAATATCCTCCTCAAGGCTTCACCGGGGAATATCACACAAACTTCAATGGGGAAAACAAATCTTTCAAGGTCTATACTTCTACTGGGAATTGTAATGCTGATTTCACTGGGGGAAACAATACCACATTGTCGAAACATCAGTTGGGGATCTCGCACTGGCTTCATTGAGGAGGACAACACCACATCGTCGAGGGAAAACCCAAAATACATTCTTCAATACTGAGAGTGAGGATTACACCAACTTCTCTAGGGAGAAATTATGAAACTTTACGAGGATAACAATTTCAAGCTAGAAACAAAATCTCAGCTTCACTTGGAGATTTGTTACAGCAAGAAATCAAACTTATGGGGATTTTAAATCAAACCTAGCACTTGGAAGGAGAAAACCCAAAAAGTTGACAATGGTTACAACACTTTTTAGAAAAGATATTGCCCCTGTCTGGTTTCTTGGGGAGCAAACAACAACTAAAATGCTAGCACTTCAAAGGGTGATGTTTTGCAAATGATTCCATCTTAGCATATCAAGAGGGAAGATAATTTTTTTATGTGAGTGAAAACCTCATTGGGGAATCCGAGATAGAGACTTCATACTTTTCAAACCCGTAATTCAAAATGAACCAAGACCTGACTGGGGAAGATGGGATCACAAACCTAACACCACACCATACATCAGCTAGCATCATCTTCAAAATATCTAAGAAGCACAAGAAGACCATACTCATTCCAACAAAAGTGAATTGGGAGAGCCTTCACGGGGAACACATCCTTCATAAATTTCAGAGTTCATCCATCCTTGGAATCACAATTTTTGTTCTCCTTGAGTCACAAAATCTAAAGCAAGAAGTAATTTATAAATTATTTTCAAAAAACAATTTTGTTATTTAATTAGTTTGCTTTGAAAATTTCTATCAATAATAAATGAAGTCCTTGTAAGCTGAATAAAATAAGAATTGCAAAGAATTGTATAAAAGCTTCAAACTTTATTAATAGGATGGTAGTCTGCAAATGGCGAGACTCCATAGATGATTACAAAGTTTGGAAAATGGTAATATACATTGGAAAAGATACATTGAGATACAATGACCACTATTCTCCCTAACAACTTTGAATTCCTGAGTCGTGACTTTAATTAAAGAGTAGCAAGGATCCAAAAATATTGTTGCTTTAATTATCAAGTCTTGTCTGATGCAGTTACTTGCCAAAAAATCCCTACCTTTTGCCTAGATTTCCCTTGCGGGTTTTCAACCTACCGAGAAAAATTATTCTGTTTATGTCTCTAATTTTTGCCTAGACCGCCTATTCGGGTTTTCGACCTACCGATACACTCCTTTTTGCCTAAGCCGCCCTTTCGGGCTTTCGTCTTAGTGAGTTGTTCTTTTGTCTATTAGGCAAAGTATTTCTTGACTGCATCAATATTCAAAGGACGTGGGAACTCCTCGCCATCCATTATTTCAAGACTCAATGCACCGCCAGAGAAGTCTTTCTTGACAACATATGGGCTTTTAAAATTGGGAGTCCACTTGCCCTTATAATCATCCTTAAAAGACATGATCTTCCTGAGCACGAGGTCGTCTTCTGTGAATTCACAAGGCTTGACCTTCTTATCAAAAGCTTTCTTCATTCTCTTCTGATATAACTGACCATGACACAAAGCCTTCATTCTTTTCTCTTCAATCAAATTCAACTAGTCAAACCTATTATGGACCCATTGAGCCTCTGACAACTTGGTTCTCATTATCACGCATAAAGAGGGAATCTCAACCTCAATGGGGAGCACTGCTTCCATGCCATACAAAAGAGAGAATGGGATTGCCCCTGTTGAAGTGAGGACAGATGTTCGATACCCATGCAAAGCAAAAGGGAGCATCTCATGCCAATCTTTATAAGTGATAACCATTTTCTGGATGATCTTCTTGATGTTCTTATTAGCATCTTCAATAGCCCCATTCATGTTTGGCCTGTAAGGAGATGAATTATGGTGGACAATATTGAATTCTTCACAATGTTCTTTCATCATCTTATTATTCAAATTTGAGTCATTATTGGTGATAATTCTTCTTGTCACACTATACCGACATATGAGATTGTTCTTAATAAAGCGCACTACCACCTGTTTAGTGACATTAGCATATGAAGCTTCCTCCACCCATTTGGTGAAGTAGGAAATTACCACTACGATGAAACGATGTCCATTCGATGCTTTGGGTTCAATCATTTCAATAATGTCAATACCCCACATAGAGAAAGGCCATGAGGAATAAATAACATTGAGAAGTGTTGGAGGCACATGAATCCCATCAGCATAAATCTGGCATTTATGGCACTTATTTTGCAAATTTATAACAGTCAAATTCCATTGTTAGCCAATAGTAACCTAACCTAAATGGAAAATATCTCACTTCACTACATATTATAGAAGTATAGTTGTTTGCATCACTACAAGGATTGACAAGAGTCTAATCTTTTGAGAAAAGTATTAAGGATAAAAGCCAAAATGGAAAAATAGTTTGAATGAGACTGATTGACTTTTAGTCTTCTCACAAAAGTGTCAAGGTATTATTAAGTTGATTAAAGTTTGATTAAGATTTATTTTTGAAAATGCATGGACCTAAGTACAAGTTTATTATGAAAGTAGTTCAAGTTTAGAAACAAGAAGAGTTTTCAAAAGGAGGGAGAAGATTTTTGAAATTAAAGAAGATGGGGGAAGATGAAGGGACTATTCTAAAGCATAAGGTAAAAGCTAGGGAAAAGAACCATCTAACCAACAAGAAGCCAACACTTGACACAATGAGTCAATGTAGAATTCTCATCCTTTAAATTGAAACCAAACAAACAAAATTGATAAACCTCTTAAGAAAACCAAGCTTCATTTGCATTAAGTCTTCACAAAAATTGGGCAGAGTAACAACTGTATACAGATGAATTTTAGATCACAGACAAAGCATATAATCACAATAACCTGCACACAAAACAAACAAACAACCTAACGTCTTGGGGCAAACCCCAAGAACTAAAAAAAAAACAGTTGAGGTCACAAGGTCTCCAAAGATAGGTCAAGGTTTCTAATCGTAAGTCCAAGAAGTCTACAATCTCCATGAATGCCAAAGATAGTAACCAAGTAGTCCAAGTAACATTAAAGTTTTTTATAGTTCAGGTTGATTATTAAGTATCTTCAAAAAGAAGTGAAAAGCTCAAGTGAGCAAAATGAAAATGGCATAAAAGTAAATGCTCAAATGAGCAAAGATGAAAATAGCATGAAATGTAAAATGCTAAAGTAAATGGTTCATAAGATAAAATCATAAAGTAAAGGCACCAAATAAAGTCAATTGTTAGAAATTAGAGGTTAGTTGAACGACCATCTTGAAACTTGCATTTGAAACTCATTAGAGGATTGATAAGACTAAAACCTCTCAACAACAAGTTTCATTTTCTTTTTGTCAAGTATATTATCCATTTAAAATTCTTAAGGCAACATTAAATGATCAATGATGTTTAAGTGATTAATTTTGACCAAAGTTTATGAAGATTCATTAGAGGATTGATAAGACCAAAGCCTCCTAACAACAAATCTCAAATTTATTGGATCAAAGGATTCAAATTAACATACTTGGGCTTACAAACACTGGATTGAGCCACAAATGATCATTTCACGAATCGGGACAAAATTTAGCGCTATGTTAAGCAATCGTAAGTGGACTTATATAGAAGTCTCACCTATTTTAAGGCCGATCAATAGCATTCTATGTATCATATGTTTTGAGAAATGATATGTAAATCATTATCCAATAACATTCATTACAATAAAGAAGGGGATAAGATGAAGAGGCATGGGGTAAGAATTAAACCATATTTAAACCAAAAATTTAATCAAACTATTATTAAAGTCATTCATCCATTTTTTGTGGAGTAAACTCAACACCGTGGATCCAATGATGTTAATAAAGCTCATGATCAAAATTTCATAGTCTAAGATCAGCTAGAATATATGCACAATAAAATTGTATTAAATAATAAAGAAAAAGGTTTTTAAAATGGTTTAAAAATAAAAATAAAAGCAGAAAATAGCAACTAGATTCAAAACATCCAAGAAAAATCAAATAAGACCATAGAAAAATCAGAAATGAGTTCAAATATTTATATAAAGTTTTTGGTGATTTTTTAAAGTCAAAAACTAGTTTTAAACTAATTAAAATTGCTCAAATAAGTGGAAAAAAGATCAAAAATATTAGAAGTAAAAATAAAATTCTAATTTTTTTTCCAGAAGGTTAGAAATAATGGAAATGATGTTGATATTTTTTTTTTGAATTTAAAAATACACAAAAGTATTTTTTAAATAATTAAAAACAAACGAAAACAAAGAAAAATTATAAAAAAAATACCAAATCTAAAAATAAAATTATGAAAAAATAAAATTCAGAAAGAGAATATTTGAAAAATATTTTTGTGAATTTTTTCATAATTTTTGAATCAGAAATGAATTTTCTATGAATTTTGGAAGTTTAAAACAATTAAAATATAAAAATCAGATATAAAAAATAAAGTAAAAAAATTGTGGACCAATGAATGAGCGTCAAAACGCGTTATTAAGTTAATCCAATGGATCAGACGCGTTGTGCTTATCATGGTCTTTAGTGAATAAAGTATGGAATCATTTAATAAATCAAATTTTAAAAGAAAGCATGTCATGCTTTTATTGGTTGATAGATGACATTATGGTCATCTTCAACCTGCAGCCAACGAGATTTGCAGGTCAATGAAACTGTAAAATTAGAACATGAGACCGGTACCATTAACTTCGTCTCTTCAAGACGATTTCAATGGCACCCTCGCGAAAATTTATATAACATGTAACTCAGTTGTTTCGGAAGAGAAGTTTTGAAAAGGGATTTGAAATTTTATGGCCAAAACGTACTTCCAGTTAAAAATGAGTGTTACGACTAGAATACGAATGATGAAAGCTTCATAACAGTATCATAGTTTGAGAGAATTGGTGGAGGAATCTACCTATTGAAGTTAAGTTGCTGAGCTTTGAAACTTGACTTGGCTAGCATGATTTAGGGAGGCTTAGAACTTAATTCTTCTTCTGTTAGCTTCATGAGGTTCAAGGAAGGTGAATTGACAATGAAAATGGATTGAGAAAGGCTGTAAGAGCAAATTCGAAATTGCAGAAAATTGAGTTCAAGAGGGAGTTTGGCTGGGTGATTCGGGCTCTCTAACTTGAGAAAATGAATTATCTATGGTCCTCTATTTAATGGGAAGCTGATTGAATGATCAAGCATGTGTGTTTTATCCCAAAATTTTCCCTCTCATATTTCTCAAAACATTCCAAGAAAGAACCTCAAGTTGCTCAAGGAAGTCCAAGGGTTGACCAGACAAGCTCCCTCCTAAGGCAGTCTACCTCAAATTAGGGTTTCATGTTGCATCAAGATGTTTGAGTCCAAGGGATCCCAAATGCTCACCAATGTCCTAATATGTTGTCAAGATCATCCATGACAAGTTTCAAGCCTTGTAGAGAAAGTTTGCTCAGTCAATTGCTCAAAGGCCTGAAAATCGGCTGTGTTAGGGCAAAAGTCAACTATGGACCACATACAGTCAAACTTCAAGTTTTTTGGTAAACATCCTCATTTTTAAGTATATTTCATCATTTGATCAATGGTTGATCATGATTCATCAAGGATTGCTCATAATTCATCAAGAACCAAAAGTTGCTAAATTAGGGTTTTGCAGGAAAAGTCAACTCAACTTTGACCAAGCATAACTTTCTCATACTTTATGATAAATGAACCATCCAAAGCTCATTTTGAATAGGATGCCATTCTATAAAATCCATCTTCAGCTCCCAAGTTCAAAATATGAACTCACAAGAAGTTATGAATTTGGACATTATAGGTCATTTTGAAAAGTCAACAAAAACACATTATTTTAAAAGCTTCATACATGAGCATGGAATATCAAATTGATATGAGACCAAAAGGGTTGCTTAGAGGACATCTCAAGCTTTCTAAAAAGTCCAATAACACTTTCAAAGAGTCAAAATTGAGGAAGCTATGCATTGGTGAAGTTGACCCTTTTTGCAAAATTGTCAAAAGTCAACTATGCCTAAAACTTCAATTTTTGCCAAAAGGGCCCAATATTTTGCACTTGTTTTGAGTTGGCAACATGGTCCACGAGCCCTAGCCCTTGGCACTTGTCGTTATCTGGTTTTTATTATTTATTTTGATTTTTATTTGAATTAAATCAATTTAAATCAAAACAAATCATAGAAAATCCAAAATATTGAAAACTCAAAATTTTTTATATGTTCCAGGTCTTAAATTCCATCTAGCGTGAGATCAAATTCGTGTAAAGGCATGGAGTGCACAAAAAAGATTGGATTTGGACTACTTTTGGAACGATATTCAAGTGTATCAAATCAAAATCAAATGCAATGATGGAGGAAGATTGAGCACATTCTTCCAACCCTAGTTCATTCCTCAATACATATAGAAGGTATGCAGACCTAAAACAAGGCTAGAGAGAGACGCAACATCAAGAAAAAAACTCGGAAAAAACCATAAAGGTGCAAACACGAATTGATACTTCCAGGCATCCTCAAGGCTTTCTAGCTGTCCCAATTACTTCCTGGGAGTGTAGGCAAGCGAAATCAATCAAGAACAAGTCCTTTCCAGTACCAAAACGCGCTGTAAGTCAGTCACGATATTGCTTCTTTCTTGAATTCGAATTGCATCATTCTTGTACTTATAGAGTGAAATAATTGTAGATTCTTGATCCTTAGAACATTTGCAAACTTTCTATAATGTTTAATTGCATTTATATGGACTGTATGAGATTTCACCATTGTTAGGGTTTGGAGCCTCGATTTGGGATTTTTGTTTACATGCAAAATTAGGCCATGAAAGGGCCACCATTATACTCAGAAGGTCCAGACGAATTGATTGGTGGCCCTAGTTTTTATTTATCTTGCTCATGGTTGATTTTAAGAATTTGCAGATTTGTAGTGACGGACAAACGTCCGTAGGTAAAAGTTTGGGACTTTTACCAACGGAGAAGGGAAGGAGACAACGTGCGTGGCAGCCTCCCACTCGTCCATTTGAATTTTCGCGCGAATATTTTATTATTTCGTTTGTTCTTTATATAATAATTATTGTTTATATTATATACAAACAAAATAGCCAGCGCAGATGGTAGTGAAGTGTGTGCAAAATGCTTAAGGACCTGGGTTCAAATCCCAGGTCCCCCCTTTCTTTCATATATTTTGTCTTTTCAGAATCCAACGCGCACCAAAGACCAAGGTCCATCATGGGACCTCATCATTCAGCCTGCCAAGTGGCCAGATGGCCAGATCCAAAGGCCACCAATGGAGGAGCACCATAAGCCACAGTCAACGTGCAACATCAAATCCTGAGGGTCAACGTGGACACCTTTGGTTTTGGGCCAGAAAATTGCTTCTCACCCCCCCCCCCTCACACTACTGATTGCAGGCCCAATAACTCTTTCTCTATTCTTTTTATATTTGTTTTATTTAATTTAATTTATTTATTTTACTAACATAATTATTTATTTCTTTTTATCAAAAAATCACAAAAATAATATTTTTCACCAAATTAGGTTTAGACTTTATTTTTCAATCAAAAATTAAATTAATTTAATTAGATTTTAATTTCAGGTAAACTTTAATTTCTTTTTGCAAATAATTTAAAATCAATTAGAATAATTAGGGTTTTGTTTCTAATTTAATTATATTCTCTTTTCTTAAAAATAACAAAAACACAAAAAATAGGCCATGTAATTATTTTTATTAATTAAATTAATTAGCTAATTAATTGTATATTTAAATTTAAAACCTAATTCTTTTCTTAAAAAAACAACAAAAAACAATTTTTCTTTTAATTAGGTTAGAAGGGTCAAAACCCTAGGTCTCTCCCGATCTAAATTTCTTCGCGCACGCTTTATTTTATTTTTATCCTATTATTGTAACTGCTCACAAGTTGTAATAGTTAATTAGGACTTTTATTTTCATTTACCGCTTTATTTTTTAAGGGTTTGTTTTTGGCTATGTAAATACCCGAAGCCTTGTAATAACTTAGTTTAATTCCCGCACTTTAAATTCCGCAAAATACTAAACTGTTAGATGTATGATATTAGGATGCATGACAAGAATGTATGATAAACTTTAAAACAGTTAGCAAACCCTAAATGTGCAAAGATAAATAATCTGAAATTGAATCACTCGCACATGCGCACTCCTAGGGTACACTCTCACTTGGTTGCCTTCGATAAACGGTCATTGAGTATAGGATACTTTAGTGATCGTCCTTTTGTCCAAAGATCAAAGTTGCCTCAGAAAGGTTGCCCCGGATATCGTTTCCTCGGATAATTGGTCTAAGACATTAGGGTTATTAGTAAGACGTCCTAACATTGCTTTAGTGACCGTACGTCCCTTTTCGAATTGACCCTCAAACTCCAACGACGGTGCTACCTACTCACTAATAGTGGGATATCGCTGTCTAAAGGAAACAAACATAGAAAAATTCTTTTTTCGAGTAGGTAGATTAGTTCTTTAGTACTTGCTCAATCCGAACGAACTATTTCACACTTACACTCCTTTACAAACAAAGTTTTCAAAAACACTTTGTAACACTCTTGAAGACAGAAGCAAGGGTTAAATCGAAGTCAAAACAAAAACTTTTCAAATCACATAAACACAAAGAAACAATTTTGAAGATGATGAGCAAGTACCTAAGAGCCTGTAGAGAACTACGGATAGAAAGGGTGCTAATACCTTCCCTTTCTATAATCTACCCCCCGTACTCAGAAATATCTCGAAAAAGGAATTTTTCTGTGCTTTTTTCCTTTCCTTATTGGATAAAATAAAAGTCGGTGGCGACTCTTGCTTACCGCAACATTTTGCAAACACAAACGCAAAACGTAAACCAGCATTCCTAAAAAACAGTCCCGGTTCTGGCCACCGTATCACAATGTGGAATGATGAGATTTGGAGGGAAATCGTGTGAAGTTGCAAACAAGAAAAGTGTGACTTCTATTTTGATCAAAACTCATCCAAACCTTGTGTTTCAATGTGCTAATCACTTATCGAAGTTAATTAAACATGATTAGAAGCAAAAGCACATAGAAAACTTGTGTTTATAATCCAAATCAAGGATTTCAAATTCTGACTTGAGTTGAAACTCCGGTTTCAAGGTACCACTTTTGAACCAATGGCATTCTCAGCTCAAGGAGTCTTAAGACATGATTCTCGAAGCTTTAGAAAGATGAGACCACAAGCTTCATAATGTGCAAAGAATGGAATCAAATGGATGCCTGAGCTGAAAGTTGCAATGAGTCAAATTTGAGAAAAAGAGGTTAACTTTCTATGCTTAGAAAATTTCTAAGTTTTTCTTCAAAAATGACCTATAATGTCTTGCATCTAAACATGGTCTTCCATTTGAAATTTGCTCTTGACCGAAAAAGATGGCATGAAGCAGATCTATTTAATGGCATTTTGAGACTTGAACCATTCAAAATCTCCAAAAATTGAGAAAGTTATAACTTGTTGAAGTTGGCAAAAATGTATAAGATGACCTATAATCTTTTTCATCCTTAAGGAATCTTCTATCCATTTTCACACTTTGCACTTAAAAGAAGGGATGAAGTTCACATTCTTAAAACCAATGTGGAAAATGAATGGGCTCAAGGAGATAAAAATTGACCAAGTTACGGTCCTTTGAAGTCACATAAGGGAAATTGATGGTTCATCTCGAGACTTGTAATCTCTCTTCATCATCAAGTACCTTTCACACAAAATTTCCTTGAAAATTTTAAAATTATTTGTTGATAACCTTTTCAAGAGAAGCATGTCTTTGGAATTACTCAAAAATAACAAAATATGAGCAAGATATACCCCTTTGAAGTTAAAACCCTAGCTCCTAGAGCAACAAAATGCCTTGAGAACCCTTTTCAATTTTGGCCAACCTTCTTGCACAAATATTTTGGTCATATAAATAGAAGTTATTGAGGATGATAACAAGGAACCCTAGCAACCATAACCACTTCCAAATATTGGGAATTGAGGAAAATATGTACTTGTGATCAAGAAATCAAGAGTTTATCTAACTAGGTCAAACTTCTTCAATCAAACCTTGTATCTTTTGACTATCTTTGACAACTTGAGGCATGATGACTCATAATAGACTTTTTCATGCTATTACTTCAAAACATCTTCAATGATGAGGCTTGAATCTTAATGAATCTTTTGTTGAAGAAGGCATGAAAATACACTCATGAAACCTATAGATCAACTTGATGGAAAGTGTTGTGCTATCACCTATAACATCATCAATTAGGGAAAACATTCATTGTATTTATTAGCTAGAAGTTAATCAAAACCAAACATAGATGATCACAAAAGTACAAGTCAAGGTGCTTGGTGATTTCCCATGAGCAAAGCCAAAGATAAGGAGAGGAACCAAACCCTAGTGTATGATCTTGTTGCATTGTGATGGTATGAAATAATAGAGGAATCTTAGGGGGGAAAATTGAGGTACAACACTTACTTGTGAAAGCTAGGAGGCAGCAGTTGGTGTTGCAGTACCCTCTGCGAGTTGCCCTTCTCGATCTTGTTATGTAACATCGGGGCCAATGTTTAGTTCAATTTGGGGAGGAGGGGGGATTTACTGTTTTGTTTTGCGGTTTATTTGTTTGTTTTATGCTATTTGCTTTGTAAAAACCACATGATAATTTTTTCCAAAATTTTGACCAAATTTTTTTTTTTTACGCAAGAGCTTGGATTTTAAAGAGATCTGGAATAATATATAGAGATAAAGGATGATTGTTTGAGGGTAGGAAGTTCGGAATAATGTGACAATGATATGAGTCTAACATGTAGATTTATACCATAGTACTTGAATCCTGAGAAGTACTCCTTGAGTAGTTTATTTTGACAGTCTGGCATAATCTATATTCATATGCACGTATGTTGGTTGAGAAATAAATAATTTTGGCACCAAATGATGAAAAGGCGGCAATCGGCCCGCTAAGTTGGGTAACTTTCACACGGTTATTCAGCCCAAAGGGGGTTGATCCCTAAACGTCATCCAAATAAGTCAATATATAACTGTAAAGTTTGAAAATTTCATCGGTAATTAAAAGTACCAAATGCTTCTTATTTGGTGCCTAAACAAAAAAAATTGATTAGTATTATGCATGTGATGATCATCATAATTCTTATTGATTTAATTTGATTGTCCGAATGAAAAATGAAGAAAATTGGAAAGAGACTTAAGTACAAAGCATAGTTAGAGAGGTATCTGAAGAGGAAGCTCAAGGCTAAAAGGTTCTTACAAAAACTCTTCGTGTCATGTGAACAACAGACGAACTACCTCTTGAACAATGTGAACAGAAGTCTCACATATGAGTACCAGTATGCTGTGAATTTCATGATCTCTTGTAATTGTCGCTTGAGGTCAAGCGACATTTTAAGTTTGGGGGAGTTTGATCAGTGGTTTTTACATCTTTATTTACCATTGATTTTAGTCAAATTTGAAGAAGTGAAAAACACAATAAGGGGGGGTTGAATTGAAAAACTTGAAATCAAAAGCGCAATGACACAGTATTTTTATCCTGGTTCGTTTGATCTCAAACTACTCCAGTCCACCCGTCAAGGTGATTTCGCCTCTCTCCAACGAGGACTTTACCCACTAATCACAAACAAATTACAATCACTACTTTGACAACTGTCAAAGTCCTCTTGAGTACAACCATAATCCGGTTTATCTCAAGGAAAAATGGTCTTAATCAAAGATACAAGAATTCTGTGTAGTTGTTTTTCGTTACAAAAACAGTTATCACAACTATGATAATTTACACAAGTTTTGAGCGTAGAAAGTAAGTGAGTAAGCTTGCAGCGTTTTTAATTGTATTGCAGTAGCGTTGGCATATCGTAAACGATTTGATCACTTAGCTTGTTTATATAGGCAATGGAATCATGTTGATCATTAAGCGTGATAATTGACATTTAAGCAGTTTCCATATTGAGAAGATCCTGTCTGAATGAAGCCGTTGTAATTGATGTTGTCTTGATTGAATAGTAATGCTTCAGAATCTTACATCCTTTCCTGCTGCTGATGCTTCAGAACATTGATGACTTTGATTATTATCCTTCTATTCAGAATCAGAGTTTACTTCACTTAAGCGCAAGTTCTGATCATCACTCTTCAGCGTAAATTCTGATTACCTCAGCGTGTAGCTTCTATAGCTTAACTTCTGATGCTGCTTTGGTCAGAAGTTTTGCATACACAATAACATAATTTTAGAGTGCATATTTGTTCTTTGTGTTTGTTATCATCAAAACTCTAACTAAGGGTTGTAGAATCAAACTATGTTATAACAATCTCCCCCTTTTTGATGATGACAAAAACTAGAATTTTCAATGAAAAATAGAGAACAAAAGGTTTAAGAGAGACTCCCCCTGAGTTGATTACTTCCCTGAAGTTCCTTCTCATCAGAGCTTTTGCTGCATCTCCTATCAGAATTTATTCCTGTTCAAACTTTTCAAAAAGTAAAGGTTAAATAATTTAGAATGTTTAAGACTTTTGTCCCGGTATACTGTTATTGAAAATATCTTACTTTCTCCCCCTTTTTGTCAGATATCAAAAAGCAATATAATCAGAGCCAAAAAAAGATGAATTATATTTAAAAACAGAATGCAATGACAAGTTTCAGAAACAAGGAGGTAAAGATAAAAATTACAGATAAACAGTTTTAAAAAAATATCTAAGAAGAAGGGGGAAGACGTGTGAACAACGCTTCCAACAATCTCTTGATCTGAGTACTTGAATCTTCTTGCTTGCCCAGAATGTCTTTAATTTCCTTTGTGGTGTCTTCTTGTTTATCCAGAATACCCTTGATCTCTTTGTTTGTATCCTCTTGCTTGTCCAGTCTTGCATGGATTAAAGCATTTTCTTTCTTCAACTCTTCCAGAGTTTGCATAACCAGAGAGGAAGTTGGTGTCTCTTCAGGGGTTGCATGTTGTTCAGAAAATTCTATAGCCTCTTCTGATTGAACCACCACTTCTACTACAATCATGTCTTCTGGAGCATTAGTCAGAGAGAGACTATCTGATTCTGGTTCATCTACTTCTGAAGGATGATTCTCTTTCCAGGGAGAATTATCCAGCGAGAGGATATCTTTCTTGAACCATTGGCTCAAAACTTGATCTTGGAAGGCTTTCAGATGATCACTGAAGTTCTGCTGAGCTCTTTCATAACCCAATTCCTTCAGCTTCTGAGTTTCAGAGTTGAGCCATTTTCTGAATCTTTCCCACAGAGAATCAGAAGCAGCAGGATTAGAAATCTCTTTACTTGCATGCTTCAAAGAATTGATCCATTCCTGCATTTCTGTTTTAAAAATCAACAAACTCGTACCAACATCTGATGTGGTTGTAGTTGGTTTAGGTTTGGGAATGGCAGTTCTGTGTGAGGTGGAAGCTAGTCTGGCAAGCACTTGTGGATCAATGACAAGTATGAAGGTGTCAGCTGGACGGTTGATGGGTGATGGAGTGGGAGAGTTAGAAATAATAATTGGTGTGGTAGGGGTGTTTGGTGGTGTGGATTCAAGGGATAAAGGGATTTCTGGAATATCATGAATAGTGAGAGGCATGCAAACTGCAAGAGGTCCTATTATTCTAGGGATTGGGATTGTGGTATCAGAATCTGAAGGAGAGTCTTCAGATTGGTTTGTGGCAGCATGTTGGGTTTCTGGTTCAGGAATATCAGAAGATGGGTTTTCAGAAGGTGGAGAGAGAGAGAGTATCTATTTTCTGGTTGGGGTTCAGATGTTCTGGTTGAGGAGAGTGTGGTTGTGGATTTTCTGGTTTTGGATTTTCTGGTTGTGGAATTTCTGGTTGTGGATTTTCTGGTTGAGGAGAGTGTGGTTGTGGAATTTCTGGTTGTGGAGAGTGTGGTTGTGGATTTTCTAGTTGTTGTTGGATATTTGGATTATCTGGGAGTGGTGAGGAAAAGTCTTGATCAAACATGTCAATATCAGATAGAACTTTAGCAAGTTCTGGTTGATGATGTTCTGGATTTGGATTTGGATTAGGGGAGTGAGGTTCATTCAAAAAGTTACCTAGAGTTACAGATGGATCAAACTCTATTTCAAAATCTTCAAAGGTTTGGGGTGAAGGGTTTTCTGTAGGTTGAGGGGGAATGGTTTCAGATGTTGTAACAATTATTGATTCTATAACAGAAATAGAAGATGGATTACCTTTCTTTTTCGCAGCTTTAGGTGTCCTCTGAGAGGATCCTTCTCCTGTTGCTTTCCTCTTCTTGGGTTTCTTTAACCCAACCTCTGAAGCAGCCTTGTGCAGATCTTGAATGTTGATTTCTGGAGCAGTCCCATCAGCCTTGCAAGCTTCAAGGTATCTGACTATGATTTCTGGTTTGGAGTCCATCTCAGAAAATAATGGAAAATCCTTCAGAGGGATTCTCCTTGAAGTAATGGTCTCATGAGATGCCACAATTGGTTCCTTCTTGATATTCTCAATGATCTTCATTTTCTTCAGATTCTTGGCGTTCAAAGGCTTCCCAGCAGTTACTTCTAAAGTGCTTATTTCCTGAGCCTCTGTCAGGTGTTCTATCAGTCTGTTTTCTATTAGAATATCTGATATCAGTCTTCCTAGGGGAATCCAATCCCTCTTAGTACTTTTGTCTTCTCTGGTCTCCTTCATACTTGTTCTGAGATGGTTGAAGAGCAAGTGTGGAAGATTTACCTTTGTCTTCTTAGCAATGAAATAAATCAGAAATTGCTGATCAATATTGATGTAATCAGGAGAGATTGTGGGCTTCCTATGATTGATACATCCCAGAATGATTCTGGCCCAGATTCTGTGATGATCCTTCAAATCTCTAATTTTACTGGAGGGCTGTCCAGAAGTGAAAATTTACCTTTCAATTGATCTTAGGTCAGAACATCTCTCAGTCATATCAATGCATCTGACTCCTCCACCATTGTATCCAATGAGATTCCCAATAAGATCTTCTGTTATCACTATTTTCTTTCCCATAACATAAGAAGTAACATGGTGGTTGGATGAGGTAGCATGTATCCAGAATTCTTTGACGAGAATGGGAAACGTTGGACCCAACATACGGTCAAAATACTTGTTCCATCCCAATGCAGTAACGTCTTCATAGAAGTTGAGCCCATTTTCTTCTAGACTCTCAAAATCAATGATCAGTTCAGAGAGAACTTCTAGGTTCTCAACTGGAGTGAGAAGTGTTCTTATGGGTTCTTCATATTGTTCCGATGATGAAGATTCAGGAGCACTAAGATTTTTGAGACTTGATGATGATGCCATTGTTCACATGGGTTCTTTGAAGAAGATATAGAGGTTTTTGAAAACAGAACACTTTGAAACAAGAGAAAATATTGAATATAGTAAAAGTGAATGAATGAAATAGTAATTTTGAGTTTAAATAGGTTTTTGAAAATGTAAACAGTAAGCAAGAAAAAAATTAGTAATGATTATATGCATTAATGAACCTGAAATTAGGGGATTTAGAAAGATATTGAACGGTTACCACTGACAAGTATCTCAATGCATCCAATCAGAGCCTTGAACCCTTCAGAAATTGAACGCGTGTTCAGCCTCAGAAGGTAGCTTGTGAGAGGATGACAAGTGTTTGATGATGTGAACTGCACGCCTCTATCCTTGAAATGAAACGTTCAGATCTTCATGGATACATTCTGAGGCAATCTGTACTTCTAAACTCTAAAGACAGGTTGATCAGATGTTCACAGAAAATAATAAAGTTCTGAAGGTTAAGTTATGTAAATAAAACATTTTATTCTGGGCATTACTTCACGCTGAGATGTTTCAGAATGAAGTTGAATCTATCTTCAGAAATGGGATTTTGAAAATACATCAGCCCATTGATGGTCTGTGTCAATAAATTTTAAGGTAAGAATTCCTTTATGAATATAGTCCCTAATAAAATGATGTTTTATTTCTATATGTTTAGCCCTAGAATGCAAAATAGGATTCTTACTGAGACAAATAGCTGAAGTGTTATCACAGAAGATAGGAATGTTACTCTCAAATATGTTGAAGTCTTCAAGTTGACTTTTCATCCAGAGCATTTGCGTGCTACATCCAGCAGCTGCTATGTATTCAGCTTCTACTGTTGACAGTGCTATTGTGGACTGTCTCTTGC
This sequence comes from Vicia faba, assembly GCA_948472305.1. NCBI lineage: Eukaryota > Viridiplantae > Streptophyta > Magnoliopsida > Fabales > Fabaceae > Vicia > Vicia faba. The sequence continues at coordinate 353,759,145 of OX451735.1, forward strand.
TCGTCCATGAGATCAGATTTTCTTCCAAAAACTGGCAGCTTCCAGAAGTGTTTTTACGTTCTACTCTGTCTCCAGCAAAGTCAGCGTCATAGTATCCTACTAAGTTGTATTCATTGGATTTTCTATAAAACATACCCAGATTAGTAGTACCTTTCAGATACTTGAAAATTCTCTTAACTGTTGTTAAGTGAGATTCTCTAGGATCTGATTGGAATCTAGCACATAAGCAAACACTGAATAAAATATCAGGCCTTGAAGCCGTCGGATAAAGGAGAGAACGAATCATACCTCTGTAGACTTTCTGTTCTACCTTTTTACTTACCTCTTCCTTTTCCAGAATGCACGTGGGGTGCATTGGAGTCTTTGAGGGCTTACATTCTAAGAGATCAAATTTCTTCAGAAGTTCTCTGACATATTTGCTCTGATGAATGTAAGTTCCTTCTGGAGTTTGGTTTATCTGAATGCCCAGAAAGAATTTGAGTTCCCCCATTAAGCTCATCTCAAACTCTGCCTGCATGCACTTAGAAAAATATCTTCCCAGAGAGGGTTTAGTAGATCCAAAGATAATATCATCAACATAAATTTGACACACTAAAATGTCATTCTTAAATGTCTTACAGAACAAGGTTGTGTCCACTTTTCCTCTGGTGAATTCCTTTTCTAACAGGAAGTTACTTAGTCTTTCATACCAAGCTCTAGGAGCTTGTTTCAGACCATAGAGTGACTTCTTTAGCTTGAAAATATATTCTGGGTGTTTGGAATTCTCAAACCCAGAGGTTGGTGCACATATAACTCTTCATCCATATAGCCATTTAGGAATTCACTTTTGACATCCATCTGATACAAAGTGATGCCATTGTGTACAGCAAATGAGATTAAGAGTCTGATAGATTCTAACCTGGCGACTGGAGAAAAGGTTTATGTATAGTTTATCCCCTCTTGCTGACTATAACCTTGTGCCACCAGTCGTGCTTTGTTTCTGATGACTTCTCCTTGCTTGTTCATTTTATTTCTGAACACCAACTTTGTTCCAATGACGTTGAATCCTTTTGGTTTGGGAACCAGATCCCATACGTCATTTCTGGTGAACTGATTTAATTCCTCCTGCATTGCTAGAAGCCAGTCATTACCCAAAAGTGCTTCATCAATTGTTGTTGGTTCAATCAGAGAGACCAGTCCCACGAGGGATTCTTCAGAGTTTCTGAATGTTGATCTTGTTTTGATTGGATCATCTTTCTTTCCCAGGATCTTATCTTCTGGGTGAGCTATGCTACTTCTGGATAGCCTTTTCTGAATTTGATCAACTGAAGGTGATGGATTTCTTGCAATATTTCTTTCTGAGGTTGTGGGAGTGTCTCCGTTGAGAACTTCTGGTGAGTTGTCTTCAGTACCTGTGAATTCAACTTCTATATCTGCAAAGAATTCATTCTACTTTGACTTTTAAGGGTCAAGCTTATCATCAAATCTAACACTGATTGACTCTTCAACAATATGTATTTCTGTATTGTATACTCTGTACCCTCTTGAGCGTTCAGAGTATCCTAACATGATACACTTTTGTGCTTTAGAGTCAAACTTGTTCAAATAATTTTTAGTATTCAGAATAAAACAAGTGCATCCAAAAGGATGGAAATAAGAAATGTTGGCCTTTCTGTTCTTCCACAGTTCATATGGAGTCTTTTCCATAATAGGTCTTATAGAGATTCTATTATGAATGTAACACGTTGTGTTAATTGCCTATGCCTAGAAGATCTTAGCAATGTTAGTCTCATTGATCATGGTTCTGGCCATTTCTTGCAGTGTTCTGTTTTTTCGTTCTACAACTCCATTTTTTGGGAGTTCTAGGACAAGAGAAGTCATGCAAGATGCCTTTTTCATTAAAAAATGATTCAAAATTTTTATTTTCAAATTCCCCACCATGATCACTTCTGACTTTGACAATTCTAAGATCCTTTTCATTCTGAACTTGGTTACAGAAGGCAACGAACACAGAGTGTGACTCGTCCTTGTGTCTTAAGAACTTTACCCATGTCCATCTGCTATAGTCATCTACAATCACTAACCCATACTTCTTTCCACTGACATACGCAGTTTTTACTGGTCCAAATAAGTTTATGTGCAGAAGTTCTAATGGCTTAGAGGTGGAAACAACATTTTTAGATTTAAAAGCAGGTTTTGAAAATTTGCCTTTCTGACATGCTTCACACAGAGCATCTGAGCTGAACTTCAAATTAGGAAGTCCTCTGACCAGATTGAGTTTATTAATCTGAGATATTCTTCTCATACTAACATGCCCCAATCTTCTGTGCCAGACCCATTGCTCGTTGTTAACAGAAAGAAGGCATTTTACATTCTGACTCTTTAGTTTAGAAAGTTTTATCTTATAAATGTTGTTTTTCCTCTTTCCATTAAAAAAGGGTAGTTCCATCTTTCTGACTAACAACTTTGCATGAATTTTGATTAAAGATTATATCATAACCGTTATCACTTAATTGACTTATGGATAACAGGTTATGCATTAATCCATCAACTAACAACACATTATTTATAGAGGGAAGATTTCCATTACCTACTGTTCTAGAGCCAATGATCTTTCCTCTTTGGTTGCCTCCAAAGCCCACGTAGCCTCCAGGTTTAAGTTCCAGGCTTTGGAACATATGCCTTCTTCCCATCACGTGTCGAGAGCAGCCAGAGTCCAGGTACCTTGACTGGTGTTTTAGCCTTGCTGCTAAAGATATCTGCTACATATATAATTTTTTCCTTAGGTACCCATATCTTCTTGGGTCCTGGTTTGTTTGTTTTACCAAAATTCTGATTGAATTTTGGTTTGACAAAGTAATCATTACTGGTGTATTTTAAGTCATGTGTGTGCCCATATATGAAGTGTGATTTAAGTGGTGTGTGTTTTATGACTAAGTCCATGGCCTTTTTAGGTGTAGAAATGACGTATGGGATCTGGTTCCCAAACCAAAAGGATTCAACGTCATTGGAACAAAGTTGGTGTTCAGAAATAAACTGAACAAGCAAGGAGAAGTCATCAGAAACAAAGCACGACTGGTGGCACAAGCTTATAGTCAGCAAGAGGGGATAAACTATACATAAACCTTTTCTCCAGTCGCCAGGTTAGAATCTATCAGACTCTTAATCTCATTTGCTGTACACAATGGCATCACTCTGTATCAGATGGATGTCAAAAGTGCATTCCTAAATGGCTATATAGATGAAGAGGTATATGTGCACCAACCCCCTGGGATTGAGAATTCCAAACACCCAGAATATGTTTTCAAACTAAAGAAGTCACTCTATGGTCTGAAACAAGCTCCCAGAGCTTGGTATTAAAGACTAAGTAACTTCGTGTTAGAAAAGGAATTCACAAGAGGGAAAGTGGACACAACTCTGTTCTGTAAGATATTTAAGAATGACATTTTAGTGTGTCCGATTTATGTTGATGATATCATATTTGGATCTACTAAACCCTCAATGGGAAGAGAGTTTGCTAAATGCATGCAGGTAGAGTTTGAGATGAGCTTAATGGGGGAACTCAACTTCTTTCTGGGCATTCAAATAAACCAAACTCCAGAAGGAACTTACATTCATCAGAGCAAATATGTCAGAGAACTTCTGAAGAAATTTGATCTCTCAGAATGTAAGCCTTCAAAGACTCCAATGCACCCCACATGCATTCTGGAAAAGGAAGAGGTAAGTAAAAAGGTAGAACAGAAAGTCTACAGAGGTATGATTGGTTATCTCCTTTATCTAACGGCTTCAAGGCCTGACATTTTATTCAGTGTTTGCTTATGTGCTAGATTCCAATCAGATCCTAGAGAATCTCACTTAACAGCAGTTAAGCAAATTTTCAAGTATCTGAAAGGTACTACTAATCTGGGTTTGTTTTATAGAAAATCCAATGAAGACAACTTATTAGGATATTATGACCCTGACTTTGCTGGAGATAGAGTAGAACGTAAAAGCACTTCTGGAAGCTGCCAGTTTCTGGGAGACAATCTGATCTCATGGACCAGCAAGAGATAGTCCACAATAGCGCTATCAATAACAAAAGCTGAATACATAGCAGCCGCTGGATGTAGCACGCAAATGCTCTTGATGAAAAGTCAACTTGAAGACTTCAAAATATTTGAGAGGAACATTCCTATCTTCTGTGATAACACTTCAACTATATGTCTCAGTAAGAATCCTATTTTTCATTCTAGGGCTAAGCATATAGATATGAAACATCATTTTATTAGGGACTATATTCAGAAAGGAATTCTTACCTTAAAATTTATTGACACAGACCATCAATGGGCTGATGTATTTACAAAACCCCTTTCTGAAGATAGATTCAACTTCATTCTGAAACATCTCAGCATGATGTTATGCCCAGAATAAAAAGTTTTATTTACATATCTTAACCTTCAGAACTTTATTATTTTCTGTGAACATCTAATCAACCTGTCTTCAGAGTTTAGAAGTACAGATTGCCTCAGAATCTATCCATGAAGATTTGAATGTTTCATTTCAAGGATAGAGGCGTGCAATTCACATCATCAAACACTTGCCATCCTCTCACCAGCTACCTTCTGAGGCTGAACACACATTCAATTTCTGAAGGGTTCAAGGCTCTGATTGGATGCATTGAGACACTTGTTAGTGGTAACCGTTCAATATATTTCTAAATCCCCTAATTTCAGGTTCATTAATGCATATAATCATTACTAATTTTTTTCTTGCTTACTGTTTACGATTTCAAAAACCTATTTAAACTCAAAATTTCTATTTCATTCATTCACTTTTACTCTCTTCATTATTTTCTCTTATTTCAAGTTCTTGCTTTCAAAAATCCTTTTCATCTTCCTCAAAAACCTGTTTGAACAATGGAATCAAGTCTCAAAAATCTCAGTGCTCCTGAATCTTCATCAACTGAACAATATGAAGAACCCGTAAGAACGCTTCTTACTCCTGTTGACATCCTGGAAGTTCTCTCCGAACTGATCATTGATTTTGAGAGTCTACAAGAAAATGGGTTCAACCTCTATGAAGACGTTACTGCACAGGGATGGAACGGGTATTTTGACCGTCTGTTGGGTTCAACATTTCCCATTCTCGTCAAAGAATTATGGATACATGCTTCCTCATCCAACAACCAGGTTACTTCTTATGTTATGGGGAAGAAAATAGTGATAACAGAAGATCTTATTGGGAAGCTCATTGGATACAATGGTGGTGGAGTCAGATGCATTGATATGGCAGACAGGTGTTCTGACCTAAAATCAATTGCCAGGGAAATCTTTACTTCTGGACAACCATCAAGCAAAATCAAACATTTGAAGGATCATCACAGAAGCTGGGCCAGAATCATTCTGGGATGCATCAATCACAGGAAGCCTACAAGCTCTCCTGAATACATCAATATTGATCAGCAATTTCTGCTGTATTTCATTTCAAAGAAGACCAAGATTAATCTTCCACACATGCTCTTTAACCATCTCAGAACAAGTGTGAAAGAGAGCAGAGAAGACGAAAGGACTAAGAGGGATTGGATTCCCTTAGGAAGGCTAATATCAGATATTCTAACAGAAAAAAGCTGATAGAACATCTGACAGAGGCTCAAGAAATAAGCGCTTTAGAAGCAACTGCTGGGAAGCCTTTGAACGCTAAGAATCTGAAGAAAATGAAGATCATTGAGAATATTAAGAAGGAACCAACTGTTGCTTCTCATGAGACCATTACTTAAAGGAGGATACCTCTGAAGGATTTTCCATGATTTTCTAAGATAGACTCCAAACCATAAATCAACATTCAAGATCTACACAAGGCTGCTCCAGAGGTTGCGTTAAAGAAATCCAAGAAGAGGAAAGCAACAGGAGAAAGACCCTCTCAGAGGACACCTAAAGCTGCGAAAAAGAAAGGTAATCCATCTTCTGTTTCTGTTATAGAATTAATAATTTTTTCAACATCTGAAGCCATGCCTCCCCAACCAACAGAAAATCCTTCACCCCAAACCTTTGAAGACTTTGACATAGAGTTTGATCCATCTGTAAATCTAGGTAACTTTTTTAATGAACCTCACTCCCCTAATCCAAATCCAAATCCAGAACATCATCAACCAGAACTTGCTAAAGTTCTATCTGATATTGATATGTTTGATCAAGAATTTTCTTCACCACTCCCAGATAATCCAAACATCCAACAACAACCAGAAATTCCACAACCACACTCTCCTCAACCAGAAAACCCTTAACCAGAAAATCCACAACCACAATCTCCTCAACCAGAACATCTGTACCCCAACTCACCACAACCAGAAACTCCACCTTCTGAAAACCCATCTTCTGATATTCCTGAACCAGAAACACAACACGCTTCCACAAACCAATATGAAAACTCTCCTTCAAATTCTGATACCATAATCCCATTCCCTGGAATAATAGGACCTCTTGCGGTTCGCATGCCTCTCACTATTCATGATATTCCAGAAATCCCTTCATCCCTTGACTCCACACCACCAACCACCCCTACCACACCAATTATTATTTCTGAATCTCCCACTCCATCACCCATCAACCGTCCAACTGACTACCTCAGACTTGTCATTGATCCACAAGTGCTGGACAAACTAGCTTCCACTTCACACAAAACTGCCATTCCCAAACTTAAACCAACTGCAACCACATCAAAAGTTGGTACAAGTTTGTTTATTTTTGAAACAGAAATGTAGGAATGGATCAATTCTTTGAAGCATGCAAGTCAAAAGATTTTAATCCTGCTGCTTCTGATTCTCTGTGGGAAAGATTCAGAAAATGGCTCAACTCTGAAACTCTGAAGCTGAAGGAATTGTGTTATGAAAAGGCTCAGTAGAACTTCAGTGATCAGCTGAAAGCCTTCCAAGATCAAGTTCTGAGCCAATGGTTCAAGAAAGATACCCTCTCGCTGGAAAATGCTCCCTGGGAAGAGCATCATCCTTCAGAAGTAGCTGAACCAGAATCAGATAGTCTCTCTTTGACTACTGCTCCAGAAAACATGATTGTAGAAGAAGAAGTGGTCCAATCAGAAGAGGCTATAGAATGTTCTGAACAACATGAAACCACTGAAGAGACACCACTTTCCTCTCTGGTTATGCAAACTCTGGAAGAGTTGAAGAAAGAGAATGCTTTAATCCATGCAAGACTGGACAAGCAAGAGGATACAAACAAAGAGATCAAGGGTATTCTGGATAAACAAGAAGACACTACAAAAGAAAATAAAGATATTTTGGGCAAGCATGAAGGGTCAAACACTCAGATCAAGAGCTTGTTGGAAGCGTTGCTCACACGTCTTCCCCTCCTTCTTAGATTTTCTTTTAAAACTGTTTATCTGTAATTTTTATCTTTACCTCCTTGTTTCTGAAACTTGTCATTGCATTCTGTTTTTAAATATAATTCATATTTTTTGGATCTTATTATATTTCCTTTTTGATACCTGACAAAATGGGGGAGAAAGTAAGATATTTTTAATAATGGTATACCGAGACAAAAGTCTCAAACATTCTGAATTGTTTAACCTCTACTTTCTGAAAAGTTTGAACAGGAAAAAAATTTAATAGGAGATGCAGCAAAAGCTCTGATGAGAAGGACCTTCAGGGAAGTAATCAACTCAGGGGGAGTCTCTCTTAAACTTTTTGTTCTCTATTTTTCATTGAAAATTCTAGTTTTTGTCATCATCAAAAAGGGGGAGATTGTTAGAACATAGTTTGATTCTACAACCCTTAGTTAGAGTTTTGATGATAATAAATACAAAGAACAAATATGAACTATAAAATTATGTTAGTTTGTATGCAGAATTTCTGACCAAAGCAGCATCAGAAGTTAAGCTGTATAAGCTATACGCTGAAGTAATCAGAATTTGCACTGAAGAATGATGACCAGAACCTGCGCTTAAGTGAAGTAAACTCTGATTCTGAATAGAAAGGATTATAATCTAAGTCATCAATGTTCTGAAGCATCAGCAACAAGCAAGGATGTAAGATTCTGAAGCGTTAATATTCAATCAAGACATCATCAATTACAATAGCTTCATTCAGACAGGATCTTCTCGAAATGGAAACTGCGTTAAATGACAATTATCACGCTTAATGATCAACATGATTCCATTACCTATATAAACAAGATAAGAGATCAAATCGTTCACGATTTACCAAAGCTACTACAATACAATTAAAAATGCTGTAAGCTTTCTCTAGTATTGTCCACACTCTAAATTTGTGTAAAATATCACTGTTGTGATAACTGTTTTTGTAACGAAAAACAATTATACACAGTACACTTGTATCTTTGATTAAGATAGTTTTCCTTGAGACTAACCGGATTGTGGTTGTACTCAAGAGGATTTTGACAGTTGTCAAAGTAGTGATTGTAATCTATTTGTGATTAGTGGATTAAGTCCTCGTTTGAGAGAGGAGAAATCACCTTGACGGGTGGACTGGAGTAATTTGAGATCAAACGAACAAGGATAAAAATACCGTGTCATTGCGCATTTGATTTCAAGTTTTCAATTCAACCCCCCTTATTGTGTTTTTCACTTCTTCAAATACCACAATAAAACCCAATTCTAACCCCCCCTTTTCTTGTGTTTGTTTGCACCTATAAGATTGAGCAAAGCATTGCTCATCAGCGATTCGACACTCATGCAAAATTGTTGCAACCATGCTACTTCACTCAAAATAGTTTGAAGAAGATTCAGGATGAGAAAAATCAAACAAGTTAGCTTTATAAGAATTCTGGTAGAATCAATAAACAATTAAATCCAAAAGGATCTTTGTCTAAAGGAAAACAGGTTCAGAGTGCAGGACTTGTGCAACCCCGCAATGCAACAACTATAATAAGATTCACTTTGGAGAATGTAAAGATTGGATCGTGGAGATGTTATCATTGTTAGGAGATAGGTCACATAGAAAAGGATTTTCCTAACTAGATGGCTCATAGAGTACCAGGTGGTACATGCTATATGCAAGGTTAACCTCTCTTTATTATTTTGAATACGGAGCGTCACACTCATTTATTTCAATAAATGATTGCAATTGGGTAGAATCAAGTAAGGATTTCTAGGATTTAGGGGAGCATTATATTATTAGGAATTCAAATAAGTGGCAAGTAATAAAGTTCGATCCAATCTTAGGTGCGAGATTGAGGGTTGGTTTCTAAAGGGAATATATCATGTATTTCACAAAAGGGAGCCTAGAGTGATCTTACAGCCAAGCACCAGGCATGGTCACTGACCTATCATTTTGGTAAGTTTGTATAGTTATGATACGAATATGTTTATCATATAGAAATGAGGTTGTCACATTATCTAAATAGTGTTAGAGAAGATGGACGCGTCTAAATTCTTATAACAAAACTATTTTACACTATAAGCAATACTAGTACCTTAAGTTTGAGTCATAGTAGGCTTGAGTTAATACAATTGAGACTAGCCTTATGAGTGGGATAGAGTCCCATAGAGGAATTGTGATAGGAATTAGATGACTTGATCGAGGCTAAAATCTTATGTGAGGGACCAGCATTATCAAGCCTGTGAGTTCATGTTGTGTATCGCCCGAGATCAAGCGTGGTCTTACCTTGTTCTAGTAGGATCAAACATCTCATGATACTAAACTCTATATGTTGGGTATTAGTAGGAAGCTATCAAGATATAATATTATTTGCAAGTTAAAGCATACATCAGTATGAGAGGTAATTTTTAGAATCTCTTATGTTAGGCCAACCAGGATTAATTATATCCAGTAGAGGTGATTCTTGGGCAAGTTGTATTCTTGGGTTTTTAGTATATTCCTAAGGGGCGGGACTAGAAGTACTCAAGTGGTGATGACTTCTAGGAGACCTATCTAGTTATTTGGTTTCTTCATATGATGTTAATTAGTTCGCTCTGTACTTTACATCAAAGTCTGACCCCCCATGTGAGTGTTACCATGCGTATATAGTGGTGTAGTGTCCTTAATGGGGAGGATATATGAGAGGTTGCAGTAGGATGGACCAAATCCTAATTTTATACTATGAGAAGAGCTTGAGTGGTCGTAACCAAGGGAGTATTATAGGATTTATACATTTTGGAACTTTTCAATATTTCAATAGAGCCCCAGTGAATATTAATACGTAAACACCCGAGTTAGGGTTTACATATGGTCACTACATCTCTATCAAGTCAATGTGTGTTCACCCTATTCTTGTTCATACCGCAATGAAATATGTATATTAATTATGGTGTAAATCAACATGGGAGACTGAGTAAATGGTTTTAGTGAAGTGATCATGAAGAATTCAAGTGGTACTCATTCATGTGGGATGGGCGTGGATTACTCTAATAAGGCCCTACAAGAAGACAAAGAATGCTTGTAGACCTTCGAGAATTCTACAACCAATTGAATTAAAGTAGTTTAGTGAAAAAGATATAAATTTTAAGAAATTGAGATTGATAAATTTACTAGTCCAAGATGTAAATGTTATCATTCGAGTATTAGACTGGACCTATTTGAAGCATTGTATAGAAGGAACTGCATAACACCTTGTGTTTAGTAGTAGTCTGAGATAAAAGAATACCAAGACCAGAGATAATCCAAGAAACCATCAGAGGGATGGGGACAATTCAGGAAAAGATGAAAATGGCTTTAGACCGTCATAAAAGTGATGTGGATCTGAGTAGAAGGCCTTTAGAGTTTAAAGGGGGAGACCACATGTCCTTGAAGGTTACCCCGAATCTAGGGCTCAAGGGACCTTTCAAGGTAAAAATTTGAGTCTGAGGTACATTAGTATGTATCATATCATAAGTCAGGTAGCTGAAGTAGCCTATCATTAGGCATTTCCACCTTCCCTATTTGGGCTTCATGACATGTTCCACATATCTAAACTCAAGTAGTATGTATCCGATTCTTTTAAACTTATCCTCGCATATATGGATGAAGTTACATAATGTCTTTCCTTTCAACCACAACCTAGCCGCATTGTGAACTACGCCATCAAATTGCTAAGGACTATGGAAAATTTAATTAGTGAATGAGTTGTGGGAAGATTGACATCTCATAAAGGCTACGTGGAAGTTAGAATCCGAGATGGTAGAAAATTATCCTCATCTATTCAAGTAGTCTTTAAATTTGAAGACAACTTTTAATTTAAGGGGGGAGGATGTAATACCTCATTCATATGTTTAGTGCCCACTAATTTGGTGAGATAGGTATCCAAATAAGTGAGATTAAGATATTAATCTCACGAGTGGGAATAGTTAGTGTTCTATTGAGGAACCAAAAATGGTGATTGTGATATGGTGGCAGAACCGACTGTTAATACTAGTTTGCGTTTTTTGTTTGCAAAATATCGCGGTAAGCAAGAGTCGCCATCGACTTTTATTTTATCCAATCAGGAAAAGGAAAAAGAACATAAAAAACCTTTTTCGAGATGTTTCTGAGTACGGGGTAGATTATAGAAAGGGAAGGTGTTAGCACCCTTTCTATCCATGGTTTTCCATGGGCTCTTAGGTACTTGCTCATTTTGAAATTGCTTGTGTGTGATTTGCTTTGAAAAGTTTTGTTTTACTTCGTTTTAACCCTTGTTTCTATCCTCAAGAGTGTTACGAAGTGTTTTGAAAACTTTAGTTTGAAAAGTTTGTTTGAAAGTGTATGGTGTAAAAGATTTGTTGTTTTGAGCAAGTACCTAACAGTTATCTACCTACTCGAAAAAAGGCATTATTTTCCTCCTATCCTTTAGACCGTGTTATCCTAATATTAGTGAGTAGGTAACCCTAGTCGTTGGATGTTTGAGGGACTATAGAAAGCGACGTAATGGTCATTGAAGGAAACATGTAAGAATACCTTAGAATTTCGAAGGGATTGTCATTATATATTCGTAGGCAACATCGAGGGACAAGATCATTTCTCGTAGGCAACTCGAGGGACGTTAAGGGACTATGATATTTCCGAGGCAACCAAGTAAGGCAAACCCTAGGAGTGAGCATGTGCGAGTGTAATTTTCAGTTAATTTATCTTTGCACATTTAGGGTTTTCTATCGTATTGATTTTTAGTTTGTCTTTCCATACAATCCTATTAACATACACCTAAGCAGTTTACAGTTTGCGGAATTAAAAGCAAGAAAGTTTAAAGTCCTAGCTATTACAAGGCTTTTGCAGATACATAATTATTTTGGACTGAAAATAAAAATGCAGAATTTAAACCCTAATTACTATTACAACCTCGAAACAGTTACAATAATAATAAAAGGAAATTAAAAAATGCGCGCGGCGAATTAAAAGCGAGAATAATTTAGGAAACCTAAAAAATCTAATTGAAAAAAGATTTAGGTTAGTTTTTTTTTGAGAAAAAATAAGTAGGTTATGTACAAATTAAAACCCTAATTTCTAATTAATTTAAATTATAAAAAAGGAATTAAATTTACCCTAAATTAAATTAAACTAATTAATTAAGGAAATAAAATATTTGATCAAAACATATTTATGATGGACAAATCATTGAAAACGAATCTTGAAAAAAGATGCAAACCGTGGCACTGTGAGACGTGATTTCAGAAGGTTTTAAGGCTTGAGGATGATTGGAATGGCTTCAGACCACGTCCAGGAACAGATTGTTGGCTTTGGAATTACTTGAAATGGCCTATGAAAAAGAATACGGTATGCACATTTTCTTCCAAAATTTGCAATTTCTTCCCCTTGCTTTCACGACCCCAAACCCTTTTTTATGCTTTGGAAATGTTTTGTATATATCATAGAATGATTTAGGTCAACAAAACCTGATCATATCTTTGCAAATTATGGAGATTTGATTTCATTCTTTGCCTTGTATGATTTGTTTCCAAAATAGACCAAATTAAGATCTTTTCCAATCAATTAGATCTTGCATGAATTTTTTGATTTGCTAGCTGTTCATGGACTCATAATATGCTCATAAAATCAAATCTTTGATTATTCTACTATTTAAATTGATTTATTTTGATTTAAATGGATAAAAAATCAAAATAAATAATAAAATAATAAAATAATAGGTGGATAAGCTCAGGGGTCGTGGGGCATCTTAGGAACAAGTTTCAAACAAGAAATCATGGGCCCATTTGGAAAAAAAGTCATTTTGATCAATATTGACTTCATGCACATTTCCAAAAATTGGTCAATTTTGACAATACATATCTACCTCAATTTTAACCCTAAGAGGGTGTTCTTGGACTTTTTAAAAGGCTTAGGATGTCCCATAAACAACCCTTTTGGTTTCATCTCAATTGGGTCTTCCATGTTCATGTAAGAAGCTTTGACCCAAAAGGTGTTTTTGTTGACTTTTCAAAAGGACCTATAATGTAGAAATTCATATCTTTTTATGAGTGCATATTTTGAACTTGTGGGTTGAAGATGAGTTGTAGGGAATTGCAGCCTCTTCAAAATTAGACTTGGATGGAAAATTTCTGATAAAGTATGAGGAAGTTATGCTTGGTCAAAGTTTGGTTGACTTTTTCTAAGAAACCCTAATTTAGCAACTTTTGGGTTTTGATGAATTTGGGGCATCCCTTGAGGAATCATGGTCCACCCTTGATCAAATGATGGATATCACTTCAAAATGTTGATGTTGACCAAAAATCTTGAATTTTGACTATATGTGGGCCACAATTGACTTTTGACCTAATACAGTCGATTCTCAAGCATCTGAGCAGTTGACTGAGCAAACTTCTTGTGCAGTGCTTGAAATTTGACATGGAGGGTCTTGAGAACATATTAGGACCATGGAGAGCATATGATGTCTTTGGAGTCCACCTATCTTGATGAAAATGGAAACCCTAATTTGAGACACACTGCCTTACGAGAGAGTTTGTCTGGTCAACTCTTGGGCAAACTTGAGCAAATTAAGGACCTCTAGGAGTATGTATTGAGTAAGAGGAGAGGGAAACTTTTAGGGTACAACAGCTGCCCCTATTCAATCTTCTTAAACCTGAGGATGTAGAATGGCTCGTTTGCCTTTCGTGATCTGAAGGTGGAAGATGATTGAACACTAGAGTGCCCAGAAATTTACACTCGCATGAAGTGATACTTGATTTGTGATATTGGGAATGGGCTTATAGATGCCATTTGGAAGTTTCTAGAGAATTGTCGGAGATGGGCTTAAAGATGTCATCCAAGATGTGACGGAGTACCGTTGGAGATGGGCTTAAAGATGCCATCTAGAGGATGTTGGTTTCCTGAGACATTCCTTCGATGAGAGTCCCTGCTCCTGTCGTTAAGGAGGACTCTGCTGAGGAATGTTGGTATCTGTATTGGGAGAAATAGAATTTTAGGAGCTTCAGTTGTCTGTTACTCTACTAGGGAATTAACTCCGGAGGTGAACTGCATATCTGGTCAGTGTACAGGCTGCACCATGACTTACTGGGGAAATGCGAAACCAATCGGGTTTGATCAAGTCCAGGTCTTACAGTGTTGTGGTATGCTGTCTGGAGATAAGAGAAAAGAAACTTGGATGGTAAGGTTATGAGAAGGAACCTGGATAGTAGGGCTTATGGGAAGGAACCTGGGTAAGGTTGTTTTGTGAGGAGTTTGGGTAAAACTGCATCTGAACCGAGAAGGAACCTGGGTAAGGTTGCTTTGTGAGGAGTTTGGGTAAAACTGCATCTGAACTGAGAAGGAACCTGGGTAAGGTTGCTTTGTGAGGAGTTTGGGTAAAAATGCATCTGAAGGAACCTGGGTAAGGTTGCTTTGTGAGGAGTTTGGGTAAAACTGCATCTGAATTGAGAAGGAACCTGGGTAAGGTTGCTCGTGATGAGTCTGTGTAGGTCTTTAGGAGGAACCTGGGTAGGGTTACTTCGGGATAAGTCCGTGTAAAACTTCGGAAGGAACCTAGGTAAGGTTACTTTGCGCTAAGTCTATGTAAAACTTCAAGAGGAACCTGGGTAAGGTTACTTTGATAAGTTCGTGTAAAACTTCAGAATGAACCGGGGTAAGGTTACTTTGAGATAAGTTTGTGTAAAACTTCAGGAGGAACCTGGGTAAGGTTACTTTGTGATAAGTTCGTGTAAAACTTCAGAAGGAACCTGGGTAAGGTTACTTTGGGATGAGTTTGTGTAAAACTTCAGGAGGAACCTGGGTAAGGTTACTTTGTGATAAGTTCATGTAAAACATCAGAAGGAACCTGGGTAACGTTACTTTGTGATAAGTTCGTGTGAAACTTCAGAAGGAAATGTATGAGAAAGGACCCGTGTAAGATTTTTCAGGATAAGCCCATGTGAAGCTGCATTTAGGAGAAACCCGTGTAAGATTGCTTCATGACAAACCCGCGTAAAGCTGCATTTGATTGCACAGATAATTACTCTGTCTAGTTTTAGGAGCTAATCTTGAACTTGCTGGAAGTTGTGGGTGATAACCATCTTTCTTGAAAAGGTACATGATTAATCGTATATGATGCATGAAATGCATTGTATGATGACGTTCTCAAAATAAATGAGATTATGCTTTATGCAATATGTATGCGCACGTCATGATATATGAACATGAAATGCTATTGTGGCATGTCCGAGTTTGGGAAAATAAATCCTTGACCGCTGCTGGAGAGTAACGGAAATTGAGTTCCTGACCGTCATAGAAAAAGTGGTTCTTCTACTTCCGTTGGGGATGGTCAAACAGAGATGACTATGTTGGGGATTTTCCCCTTGTTTATGGATATTCTGTCGAGGAGAGACTCTGCTTGAGAACAAATCTGCGGGGGAATAACTCTGTTTGAGAGAGGAGATGCTTTGCTGGAAGATCTCGCCGATTCAGAGAGATAAACTCCGCTGGGGGATGAACTTTCGTAGCCGGAGGAATAAACTCTATTAGGGATTGAGCTTCTGTATTTAGAGAAATAAACTTTGCTTGGGAGAAAACTTTATGACCCGCCTGTGATTATGAAATTCGGCCGGGGAATATAGATGTCGATTCTCTGAAGGAACTTTGCTGGGGAACGTAGCTCCTGTTTGGGGAAGTCGATGTCAAAGCTTTATTTGCCTCTACTCTGTGGGGAGTGTAGATGTCACAGGGTCGTATGTTGAGGATACGACAATGACTTTGCATCAGGACTTTTCTGCCCCTGTAACTGCTGGAGAAAGTACCCACGAAGGATTTATGGATGCTGATCAGGATGATAAGTCTTCTATTGATAAACAAATGATAAGATGACAGGACATAGTCGTACGCTTCAAATCCCTAACTTTTGCCTGGACCGCTGTTGTACCCCAAAATTTGCCCTCCCATTTTCTTCAAGATTTGCTAAGAGCATGCTTCAAAATCTCCCAAAGGTTGCACAGTCCAATGGCCTCCTAACAGTCAAAAATTAGGGTTTTGGTTATGGCAAAGAAATTGAAGTTTCCAAAGGTCCAATCAAGTCCCACATGCCTATAAACATTGTCAAGCATCCTCATGCTAAGTTTCAAGACTCACAACACAAAACTGCACAGTCAAAAACCCTAATTGCTTCACAGTCAACTGCAGGGGCAAAATGGTCATTTGACAGTCAAAAGTCAAAATTTTTGGTCAACATCTTATTTTGAAGCCACAAACATCATTTGATCAATTCTTGATCATGATTCTCAAAGCATGGCTCAAAAAGTCTCAAGATGCAAAAGTTTCTATTTTTGGACAGTTGAAAAAGTCAACTGCAAATTGACCAAGGCATAACATCCACATGGTTTATTAGAAAAATTCCATCCAAAGCTCATTTTTGACGAGAATGAAATTTCCTACAACTCATCTTCACACCTCAAGTCCAAGAAATGCTCTCACAAAAAGTTATCAATCTCAACATTATAGGTCATTTTCAAAAGTCAACAAAAAGGCACTTTAAGTCAAAGACCATAACTTGCGATTAGTAAATCAAAATGACATGGGACCAAAGGAATTGGTTAGAGGACTTCAAGACCTTTCCAAAATGTCCAAGAACATGATCAAAGCTTAAATATTCAGCAAGATATGCCTTGTGGAAATTGGGAAATTTTTGGGAATTTTGAAAAGTCAACTTTGCTTCAAATGCCTCAAAATTGCTAATGGGCCTCAATTTCTTCCAAGAATCATCACCCAAAGGCTATGCACGACCCATTGACATCCAAGGGAGTTATTTTATCATTTTTGATTAATTATTTGAATTATTATTATTATTAATTCACTTAATTAAAATTAAATATGACAAAAATAGCAAATCATGTTTTCCAAATATTTTGGTGCAGCATATTCACTCATCATGACCTAGATATTTCGTGTACCACATCAAGGGGCAAGATCTTCCAAAATAGGCAAGTTCCATGGCAAGAAAAGATTGAAAAAGATCATGAAAATCAAATATTGAAAATCATTGAATACAAGGCTTTGGGCTTGATTTTTCTGACCTAATCCATTCACATACATAAGCAAAACATAACCCTAATGCAAAGGACACAGAAGCTGCGCCTCAAGCACAAGAACAACTTTGCATTTTTTTCAAAAAAACCTTGAAACTGTTTTGATAGCTAGAGCATAATTCAAGGCCTCAAAACTATTCCACAAGCTTGCCAAGACTACCAGGAATCTTTTCCAATAAAAGCCAAGTCTCCATACTCGAAGAAGTGGTAGAACGCAATCGCCCTGTTCGTGAAAATTTTCTTAATCGTATTTGAATTTACATGCATTTTCCATACGTTCTAATGTTTGATTTACACTAATACGAACTCTCTGAAGCTATTGGTGTCCTTTAATTGCATTGATATTTCCTGTATGAGAAGTTGCCATGGACGCAGGTTAGGGTTTCAGAAGCTTCCATTTGGGGCTTTGCATATATGGAAAAATTAGGCCATGAAACCCACACCATTGAAACTAGGATGCCCAGACGAATAGAAACCGACCATCGCGCCCTTTTTCTTTTTCACTATATGCTAATCGCTATTTTTCAGGTTTAGGGTTAGTGGGGGTTTAAAACCCCCGCTATCTATTTGATATTTTCAGGCAAAACGAAGGACCAAGGAAGGAGATGCTGAGCTGTTGAACTATGGTTGGTTGGTTTGAATAACTGGCGCCCTTTTTTTATTGTCCAGCATAATCTTGCTTTTTCACATATAATGATTATTGTCCACTAAACATACAACTAAACGCGTTGGTTCAATTGGCAAATGAAGTGTCACGCAGGTATTGGGACCTGGGTTCGATTCCCAGGTCCCCCATATTTCCCTATATTTTTTCTTGTAACGTGTTCAGGTACCCTTTCCCACCAGTGGTCCACCATGTACGTTCATACTTAAGCTTGCCACATGTCCAGCAACCTCAATCTGATGGCCAGCACAGGAACTCCATCATGCACCTTAGTCAATGGATCTGCACGTGATCACTAGAAAGTCAAAAAGGCCCCATTCCGATGGGCCAAAATTCCTCAAATCACACCTCCAAAAGGGCCTGATACCCCTCCTATGGTTTGCATTATTTTGATTTTTTTCTATTTGATTTCTTTTAATTCTTTTTAAATGCTTTTAGTTTAATTCCATAAAATTAATTTTCATAATACAAAAATACAAAAAAAAAAATCATAAATCATAAAAATAAAAATATGTTTATTTAATTTTTAATTCATTAATAGTTTTCTTTTGTAAATAAATTCCAATAATCAATTTAGTTTAATTTTAGGTTTAACTTTAATTTTTTTCTTAAATAACTAAAATACATAAAAATTAGGGTTTTTAGCATTTTACTTTTTTTTTCTCAATAATTAAATTTTTCTTCTTATTATTATTAACCATTAATTAATTTTGTAAATAAATATGACATTTAATTAATTAGGGTAAATTAGGTTAAAACTTAAACATTTTTTTCTTTAATAATTAAAAACAATTTAGAACTAGGGTTTTATTTAATTTCAAATTCCAATTAATTTTCTTTATTTCCATTAAATACAAAAACATAAAAAAAAAAACAAGTTCTTTTCTTTATTTAATCGTTAATTAATTTAAATTCCAATCTAATCTTTAAAGGGTCCAACGCCCTCACACTTTCGATTCCAATTTCCTTTCGCGCGTTTGTCTTTATTTTTCATTTTTAATATTATGTAATTGCCCCAAAGCTTTGTAATAACAATTAGGACATTTACTTTCCGCATTTTTATTCAAAATCGGGTCTTTGTTAATTTGGCGATGTATAGACCCGCGCCTTGTAATAGCGTAGGACCTTTATTTTCCGCATTTTAGTTTCCGCACCTTTAAACTGTTAATCACATGAAAGAATGTATGCCCAAATAAAATCAAAGCGTAGCTCACCCAATGCATGACAAGACAAAATATAATTGAAAATGACACACAATTCACACACCACTCTTAGGGTACGCCTCACTGTTGCCTTGCCCCTCGAAACGTGGTCGTCGAGTATAGGACGTTTTAGTAAGTCCTTATGTCCATGAACATGGCATAAGGGTAGCTTCTAAGGTGTCCTACTATTGCTCTGGTGACCACACTGTCCCTAACAAACGAATTGACCCGAACACCTCCAACGGTGGTGCTACCTACCTCTCAATGGTGGGATGGCACTACCTTAAGGACATTTACACAACCTAATTCCTTAGGGTAGGTAGATGACTCATAGATACTTGCTCTATTCAAAACAAACAAAACTCTTTTCACACCGACACTTTTCAAAAAGCTTTCAAAACAATTTTTCAAACACTCTTGAGGACTGATACAAGAGTCGATCTGAAACTTTCAAAGAAACTTTTTCAAACTCACTCACACATGAAAAGCAAACAAACATTTTGAAAACACAAATGAGCAAGTATCTAAGAGTCCATGGATAACCATGGATAGAAAGGGTGCTAACACCTTCCCTTTCTATAAATCTACCTCCCGAATCGAGAAACAATCTCATAAGGAATTTTTCTGTGCTTTTGTCCTTTCCATGTTGGAGAAAATAAAAGACGGTGGCGACTCTTGCTTCCGCGATATTTCGCGAACCAGTGTTAAACAGTCAGTTCCAGATCCACCGATCACAGAACTGGCGACTCTGCTGGGGACTTAATTATAAAAGTGAGGTGTACCTTAGGACTAAGATCACTTGTGTTTTCAATTGTTGTGCTGGTTTGCTTTATCATTGTGGGACTGTCTCGGGAGTTCTATAGATCCTAACCCGGATCTGGGGATACCTTCTTAGAAAGTAGCAACAAGGCTGTGAGGGAACTGTGCGGGGTATACCGACATGGTTGAAACAGTCTGCTACGTTGATGTGGCACTTTGGTGTGTACCAGTAACCCTTGAGTTCAGTCAAGGAGAGTACGGGGCCTCCGCGTGGTGTCGTGAAGCATCAACTGACCTTAGGAACCTTAATTGAACTATCTTGGCCTCTTTAGGGTGGTGAGATAACTGACTTTGGTGCAGTCCGAGGTTGGTTGATACTCGATACTACACTCAATTGAGGGTTGCTTTCCTAGAATATTTCGGTCGCCAGTTCAGTGGCTAAATCGAAACGATGAACAATGAAAGCAATCCAATGATATTGGGACCCTTAGAACCCGGTTACTTCTGATAGGACAGGTTTGAGCCCACTAACTTCAAGAGGGTAATACCTAGACCCCATGCTGGCATAAACTCTAAGGGCCCTTTGTGTGACTTGTGTGCCTTCAAACTTGACTATTTGCATGCTTGTTATCTGACACTTGAGTTTCTTGCAGGTTTTGTTTACAGTCCCTAAAGGGGACTCGTAACCGGGTTTACCTACATTACTCCATGCATAGCATAACATCATACCATTGCATACATCCTACATAAGGACTAATCCATTTCAAGGATCCCAAGGGTCTATGATGCAGGTCATGATGAACCAACTGTCCAGCAAGGGGCATAGAGGATTTATTTTCCTCTAGCCAAGGTTGTCAGGGGCTATGACCCACTTGATATGGTGAGCCTTGACCCTTGAAGAAGGACTCTCGACAACATAAAGCTCCTTCAATCAAGCTACCGGTTTCAAATTCTGACAAATTTTTCTTGTTTACCCCGCGAGATCCTTGAAAACATTGCATATATATACATACATATCATTGCATAACAGGTACCCTTTTGACATGTCACTTACCATCTCCGCTGTTTATTTCAGCAATGGCTTCCCAACAATATAACCAGGATCTTCAGGCTCAAGAGATTCAGTTTAGGGAGATCTTCTTAAGCCTATCCAAGGGGAAAGAAGAGTTAAGGACACTCCTCATGGGGAATCTGGCCAAGCAAAACCCCGAAGATGACAAGGATGAATGACTGAAACGTCTACAAGCTGAGGTAGACACATTGAAAACCCAGATGTTGGGGCAAAGGGCTCTCATCCAAGGTTTAGCTCGGGAGCAAGAAGAGTTGAGGACCATGATCAGTCAACTCCATCAAGATAGATACAACATGAA
Organism: Vicia faba; assembly: GCA_948472305.1. NCBI lineage: Eukaryota > Viridiplantae > Streptophyta > Magnoliopsida > Fabales > Fabaceae > Vicia > Vicia faba. The sequence goes on from OX451735.1 coordinate 353,780,522, forward strand.
ACAACCAGCCCAAGTCAGGGACCAGGTCATTAATCAGCCTGCAAGACGTCAAAGGTTTGGTTTTATGAACGGGCCTCTCCAAGCTGCTACTACTTCACAGGTCCAACAACGACCTCGCCAAGAACAACGGGCTGATAAGAGCAAGCCAGACAAGCCTAAAAGGCAGTTCACCAAGCTCAACGTGTCACCGTCTCAAGCTTTACAACAATTGTTGAGGTTGAATCTGGTGACGTTAAGGGACCCTCCTAAGAATCTCAACACAACCTCCCTAAAGTACAATCCTGAGGAAAGATGTGCATACCACTCTGACAGTCCAGGACATGACACCGACGACTGCTGGGCTCTGAAGAATAAGATCCAAGACCTGATTAATGAAAGAGTTGTGGATTTCATCCAGATGGGCCAGGCTGAATGCTCCTGCCATCCCTACAAGATGCACCAGTCGAAATAACAAGCCCTGAGACTAGAAGACTTTTGTTCATTAGAATTTTTCAAGCTGTGATTTTCTTTTCATTGTTCAAACATTTATTCATGTCAAACTTTGTTATTTTATTAATGCACTACACATGTCTGTTTTGAAGTAATTATTTCATATTCACTGTTTAAAATTGCTTTCATTTTTTGTGATGTTCAATGCTCGATTAATAATTCTAAGCCTCTTGATGGAGGATGACGAAAACGATACTACGATCTTTATAGTATGCTTTTGAACAGACCCCGCTGATGAGGTACAGGCATTGTTTCAATTCCTAAACACTGGAGTTATAAGGAAGATAATCCCTCGTCAACCCATCTGAGCCAAAGAAGTAGGAGTTTTTCTTTTCGAAATTTAAAACCCTTAATCATAACCTGGGGCAGGGTAGTCTCTCAGTCGATCCAAGTGCATAACAAATGGCACCAAAGAGGTCCTTACAAAACAAAAGACAGTGATGGTTTCGAACAATCATACAGACAGGCAGTCATTACCAAAATCAAAAAAGCCCATTAAGTCAAAACCTATGAAGGAGACTTAAAAAACTGGGGAATCCCGCTGACTGTAATCACAAAAGAAACAGTTCAGGCAAAAAAACAGGGATAGCGAAATCAAAAAGAAAGACGTCATACGAACCCTCAACAAAAACAAAATGACCGCCTATTCAGAATAAATCATCAATATCTGAACCATCATTGGAACATCAGGACAAAGACTCAAACAAGGTCTAACGCACGATCAACTGAGCTTAGGTTTGAAGAACATCACGAAGAATGGGTGGGTACAAATAATTTGAGCCTTTATCCTTTGTTTCTTAAACCATGAACCAGGCCACGTTATAACCCTTAAAAGTCCTAGCTGAAGCATGGGTTAGTTCGAAAGCATACTGTTACGAAAGGTATCCTGACTCCTTAAGGCTTGCGGTAAAATAACGAGTTGACATCACAATTTACAAAACTTGCTTGTTTTACTAAAAATCCATTTTCAAAAATTTCAAGACAGACATAAGCGTTGCATTTTTAACATAACCTTGTTTGCATATGACTTTCTGTTTGAACAGCAGAGAAATTCGCACGACGAATATCCAGTGAACAAAATCTTCTCAACAAAAGCTCAAATGGAAGAAGCACTTCCAATCAAGGGGCAGACATGACCATGGTCTACTATCTGGGGCAGTCCAATCTAGATTCGGAGAATCTCTCAAAGATCAAATAGCCTGGGGCAAATCTCCGCCTGAGTCACTTGGGGGCATTCCAGCAACGAATCTTGCCTGATCAAACGTCTTCTGGTAGCATGGCAAAACACTTCTAACAGGGGCAACTCCCTACATTCTGAGAGCGTGGATATAGTCAAAAAATACTACGCATAATCAAAGACCCGCTACGTTGACACACCTAGGCAAAAATAAGGGCTTCCCGGCGAACCAAAAGGGTTCGGGCAAAAATAAGGGATGAAATAAAAAAATCTGTACACCCGGCAAGTCGAAAACCTGAAAAGGCGGCTTGGGCAAAAATGGGTATCCCGGTGGACTGAAAACCCGAAAGGGAGGTCCAGGCAAAAGTTAGGGATCAAAAGCGTACGACTATGTCAAGGCATCTTGTCACTTGCTTACCAGAAGAAGACTGGTCAAATCGGCAGTTATCAAGATCTCCACAGGTACCTTCTCCCGCAGGAACTGGGGCAATAAGAATTGTCTAAGCGATCTGGTTGCTCTGTCCACCAAGGTACCAAGGCAAGTTCGGCTGAAGAACGCAACCAAGATATCTTAATTCCCCAGAGAGTGAGCCAGCAAGTCAATGCACTCTCCCCAAGCAGAGTTATCTTGTAAGCCTTAAGGAAGTTGGGTATCCCCCGCAGATCTCAACATTCCCCAGCACAATATACGAATATTCTTAACAAGCATCCCCGATAGTCTTGGTCTAAAACTGTTCCCCAGCGGTATACCAGACATTCAGTGGAGTCACTTCCAGTACATCTCAAAATTTCCCCAGGAGAGTCCAGCATGGTTCAAGATTTCCCCAGGACAGTTTGAATCATCTCCCCAGCAGTAACCTTATCCCAGTAGGTTCTGGAAGCTTATCCCCTACAGAGCACGAACGCGTCCCCCGGCTTTATTCAAAGGTTATTTCCCTACCAGGATATAACTGGGTTATCCTCATCCAAAAGCCACGGAAAGACTGTCCTCGGCAAAGTCTTCTTATCCCCAGCGGAGTCTATTAACACTTCTAACACATCAACAGTATCCCCAGCAGAATTATCATCAAGCATCTCAGCAAAGTATTTCTCTCCCCATAGAGTATTGTTCCCCAGCAAGATCGCTAGAGTAGTTATTCCCCGCAGAGTAATCTCTTCATCAAGTTTATTCCCCAACAGAGTCATCTTCTCCTACCGGTTCATTCTTGCAATCTTCATCCCCAGCGGAAACGAAGAACTCTCTTCAACCATCAGCCCAGGATTTAACTTCCCGGCACCCGTCAAGGATTTATTTTCCTAAGACGAAAACATACATTCATAAATATCACATACATCATGATACATGCATAAACGCATCACACAATCTCATTTATGTTGAGAACATCATTGCTTGATCCATATCATGCATTGCATATGACTGACCTTTACCTTTCAGGAAAGATCCAGGCAAGTTCTCAGCTATGTCCAAGACCTTGTCTGGTTCAGTTAAATTGACCCTAAGATTTTTCTGATTCTTATCCAGTCAAAGTTAATCCAAGACCTTGTCTGGTTCAGTTAAATCGATTCTAAGATCTTTCTGATTCTTATCCAGTCAAAGTTAATCTAAGACCTTCTCTGGTTAAGTCAGATCGACCCTAAGATCTCCCTGATTCTTATTCCAGTTGAAGATATTCCAAGACTTTCGTCTGGTTAAGTTAAATCGACCCTAAGATTTTTCTGATTCTTATCCAGTCAAAGTTATTTCAAGACCTCCTCTGGTTCAGTTAAATCGACCCTAAGATTTTTCTGATTCTTATCCAGTTGAAGTTATTTCAAGACCTTGTCTGGTTCAGTTAAATCGACTCCTAAAGATTTTTCTGATGCCGATCCAGCCAAAGGCCTTCTCTGGTTCAGTCAGATCGATGCTAAGATCTCCCTGATTCTTATTCCAGTTGAAGATTCCAAGACCTTGCCTGGTTTAGTTAAATCAACTCCTAAAGATTTTTCTGATGCCGATCCAGTCTAAGGCCTTCTCTGGTTCAGTCAGATCGCCGCTAAGATCTCCCAGATTCTTATTCTAGTTGAAGATATTCCAAGACCTTGCCTGGTTCAGTTAAATCGACTCCTAAAGAATTTTCTGATGCCGATCCAGTCTAAGGCCTTCTCTGGTTCAGTCAGATCGACGCTAAGATCTCCCTGATTCTTATTCCAGTTGAAGATTCCAAGACCTTGCCTGGTTCAGTTAAATCGACTCCTAAAGATTTTTCTGATACCGATCCAGTCAAAGGCCTTCTCTGGTCCAGTTAAATTGATTCCTAAAGATTTTCCTAATGAAGACTCAGTAGAAGATATCCAAGATTCTCTCATCGTTACTGTTGAGGTAGTAATCGTCCCAAGATTCTTTCATCGTTACTGTTGAGGTAGTAATCGTCCAAGATTCTCTCATCGTTACTGTTGAGGTAGTAATCGCCCAAGGTTCTCTCATCGTTACTGTTGAGGTAGTAATCGCCCAAGGTTCTCTCATCCTTACTGTTGAGGTAGTAATCTCCCAAGGTTCTCTCATCGTTACTGTTGAGGTAGTAATCGCCCAAGGTTCTCTCATCGTTACTGTTGAGGTAGTAATCGCCCAAGGTTCTCTCATCGTCCCGTTGAGGTAGTAACCATCCCTGATTCATTCATCACCTTTTGAAGCTCCAGACTCGATTCCTGTATCTCGCCAGGGCACGTCTGAAGAGGTTTAAGGATTCAATTCCTGTAACCAGTCAGGGCACATCTACACAAAGAGTTTGAAGACCGACTCCTGTAACAGGCCAGGTACTCATTTTCTTTTTCAGGTACGCAAATTCTCGCTAAGGAAACTCTTACGCGATCGACACCCAAATGGCATCTATAAGCCCATCCACCTATCCATCACCTCTCAACATGGCATATATAAGCCCATCTTCCTATCCATCAGTCTCCAAATGGCATCTATAAGCCCATTCCTACCCTCATATTGCGAACACTCTAACATGTGAGCGCAAATTTCTGGGCACTATAATGTTCAATCATCTTCCACCTTCGGATTACGAAAGGCACGTCAGCCAATCTACATCCTCAGGTCTAAGAAGATTGAACAGGGGCAACTGTTGTACCCCAAAATTTGCCCTCCCATTTTCTTCAAGATTTGCTAAGAGCATGCTTCAAAATCTCCCAAAGGTTGCACAGTCCAATGGCCTCCTAACAGTCAAAAATTAGGGTTTTGGTTCTGGCAAAGAAATTGAAGTTTCCAAAGGTCCAATCAAGTCCCACATGCCTATAAACATTGTCAAACATCCTCATGCTAAGTTTCAAGACTCACAGCACAAAACTGCACAGTCAAAAACCCTAATTGCTTCACAGTCAACTGCAGGGGCAAAATGGTCATTTGACAGTCAAAAGTCAAAATTTTTGGTCAACATCTTATTTTGAAGCCACAAACATCATTTGATCAATTCTTGATCATGATTCTCAAAGCATGGCTCAAAAAGTCTAAAGATGCAAAAGTTTCTATTTTTGGACAGTTGAAAAAGTCAACTGCAAATTGACCAAGGCATAACTTCCACATGGTTTATCAGAAAAATTCCATCCAAAGCTCATTTTGAAGAGAATGACATTTCCTACAACTCATCTTCACACCTCAAAGTCCAAGAAATGCTCTCACAAAAAGTTATCAATCTCAACATTATAGGTCATTTTCAAAAGTCAACAAAAAGGCACTTTAAGTCAAAGACCATAACTTGCGATTAGTAAATCAAAATGACATGGGACCAAAGGAATTGGTTAGAGGACTTCAAGACCTTTCCAAAATGTCCAAGAACATGATCAAAGCTTAAATATTCAGCAAGATATGCCTTGTGGAAATTGGGAAATGTTTGGGAATTTTGAAAAGTCAACTTTGCTTCAAATGCCTCAAAATTGCTAATGGGCCTCAATTTCTTCCAAGAATCATCACCCAAAGGCTATGCACGACCCATTGACATACAAGGGAGTTATTTTATCATTTTTGATTAATTATTTGAATTATTATTATTATTAATTCACTTAATTAAAATTAAATATGACAAAAATAGCAAATCATGTTTTCCAAATCTTTTGGTGCAGCATATTCACTCATCATGACCTAGATATTTCGTGTACCACATCAAGGGGCAAGATCTTACAAAATAGGCAAGTTCCATGGCAAGAAAAGATTGAAAAAGATCATGAAAATCAAATATTGAAAATCATTGAATACAAGGCTTTGGGCTTGATTTTTCTGACCTAATCCATTCACATACATAAGCAAAACATAACCCTAATGCAAAGGACACAGAAGCTGCGCCTCAAGCACAAGAACAACTTTGCATTTTTTTCAAAAAAACCTTGAAACTGTTTTGATAGCTAGAGCATAATTCAAGGCCTCAAAACTATTCCACAAGCTTGCCAAGACTACCAGGAATCTTTTCCAATAAAAGCCAAGTCTCCATACTCGAAGAAGTGGTAGAACGCAATCGCCCTGTTCGTGAAAATTTTCTTAATCGTATTTGAATTTACATGCATTTTCCATACGTTCTAATGTTTGATTTACACTAATACGAACTCTCTGAAGCTATTGGTGTCCTTTAATTGCATTGATATTGCCTGTATGAGAAGTTGCCATGGACGCAGGTTAGGGTTTCAGAAGCTTCCATTTGGGGCTTTGCATATATGGAAAAATTAGGCCATGAAACCTACACCATTGAAACCAGGATGCCCAGACGAATAGAAACCGACCATCGCGCCCTTTTTCTTTTTCACTATATGCTAATCGCTATTTTTCAGGTTTAGGGTTAGTGGGGGTTTAAAACCCCCGCTATCTATTTGATATTTTCAGGCAAAACGAAGGACCAAGGAAGGAGATGCTGAGCTGTTGAACTATGGTTGGTTGGTTTAAATAACTGGCGCCCTTTTTTTATTGTCCAGCATAATCTTGCTTTTTCACATATAATGATTATTGTCCACTAAACATACAACTAAACGCATTGGTTCAATTGGCAAATGAAGTGGCACGCAGGTATTGGGACCTGGGTTCGATTCCCAGGTCCCCCATATTTCCCTATATTTTTTCTTGTAACGTGTTCAGGTACCCTTTCCCACCAGTGGTCCACCATGTACGTGCATACTTAAGCTTGCCACATGTCCAGAAACCTCAATCTGATGGCCAGCACAGGAACTCCATCATGCACCTTAGTCAATGGATCTGCACGTGATCACTAGAAAGTCAAAAAGGCCCCATTCTGATGGGCCAAAATTCCTCAAATCACACCTCCAAAAGGGCCTGATACCCCTCCTATGGTTTGCATTATTTTGATTTTTTTTCTATTTGATTTCTTTTAATTCTTTTTAAATGCTTTTTATTTAATTCCATAAAATTAATTTTCATAATACAAAAATACAAAAAAATCAGAAATCATAAAAATAAAAATATGTTTATTTAATTTTTAATTCATTAATAGTTTTCTTTTGTAAATAAATTCCAATAATCAATTTAGTTTAATTTTAGGTTTAACTTTAATGTTTTTTCTTAAATAACTAAAATACATAAAAATTAGGGTTTTTAGCATTTTACTTTTTTTTTCTCAATAATTAAATTTTTCTTCTTATTATTATTAACCATTAATTAATTTTGTAAATAAATATGACATTTAATTAATTAGGGTAAATTAGGTTAAAACTTAAACATTTATTTTCTTTAATAATTAAAAACAATTTAGAACTAGGGTTTTATTTAATTTCAAATTCCAATTAATTTTCTTTATTTCCATTAAATACAAAAACATCAAAAAAACAAGTTCTTTTCTTTATTTAATCGTTAATTAATTTAAATTCCAATCTAATCTTTAAAGGGTCCAACACCCTCGCACTTTCGATTCCAATTTCCTTTCGCGCGTTTGTCTTTATTTTTCATTTTTAATATTAAGTAATTGCCCCAAAGCTTTGTAATAACAATTAGGACATTTACTTTCCGCATTTTTATTCAAAATCGGGTCTTTGTTAATTTGGCGATGTATAGACCAGCGCCTTGTAATAACCTAGGACCTTTTCCGCATTTTAGTTTCCGCACCTTTAAACTGTTAATCACATGAAAGAATGTATGCCCAAATAAAATCAAAGCGTAGCTCACCCAATGCATGACAAGACAAAATATAATTGAAAATGACACACAATTCACACACCACTCTTAGGGTACGCCTCACTGTTGCCTTGCCCCTCGAAACGTGGTCGTCGAGTATAGGACGTTTTAGTAAGTCCTTATGTCCATGAACATGGCATAAGGGTAGCTTCTAAGGTGTCCTACTATTGCTCTGGTGACCACACTGTCCCTAACAAACGAATTGACCCGAACACCTCCAACGGTGGTGCTACCTACCTCTCAATGGTGGGATGTCACTAACTTAAGGACATTTACACAGCCTAATTCCTTAGGGTAGGTAGATGACTCATAGATACTTGATCTATTCAAAACAAACAAAACTCTTTTCACACCGACACTTTTCAAAAAGCTTTCAAAACAATTTTTCAAACACTCTTGAGGACTGATACAAGAGTCGATCTGAAACTTTCAAAGAAACTTTTTCAAACTCACTCATACTTGAAAAGCAAACAAACATTTTGAAAACACAAATGAGCAAGTATCTAAGAGCCCATGGATAACCATGGATAGAAAGGGTGCTAACACCTTCCCTTTCTATAAATCTACCTCCCGAACCGAGAAACAATCTCATAAGGAATTTTTCTGTGCTTTTGTCCTTTCCATGTTGGAGAAAATAAAAGACGGTGGCGACTCTTGCTTCCGCGAAATTTCGCGAACCAGCGTTAAACAGTCAGTTCCAGATCCACCGATCACAACCGCCCTTTTGGGTTTTCAGTCCACCGGGATACCCTTTTTTGCTCAAGCCTCCTTTTTAAGTTTTCGACTTGCCGGGTGTACATATCTTTTTTGTTTTTATCCCTAATTTTTGCTCGAACCCTTTTGGTTCGCCGGGATGCCCTTGTTTTTGCCTAGGCTAGTCAACCTAGCGGGTCTTTGTTCATGCGTAGTATTTTCCGACTATGTCCCTGTTCACCGGATACGGAGAATTGTCACTGTCCATAGTAGTAAGTATTGACACACTACCAGAAGATGTTTGTTTGATCGTACATGATTCGTTGCTGGAATTTATGCCTAATTCCCCAAGTGATTCAGATGGAGATCTACCCCTGGCTATTTGGCATCTTTGAGAGATTCCGTGAATCTTGACTTGACTGCCCCAGATGATGGACAATGATCATGCTGTGCCCCTTGGTTGGAAGTGTTTTTCCACTTGAGGTGATCCTTTTTATTGAGAAGGTTTTTGTTCACTAGATATCCATCATGCGAATTTCTCTGCTATTGAACAAATAGTCATATACAAACAATGTTATTTTAAGAATGCAAAGCTTATGTCTGTCTTGAAGTTTGAAAATTTATTTTTTAGTAAAACAAGTTTTTTTTTGTAAAAGTGTGATGTCAATTCAGGATTTATAGCAAACCTTATAGGAGTCAGGATACCTTTTGTAACAATATGCTTTCGAACTAACCCATGCTTCAGCTAGGACTTTTAAGGGTTATAACGTGGCCTGGTTCACGGTTTAAGAAACAAAGGATAAAGGCTCAAATTTTATTTGTACCCACCCGTTCTTCAAGATGTTCTTCGATCCTATGCTCAGTTAATTGTGCATTTAGATCTCGTTTGAGTCTTTGCTCTGATATTCTAGTGATGGTTCAGATACTGACAGTTTATTTTGAATAGGAAGTCATTTTTTTTGTTGAGGGTTTGTAGGACCTCTTTCTTTTTGATTTTATTATCCCTGTCTTTTTCCTGAACTGTTTCTTTTGTGATTACAGTGAGCGGGATGCCCCCGTTTTTTCTTAAGTCTCTTTCATAGGTTTTTACTTAATGGGCTTTTATTTCGAGAGATAATGACTTCTTGTCTTGACGATTATAGGGAACCATCACCGTCTTTTGTTTTGGAAGGACGTCTTCGATGCCATTCATTGTGCACCTGGATTAACTGAGAAAACTACCCTGCCCCTGGTTGTGATTAAGGGTTTTAATTTGTGTGAAAGAAAAACACCCACTTCTTTGGCTCAAAAGGGTTGACTAAGGATTATCTTCTTTATAACTCCACTGTTTGGGATTTGAAACAGAGCCTGTACATTGTCAGCGGGGTCTGTTCAAAAGCATAATGTAGAGATTGTGGTGTCATTTTCGTTATCCTTCCTCTAAAGGCTTACAGTTTTTTAGTCGAGAGTTGAATATCACGAAAAGGAAATATAAAGCAATTTAAGCATAATGAAAACAAATTAAAAGACAGACATGTGTAATGCATTAATGAAATAATAAAGTTTGGCATGACAATAATTGTTCGAATAAGCAAAGAAAATACAACTTCAGAATTCAAATGAACAAAAATGCTTTCAATCCTAGCCATGTTTTGGCAAGGGAGTAGTGATCACGTTGGAAGTCTCAGGAGGGTCGAATTCGATTTCCTTGGCGTCAATCATATTCTGAATCTTGTATTTCAGCGCCCAACAATCGTTAGTATCGTGCCCCAGGCTACCATAATGATAAGCACACCTTGCATCCAGGTTGTAGTTAGGAGAATAAGTCTTAGGGTTCGGATGAGGGTTTATCACTGTAATCAGATCCATCTTCAACATGTGTTGCAATGCTTGTGACAATGGCATGTTGATTTGGGTGAATTGCCTTTGAGGTCTTTCCACCTTGGCTGATTATTTCGTTGTTGTGGTCGTTGTGAACGTGAGGAATTAGAGATCAGCACTGCCCCCACAGATTGGTGGTAGTCTGTCTTGCTACGCCCCTTCTGGCCGTGCACAACATTGGCTTCCCTCTTGCCACCAAATGACTTCTTCTCTATACTCGAAGAGGTATCTTTATGGATCTTACCACTCCGGATCCCAGTTTCTACTCTTTCTCCAGTCAATATCAGCTCGGTGAAACCAACTGAGGAGCTACCAATCAAGTGATTAAAGAATGGATCAGACAGCGTCCCGAGAAACATGTTAACCAACTCCCTATCAGACAAAGGGGGTTGGACTCTCCCTAACAAATCTCTCCACTTATGTGCATAGTCCTTAAAGCCTTCACTTGCACCCATGGACATGCTCTGGAGTTGAGTACGAGTAGGAGCAAGGTCGGCGTTATATTGATACTGCTTATAAAAAGCGGCAGCCAAATCTTCCCAATTTCGGACATTGGCTCTCTCTAGTTGGTAGAACCATTCAAGTTGAGTCCCTAACAGACTATCTTGAAAGAAGTGAACCCATAAATTTCTATCAACAGTGTGGGGTTGGATCTTTCTGACATAAGAGCGGAGATGGAGTTTTGGGCAGGACACCCCATCATACTTTGCAAAATTTGGAGCTTTGAACTTCTGCGGGATGACCACTCCCAACATCAATCCCAATTCTTCGAAATTCGACCCAGGTATCCTCTGGACTTTTATGGCACTTAAACGATCTTCCAATTGCTTGTATCTATCCTCAGCAGGAGGATACTTCTCATCATTATGGTCGGTATCATTGTCAGAAACTGAAGGACTGGGATCCTTCTCTTTTTCTTGATTCTCCCCTTCCTTAGATGAAGAGGTCAGATTGATTTTTTGCTTCAACGACTCTCCAAACCTTCTGCCCATATTCAGAATACCAGCAGTCTTCTTCTTTTTCATTTTCTATTTCAGGATGAGGGCTTTCAGATCCTCTTTCCCTTTTTCCAGAGTTATAAACATTTGTTGGAACTGGGCGTTATGTGCCTGAAGGTCCTTGATGCTTTGTTCGGAAGACATTTCTGCTGAAATAAACAGCGAAGAAGATGAGAAACCTGTAATGGTACCTGTAATGATGTGTATGATATGCATGCAATGTTTTCAAGGATCTCGCGGGGTAAACAAGAAACTGTTAGAATTTGATTGCAGCTTGATTGAAGAAACTTCATGTCATTGAGAGTCCTTCTTCAAGAGTCAAGCTCACCATATCGAGTGGGTCATAGCCCCTGACTCAAGATCCTTTGACAACATTGGCTAGAGGAAAATAAATCCCCTTTCCCCTTGCTAGACGTCTGGTTCTCCATGACCTACATCACAGACCCTTGAGATCCTTGAAATGGTTAGTATGATATGCCTTGTTTATGATGTCATGATGTCATGATTATGTTGATAAATAATAGGTATAACAAGCACAAACAAATCACACCAAGTTCTTAGGTTTAAGGCTTGCCTGAGTTTAAGGTAGTACCCTCTTGAAGTTGCATTGGTTCAGCCTGTCCTATAAATAGTAACCAGGTTCTAAGGGATCTCAATATCACTGACCATCATTTATCAGGCATTGTCTCAGCTCAAGCAATCTTTTCTTGCGGCCGAAATATCCCGAAAGTCTGATCTCAATGAGTGTAACATCGAGTATCAACCAATTCTCAGCTCTATACCGAGGCTGGCTATCTCACTACTTTCTAATGGCCAAGTTTGTTCAACTAAGGTTCTATGGTCCGTTAGTGCTTCACGACACTACGCGGCGGCCCCGTATTCTCCTCGTTTCCCCACGAAGGATACTGGTACCAACCAAAGTGCGTTTTTTGTTATACTGGTTTGCGTTTTTTGTTCGCAAAATGGTGCGGTAAGTAAGAGTCGCCACTGACTTTTATTTCTTCCAACAAAGGAAAAGGAAAAAGAACAGAAAAAACCTTTTTCGATATGTTTCTGAGTACAAGGGGGGGGGGGGGGGGGGTAGATTATAGAAAGGGAAGGTGTTAGCACCCTTTCTATCCATGGTTTTTCATGGGCTCTTAGGTACTTGCTCATTTTGAAATTGCTTGTGTGTGATTTGCTTTGAAAAGTTTTGTTTTACTTTGTTTTAACCCTTGTTTTTGTCCTCAAGAGTGTCACGAAGTGTTTTGAAAATTTTAGTTTGAAAAGTTTGTTTGAAAGTGTATGGTGTAAAAGATTTGTTGTTTTGAGCAAGTACCTAACAATTATCCACCTACTCGAAAAAAGGCGTTCTTTTCCTTCTATCCTTTAGACCGTTTATCCTACTATTAGTGAGTAGGTAACCCTAGTCGTTGGATGTTTGAGGGACTATCGAAAGGGACGTAATGTTCATTGAAGGCAACATGTAAGGATACCTTAGCATTTCGAAGGGACTATCATCATATATTCGTAGGCAACATCGAGGGACAAGATCATTTCTCGTAGGCGACTCGAGGGACGTTAAGGGACTATGATCTTTATGATGACTTTTAGATTGAGGGTCTTTTGCTAAGATATCCCTACGTTCGAGGGACATGACCATTATTTCCGAGGCAACCAAGTGAGGCAAACCCTAGGAGTGAGCATGTGTGAGTGTAATTTTCAGTTAATTCATCTTTGCACATTTAGGGTTTTCTACCGTATTAATTTTCAGTTTGTCTTTCCATACAATCCTATTAACATACACCTAAGCAGTTTTTAGTTTGCGAAATTAAAAGCAAGAAAGTTTAAGTTCCTAACTATTACAAGGCTTTTGCAGATACATAATTATTTTGGACTGAAAATAAAAATGCGGAATTTAAACCCTAATTACTATTACAACCTCGAAACAGTTACAATAATAATAAAAGGAAATTAAAAAATGCGCGCGGCGAGTTAAATGCGAGAATAATTTAGGAAACCTAAAAAATCTAATTGAAAAAAGATTTAGGTTAGTTTTTTTTTTTGAGAAAAAATAAGTAGGTTATGTACAAATTAAAACCCTAATTTCTAATTAATTTAAATTATAAAAAAGGAATTAAATTTGCCCTAAATTAAATTAAATTAATTAATTAAGGAAATAAAATATTTTTATGAAAAAAAATATTTTTATGTTTTTTTGATGATTTTTTTATTAAATAAAAAATAATGATTTTTAGGGTGTTATTTTAATAAAGGAAAATAATTAGTAAAACAATTAAAAAAATTAAAATAGAAAAGAAAAGAATGGGCATGTGTTGTGCCAGCCTGAGAGTGCACCATAGTCCTTTATTGTTTGAGGCGTTGGATCTGAATTATTGATACATCCAATGGCCAGATGATGGTAGCGCATGGTAGGCGTTTTGGATGATGCTGCATAGAATCTGTAGAAACAAAGTAAGAAAACAAAATTTGCTGGGATGGTTAGTTGTATATATAATAACATAAATAAAATATAAAGGAAATAAAGTGGTCTTTCTCAAACGCGCGCGTGATTCAAATCATCCAATAGGATTCTGCCACATAATTGTCTTCTTCCCCATAACGGTTGTTTTTTGCCACACTTTTACCTACAGTCGTTTCCGTCACTAAAGGCTATAGTGACGGATTTTGTTCGTAGCCATAAACCTGTAAAATTCAAAAAATGCAGCACAAGCAGAATAAATTCAAACCAAAGAGATGGATCAACTGCAAATCATCTCCTGAGCATGATAGTACCACTAATTTTGTCCAATTTTGCCTTTATATAGATTTCCCAATTTGGGACCTCAAAACCCTAACAATGGCATCGTGCCATTCCTGCACTTAAACTTCAACCAAACCAATCAAAAACATTGCAAATATGATAGCAAGCATGGATATATGATCAAAACATGTTTATAATGGATAAATCATTGAAAATGAATCTTGAAAAAAGATGCAAACCGTGGCACTGTGAGGCGTGATTTCTGAAGGTTTTAAGGCTTAAGGATGATTGGAATGGCTTCAGACCACGTCCAGGAACAGATTGTTGGCTTTGGAATTACTTGAAACGGCCTATGGAAGAGAATACGGTCTGCATTTTTTCTTCCAAAATTTTCAATTTCTTCCCCTTTCTTTCACGACCCCAAACCCTTTTTTATACTTTGGAAATGTTGTGTATATATCATAGAATGATTTAGGTCAACAAAACCTGATCATATCTTTGTAAATTATGGAGATTTGATTTCATTCTTTGCCTTGTATGATTTGTTTCCAAAATAGACCAAATTAAGATCTTTTCCAATAAATTAGATCTTGCATGAATTTTTTGATTTGCTAGTTGTTCATGGACTCATAATGTGCTCATAAAATCAAATCTTTGATTTTATTTGATTATTCTACTATTTAAATTGATTTATTTTGATTTAAATGGATAAAAAATCAAAATAAATAATAAAATAATAGGTGGATAAGATCATTGGTCGTGGGCCATCTTAGGAACAAGTTTCAAACAAGAAAACATGGGCCCATTTGGAAAAAAAGTCATTTTGATCAATATTGACTTCATGCACATTTCCAAAAATTGGTCAATTTTGACAATACATATATACCTCAATTTTTACCCTAAGAGGGTGTTCTTGAACTTTTTAGAAAGCTTAGGATGTCTCCTAAACAACCCTTTTAGTTTCATCTCAATTGGTCCTTCCAATTTCATGTAAGAAGCTTTGACCCAAAAGGTGTTTTTGTTGACTTTTCAAAAGGACCTATAATGTAGAAGTTCAATTCTTTTTATGAGTGCATATTTTGAACTTGTGGGCTGAATATGAGTTGTAGGGAATTGCATCCTCTTCAAAATGAACCTTGGATGGAAAATTTCTGATAAAGTATGAGGAAGTTATGCTTGGTCAAAGTTTGGTTGACTTTTCCTAAGAAACCCTAATTTAGCAACTTTTGGGTTTTGATGAATTTGGGGCATCCCTTGAGGAATGATGATCCACCCTTTATAAAATGATGGATATCAATTCAAAATGTTGATGTTTACCAAAAATGTTGAAGTTTGACTGTATGTGGGCCACATTTGACTTTTGACCTAATACAATCGATTCTTAAGCATCTGAGCAGTTGTCTGGGCAAACTTCTTGTGCAGTGCTTGAAATTTGACATGGAGGGTCTTGAGAACATATTAGAACCATGGAGAGAATATGAGGTATTTGGAGTCCACCTATCTTGATGAAAATGAAAACCCTAATTTGAGACACATTGCCTTAGGAGAGAGTTTGTCTGGTCAACTCTTGGGCAAACTTAAGCAAATTGAGGACCTCTAGGAGTATGTATTGAGTAATACGAGGGGGAAATTTTGGGGTAAAATAGTGATGATTTCAGAAACTACGATGAAGAGCTTCTGATGCATTATGTTGATGTGACACCTAGGATCAAAGGTTTCAATCACGGTGGTTCTTGAACCAGAGGTATTAGTGTTGATATGGTGTAGTGAACTAGTGTTGGTATCTCCGATATGGTGGACCTAAGTGAGGAGGTACTTTCATGGTTAGCACTTCAATGTCCAAGTCAGTTTAGGGTTCAATATTAAAGGTAGTGAAAGTGAATTTCAAAGATTATGTATGTTAGAACCCTTTATGAAGGTATTTATACCTTGGGCCTAATGGGGTAAGCTAGGAAACAGGCCTCATGCTATTGGAACTTTGCACGACGTAGTGTAGTGGGTTCTAAGTATTTGGCTAACACGAAACAGTTTCCCTAAAGACTCGTTGGGCATGCACGATATCTGAGGAGTCTTTCAATAATTGTGGATGTCCTTAAAGGGATCTTATCCAGTATTCGGCTTCCATGCATTGCTCTAGTCTTTCCAAAGTGTGATATGAATGTGAGAATTAAATGCAATCCCATAATTGAAACTTTTGTTCTTCATTTTTCTCTTTGGCATGTGACCTAAAAAGGTATGTGGTGATGTGACATGTATTTCTGTGTTCTCGAGTGCACTCGAGTGTAGTTGTCTTCCCCAGATGAAATTTGGCTGATGATTTGTCCTTATTTCCTTCTTTTAATCTTATTTGTTTGATTGCCTTATATCAAGATGAAGAAATAACTTGGAGAAATTTTTTAGCCTTCTCGTGGACAAAGTTTCCTTTGTCTCTTGGAGGTTTTTCCCTATTTTCTGAGAGCACTTGCTTCCTAGATTAACTGTCATCACACATTCAAAATTTTAAAGAATTAAAGCTTCGATCTTCCAATTTCCTTCCTTGCTTTAGCACCTTCATCTTCCTATTTCAAGGTACCCTTTCTTCTCCTTAGCTTTTATTCATGTTTTATCGCACTTTCACTATGATGATTGGTATACCTATTATTGTCGAGAATGACTCGAAAGGTAATGTTTCTTTGTCTTCAGAAAGGGAATGAAGTTCAAATCAAATTCCTTTCCCTCTATCAGTGGGGTTCTTGAATCAAGAATCATCATTTTGAGTGATGATTTAACGATGGAAGAGTCGGATGAAGAATCTTTTTCAGATGAAGCTATATCCAAGACTACTTAAGAATCTTTGTTTCCTGTGAAATCCAACAGGGTGAAAACCTTACCGAGGATCCTCCTCCTGTTTTGCCCGAGGACGATATATAGGCTCCCTGTTAAAAAAGGGAATGTGTCAGTCCTTTCTTCCAAACATACTGGGAGTTAACTATCCATAATCCTAGCGATGCTGAAATTTCTCGTCATATAGAGTGCCAAGGGCCACAGGATATTGTGTCTTAGGTCAATCTCAATGATCATCACAACTAATGTGTTTTCCCGTAAGGGTATTTGGTTAATAGAGCCAACCAATGTGAGTAGGTACCATTGGGTGGGTGCTGAAATAGTTGGGGAACCTTCCACTCTAGACACCACTAAAGCCGTAAGCCAGACCAACATTGTAACACTCCTGTTTTTGAGTTATTATTTCAATTTTAATTTAATTATTTTGTGAGATAATTGAATTAGTTTGGGTGATGGGAGTCTGTGACCTAGAGATGAGAGTGTATGAGTAATTAGAGACTGGTAGATGTGGTCTAGAATTACTATAAATTATTTTAGTAATTAAATTAGTAATATTTTATATTAATTTATTTAATTAAATTGAAAATATAGAGTTTGGGTTAAATTGATAATTATGAAAAATAGAGTGGGGGAAAGAGTGAGAATGTTAGTAAGTAAGAGGTGAGTTTATAATTTTAACTACATAACCCTAATTATATAAATTAAGAGATAACCTAGGTTTAGGGTATACTTCCAAGTAGAATGTGAAAACAAACATTGAGAGAATATAGGAAAATAGGCTAGGAACACAAGTGGGAGAACGAGAATGCTAGAGGGAAAAGCATCAACCAAACAAGAATTTTATTGTTGCTAGGAAATCCAAGATAAGGGGGGAAACTACTTCTCTAATTGATATATGCATGGGGATAGTATGAGGTGTCCTTAACCTCCAATATGTTTGTTGGGTTTTTGATTGAATTCTATAAATTGATGATGAATTGCTGTTATGTGATGATGTGGGTGATAAAATTTGTGTACTATGTGTAAAAATTATGTTTATGTTTTCTTTGAAACTCTGCCATTGTTGTGTTGAAAAAGCTTTGAAAAAATAACATGAAAAACTTTAAAAGTGATGATTTTGTTGATTCCAATATGTGATAGATTGTGAATTTGATGTTTTAATCATTGGATAATTGTAGTGTGTCAAATTCTGATATCTAGGGTTTTTACGAAATCGAAATCTAAGGTCCGTAAGGCCTCTAACGATGAAAAATAAGTTTATGGACTATTTTTCGAGCCTGTAACTACTGAGTGTAATTGGTTACCACTATTTCGGGTGGAAAACCACATAATTGAAAATGATGTAAGTTGAGCTCTATAACTCCATTTGAGATGTGATTTGAAGCATTAGAAAGCTAACGTGAAGCACTATCCCATGGGGATGATTTAGGAGTTTAACTATGTATGCATGACTAATGGAGATAAATTCATATGAATACGTGTGATGTGTTGTCATTATAAAGATTTAATAATCATGAATCAATGGTGTTGTTCAAGGCTTGAAAGTCAACTTTATAAAATCAGAATGTTTGGTTACAAATGAAGAAAAAAATGATGTTTTGATGAAGGGATTTATTTCTAAAGACAATTGTTATTTATGGATACCTTGAGAAACTACCTACTATTCCACATGTTTAATGGCTAAAGAAGATGAAGTCAATCTGTGGCACTAGAATCTTGGACATCTGAATCTCAGAGGTATGAAGAAGATTATATCTAAAGAAGCTATTAGAGGACTACCAAAGTTAAAAATTAAGGAAGTTAAGGGCTATGGTGAGTGTCAAATTGGGAAGGAAATCAAGATGTTACACACAAAGTTGCAACATCATATTACTTCCAAAGTTATAGAACTTCTTCATATGGATTTGATGGGACCTATGCAGGTTGAAATTTTTGGTGGAAAGAGGTATGTCTATGTGGTTGTTGATGATTTTTCAAGGTTTACTTGGGTGGACTTTATCAAAGAAAAATTACACACACTTGAGGTTTTCCATGATTTGCGTCAAAGCCTTCAAAGAGAGAATGACAATGTGATTGTTAGAATAAGAAGTGACCATGTCAAGGAATTTGAGAATGCCAAATTTTATGAATTTTTCACTTCTGAAGGTATTAGTCATGAGTTCTCATCTCCAATTACTCCTCAACTAAATGGGGTGGTAGAGCGCAAGAATAGAACCTTATAAAAGTCTGCTATCCAATTTTTCACTCTAGAAAAACCTAATCTCTTTCTTGTATCTCTTTGCACTCTTACTTACTTGAGCATCAGAATACCTTGCAAGTACACCCCCCTTATCCTCCTCATTTATTCCATCCTTGTAGACGTCATCTATCGGCCCACTTCAGGTTCTGATCAACCAGTGAGATCAAAATTATATGAATACATGTGATATGTTGTCATTATAAAGGTGAAATAATACGAAATCAATGGTGTTGGTCGATAATTTTGGATGTTAATCCTACTGATTATGCTAGTGTGTGATTGTGAATAATTGATGATAATGTTGTGTTGAATGTCTAAGTTGTGATGATGACATGCTACCATATGAGCATAAATTATATTAATGTATTATGTGATGTTATTATTGAATAATAGTTCAGAAGGGGAATTATTATCATCGATTCAATGCATGTTTTGTTTATTATCGGGAAGGGAATTTAAGAATTATGTTGTTTTTGCATTGATGTGTATTGACATGCATAATTATGTCATTGTTGTTAATGAAAGATGCAAGTTGCAATCCGAGCAGGGTGGATTTATGACTTGTCCCGATTTCCGAGCAGGTTGGGTTCATGGTTCGAGTAGGGTGAACTCTACTCCTGAGTGAACTAATTATTGATGATATGGTACCATTTTCATATTTTTGTACCCCAAAATTTTCCCTCCCTTTTCTTCAAGAAATTTCACACAAAGGTTCTCAGATGCTCAAGGATGCTCAAGAGTTGATCAGACAAGCTCACCTCCTAAGCACTGAGTCCACAATTAGGGTTTTGGTTTTCTCAAAGAAAATTTGACTTCTAATGCCTCAAGTGACTTCATGGTTCATTATAGGTCTCCAAGAGTGCTCATACCAATTTTTAAGTCTTGCATCACAAATTTTCTCAATCAATTACTCAGATGACTGAAAATCAATTATATTGGGTAAAAAGGTCAATTTTGGTCAACATACAGTCAAACTTCAATATTTTTGGCCAAAATCAACATTTTGAATTTATATTCTTCATTTTATCAAGGGTTGACCATAAGTCTTTAAGAAAAGCACTCAAATCATTAAAGGGGCAAAATTGTCAAAATTAGGGTTTTGATTGAGAATGACTGATCATTGACTGATCATTGAATTTTGACTTAGTACATGACCTAATGACTTGGAGCATTATCTTAAGGACTCAAACACAATTTATATATCTAATTTCATGGCTCAAATCATTTATAAGGATCAAGGGATTGCTAGTTGAAATTTGGATCAACTGATGAAAAGTCAACAATCACACAAAAAGTAAAACTTTAACTTGTTTGGTCAACATTGAATTTCAAAGATCAAGAATCATCAAGACATTCAAAAATATCAATCTTGATCATCAAGAATCAAGAAAATCAAGAAAAGTCAACAAAAAGTCAAGATTTCCAATACTTAGAAAAATTCTAAGTTTTTAACCTTGATAAATTCACTACTTCATGACTATTTTTCACTAAGATGCAAGATGATTCAAGGAAAACTTTTAACATGAAAGTTGTAGATCTTGATGAACTCTACAACGTTGTCCTTGAGGGTTGATGTCCAAAAAATGATTGGATTAGGAGATATAGGCCCATAAAGTCATGACATTTTAACAAAACACTTTGTGAAATTTTCAACAAGTTTGGTCAGATTTTTGTCCCAACTTCTTGGTAAATTTTCACCAAGTTCCAAGTTGATTTAGCAAAAGTGGTCAACATTAAGGTTGCATAAAATGTTTCAAGCTTTCCAAAATGTCCAAGAACACATTTTTATCATGCTTGAGCTAAGAGATTAGAAGAGAAGAAGTTGGGCATCCATTCTTGAATTATAGGTCATTTTCATGAAGAACATATGATCAAATCTCAAGATATGCTGCATAAATCTTGCTTTGCAGGCTTCTAACTTGCAAATCACTCCATAATTAAATGTTTACACAATTGATTGAGCCATTATGCAAGTTCTTGAGCCATTGTACAAGTGATCATTCCATTTTTGGAACAAATTTCATACTTCCATTTTGGAAAAGTGACTTTAATCACAAAGTCCACTGTCCTTGAGCCTTGAAATTGTTTCTTATGAACATACACGATCTCAAAGCCATAAGAAACATGTCTAGATCCTATATCCATCTCAAATTCTTTGGTACTATGCATTCGAAAAATGTTATTTCAAAGTTGCTTCAAATCTAAGAAACCAAACCATAACATGTGACTTTGTACACCAAGCAATCTCAGCCTCTGAAACCATCCCTCTATAAATAAAGGAAGTATTCTCAATCTAAGAGACAAATGAACAATCCCTCTAACCCTCTCAAACACTCTGAAATCAGAACTGGCATTCAAACCCTCCATTGTTGCAACTTCTGACCAAAAACTCCAAACACTAAATCCCCTCGTGCGTTTTCATTCTAAAACATCCACAAAGCTTCTATAACTCATATAGAAGCTATCCAAACACTTTCTACACTACTGTAACACCATCTTCATCATCCTCCATTTCCAAAAACAAACTCCTGCAACTTGACTTCTCCAGAAAGATCCAGACACTTTCAGCATAAAGTAAGCATTGCAATAGCTTCCTGGGAGTTCAGTGAAGCTATCCAAATCATCACAACACCTCCAGGAGTGCTCCAACTTCAAACACGATTTCCAGTTTTAGAGTAAGTTTTCTCAACTTTGAACTTCCTATACAAGCATCATTAATGATTACTTTGTGAATAAAAAATGTAGACGTCATTGCTCTGAAGCTAACCATGTGCTCACATTTCATTTATATTTCCTGAGTGATGTGAATTTTGGAACTGAAGTTTCATAAAAAATTAGGTTTTAGTTTGGTACAAACAAAATTCGTGCTCATCTTTGATTTATAGTTTAAATTATTTACATGGTTGGATTCGTGGTAAAAAAACAAGCAAGTTTCATGTTTATACTTTTGAAAATGGTTGAGAAATGAGCAAGTTCAGAAAATCAAAATGTTGGTGTTGTTGCGCTGGAGCGAGGAAGAGGATGAAGTCATTTTCAAATTTTTGGAAATGGTTTTATTTTAATTTTAATGCAACTTGTGTTATGAACGAATGAAACAGACACCCGTGACAGAGCATACGTGCGCTAAGTCATTTGTTACTAGGGACATGGCTTCGATCCCTAGTGGTACCCTTTTGTTTTTTCATTTACTTTGTTCTTACAAATTCAATGCAACCAAGCCATGCGCGCCTACCATGAGCCTCAAATTGACACCATCATATCCGTAAGCAGTCAGGTCCAACACTCTACACGCATACCCCATGATACATCATTATAAGCCAGCCCTAGTGGATCAATAAAACACTGGGCCTTCTTGACTTGGGCCCCTATCTTTTTTTGTTTTTGCTAGGTTCTCACCCCATTTTTACTTGTCCATACGTAGGCCCATCCAAACTTTTTTTCTTTTTCTGTTTCAAACAAAAATACACTGACTTGGGCCTTTTTTCTACTTTTAACCTCTTGATTATTTTTAAACATCATAGGCCCAATTCTTTTCTTTTTATTATTTTCTTACATTTTCTTTTCATTTACTTTATTTATTTTATTTCATAAGAAAAGATCATAAAACATTTTTAAGTTAAATTAAAAAATATTTTTAATTTAAACACATTATTTTAGTTTGCTAGTTGAAATTTAAGGATTAAATTTTATTATTTCTTTTACATTATAAAATATTTTCTTTTCCAAATTGATATTAATATTCAAATTTTTTTCTAAACAAATATTTAAACTTAGGTTTTATCTTCTCCTCAATTTCAATTAATTTAGGTTTTTAGGTTTTGTTAAATAATTATTTAACTTCTCTTGTAATTAAAACTAATTAGTTTTATTAGGTTAAAATTATCAAACCTTTTCCATCAAAAAATCATCAAAACAAATCCTCTCCTCTAATTCATATCTTTACGTGTTTTATTATTTCACATTATCATTTTATTTCTTTCCTCCCCTCATTCACATATTTGTACCCCCTCCCCCCATTCCCAAAGCGTTGTAATAGCGTAGGACATTTAAATTCTGAAATTTATTGCTTTCTTTATTATTGATAGTAATTGCAGTTTGAATGACAAGATTAAAACCAACCATGGCAAAACCCTTATCCAAGAAAAATAATTGAATCAAACACACTTTGCACAGATGCACCTCTAGGGTAATCCACACTTGTTGCATCGGATAAAAACAATCATGTCCCTCGAACGTTAGATGCTTTAGCAAAGACCCTCGGTTAAAATGTCATAGTCCCTCAACGACCCTTCGATGTTGCCTTCGGTAAAACATTTTAGTCCCTTACGAAAAATTGCTAAAATAAATTACAAGTTGCCTTATGTGACTGTACGATGACCCGCGCATGTCCCTCACATCCAAAGATAGGGCTTCCTACTAACTAATGGTAGGATAGCACTATCTGAAGGAGGAGGAAAAGAACAAAGACTTTTTTAGTAGGTAGGTCTCTCGTACTTGCTTTCTCACAAACTAAAACAATTTTTAAACCTCACACTTTCAAACTATTTTCAAAACACTTTTCAAAAACAAACATTTTGTATACATTCTCAATGATACGAGAATCATTGCAAAATTGCTGCATTAAGGCGTTTTCAAAATATTTCCAAAACAAACATTTTGTATACATCCTCAACGATACGAGAATCATTACAAAATCACCATTTTCAAAACATCTTTAAAATATTTTCCAACTAACACGAAACACAAAGCATTTCAAAGTGAGCTAGCAATTAATAGCCCGTAGATAACTACAGATGAAAAGGGTTCTAACACCTTCCCTTTTCATAACCTACCCCCCGAACTCAAGAAAATTCTCAAAAGGTTTTTCATGTTCTTTTCACCCTTTCCTTTATTGGATAAAAGAAAAGTTGGGGGCGACTCTTGCTATCCGCAACATTTGCAATAAAACGCAAAACACCCAAGTTAGTTCTCTCATCGTATTATAGAACTGGAGACTCTGCTGGGGAATTTAAAATTTTAAAAGGGGGGTTACCTTAAGAGCTAGATCACCTTTATTGCTTTACTTGCTTGATTTGTATGCTTTACATTTTGGGTTATGCTTGGGTTTATTTCATGTATAGATCCTATACCTGGATCTGGGGCATTTTAGGTAAGTAGCAATAGATCGTGGAAACTGTATAACATAGACCAATATTATTGAAGCGATGGCCATGTTAGTGTGACACATTTGTGGGTGATGGTGTCCCTTGAGTTGAACCAAGGAGAATACGGGGCCGCTGTGTAGTGTCATAAAGCACTAACTGACCATTGAACCTTAGTTGAACAACTTGGCCATTAGAAAGTAGTGAGATAGATGGCTTTGGTGCAGAATAAAGTTGTTTGATACTTGATACTACACTCATTGAGATCAGACTTTCGGGATGTTTCGATCGCGGTTTGATGCTTGTGTTAAAACAATGCCTGATGAAGAAACATTAATGATATTGAGATTCCTTAGAACTCGATTACTTCTTTTAGGACAGGTTGAACCAACTAAAACTTCAAGAGGGTAATTACCTATAAACCCCATGCAAGCCTAAGCCTAAGACCTTGTATGTTTTATTTGTGATTAATTATTAATGACATCATAAACAGCATGACATCATGCCATATCATTTTCACTAACCATTTCAAGGACCTTGGGATTTATCTTTGTTCTGATTTGTAGGATATGGCTTCCGCTAGTAGAAATACCATTCGAATAAGCTTTGTAAGGGTGCCTCATCAATTTAAAGAGTTAGCGTTAAGGGTTCTTGAAAATTCTCCATTCACCAAGATAAATGGTCGACTTCTCAGTCTAGTTACCTCAAGCTTTGAAGAAGACATGATGTGTGTGCTCTTTCAGTTCTTTGATCCTGTACATCATTGTTTCACCTTTCCCAATTATCAATTGTGCCCACAATGGAAGAATTATGTCAACTATTGGGAGTGCCCCTTCTTGATCAAATGCACTTCACCAGTTTAAAGAAAGATCCACAACCTGAATAGATTGCATCAGCCTTACATTTGAAGCGGTCCAACATTGTAGCTAATTGGGAAACAAGGAGTGGAGTCAAGGGTTTTCTAGCTAAGTTTCTGTTAGAGAAGGCTTGACTATTCCTGGATGCTTTAGATTTGAAAGCTTTTGAAAAAGTATTGGCTCTTCTAATTTATGGTTTGGTATTGTTCCCTAATCTGGACTAACTCATAGATGTGAATGCTGCCAAAATCTTCCTTTCTCGTAACCCTGTGCCTAATTTTCTCAGAGACATTTTGCATTCTCTTCACACTCGTACTATGAGGAGGTGAGGGGATCTTATATGTTTCATACCTTTGATAATTAGGTGGTTTATTTATCACCTTCCCCGATCAGCATTGAAGAATGAAAAAGGTATAAAATGGTCTCAAAGGATGATATCACTCTCTCTTTTAGATATTTATTGGTATTCCAAATCTCTGAAGGATGTTACTATCATTAAATGTTGCGAGGAATTCCCTAATGTTCCTCTCCTTGGCATTATGGGAGGTATTACTTATAAACCTTCTCTGGATCTATGACAATTTGGTTATGCTCGAAGAGATGGTCCTCATGATGCACTTATCTGGGGTATTATATTCGGCTATGAGAACGATGTTCAAGGTTATCGTCAAAGGTTTCTACGAGCTTGGGGCATGGTAAATAAGGATGATAGAAAGACTCTGGGACATAAAGATTATATCCCTTTGGATCCTTATCTCAAGTGGGTACGAGCTCGCGCTCAAAATCTCATGATGCCATATCCAGCCATCCTACCAGTGATTATGGAGCCCATTGCTGAAGGAGACATTCCTTATACCATTCTCCATCCTGACATGCCTACTGACCTCAAAGAATTGCAGAAGTCGTAGATTCAACTCAAGGGATAATGAGACACCTTTGAAGATAGATTTTATGCAAGCGAGAAGAAAGTGTTGGAGCTCACAAAGCAACTTCACGAGGAGAAAAGCCCGAATGCATACATCGACACAAAGAGGAAGCGTCCGTGGGAGACTTGAGTCTTAGGTCTTAGGAGTTTTTTTTGTTGTCTCTTTGAGACCTTTTTGCTTTTTCATTCTAAGCCCAAGGGGCAATTGTAAATACTTGAACTTATTAATGCAATTGATGTTTTTGTTTCCTTTTTGGCTAGCAAATTTAAATCTCTTGAGGTCCTTGAAAACATTGCATCCGCATATCATGCATCATGTCATAGGAAGAATTTCCGATACAAGTTTCCTCATCTATTTACTATTTATTTCAGTATAATATGGCTCTCGAGAAAACCTTCAAAGATCTACAAACTCAACACGCACAATTTCAAGAGACCCTCCTGAACCTAGCCAAAGGACAACAAGAGATGATGACACTCCTTGTCACGAAAAAGAAGACTAAGAAACAAATTGTTATCAACACGGGAAGAAGTTTCAAAGGTCCTACCCGACTGGATCAAGTAGAAGATGATTCCTTTGAGGAGGACGAAAATCAAGAAGAGGATGTCAGAAGCACCAGGACTAGGGGTGGAAATAACCAGATTTCTGAGGATGAAGACTACTCCGATGAGCAGTACCCACCAGCAGATGACAAATACAAACAGCTAGAAGACCGACTCAAGGTTATGGAAATTCCAAAAGTGCCTGGTTTGGACTTTGGAGACTTAGGTTTGGTCCCTGGGGTGGTCATTCCTCATAAATTCAAGGTTCCCGTCTTTTCCATATATGATGGAATCTCTTTTCCGAAACTCCATTTAAGGTCACATGTCTGCAAGATTCAATTGCACACCACCGATAGGAAGTTATGGGTTCATTTCTTCCAAGAGAGCTTATCTGGGACACAGTTGGAGTGGTTCTATCAACTAGAAGGTACTAATATCCACCCATGGGAGGATTTGGCTGCTACCTTCTACATACAATACCAATACAATGCTGACATTGCACCAACTTGGGTGCAATTACGAGTATGACTATGGGCTCGAATGAAGGCTTTAAGGAGTATGATCAAAAATGGAGGGACCTGGCTGGAAGGGTGTAACCCTCTTTGACTGACCGAGAATTAGTGGATATGTTCATGGGCACTCTGACGAGTTCATACTTTAATTTTCTGATTGGGAGTTCTTCATCAAGGTTTACTGAGCTGATTTTGACTAGCAAACAGGTTGAAAGTGGTATCAAGAGCGGGAAGATTTAGATGGCTGTGTCCTCTAGTATGGTGAATAAACCATTCATTGGAAAGAAAGAAACTAACACTATTTATGGCCAGAGGAGACATAGTAAGAATGATCGTCATCAGTCTGTAAGGGTCGTGTTAATCTCTAATCCAACACCTGTTCGACCATAACAATCAGGAAATCAGCATAGGTCAGATGCTCCGAGGAGGCAGTTCACCAGGATTAATATACCATTATGTCAAGCATTACAACATCTGTTGAAAGCACAATTGGTAACACTGCGGGATCCTCCTCAGAATCCCAACACATCATCTTCGAAGTATAACCCAAATGCAAGGTGTGTATACCATTCCAATAGTCCTGGGCACAACACCAATGATTGTTGGGCCCTAAAAAGCAATATCCAAGACATGATTGATGCAAAGGAAATTGAATTTGAACCTCCCGAGACCCCCAATGTGATTACTGCACCCATGCCCAGTCATGGTAAAGGTGTTAATGCTATTGACGATGTTTCCTATGTCTCCACCATAAGTGACTTGACCACTCACTTGATGACCGTTAAGAAGAATCTGTTATGAGCCAGTTTATTTTAGGGTTATCTTGAAATTTTTTACCATTGTTCTTCCCAAACTAATGGTTGTATATGGATGAAGAAGGGTATTTAATGCTTGATTAATAGCCATGGATTTTTTTCGAGAAAACCCCATCCATGAAGAGTTTGCATGAAAGTATATCTCAAGAGCTGAGACTTAAAGATGTTTCTATGATCACAATTTCCAAAACTCCTATAAGGATCACCTCTAGAGGTCCTGTAAAGGTTTCTGCTAAACCAAGGGTGGCTCCCCTGATCATCACTGCACCGGGGCCAGTCCCCTATTCCTCTGACAAAGCTGTTCCCTGGAACTATGGGGCAAAAGTTTATTATCACGGTGTTAGGAAAGATCCATGGATTACTAAAAATAAAGATCTTGAAATTACAAACATTATCGGAACTAGTAAGGTCACTAGGACAGGAAGGATATCATCTCCAGAGATCTCTCCTCCAACAACTACTATAACACCTATTCATATTTCTTATGTTGGGTCAATTGCTGATGCCTGAGGTAAAGAGAAAGTGACTGAGCCGGCCCAGACGGAGGCACCCTCTAAAGATGATACAGTTGAAGACCCTTCTAGACAAGAGATGGAAGATTTTCTGAAGATCATTCATAAAAGTGACTACAAAATAGTTGAACAACTGAAGCAGACACCCTAAAAAATATCCATGTTGTCCTTGTTATTATGCTCCAAAGCACATGCCAAGGCTTTATTGAAATTTCTGAAGGACGCTCATGTATCACAAGAGACCACTACTGATCAATTTGAGAATTATGTTGCAAGCCTAACTGTTGATAGTGGTTTAGACTTTTCTGATGCAGATTTGACTCTGACAGGAAAGAATCATAGCAAGGCATTGCACATTTCTATTGAGTGCAAAGGAACTACTTTGGCGCATGTGTTAGTTGATACATGTTCCTCCCTGAATGTTTTACCCAAAGGTGATCTGGATAGATTGATTTACGAAGGGCTGGTGCTGAAACCCAACGACATTGTGGTAAGATCCTTTGATGGATCAAAAAGGATGGTACACAAAGAGGTAGATCTTCCGATCAAGGCGGGATATCAAATTTTCAAATTCACTTTTTATGTAATGGATATTCTCTTGACCTATTCCTGCTTTCTCGGACGCCCCTGGATTCATGGGGAAAGCACAATTACCTCTACTATACATCAAAAGCTGAAGTATCCAGTGAAAGGGAAGATCATCACAGTCTGCGAAGAGGAAGAATATATGGTCAGCCATTTGAACTCTTTCAAATATGTTGAAATGGATGGTGAATTAATTGAAACCCCATGCCAGGCATTTGAGGTAATCCCTCTGTCGACCGTTGTTGCTAAAAATACTATTGTCGAGGTCTCTAAAAACCTGTAGCGGTAGAAATTTTTAAGACTAAGCCATTAGATTGACTAGACCTATACAGATCAAAATAGAAATTGCCACCGCGCTTTATTGTTTCCAAATGAATGGGAAAAGAGAGACTAACCCAAAAAGAGGGGGAAAGATTCAAGGTAAGGGGGTTGGTTATGCAAAGGGAACGTATTAGAACCCTAAACATCTACGGTACTCCGCAGGAACCTCTTTGAAAAATCTGTATATTTTGGCTATAAAATGTTGTATGTAAAATAGATGGTGGAGGTGAGAAAAGACGTATTTTTTTATGATTTTTGCACCCGCCGCGGTTGCGAACCTTTAGTGCCTACGTACCACCTTTCGTGCAATAGGGGATCAGGGTACACGTAGTTCGCCTTTAAAAAAATTTAAAACACAAGTGTGTTGGTTAATTTTATGAGATAAGACATCATCATCATTGTCCGTGTGGAAAAAATATTTACTACCCACAATCATGAGAAAGGAGAATTTGCATCATCTCAAAGTGGAGGATATGGCTTGGATTTTAAAATCAGCAATGCCTCACTCAACACCCGAGTGGAAAATATCTCTCTTCACTACATATTGTAGAAGTATAGTTATTTGCATCACTACAAGGATTGATAAGAGTCCAATCTTTTGAGAAAAGTTTTTAAAGTAAAAAGCCAAAGTGGTAAAATGGTTTGAAATGAGATTGATTGACTTTTAGTCTTCTCACAAAAAATGTCAAGGTATTATCAAATTGATTGGATTTTATTTATGAAAAATGTTTTGAAAATGCATGGACCTAAGTCCAAGTTTATTATGAAAGTGGTTCAAGTTTAAAAAATATGAAGAGTTTTCAAAAGGAGGGAGGAGATTTTTGAAATTAAAGAAGATGGGAGGAGAAGAAGGGACTATCCTAAAGCATAAGGTAAAATATAATGAGAAGAACCATCTAACCAATAAGAAGCCAATACTTGACATTATGAGTCAAGATAGAATTACAATTCTTTGGATTGAAACCAAGCAAGCAAAGATACTAGGCCTATTGAGAGAACCAAACTTCAAGTGTATTAAGTCTTCATAAAATTTGGGCAGAGTAACGGCTGTATACGGGTGAATTCCATATTACAAACAAATTATGTAATCACAATAATATGCACCCAAAACAAATAAATAACCCAATGTCTTGAGGTAAACCCCAAGAACTCCAGACAAAATATCAATTAAGGTCACAAGGTCTCCAACATAGGCCAAGGTTTCTAATCCTAAGTCCAAGAAGTCCAATACTCCATAATGCTAAGGATAGTAACCAAATAGTCCAAGTATCATTAAAGTTTTTATGGTTCATGTTGATTATCAGGTATCTTAAAAAAGAAAAGAAAAGCTCAAGTGAGCAAAATAAAAATGACAAGTATATAAAGGGGCTCAAGTGAGCAAAGATGAAAAATAGCATGAAATGTAAATGGCAAATTAAATGGTACATAAAGTAAAGAGCATAAAATAAAAGCATAAAATAAAGTCAATTGTTAGAAATTAGTGGTTAGTTGGATGACCATATTGAAACTTGCATTTTGACCTCATTAGAGGATTGGTAGAACCAAAGCCTCCACACAACAAGTTGCATTTGCTTTTTGTCAAGTATATCATCCATTTTGGAATCCTCAAAAGTAACATTTAATGATCAACGATGTTTAAGTGATCCGTGTTGACCAAAAGTGATGTAGATCCATTAGAGGATTGGTAGAACCAAAGCCTCCACACAATGAATCTCAAGGTTATTGGATCAAAGAGATCAAATTAACATACTTGGGCTTACAAACATAGGTTTAGGCCACAAATGATCATTTTCTCTAATCGTGACAGAATTTAGCCATATGTTAAGTAATCGTAAGTGGACTTATATAGAAGTCGCACCTATTTTGAGGACGGTCAATAGCAATCTATGCACCATGATAAAAAATTCAACCCAAGAACAGCAAGAAAATAATCAATATATATATATATATATATATATATATATATATATATATTATGATGCAGTGGGAGAACTGACTTGATGTTTTGCGTTTCGATCGCACTTGTGTAGTTAGCAAGAGTCTCCACCAACTTTTCTTTTATCCAAAAGGAAAGGTAAAAAAGAACAGGAAAGACCTTTCGAGATTATTCTCGGGTTTGGGGGGTAGATTATGAAAAGGGAAGGTATTAGCACCCTTTTCATCCATGGTTTTCCATGGGCTCTTA
Organism: Vicia faba; assembly: GCA_948472305.1. Classification (NCBI taxonomy): domain Eukaryota; kingdom Viridiplantae; phylum Streptophyta; class Magnoliopsida; order Fabales; family Fabaceae; genus Vicia; species Vicia faba. The sequence continues at coordinate 353,812,091 of OX451735.1, forward strand.
GTTACTCGTTTAGATCACTTGCTTTCATTTGGTTGTGTGCTTGTGGTGTGGGCTTTGAAAGTATTTTGAAAAAATCTCTTTGTAATGGTACTCGTCTCTATAAGAACGTATACAAAGTTTTTGTTTCGAGAAGTGGTTCAAAGATGTGTTTGTGAATCGTGTTTCGAAAAGTGTTTTGAAAAGAGATTTTGCAATGGTTCTCGTCTCTATAAGAACGTATACAAAACGTTTTGTATTTTTGAAAATGTTTTGAAATGGAAGTGTAGGTGTAAAAGTTTTTGTCGTGAGCAAGCGAGTAATTAAGAGTGAATCTATCTACTCGAAAGGTCTTAAGTTGTTCTTTTCTTCTTCCTTTTAATGGTGCTATCTTACCATTGATTTGGTAATAAGCCCCATCGTTGGATGTGAAGGGACAGGCGCGGGTCAATTTTACAATCATTGAAGGCAACTTGTGAGACGCTTTAGCAATTTTTTTTAGGGACGAGATCGTTTTAATTGAAACAACATCGAGGATCATCGAGGGACTACGATCTTTTTTATCGAAGGGTCATTGCTAGAGTGTCTCATATTCGAGGGACATGATTGTATTTCCGAGGCAACGAGCGAGGTTACCCTAGAGGTGCGCGTGTGAAAAAGTGTGTTGGTTTCAAGTTATTTTATTCTTTGATTAGGTCATCTAGCGATTGATTTTTGAATCTTGCCATACACGCCTAATTACTATATAGTATATGGAAAACAGTAAATTGCGGGAATTGAAATTCTACGCTATTACAAAGTATTCGGGAATGGGGGTGCAATTGTTACAAATGGGGATGAATCAAATGAGATAGCAAAATCCAAATAGCAAGCAATACAACCAAATCGAATGTTTGTGTGATTTAATTAAAGCTATGACAATTTATGAAAATAATATTAACAAAATATGAAATGCCAAATAATTACTTGAAAAAAGAAAGGTAAAACCTAATCTAAAAAATAAAAAAATGATTAAATTGAAATCTCTATTTTTTTGGTATTTTATTAATTATGTAAAACCTAAAGAAAACAAGTGAACTAAATTATTATTATATTTTTGGTATTTTATTATGTGTAAAATTAAACCTAAGATAAGTTTATTAAAAAAAGAAAATGATAAAAATTAATTATAAAGATCTAAATCAAATTAAAAAAAACCTTAAGTTATATTAGTATATTGTATAATAAAAAGAAAATAAGAAGAGAAATAAATAAAAAAAAAGCAAATGGGCTTAAGGATTTAGATGAGAGGCCCAAGAGAAATGTTGCTATTTGCTGTAATCAGAAAAACAAGCCAAAAGGGGGGGGGGGTGTATTAGCAAATGAATGAGCCTTGGGGATTTGTAAACAAAACATGCGCAAGCTCTTAAACTGTTTAAGTCGTTTGATTAAGGGAAACAAAACAAATTAGGGTTCTTGACCCTTTTTTCACAGCGGCGCCGTTCTCACCTTCTTCATCCATCTCTTTTCATCTCTTCACCTCTGTTCACCTCTAAATTATCTCACTACTCGTCCCTTACTCATTTCGTGAACAAATCGCTCTTGGCCTCTCTAACTCACCCTGATTTGCGTTTTTTGAAAACCCTAAGTTTTGAAATGAATTTATGTCTAAGAGGTTCAAAATTGGTTTATCTGATCCTCCCTCCCCAGCTCTCAGTTGCCGGAACTCCCCTAATCTCACCTTCCTAAACGAGTTTCAGTGGTTTTCTTTGAAAAAAGTAAGGTTCGGTTTTTATTAAAGCTTACGAATTCAATGATTTTAATCTTGTTATGTGATTTTCTGTTAATCTACCTTGTGGTCCATTGACATGTAGAGAATGGTCTTAGGGATTCATGAGAAAGAGGGAAAGTTCATACCTGTTGGAGACTTTCTGTGAAATGGAAAGAGGACGGCGAGATTTTGAGGGCGGCGCTCCTTGGTGGCCGGAGCTGCACGGGGGAGGAGATGAAGATACCGTCTGGGTTCTTCTGACTGTTTGGTAACTCTTTTCTTATCTCTGTGTTTTGAATGATGATGATTCTATTCGATGGATTTTGGGATTTTTGTGATTGTTGGATGTTGTTTTATCAGTTTGAATGGTTTACTGGTTCTGGAATTTGGTTTTGTGGATTTACTGATTTTGAGTTAACATGTTTTTTTGGTTTGGTTCTTGGCTACTGGTTTTGGGGATGGTTCTGTTAGCTTGTTTTGATGATTGTTGACTGGTTTCTGAGTTTGAGATTTGTTGATGTTTCAACATATTTTCTTTGTTGAATCGATGAGAATGTTGGTTGTTTACAGGTTTGGTTAATGGTATTATTATTTTGAGATTGATGATTTTGTTACAGGTTTGATGAGTTAGAGATTTGTGGTTTTGGATTTGTTGATGGTTTGGGAATTTTACTGGTTTTTGGGTTTGGTTAACAGGTTTGGTTCTTGTTTTGGAGGTTTGAGGTTTTTTTCTATTTTGAGAGTTTGGTGATTTTTGTATTTTTCTACAGGTTTGTGACTTGTTTTGAGGTTTGAGGTTTTTTGTTGTTTTGAGAGTTTGGTGATTTTTGTATTTTGCTACAGGTTTGTGACTTGTTTTGAGGTTGGATGCTGGTTTTTTGGGTTTGGTTTTGTTTGACAGTTTGAGATTTGTGTTTTGTTGGATTGAGATTAGGTTTGGGATTTTTTGACAGTTGAGACTTTGGTTTGACAGTTTTTGGGTTTGAAATGTTTGACAGGTTTGATGTTTTTGGGAGTTAAGAGGTTTTTGAAGTTTTAGACTTGGACAAGTTTTTGAAGGTTGTTGATTTTTGTTGACAGTTTGAAGGTTTTGAGACTTGTTTCAAGTTTTTGAGTTTGATAAAATGTTTCTATCTCCTTTGCTTGAGAGTTGTGTCTACTGTTATATTGACTCTCTTTCTGTTATCTCTTATTCAAAATGGTGAGAAAACAAAGAATTTGAATATTTTACTATATTGTTCTTTTGGCTTTTTGGTGGAAGTTTTTTTTTCTAGCAACTTTTATGCAATTTGTGACAGTCAAGGCAGCAGGGCTGTGCATCCCAATAACCTAGGTGACTTCTTTCCTCTCTTCTCTCTCAATGACACTAAGAAAGTCAATTGCTCTTTTGCCTTTTTTTTCCAATTCTGAAAAGTTTGCAATAAAAAATGGAAAATGATGAATTAGGCTTCTTGAACAAGTTTTTGCTTGTTTGACTTAGCTTATTATATTGCCATACTTCTGCCTTTTATTGATGCTGCTTGTTGTTTACCATATTGCTGTTTGTTTTTGTTGTTTGTTGCGCTGTTGTTTACATTTTGTCCAATTTGCACTGCTGTTTGGGCATCCTGTTTTGTTGCGCTGCTGTTTGGGCATTCTGTTTGTTTGGACAACTTGCTTGCATTTCTTGTTTGGACAACTTGCTTGCATTTCTTTTGTTTGGACAACTTTGTGGTATTTTTGTTTCTTCTTTCTTTTTGTGAACCAAGAAGAATAATCTTCTTGTGATTTTCAAAAATAGAGGAAATAAATTGTGATGAATTAAAATGGCCTTCTGATTCCAATTTGCAGACTTTAATGATGAATAACACTTTTTCTTTTGAAAATTCTTGCTCATGCCCAAATAATTTGTACTACCTATTTTTCTTTCTTTTGTTTTCATGTGAGCACAATGGAGATGACAAAGCAAGGAAGGAAAGAACTTTATGGCAAGCATGGAGGTCTTTGATAGCAAAAGAACTTCAGTCAAACTTAGGCATAAATTAGTTCTCCTAGGCCAATCAAACAATTGAATTTCCTTTGTATTTTAGAACAATCATTCTTGTATTGTATCCAATAGTTGTACTAATTCATTTTCAAATACGATAAGTTGTAAAACCTAAAGTATTTAAATAATAAATTGTTTTGTAACAACGTTTGAAATTGGAGAAAATCATATGAAATGTTCTGGTGTTACTTGAAATCTTTAATCAACAATAACTTGTAATTTTCTCTTCGCATCCTATTTGATTTTTGAAATGCCCAATCAGGACAATTGAAACAAAATGCTCCAATCTGATAACTTAAATTCCAATAATTCTGTAATCTTGCAACTGCATTCCAAACAAAACACGCACTGTATATTCCATTTCCTAAACAAGCAAATGTTTTAAAAGACGCAAATCATCTGGTTAACCTGGATCAAAATCATGGTCGTCCCAAATGACAGTCTTAATCTCTTGTCTCAAACAAACCATGCTCTGAGAACAAACATTGTTTTTTTCCAGTAAACTTGAGAAAGCATGAAGACCTGTGAAAACCAATTGAATTTCTGAGAACTCAATTTCTTCTGAGGAATGCAAGAAAAACCCTAATTGCTGGTTTACTGCCACAGAAGAAAATCTGTCTGATCAATTCCTGAGCCAACTTGAATATCTGAGAAACCCTAGGGTTGTGTTTTCTAAGAAAAATGGGAGGGCAAATTTTGGGGTACAACATATATATATATATATATATATATATATATATATATATATATATATATATATATATATATATATATATATATATATATATATATATATATATATATATATATATATATATATATATATATATATATATATATATATATATATATATATATATATATATATATATATATATATATATATATATATATATATATATATATATATATATATATATATATATATATATATATTGAAAAGGGTTTAAAAATGAATAAAAGTTAAAATAAAGGAAAAAAATATCAACTATATTCAAATTGATTCATAAAAAAGAAATAAGGTCATAGAAAAATCAGAAATAGACTCAAATATTTTTATAAAATTTTTGGTAATTTTTTAAAGTCAGAAAATATTTTTAAAATTAAAAGAAATGAGTAAAATAAACCAAAAATGATAAAAAATAACAAAGTCAGAAACAAAAACTAAATTAGGTCACCAATATTTGTCACAATATGATTGGATCATTCTATATTTTTTTTCAGAATTTAAAAATGCATAAAAGTATTTTTAAACATTTAAAACAATTCAAATAAATTGAAAATTTATAAAAAAAATATCAATACACAATAAAATTGTAAAACAAATAAAAATCAGAAAGAGAAAAATCAAAAATATTTTTCATAATTTTTTCAAATTTTTTGGACTTAAAATGAATTTTCTGTGATTTTTTGAAGTTTAAAACAATTTAAATATAAAAATAAGAAAATAAAATAAAGTCAAAAAAATATGGACCAATGGATGAGAGTCAAAACGCGTTAGTAAGCTAATCCAATGGATCAGATGCGCTGTGCATATCATGGTCATTAGTGAATAACACGCATGATCATTAATTAAATCAGATATTTAAAAATTCCAAATGGCGCTGTTTCATTGGTTGAAGGATGACACGTTGGTCATGTTCAACCTCCAGCCAGTCTTAAATCGAGCTTGCTCAAACTGTAAAATTAGAGTACGAGATCGGTACCATTCGCTTCGTCTCATCAAGACGAAGACAACCACACCTTCGAGAAAAATTTATATAAATTGTAGCTCAAGCAATTTGGAAGGAATGTTTTGAAAAGGAATTTGAAAATTCATGGCCAAAATGTGTTTTCAGTTAAAAGAAAGTGTTGCGACTAGAACCAGGGCAAGGAGAGCTTCACAATGATATCAAAGTTTGGAAGAATTGATGGAGAAATAAACTTATTGAAGTTCAGTTGCAAAGCTCTGTAAATTGATTTGGTCAGATCAATTCAGAAGGTTTCAAGGCTCAATTTTTCTTCTGTTAGCTTCAGGGAAGATCAAGGAAGATGAATTGATAGAAAAAATGGATTGAAAAAGGCTTGAACAATAATTTCGAAGTTGCAAAAAGGTGAGTTATGGAGTGAATTTGGCAGGGTGATTTTGGCTGTTGAAGCTTAAGAAAACGAATAGGATAGCCCATGTATTTATAGGAGAAGCAAATGGGATCAAAAGGAAGGGTGAATGATGCAATTTGGAGGGAATTCATGTGGGTCTGCATCATGAAGAAAGTGTGACTTCTCTTTTGTCAAAACTCATCCAAAACGTGCGTTTTAATGCACTAATCCACTTGGGGAGGTTGGCTAATCATGTTTAGACCCAAAACGCGTGCTAATTTGAGGGTTAGAAGTTGTAACATGAAATTCAAATTCTGACTTGCGATGAAACTTCAATTCCAAGTTACCACTTTCAAAACAATGGCATTCTCAGCTCAAGGGGTCTTAAGGCATGGTTCTTGATGCATTAGAAAGATGAGATTACAAGCTTTGCAATGGGAAAATAATGGAATCAAATGGATGTTTGAGCTGAAAGTTGCAATGAGTCAAAGTTAGGAAAAAGAGGTTGACTTTCCATACTTAGAAATATTTCAAGGTTTTCTTCAAAAGTGACCTATAATGTTTTGCATCCAAACATGGCCTTACTCTTAGAATTTTCTCTTGACCAAAAAATATGGCATGAAATAGACCTCTTGAATGACATTTTGAAACTTGAACCATTAAAAATATTCAAAAATTGAGAGAGTTATGAATTGTTGAACTTGGCAAAAAATCATGAAATGACCTATAATCTTTTGTATCCTTACGGCATATTCCATCCATTTTATCACTTTTCATATAAAATAAGGAATAAAGTTCACATCCTCAAGATCATTGTGGAAAAGAGTAGGCTCAAGGTGATAAAAATTGACCAAGTTATGATCATTTGAAGTCACACATGGGAAGTTGGGGGTTCATCTGGAGAACTTGTAATCTTTCTTCATCATCAAGTTTCTTCCACATGAAAAATCCTTGACAATTTTGAAGTTATTTGTTAATAACCCTTTGAAAAGAAGGATGTTTTTGGAAGCACTCAAAAATACCAAAATATGAGCAAGATATACTTCTTTGAAGTTTAAAACCCTAGCTCATAGACCAGGAAAATGCTTTGAGGAACTTTGACAATTTTAAACAACCTTCTTGTACCAACACTTTTTCTTTGTAGATAGAAGTTGTTGAGGATGATAATGAGAACTCATAGAAACCAAAACCACTTCTATATCTTGATAATTAAGAGAAATATGCACTTGTGACCAATGGGAACAAGGCCTTATCCAACCATGACAACTTCTTCAATCAACCCCTTATACTTTTGAATCAATATTGATAACTTTTAAATATGGTGAACCAAAATAAACCTTTCCATGCCATTTCTTCCAAAACAAATTCAATGGTGAGGTTTGAATTTCTCAAACTTTATTGACTAGGGCATGGAAATAAACTCATGAACCCATGGATCAACTTGCTAAGCCACATTTCCTTTACCTACATTATTAACAAGTAAGACAAACCAACATTGCATTTTATTAATTAAAAGGAAAGTCAAAACAAAACATGCATGATCACAAAAGAAAAACAAGTCAAGGTGCTTGGTGATTCCTCAAAGAGCAAAGCTAAAGATAGGGAGGAGAACCAAAATCCCTAATGTGATCTTATTGTGATTGAATCAATATGGTATGATGAAGGGATCTTAGGGGGGAAAATTGGGGTACAACAAAACCCACCAAGAATGGCTTCCTTGAAGGATGCTAGAGCTGTAGTAGAAGAAGGTGGTTGCACTATTTGGGGGCAGCTTCTCGATATCCCTTACAAGTCCAACAATTTTGGTTTGGGTTTCACTTCAAAGGCTTAGAAAGAGGTTCGAAGTGTTCGTGCTGGAGGACCAACTTTCCATTTTAGCAACAATGAAGTCAATGCTCTGGAAGACACTGATAGTGATGGTGACTTGGATGACTGGATATTCCCTAATGTTGACGGTGGACTCAACAACTGGAAGGCCAAAGACTTTGTATCAATCTCCTTCAGCCAAAAGTAATTTCTATTTCCTATTTTTATTTCATTAAGAAGTTTGTCTGTATAATTTCTTTTAAAAACATTGACTTTAAACCAGGTGCCTTGCCCGAGGGATAAAGGTCCATTTGTTAAGGGTTATCATTTCATATATCACATGCTCATTTAATGAAAACATTGGATGATTTTGAATTCAAATTTTGCGCTCTTTGTCTTTCTTTTACTTTACTGCATTTTCAAATAGCCATGTGACCTTACACGCAGACACACACATTTGCAGATCCACATCCACTCTGGATCTCATTGACAACAATTCTGCTATTTTCATTTATGACTTTGAAAATCCAATCTATCAAGCTGAAGACGAAAGTGAAAAAGATTGTGAGATACCTGGAGAACTCACTGGACTCCTGATACAAGAGGAAAAGGCTATCCAACCACATGAAGAGTCTGTCAAGGTGATAAATTTAGTTACCGAGGCAGATAAGAAAGAAGTCAAGATTGGCGCCAACTTAGAAGACAGTGTCAAGAGAAGATTGGCTCAGATGTTGCACGACTATGTTGAGGTATTCGCTTGGTCATATAAAGACATGCCAGGGATCGATACTGATATCGTGGTTCATCGTCTTCCAATGAAAGATGGTTGTTCTCTGATCAAACAAAAGGTCCGTTGCATGCTTCCTTATATGTCAGAGAAAATCAAGGCTAAGGTAATGAAATAGTTCAATGCAGGTTTCTTTCCAGTGACGTCGTATCCCTAATGGGTTACAAATGTCATTCCAGTGCCGAAGAAGGACGGTAAGGTCTGTATGTGTGTATACTATAGGGATTTAAATAGGGCGAGCCCCAAAGATGACTTCCCACTACCACATATTGATGTCTTGGTTGATAACACTTCTCAACACAAGGTATTGTCCTTCATGGATGGCTTCTCAGGGTACAACCAAATCAAAATGGTGCCTGAAGACATGGAGAAAACTACCTTTGTCACACAGTGGGGTACCTTATGTTATAAGGTCATGCCTTTTGGGCTGAAGAATGCAGGTGCAACTTATCAACGTGCTATGATGACTTTATTTCATGACATGATTCATCATGAGATAGAAGTCTACGTTGATGACATGATAGCCAGATTGCAAACTTAGGAAGAACACCTTGACCATCTGCACAAGTTATTTAAAAGGATGAAAAAGTATAAACTGAGGATGAATCCAAACAAATGCATCTTTGGGGTAACGTCTGGAAAGCTCTTAGGTTTCTCGTTAGTGGCGAAGGTATTAAGGTTGATCCTGCAAAAGTCAAAGCTATCCAAGAAATTCCAGCTCTCCATACTGAGAAGGAGGTCAGATGTTTCTTGGGACAACTTAATTACATTGTTCGGTTCATCTGTCACTTGAATGCTACTTGTGCACCAATTTTCAAGGTACTGAAGAAATATCAAGTAGTCAAATGGAACGACGACTGTCAAATGGCTTTTGATAAAAATCTAGGAGTACTTACAAGAACCTCCAATCCTGATGCCATCATTTGAAGGAAGACCTCTGATCATGTACTTAACCGTGTTAGAGAAATCAATTGGGTGTGTGTTAGGGCAGCATGACGAGTCTGGCCGAAAAGAGCATGCAATATACTACCTTAGAAAAAAGTTTACCGACTGTAAAACAAGATATTCACTACTCGAGAAAACTTATTGCGCTTTGGCATGGGTTTCTCGCCGACTAAGACAGTATATGATGGCCCATACTACTTTATTGATTTCTAAAATGGATCTCATTAAGTACATAATTGAAAGGCCTGCTCTCTCCGGAAGAATAACTTGATGGAAAATGATTTTAACTGAATATGACATCCAGTACACCACACAAAAAGCAATCAAAGGGAGTGTACTGGCAGATCATTTGGCGCACCAAGCTGTAGATGACTATCAGTCTATGCACTTCGAATTCCCGGATAAGAATATCATGCTGAGTACAGATTGTGAAAAGTCTAGACTGTATATAGGACTTGACCAAGGATCCCGATGGATTATTGTTTTTGATGGAGCTTCTAACGCACTAGGTAACAGAATTGGTGGTGTGATTATTTCCCCCGAAGGTTTCCATACGCCTTTCATTGCTAGACTTTGCTTTGACTGTACCAATAACATGGCTGAGTATGAAGCATGCATCTTGGGTCATAAAGTTGATATTGACTTGAGGATCAAATTCCTAAGCGTATACGGGGATTCAACCTTGGTAATCAATCAAGTCAAGAGAGAATTGGATATAAAACATCCAAATATTATCCCTTATCGAGAACTCGTGCTAACCTTGATTCTGTACTTTGAAGAGATTACCTTTGAACATATTCCAAGGGAAGAGAATCAATTGGAAGATGCCTTAGCTACCATGTCATCCATGTTCAAGGTCAAATGGGACAACGAAGCTCCCATAATTACTGTCGAAATATTTGATGAACTAGCACACTGCTATGAGATTGACATTGATGGAGAAGAGGATAAGCCTTGGTTTCATGAAGTGAAAAGATATCTCGAAGCTCAAAAGCATCTTGAAGGGGCACCAATCAATGAAAACAAATTCCTGTGGAGGTTATCAGCTAAGTTCTTCCTAAGTAATGGGATTTTGTACAAGCGCAACCATGATTTAACCCTACTTCGTTGTATGGACAAGAAGGAAGCAGATAAAATTATGGAGGATATGCATGAAGGCATCTTTGGTACTCACTCCAGTGGATATACTATGGCCAAGAAGATTCTGAGAGCTAGTTACTATTGGTCGACCATGGAAACCGATTGTTATCACCACTCGAGGACTATCCGTAAGTGTCAGATCTATGCTAATAAAATTCATGTACCTCTGGTTCCTTTGAATGTCATGACTACTACTTGGCCATTTGCAATGTGGGGAATTGACATGATCAGAGAAATCAAGCCTACTGCCTCTAATGGACATTGCTTCATTCTTGTCGCCATTGACTACTTTACAAAGTGGGTTGAAGCAGCTTTATTTGCCTCAGTTACCAAGAATGTGGAGTCTCGATTCATCAAGCCTAACCTTATCTGTCAATATGGAATCCCTGAGAGGTTCATTACTGACAATGGTACCAACCTCAATAATGTCATGATCACTGAACTTTGCACACAATTCAAGATTAAGCATCACAACTCTTCTCCGTATCGTCCGAAGATGAATGGCGCAGTGGAAGCTACCAACAAGAATATAAAGAAGATTGTGCAAAAGATGGTTGTGACCTACAAAGACTGGCATGAGATGTTACCATTTTCTCTTCATGGCTATCATACTTCAACGTGAACATCAACTGGGGCAACCCCCTTTTCTTTGGTCTACGGCATGGAAGTTGTCCTGCCTATTGAAGTTCAGATTCCTTCTCTGAGGATTATGAAAGATGAGGACTTAGACGAAGATGAGTGGATTCAAACTAGGTTGGATCAGTTAAATTTAATTGATGAAAAGAGGCTTGCGACTCTCTGTTGCGGTCAGATGTAGCAGAAACATATGATTAAGGCTTTCAACAAGAAGATTAAGCCTCGGGTATATCAAGCCGGTGACTTGGTAATAAAGCGCATCATTTTACCATAAGGTGATCCCAGGGGAAAATGGACTCCCACCTACAAAGGGCCATTTGTTCTCAAGAAAGTATTTTTGGGCGGTGCTATGATGCTAATCACCATAGGCGGTGAAGACTTCCCGCACCCTGTAAATGTGGACATAGTCAAAAAATACTACGCATAAAAACGACCTGCTAGGTTGACTAGCCTAGGCAAAAATAAGTGCGTCATAGCTAACCAAAAAAAGTTCGAGAAAAAATTAGGGATATATACAAAATATTGTACACCCGGCAAGTCAAAAAACTAAAAGGGCGGCTTGGGCAAAAAAAGTTATCCTGGTGGACTGAAAACCAGAAAGGGCGGTCCAGGAAAAATTAAGGATTGAATCGTACAAATATGTCCCGTTGTATCACTTACAGCCAACTTTATTACCAAAGTCTAAAGTTCAAATGGTACAGACCAATTCAATCGACTTCTTCCGATAGCAAGGGGTGAGATGTTCAAAGGCATAGGGGCAATAGAGGAATTGGAACCCAATGAGATTATTTCCACATGGCTATATATATTTCTTATCACTTTGTACTCTTTTCATTTCAAGACGATTTCCTCTTACTAGGATTTATGTCTCTTCGTACAAAAAACGCCTATTTATAGGCAAATTATCAATACAGATACACCTTAAAGTTTAAACTTTTTGTTTTTCTGTTTTACTTGCAAAAATGTCCAATGACTAAATTGAATGAACATATGCATATGAACATGATTAACTGTTAACAAATATATGCATAAGAATATGAATGAGCATTTACTCAAGATTCTAGGAGTTAGGATGACGTTCAAGATGTCCATAAATCACTCCTATGAGATTATCCCCACAGAGTAATCTTCATAAATTCATCCCAAATAAAAGATACATTCCCCGCAATTTTCCTAACCTATGAAGTTCTAATCATTACAATTCATGGAAATTCTCTTCCCCCACTGAGTTTGAAAACTGTATATTTAATTTCCCCAGGAGAGTTCGTTTCCTCAGCAGAATATTTCTCTATCAACCAGGTTTATTTCCCTAACAAATTACAGTCTCCCCAACTTGAATTTATTTCTCAGATTTCTACAAATCACCAGTAAAATTCCTCTCCCCAGTGAATTCACCACTATCCCCGGAGAGTCGCTACGAAACCTAGAACCAGACAGGATACCAATTAACTTTATCCTCCCCAGACGAGTCAAAATATTATCCATCTCTTGTATCCCCAGTCAGAGTATATAGAAATTATTCTCCCAAGACGAGTCAAGAGGTTATCCATCTATTTTTATCCCCAGTTAGGGTATATAAGAATTAAATTCCCCAGTAGATCAATGAACAACCAATGTTCCTAAACTCTACTACCCAAGTAAGAATTCAACATCCCATGCAGAGTTTCCTCAAACAAGTAAATAGGAATCCCCAGCGGAAGCATTCTAGACAAGATTTAAGATGCATATACTCTTCGTCCCCAACAATAGTCAGGGATTTATTTTCCCAGTCAAAGATACTTCACGAGTTTACAAATACACTTCACAACATTTTACATTCATATGTCATAGCATATGCATACGAAACACAGGTAGCACAATCTCATTTATTTTGAGAACATCATTACGCAATGCATTTCATACATCATGACATTGCATACAACTAACTCTTACCTTTTTAGGAAAGATCAATCAACAGACGAATATCATTACCAATAGGTCCAAGATTAATTCCGGAAACAAGACGGGGAGAATATCTATGTGATGAATACTTCCTTCGAACATCTTCTGGCTCAGATTAAATCAACCAAAGATTTATTCTGATACTTCTCCCAGTTACAGATGGGCGTAGATATCTTCTAGATCAGATTAAATCCACCAAAGATTTATTCTGATACTTCTTCCAATAGATATCTTCTGGCTCAGATTAACTCGACCAAAGATTTATTCTGATACTTTTTACAGTAGATCTTTTCAGGCTCAAATTAAATCGACCAAAGTTTTATTCTGATACTTCTCCCAGCTAAAGACGGACGTAGATATCTCCTGGATCAGATTAAATCATCCAAAGATTTATTCTGATACTTCTTCCAGTAGATATTTCTTGGCTCAGATTAAATCGACCAAAGATTTATTCTGATACTTCTTCTAGTAGATATTTCCTGGCTCATATTCAATCGACCAAAGATTTATTCTGATACTTTTTCCAGTAGATATTTTCTTGCTCATATTAAATCGACCAAAGATTTATTTTGATACTTCTCCCAGCTAAAGACGGACGTAGACATCTTCTAGCTCAGCTTAAATCGACCAAATATTTATTCTGATACATTTTCCAGTAGATCTTTTCTGGCTTAGATTAAATCGACCAAATATTTATTCTGATACTTCTCCCAGTTAAAGACGAACATAGATATCTTCTAGCTCAGATATAATTGACCAAAGATTTATTCTGATACTTCTTCTAGTAGACATTTTCTGGATCAGGTTAAGTCGACCAAAGATTTATTCTGATACTCCTTCCAGTAGACATTTTCTGGCTCAGATTAAATTGACCAAAGATTTATTCTGATACTTAACCCAGTTAAAGTCGAGCGTAGACTTAGTCTAATTTCTCTATCAACAGTTACTTCAGATGGCATCTATAAGCCCATCTCCGACAACTCTTCATTTCCTCTCTAAATGGCATCTTTAAGCCTATTCCTAGCATAACCAGCCAACAACATTACTTCGTGCACAAGCGAGTGCAAATTTCTGGGCACTTATGTGTTCAATCATCTTCCACCTTAAAGTCACGAATAAAGAACATGCCAATATAACTCTTCAGGTTTAAGAAGATTGAACAGGGGAAGCTATTGTACCCCAAAATTTTCCCTCCCTTTTCTTCAAGAAATTTCTCACAAAGGTTCTCAAATGCTCAAGGATGCTCAAGAATTGATCAGACAAGCTCACCTCATAAGCATTGAGTCCACAATTCGGGTTTTGGTTATCTCAAAGAAAATTGGACTTATAATGACCCAAGTGACTTTCATGTTTCATTATAGGTCTCTAAGAATGCTCATACCAAGTTTCAAGTCTTGCATCACAAATTTGCACAGTCAATTGCTCAAATGACTGAAAATCAGTTGTATTGGGTAAAAAGGTCAACAGCGGTCAACATACAGTCAAACATCAAGATTTTTGGCCAACATCAACATTTTGAAGTTCTATTCATCATTTTATCAAGGGTTGATCATAAGTCTTCAGGAAAAGCACTCAAATCATCAAAGGGGCAAAATTGTTAAAATTAGGGTTTTGATTGAGAATGACTGATCATTGACTTTTTACCTAGTACGTGACCTAATGACTTGGAGCTTGATCTTAACAACTCAAACACAATATCTTGATATAATTTAATTTCTCAGATCATTTCTAAAGATTAAGGGATTGATAGTTGAAATTTGGATCAATTGATGAAAAGTCAACAGTCACACAAAAAGTCAAACTTTGACATTTTTTAGTCAACATTGAATTTCAAAGATCAAGAATCATCAAGACATTCAAAAATATCAAACTTGATCATCAAGAATCAAGAAAATCAAGAAAAGTCAACAAAAAGTCAATATTTCCAATACAGAAAAATTCTAAGTGTTTTTAACCTTGATAAATTCACTACTTCATGTCTATTTTTCACTAAGACGCAAGATAATTCAAGGAAAACTTTCAACATGAAAGTTGTAGATCTTGATGAATTATACAACTTTTTCCTTGAGGTTTGATGTCCAAAAAATGCTTGGATTAGGAGATATAGGCCCATAAAGTCATGACATTTTAATAAAACACTTAGTGAAGTTTTCAACAAGTTTGGTCAGATTTTTGTCCCAACTTCTTGGAAATTTTTCACCAAGTTCCAAGTTGATTTAGCCAAAGTGGTCAACATGAAGGTTGTAGAAAATGTTTCAAACTTTCCTAAATGTACAAGGACACGTTTTTATCATGCTTGAGCTAAGAGATTCGAAGAGAAGAAGTTGGGCATCCATTCTTGAATTATAACTCATTTTCATGAAGAACACATGATCATATCTCAAGCCATGCTGCATAAATCTTGCTTTGCAGGCTTCTAACTTGCAAATCACTACATAATTAAATCTTTACATAACTGATTGACCCATTATCCATGTGCTTGAGCCATTATCTAAGTGATCATTCCATTTTTGGAACAAAGTTCATACTTCCATTTTGGAAAAGTGACTTTAATCATAAAGTCCACTCTCCTTGAGCCTTGCAATTTTTCTTCTGAACATACACAAATTAAAATCCCTAAGCAACATGTCTAGAGCCTCTAGTAATCTCAGATCCTTTGGTACTATGCATTGGAGAAATGTTATTTCAAAGTTGCTTCAAATCTAAGTAACCAAACCATACCATGTGACTTTGTAAACCAAGCCATATCATCCTCTAAAACCTTCCCTCTATAAATAAAGGAAGTATTTGCAATCTAAGACACTAATGAACAAGTCCTCTAACCCTCTCAAACACTCTGAAATCAGAATTGGCATTCAAATCCTCCATTGTTGCAACTTTTGACCAAAAACTCCAAACACTAAAACCCCTCGTGCATTTTCATACTAAATCATCCACAAAGCTTCTGTAACTCATATAGAAGTTATCCAAACACTTGCTACACCACTATAACACCATCTTTATCATCCTCCATTTCAAAAAATAGTCTCCTACAACTTGACTTATCCAGAAAGATGCAGACACTTTCAGCATAAAGTAAGCATTGTAATAGCTTCCTGGGAGTTCAATAGAAGCTATCCAGATCATCACAACACCTCCAGAAGTGCTTCAACTTCAAACACGATTTCCAGTTTTGAGGTAAGTTTTCTCAACTTTGAATACAAGCATCATTAATGGTTACTTTATGAATAAAAAATGTAGATATCATTGCTCTGAAGCTAACCATGTGCTCACATTTCATTTATATTTCCTGAGTGATGTGAATTTTGGAACTGAAGTTTTAGAAAAATTAGGTTTTAGTTTGGTACCAAACAAAATTCATGCTCATCTTTGATTTATAGTTTAAGTTATTTACATGGTTGGATTCGTGGTGAAAAAACAAGCAAGTTTCATGTTTACACTTTTGAAAATGGTTGAGAAATGAGCAAGTTCAGAAAATCAAAATGTTGGTGTTGTTGTGCTGGCGCGAGGAAGAAGATGAAGTCATTCAAATTTTTTGAAATGAGTATATTTTAAGTTTAATGCAATTTGTGGTATGGACGAATGAAACAGCCACCCCAATGGAAAAACACGTGCGTGCTAAGTCATTTGTTACTAGGACCTAGGTTCGTGCCCCAGTGGTACCCTTTTGTTTATTTATTTATTTTGTTCTTACAGATTCAATGCAAGCAAGCCCTGCGCGCCTACCATGAGCCTCACATTTACACCATCGGATCTACAAGCAGTCAGGATCCAATGCTCTACACGCATACCCCATAATACATCATCATAAGCCAGCCAAACTAGATCACTATAGCACTGGGAATTCCTGACTTGGGCCCCTTTGTTTTTTTCTAGGCTCTCACCCCATTTTTACTTATTCAGACGTAAGCCTATCCAAACTTTTTTCTTTTTCTGTTTCAAACAAAAATACACTGACTTAGGCCTTTTTTGCTACTTTTCACCTCTTGATTATTTTTCAACACCACAGGCCCAATTCTTTTCTTTTTATTATTTTCTTACATTTTCTTTTCATTTCCTTTATTTATTTTATTTCATAAGAAAATATCATAAAACATTTTTAAGTTAAATTAAAAATATTTTTAATTTAAACACTTTATTTTATTTTGCTATTTAAATTTTTTAGGATTAAATTTTATTATTTCTTTTACATTATAAAATACTTTCTTTTCCAAATTGATATTAATATTCAAATTATTTTCTAAACAGATCTTTAAACTTAGGTTTTATCTTCTCCTTAATTTCAATTAATTTAGGTTTTTAGGTTTTGTTAAATAATTAGTTAACTTCTCTCGTAATTAAAAATAATTAGTTTTATTAAGTTAAAATTATCAAACCTTTTCCCTCAAAAAATCATCAAAACAATTCATCTCCTCTACTTCATATATTTACGCGTTTTATTATTTCACATTATCATTTATGTACATGGTTTGTAATAGATAATTAGGGTTTTATTGCTTTCCTCCCCTCATTCATAAATTTGTACCCCCCATTCCCAAAGCGTTGTAATAGCGTAGGACATTTAAATTCAGAAATTTATCTCTTTCATTATTATTGATAGTAATTAGGGTTTGCATGACAAGATCAAAACCAACCTTAGAAAAACCCTAATCCAAGACAAATAATTGAGTCAAACACACTTTGCAGAGATACACCTCTAGGGTAATCCACACTTGTTGTCTCGGATAAAAACAGTCTTGTCCCTCGAACGTGAGATGTTTTAGCAAAGACCCTCGATTAAAAGATCGTAGTACCTTGATGACCCTTCGTTGTTGACTTCGGTAAACGATCTTAGTCCCTTAATTTAGCGGTAAAATCAATGAAGTCGCCATCGAGTATTTATTTATCCCACAAAAGGGAAAGGAAAATCATCGAAGAAAAACCTAAAGGGGAAATCAAGGTCTTACGACCGAGAGATTGGGTAAGGGAGTCGATTACGTGAAGGGAAGGTATTAGCACCCCACACGTCCATAGTACTTTAGGGGATCCACTCTTATTGTTCTAATCAATGGGTGTGTTCAATCTAATGCTTAAGAGTTATAAACTAAGAGGGAATTCATGCAAAGAAAATGGGAAATAATGTAGGGAAAATAAAAGTTGTGCTCGTTCGGGCCCTACACCAATGCCTACGTATCCCTTTTAAGGAATCAGAGTGTCGTAGTTCGGCTCACATATTTTGTTTGCATTTTTTAATGAACAATATTAATTTATCCTTCTATCGCAAATCGACCTTTGGAGACTTACGTGTCAACACAGAAGTGACTTAACATGCCCTTTTGGAAAGAATTTTGAAAGAAAAGCCCAAAGGCAAAAGAGTTTGTGTTGGTTGGTGTTTTTGCTGCAAATAATAGCTAGTTAATCTCAAGAGAGAGATGTTAGCCATTTCTCTACTTATTCATGAAATAAGTCTTTGAGACTTGAGCCACACCAAGGCTTAGATGGAATAATAATAAGATCGAGAAAAAACCTGCTTATAATTTCCCATGCTCAACAAAGGTATGACTCTCATTAGTAATCTTTAAGTGTCTTGAAGTTTGCAAAAAAAGAAGTTTTTGTTTTAATGCAAATGTAAAAGGGGAAAGAAAAGTCTAAAGGGAGACTATTGTACCTCAAAATTTGCCCTCCCATTTTTACCCAAGACATGCTCATTGAGGTCCTCAATTGGGAAAGAAGTTTCAAATGATTTCCATGGCACCGTATATGCCTCAGCATAATGGCACAACAGAAAGAAGAAAAAGAAGTGTAAATAACAAGGTACAGGTCGAAAGCTGAAAAGAGTGTCATCGAAGGGTTCATTTTTGAACTATGGAAATGTAAGCTATTCGAAGTATTACAAGGAAGACACACTTTGATTTCTATGTTGGTTGAATTGGTGCTTCGAATAGAAGAATATTTTGAATTCGAAAGCTTTTATCTTATCCAAAGAATCACGTGGAAGTCTAATGATTCGAAGGACATGCAATCTTCAAACAGGGCATGCTCGAAGGACAGTTAGGGACGAATCAACCAAATATAAGTCACCTTAGAGCTTTTGACATGTACCTGGACAGGTGTTGGATGATTGAAGTGAAATCCTGGTGCTCATAAGTTATCTTTCAATTGGAGCATACAAGCTATATTAACCAATCGAAGGTGAACTAGTGAGCAAGAAAGATTTTCTTGTAGACAAAAGCAAAGGGTGGGAGTTGAAATCAAAGAACCACCTACACAACTGTGTTCGAAGGAAAGGAGCAAAATGAAGCTTCGACAGGATAAGATGAAGAGGTGTTCGAATTGAGTGGAAGGAAATCGAAAGGAGCTAAATGAAGCTTCGATAGGGTAGGATGAAGAGGTGATACTTCGATTGGTTAGGAGATCAAAAGAAACAAGAGCTGATTTTGATTGGGCTGGTTGGATAGTGTTCAGATCAAGCAGATAAGGCAGATAGTGACTCAATCAAAGAAGCCATGATGATGAGGCCTTGAACCATTCGAATTAGAACTCAGAGCCATCGAAGAACAAATCTTGGGAACATTCGAAGGAGTCAAGATGTGAAAATTGAAACGAACACCTAATGGGATGTAACCTGTCCAAGTTCACTCAAAGCCCAAAATGGTAGAAAATCATCAAAAATGGAAACTTCTTAAATCTTTCAATTTTGCTTTTAAAGCCATGGTTAATGGTTGATTCATGCCATTTTCGTTCATCACTGAACCCCTATAAATACAAGACACACATTGCCTACACATATAAATAGATTACCTCAAAAAGTTACACCAAATTCTCAAAATATTCACAAATTTGTCATAATCGAAACAATCCTTGCAGGCCTCCTCACTCAAAAAACTAGCATTCCACTCACTCCCTAAAGGTTCCAGGAGATGTTTCCAAGCATTAGGCAGGCCCAATGCATACAGGAGGATCACTCACACAATCCCTTCGTTTGTAACTTGTCTTGGATCTCAAACTCGTTTAACCTTCAATCTAGGTCTCTTTTGATTGCATATTCATGTCATTGTCATTATTTATGAATTTTTTAACGTTATTCATGTGAGTTTCAGTGCCCAAACACATAATTCCATTGCTAGGGCGTTCGAAATTGGTTCCTTCGAATCTAAGGATTCATGGTGTTTCAGGACAAAATAGCTTCATATTTGGACTTAGGGGTTCGAATTAGGTGGGGGTTCGAATTAAGGGGAAGGACCTGGGCTCGACACCCAGGTCATTCGTTTTGTTTTTTATAACAATTGTATTCTATATCCCATGCTTGCAGGTCTAACGTGCACACCATGCACCACGCGGTCAACACCAGTAGATCCCATAAATCCAGATCCAGTACCCTCAGCGTGCAGTCCATCATGCACTTTCAACAACCTCCCCCATTGGATCGAAAGACAACCCCCTCATTGGATCGAAAGATAGCTTCTCTCATGGGATCGAAAGACAACATCCTCTCACTTTGGGCCCACGTTTTTAAACTTACACCACCCCTTGTTTACTTTTGGTGCCTGGTCCATTTTACATGTTTGTTTTTTGTTCTTTTAGTTAATTTTTATTTAATTATAAAATCAGATAAAAATCACAAAAAATTAAGTTTTAGTTATTTATTTATTAAATTTAATTTTGTTAATTAATTATTAATTACCTAAACACTTTCTTAAAATTAAAATTAAGTAGACTTAGATTTTATTCACTTTTATTAAACAAAAAAATTAGCAAAATGATTTCATTTTATTTAGGATTTAGACGTCCTTTCTAATTCGCACGCGATTTTATTTTAGCATTATTATTTTTCATACTATTGTACCTGCTTCTTGGTTGTAATAGCTTAAAGTAGGACTTTTACTTTTTCTGCTTTATTTCCCATTTTGAACTTGTAAATTTCCCCTCCCCGAAGCCATGTAATAGTTAGGATTTTACATTTCTGCACTTTTAATTTCTGCAAATTATTAACTACTTATATATATGCTAACTAGGATTGTATGGCAAGAATAAAACAAAACACTAGCAAACCTAATGCAAAGACAAAAATAACTGAATATAACACAATTGCACATGCGTACCTCTAGGGTACCCCACTTTGATTGCCTTCAGAAAACAGTCACAACTCTCCAAACATGAGAGATTTTAGTGGCTATCCTCTGGTTTAAAAGATCATAAGTCCCTCGATGACCCTCTCGATGTTGCCCCGGTAAAAATTATCTTAAAACCCTAGGGTAGTTACTAAGATTTCTTGCCCAGTTTCCTTTATGACTATAAATGTCCCTTCGAATATCCCTCAAACATCCAATGACTAGGGCTACCTACTCACTAATAGTAGGATAACATTGTCTAAGGGAAAAGAGGAAAAGAACAACCTTTCGAGTAAAAGTAGATAGTTCCTAGATGCTATGCTCAAACAAATTCTTACACTTACACAAAACAACTTTCAAAAACATTTTCAACATGCTTTATCAATGCTCTTGAGGACTGGTACAAGAGTTATCATAAAGTGAGCTGCCTTACTATTGGCATTTCAAAAATACTTTCAAAAACACACAAAGCACAAGGTATTTCAAAATGAGCTAAGCATCTAAGAGCCCGTAGAAAACTACGGACGGAAAGGGTACTAACACCTTCCCTTTCCATAATCTACCCCCCTTACTCAGAAAAATCTCGAAAGGTCTTTTTCTGTTCTTCTCACCCTTTCCTTTGTTGGATAAAAGAAAATTCAGTGACGACTCTTGCTTACCGCAACATTTACGAACACAAACGCAAAACCAGTATAATAGTCGGTTCTACCACCATATTAGAGACTAACCTAAATATATATCTAATTTTATCATACCATGATTGATCCTAAAGTTGAGTTTTGAAGGGAAATCTCTACCCTAAGTTGTCATGCTTGGAAAATAATCCTAATGTATATCTCAACTCATCATCCATAGATGAATCAAGAAGTCCTAAAGGAGCATAGCAAGGGTCTATCGTCTCAAAACATGCACACAAAGACGAACTCATGCAAGTAGGCTAATCAGCTCAAGAGAGTACACCTAGAGGGATCTTATCTAGGCTAGAATGCCAAGGAAACTATAACAAAACTATACTATGGGGAACATACAATGAGATCAGAGTCACGGTCTCAATTTCTAAATTGAGTGACTCATCGATCAACAAGAAATAAAGGAAAGCGATAAAATCCTATAGGGAACATGCACTGAGAGCGACGTCATGATCTCAATTTCTAAATTGAGTGACTCATCAATCAACAACCAAGGAAATAAACACAAGCACGACACATATAGCAAATGAAGTGCGGAATGCCTGCTACAGGACTTTAAATAGTGACTTCGAGCGCACGCTCTTTATTTCCTTCTGGCTACTTCACATGATTTCTAGAAGGCGATAAATGCATAAATATAACTTGGAAGCAGTATCATACCAAACGGACAATAATGTTCACAAAAAGCGCAACCAAAGCAAAGAAACATAGAATACTTCGCGCGAGCTAGTATCAACAAACAAACAGTCAGAGATCGAATGCTCGGAAATAATGTCAGAGCATCATCGATGTGAAAATAAATCACAATCAGAAACTCGAGCATGTTCACATATCACACACTAAACCTGCATACAACTCAAATCTCGACAAGCAGAAGTGAAATACAAGTATCGAGTAACAAAGTAATCACTAAACGTAAACAATAACAGAAATTCAAATCAAACTTCTCGAAGAGAAGTCCTAAAATATTCTAAATATTTCTCTATATAGTACCATTAACTTGCCAGAGTTACTTAGAGATATTAGGAAGTTAGAAGTTATGTTATGTTATTGACTGGGAGTTGTTTTTATGCTAGACAATTATAGAATTGGTTAAGGGTAGTTACAGTTGGTTACAGGCTTCGAATTTTGTTTGAATTTTCTGTTAGATGAGACTCTGTTATAGGAGTTAGTTGGGGCTGAGGTTAGTTACTGTTAGTAGTCACTCAGTTATTGGTTTTTGATTTCTATTAGGCTTCAGTTAGGAACTTAGTTGGAAGACAATTAGGGGTTTGTACTAGGTTGTTAGGCAAATGTAGTTAGAAGTTATTTTTTGTTTTGGTTGTTGTGAGAAAGTTAGTTAGGGAATTGCTAGAGATTAGGTCCCTTTTTTTGTGATATCTGTATATTTACTGTGATTGCGAAAATGTAACAGGATGAAGGGGAAAAGTTTATACAGAGATTGGAGTTTTTTGTTCTTATGCTAAACTGATTTTCCATATGAATTTTCTTTTGGACTATTATTTCTTGAATCTTATGAACTGATTCTATATTGATGCAGGGCTGCATATGTTCAGTTTTAGTTTGGACTAATGATGTGCATTGAATGAGCAGGGGAGAATGGCTTGAAGATGACAAGGTTTGGCCATGGAATGCAGTTTAGACATTAGGATGAAGTCTTATGTATTTTTTTGTAACTCTTGATGTAAATTGAATTTGTGATGATAATGAAGTGGAATTTGGTACATGAACTTGATATTTCTCTTTGAAATGGTTCATGATATAGATGGCCATGTAACATTTTGAATATTCAATGATAAAACTTAGTAATCAAAGTGTTCTCTTTCTTTCATATTGAATTCTTTCTCTTTGATATTGACATGGTATGGATGGAATGATGGTATAATGAAGTTTGAAGCATGGTTTGGAATCCTTTGAATTTAATGATAATTTCCACAAATTCAAGTAGTCTTCTTTTCCAAAATGGACTTTAAATCCCAAACTTCTTTTCTTTTGAGCTTTGAATAGATCATGGTATGCAAAGCCTCCCTTTTTACTATTTGCCATTTGAATGGACCAAGTGATAACAAATTGACTCATCATGTCTTAAAGTGTCTTCATGTATTTAAGTGATCTTGGTATCCTTATCAAGATTGATCCGTAAACCCTAATTCTTCACAAGATACTTTAGATTTTAATCTCAAGTAGATTGGAATGAAGTCCCAAAGAAGGCTTGTGTCACAAGTAAATCATGTGTTCAGATGAATAGCTTTGCATCAATTATCCGCACCCCTAACTTGTAAGGTGAATCCACATGAAACTATCTTCTCCTCTTGCATAGATTCATGTCCTCATTTCTTGTGATTCAAGTAATGAATACCTTATTGTTTGAAAAAATTATATAAAATGAAACTCTAGTTATCCATGGACGATATCCTCTGATGATAGCCTTTCCTGATGATCCTAACTTCACAAAGAAACCCCTCTTAAATGGTATATGATTCATGGAAATAAACCATAATAAAAGGATGATGATGAGAAAAAGAAGATGGTGCTTGTAGAATCTACATGCCTGAGCTCATGGTCTCTTAGATTACTAGAATGACCGGTATTATAAGAAACCATAGCCATCTCATGTGATGGAGAGAACAAAAAATATTGAAAAGAATGAGCCTTTGGTGGTGAGTAATCAAACTTTTGAATATCATATTATAACCTTGTCCAAGGGGTAAACCCCAATCCATGCCATTATTATTTTTGTAGCCTCGAGGATAAAACCTAGCATGATGAATCATTTGTTGAATAAACAACATCCATGCTTAGGCACAATCATAGAAGAAACCCTAAATCAATGAACCTTGAGTGCATATAGATGGAGAAGATTTGAGATGGTGAGAGGAACAAAACCTAGCTTATTGACATTCTTAGAGAATATATGATAAAGTCTCAAGTACACAAGTTAAATCTTAAAGCGCATATTCATTGAAGAAAACTCTGATAATGAAAAATTTGTATCTCGAGGAACCCTGCTAGTGAAGACGTCTATGCTGCTTGATATCCAATACCCTAATCTCATACCAAAAACGATAAGAGCACCAGTTGCATCAGCTTTGAGTAGGTAGCGACCTCAGTCCATAGAGAAAAACCCTAATGCGAAAAGTCCTTTGATCCCATAACCATGGAACCGATGATATGCATGAGATTCATATGATGTGATGAGGGATATTAGGGGAAAAAATTAGGGTATAATAGCTGCCCTTATTTAAGTGTCTTCTATCCGTAGATACGAAGGTTAAAATCTTCATCTCGATGTGATTGAAGATACTTAAATATAAAACCAGCCCTATTTTGGGCCCTAAGATGCCATGCGGTGCTCATGATTATGGATGTAAAATATAAACTTCATGTAGGTGAATAAAACACAATGGATAAGTGAAAATAAAATCAACAGACTAACAAAAAGAAGTCGACTAGGAAAATAAATCTCTGGGGAACAACACGACTCTGGGGACAGAAATTTGAATTCATTGGAGACAAATCAACTCCGCTGGGGAAAAGAAGACTCAACTTTACTGGTGTAAGGTCTAGAGAAGAGACAAAATAAAATCAACTCAAAAAAATAAGGATAAGAACTATTAACCGATAACTGTGAACTATCCACTCATAGAGGAGAAAGCAAAAAGAGAGTAACATCCACTCAGGGGATTGACAATTGCTAAACAGAAGGGTGCGAACAGAAACGGTAAGATAATACCGGCTCAGAGATGACGATAAACATCAACACCTAGACTAGTTAAGTGAATTATTGGTATCAGTACTTATGCTTGGTAATCAAAGATTTGGAGTCAGTACTTATGGCTGGAAATAACTCAACTCAATTGAAGTATGGTCCAATGAGGAGGAAGAGAAGAATATTTCCTAAGAATGGTAATGAACTACCCACTCAAGGATGAAGGTAGAAAAAACATAGGACAATACTGACTTTTATTGAAGGTAAAGAAATAGAAGATACACCAACGTTTACTGAAGGTGAACTACCGACTTCCACTGAAGGTAGAGATTAAAAAACAACACAAACGTTTACTGAATGTGAACTATCAACTTTTACTGAAGGTAGGGAAAAAAGAGAATCCACCAGCTTTTACTGAAGGTGAGGTCTCAAAGAACAATAACGAATTTCCCAAAATTCTGGCGTTCTGTGATACGGTGGGAGAACTGACTAGTGTTTTGCGTTCGTATTCGCACTTGTGCGGTTAGCAAGAGTCGCCACCGACTTTTTATTTTATCCTAAAGGAAAGGTTAAAAAGCACAGCAAAAACCTTTTGAGATATTTCGTGGGTTCGGGGGGTAGATTATGAAAAGGGAAGGTATTAGCACCCTTTTCATCCATGGTTATCCATGGGCTCTTAGTTACTTGGTTTTTTAGATCACTTGCCTTGTTTTTCGATTGCTTTAAAATGGTGTGTGTGTGTGGGTGCTTTTTGAAAATGTTTTGGAAAAAGATGCCTTGTCTTAGGCAACTAATGTATTTGACTCGTGTTTGAGTGTTTTACAAAAGTGTGAATCTTTTCGAAAAGATGTTTTCAAATGTTTTTTGAGAGTTTGTTTGAAAGTGTTGTGGATTGTGGTTTTTGAAAAGAAAGCAAGTGTTTTTGCAAGTTTGATCTCAAGTAACTAAGAGTTTTGTCTACCCTATTGTACTCAAAGGTTTTTGTCATGTTTTAACCCCTTTTAACAATTTTGTTCCACCATTGAAATTGATGGACAATCTTGCGTTTAGGAAGTTTATTCGGGACGGGCGCGGGTCATCGTATGGACCATGAATGCAATGATGCCAAGTGTCTTTGGCAATTTTGTTTTGAAGGGACTATGATCATTCCGTTTAGGCAACACTTTGAGACTTATGATCATTTTGAATTTGTTTTGCCAAAGACATTCGACGTGCGAGCATGGCCCATTTTGGAAGGCAACATGTGGGATTACCCTAGGGGTGCAAGTGTGATTGTGTATTGATTACATGCATTTGTCTTGTATTAGGTTATCTAGCGTTTGATTTTATGTACATACAAACCCTAGGTCTAACCATGGTATAATTGAAAAGCTGTAAATTGCGGAATGTAAATCTACGCTATTACAAAATAATGTCCGGGAGTGGGGGTATAAATGTACAAGGGGATGAGACTTATAGTACCCAATAATTTACAACCAAATCGAATGTCGCGATCAAATGAATATCAAATATAAATGTAAGATAAACATGTGTATAGGGAAATGTGAATGTATTTGTGTAAGTGTACAAGTGTATATGTATTGTGTAAATGTAACTATGTGTAAGTGCGAAATGTGAAATTGAGCGTATTAGGGTTTTGACCTAGATAATGTTTTTTAGATGAATCTTGATTTTTTGTATGTTTATGTACAAATGAAGGGTTTTGATTAAGTGTTTAAGTTTTAATTACAAGAGTATTTTAGTCAAAATGTTTGTGAATTTAAATATTAGAGAAAAATGTATTTAAATGGTTATGTATGAAAAAAGAATGTTAATTAAAAAAAGTTTAATTTTAATTATGTATGAGAATGTATAATATGTACAAATGTTTTTTTAAGTTAATTGTGTATAAAGAGTATTTTTGATTAAGAAAAAGTATTTTCAATTTAATTATATAAAAGTATTTGGTTATTTTATATGCAAATGTGTATTAAGAAAATATTTTCAAATTTAACTTATATGATATGTACAAATATATTTCAAAAAATGTTTTTTTAGTTAATTGTGTATACAAGTATTTAGATTAAGTTAGTATGCTCAATAATATTAAGAAATAAATTATATATGTTTTAGAAACAATGAAATAAATGAGTTAGTATATAAAAGAATAAATATTGTTTTTTATTATAAAAATGAAAAGAGTTAGTGTTTTATAAGATTAGTATTAGAAAATGAGGTGATTTCTCGTTGGGCTTTAGAGGTGAATTAGGAAACGGGTCAGATTAAGCCCATGGTTTTGAAACAGAATTAGGGTTAGGCCATTGGTTCAGAACGAAAACGAGGGTTTGTGGGGTGACGACGGCGCCGTTTGCATGTTCAACGTTCTTTCCATCTTCATCTTCATCCGGCCACCAGCATCACTTTCCACACCTTTCTTCCCCCCAAAGCATGGTCTCGGCGCTCTGGACTTAAGGTTTGATTATAACGCTCTACGTTTTCATTTCCCCTTTTTTTACAAATTTTGTGTTTCAATTTGGGGTTCTGATTTCCGAATCTTGTACCGTTATGATGTGGTGAAGAGGAAAGGGGGAGGAGATTGCTACCTGATGTTTGGAGGATGGAGGAGAGGCGGAGAAGTGGTGCTCTAGGAGGCCGGATCGTCGTGATGGACTTGATGAGGCTTCGCTTCTGATGACCCTGGTAACTTCGTTCTTTTCTTAGGTTTCTAGGGTTTGATGATGTATGTTGGATTTGCTTGAAAACCCTAATTCGCCTCTTTATCTTCTTCTGCCACTGCGTATTTGCTTGAGGATTTAGAACATTGCTGCCTTTTGATGAAGCTTCTGAGTTCACTTTGAATTGCTTCTTTCTTCTTCTTCTTCCACTGTGATGCCTTGATTTGTTGGTTTAAACTCTTGCTTGATGTATGTGATTGCTTATGTGACTTGATTTGGTT
This sequence comes from Vicia faba, assembly GCA_948472305.1. Classification (NCBI taxonomy): domain Eukaryota; kingdom Viridiplantae; phylum Streptophyta; class Magnoliopsida; order Fabales; family Fabaceae; genus Vicia; species Vicia faba. Next base: position 353,840,600 of record OX451735.1, read on the forward strand.
CCCCCCATGATGAACTTGCAGTTCTGAGGGGCGTGTATTTGTTGCCTATGCTTGTGATTTGTTTCTGCTTAGAACTGTGGCCTCAAATGTTTTGCCTTTGAGTTTGCCCCATGATGCCTTGAGTGATTTTGAACAAATATTGCCTTGGTGTTGCCTTGAGTGATTTTGAACAAATATTGCCTTGGTGTTGCCTTCTGAGATGCCTATGATGAAGTCCCCCTTCT